>OU611802.1:0-1250000 GCA_914767645.1 Hydraecia micacea | reverse complement strand
TATAACTGAATCCTGAAAACACATGGGGCCTGAAACTTTTACTGTAAAACAATTGAGGGCAGGACTGTAATCCTCATGGTTTCGCTGTAATTTTATTAGAGTTTTGTAGAGAAATATGAATGAAATAGATTTAGTTATTAGCGGTAGGCTAATTTAAGAGTTTTGGGTTGATTAGAATTTATGTCAAATTCGAATTAATTAAAATGGATGAATATTATATTTACTTTGTGTTAATTATTTCATCACCACTGCTCTTAAAACGGTTATGGAAAACATCGTGAGGAAACCGGCATGTCCAAGAACCAAAAATTCGAAGACATTTGTGACATCTACCAACCCGTACTGGGCCCGCGTGGTGGATTACGGCCCACTCCCTCTCACAGAGAGGAGGCCTGTGTCCCAGCAGTGGGAACATTATAGGCTGATTATGAAATATTTTTTTACCTAAATAGCCTCCCAAGACAGAAAACAATCTAATAATATCGATTCACGTCTCTTTAAAAAACGAAACAAGGGTAAAAACACCAGAAACTAACCTGCTAGAAACACATTAGGGTGGCAGCACCAATTGTCTCACCTCAAGTCTTGGACTATAAAAGTCGTTGGCAGACGAATAAAATATTAACATTGACTGCCCTCTATGCCCAACCCTCTGTGGATAGTCGTAAACATAGTGCAGTAATGTTCAGGGTGTAGCTGCATAGAGGGATGTATAGATTCTGATGTAAGTGGATGTTTTGGGATGAAATTATGGCTAAATTGGTTGTAATGTGATGAAGGAAATTAATGGATATGAATAGGTTGTTTGTCATAAAAATATGCCAAGAACAAAATTTAGTTTCGATAATCGATTTTCAATCTGATTTTTATACAGTAAAGATATATAATCAACGTTAACCAAATCGGGTATCCTACTCCTGACTTAATATTATAAATGCGAAAGTAAGTTTGTTTGTTACCTTTTCACGCCTAAACCACTGAACCGATCATCCTGAAATTTTGCATATACATTGTCAGGTGTACAGAGACGGACATAGGGTACCTTTCATCCCGGAAAAATTGCTGTTCCCGAGGAAAACAACAATAACGTTATTATGATAATAGATGGCGCCACGTGTCTTTCGAATCATGATCGAAATATATTAGAAACTCGAAACTTACGCGGGGGAAACCGCGGGGCGCAGCTAGTACTATATATCTTTACTCTGCACGTTTTTTTTTTAAGATTGCATAATCAGCTAATAATGTTCCCACTGCTGGGACACAGGCCTCCTCTCTTCGAGAGCGAGTGGGCCATAATCTACCACGCGGGCCCAGTGCGTGTTGGTAGATGTCAAATGTCTTCGAATTTTTGGTTCTAGGACGTGACGGTTTCCTCACGATGTTTTCCTTTACCGTTTTGAGAGCTACCGGTGCTACGGAAAATTAGATAGATATGTCGCAGCTGGTCGCAGCCAACTGGTTTAATTAGCCGTTTAGTTAACCGCCTAGCCTTTTAACTAAACGGCGGCCATTTAACTAACTGCCTGAATTATATACAATTATAGTTTAGGTTGGAACTGTATAACTAAGTAACAGTAACTAAGCCAGGGCACCCCGACCAAATGGGTTAGGTTAGGTTAGAACTGTGATCAACCGCGTGCGAGCCGAGAGAGCGAAGCGAGGCGAGCACTACTTCCAAAGGCCAGCCGGTTAACTAAACGGCTAATTTAACCAGTTGGCTGCGACAGATACAAGAAAGATAAAGTAGTAAAAGATGGAATAGGTTTTTGGTTTTTATTTCTTAATTTTTTCAGTTATCATGAGAAATAATAACAGCCGCACAGGTCGATCGATCAGGTTACGCTACGCTTGCCGCGGTTGGTCTGTGTGTGTCTAGGTGACCATATTTACATACCGAGACCCCTCCGTGCCTCGGAAAGTACGTTAAGCCGTTGGTCCCAGCTGTCATTCGTGGATCTTTGACAGTCGTTACGGCAGTCAGAAACCCGAAATGATGATGATTTTTTCAGTTATTAAATTTCTTCATTTGGCACAGACAAACAAAGACACGCCGGCGGTGTGAACAGTCAGCGATAAACTTAATATCTCTTGTACATTTCTTGAACGAGAATCGTGTCCTCGTTGGCGGTTGGACAGGTGTCTATGACGTGATGAAATCAGCACTTAATGAGCTGAAGGCTAATTCCCATAATAATAACGTTCAAAATCTAGTCGCAGTCTCATCTCAGCGACAAAAAAATGTCAAAAACTTGTCAGAAATGTAGGAATATTGATTGTATTTCTGACAGAATGTGACTGAGATTAGAATGCAAACGTTCTTAAAAATACAGGAATTGCCCCTCTGACATCGTCATCATACAGTAAGCTAGCATGGTAATAAATGCTAGATCCTTCTCTGTATATGCTCTGTCACACATCTCCCGCGTACTCTACACCACTAAGGCGGAGGACATCGTGGAGTACGTGCGCCAGAAGACGAGGTACACGCCGAGGGTGCAGTTACTGGAGTCGCACAACAACGTCAACTTCAAGGCGTTCGTGGTGCGCGTACCGAATTGCTATCTGCCCGTCGTCATGGAAGAAGACTTCTGGCCGCAGGACGTCGTGTTCCGTCGCTTCCGCGGACAAGTACCTACCACAGAACTGCACAAGAGTTAGCTAGTGAAGTACTATTTTATAATAATAAAAATATGTATGTTATGGGCCTACGTCGCCTGAAATAAATAAAAGCTTCTTCTCGCTTTTCCACTGCCTTAAGACATCCAGGATGTTCACATTTTACAGCATAGACACCTGTTAAACAAATCAATAAAAAAGACGGTCCCAACTCTATCACAGAATTAAAATGGCTGGCGGGGAAACTTTTTAAAACGGACTGTTTTATAGACAAAGGAAACTGGCCTGACAGCCTATGTACTCATCCTATGTATAGTTTATCTTTTCCGTGTTTAGACCACGCCTAGAATGGGCGGGGTGACTTGTGGGCGTGGTAGGAAGTTTGCGCGATGTCGGTAAAGGTCGATGTGGTATATTTTTGGGTGATCTGAAGATTAAAAACGTTCAAAATCTAGAGAAACATCCATCCATCCTCACGAACTTTCGCGTTTATAATATTAGTAGGATGGTTTCATGTTCGAAAACTTTTTATTTTCACCTTGATAAAAATCTTCAATATTATTCACTAACAGACAATGCACAGCCTAAGCCCTGATGCATGAAATTTCTCAAAAGTTAAGTAATGAAACTGAGCGCTAAAAAAAGATTTTTAAAAATTCACCCCCAAAGGCTTTAAATGTGGGATGAAAGTTTGTATGCAAGTTCGCCATTTTTGCCGATGAGAAATCCCACACGGCTTGTTATTTAATACTGGTGGCCTACCATGATCTAATTAAAAACGATTCAAAAACAAGACATTTCAGTTTAGGTTCCTAAACTGCATCGCTTGAGCTGTTCTATGGACGTCATGGTACCAAAAAAGTATGAATGAAACCAAAACTTGCGACTCAGTTTGGGACAATCGCTGTCAGCAGATGGCACGGCCTAAACTGAATCGTTAAACTGACGTCATGGTACTTGTTAAGAGCTTGTGGTAGGCCTCCTGAATTGTCTTTTGGTCGACGACGGTTGAATCTTTTTCTAAGACACTGTTTTAACTTTTTCTCAGCCTTCCAATTGGGAAGCGTTACAACTAATCTTCGTTTTCATATAGCAAATACGTGTTCTTAGAAAATTTACTTTAAGATCTTTAAACAAAGTTCAGTTTGCTGCACTACAACTTCAACATTTTCATGAATCTTACAATGGTATACTTACTAGGTATGGTATGGTACTACAAATACTAGTCATTCCAAAATTAACATAATGAACACCAAGTTGATATTTTAAATCGATAAGAAACAAGGATTTTAATAGAATTTAGTAGAAAACAACAATAAACGACACTTTTGGCCAAGATCCATTTTGCTGTTGATTATCATTATTTAACTTATTTCAATCCATCATATATCATAATCAGCCTATAATGTTCCCACTGCTGGGACACAGGCCTCCTCTCTGTGAGAAGGAGTGGGTTGTAATCCACCACGCGGGCCCAGTGCGGGTTGGTAGATGTCACAGGTCTTAGAATTTTTGGTTCTAGGACATGCCGGTTTCCTCACGATGTTTTCCTTCACCGTTTTGAGAGCAGTGGTGATGAAAATATAATTTTCACAAAGTAAAGTGCCTGCTTGGGTTCGAACCTACAACACGTAAGTCGCGGCCATTACCACTGGGCCGCCACTGCTGTCTATTTCAGTCCATTTTATTAATCGAATTAATAAAAAAAAGGAGGTTCTGTATTCGACCCGTATGTATGTATGTCCGCAATTTTCTCAAAAACTGATGAACCAATTTTGATAATTCGTTCACTAATGTGATCTACATACTTTCAGGAAGGTTTTAGTATGTAATACATTAGGTAATTATTCTTATGTACGAAGTTATATGCATAAATGTACTGCATCTCTGGCATTTCTATGCGAATTTTGATGATTTTTCTAATCGGTGTCTTCAATTCTTCAATGCACTAGTGTTAATTGAATTTGTGTGGGGTAGATACAACTAAAAAGACAGTGAAAAATAAAAACTTTTATACAAAAAAAAAAAACAATCGACTTCGAAAAAAAACTACAAAGTGATAAATATCTTTAATTTCAGAAGTCGGTGTCAAAAAACGAAAATGCCAAACCAACGACACCGACTTCCGAAATTAAAGTTATTTATCACTTTGTAGTTTTTTTTTTTGAAGTTGGTTGTTTTTTTTTTTTGTAAAAAAGTTTTGTGAATTGACATCAAACACCTTACCAACTCTGCTCACTCCCTTCATACCTCCATGACAACTTAGAGAAGGCGTCCTACAGTCACCTCATTGGCCGCTAAAATGTAACTCAAAAATCAATATTCCTCTAGCTTGTACCATGAATGTTTGATACTACCAAGTACAACATTTTATTGCCGCGTCCAGGATTTATCATAACGACTTCACCTCAGGGGGTACGGCTGTGTCATATTTTTTCTGGTAACAGTAAGGTAGGAAGTGGATTGGCGTGGGTATAGGGTTTTCGTGAATCGAAGAAGATAGATTGATAATGTTTTTTTTTTGTGGCAAAATATGTTGGTCCATTTTTTTTTTTAAGAAATTGTTTTTCTCACTGCGCATGCTTTTTGTATCGTGGATGCACATAATCAGTATATAGTGTTCACTGCTGGGACACAGGCCTCCTCTCCGTGAGAGCTAGTGTGCTGTAATCCACCACGCGAGCCCAATACGAGTTGGTGGATGTCACATGTCTTCGAATTTTTGGTTCTAGGATATGACACTATGTTTTTTTTTTTCATCGTTTTGAGAGCAGTGGTGATGAAATAAATTACATATAATGTGTCTGTTTGGGTTTGAACTCACGACCTTTATGTAAGGCGGGTCCGTCGGGGCCGGTCGTGGGTGCATGTCGAACACAAATGTTATGTAAGTACAGTCAACAAAAGAGATAAGTATGCAGGATCGTCGGATGTAGTTGAAGTTTAGTAAGAAACCGATGGATGTTCTCGAATAAAATTTTATTTTATTAATAGAAAACAAACGGCTCATTTATCAATTAAAATTTCAGTCGAAAACATCCATCGGTTTCTTACTAAACTTCAATTACATCCGACGTTCCTGCATATTTATCTGTTTTGTTGACTGTACATAACCGTACATAAACTCTCAGACCCAAAGCATTTATTTCAATTAAACCATTTACAGGCACTTTTGAAATGTCAAGAAATCGGTTAGTCAGAAAATATGAAGCTAGTTGCCCATTCCAAAGCGTAGTAGGTACCTATGAAGAAGAACGGGCTAGAAACTCCATGGACACTCTTTTAAATTATATTTTTCCAGCCCAGTCCCACTTCAGCTTAGCGGCGTTTTGAACAACGTCTGCGTCAGGCTTTCATTTTTGCGTGTTAAATGTATAGAAAACATGTTCCTAAATGATACCAGCGCATTTACTAAGTAGAAAGATGTGTATATCTTTGGATACACAATATTCCAGACACCGTTTTACTTTTTTTATTACTGAATAGGCCCGCTCTTGACCTCGATCACGCCTGATGGAAAGCGATGGCTGAGGTCTATGATGGAACGAGCGTGCCCAGAAGATGCTCAAGGCACTGAAACTGAACTGTGTGACAAAAAGATGCAATGGCGCCGAAGGTGTTAAAAGCCTTATCTGTGAACTCTGGGTATGATTTAATTTTTCTGGCTGTCAGTGGCGAAGGGTGAATTTATGACAGAGGTAGGCCGGAGCAAAAAAAAAAGGCAAAAGAAAATTTCAATGACGAATTGACTATAGAGTGGTTATGTTCTGAATTTTCGAAGGGAAGCCGGTGAGAATCGAGTTGTATGGTACCTTGGCTATTAAGACTGCTTGTTTTTAACGCTTGTTTTTATATACTAGCTATTAATGTCCTACTGCTGGCCAAAGGCCTCCCTACTCTCCACCTCTCTCTGTCCAGAGCTGTCAAGGACCAATCTTTATATGGGCCTTGATGCCTGAAATAAATGGATAAATAAATAAATAAAAATAAATAAATAAAGGAATCCAGCTCATCCCGCCATCTCCGTCTGGGCCTGCCGCGATGTCGATTGCCCTACAAACACTTGTAGACGTCAATAATATTTTGAAAAATATATGAGTTTGGTGTTTCCGCCGCACAGGTCGATCGATCAGGTTAAGCTACGCTTGTCGCGGTTGGTCTGTGGATGGGTGACCATCTTTACATACCGAGACCCCTCCGTGCCTCGGAAAACACGTTAAGCCGTTGGTCCCGGCTGTCATTCGTGGATCTTTGACAGTCGTTACGGGTAGTCAGAAGCCCGAAAGTCTGACAACCAGTCTTACCAAGGGGTATCGTGTTACCCAGTAACTGGGTTGTGGAGGTCAGATAGGCAGTCGCTCCATGTAAAAATACTGATATTCAGCTGCATCCGATTAGACTGGAAGCCGACCCCAACATGGTTAGATTTTTTTTATATTTGTTCAGTTATTTTATTTAGAGTTAACTAAGTACTAAAGTTAGGTCCTTCTGAGTTTTGGTGGAAACACCAAACTACACTATACTATACTATAGTTATGAGTTTGGTGTTTCCACCAAAACTCAGAAGAACCTAACTTAGTAGTACTTAGTTAACTCTAAATAAAATAACTGAACTTAAAAAAGTCTAACCCCCTTACTAATAAACGTTGTATAGCGACTGTATAGTTACACAACGCTTTCTTTCGAAAGTCAAATGACTGACGACTGAAAGAGAGAAATCGGTGTGTAACTATTCATCTGATATAATACGTTTACTAGTAAGTGGGTAAAAGTTTTATCCAAAATAATAAGAAATGCATAGAATATTCCTTGCTTTACGACAGACTGGCTGCAATAAAATGCATGCGAGGTCGTTAAATGTATCGATAGGGGGACGTTTACGAACTAACACGGGCAAAACGGTACGTAAAAGACATGTATTTGGAGTTAGAAAGAAAGGTATAAATAAAAAGAAAAGAAACATAGCGACACACACTTACTTACTTTAAAAAAAGGTAGTTAGTAAAAATTAAAGCCAAACCACAACGACAATGGCAACTAAAAAGGTAATATATAAACACGACATCACAATTTTTTTGTACTTCATTTATGCAACCGACTACAGTCGGGCAGAACTTTAAAGAATGCGTCCCTGATATCATTCTGTCAGTGCGACCATTCTAGTAAGGTCCGACCTCGGCAGATTTGCCAAAGATGTAAACAACAATGGCCGCTCGAAATTGAACAAAATCGATAAACAAGAGTATTTACTTTAAGTAATGTTTGTTTTCGTCTGGTTAGCTCGGAAATTTAAACGAAAACTCTTGTGTGATGTATGCGAGTGAGTTTTTGTGTGTGTGTGTGCGTAATAGTGTGAGTGTGCATTGTTTTAATGAGCTACTAAGAACTCATTAATACAATGCACACTATAAACAAATACTTTCTGTATTTTCATAACAAAACTATTAAAATTCAACTACCATACAATTCCCCTACAATAAACTTACAAAAATCTTAAAGCAAGACTATTTGTAAATAATTTAAATTTTAAATTTCTTTAACTACCGATAAAAGTTTCATTTAATTAATATGCTAACCGTCTCTCGAGACATTTCAGTTATGTTCATAGTTATTACATTTTTATACGTTTAATATCAAATAGTTATGGGTTAACACTAGTTCGGGATATGGTTCTGCCTGTAGTATTTGGAGAATGGTAGAAAAAAAAACAGTGGCACTCCGGGAGTGCCGACTGGAGTGAAAACTTGAACAATTACGTGTGTATTTTTTTGAATCGTCATACTTATATACAGAGGTGTCGGTTACGGTAACAGTGTCGCGAGTTCAATGGTTTAATTCCCATCTCAAAAAATACCCAACGCGCCTGAAGAAGTTTTCACTTCAAAATTCTCATGTTGTCGCTAGCGTTTGCGTCTTGATTTCTAGGAAAAAATACATACTATAGAGACCTGCATCTCAGCCAGAAAAAGAACGATCTAAAACCGGATTCACGTAAAGAAGCTGCTATAAAAGGTTAAAATAATATTTAACGTCTCCCGCCCCCTATTGATGAATGATTATGAATTTTCTATGACATCATAAAGATTAAACACATTCACGATCAAAATAAATCCAACGTTGAGCGCCTTAAGTTTTGAGGTGAGCTGCACGATTACTAACAAAAGCGCACACAGCGCGGTGCACATCCCTGGTGCGCAGGGTGCGGGTCAGCCCGAACAGTATTCTGAGCGCCTTCGCCCAGCAATTTGACTGCCAGTACATGTATCACTGTGACATGGTACATGTACGGGCTAATGTGGAAATATTGTTTTAATTTGTAATTGTATGGTATTGTGTTTTGTATTGAATTTAATGTAATTGTATTTGTATTAGTTTTAATTTTTATAATTGGTCCATGTTGGCTTTTATTCAATAAATATTATATTATTATATTAAAAGCGTGCACTAACTGGACTGGTCTACTCAAATCTCTGTGGTCCTTTCCTCAAAAGAACATTTCAGACACCAATCTACATGATCTGACCAAGAATTATGTCTGGACTTTAAAAGAGACTGTGACCTCTGAGTTTGTTTCGGCCTTTCTTCTCAGAGTAGTCAGATAGGAAACGCCGACCTCGTCTAGTTTTTAAAATAATTATGATAGACGTATAAAAGTGTGTGTGGAAGACATTTATCATTTAACGACACTTCATTTGTGAAAATGGAACGAAATAATTCAGAACTTGACGATACGAAATTGATAATATGGGAGGAAAATAATTTGAGTCAAATTCATAGCCTAGCTATACAGTCTAGCAAAATCCTGATACTCTCAGACAAACATCTTCATGTTCAAAAACAAGTAAAAAAGCAACAAGTCTCAGTAACGTTAAACTAATAAGAAAAACGGTTGTATTTGTGTCTGTTTGTCAGAGTCGACCGTAAGTCGCGCACGAATAAGCGAGGGTTCAAAATATGAGGGCGAAAGGGTTAGGGTGGATGTGCCCGAAAATTATTAAAAGAAAATGCGACCAAACTTTCACACGTATTTATAAGTCCTGTGCAAAACATTTTTGACGTCTGACAGCTTTTATATATGACATGATAACTGCGCAAGTGCACAGGCGCAAGTGCGCAGGTGATTGCTATCACTGACTGTACCAGATTACGAGCAGAGATCCTACTACTTTGGTAAGCCCACAAACGTACTACCATATAGTACCAAAGTTAGTGAATGAGCTTCCCCCAAAACTGATCTCGAACGAAGTGTTCTACAAAAACGTTTGTAACAAACCTCACGTTGGCGAAAATTTGTAAAATATGAGATTTATTATCTTGACTGTAAGTATATTAATTATAGTTATTTTAGTTTACTTAGCATAATGAAGTTATTTCCACAAGCACATTAAATTTTAAAATTCACGAGAACAACTGCCGACAAACAGTTACTTATGCAGTTTGGCAGACTTTACTTGTTAAAGGATAGTTTAACTCTGTTAGCTTGTCATTTAATTTTAACAAAAGTTTTAATACTAAATTGTAATTTGGTATGCTTACTTGATATTTGTACGCAGTTAACGGCAAAATATAGAGATCTCTGTACCTATTCTATTTTAAACCCCTATTTTTACACCTGTTTAACAAATAAAAAACTTTGACTTTGACTTTATTGTAAGTTAATGTTAATACAGATTTTGAATAAATAAAATAAATTCAAAATCACAAGACAAAATGACAAAATCGTCGGATATAGTTGAAGTTTAGTAAGAAACCGATGAATATTCTCGAATAAAATTTAATTTTATTAAAAGAAAACAAACAGCTCATTTATCAAATTAAATTTCAATCGACAACATCCATCGGTTTCTTACTAAACTTCAACTATATCCGACGATCCTGCATACTTATCTCTTTTGTTGACTGTACCTATGAGTATACATACATACATTTCGCCAGTTATTTTTAAGTCCCATGTAATAGGGAGCGAGCCTATTGCCATCAACCAGGTACAAATCAGTGGCGTGCATTGGTTTTCAGAATAGGTAGGCACTAGGCCGGGTCTAGTCTAGGCAGACGCGGTCACTAAATAATCAGAAATAAAAGTGAGGTCAAAAGTGTGGTTATTTGAGTAGGCATGCCTACTTAAGGGTGATAAATTGCGAAGGTCGAACGTCATGGTATTACGCGGGAGACGTAGGTACCTACGTATTTTTAATTTTGTCGTATTAACTTGAACGAGTAAAGACCAATGATAATGTGCGAATAGTACGGGAGCCGAGTAGGCCGTCCAGCGACTGCCTACTGCCGCGCGTGTTTGTATGAAGATTTTGTTTTTTGTTAGGTATGAAGTGAGTTTCTTAATTGTGCGGCACACATACTAAAATGTAATTGACAGGCTTATGTTGATATATATCGAGTAGGCACTGCTTATATGCCTATATGCAATGCACGCCACTGGCACAAATCCATCCTCCGGTCTGCTACTGAGAAACATCAAAACGTTTAAAAAAAATGTTGTCGTATCCATATTAACCTGCACTAGTCCTTGCATCCGGCGTCCCCCGGAGATCTGTATAAAATACCAATTATTTGTCGCTACCGGAATATTTAATAACTCTCCTACACTTTTATATTAATTTTTATACTTACATTATGCACTCCTTAGCTGTTTTGTTTCTTACTTACTCATTCAGAAATACGTTGTGCATTTGTTTTTGTAATAATACTTTTCCCTTTTATTTGTTTTTGAAGTGTTCTTGTTACCATTTTCTTGGATGTTTATGTAATTTGTTGGTTAAGTACGATTTGCAGGCGTTTCTTAACAACTTTTATATGATGAAATAGATTAATTTTACGTGGTTTTGGGAGAACAAAATGGCTCCATTACGTGTAGCTTGACCACTATTAAAACGGGTTCTGTCGACGGAATGGCAGATAGAATTGGGTCTATTCTTTCGTCGGCAAAACCTTCGTTTCTATGATGGTCAGTAGTCCCTATGACTGCCTATATTTTTTAGGGTTCCGTACCTCAAAAGGAGAAACGGAACCCTTATAAGATCGCTCCGTTGTCCGTCTGTCTGTGCGTCGGTCAAGACCCTTTTTCTCAAGAACGCGTGGACTTATAAAGTTGAAATTATTATCAAGTACTCAGGGCTGCAATCCCTTGAAGCAGTGAACAAATCGAACTTCTAAGTCAACGCAATAAAAAGATACGGGCGTTTATGTTCCGGAATCAAAACCTATAGGGTCCCGTTGACCCAGAATCATGAAATTTGGCAAGAAGCAATGTCATGTAGCACAAGTAAAGGAAAAAATCCGAAAAGCGTAAAATTTGTGTTTGTATTACAAAAAAAAAATCTCGTGATAAACTATTTACATTGTATGGAACCCTCGGTGCGCGAGGACGACTCGCACTTGACTGGTTTTTTTTATGTTGTAAATTAGCCCGGAAACCGGGTTTTTAGAAAATTGCTATGATTGTGGGATTCATCATCACTTGAAGCTTTACAGCCGCGGGTGGGCCTCAGCCTGATCGAGTGTATTTCTCCAACGTGACCTATTATTTCTGGCATGTTCTTTCCAATTTCTCACTCAAACAGTTGTTAAATCTTAGTCTACGCCAACCATCTCAGCTCGGGCCTGCCATGAATTCTCCGACCATCTGGTTTCATCATCAGGCTATAGCAGTCCACTGCTGGACATAGGCCATCTGGTTTACTATCCCGTAAAAGCGTAGGTGCTCTGAGGAGCAATTCTCGTAATTTTAAGAACGTTCACAGTCTGATCTCAGTCTCAATCTGTCAAAAAATCTTCTAAGTTCCCTACATTTTTGTCAAGTTTTTGACATTTGTTTGTCGCCGAGATGAGACTGCGACTAGATTTTAACGTTTTAAATTAGGGGAATTACAGTCCGTCAAATCTAAGAAGTACCGTTTGACAGTTCTGACAATTGAATGATAGGGATGGGATGAAAAAATCGATTACTATAATATCCGAACTTTAAGAGATCGATTACTATAATATCCGAATTTTAAGAAATCAATTGTTATAATTAAATAAAAGAAATGTTTAGGATATTTTTTTATTCACTACTAGTACTAGTATCGTCGTCTTCGTCATCATCGTCATTTAAATTAATGACCAGTTGATTGTCCATTACATTATCAAAGTGTACGTCTCTTTCGAAGTCGTCCATTATTATTTTCTTTGTTTTTTGTACTACTTTACTCCAATCTTCCTGTGTAACTTGGGCACATGCTTCCTTTAATAAACCTTCCATTTTCTTGACACTGAAGGGTGGTTTTGTGTTGTGTCTTGCTGCATAACCTGTAAAACAATAATGTAACTATTTGATAGCAGACGAAAACCATTGTTTAAATTATAAATGTTAGAAGTACTCGTGTTATTATTATAATATTATAAAATATTACCTTTAACTTGGGCCCAAATCAGTTCAATGGCATTATATTGGCAATGGTACGGAGGAAGTCGTATGACTTTGTGCCCGTGCTCTTCGGCCAATTGGTCAATTACATATGTCGGTTTTGGTGGTTTATGCAATTTCACTAACTGTAATAATTCAGCTTTTAATAGTGACATGTCGGCATCCACTCCTTTTCTTTGCAGCCATGCCACCAAATCTGCTTTCTTATTGGCTGACGTAGGTGCTTTATCAATTTGCACAGAGTGGTATGGGGCATTATCCATTATAATTGTGCTGTTAGGAGGGATATTCTGTAATAAATTTAAGAACCACTCTCGGAACCTTACTGCGTCCATTTCTTCATGATACTCTTTAGTGCTTTTGGATTGGAAAGCTAATAAAGAGTTTTCCACGAAGCCTGTAGACGCTGACCCAGCATGGCATATTATGAGGCGTCCACCTTTTCCTATCGGCACCTTCGAGCACGAAGCTTCAGAATCATCAGTCCATGTTTTCGGCACAGAATGGTTGGAATTTAGCCAGGTTTCGTCCAAAAATATTACATTATCCCAGTTTATAATTTGTTTAACTTCGCGCAGGAATGTTAGTCGCTGCATAATTATGTCATGTCGCTCCATAACAATTTTTCGTTTGTCAACTTTTTTGTATCTGAAGCCAATTCCTGTTATTACCGTTCTCAACGACTCTATGCTTCCCTTATACAGCCTTATACAGCATCTTTTAAAGTTGCACATAACTTTGCCAATGTTGGAAATTCGCCTCTTGTAAAATACCCGTATATATGGTTTCTAATAGCATGACTATCGAATTCATCGATGCCTGTCACAGGTTTATTTCTTTTTCGTTTTTTCGGTGTGTGAAGTACGTTACTGTCACTCCCCGAAGGCCCATATTTTTCACTTAATATTTTGCCAACGGTGCGGCTACCAATACCGAGAGCTTCACCGACGCGATCCCGAACTTGTGTAACTGGCAGTAGAAGTCCACCATTTTGAGATTCACGCTCAAAATACTCGTGTAATTTCACCACCAATTCACGAGCCTGGCTGTTCAAAGTACGTCCTCTTTTCGACATTATTAATAAACACTTGCTTAGTTCGGAGTCCAGTATAAATATTGCCAAGGTAAACGGATAAAGAATGATCAGTCCAGAAAAGTAATAGCCAAGTCACAAATTGTAAAACACAAACGAGAAAGCAAGTACGCGCACAGTCAGCTTCCAAGATGGCGAGAGACTGCTGACGCCGAACCGACCGAGCGGACCGCGTGCGCTTGTAGTTGGCAGTGTTGCCAGAAAAAAAAAATTGTAGAGACTTGGACACCTGCGATTTTGCCTATTGACCTAAAAATAATTAAATTAATTTATTTTAGGGTATCTGTGTATTCAGTGCATTATGCGGTCGCGCAGTAACGTCGTTAATTTATAACATCAGGCAACAACATTTTTGTGAATGGGTTCTACATACCTTATTTTTATTAGTTTTAGACGTAGAAATAAGACTTAGAAGAAAAAATTGTAATTGTAAAATCAATGGATGTGCTTGTTAAAAATTTGTTTATTTCTCTGTAATATGCAAACCCATACTATCATACACAAAAGTAAATGTAAAAAACACTATCCCTGACTCCATTTACTATTTCGACAGCGTTAGCGCGAGAAACCCCGACTTATTTGGGCGCGAAAATCAAAAATCGACAAATCGCTTTCGACAACTTTTTAAAGAAGCAAATATATTTGATTTATAAATACGTATTTTTGGTGAATGGGTTTTATCTCATATTTTACGATTACATAACTATTTAGTTATGTAATCGTAATATGTGAGATAAATCCCATTCACATGAAAAAATATTTGTTTGGTTGTCAAGTGTAATTTGTAAATAATACATTCGATTTTTCGTATATGTAAACGATTTTTTTGCATACAAGTGTATCCGAAGAGTCGCAACACTACGTGCAGTGACCTAACTACGTAACTTTGTAATGAGGTCAAGAATATAACTATTAGAAATTATTTACTGTGTAAATATGTGTTATTTTGCTTTGTTTGAAAGTTTTCAATTACATTTAGATATTAAGAATTGTACATTTTTAGATACAATAATGAAATCTTTCTAAATTCATGGTTTTATGAAAAAGGTTATCGAAACTGAATAATGTACGTATGAACAAAGTTGTTTCGGTTTGAAAAATATGAAACGTCAAACGGTACTTCTTAGATTTGACGGACTGTAGCCTTCTGGTCTCGTCCATTCTTGCGACGTGTCCTATAGGGCTAATTTTACTGGAGAACAGTTTAAAGTTTAACTTTTCATTAAAAAAAATCGCTCCGTCAACTTTGCCTTTCAAACGTCGATATCATGTATTTCGTGTCGCTCCCTGAGATGAAAAACGAAGCTAACTTCACCTTCTATATTTTTAAACGGTCTGGAGGAGATAATATCTAAAAACATGTGAGAATCACCTTGTAGAGGTACATATCATTAGCTGTAATGGATGCCAAACTAGTAGAAAAGCAATTTTCTTTTATATTTTAAAATTGAAATCTTAACGTATTGAGTCTGGATTATTGGGTGGGTTTCCATTACATCGAGGAGTTTAACTGGGATTGCAAAATATTGTTTTTTTTTCGAACATCTTCCGTTTATTTATATTTTATAGGTGTTATTTTACCTGGTAACTTTGATCCTGGTTAAAAAAGCTGTGCTATGTAATAGTCACAAATCCAAACCCCGGGCTGCAGTTTAGATATTCCAGATGGAAAAATCAAAAAAATACAACAACAACATCAAGCCTTCAACCTTGCTTCTCTCCTTCTCTCTCTCTCTTTTACCTTGCCTTGCCTCTGTCTCGCATAGGGTCGCAGCATAATGCTGAGCGATAGCCATTTTGCGTGGATGTGACGCATGTTTCCCTTACCTTCTTTTTTTTATTTAATTTGTTGTGTTTATGTTCATTTTTGCGTCATGTTCACCGCAAATAAACGTATTTTCATTCTTTCTTCTTTCTTGTCGTCTTCATCAACTATCTTACGTGCTAGGAAATATAGCTAAAATTTTCTAAATAAAAAATCTCGTGATACAATGAAAACAAGTCCCGATTTTGGATAAAGCACGCACCCGCCATCTTCTAACACCGTTTGGCGTGAAAACTGCTGTCATCTGTCAAAAGTGACAGGTCGATTTGGCGGTAATGCATAACCCTATCTTAGACTGTTGTTAAGAGGCCATAATCTTTAAGGAATTAAATGTTATTGGCTATCAATATTAGGGACTTGTGGATAAGTAATAACAGCCGCACGGGTCGATCGATCAGGTTAAGCTACGCTTGCCGCGGTTGGTGACCATCGTGAATATCAGTATTTTATACAAAGCACCTCATCATCATCTGCCTAGCCTTTTCCCAACTATGTTGGGGTCGACTTCCAGTCTAACCGGATGCAGCTGAATACCAATATTTTACATGGAGCGACTGCCTATCTGATCTCCACAACCCAGTTACTGGGTAATACGATACGACTTGGTAAGTAAGACTGGTTGTCAGACTTTCCGGCTTCTGACTACCGGTATACAAAGAATCTCCACTTTCTTAAATATAATTGAAAAAATCCTAATCATGCCCGTATTTCCCGTAACTAGCAGCGCCCCACGGTTTCCCCACGGTGGGAATACTGGGATAAAAAGTAACCTATGTGTTAGTCCTGGTTATAAACCACCTGTGTGCCAAATTTCATCCAAATCCGTTTTGTAGGTTTTGCGTGAAAGAGTAACAAACATCCGTCCATCCATCCTCAAAAACTTTCTCTTTTATAATATTAGTGGGCCAATGTATTACATTCTACCCACTTGCTTAACCAATCTAAATATAAACATCTCCATTCATCTAAATAACACAAAACTACCCCTACACCACACCGCAAATTCGAAATCTAAACGCGACAACGGAACGCAGCAGCCGCCGGAAGCGTCCGACACCGCATTTCCGGTCAACCGTTAAATTTGAATTTCGAACTGATAGCGGCATTCCGCTGCAGACTTTTGTTGAGAGCGGACGTGTCGCCGGCCGCGGTAGCTGCGGAAATTATCACGTGTTTTTGTTTGTTTGTAAATAACCTCTGGTTATTGGATATACGTATGACATGTAGTTTCATAATTGAAAAGGAGGAGTAATTTTGGAGAATTGATAGTATAGCTATAACTCACGAAAGTTTTTGAAATATCTGGTAGAAAGATCAAGAAATTATTGTTTTAACTCAAGCAGCAAGCTGATAAATTCGACTGGCTATCATTCCTGTTTCAAAACGTAGAAATAATAATTATGTTAATTGCCGGTAATTTTAATAACTAAATAAAAACTGGCAAAGAAACCTTTAATCAGAAGGCCAATTCTGGTAATTTATAACGTTCAAAATCTAGTCGCAGTCTCATCTCAGCGACAAACAAATGTCAAAATGTAGGGAAATTAGAAGTATTTTTTGACAGATTGAGACTGAGATCAGACTGTGAACGTTCTTAAAATTACGAGAACTGCCCCTCAGATCTATAAAACTGAAGAGTTTGTTTTAGTTTGAACGCTCTTAGCTCTGGAACTACCAGTCGGATCTCAACAATTCTTTTTGCGTTCGATAGCCCGAATCATTAGGAAGGCTATATGCTACTTAATATGCTAAGAACCTTAGGAGCCGGGCAAACACAAAGTAATATCGCGGGCAGGTGATGCGATGCGATGGGGTGGTTCGGGGGAACAAGAAGTTACAGGGGAAATCGCGGGTAGAAGATATGATAGGATGAAAGTTAGAGGGACTACAGGACCTAAACGCAAAAAAAAACATAAGTTTAATAATGCCTAAAAGTATATGATCGACTTCGATCTTTTATTTCGATTCCTATGTATGTTTTTTCTTTTTGTTTTTATATCGGCACCTTCTTTTATATTAGGTTCATGTGGGTAATTGATTATCATCTAATATTGTACTTTTGTGTGTTGTGCTGTCTTTTGTATGCGAGAAATAAATGGTTTATCTATCTATCTATCTACAGTAAACAAAATCAGAAAAATATATGATATTCTTCAGGATACATGCTAGTTAAGTAATGTGTTGAAAACATAATACAACTAATTTGATACGATAGAAAAAAATCATGAAGATACCTCTAAAAAGTTTCTTTTCACAATAAAAACCATACTAATACCTATACATACAATCATTCTGATTTTTACCAGATTATTCTACAAGCAACATACTAAAGCACTAGAGTTTTATTTTTTTAGTCCAAACAATAGATTCTTTGTAAATAGATAATTGCTTCATAGTTTGCAATAACCAGCGTTGTGTCATCGCGATTCCCTTTCTTTTCTATGCAGTCCGACAGTGACCGCGCTTTAGGTCATGTAGCCCCCTTAAGACATGTGTGTTTCATTATAATTTAAAAATCACAAACAGAATCTGGTTAAGTAAAGTACCTATCCTCAAAAGATCTTTATCAAAAGTCAGTTAAAACTTTTCTCATCAAACAATTTAACTAAACACATAATTATTATTATTAACAATTTTGACAGACGTTACGACACGTCATCTTCTCACACTCTCGGACGTAGAGGGGGTGTGTTGAACAATACTTGGTCACATTCGAACATGGGGGTGGTGTAAATAGGGATGAAACAAAACGGGTACACAGGAAACGTTTTGATATCGTCGGGAAGGGGCGGTACTCGTGGAACTCGAACTCAGATTTGTATTGATTTGGGTGGTATATCGCTTTACATAACATACATAATCAGCCTATAATGTTCCCACTGCTGGGACACAGGTCTCCTCTCAGTCAAAGGGAGTGGGCCATAATCCACCACGCGGGCCCAGTGCGGGTTGGCAGATGTCACATGTCTTCGATTTTATGGATCTAGGACATACTGGTTTCCTCACGATGTTTTCCTTCACTGTTTTGAGAGCAGTGGTGTTGAAATAATTTACATAAAGTAAAGTGCCTGCCTGTGGGTTCGAACCTACAACTCGTAAGTCGCGGCCTTTACCACTGCTCTCAATACTGAAGTATTCGTTCAGAAATCAACAAAAACTCACTCAATACTCACTTACAATCCAAACTTCGACTAAAACACTTAGTATCGCCCCTCAAAACGTAACGTTACGCCAAACGTCGGAACTGCAGACTGGTATTGTTGATAACATGTTACGTCTTGTTCAGATACGTGGACATGTTCTAAATTAACGTTTTGAAGGTAAGGGTTTGAATGTGGGTCATAGGAAGTGTGGTATTTGTATAAGATGATGTTGATACTCGTATAGCACAATATTAGAACAGACGTCAACTTTATCATCATCTGCCTAACCTTTTCCCAACTATGTTGGGGTCGGCTTCCAGTCTAACCGAATGCAGCTGAATACCAGTATTTTACATGGAGCGACTGCCTATCTGACCTCCATAACCTTGTTATTGGATAATACGATGATACCCCTTGGTAAAATAAGTGCTACGTGCTATGAGATAGCTACGGTGTAGGCGCCTACGAGATAGCTACGGCGGCGTAGGCGCCTACGACTTGCAAAACTTGCTCCTAGTGGTTACATCAATTTTTAAATCGAATGATTATGATAATCACTACAGAAAATAAACAGATTATTTACAGATTTTAAGGGGTTTTCCGGGACATCACAGATTTTTACACACCATCAAAAAAGTTTTTTTTTTTTTGTTGTCCCACTGCTGGGCAAAAGCCTCTCTCAAATCCTTACAGGAACTCTTTTCCCGCGCCACCTCGAACCAGCCCTCGTGGTACCCATTGTGTGGAGACTTAAAGTGTAAGACATTTTAATAAGTTATGAAAGCAAATTCTGTAACGGTTCCGATGATAAGTATAGCTTACTGAAATGAAAAAAGGTTTCAAATATCAAATAAACTAAATAATATTCAACTCTAAAATTAACCAGTTAACTCCAGACAAATCCAAACTCAAACACTAACTAAACTCAATTTAAAACCATATGCAATACAACAAACGATTCAATTCTACCCAGCTCCTTACAACAATAGCATGATAATACTTAGTTAATAGTTTACAAAGCTCGCCGCCAAGTGAATCAGTTATTTTAACTTATTGTTTTAAAGTTAGCGCGGTTGGGTCTACTGGGTAAACCTTGGAGTTAGGTAAAATAATGTTTCATTCATTTATGTAACTAAAAGACCAGACGGCATGACGTTGTTGCCTTGGAAGGTGGGTAGGCCTCTGGTGTGGGACGCAACATGTGTCGATACCCTTGCACCATCTCATGTTCCGAGCACGGCGGGCTGTGCTGGCGCCGCTGCTGCGGACGTTTCCGGATGACAGCGATGCGGATGAGTACTTCGACGTTCTTCTCCATAGGAAACGACCAATTGGAACCGTGCACCTAGCTTCTGACGTTTAAGTGCCCATGTTGGTTTATGTGAAATAAAAATATTTTGATTTTGACGCCTAAGTGTCCTTTGGTTTTTTATTTTTTTTATTTTTTATTTGTATAGTAGGTTAGTTAGTCTTTTATTTTAGTATCTAGTGTATATACACACATCAAAAGTGTCTAGGGATCAACATATATTTTTGCAATAACTTTTCTCCTGATTGATATTAATTAAAATTTTCTTTAAGGATTCATCAAATAAAGTGTTTTCGTTTGTCACAGTAACGATAAACCAAGTCACCTTTGCATTAATAAAGAAATTTGCCATTTTCCTAATAAAGGGATTTTTGACATTTGAACCACTAACACAAAAGTTCGAAAAAAAGACTGAAATAACAGTTTTCTTTAAAATTTTATTGGGTAACTTAAACAATTAATAATCCGTGTTTCTACCGCGAACACTAACAACACAAGAACATCGGTTTGGCATACTCAAAATGAGTTCATCCAAATCACGCTGTGGAATGGCAGCCCATGTTCGTTGCAACAACAAAAAAAGGTCTTCTTGCGACTGGATACCCTCCATATTCGGCAGAGGTCTTCTCTGTAGCATATCCCATGCATGCTCAATCGGGTTCAAGTCTGGCGACTGAGCAGGCCAGGGCAGGACATTGATGTTAGCTGCGGCGAGAGTCTGTCTTACAACTCTTGCGGTGTGCGGTCGTGCATTATCATGCATTAACTGAAATAAGGGACCGATTTGCACTTGTAGAGGAACGATGACGTCTGATACAATCGTCTCAGCATAAATTTGAGCGTTGAGGTTGCCTCTGATCCAAATCAACTCAGTTCTTCCGCCGATCCAAATACCCGCCCATACCATGATGGTTCCACCACTATAAGGATGGACTTCCTGGCAGGATTTTAATCGCTGTTGGCGTCCAGGGGTTCTCCAGTGTCGTATACGTCTTGTATCCGGTCTCATACCAAAACGAGACTCATCAGAAAAGCACACGAAACGCCATTGTTCTTCTGCCCAATTTCTGTGTTCAAGAGCCCATTGATATCGAATCCTACGATTGTGCATTGCTATAGGTGGTACCCGTAGCGGTCTTCGGGAATGAAGGTTCACTTCATGCAAGCGGTTTCTGACTGTTTGGTCGCTAATTAAGTTCCCTGAAGAGTGATGAAGCCTCACGGCTAACATCATGGCGGTTATTGTTGGAGCTCTTCGAGTTAAGATTTGAATGTATCGGTCTTGTCTCCGTGTGGTGCAGCGATACCGTCCTCCATGGCGCTCAGCCACGGTACCAGTGCTTCGGTAACGTGTCCAAAGTCGACTGATAACACTCTGACTTGTATTCAGAGCTAAAGCCACAGTACGTTGCCGGGAACCAGCTTCTATCATTCCCACGGCTCTGAGCATTTCTTCCCTGCTTAAATGACGTCGCCGCTCCATAATAACGTTGGTTTTAATCAGTAGTAGGGAAACAGTAGCACTAATAATGTCTTCAATGCGTTGTATGTTTTTATAGGGAAAATATTGACAGCTGATTTTCATCTTTTACTCGAATTTGATTCACAGTTCCTGATTCAAATTATGAAATGCACCAAAAAGGATCCATATAAATTTATAAAATCATAAATTTATTACAAAGCCACATCTCAATCTCAAGAAATCCGCATAAAAATGCTTGATCCCTAGACACTTTTGATGTGTGTAGTTACGTTGTAATTATAGTTTATGAAGTGAATAAAGTAGTATATAGATGTAACCACTAATTTTCTGGTAAAATAATTGTATGGTGTGGAGTAGTGATGGCCCAGTAAAAACGGCCACGACTTACGAGTTGTAGGTCGTAAGTTCGGACCCATGCAGGCTTTTTACTTTGTGTAAATAATTTTATCACCACTGCTCTTAAAACGGTAAAAGAAAATATCATGATCAAACCAGCATGTCCTACAGCAAAAAATTTGAATACCTTCGACATTGATCGACTCGTAGATACTGGGCCCGCGTCGCGATGTAAAAGACGGATGTGAAATAATATACTAAAAAATAAGCTAAATGGTACACCACAGACTACCTACAGTATTTGTCTGTCCTTCCCCTTTTTAATCCATCCAAAGGTTGTCTTTAAAAGATCGCTCTTAGCGATAAGACCGCCCATTATGTCACCCATTGTAAAGTTTCTATATTTATGTCTGTAATTTATATGGTGTGCATAATAAAGAGTATTCTATTCTAAGTGAATACTATTCGCTGCGAAGGTCTACGTCTGCGGACGGGCCTACGATTTTCTATGATAACTATGGTAATAGTTCCCTGGCACCTCATTAACGGCATAACTACGTAAATGTCTATTAACTGCTCTCAAATTACAATTTTTATATTTATATTCTTTTTACATACTTCTTTGACATAATCTTTTTATTATTTGACATTATAATTATGTAGACAATTATTTATAATTTTTAACCTCTTTATTGGTGGTTATAATGGCAACCATATCACTTGGTTTTAGTAGATTTTTATATATTATTTATCCTGTTGATAGATTCTTATTTTGTAAATGTGAGGACTTTGTAGGCCTTGTAGACTTTAGATATGTAGACCATTGTATATTTTATCAAGTATCTGGTACTTGTTGACAGGCCTACGCTGTCCTCCCATACCTACTGTAATTTAAAAACATTGTAAAATCCAATTATTTTTTAAAAGAGTAACCGTGGAGTTTCTTGCCGGTTCTTCTCCATAGGAAACGACCAATTGGAACCGTGCACCTAGCTTCTGACGTTTCATAAGTGCCCATGTTTGTTTATGTGAAATAAAAATATTTTGATTTGATTTGATTTGAATGTACAGACGCCAGCACATCAAGCTACCCGAAACTGTCAAATTTTCCCAATCAACTTTGAACCTTATACTTTAGCGATAAAGTTGAAAATCTATTAAAGAAATTTGACATATTGTAGTAGCTTGATGTGCTGGCATCTGTACTATTATTAAATAGACTGACTTCAAAACGATAATGTCTCAACTCCACAGCTAACCAACTCTAAACGAGAAGTAAAACATCGTGGATTCAATTTCCACCTGTCTATTGTGAACAGACAGCATTGTTTCCATAACTCTGTTCTGTTGACTGTACATACCTACATAGTACATAGTTTACTGTACAACAACGCGTGACAGAATAAACGGCGCAAAAAGTATACATACATACATAACATAATCAGCCTATAATGTTCCCACTGCTGGGACACAGGCCTCCTCTCTGTGAGAGGGAGTGGGCCGTATTCCACCACGCGGGCCCAGTGCGGGTTGGTAGATGTCACATCTCTTCGAATTTTTGGTTCTAAAGACATGCCGGTTTCCTCACGATGTTTTCCTTCACCGTTTTGAGAGCAGTGGTGACGAAATAATTTACACAAAGTAAAGCGCCTGACTGGGTTCGAACCTGCGACCTATATCTCGTAAGTCGCGGTCGTTACCACTGGGCCACCAGTGTTTGTGTGTTGGGTTTTATTTATTATGTAATTAATATTTAATATTATCCCTAAGGCAAGTTATTTATTGAACGCTTCATATTTATTTAAAAATGTATTCTTCGTATTATGATTACTCACCTAAATGACGAGGAATATGCAAATAAAAAATGTCTGTTGGCCATGGTCCACCTAAAATGTATTCCACGGAAATAAAATCCTCTTCCTGATCCTGTCATTTTACTACAATTGAATAATCTGCTGAAAAGGAGGCTCCAATCATTAGTTGATTGGTTTACATGTTAAAATAATAAACCATTTTTCATTGTAATTTTTTCATAGAAGTGAAAATTTACGACTATGTTGGTCGTTGACGCTGAATCGCATGTTCTCGGCGTACACGTGATTCAGCCTTAGCGACTGTCTGGAGCCGAGTATACCCGATTCAACGTCACCGACCCGAGCGTGACGGCTCAATTTCGTTCACTGGAGCAAAGTGCGCCTAAAGAAGTTTTCAATTCAAAAGGTATTCGAATTTTTTTCAAAATCTCATACAGCAATACTAAATGCAGTGTGACCTGCCCACCCCCTTGTCCTAAACACACGCTTGGTCACAATAAACAATTTTATTAGTTTGTCCATTCTGTTTGTAGTCCACACTATATTGTCACAGACCGGACACGTGTTTTGAACGGCTTTTATTGCTTTCAAATCTGACTTTTTGTTTAGAAAAAACCGGCCAAGTGAGAGTCGAACTCGCGTAATAAGGGTTTCGTATCACATGGCATAAATCGCCGAAAAAAACACGTTCTTGTATGGAAAGCCCCTTTAATTTTTAACTTTATTTTATTTTTATTATAACAAGGGGCTCGCCCTAACTTCACACGGGTGCAATTTTTTTTTCCAATTTCCGAAATTTTCTTTCATACAAACCTTGTCCTGTCAATAACGAATACAACAAAAAAAGAATTATTCAATTTGGTGCAGTCATTCAGAAGTTATGTGCGTACATACATTTCGGCGATTCATTTTTATTTATACAGGGTTATTGGAAAAACACCAACAACCTCTTAAGAGGTCATTGTACTCATCATTATGAATAACTTTTATTATGGGACCAAACCTAAAATCACGAAAAAAAATCAGCTGTTCCCTACATTTTGACGAGTTATACAAACATAGATAAATGTAGGGAACAGCTGATTTTTTTTCGCGATTTATGATTTATTAATGTCTTTTTCTTCCATACTTCTCTATTAGTCGTCATCTCGGTAGTCACGGTAAAAATATATTTGCCTTCAAAAAATATTCTTATTAAGGACTAGCTGTGCCCGCGGCTTTGTTCGCGTGCATGTCATAAAATGCATATATTGGATTTCATGAGTTTCAATTTTTTGCGTGGAACTCTAATTCTTTTTCTAAAATAAAAGTAGCCTAAATTCCTTCTAACATCAGCTATCTGCCAGTGAAAGTTCCATCAAAATTGGTCCAGCCGTTTCGTAGATTACCCGGAACAGACAGACAAAAAAAAAAATTTTTTTTTTAAGTTTCATTTTTCCTTTCTTGATTAGGAATTTAGTTAAAAGCTGTTATTTTGACATAACAAACAGACACTCCAATTTGTATCTTAGAAGACAATAAACTTGTCGCAACGTTTTCTTTTGCCTAAACCAACGTACGGTAACTAAATGATATTCATCAAACCGTTAACTTCGGAAAATTGAATGTCGTTCGCAGCAATAGAGAAATTGGCTACACGCCAATATTTTTGATACACCGCGCTCCCCTGCACAGTACAAAGGATTTCATACTTCTACCTAGTGCATTAAAATAGCCTCCACAGCTGGCAATACTAAGACAGGGTTAAATCAAATTAGCTAGTAAAACTTCGTGGTTTGTACCGCATATCTTAAATAAAGATAAAAAAAAAATATTCCTACTAATATATTAAATTATTGTGAGCGTAGAATCCTGCGATTGTAGGCGTGGCTACTGAATGACGTCACGAGGCGCAAGAGAGGGACTATTTTATCTTCTTACTTACTAATATGTATTAAAAACGCGAAATTTTGTGAGGATGGACGGATGGATTAGTTAGTCTTTCACGCAAAAATTACTGAACGGATTTGGATGAAAGGCACACAAATAGTTTATAACCAGGATTAATACATATGATGCTTTTTATACCGATATTCCCACGGGATCGACACTTATGCGGGTGAAACCGCGGGGCGCAGCTAGTCACACTAATATTATAAAGGCGAAAGTTTGTGAGTGTGTGTGTGTTTATATGTTTGTTGCTTCTTCACGCTCAAACGGCTGGACCAATTTTAATAAAATTTGTATGGAGGTAGCTGACACCCTGGATTAACATATAGGCCCTGCGCAGACGGCACACTTTTTGTGCGATCGAGTCTGCGGCGCACAAAAAGTCTGCATGGCGCGCAAAAAGTCGGTCACGGATTTTTCACAGACTCAACGCACACGACGCACATCTTCGATCATTTTGTCGGCAGAGCTGTAGATTGTAGATTTTCTTTTTAAATGTCTATCATGATATTCTGCCTTAGAAGTATCATAAATTGCTGGTCTGTTTTGTATTTCTTGAATTAACATAGTTACATCGACCTCTGGCGCCATGATAATAGATCGCGTGCGTTACGTCCACCCCTAGCAAATGCAGATTGCCGACTAAAGTGTGCGCCGTCTGCGTTAGCGCGCGTTGAAGCAAACGTTCAATTTTTTTCACACACTTTTTGTGCGGAGCGGCGCGCCGCGGCGCGGTGCGGTCTGCCCGAATTACACGGATTTTTTGTGCGCCGGACTTTTTGCGCGTCATGTGCGTTACTGCATATAATTGCATAGGTTCTATTTTCACAGACTAAAAAGTGCGTCACGGATAGTCTGTCGTCTGCGCAGGGCCATAGGCTACTTTTTATCCCTATATTCCCACGGGATCGAAACTTATGCGGGTGAAACCGCGGGGCGCAGCTAGTAATTCATAATTTCAAGTGGGTAACTATGCTACCAATGGCCGTTGACCCCGTTATCAGCTGTACGTTACGAGTCCAAAAAGATTTTTGTAATTACAACATAACATAAAAATCAATCTTTAATGTTCCTACTGCTGGGTCACATGCCTCTTCATTGTGAGAGGGAGTCGGCCGTAATCCACCACGTGGGCCCAGTGCGGGTAGATGTCACATGTCTTCGAAGTTTTGGTTCTAGGACATGCCTGTTTCTTCACGATGTTTTCCTTCGCCGTTTTGAGAGCAGTGGTGATGAAATAATTTACACAAAGTAAAGCGCCTGTCTGGGTTCGAACCTGCGACCTACAACTCGTATGTCGCGGCCGTTATCACTTGGCCACCACTGCTCTCTTGACCCGATATTTACCTAGTGTAAATTGAATTTGGAGTCAGTGGAGTCCATAGAAATGTAAAAAATATATCTATGGTGGAGTCAGTACTACTGACTCCAAATGCAATTTACACCAGATAAATATCGGGTCAGCACTGACTTGTCTCGAGTTTGGAGTCAGTTACTTACCCTGTCTAAATCAGCCTTAACACCAAGCTGTTAGTGAAACTGTTATTGATTGAGGCAGTGTGTCAATTTGCTTAACAATTAAGTTCCTTATCTGCACAACAAGTTTAAAATAAACAAAACCAATATATGTACGTAGCAAACTCGTTTTATATTCCCCCATAAAGAACAGAGCAGTACCAAGGAAAAGCACATGCAAAAAATTCATCATAAACAAATTCACGACGACATAAACATCACTTGTGTTGTGGCTAAGACACTGATTATCAAAAATCGCACAGTAGACGAGATAAGTTGTAAAAAGGATAACAGATAACACTATATCCAGGACTACGAGGCCCATAGAACAGTGGACGAGGCAAATACTGTTGTACCAGCAGGCGAAAAATAGGAGAACACTAGCGAAGAAAAATATCCACATTAAGTAGTGAATGTTAGTCAGGAGGGTGCAGTAGTCTGGCTCGTTCTTGCATAACGTTGCAAGGTCTCCATCAGAACCTGGAACAAACATTGAAAAGAATAAGGAAGAAAAAAAAGTTTGAAAGGACACAGTTCGTGAAACACAAAATATAAATAAAAAGGTTTCAGACAACAATAGTGTGTGTGTGTGTGTGTGGAGTTTCTTTAAATGATTCATTGCCATCGATACGCTAAGTTTTGGTTTTCTAAGAATGCAGTGACATCACACAATAATTACCGTCTCATGAGACCATGAGAGTGAGGGAAGAGAGAGCCCCTTTCAAACTCAAACTCAAAGCATTTATTTCAATTAAACCATTTACTGACACTTTTGAATTCAGTCAAGAAGTCGGTCTGGCAGAAAATATGAAGGTAGCCGTCCATTCCAAAGCATAGTAGGTACATATGGAGAAGAACGGGCAAGAAACTCCGTGGACACTTTTAAATTATATTATACAAAAATATTAGTTACATCATTAATGTTAAATTTATAATTATATATTGTGAGAACGATGTAAAAAAAAAGGACGTACGCGTTAAAAGCGTTCAGAGTACAGCAAATAGTAACAAAACAACAATCCAAAAATAAAATAATTAAAAATAAGCCGAGGCAGCTAAGTGATGACCAGCCCCAACTGACGGCGCCCGTTCACGAACATGACGCAAAGATCAGCATCATCTGACACCCCCATTACTTGGACAGCTGTGCCTGATCTCTCCCCAGTCGTGTTGGATTGCCGTCCCATCGGACTATGAGATTAAAGGAAAAGAAAGTGCACCTGTTTACGCACACACTTGAGTACACGATAATAACTCCTGCGTATTTGGCTATACTCCGTTGAGATTGACCGTCGGTGCCAAAATTCGGGAGGATATTATTATCTACATATATTAAATTCAAAGTCCTGACTGACTGATATATCAACGCACAGCCTAAACCGCTGGTCCTAGAGACATGAAATCTGGAAGGTGTGTTCTTTGTGAAGATTAGGTATCCACTAAGAAAGGGTATTTTGAAATTCCATCCCTAAGGGGGTGAATGGGGGGGAGGGTGAAATTTCACGCGGACGAAGTCGCGGGCGGAAGCTAGTTACCGTATACTTGCGACCTCTACACCAACAAGGCACTCTCTAGGTTATAGAAATAAATCAGCTAAAAATGCAAGTAAAAACTTACCAGACGCATAATATGCTAGGTTAACAACAGGGCCAAGTAAGCCTGAGATAATTAAACAGAATGTAGCCAAAATGAAGTTATAGGTCCTCCAAATACCGTGGAAAGATGGGAGTAGTTTGCACATTATAACTATTTGTTACTACCACAGTTTAGTGCTAAATAAGGGAGCAAAATGTATTGTTTCAAATCTCCGGGGGTAGCATTAAGTTTTGTATAGAAAGGAGATATTTTTTTTACATTTTATAATAGTTTATTTCGGTTGACGTTTAACTTAGATTTTGACTCTGCTTTTACAGTTATTTTTTTATGAATTTCATTCACAGAGTAGATTTCTTTGGTCTAAGGTTTTTGGTTTTTTTTGCTTTCAACCTCGTTTGCAAAAACTTATCCATGATTACTAATATTTTTATTCAAAACTAGCGGCCCGCCCCAGCAATTTCCGAAATTTTCTTTCATAGAAACCTTGTCCTGGCAATACTGAACACAAAAAAAAGAATTACCCAATTTGGTGCAGTCGTTCGGAAGTTATACGCGTACATACATTTCGGCGATTCATTTTTATTTATATAGATTAACTCAGTGCGTATGTTATTTTTTCACGAGTTAGAGCGCCAACGCATTGGCGACCATGGCCGCAGCGTCCGACGGAATGCATAGCGACAATTGCAGGTTGTTAGTTGGCCGCTCGGTATGTCGCGGCTACTTACTTACTTACTTAAGTGGCCGCCGCGGCCTGGTCGCTCAGTGCGTTGGCGCTCTTAACGGCTAAGCAGATGTGGATTAAACTTGGATAGACATTGACCTGGATTAGTAGATATTTGTACAAAATACATCGTCAGTTATAAAAAAAACCATCAGCTGTTTCATAGTAAAGTGCAATACCTATGCGGCCAAAATGTGTGGAACAGCAAATTTTTTTAATTTAAATAACTGGCGATAAATTTCAACGCAGGGAGATTCAGTACCTGCCAGGGTCGCGGATTGTTCGAAAGAGTTACCGTGGTCCTGGCATGACAGGCAACTGAAGGAACACGGGTGGGTTTTAGTCAGTAAAAGTCTGACACGCCCTCCTCCTCCTGCTGAAGTTATTTGATAATTTCCCACCAAAAAAAAAGGGGGGATTCAGTATCATTGTACTGATTTCATGGAAGACTCATCCACCGCACCCGGAATAGACGTGCCTCTTTCGCCTTAAATTGCCGTACCAATGGTTTTCATCTCCGCTAACGAAGCCGTTGAGGTCCTCATCCGTAACCCTGGACAACCAAATTTGGTTTTGCGAGTCATCAGAGAGCTCATGAAAGGAAAGAGGTCACTGTCGCCGGGATACGGTGAAGAGGACTATATACTGATTCCATGATAACAGGATGCGCGTCAATGTCCCTGCTACCTCGTATTCAGAAACTCCGTATTTAGACGTTGCCAGCGTGGCGACACCATGCGTGAGACACCCTTAGAGGTGCCTCAGCACCAAAATATTTAGGAAAAGGTTATATCAGTTAGCTTCTACTGCTAAACATAAACCTCCTCGTCAATAGTTGTTCATCAATCAATCAATCTACCTAGCCCAGCTAGGTTGGGATCATTTATGGCAACAAAAATTATGGCAAATCATGTATGCCTAATAATATTATGCGTATTGATCATTATGCTGAATTTCGTTATGCCAATGTAAATTATGACAATAGTTTTTATGCTTATCATTATTAAAGCAGCAAAAAGAGTATGTATGTATGTGTTCTGCATGGGATGAAGGCGTAAGTATGTATAGGTATGTAAAAATAAAACAAAACAAAACATTGACCTCTCGCTTATACTTAAACAAAACAAACAAAAACAAACCCAAAATCAATAGATACACGACACATAATCCATTCAGCATCAACGCTTCAGGTACATCACTAGTCTTCGAGCGGCCCAAGCAATAAATATCATGTGTCGTGCAGTACGCTAAGAAGTAAATGGCTGTGGTCGCTGTTAAAATCATGTTGATGACGTACATGATGATGCAGCAGTCGATGCCGCTGTGCGTCTTGGTCAATATGCACACGAGTAAGATCATGCTTGTGAGGAAGAGCTGGCACGTCAGCCCAGACATCACTGATGCGAGATTAATGAACGCTGGTTTCTTTAAGTTTTCTACAACGTGGTGTTTGTCTGTGGACAAGGAGATTTGTAGATTAGTCATCTGAAAATAGCGCTGTGCTGTGGATCCACTAAAGTACAGCATCATGCTGAGTGGAAGTCTTCTTGTCACAGTCATGACGTGCAGCTGTCGACTATTTTGTGCTATTTTGTATTTCTCGGGACCCTGGGGCCCGAACCTTTGGTAGGCGTACGAGGGACCGAAGCCAACTCGCAGAGGCCCGTTAGACGTTTTTAATGAAATCAGGCAGGACGATTATCCCAGTTCATACTAACAAGTGCACCCAAGGACAACCCCCGTGTGGGACTATTGCAGGATATAGAAACATAATAATAATAATAATATTTATTTGCAAAAAACACGGTATTAAGCGATGGTACAATACAAAATAAGTCCAAACATGTTTTGCTTAATATTAAAGCATGCAAAATTATAGGAAGTATTTACATTACAGTTTATGATCCAGAAATTCTTTAACACTATAGAAACTATTTTCATTCAACCAGTTATACAATTTAATTTTAAAAAGTCTATTGTTTAGGTCTTTAAACGTATTTGGTAATTTATTAAATATACTTACACACATAGCTACACAGTTTTTATTATATTTAGCACATCGGGGCATCTCGTCTAGTACAAGCCTGAATTGGTCACGCCGACTACGTGAACATACATCTTCCGCTGTTTTGAATAATTCTCTATGTTTCTGTACAAACATACATACTTCATACACATATAGTGAAGGTAATGGTAGCAAACCAAGCTTTTTAAATATTGGTTTACACGATTCATCTGCTGGAATCCCGTATATGGCTCGTATACATTTCTTTTATGCGATAAACGCTCTATCAAAATCGGTACTATTTCCCCATTTTATTATTCCATACCGCAACGATGATTCTACATACGCTCGATATGACATTACAGCTGTTTTTATATTTGTTATCTTTTTAATCTTTCTAAGGGCATAAACAAATTTATTCGCTTTGCTACATACATGCTCAACCTGTGCCTTCCAGTCTAAATGTTCATCTATTACTACACCTAAAAACTTAGTTTTTGTCACCTGGTTTATTTTTGGTATGTCCATCTTAAAATTGAATTTATTACCTATTATAATATTTATTAAATTGTATATAAACAGATTTGTCAAGATTAATCGATAAATTATTGTTATTTAACCAATTAATTAAGTCAGCAATTGTTTTATTTATGTCAATTTCATGGTCAGTAATCGATTTATGTTTTTTGTCAGCAGTTACAATTATAGAAATATCATCAGCGTAAAGAAAGCATTTGTGCTTAGTCACATTAACAATATCATTTATGTAGAGGAGAAATAAGATAGGCCCCAATATGCTACCTTGGGGCACGCCGCGTTTTATATATTTATAATCAGAGGTATACAGTAACTTATCTCCATTTCCGTCAACTTTGGTGACAGTGACACACTGTTGTCTGTCAGTTAGGTATGAAGATAACCATTGATGTGGCAGTCCCCTAATTCCAAGAGCCTCTAATTTATGTAATAGGTTAACGTGTGAAACCAGATCAAACGCCTTTGATAAGTCATAGATATTGGATTATGGGTTTGGATAGCTAAAGTGAACTTGTTCGTTCATTCATGATGTTTTCCATTATCGCCATTTTGAGAGCAGTGACGATGAAATCATTTATAAACAAAGAAAAGTGCCTGTCGGGGTTTGAACCAACGACCTTTCAACTCGTAAGTCGCGGCCTTATCACTGGGCTACCACTGCTCACTGAGAACAGGTCACGGAGAATAGCAGAGAAATATGAAATCTATGAAGAATCGTCGTCATCCATAGCCCGATTTCACTCAATGCTGAGCAGAGAGAGACCTGTCTTTTCAAATGCCAGACTCGTCCAGGTTCTACCGCGAAGGTAACAATCTCGTCCGTCCATCTCGCCGCCGCGGGACGACCGACATTGCCGACCATGGTTTTATTGTTGTTATTAGTAATAACTTGTTTATTTATTTTACTTCGATGGTCCTAGTTTATCATTTGTGACTTCAAGTGACAGCTATGTAAACAGAACCCAGCATTGCATAAATATGTAAGCTGTCACGCCCTTTATACCTGGAGGCTTTTATTTAGGTACTTAGTAAGTTTTTGTTCACATTTTTAATTTTGATTTATAATTTTTTTGCATGAGTAAGTATAGTTTTTTTTGCATTTTTTGGTATATTGGCGTGGCTAGCTGCCATTATGGCAAATAATCTAATTTAATGCTCTGTGTCTTGTAATGTTATTTACTTAGCATATGTATACAATCAAGTTTTTTCTAACTGAACAGACAGCTGTGCTGCTGGGGAGTTTGTTGCGCCACTTCTCCCCAGCGAAAGCACTAGGAAGTAGTGAAGGGCTTTAGGGGACTGTCTTTTGTAATTTTGACGTTCGAAAAGCGCTGATTCTGAGCCTAGTTTGAATAAATGATTTTTGATTTTGATTTTGAAATTTCATCTTCCAGTCTTTGGACGCCACTCTGTCTCAGCCTTACTCCTCCTGCCATCACTGCGCCTTGCCAGGTATCCTGCCTCACTCCATAATGGGGAATACAGTTATTTAAAATAAGTTATATTAATAAGTTACCTTCATTAAAACCCAAGTGAACCATGATTGAATTCAAGGGTCCGAACATAAATGATACATATATTATAAACAGACATATTCCTACAGCGAATATCCTCCATGTATCACGATGATGGCTATTGCTTGCTTGCATCTTGAATGAATTTTTTCTAAAAGAATAAACTCAATCTGCCCAGCCTTTTCCCAACTATGTTGGGGTCTGGCAGATGCAGCTGAATACCAGTACTTTACATGGAGCGTCTGCCTATCTGACCTCCACAACCCAGTTACTGGGTAACATGGCAGCTCTTGGTAAGACTAGTGATTTCTCTCTTTGATAACTTCTCTAAAACATAACTTTCAAAAACATTGTTTACAATAAAATTTTGATTCGTCGAATGAATATTTAGCACTGTGATGAATATTATGCACAGTGTTGTACTGTGACATTTTGACAGACCGTGACAGGTTGTTTTTTTTTTAATTCTATCATGTTTTACGTTAAAATATTCGGTCATACTGCCTCTTTATGACAGAATCTTCTTTCTTTATAATGCTTGATATAGGAAAAGTGCGTCAAGTTGGGACTTGTCCTATATAATCCATCCATCCATACTTAATATTATAAATGCGAAAATCTGTGTCTGTTACCTCTTCACGCTGAAACCGCTGAACCAATTTAAATGTTTGGTATAGAGATAGTTTGAGTCCCGGGAAAGGACATAGGATAGTTTTTATCCCGATATTCCCACGGGAAACTTATACGGGTGAAACCGCGGGGCCGGGAACGCTTCGTGTGGGTTATATAAGCACAAATAGAGCACTAGGACAATGATCAAAAATACAACATAACATAGCATCACGCTCGCAATCCCTGAATGGTAAAGCAGAGGTGTACCTATAGCATACCCACATTTAGGCAGATATGTTTAAATCCCATATTATAGGGACCGAGCCTATTGCCATCATCATCATCTGCCTGCCTTTTCCCAACTATGTTGGAGGCTTCCAGTCTAACTGAATGCAGCTGAATACCAGTATCTTACATGGAGCGACTGCCTATCTGACCCCCACAACCCAGTTACTGGGTAATACGATACCCCTTGGTAAGATTGGTTGTCAGACTTTCGGGCTTCTGACTACCCGTAAAGACTGTCAAAGATCCGCGATTGACAGCCAGGACCAACAGCTTATAACGTGCTTTCCGAGGCACGGACGGAGGGGTCTCGGTATGTAAATATGACCCATCCACAGACCTACCGCGGCAAGCGTAGCTTAACCTGATCGATGGACCTGTGCGTCTGTTATTATTAAGCCACGGACCCCTCTTAGCCTATTGCCATCAACCGGGCACAAATCCAGACACCAGTAGGCCAATTCTCGTAATACAATTCGTAAGTCTCATCTCGGCGACAAACAAATGTCAAAAAACTGTCAAAATGTAGGGAAATTAGAGGTATTTTTGACGGAAACATGTAGTGAGCCGGAATGTGGTGTCACCCAGCTTAGTGCCTATGTTGGGTGACGGTAGCGCCTGAAGCCAGAGGCCCGACTCCCATTCACCCACAGCCAGCAGGCTGGCACGCTCAGCAGTATTGGTGGACGTATTAATAAGTTTATTCCGTACCAACCTGTAGAGCGGCTCATCCCACTGTCTCTGGGAAGACGGTTTCTCGGGGTGAACCGTGTCCGGGCAAGCCACTTTCCAGGCGTTCACCGCATCGGTCAAACATGGCACTTCAGAGTCAACCTGAGCAGGAATCAAGATTCGTGTGGTTAACTTTTCTGTGCTGTGGACCGAGGATATGAACGGCCTGTAGGCTTACACTAGAAATTTTGCGGACGCCGAGCCCGCCAAAACGAATGGGTAGTGTGGCTTGCAGCCACGCGCGGTCGTCAAATGCCACATTTAAAATGGATGTAAGAGTGCTCCGAATAATATGATCGATTTTGTCCAAAAGGTGTCGCTGTTTCCATAAAGAAAAAGAGCGGAGAAAATACATAAAGGAGATGGGTTTTATATTTGAGCTATATACTTAATATTATGCATACAATAAACATTTATGCGTTAAAATAGTAATAGAGGTAAATGAACCTATTAAAGTACAAACATTAATGCACTTAACTTCACTTTTACAAAAATTAAGATTTCTCTTTAACCCCATTGTTATTATTTTTTATTTATTTTTTTAATAAAAGCTCATAATATTCCCTATCAAACCATGCCACTTTTATTTCTGTAGAAACTAAAAAAGTTTAATGCCAGCGTTCTATGAACTTCTGCCATTCTCCTTTGGCAGTGCTCGATATACCTAAAACATACAAATTCCATGAATCCTTATTCTCCTAGTTCAGGCAAACGAAGCGAGACCACAGCGCAACTGCATAAAAAAAAAACTCAACCAGAGAATAAAAACGATTAAAAAAAAAACGATCAGTCAAATTTTTGTCAAAATCTTTTGTAAATATTTTAAATTCTCTGTCTACTATTTTAGAAGTAAACATAAATAAATTAAACAAGTTCTCGACAGTAACATTACATACGAATTTATTCTAACTTTAACAATTTGGTTAAGATCATAGGTCACCCCTTTTGGGGATCATTGCAAGAATGGTGAAAGCGAGCGGCTCGGTCCAAGATGTATCTCCAAATCATTGGCGAACGTATAACATGATTATGTCTTTTTGTTGTATCGTAATTTCGTTCATGTTTGGTATTGCTAACGCGACATCTGGTTTTGTTGGTAAGTTTTTCCTGTGCTCAGTTTGTCAGATTTATGTTTAACTAGCTGCGCCCCGCGGTTTCACGCGCGTAAATGTCGATCCCGTGGTAATATTGGGATAAAAAGTAGCCTATATGTTAATCCAGGGTGTCAGCTACCTCCATACAAAATTTTATCAAAATTGGTCCAGCCGTTTGAGCGTGAAGAAGTAGGTAACAAACATAATAAACACACACACACTCACAAACTTTCGTCTTTATAATATTAGTGTGATACCTAGTTAAAGGTATTTGTATTCTCATTCGCTCGCTCTTGCATCCTATGTCGACGGAGCCCCGCTATGCGGGGCTCCTATTTCTGTGTAAAGGGTTTAAAGTAACCTAACCAGTAACCAAACCTTACCTAACCTCGGGGTGCCCAGCTAGAACTATTGTAATTTTAGACTAATTTTTTGGTGTTTAGTATATTTTTTGGTGGTCATTATATTTAACCCCTTAATAATCTATATAAATAACATAAAGATGGGTTAGTTACACCATTTATTACTCAAAAACGGCTAGACCGATTTTTATCATATTTGATTTTTTGGATTTGTCTCCGTCCCGAATAGCAGAATAACTATATACTCGTAGGTACACGTCTGCCTAACCTAGGGCTTATTTTTCTTTACAGGTCAAGATGGCGACCTTCTAAAGACATGGCAGAACGAACCCAACTTCTGCACTCTTCAGACCGCTGTGATCTATTTGATGTGGATACCCTTCTCCGCCAGTATTCTCCTCTTCCTTGCTTGTTGGTTTAACAGCACCCGCCTTATCCACTGTTGTATTGGTCTCATCATCACTGATATAGTCACGTCATTTATCATTATGTAATACCAGAAGGCAGCGGCTGACAGCTTTAAGAGTGTTTACGTACTGTTCCCGTCACTCCAAAAGCCACTAACGTATAATATATTGCAAAAAACCTGTTGAAACTAGGCCTGAGCCTAGAGATTTTTTGTTTTTGGGGTCGTCAACCACTGGTAGTGAAGTCATTTGAAATACCGGATGACTTATGTTTTCATAATTTCGACAAATAGTCAACATTTGGAGGATGCTTAAAGCCCTCCTGACCACCAATCCAGAATGTGATCTGATCAGAGTAAAATTATGCGTGTATGTCTGTTTTTTTTTTGTGAGAAGAAATATGCTAGGGTGTCCTCTATATAATTATGTTAGTAGTTGAAATATTTTTGTATACTTACTTACCATACCTGTTTAAATCTCTATGTTAATTATTAATGTAATTTGGTGTAACCGTTTTAATTAACAATAAACAATAATAATAATATTTGTCGAAATAACTATTCCTCATGACGAATTAACGATCTATGAGCATGTGAACATAAAAGTAGGTACTAGTGAAAGGGTCACTAAAATAAAACAAATAGGTAAGTTTCCTCCATTTGTGAATAGCTTTGTAAATATGCAAATATTGTCTGTTTACTTTCAGACTTTTAAATAAAAACAGACTAAAAAAACACATGAGTAATAAATGTTTTGTCTGCAAAGGTGGTATTAGACGGTTGCGCGAATATTTCCGAGTCATTTAGTTAAATGCGCTGAACAACTGATTTAACTGCAGACAGACGAACGGACAAATGAGCTGAGTACTTCATTATGAGGTACAGGGGCAGGGAAATATGGAACTCGGTTATTTGTAATGATTTGTTTTCGAAAATGTTGTTTTGTGTTATTTTCTTTGAATAATTGTTTGCTAAAAATACTCCCGTTGAATATTTAGTTGTTTAAAATCAAGTGTATTTTTGAAGACCCAAAGTCCTATGATATGTATTGTAAGTTTTGGAAAAATAAAGTAAAATTTAAAAAAGAAAACTGTTTTTTTTTTTCTAGAAACAAATTCACTTTATTCAGTAGGTACAGTCAACAAAAGAGATAAGTATGCAGGTTCGCCGGATATAGTTGAAGTTTAGTAAGAAACCGATGGATGTTCTCCAATAAAATTTAATTTTATTAATAGAAAACAAACAGCTCATGTATCAAATTAAATTTCAGTCGACAACATCTAAACTTCAACTATATCCGACGATCCTGCATACTTATCTCTTTTGTTGACTGTACCTATGTAGATGAATGTGTTACAAAGGAACGTATATTTTTCTTCAAAAAGCAATATTCCTATACTTATAAACCTTGACGACTTGAATCATGTATCTGGTGCACTCTGAGCGGTCAGCCTCGCTACTATTATTTTTATACTGGCTAAGGTATCCATTATAAATGCGAAAGTGTGTCTGTCTGTCTGTTACCTCTTCACGCCTAAACTGCTGAAGCGATTTAGATGAAATTTGGTATAGAGATAGTTTGAGACCCGGGAAAGGACATAGAATAGTTTTTATCCCGATATTCCCACGGGATCGAAACTTATGGGGGTAAAACCGCGGGGCGCTGCTAGTAAAATAATAATTTTACAGCTAGATCCAGTCCCGCCTCGCCCTGTACACAAAAGTATGCACAAAAATGTTCATTAACAGCCGGGAGGTACGGTTAGACACAAAACGATAACTGTAACGTAGTACGGTGAGCAGCAGTTTAGTGCATTGTTGTTCTTAAGTTAGAAAATTGAAAATAACTGGCGGAGTAAAGGCGTGTTTTGTATGGGCATGTTAATATTATACAAGATTATTTTTTTATCACCATTTACCTCTTATTGTAGGGGTAGCGAGATTGTCCGAAAGGGTTACCGCTGTCTCGGAACATAAAGGGCTAAGGAAGGAACACGGGTGGGTTTTAGTCAGTAAGAGTCTGACACTCCCGCCCGCTCCACCCAGAGCGGGAGGAGTCATTAGATGACTTCCCATCCAAAAAAAAAGAAAAAAAGGTTCATTGTACTCATCATTATGAACAACTTTTACTATGGGACCAAACATGAAATCGCGAAAAAAAAATCAGACGTTTGGTCCCATAGTAAAAGTTGTTCATAATGATGAGTACAATGACCCGTTAAGAGGAAAACGGTGATTAAAAATTCATCCTGTATAATTACAAAAAAATATACATTTAAAACAATCTTATTTAAATACATGGTTGTATTCCCAGAGGTGTATAGTGTACTCATAGTTTGGTTTCGTAACAAAAACAGTCTATGTAAATCTAGAGCCCTGAGATTCTTCTTCCTCTTGGGGATCGTTTTAGCGAAAATGAATAAAATTTTTGGAAAATCCAAAACTGCACGACTCATGATGATCATTTGATCGTATACAAAACCATAGATATATGTAGATATTATATTAAGTTAGTTTTTATTAAATATAATTAAACTATTTTGAATAAAAGACCCAGTTTTCAATAGGGTTTCTCCTATGGGAGAATCGAATCTATTAAGAAAGAATTGACTCAATTAATTGATTTTTTCGCAAGCTACAATGTTTTCAGGTTTCACACATGATTGACGGGAAAAGTTTTGATGCTTTTTTCGTTTCTACTGCATTAAATAAATATTTGAAAAGTACAGAATTAATCTACATTAAATTATCTATACAATGCTATATAAATTAATTAGGTTCTGTGTACAAGCAGGAGTATAACAATAGAAACGGTTGCAGAACGGAGGCAAAAAAAAAATCGATCGTAAAGCACTCTCTAATGCTTTGCATTATGAGTTCTACAACAGCTTATTTGCGACATACTATGTTTGATTTACCTCACTGTGCATGAATTATTTTAATCGACTCTGGGTTTTCGGTCAGCATTTTTCTTTCGTAACTGACGAAAGAAGAATGCTGACCGATATTTATATTAAATTTATTTGTTTCCATCCAAAGGTTGTCTTTAAAAGATCGCTCTTAGCGATAAGACCGCCCATTGTGTCACCCATTGTAAACTTTCTATATATGTCTGTAATTTATATGGTGTACATAATAAAGAGTATTCTATTCTATATTTAGCACATGAAATTATGTAGGTACCTGAATTCTGCAACGCTGCTTGGCATCACAAGTAAGACGAAAACATTTTGGGATGCATGAAGAAGCCTCCTCGTGTAGCGCAGTTTGTTCCTCCAGTTACTCAACTGAACCGAGCGCTCGGCGCATCCTGGACAGTCACACCCAACACCTTATTTGACTGGCCAATTCTTTTGCGGTGGTAGGGCTAACGCCCGCCTGGTTTGCGACCACCCTCCCACCGGAGTCCGGCGTCAAGCAGCCTGTTGTGTTTCGTCGATGCGTGGGAGTTCCAGTGCCTTAGGCATCTTCTGGGCACGCTCGTTCCATCATAGACCTCATCCAACGCTTTCCATCAGGCGTGATCGAGGTCAAGAGTGGACCCATTCAGCAATAAAAAAAATAAAAAAATTATAGAGGCGATTTACACTTTTAAACAACAAAAAAAATCGTGAACAGCCAGAGACATGTGGGCTGTAAATCAATACACAGAAATAAAATACATAACAATTGCATTCAAAACTACCCCTTATTTCAAAGTTTAAAAATAACCATGTATTTTAAGAACTATTCCCGGCCTGTTTTTCATTACACTTTTTCAGTGGTATATTAAGCCTATCCGGGTGTTTATTCTGCCTGTTTTTAGTAATCTCTGTTATGAGTTCTGGACTTTATATTCACGTATGGTCAAGCGTGAGTCGGACTATTTTATAATGGTTTTTTATGTTCATTAATTATTAGATGTACTATAAGAAAATATAAATTGTCTTGTGCCTGTGCAAAAGTAAACTTTCCAAAAAAGAAAAAAACATGAATGAATTACGGCTACAGTATCTTGTAGCGAGAGGCTCGTAGCAGGGGCTCGTAGTAGATGCTCGTAGCAGATTCTCGTAGCAGATTCGTGGCTCGTAGCAAATGTGCAAGGTAAGTTGCCCGTAGCAGATGCTCATAGCAGAGGTTTGTAGCCTTGCAAATACTGCTAGCAGTTTTTCCCAGTAACTGGGTAACACGATTCTCCTTAATAAGGCTGGTTGAGACTTTTGGGTTTCTGACTACCCATAATGACTGTCAAAGATGTACGAATGACAGCCAGGACCAACGGCTTAAAGTGGTTGCCGAGGAACAACCAACAGTTACAATATAAGACACTAGCTTCTGCCTGCGACTTCGTCCGCGTGAAATTTCACCCTCCCCCCATTCACACTCTTAGGGGTGGAATTTCGAAAAACCCTTTCTTAGTGGATACCTAATCTTCACAAAGAACACACCCTCCTAATTTCATGTCTCTAGGACCAGCGGTTTAGGCTGTGCGTTGATATATCAGTCAGTCAGGACTTTGAATTTTATATTTATAAATAGAAAAAAATATAGAACAATTTCGTAGCACTATCCTTTCAAACCTCGATTTTAATTATGACTAACCTCTTGCAGTGGACTTAATCCAAGGACTATTCAGCCATTCTGAATTTTACTACGGAACCCCAATTGTAACAACACCCGCTTAAGTTTTTTAATATCCACCTGTATGTCGGTATGCAGGAAAAATTCAAAATGGCCGCCAGGTTGAAAGTATGCGCATCAAGTAAGTGTTTATGAGTCTACAGAACGGATGCAGTGATTGCAATGAACACATACTTGAAGAACTGTTGGATCTGTAAATTGTTTTTGATGGATTGTATTTTAGTTTTTAAATGTTACGTGTATTATGATTATACGAAATTAAAAACTATCGCCAAATCGAAATAGGTGTTGCAGTAACAGCTACATAATACCTAAGTACTAATTGTCATTTCAATAATCTAAATTCTTGAAAAAAAATCGTGTAATTATCGTTGTAGATAGTGCAAACTAAATTAAACTAGACACGAATTATCGAAGTACCAGTAAAAAAATATATCTTCAAAGTTGTCACTAGAATTAAGAAAATTTAAGTATCAATTAGAATATTCTTTATTTGTGTATAGATGTATTTTACCACAGATTTTACAATCTAAAAAATATATGTATTATATACAAGTGTAGAATAAAAAAAGGGAAAAAAAAGAAAAAGACAGGAGCTCATAGGGCATCAAAAAATTCGTCCGCATCGCTGTCAATGGGATAAGTGCCCAAAAGGCTGGCAGCATTACCACGTTGGATGGCAATGCTTATTCTTTGGGCTAAAAATAGGCCAGCCCTCTGGTCACGCGTAGAGTCAACCAACCGCTTGGCGATGTCTCGAAACATTCGATGATAGTATCAATTGTTGCGCGCGCCTGATAAGCAATCTATTCATCGCAGCGTTCACAACATGAAGCAAGTTGGCAAAGGGTCTAAACTAGCGGTATTTGCTAAATTTTGACCGTTTCTACGAAAAAAGGGCGCGCGGCGACGTTGCCAAATTTTTCTTTATTTATTTATTTTACCATTTATGTATACACATATATAAATAAACAAGAAAAAAACAGAACAGACAACAAATGAATGAATGACATGCTCTAAATCTTCTATATATATAAAAGGAGAACTGACTGACTGACATATCAACGTACAGCCCAAACCGCTGGGTCTAGAGATTCCAAATTTGGTACGTACGTTCCTTATGAGGTCTAGGGGTGCACTAAGAAAGGATTTTTCAAAATTCATCCCCTAAGGGGGTGAATGGGGGAGGGGTGGAATTTCACGCGGACGAAGTCGCGGGAAGAAGCTAGTTTACTTATAAAGTAAAACTTTTTATTGAATACACGTTGAATTAAATATTTTAATTTGGCGCAACTATTCAATTTTATCCTGTCTGTGTTCGTTTTGTGAGGGTTCATTTGACACTATATACAAAAAAAATACCGTTTCAAGTTTCGGTTTTCTAGACTAAAGCCGCCACGTAACGGCGTCACAACTTACTTTATTTAATTATTTAGGATCTCCAACAAAGGATGCACATATACAATATAAATCACAGTAATAAAAAAGGTTATTTTACGTGTGCTCCTGCAATTACAGGAGACCACAGCATTCACACATATAACTAGATGCAAACATGATAAAAAGAAAACAAAATAGAGTAAATAAATTATGAATGTTGAAATAAAATGATGAAGAAAAAGAAAACAATAAAAACATGTGAACATGGAGCATTCATATTACATTATATATAATCAGCCTATAATGTTCCCACTGCTGGGACACAGGCGTCCTCTTTGTGAGAGGGAGTGGGCCGTAACCCACCACGCGGGCCCAGTGCTGGTTGGTAGATGTCACATGTCTTCGAATTTTTGGTTCTAGGACATGCCGGTTTCCTCACGATGTTTTCCTTCACCGTTATTGAGAGCAGTGGTGATGAAGTGATTTACACAAAGCTTATAAGGTCGTAAGTCGGGGCCGTTACAACTTTTTTTCTTTTTTATTGCTGATTGGGCCCACTCTTGTCCTCGATTACGCTTGATGGAAAGCGATGGACGAGGTCTATGATGGAACGGGCGTACCCAGAAGATGCCTAAGGCACTGGAACTCCCACGCATCGACGAAACACAGCAGGCTGCTTGACGCCGGACTCCGGAGGGAGGGTGGTCGCAAACTAGGCGGGCGTTAGCCCTACCACCGCAAAGGAAGAATTGGCCAGTCAAATAAGGTGTTGGGTGTGACTGTCCAGGATGCGCTGAGCGCTCGGTTCAGTTGAGTAACTGGCGGAACAAACTGCGCTACACGAGGAGGCTTCTTCATGCATCCCAAAACTCCTCTGGGCCTTCACCACTGCTCTCTGCCACGATGATTATCAGACAATATTATATGATGATCACAGTATTTAGGTCCGTATGTGTTATTAGCAGCATCCTCCAGCCTGGTCTGTTACAGAAATCACGAGCAAGATTGGTACACTTTATTTATAAGCGTTACTTTGAAGTTAAGACACGTTTAAACGTCAAAGAATGTATGGATGAGCAGACGTTAATCATTATGTGGCGAACTAAACTTAATTGTCTATGGTTCCCATTGTTAGATATAAAAGACAACACTACGGTGACGGAGAGCGTGATGTCTATGGTACACAGGAGTTAACTGTTTGGTATGAATTTGTATCGGAATGAAAACCATTAGGTATTATCCCACTCCATGGTCTCCATGTGATTTATTAACATGATTGTTACCTTGTGTTTGAGTAAACGTGTATTCCTTCACTGTCACTTGTGTACTGTGTTGTGATGCAAATACACATCGTTTACAACTGGATCAAGTTTCATTTAAGTAAAGAGAGCGCCATAACGCGCCTAAAATTACTTAACTTTAAGCACATTTATGGCGACCGCGTACCGGAAGACGTAGCGTTGGAAGGCCTCCCACAAGGTGGACCGACGACCTTGTGAAGGCAGCAGGAACCCGTTGGATGCGAGAAGCACAGAACCGGTCGAAGTGGAGGTGCTTAGATGAGGCGTATGTCCAGCAGTGGACGTCTTTCGGCTGAAATGATGATGATGATATAGCACATTTATAAAAGTAATGTAACCCTATAACTACTACAATTCCGCATGACATAAAATAGATACCTGCAAGACAATGCATTGGAAACTGGCCGGTCTAGTCTCTGAAAAATCTCACTATGAAAGCAGGTGAATGAGTTGAGCTTTTCACTTGATGCTAGGGTTTGATTGGGCAAGCGTAGCTTAAGGTCGATCGACCAGCCACACAGGTCGATCGATCAGGTTAAGCCACGCTTGCCGCGGTTGGTTTGTGGATGGGTGACCATCTTTACATACCGAGACCCCTCCGTGCCTCGGAAAGCACGTTAAGCCGTTGGTCCCGGCTGTCAATCGTGGATCTTTGACAGTCGTCACGGGTCATCAGTAGGCCGAAAGTCTGACAACCAGTCTTACCAAGGGGCATCGTATTATCCAGTAACTGGGTTGTGGAGGTTAGATAGGCAGTCGCTCAATGTAAAATACTGATATTCAGCTGCAACCGGTTAGACTGGAAGCCGACCCCAACGTAATTGGGAAAAGGCTAGGCAGATGATGATGATGCTAGGGATTGACTATTAATAATAATTCACCTAAGTTTTTAATGTGAAATTTTTACAGAATCAACGGACAGTTCTTGTGTCCATCAAGGAAAAGCATCGGAAAATTCGTTACAAATAAGAATGAGTATCAGTGAGAAATAACATAAACATAACTTCACGCCTGTATACCTCGAAGGTTTAGCAGAGGTTTACCTGTAGTTCAGTGAGAAATAATAGAAGAATTTAGAAAATCATATTATTATAAAATTGTACTATTAATACGCTCACAAAAACTTACCTTCTGGGACAGAAATGCAAATGTAACTAGCGACATCTAGTATCGAGTAGCTGGAACTAAAATTATTTTTAGTACAGATAAGTTTGCTGTTTTGCATTTAAACAAAGTCTACACTGAATTTATAATATTTTACTATATTTAATACTGTTTTTATTAACATTTTTAGAACAAGAAATGCAAATAAAATTATAACATGGCTCACTATCGCCATCTGCAATCGAGTAGCACAAACACAACCGTTATAAAATATTCAGCGCGGGCAGAAAGTTACAATGTTACAAAAATTGGCTCGTGCAACTCAAATTCGACTTTATATTTGGTGTGGTAGAGTTAATTATTGATTTGGCAAAGACATCAAGGAATAACATTACTAAAATATTTAAGGCTGTAGACGACTGAAATAGGTATATCGCTTTGCTTTGCTATTGAAAAAGAAAATTCTTAGAACGCGAAATTAATTCAGAGACACGTGTAAAATAACCTTACTAAAACTAAGTGAATTTTAGTTCTTAAAACCTTAAAAAACCAAACAAAAAGTAACCAAAAACTAACAAAATCAACAAAATGATTTTCCACAAAAATTAAATTGCAATGACGAGAGGAAAATCAATTTTTTTCCTGCGAATTTACATCTGTCAACCGCTGTGCAAGAGAGCGAGACGGCGCATATAACTCTATAGTGTGTGAAAAGGACAGCAGTATTCGTCGATATGGCATCCTGTGTGTGAAACAATAGAACATTTCGACGGAGACACGGAGATACACTGAGATACACAGCGTCGGGCGTTCCTTTGCAATTCTTGAGGACAACGCCATCTGTGTTTGTAGTTGGAAAGCTACATTTTCTGAGTTAGTGTGCCGTATCCATAGGCCGAAGAGTAGAGTTGTGTGCAGTTTTTTGTTAGTGTGTGTGAGCGGAGGGTTGAAACGGACGCAGCGAGGGGTAGTGGTAGCAGAAAAAGCTTATTTTATACTTTAATTAATTTCGTAACGAGTGATTATGGTGATATTGTTAATGTCTTTACATAAATCGTATTTATCATTACTATCTTAACACAGTAATCAGCATCATCATCAAGAATCGGTAGAAGCTCTCTTTATGTGGACTACAGAAATAGTTTTTGCAAAATGTAACTCAAACTTCGTCTTGCAACCAGTTTGGTGAAACAAGGGACTGCAGTATAATAATAATAAGCGTTTTCAGCAGCGACCCTGGTAATCAGTAACTTGAATTATGGGTTTCAGAAACCGCGGTTTCTAGAATTTGTTGTGAATTCATCATTATTAATCATGTGCGCTTAGTACTTTGTCCTCAAGGTTTTTGACCATACTGGCGCCCAGCATGGTACACAGACAGATTGGTTTTTTCTTAGTAATAAGAGGTTTGTTGAGATATTCTGTAATTATGATAAATATTTTAGTAGATTTAAATGCAGTAAACTTAAAAAAAAGTATGACGAGTGAGTCAAAATACTTAGAAAAGGATGTGTATTCTGTCCCGATCATAATAGATTACTGTTTAAAAAAGTAACTTAAATAGGGTCATTTATTTTGCAAAATAAATCTTTTAATTTAAGTAAATGAACCACCTATACAGTTAATTAGACGAAAGGAAGAAAAATATCTTGGCGCCCAACATGGGCCAAAAAGATTACATGTTAATATTTGAATATTTTCCGTAAAAATAAATGAAAAACACAGCATAAATAATGTTTTAATTCAAATAATAACAGAACTTCCTCATTTCCGCAGGATTACCCCGTTTATAAAGACTAATCTCAGAAACTGCTTAACCTAATTTAATCAAACCTTCACCTAAATAGGAATATTTATAAAATCAGGGTGAAATAATTAACTAAAACCAAGAAAAATGAAAAAAATACCCAAAAATCTCACTAATTAAATCACACGGATTAATACTAATAAATTTATTGTCAAACAGGAATTAAATTATTTTTTTAATATCATCTCATAAGCTTTGGGTGCTGATCGTACGCCTAATCTGCGCCACCCTCCCGTAATAGGCCATCTCCTCGTTGCCATGGCAACGGCAAAGATGGCCGCCGCCCCGTTCCCCCTTCAACCCGCGGGCGGGTATATAAACGTGCCCCCGAAGGCTTTGGTCCAGAGCGCCACTACTTTCGTCAAAGGCGTGCGTATCGCGTTTTTCTTTGCATTTCCCGATATTTCGCAACATATAATATCCTACATTTTCTTCTTCCGTCTTCCTACACCCTCGTTTTGTTTGTTACATTCTGCAACATTAAATTCTGTTTTTTTTCCTCATTTTTATTTTGTTTTATTTTTTCTTTCTGTTTTTTTATTCCTGTGGTCGGTGCGAAGCTGCTCGGCAAAGGTAAGTGCACTAATCCTAATGTTTGTTTCAGAGATTTCGGTGTTTAGCTTAAAACCGCGACTGTGAGGGTAGAGGCTACATTATTTTAAAACACGTGCAATGATTATCGATTTCGGTGCAGATGCGAAGGGGAGTAAAAATAGCATCTATACCTCTTCGAGTACTCGTACGAATGCCGACTTTATTCTGGAGATAGTAAGGTTTATTATACGTCGAAAGGTTCTGTTACTTACTGCTTTTATGGGACCAGTGGGCTGCAGAATTAATATTAAATCTTGCTACGATTTTTGCGCTGATTCCGATCAGAAATAGGCGACGTATCTTTCTGGTTTCAAGAAAAAGCTAAAGGTGATTCTATAGGGCTTTAGGCTGGAAACTATTTCAAGCTCAGGCAATACTGACGGCGTCCATATTTTGCTAAATGGAGGGGATACAATGGAGCCTGTATTCCCGCGTCAACGTAAACTTGGTAGATTGCTCGCGCTGTGGCAGCCATTACTTCGAATTGTCAGTCTATTAACGTTTTAGGTGACAGGAAATTAAGTACAAGCGTGATGTATTAGTTACAATGATTTACTTGGAACACGTGTTAAGATCTAAAGGGTATATAATACTAGATTCAATAAAGGGCGACGTTCAACCTATGAAGCAAAATGATTTATCTATCTTCGTTTTCTAAATTGTTTTATGAATTCTACGTGAGATACAAAATAATATAAGAAAATTTGCCTTCAAATGTAGTTCCAATATTACAAGTTAGGCCTCCGTGTTTCTAGGCGCTAGGAAAAGCAATAACTTTCCTCACAGACTTAATGAAACCAATAAATTCAAGTCCAGAGCTCGAACTCATAATTTTCTAAGTTTGTCGTTCAAGCTTAGGTATGGTCGATTTATATTCGAACTGTCCCTGGTAGTTACTCATTTATTTTAATAATATATTAATTCAATATAACAAACTAACACTAAAATATATATATTATTATTTTATTATATGTACATAAAAAAGGGAAGAATTCATAGGGAATCCAAAAATTCGTCAGCATTGCTGTCAATGGAAAATGTGCCTTAAGCTGACAGCATTGCCATGTTGGATGGCAATGCTGATTTTTCATCTAAAATGGCATTATAACATTTTACCTGATAGTTAGAAATAAATTACTTCAGGTAAGAATGAGAGCCTTTACATGTGTGCCTGAAGAAAATAATATTAAACTGAAGACTCAGTAACATGATCTAATTTAGATCCGTTTCAAATTAGAAACCTTTTCCCAGTAGTTTGGGTTGCAATAACTTAAATCCACCTGGCTCAATTGTCATTTCTCATTCAGTAAGTCTATGCTGAATTTAAAATACCTTGGACTTGAGCAAAAATGACAAAATATGAAAAAAATATATAATACTAGCGGCGCCCCGAGGTTTCACTCGCATAAGTTTCGATCCCGTGGGAATATCAGGATTAAAACTATCTTATGTCCTTTAGTGGGACTCAAACTATCTCTATACCAAATTTAATCTAAATCGGTTCAGCGGTTTAAGCGTGAAGAGGTAACAGACAGACACACTTTCGTATTTATAATATTAGTATGTATAAATTCACACAGATCCGGAGTCTTAATTTGAAAGATAACTTTGTAATTTTGCAAATATCTAGGTGACCTACCTCCAATTTTAATAAGGTTACGATTTTTAATTACTATTAAAACTCAATGCTATTACAAATACAAATATTTTCCAACTAACTTTTCTATTGAAAAGTAGAAATCTAAGAGCTTATGACAGAATATTCAATTTTAATGTCGAAACTCAGAGATAAAAAGTAACAATTAATTTGATCAAGTGCCTTGACAATTACAAAGCGCCAGTAAATGGTTATTTAAAGAAATAGGGTACCTATCCAAGTATGAGTTGGATTTTAAACTACCTTGTCAAAAAAGGCGGTCAGTCTCATTCTAAAATTAGAATAGAAATATCGACCAAGCCTCTTCCTATTATACCTATTTGGGCTGTCTGGACTATGAATAGAAAACCTAGGGTCAATATCAGAGTGAAGCCAGGTGCAGTTACTAGTTTTATTTGATTAGTCACTTGTTCAGGGAGAAAGGTGACTTAACAAGCTACATAAGTATTAGTTTCTTTGCTAACACCATGCTGAGACCTTATAATATTAGTAAAATAGGTAAATACTTATCTACCAACCCGCACTGGGCCCACGTGGTGGATTACGGTCCACTCTTTCTCACTGAGAGGAGGCCTGTGTCCCAGCAGTGGGAACATTATAGGCAGATTATGCCAAGTAGGTACTTCGTTACGTCGGATACTAAAAAATAAATAGTACATTTTTAATTTACGGCATTTTAGAAATTACCTTTTCTAACAATTTATGAAGATTAGTCTATAAGGAAGTCTCTATAGGATATTATTTAATCAAATAAGCCAAAAATCACAAAGTTAAAGTCAAATAATTTATTCCAAATAAGCCCTTTAAAAGTAAAAATTTACAAGAAAATAGAATTGATTCTAGTTGCCCCTTCCAAAAAGTTTAGTTTAGTTTTTAGTTTCGTATGGAGGAGAATGGACAAGAAACTTCATAATAAAATCATGCTGCAATCATGATAAATAAAGTATATTACAGACCTATACATTTTGTCCTACATTCCGAGTTCCGAGTTCCGGAGTTCCGGACTATGAATAGAAGACATCGTTATCAATATAGACAGGTGCTGTGCGAAGCAAGTTGGGTAATATTTCAAAAGGATAAGTTTTGCATAAGGGAACTTATACATACAGTTATGCGACATTCTAGCGAGGTATGAATAGAACATCATTATAGACATAGGCATCTTTAGAGGAAGGTACATACACACACATCATCATCTGCCTAGCCTTTTCCCAACATGTTGGGGTCGGCTTCCAGTCTAACCAGATGCAGCTGAATACCAGTATTTTACATGGAGCGACTGCCTATCTGACCTCCACAACCCAGTTAGACTGGGTAATACGAAACCCCTTGGTAAGCCTGGTTGTCAGACTTTCGGGCTTCTGACTACCTGTAACGACTGTCAAAGATCCACGAATGACAGCCGGGACCAACGGCTTAGCGTGCTTTCCGAGGCACGGAGGGGTCTTGATATGTAAAGATGGTCACCCATCCACGGACCGACCGCGGCAAGCGTAGCTTAACCTGTTCGATCGACCTGTGCGGTTGTTATTACTTAGCCACAAGGTACATACACACTAATACAGAAAAATGGGCAGAGTAAAATTATGCTTAAATAGCTCACATCTATCCCTAAGGTAATGAAGGAGCACTGATGGCCCACTAGTGTTAATGGCCGCAACTAACGAGTTGTAGGTCGTAGGTTCGAAACCAAACAGGCGCTATACTTTGTGTAATTTATTTCATCACCATTGCTCTTAAAAATGGTGAAGGAAAACGGCGTGAGGAAACCGGCATGTCTTATGACCAAAAATCCGAAGACATGTGACCTACCAACCCGCGTGGTGAATTACGGTCCACTCCCTCTCACAGAGAGGAGGCCTGTATCCCAGCAGCGGGAACATTATAGGCTGATTATGCTATAGGTATCCTTAGAGAGAGGTAGATATACTAGGTGCCTAGCATACTACCTCATCATCATCTGCGTAGCCTTTTCCCAAATATGTTAGGGTCGGCTTCCAGTCTAACCGGATGCAGCTGAATACCAGTATTTTACATGGAGCGACTGCCTCTGACCTCCACAACCCAGTTACTGGGTAATACGGTACCCTTTGGTAAGACTGGTTGTCAGACTTTCGGGCTTCTGACTACCCGTAACGACTGTCAAAGATCCACGAATGACAGCCGGGATCAATGTATTAACCTATTATGCCTAGCATACTACCTATTACTTAAAAATGGCCACAGTAAAATGATACATAAACAGTTCACATCTATCTCTAAGGTAATAAAGTCAAAGTCAAATCATCTATTTCAATATAACATTACGCCTGTATACCCCAAAGGGTTCGTCAGAGATGGATCTATAGCACACCCATATTTCGCCAGTTATATTTATAGTCCCATGTAATAGGGGGCGAGCCTATTGCCATCAACCAGGCCCAAATACGGACTCCAGGCTACTACTAAAAAATTCCTGAGGAAAATCTAATAACATTTTGTCCGACCTGGGAATGGAACCAAGAACCAGCTCATTGCTCAGCAGTAACGCTTGCAACCACGAGGCAGTTTATTTCAATAAGATCAATTAATATAGGCTTAGGACAGTTGAGAACCTTATTGTAATGCAAGTAATAACAATATGCGGCATTTAATAATATGAAAAGGGTGGCTTATAAAGTATTGCTAGAGAATAAAAAAATAAAAAAAACAACCGACTTAAACAACTACAAAAAAAATATAAATAACTTTCGTTTTTGACACCGACTTCCCAAATTAAAGTTATTTATCACTTTGATTTTTTTTTTAATCGGATGTTTTTTTTTTTGTAAACAAGTTTTTATTTTTCACTTTTTAGTTGTACCTACCTACCCCACAAAAATTCAATTAACACTATTCCATTGAAGAATTGAAGACACCAACTAGAAGAATCATAATTCGCATAGAAATGCCGGAGATGCAGTACATTTATGCATATAACTTCGTACATTAGAATAATTACATAATGTATTATATACTACAACCTTCCTGAAAGTATATAGATCACATTAATGAAAGAATGATCAAAATTGGTTTATTAGTTTTTGAGAAAATCGCGGACATACAAAAATACATACGGGTCGAATACAGAACCTTCTTTTTGAAGTCGGTTAAAAATATTTAAAATAATTCTTTTCAAGAAGCTATCATGAAAAGTGACAATCACGAGGGGCTCGTGGTTGTATAATAACAGCCACACGGGTTGATCGCAGGTTACAATACGGTTGCCGAGGTCGGTCCGTGGATGGGTGACCATCCATTACATATCGAGACCCTTCTGTGCCTCGGAAAGCACATTAAACCGGCTTTGAATATCTTTGACAGTCGTTACGGATAGTCAGAAGCCCGATAGTCTGTCATCCAGTCTTACCTAGGGGTATTGTGTTAACTAGTAACTAAACATAAATATTTTGTTTACCGTGTCTAAATTTTTACAGGGTGTTCTACCCATGAATATGGACATTTTTCACTATGGGACAAACTAAGATATCACGAAAAAAAAATCAGCTGTTTCATACAGTATTTTGGTCAAGCAGGTATTGAACTTTTGTATTAAACAGCTGATTTTTTTTTCAAGATTTCAGAGTTGGTCCTATAGTGAATGTTGTTCATATTCATGGGTCAAAATCATCCAATATATTATTATATGTCATCATCATCATCTGCCTAGCCCTTTCCCAACTATGTTGGGGTCGGCTTCCAGTCTAGCCGGATGCAGCTGAATACCAGTATTTTACATGGAGCGACTGCCTATCTGACCTCCACAACCCAATATATTATTATATGTATGGGGTATTAAATGTAATAATTCCTAAATACTATTATTTACTAAATGGGCAGACTTCTAATACTAAATAAACTAATATTATATCGTAACCTAACTAAAACAGCTATTAACAAACTAAAATATGCTCATCGCTGTCGACTGGTAATGTACCCAAGAGACTGGCGGCGTTACCACATTATATGGAAATAATAATTCTTGAAGTTTCTATCAGGAAGTTTACTCTACTTATAAATTAATATCTATTTAACCATACTGATCAGTAGAGGATCTAGCAATACTCAAAAGACCATCTCAGACATCGATCTACATGGTCTTCATATAACCTGACCAAGATTATTATTTATTATTATTTATTTATATATACTTTATTGTACACCACAAAAATACACAACAAAAAGAATTATCGATAACTAAAAATATACAATGGGCGGCCTTATCGCTTTCTGCGATCTCTTCCAGGCAACCTTGGAATGGACAGTGATTTGCCTGGACATAAAATGGGGTTGTCGTTGGTGTAATAATATACTAAAATAGATACACAGATATTATGTCTGGACTTTAAAAGAGACTTGTGACCTCTGAGTTTGTTTCGGCCTTTCTTCTCAGAGTAGTCAGATAGGAAACGCCGACCTCATCTAGTTTTTAAAAATATGATTGACGTGTAAAAGTTTTATAACTTTTTCAATAGTGCTAGTCGCTCTGAAATCAACTTAATAGCCATTAAAATAAAGTTAATATTTGTTTAACTTGAAATAACATCAATATGAAACTACCTATTTCCTTACTAAAATACCCTATCAAGGTGTGAGTACGGTTCCACTTCTGTTTACCCCATTCACAAAACACAGGCGTTACGAGCAAGGGGGTCTGCAATAGCTATTTATTCAATACCCATCAATCTATAAGAGTTTTACATAAAATATTCCATAAAAATCTATTGGTATTACCATATAAAATAATCTCACTTCTTTCCTGTTTATTTTGTGAAGAAAATTGTTTGTTTTCTTCCACTATAAGGCTGCGTTTCCAACAGAGATGTGCGAGGATGCGCAGCGAGGGATGTGTGTGAAACAAACCAATAACATCGCTTCATTTTCATAGCTTGAACTAAGTTAGCGTTGTTATTGGTTAGTTTTACACACATTCCTCGCTACGCATCCTCGCTCATCTCAGCTAGAAACGGAGCCTTAGGAGGCGAATAAGAGATTGTGACAAGAGGGTAGGCAGTGTCCTCCTCCGTCTGCTAATAATAATAATATAAGGAAAGAAAGAAAATAAATAAATTTATCACACTTTTATTATTTTGTTTGTCTGTTTGAACGCGCTAATCTCTAGAACCAGCTGTCGGATTTGAAAAAATCTTTTTGTATTTGATAGCCTAATTCTTGAGGAAGACTATAGTCTATTTAACATCACGCTAGGATACTTAGGAGCCGAGCATAAAGAAAAAAGGCAGAACGAACACCAAGAGAAAATAAAGTCAAGCGCGGGTGGGTAATAAAATATTTTTCTTTCGATGTGACGCGGTGAGTTGCTAAGCTAGTAATATCATATATGTATAACTAGCAGTGCCCCCTGGTTACACCCGCATAAGTTTCGATCCCGTGGGAATATCGGGATAAAAACTATCCTATGTCCTTTCTCGGGACTCAAACTATCTCTCATCTAAATCGGTTCAGCGGTTTAAGCGTGAAGAGGTAACAGACAGACAGACGCACAAAGTCAAAGTCAAATCATTTATTTCAAATAGGCACACTAAAGGCACTTTTGAACGTCAAAAATTATAATAAAACGAATTGATTCTAGTCGCCCATTCCAAAAGATAGTTTTCGTATGGAGAAGAATAGGCAATAAACTCCACCGTTACTCTTATAAAATGTTTTACAAGTTTTTGTTTACATTCATTATATAATTATATGTGAAGACGATGCATCTAGAATAAAAATTAGTCTACCAACAAAAGGTAAAAAGAATTAAAAATAAAGCAATGACAGGTAAATCAATTATGTGATAGATACATGCGGTGCTCACATATTTACAAATATTATACACAGACACACTTTCGCATTTATAATATTATATTAGTATGGATGGATATTATTTTTGGCTATTCAAGTACCTAAGTATTCAGATCGATAATTTGTGCTTGTCTTCATCAAAACCCATTATACTGGGTCGTTTTCCAGTCTAACCAGATGCATCTGAATATCAGAATTTCAAATCTCGCGACAGTCATCCGACCTCAACGACACAAATTGGGCAATCTCGATCAAACAGTTAGGTTGAGGGTCGCAGAGGTCAGACGGGCTATGTTCCTAAAATAGCCTAGCGTGTTTAGCATTGCCCAGGACATAAGTGTATTGGGGGGACCAAAAATAACATAACATCATCCATTATAGTCCCTGTAAATGTAGGCAGAGATGTGTAGAACCATATTTCGGCAATCATCTTAAGTCCCATGTCATAGAAGGGATTATGAAGACTATGAAATCGCCATTTGCAATTAACTGGTCACAAATTCAAACACCGAGGCGAAAAAAAAAGACAAAATATGACATGGACAGCTGTCATTTTTGACACATTTTATTGGAAGTCAAGTACAAAACCGTCTTGCTCTATTAAAGAAAATTCTTTAAAAAAAAACTTTTTCGTTCTTAATTTTATTGTACAAATCCGTCTGTATTATATAATTCATTAAAAAAAAAAACTTAATTTCATCATCTTTTCCTAGTATCCTGTCTACTTGGAATAACGTGGTATTTTTTGTTTAGATTCAAGATTTAAAAGGCGTTATAATACTCACAATGGGTCACGGGGTCATTGACCGATAGTGTAGAGGTACCTCACGGATGCTGGATCGATAGGGACGTCTGTGCCCGGCTAGTGATGCGACTGGGGCGATGTCGATAAAATATATCATTTAAGTTTTATTTATTTTTATTATTTAGTTTGTTGTTTAGTGTGATGGATTTCTATTTAGAATTAAACCAAGAAAATCTGTTGTGTATGTTGATAAAATACAATGTTCAGGGAATTTGAATTCGTGAACTCAAACATAAAGCATTTATTTCAATTAAACCATTTTCAGACACTTTTAAACTGTCACAGAAAGGAACAGACCACAAAAATAAATGCTAGCGGAAATCTGAACGCCGACTCCCGTAATTAAAAACGTTCAAAATCTAGTCTCATCGCAGCGACAATCAATGTCCAAAACTTGTCAAAAATATAATGAAATTAGAGGTATTTTTGACAAAATGAGACTGAGATAAGACTGTGAACGTTATTAAAATGACGACAATTGCCCCCGGTTTGCTACTTTTTTATAGTAAAAAGGGCTTCTACATTTTTAATACTTACAAAAAACATTTGTTTCTTAATAATTAAAAATCTTCTTCAAATGTCTAACAAATCATTATTAACTACTAAATCACTACAAAGTGTGAGTCATTAACAATAAATTGAGCCTAACTAAGAAATTAATTGTCCTAATAATTGTTAGAAGGAGGTTCGAGCCAGTTAGACCTGTCTGCCTCCGTGATTTATACGTCAAATAAGTTAGACTTCAGATTTTGCTGCGTCTAGAATTTCGGCCTAGACTTAAGGCTAAAATTAGACTTGTATGACCCGTCATGACGTGCAGCTGTCGAATATTTCTATTTTGTGTTCTTGATTATAGATCTATTTCGTTTTTATTATTTGGGTTAATTATCGTGTTGTATGCACATGTGACAAATAAACCTATTTTTATTTCTTTCTTTCTAAAATGTTTTAAAGTACCTGGAGGCCGCTCTTAACGCGATCCATTTTAGGGCCTAAACTGAACTGTCCTTCTAATTCGTACCATGACGTCAGTTTAACGATTCAGTTTAGGCCGTGCCATCTGCTGACAGCGATTGTCCCAAACTGAGTCGCAAGTTTTGGTTTCATTCATACTTGTTTGGTACCATGACGTCCATAGAACAGCTCAAGCGATGCAGTTTAGGAACCTAAACTGAAATGTTTTTAAATCGTTTTTAATTAGATCATGGTAGGCCAACCAGCCCAGAAATAAAAGCATCGACTCGTACTACATAAAAGCACGTTGCAAGCACGCCACCTGTACTTCTCCACTCCTTGAGAAAGTACTAATCTAATTCCTTGGGATTTGTTCCTTTCTTTCTTATTCTAGCCGCATTTATTTCAGTATCACTTCCCTACATTTTATTTATTCTTCACTTTAGTTGTTTTTTCTTTAAAAGCATTTGTATTTGCAGTTTTAAACGTGTCGTGCTCATTATTTCTTGTTACGAATACTTAGTATATTAATTCTGCCAGCCTTTTCCCAACTATGTTGGGGTTGGCTTCCAGTCTAACTGGAACTGAACACCAGCAGGGGAATTGCGTAACACATTATCAATCGAAATCGGTTTCATTTTGACAGTTCAACAACATTCATTGCGGTATTTACGTGTTGAGCAGACAAATTTTTCAAACTTATGAAGCAATGGATCAGCAATTTGCTTCAAAATGATTCAGATTCCGGTTGATAGTGTGTTACGCAATAAGGGTGCTGTATTTTACATGGATCCTACCATGCCTATCGGATTTCCACAACCCAGATGTTCGGTATCACGATACCTTATAAAGACTGGTTGTCAGACTTTTGAGCTTCTGAATATCCGTAACGACTGTCAAAGACCTTCGAATGACAGCCGGGACCAACGGCTTAGCGTGCTTTCCGAGGCGCGGCGGGATCTCGATGTGTAATAAATGGTCACCCATCCACGAAATGACCGCGGCAAGCGTAGCTTAACCTGACTGACAAACCCGTTCAATAGTACTCTTAGATTGAGTGAAAAAGTTTAAATATTATTTCAAAAGTTATTGTAAGGAATTTTGCTTTTTAACCACTTTCAGAGTATACCTACCTAGATTTCTCTGTCTCTGGGATGCTACTACAAAATATCATTGGCACAAATCCAGTTGGTACGATTAAACTCTAATCCAATATCTCAAGGCTTACAAATATTTGCGTCGAACCAAAAATCAATCGTGCGCAGAAGGTGGATGTCATTTAACTATGTTATTTCAATCAAATGGTTAAATTCCTTTCGGGAAAATATTTTTTTTGTACAATAATATCATAATTTAACTTTAATCCTTACATGTGCGACCACGTATCAGTGCCATAGGTCATCATAGGTAGCTTATTAGATGGCTAAAAGTCACCCAAAGGGCAATGGACCCAAACAGAAATGAAGAGATCCGCAGGAGAACCAAGGTAACCGACATAGCTCGAAGAATTGCCAAATTTAAGTGGCAGTGGGCAGGGCAATTGACGTGGCGCCATCTATTATCATAATAACGTTAGTGTTTGTTTTCCTCGGGAACAGCACTTTTTTTCGGGATGAAATGTACCCTATGTCCGTTTCTGTACACCTGACAACGTATATGCAAATTTTCAGGATGATCGGTTCAGTGATTTAGGCGTGAAAAGGTAACAAACAAACAAAGTTACTTTCGCATTTATAATAATAATTATTACTAGTTAGGATACTCTTATTAAAATCATGTCCTAAGACATTTCCTCAAACTATCAAACTCAAAGCATTTATTTCGATTAAACCATTTACAGGCACTTTTGAATTGTCAAAGATTCGGTCAGTCAGAAAAATGAAGCTAGTTGCTCATTCCAAAACGCAGATCTCTATGTAGAAGAACGGGCAAGAAACTCCAAGAATACTCTTTCAAATCAAGATACGAGTATTACAACATTTTGGTCTTTTGCCTAGAGGTCGCAAGCGTTACTGCTGAGTATGAGTTGTTGGGTTCAATTCCCAGGTCTGGCAAAAGGGTAATTGGGTTTTTCCATCTGGAATTTCTCAGTAGCAGCCTGGAGTGTGGATTCGTGTCCGTTTAATGGCAATAGGCTGACCCCGCACCACACCAAAGGTACCTTCGTCTAACCCTTTAGGATACAGAGTTGATAATGTTATCCCAAAATCCTACTTTAGCAAGATGATCAAAATCACGCTTCGATCGACAATATTATTAAACTCTTTCACAGATGACTGCTCTGTCCACCTTCCTATCACTTTCACCATTTATTAACACCTAGCTATTAGTAATTTTCAAGTGATTACCTGACTTGATAGACTTTCCCTCACTAAATATAATTTAATTGAAAAGTATGGCGACAGGGCTCCGGCCAGCGAAATCAAATTCAATTTTCTTAAGGGCGATGGAGTTAGTAGACCATCGTCTTATGGGTTTTTAAGTGACGAAATTTTGAGTGGTGAGATGGTAAACGGGTTAGGGAAGGATTTTGGTTAATAATTCGTTAAAATTTTAAGGAAATCCGACATCTTTGGCATAGCAGAGTTGCTAGAAAATCACATTATAATTTTACCTCTTTATAATATAATAACATTTGTATGTAAGGGGGTAATCTTTGGAAATACTGATCCGATTCTGAAAATATATTTGGGTCGAATAGGTTTTGAAGTTTTGTATGGGATGGCTGATTATTTTTATCGCGATTATGATATTGGTCTCATGGGGAAAGATTTTCAGTTTGATGGTCTATACCACACTATTCTGATACGTGATAGGACTCTGTGGAAACTTGGAAACAATTGAAGAATTGTTTAATCACAAGTTTTATTTATAAAGGTTGCTTAAAGTTAAGTAATAATTAACGACTGTTTAACCATACATTTTTGAGGTTTAAACGTCTCTTAACTTTAAAAGCAACGTTTATAAATAAACCCCTGAGTTGCTACCTCAAAACCTAAAACAAAAGAACCAAAAACATTAGACCTCAAACAGGAAACAGCGAAACTTCAAATACATTTTCTCCAAACACTTGAAAACCATCTAGATTTCACATTCAATAAAACTCAATACTTTGTGTAAAAGCTGTAAATAATAATAGCCGACTGCTGAAAGGAGGTGTTCTTAATTCAATTCATTCGTTCATTTTAATATAGACCTACCCGCTCTTCGCTGTCAATTAAGATTGTGACAATTGATCTTTCACGCCTAGATTGTACTTTGTGTATGGTTTTACACGCTTTTGTGGAGTTATTTTAATAAAATTATCATCAAGTTTAATAAAACTTTTTATCTAGACGTCAGTCATTTACTTTATGTGTTTAGCATAAATAAAATGAAAATTAAAAGTAATTTTTATTTTTGCAGTGTAGTAATTTTTTCTCATTTTTGACGGTCACAGCCCACCTAGCAATTTTTAAACTATAATTTGAGAAATGTCACAAAGATAACAATAATAATTTTAACATACTTAAATTTTTTTTCAAGTAATTTTTTTTCGCCATAATAATACCTAAATCCAGATTTTTTTGCCATTACCTTCTAACGACATCATTATTCACAATCAAATCCGCCACCCAAACATCTTCATTCACAGCAAAAACATCGACAAAACATCCCATCACTAGCTCAGACCCCCTTCATATGCTATGCACATTCCTGAACACACACACACAGTGTCCCAGTGTGCGTGTCTTCAGAGAGGGGGACCGTTACCATATTATTTATGTTGCGTACCTTCGCATCCTGATCCGGTAGAATTAGCGGAGAATATGGCTGTATCATGTACCTTTGAGATGGGAAAAAACCATTGAATTCACGCCACTGTTACCGTAACCGACGCCGCTTCGGATATGTTCGGCTGTCGTCGGGATGTACTCGGTTTTAAATGTATATCCGATATGTCAGTGAGTGATGGCAAAATATTCTGTTTGTGTTTTTTTATATGACGATTCAAAAAATACACACGTAATTGTTCATGTTTTCACTTCTGTCTGCACTCCTGGAGTGCCACTGTTTTTTTTTGTTAGAGTTGAGGACGGTAGGATAGTTTTATAGGTTCAGGTGGTCCCGGCTGTCATTCATAGATCTTTGACAGTCGTTACGGGTCGTCAGAAGCCCGAAAGTCTGACAACCAGTCTTACCAGGGGGTATCGTATTACCCAGTAACTGGGTTGTGGAGGTCAGACATATAGTCACTCCATGTAAAATACTTGAATGTTGTCAACTTTTCAAAATGAAAGGCATTGCAACTGTTAGTATGTAACGCAAATACCTACCTCACATGTTTTAAACACAAAATGTAATGCAAAAACAGGTCCTAAAGCGTTCGAGATATGTACAGCAGTCAGCACCCCACTTCGGATACATATATGTAAATTTTTTATCATGCATATTGAAGTTGTGCCACAAAATATTACTCAAATGAAGAAACAGCAGAGAGAAAAGAACTGTCATAAAGCCAACCATGTTTTAACAGAGCATAATCTAATAAACAACTAGGTACAAGTAAGCCCTAAGCACCAGCCATCAACAAAACAGACCTATAAAAAACTTAAAAACACATTTTTACATCTCAGAGTTCTTGCAAAAAATCCAGAATAAAAGTCGCGATGAACGTTCTCCCTTTGCAAATTACAGTCCAACACAAAAGCATCGCCCCTTTTGAACCTCAGGTAAATGAAAAGCACAGCCAACGATTATAAGATAAACACATTGTATAAAAGAAAATGTATAAAGTATTAAAAAATATAGGTACGTCTACAAATTAATGTCTTTGTCACGTTTGTGAAGAACATTTTTATGATTGTGTCCTATCTTTTTTTTGATAATATTTTTTAATCTTTGGCAGATGATTGATATGTTGGTTGATGTGAATTTAATGATGTTTGTCGGATCTGCGATTGGTTAGTCTGTGTCCAGAGGAAACATAAATATATAGCAGTCATCGTTTTGAATGCTTTCAAACATATCACCACGCCTATATTGAGCGAAGGGATCAGCAAAGGTGTACTTTAGTCTCATGTACATACCTAATAGAAAGAAAGAAAGAAAGGAAAGTCAGAAAAATTGTTTACTTTGCACAAAAAAAAAAAAAAAAAATATACACAAAGGAGTCCAAAAGCCTCGTGCTCAAGCTTAAAAAAAGTTGTCAATTTTGTCTATTGCTTGATTTTAGCTTAAAACTGGGCACAAATCCAGGCTCCAGACTGCTTCTGAGATGTTCGAAGGAGAAAAACCCGGCTGGCTATAACTATATGATATTAACAATTCCATAAAAACTGCCTGACTTGTATTTTTCTGTATAGAAAGACCAACATCAAAGGACAAGAGAAAGCGCATCCATTTTTCCTATCATTATAAGTACAATATACAAATTAAGTGCAAAGAGTACTTGATATGACGTTATAATATTATGATACCACCCACCCTAAAATTATGATCTATCAACTATGTCATTTTCATCTCTCTGTAATGAGACAAGTCATAGTACTTATTCCTTGTAATCAAAAAGGAAACCAATCAAAATATGGAATAAATTTATCTTACCTAATTCGGTGTCTGAAAGGTTATTCAATCTGATATTGTATGTTAGAGTTGGCAGTTGACATGATCATCATAATTATTTTCCTTATCTCAATTTATTTGGGGTCGACGCAACATGTCTTTTTCTTCCATACTTCTATTAGTCGTCATTTCGGTAGTCACTTTCTAGCCATATATCATCTTTCACAAGTCCGTCCATAGTTTCTTTGTTACATAGTAAAGTCTTGGTACATAATAAACACGCTATTAAATTCCCATAAAGCTTGATAAAGGCCACCATGACATTTCCAAAATGGCGTCAACCCTATTACCGGATTTGCTATTGTTAAAACTATGGCATTTAAATGTCATGTAATGTCAAATACTCCCTTAAGAAATAAGTAGCTTGTTTATATTTTATTTTTAAAGACATATTTGGTCCACATTGTGTTAATAGTGCATAAAAAACTATGTTAATAAGACGTATTTATTTTCATTATGAATACTGTCAAAATACGACTTCATCAAAAGATTTTATGATTTATTTATATTTATCCTAAAACTGTTCATTTTATAATGAAATGTCCAAAAAACTTTTTTCGCTTTTTTTAGATAGGTAGTGTTCATCGATATCGTTACATAAAAATAAGTTCTGAAAAATATTATCTATCGATAATTAAGTAAATAACCAACCTTTTTGGAAATGTCACAGCACTAAAATCAGCAAACTTATATTTACTTAAATTATTTTATTATATTAAACACAAATCCAGTCCAACACAAACCAAGTTCCAGTGCCTTAGGCATCTTCTGGGCACGCGCGTTCCATCATAGAGTAATAAAAAATAAAAAATCATCAAGAAATTATCAGAAGTATTAAAAACGTTTTAACAATGCAAAATGAAACAATAAAAAAATTGGTCCTACTGAAGTATTTAGTTACCACTAAATTCATATAAAATCAATTATTCTGATGTCTCCATTATTTCCTGCCTCCTAAACTGACAGAAATATCAACTAAATACCCCAAACAATCAATGCGGCCATTCCGACCCAAAATTATTCGCCGAATTGCCCGCCAAACATTTTTACCTACAATAAATCAACGTACATTCTTCGAACAAAGCTATTCGCGCTATCCGCCGTTAGATGGCGTTGTACACAAATTCTGCTGCCAACTATTCTCAATGGAATACTTCGCGTGCCCGTTTAGGCCAAAACTTTGAAATTATGCTATAATAATGTCTATAGATGCTTTAGACGTCTAAGTTTACAAGTTTGGCAACAGTTGATTAAAGTTTTCCTTTAATACTTACGTTGTTATGTTGGCAACATTGGTTGGAACACTGTGGTTGTGCTGAGATAACAAAAATCCGATTTGTGGTCTGTTTCTGATTCTGTTTGTCGCGACATGTGGCTGGAGATTATTTTGTTAGTTAGCGTTTGGCAGAACTTACCTTAGGTACCTACCGTTGTTTATGAGCTTATAAGTACTTACTTGTTGTTTATTTCGAACTACAAGAAGTAAATGAAACAGAAAATCAGTTCAAAGTTTTAGCGAAGGTAAATTCAAAACGCTTTGGCACATAAAGTTTTCATTTTAAACGTAAAGGTACTTTATATAACGTAATTAATCAGATAAGATATACTTGGAGTTTCTTGCCCGTTCTTCTCCATAGAGATCTACGTTTTGGAATGGGCAACTTCAGCTTCAACTTTCTGACGAACTGACCGACTTGTTGACAATTCAATAGTGTCTGTAAATGGTTTAATTGAATTAAATGCTTTGAGTTTGAGTCTTGTATTTTGATACAGCTCAATGTTCTAAATACATTCATAAACTCACGCCCTTCACCCATGGGGGCAGGCAGAAACTACAGAATGCCACTTGCTACGATCCTAATAAGGGGCCGTCTCCACGAGCGAGAGAATCGCGACGATAGTCTCGCCGTGCCATGAAATTTTCGCGGCGATGATATCGCCGTGTGGAGACACGTTCTAGTATAGAAATACGTGACACGACGATACTCGTAATATCGCCGCGATTCTCTCGCTCGTGGAGACAGCCCCTAACATACTTCATTTGCTTCGTGTACGTTACGTCACTGGTCATACAAGCACGGCGCTCAACATTTTACATTACAAAAAAAAAACACAAATCAATCAAAGTGAGCGTCGTATGTTCACTAATGACCATAGAAATCTTCTTTCATATATCTATGCTAATGACATTTGCGCGTCAAATGTCAGATTTCCCGCCATGATGATATGAAGTGTCAATCGCGCCGAATCGAAGCCATTTTGAAATGCCCGCTTTTTTTGCAGTTGGTTAATTCGTACAAAGATCTCTTATAGATTTTATGTGTCGTATTTCGGGGATAATTGGAGGAAAAAAAGTAGCTAGTCAAAAATCCCGTTAAAAACCGGGTTCGAATTGCCAGTTTTCCATGTAAAATAATCCATTTAAAAAATTCAACGAAACCTTTACCTACGAGAAAACTGAAGGCAAAACTCCTATTGTATCAAAGAATAGCTGAGCTAAAAATAATATTTTAAACTCCTATTGTGATCCAGTTTAAAACTAGAAAAATATTTCTGCATTTTCGTTATCTCTTTTACAACAAAAAAAATCAGAATGCACGAACTTAATAAAAGAAAATATACCAACAGTCAACACAAACTAAAGTTTAATATACCGCCATCTATTATCGAATAGCAAAAACGTTTCATACATTCTCTTGAATATGAATACATTATCGGCTTCCACGCGAATAACTCCGCTTGCAAAATTAAATACATACCGCGAAAGATTACAAGAATACGCGTTTAGATGTTATTTCCTACTCAGTGAACACGCTTGCCTATTTTAAAATCTAGAAAATGAAAACTGTGCTTGCAAACAAAATGTAGAAAATACAAAAAGATAATCTTGGAGGCGCCGGGTATCGATCCCGGTACCTCTCGCATGCTAAGCGAGCGCTCTACCATCTGAGCTACGCCCCCGGTTGAGAGGCATAGCGAAATATTTGATTAGTATCATATAGTTACTATTTCTGTGTGCTTAATTGCTATTGGTCAATATTAGTCCTTAGTAAATTCATTTAAAAATCAGCCATAATTTTTTAAATTACAATGACAGTGCTGGGACTGATTTAAAACGGACATGGTAGAAACATGGAATACTTCTTAAAACTAGATACATTCATTGCAAATTTAGTGGTACCCTAATCTTAATAATAATTTAAAAAAAAACTGGACGTACCTTTTTCAGATACAGGGGTTGAGATAATTTCAACCCCCTACTTTCAAGAAATAAAATCAATTATTTCGCCTACCCAATTAAATCAAAATGAATTTTATTTCAAATGCGAAAAAAAAACACAAAAATTAAACATCCTCTCTTCAAAGAACGGTCGTCAAACTCCACTGCCCGCCCCCTAAAAGTTCATCCCTGACAATAAGTACTTAAATTTCAATCGACAAATATTTTCTAAAGTAACTCAAAACTACTAATTACAGGTAGGTACCCCGGCTATTTCGCGAACTCGAAACTCCTTGAAAATTCGCTGTTATTAATTAAAGTTTGCGAAAGCGGCCGTAATTGGCGACAGATTTCGCAAAAAAAGGGGTGAAATAGAAAAAAAATGTCCAGTTTGTACGTCGTTCGTTAAGCGGTTGAAAGCGGTTTTAACCGGTTCCAGCCGGTTTACAAGTTTGAGTTTGAATTTAGTTGATTAGGGCCTTTTGTTGTTACCTGGAGCTAAGGCTGTCTGTTTTTAATTTATTTGCCTTTTTATTGTTGTGGGAACGGAACTTGTGTTGGACTTTAGGATTATGGCCTCTCACCGCCTCTCATAGAGAGGAGGCCTGTGTCCCAGCATTGGAAACGTTATAGGCTAAATGCTATTAGTTTCTTATGTTCAGATAAGTGAGGATACTAATGAGGTCGGGAAAACCTGAAATTATTAAGAAAGCTAAGTAAGTGTTTTGATAACGATTTTTATTTAAATGTTAGGTTTCTTCATATACAGGGTGTAATTGAATTCATGAGCATCCTTTTAAGGGGTCATTGTAATCATCATTATGAACAACTTTTACTATGGGACCAAACCTGAAATCGCGAAAAAAAAAATCAGCTGTTCCCTACATTTTGACGAGTTACGCGAACATAAATGTAGGGAAAAGCTGATTTTTTTTTTCGCGATTTCAGGTTTGGTCCCATAGTAAAAGTTGTTCATAATGATGATTACAATGACCCCTTAAAAGGATGCTCATGAATTCAATTACACCCTGGAGATACGAAATTAAATAGGTTTTGAGAAACCGGTCCCAAACTGGGTGAACCTGGGCGATTGACAATCAACCTAAAATCTATTTTTTTTTTACATCAACTTCAACCTTAATTAACGTAGTGACCATACATAACATAGGTACATAGTATTTATGGATTATAATACTATGAAATTATAATTACCTACTAGGATTTAGAATAAATGAAAACATTATTGTGACAAAATCTGGATTGCAATCCTGAATGAATGAATAGATTGTTTCGGATTGAATATTTGTTTGTAATCGCCAGTTAGCACACAGTTCCTAAACAAGAATAAGATGCATACTTGACCCTTGTCAAGTTAAGAGGACTTGGCCTTGCTCTGGGGCAGTTACCCACAGTTTGATATAGTAATATCAGCCTATTATTGTCCCACTGAAGGGTAAATTCCTCTTCTCTTACTGAGAGGACATAAGCATTGAATCACCAAGCTTGCTCAAGACGGGTTGGCATTACAGACTAATATTAACAATAAGTCAATCAATCATTCAACTCAGTCTATTTCAGTCCACTGCTGGACATAGGCCTCTCCTCCTCCGCCAAACAACCACCAATAAATTGAACAATAAGTCCTGCAACCCAATTGCGTTACTCACTACCAATCTCAGTCTGAATCATTTTGAAGGATATTGCTAATCCATTGCTTCATATGTTCGAATAATGAGTCTGCTCAACTACTTAAATAACGCAATGAATTTTGTTGAACTGTCAAAATGCAAGCTATTGCTACTGATAGTGTGTTACGCAATTACCTCGCAGGTTTTATCAGTCTATCAGTTAGGATATCAGTGTATTATTACTTACTAGAAATTATTTGCTACACACAAAGCCCTAATCACAAAAAAAACACACTCCACACCACAATAGGTACTAATGTCCAACATTGATACTTTTAAAGTTCGCAAAATTGAAAATTTGCAGCGATCCAACATCAAAGTACCATTGAAGTCCGGTTCGAACCAGACTGAAGCGGTTAAAACTGGTTATTACCGGGTTTCCACTGACCGCAACTGGGTGTAGGGCGTCCATGCGTTTTTATGCGGTCGTTTTGAATGTTTGAGGTATAAAGATAATGAGGTTTTCGGGTTAAAGGGGGGTGAAATTGGGTAAATAAAGGGGTGAAAACGGATGTGTGGGGGTTGGAGGTAAAGGTGGGTTTGTCGGACAATGGGATGGAGGCTTTCGCATGATTGTGCTAGTACCTAATTATGTGCTACAATTTTGCAACTAAGAATTAAGAGGGTTTTTGAGAATAATTATTTATTTAGGATAGTAGGCTTTGTATTGACAAGTCTGCAGCCAATTTCGGATAATCATTGCACGATTTTCAGTTAAGTATCACAGTCGTTGATAATAATGATCAACAAGTTAAAATTGTATTCTCTTATCAGTATCGTCTCGCTCTCTATTGACAATCGTTAGCAGTATTTAACGTACATTAGGTATTTATTTCTTTCAAATTCGAAATCTATTAAAATGTACAGTCACGAGCACTAATATGTCAACACTTGGCAACTTTCAATTGCGATTTTTTCGTGAAATAATGAATGCAACGTTGAAATACGACACTTTACATAAGCCTATGGGTTCGAAAATACTATGTTCGCAATAACATAAAATTTTATTCAAAAATAAAGGAGAAAATCGCCTTTGAATAAAGCCAAGTGTATAATACTTATGCTCATGACTGTACAGACCTGTTGCACCAATTGTGATAAAAATAGCTTGTTTTATACAACAACTATCAGCGCGCCGCGGTTTCACCCGCATAAGTTTCGATTCCGTAGGAATATCGGGATAAAAAGTATCCTATATATTAATCCAGGGCGTCAGCTACCTCCATACCAAATTCTATCATAATTGGTCGAGCCGTTTGTGCGTGAAGAAGTAACAAACATACAAACACACACAAATTTTCGCCCTTATAAATATTAGTATGATAATTATTTAATCTCTCAAAAACGGTACCTACGACTCCAAAACATGAATATTTAAAAGCAGGAAACGAGCTCAATAGCTCAACAAAGCTCAACAATACGCACAGGTTTATCTCATTCAGGAAATATCCCTTCAGTAACATGCTCCCCCTACTCATAAGGGGGGTTACTCATACTCCCCTTTTTATTTACAGATGCTGCCCACAGGAGATCATGCGGCTAGGTGAGTCCAATTTATTATTTAATATGCACTGAGTATTTTTTTTTGTGCAGGAGAATTTTTGTTGCTGATTTTACAGTGTACTTTTTTTTTGACGTGGGATGTAGGTTAGGAAAATTTGGGTGTTTTGGGGGTCTTTTTGTGACTAGGGAAAGGGGTTTAGATACCTAATGTTTTTGTTTTGACATCAAACTTTGGAAAAAAATTTGTCATTTCTATAGCTATACTTTGCTATGCCCGACAGGGTTCATATTGATCTTTTACTTTGTTATACCATCTATGTAAATGCATATCGACACTTGAAAGGCAAAATTTAATAAGCGACATGGGACTAACTTTACAGGCGAACAATTTAAAGTTTAACTTTTCAGAATAAAAAAATAATATTTCCAAAATATTACCTAATAATTACGCCTGTGTGGGATGGTTACAAGAGTTTAAATGTTTTCTTCTTTCTGAAACTTTTATCCGTTCTCCTGTAAAGTTAGACATATATGTCGCTTAGTCAATTTTGCCTTTCAAGCGTCGATATGGAATGCCATAAAGAATTGAGTATTGAGTATAGAATACTCACAGTGAAAATAGACCTTTCAAAAGTAACATGCATAAATTCGCGGCGATTTGGCAAATACAAAAAATTACCAATCGTAAAAATAACTTTGGGTTTTTGGATAGGCATAGAGGAGTAGAACAGTTACTTACATTTTTTTGCATCTTATAGGTGAAGCTGTATTAGTTATTATCAAACTCAAAAACCGACCTAAAACCTACCTATTTTACCCCAAATATTATAGTACGGTACTTAAAACATTATCTGTGCAAATATTTTATAAACTGGCAACATTTACCTCGGTGTTACGTCACATCCGGTCCGCCCGGACTCTTCTAGTAGTCGTACCGTTATCAAGTCGTTTCCGTACCTTTTAAACAAGGGTTTAGGCATATTTTATTGTAGCGCCGCCATCTTTAATTTAGATAAGTTTTAATAGAATCCATAATATTTCATGAAAACCATTTTTCTTTGTGCCGAGATATTATAGTATACTTAAAATGTATAATTAAATAAAACAAATGTAAAACAATGCTGCCAGCCTTTTGGGCACTTTTCCTGACGAATTTTTTTCACCTCCCTTTTTTACATACTTACTTACTTGTACATATTATTTTAAGACAGTTAGCTTTTAATTTATTTAAACAAATTAAAATTAGTAGCGAAATATTTTCTATTTCACCCCCAAAAATATAATGAAACGTTTTCGCAAAATTCAAACTCAAACTTATTTCAAATAGGCACATAAAAGACACCTGATCGTCAAAATATACAATAAAATAGAATTGATTCTAGTCGCCCCTTCCAAAAGATAGTTTTTTATGCAAATGATCAGAAGAATCTGCAAGAAACCGTTCAGTACCCTTGTATCACAGGTTCCATGTAATCTGCAGTCACTGTCTAAGGGTCAATCCCCAATGAAAGAGCAGCGGCCGGCAGCGGCCATTATCCATAGTCATTTGAAGGCAAAGGAGGGGCAGCGCGGCGCCGCGAGGCTGCACGAGCCTTCTAGCGACTAGTCAAAAGAAGGAAAGTCACTTGCTCTTACGGCCGCTGCGCGCCGCTGCTCTTTCAGTCGGGATTGACCCTAATAGTGGACTGACGGTATATTAGTAAAATAGGGTGACAAACCAAGTCCTAAACTCAAACTCAAAGCATTTATTTAAATTAAACCATGTACAGGCACTTTTGAATTGTCAAAATTACATAGTCGGTCAGTCAGTCAGAAAGTTGAAGCTAGTTGCCCATTCCAAAACGTAGATCTCTATGGAGAAGAACGGGCAAGAAACTCCATGGACACTCTTTTAAATTAAGATATTACAAAATCCTGGGTACATTATTCTTGTTGCTTCTATATGTGAGAACAATGTAAAAAAAACACACAAATACGAGTAAATAAACAATTCAAAATATAAGATTAAAAATAAGTCTTGCCAGTCTCAACCGACGCCGCGACGGCGCCCGTTCACGAACATGACGCGTGGATCAGCACCGTCCAGCTCAACCACTTTGTAGGGAATAAAGTCAGAAATCGCCATAACACAGCAAGCAAGCGTGGTGATCAAAGCCCATTCCTACTCTAAATGAGAAGCGACCTTTGCCCTGCAGTGGGACAATTACAAACTGACATTATAAATTAATTATTGTGACTTATCGTTACTTATTAGTTGTACTATCAGACGCACACAGATGTCTGTGCTATATTTCGTCATAATGCGTCAATGTGTTGATAACAGAGATATTGTAGAAAAGATAGCGGTTCTCAAGCTTTTCATATTATTAATAATTAAAGTAAAAAAAGATGGCTCGAAAATGTAACAAATGACGATTTAAAATAATATTTGTTTAAATATTTTTTCGTTTTGTCAATACAATTTCACAAATGGTAACGACGCCCCCCTGTCAATTTCATTCAGGCGCCATATTGTAGATACCTACATGGTATTGAAGGTAGAGGTCAGAAGAACAGTCTCATAGAGGAAAGTTGAAGAAGTGTCCAGCTATAAGCAGTAAATTGCAGTTAAAAAACCCTCCAAAATGGCGCCAGCGTAGGCAAAGGGTATGGTATGAATGTAGCAGTTGTTGACGAATTGAAGTATGCCGAGTTAGAAAATTTAATATTTTTAGTGACTAGAGTAGTTAGCAGTGGCGAAGGGTGAATTTATGACAGAGGTAGGTCGGAGCAAAAAAAAATTCCAAAAGAAAATTTCAATTATGAATTGACTATAGAGTGGTTAACTGGTTATGTTCTGAATTTTCGAAGGGAAGCCGGTGGGAATCGAGTTGTATGGTACCCTCGCCACTGGTAGTTAGTGACAGCCCAGTATACCAAACCACAACTATTTACGTAGTCCAAACTAATTTTGTAAACATAACCTAAAATTACGGCTGTTAGAAAACCCTGTTGCTACTGTGGCGCCATCCTAATTTAATGCAGTTTGACGGAAACTTTTTCATAACAGAGACAGTTCTCCTTACCTCTATCCATAGACTTTACACTTCCTCTATCCTCCCTACTACATGGGCACCTTGAAACGTCAGAATCTAGGTGCATAGTTCCAATGTCCTATTGAAAAGAGCCGGCAAGAACAAGAAACTCCACGGTTACTCTTTGAAAAATCATTGGCATTTACCGTGTTAAAAAAAAAACATAGGTAAGTATTATGTGCTATAATCCTATAAAATGAGCTTGTGAGTGGCTCTTTAAGAAAGCAAGAAAGAAAATAAGTTTATTTGACTCAGGATAAGTAGGTAAGGCACACAATATTCACACAAAAACAAAATAAAATGTATTGTGTAACACGACAGCGCCAAATAGGCCCAGTGCAGCATAAATATCAGACAACTATGGTTTTCAACTGGACCCTATGTTACGAGGGCGTCATACGAAAGTTAGGCTTCTTCATATCCATAAAATAATGGAGTATCGTCCACCAAACGTGCTCACAGCATCCAAGTTACATTTTTACGCCTACGAGGCTGAACGGAGGGCGCACAAGTAGACCTTGGATAGGTATAAGATGCTTTTTATCCCAGTAGTACGTTCCAAAGGAACAATTTCCTTACTCCATGCGGGTGAATCCGCGGAAAAGCTAGTGTACTATAAAACAACACGTCATCATCTGCCTGCCTTTTCCCCAACTATGTTGGGGTCGGCTTCCAGTCTAACCGGATGCAGCTGAGTACCAGTATTTTACATGGAGCGACTGCCTATCTGACCTCCACAGCCTAGATACTGGTTAATACGAAACCCTGTCTTGGTAAGACTGGTTGTCACTTTCGGGCTTCTGTCGACCCGTACGACTGTCAAAGATCCACGAATGACAGCTGGGATCAACGGCTTAACGCGCTTTCCGAGACATGGAGGGCTCTTAGTATGTAAAGATGATCACCCATTCACGGACCAGCCGCGGCAAGCGTAGCTTAACCTGATCGATCGACCCGTGCGGCTGTTATTACTTAGCCACAAGCCCCTCGAACCTATAAAACAACACGTATACTAACATAAAAGGGAAGATATAGAGTAGGTATTATATACTCCATTTTTACGTCTATTTACTTCCATATACATAAAATGTTGTAGCTCCACACAGCTCTTATAATAATTATCGTAAAGGGCTTTCCAATTACATCCGTTTTTATCGATGTTGTTATCCATAAGGATTTGAAAGAGGCAACATGCCTATGGATAGATTGTTTGGCTACTGGTATAAAAGGGGTTCATGGCTAAATAAAAACCATGGCAATCTGTAGATCGGCTTAGTAAAACTGGGTCTATCCCCAACCCAGTCGACAGGTGAACATTTTTCGTGTACAGCCAGGGAAATTGAATTGACATAGGTACTAAGACAATTTACCGTGTTCATATGCCTTTCATACTTACAACAGTCAAAGAATTTGACCATTTATTTTGTTAGTAAATTTTCCAAATAATTAATTTCCCTGATTTTAAAAGGGCACTTTTATTTTAAAAAAAAAACTTGCAGCGCCCCGCAGTTACACCCGCATAAGTTTCGAAAGACACGTGGCGCCATCTATTAGGTATCATAATAACATTATTGTTGTTTTCCTCGGGAACAGCAGTTTTTTCCGGGATGAAAGGTACCCTATGTCCGTTTCTGTACACCTGAAAACGTATATGCAAACTTTCAGGATGATCGGTTCAGTGGTTTAGGCGTGAAAAGGTAACAAACAAATAAACTTACGTTAGGATCTGATACCAATTCTTTAGTTAGCTGTTGTCATTGCATAAGAGCATAATCAACCTATAAAGTTCCCACTGCTGAGACACAGGCCTCCTCTCCGCGAGAGAGAATGAGCCGCAATCCACCTCGTTGGTATATGTCACAATTTCACAAATGTCGTCGATTTTTTGGTTCTAGGACATGTCTGTTTCCTCACGATTTTTTCCTTCGCCGTTAGAGCAGTGGTGATGGAATAAATTAAATTAAAGCGCCTGTCTGGATTCACCGAAATAACAACAATTAATAAACAACCAAAAATCATGACCAGAGATTAAACAGAAAACGTTTTTAGTTAGCTTTAACATGTAATATTCACCTATACATAAATTCACTAACAAAAAGCGAAAAATGAGGAAGAAAAACCACACAGTTTTTCTTTATTACTAATACATTTTTATAACCACAATATCCTGTAGTTATTACACGATGAAAATGTTGTTGTTTTACCTTCATTTTAATGAAAACTCCTACTGAGTCGTTGTATTAAACTAAGCATGAAATCCGGTTTTTTTCTTAAATAATTCGCTGCTAAAATAGGAATATCTATTATAATATTAATAATACCAGCATATTAATGTCCTACTGCAGGGCTAGGGTCTAATTACATAACTTCCGACAATTTTATTTTTTCGGACTAAGTATGAGAGTGAGGGAAGATGGAGTGCACCTGTGTCTGCGCGCACACTTGTGCACTATAATATCATCCGCGCCAAAGGCTAGTCTCCGCTGAGATTGGCCGCTGTGGCCGAAATACGGTCTGGAGGACTTTTGTTTTATTTTATATAATTTACTAGCCTCTGCCCGCGACTTCGTTCGCGTGAAATTTCTTGTTTTCCCAAACCACTCCGTCGGATCGCATCATCTGCCCGCGCTGTTACTTCGTTTTCGGTTAGCGTTCTTTGTGACTTTTTTGCTGTTTTTGCTCGGCTTCTAAGGACCCTAGCGTGATGTTAAATAGCCTTCGTCAAGAATTGGTCTATCAAATGCAAAAAAAAAAAAAATTCAAATTCGACTGGTAGTTCCTGCAGAGATTAGCGCGTTAAAACAAAGTCTTCAGTTTTCAGGTCCAGGTTTCATCACGATATTTTTCCTTCATCGATGTCAGTATTAGTCAAACGCCTATCAAATACGAAAAAAAAAAACAATTGAAGTCTTAGGCAGTCGCTCCATATAAACTACTGGTATTCAGCTGCATCCCGTTAGACTGGAAGTCAACCCCAAAATAATAGGGACAAGACTAGGCAGATGAAAATGACTAGTGGAGCATGAACAAGCGTAAAAAAAAACTATACTTAATATTATTTCATTTTCCTAACTCTACCAAACAAAGACTAACTCTCCTGCTCACCTCGCATCATGACGTCATGGTTATTACGTCACAAGCATACATTATGCCTTATTAGAGCCGCTGAACACATTTACAGAAAGACAAAGCGCCGCGTTAAAAGATCATACCATGGTATGTAGGTCGCGGGGTGTGAGCTTAGTGACGAGCGGAGAGAGTTAAGCAGCGACAAGCGACATGCATTAATTACACAAATAAAGAAAATGGTACGACTAAACAAGGCGTTGAAAGCCAAATAAGAAGACTGCTTTTAGAACCCAAAACTTTTTTTAGAAAACATAAGGTCTTCCAAAACACAACAGTATTATTTTTTAAATACTAGCTATTACAATCACTTGAAAACGATAACTTCTCGTGACTTTTGCAAAAAATACAATTTTTTTTTTCTTTCTTTCTTTAAAAAATCAAAAAATCTCTTCCTCAAATACCTACAGTAGTTTCGGCGTGACTAGGAACTTCAAAAATGATGTTTTCATTTCAAGAGCTGCATGGTTGAGGATTTAAACGAAGTCAATGATTTTGAATTGAATTTGAGGGGCTTGTGGCTAAGCAATAACAGTCACATGGGTCGATCAGGTAAAGTTACACTTTCCGCGGTTGATCCGTGGATCGGTGACCATCTTTACATACCAAGACCCCCTCCGTGTCTCGGAAAGCACGTTAAGCCGTTGGCCCCTGCTGTCATTCGTGGATCTTTGACAGTCGTTTCGGGACGTCGGAAGCTCGAATGTCTGACAACCAGTCTTGTAACTGGGTCGTGGAGGTCAGATAGGCAATCGCTCTATATAAAATACTGGTACTCAGCTGCATCAGCCGACCCCAACGTAGTTGAGAAAAGGCTGGGCAGATGATGAATGATAGAGCTTTTCATATGACTACACATTGGTCGGACAAAATGTATGTCGTATCGACCAATAAAGAAGAATGCAAGAGCTGTATTCGCCCGCTACCCGCCCCGCCTCTCACTGTAACCTCACCCCACTTTACAGCCCAAGAGTATAATTACGAGGCAGCTTTCCAGCAAACATTGTATTTGCTTTACCGTGTCCTACGTGTGTTGCCAGACGGAAATATTGCTTTTTTAATGTAATTTAATGGCTTAGAGATGGGAATTTGTAGCTCTGCGGAGTGATATTTAGTATATTTTAGCTGAAAAACACGTTTTTGTGATAATAAATAAATAATAAAATAAAAAATAGTTTATTGTCACAAATCAGCAAATAGTTACAATTTTGTGTTCGAAGCCTCCTTTTAGGCAGATAATGCCTGTGTTAGAAGGCTCCGCTCTTCCATAACAATGGTATAGTTATCTAAATTATGCGTGACGTGTAGCATGATGTGAGGTGTGTGTTGTGACGTGAAGTGGTGTGTGTGAAGTTAAAGTATTGTGTGTTGTGATATGATTGTGATGTATGTTGTGATGTTAATGTGGTGTTTGTGATTTGATGTGAATATGATATTATATAAAATGAGGTGTATGAATAATGTGTGATTTGTCTGATTACTCAATCTGTTGTAACAGAGCCTCCGTTTTATCATAGGAAAGTGTTTTAATCCAATTTACTAAGCTTGTTTTACAATTGTACCTATTTTTATTATGAACATACACGTATTTGTTTATTTTGTTGTATAATTGAGCTGAACGTTTGTGTAGTTGTCTGCTAGTGAATTTCAATTTAGTTCGGGGAATATCTGCGATTATATCTTTTCTTCTTTTTGATTGGGTACTATTATTATATGGTAGAGACTTATGTTTCCTGAGAACGACTTGAACAATGTACAATTTCCTTACAGAGAGTAAATTACTAATTTGATACAAGCTTTCCGTAGAGAATCTTCTTTTTTTAAAATACATAATTTTGATTAAACTTCGCTGAGCTCGTTCCAGGGTTAAAAATTTAGTTTTAGCCGCTCCTCCCCACACTGGGATACAATAAGTGAGGACCGATTGCACAAGAGCAGTATATACTTCATTAAGAAGATTCCTGGTACGATTTTTGCCTTCTACAAAAAATTTAGTTGGAATCACAAATCTTAATGTTATAAACATCCAGCTGAGTTTCCTGATTCTATTGCTGACTTGCTCAAGATGGGGATACCAGGACAATGTTTGGTCTAAAATAACTCCTAAGTATTTAGTTTGTGGAACTTTTTTAAGACATGGGCAGCTGCAAATATCGTTTTGTGTGTTACCACACTCGTGTATTATTATTTTAAAATCTTCGGCTGGTTGCGTGCGGTTACTTACACTAAAACAGATGTAATTAGTTTTTAGTACATTTAAGGACAACAAGTTATTTTTAAGCCAATTAGCTATTTGAGCCATTCCTATTTCGGCAGTTTGCTTGACATCTGCCCAGGAGCTACCAGAAAAAACAATAGCTGTGTCATCGGCGTACGCAAAGACTTTGGCGTTTTTTAATTGAATGTTACAAAGGTCATTAATGTAAAGCAGGAAGAGTGTAGGGCCAAGTACGCTACCCTGCGGTACGCCGTATGACACATCCATTTCATCACTAACGTAGCGTCCTATCTTTACTCTCTGTTTCCTATTAGTGAGATAATCACTGAGCAAGCTGAGCGCATTACCTCTTATTCCAGCTTGTTCCAGCTTGTTGACAAGGATTGGGATAGAGACGGTGTCAAACGCCTTTTTAAGGTCTAAGAATACTGTTAAGCATGTGCTTCCACCATCCAATTGTTCAATCACCTGTGAACTTAATGCAGTAACTGCGTCCTCGGTACTTAAACCATGTCTGAAGCCAAATTGAGACTGAGACAATAACTTGAATTTATTAAAATACTTCATCAATCTAATATTAATAATTTTCTCTAAAACTTTAGATATGGATGGTAGAATCGAAATGGGCCTATAATTATTGACGTCATCTCCGTCCCCACCCTTGTGAACTGGGATTATAACAGACTGTTTTAACAGAGCTGGGAATGTACCATTTTGGAAACAAAGATTAGTGAGGTGAGTTATTATAGGGACAGCTTCATGACTGATTAGTTTTAGGAATTTCGTCGATATATTGTCCCAACCAGCAGCACTATCCGATTTCAAGTTCATTAAAATTTTATAGACCTCAGAATCATCTGTTTCAAATAGCACGAATGTATTAAGTTGCGGTCCTATTCTAATTGAATGTCTAGTATAGTCTTTGTTATTAGTTCCTGGTTGAATTTGTTGAGCTAAGTGCATACCAATTTTAGCAAAATAATCATTTATATAATTAATAGATTCCATAGGCTTTGATTTAATATTTAATAGTTCTAAATTTTGGCTTTTTGATTTACTTGTGTAGGTGATATTTTTAATATTTTTCCAAAGTAATTTATTATTTGATATAGAGTTTTTAATTAATTCTCTTTCATATTTCCTTTTTAATTTTTTTATCAAATTCGTACAAAAGTTTCTGTATCTCGTATAGGTAATTTTTACAACTTCATTGTGTGGATCATTACGACATTGCCTTTGCATTTTATTGCGGTTTCTGATGCATCGAAGGATGCCGGTGGTCATCCAAGGTTTGATGATGCGTTCACTGTTTGGGATATTTTTTGAACGAGTGTTGTCATTTATTACACTGGTTAGAATGTTAACAAAATAATTAATTAAAAAATCAGGATCATCACAGAACAACAGATTTGATAAGTTTTTTTCCTGAAGATCTTTCAGAGCTTGTTCGAAATTTATTGTAGTAGTTGTTTGAATAGGTTTCTGAACATTTTTTAACTTAGATAAGGAAAGAAGAGTAGTATAGTGGTCAGAGATCGAAGTGTGTAAAATGGCGATAGCTGCCGAGAACTTGGTTTTATGTAATTTCAACATAAAATGGTCAAGACAGTTGCGTTCTCTAGTTGCCAGTAAATGTCCGGGAAGTATGCCAAATAATGAAAGCATATTAAGGTAGTTGACTCTATTTTTATAATCTTGGGACGATTCATTGTGCCCTGGCTTGATATTAATATTTATATCGCCAGCTATAATAATGTTTTTCTGCGATTTTTGAGTCTCTAGATGTGAACTAAGTGAGTCAATAAAACTGTCAGTATTTGTATTCGAGGGAGAGCGGTAGATACAGTACACAATGATGCCCAATAAATCCAATTTTAGGCAGGATGCCTGGGTAAGCTGTATTTCCTCTACTTTAAGTTTTAGGGAACTTTTGACATAAACAACTACTCCGTCATTTTGATTCAGCTGTCGAGACGTTATATAAGACTGATAATTATTCATTTGGGGAATAGCTTTATTGATATTTAATCTACATTCTGTTAGAATTATTATATCCGGATCGAAATCAATAGAAGATAAAGTGATTAGTAGGCTATCAAAATTACAGTATATACTACGAATATTTTGTGATACAATAGTAAGATCGTTTTTATTAATTTTTAAATGCTTGTGTAACTCTGAAGAATCGCATTCAACAGTTCGGGCTATTTTAATGCTATCGATGTCAGATATGGTTTGATGTGTATTATCCATTTATATAGTAAATTGGTAGAAATTTCATCGCAAGTAAGTAGGTGCATATATGAAGATGAATTGGTTTTAGAACTGCATATAGTTTAGTTGTAATCAGGCTTACATTGGAAGACTGTATTTTGTGGATTTTTAGCATAAGTACGCAAGTGTAAGTGAAATTGAGTGTTTGATTATGTTGTCTATAATGTGAAAATGTGTGAGGGTACATGATTGAGCTGTGTGTGCGAGAGTAGGTTAGTTTAATGTGTAAATAACTTAATTTTATAATGAGCAACAGAATACAACGATACAGAGTGGAAAAAAAATTAAAAAATAAATCAGAGACAGTTTGAAAATTCCACACGACAAAACACAGGTTTAGGGTTTTAACTGTTAAATTAAGGCAATCTAAAAAATCGAGAAAATATAGTCATTGATCTAGTAAAAGTTTTTGTACCTGTTCTTCAGATCTAATGTGAATAGTTTGACTAGATTCATTCTTTTTCACGTAAACTTTTCCGTATGCAGTCCAGCAAAACTTGTACAATCCAGATTTAGTTAGGTCTCTTGCCAGGAAGTGTAAACGAGTGCCCTTAGGTGTTAAATGCTCAGATACAAAGACTGGGGTGTCTTCTTGAACTTTCATTCCCATATGAATACAGCGCAATTTGTTTTGGTGTTTTATATTGTATGCTTTGGCCATTTTCAGGATCTCTGTTTTCATGATTGTGGAGCCAGTTTCTACAACGATAGGGGTGTTTTGTTTTTCAGCTGTTTTTCCACGTACTCTGTAGATATCCCTGATGTCGTGTTTCTTTACACTGCATTCAAGGTTTTGAAAGAGACACATAGTCATTTCAAGAAGATCCTCTTTAGTTTCATCTTTTTTTCTTGGTACATTTTTTATGACTAAATTACTTTTTCGCGCTCCCATCTGTGTTTCCTCAATCTTATTTTCCAGCATAGCGATACATTTCTTATCTTCCACAGACTGCTTCTCAAGGTGTATTATCTTCGCTTTAAGTTCTTCATTTTGAGCTGATAAAAATTCAATTGAATGTTGAATGGTAATGTTGGACTGGTGAATCTCTTTTAATGTTGCGTTAATTTTTTTAATCTCATTTCCCTGTTTTTCCGAGAAAATTGTTAGCATTTTCTTTATCTCCTCTTTAAATTCGTTTAATTGCGTAGTAACAGTGTCCTCCATATCGTCCCTGGTTCTCTTTACTCTTTGGAAAACAAAGTTTGGTGGTGTTTCAACAGTTCCCGCTATGTGAATTTCTGTGTCCGATACAGATCTGTCCATAGATGAGTCCATTACTACCAGGAGGTAAAAGCGTATAAGGAGTTAAACGTACACGTAATGCGCAAGCGACGGGGGACGTCCTTCGCAAATTATTAGCTAATGACTTTGCGGTGTGCGCTCGTGATTGGGCGTCCTTGGAATTCCTTTCACTTTTGGGCGGTGCTAATGTAACTGTTGTCGTCCAGTAGCGTAAGGAAGGCGAGTCCTTTTTGCACCAGCCCACTTTGAAAGCACCATACACGCTTTTAATTAATTAGTGTGAGTCTTCTTACGTGCTTGGGGGCAGGTCCGCAGGTCTCACGAAGTGGCGGTGGTAGTGGAGTAGGAGTGCGCTCCCGCGTAGTACCTTCTGCGCAGACACTCGCGTTTTTTCACCTCCTCAGTTCTATGTGATCCTATTTTATTCGATGGATTTAATTTGTATAAATTGAGTTTAAATATTTTAAATAAAACAATACAGCTCTGGGGCACGTTATCACCGTACGGCGGTCCGAGGGGAAGAGGATAATGTAGGGATAATATCAGATTTTTTATATTACACCAATGTCAGACTGTTTTTTTTTTGATATTCTGTTTAATATGATACTGTGGTATATTGTATCATTTTGTTTGTTGTTTTACATGCGCTGTGCCATGGCTGTGACGTACTTAATAATATCAATCATCATAGAAATCTCCCGTTCTCGGCTGTCATTCATTGATCTTTGACAGCCGTTACGGGTAGTCAGAAGCTCAACAGTCTGACTCTGACAACCTGTCTTACAAAGGGGTATCCTCTTACCTAGTAACCGGCGGGGCAATTGCGTAACACATTATCAATCGGAATCGGTTTGATTTTGACAGTTCAACAACATTCATTGCGTTATTTACGTGTTGAGCAGACAAATTTTTCGAACTTATGAAGCAATGGATTAGCAATTTGCTTCAAAATTATTCAGATTCCGATTGATAGTGTGTTACGCAATTAGGGTGCTGGTTTAGAAAGAAAGAAAAATGCGTTTATTGGCATTACAGCAAAATAAATACACCTTAAAAGTATAAAAACAGAAAACAAAGATTTTGGAGGTCAGATAGGCAGTCGCTCCATGTAAAATGGTACTCAACTACTGGTATTCAGCTACATCTGGTTAGGTAGATGATGGTCATCATAAAAATAACAGAGTAGGTACTTCCTAATACGATTTCTTTGCCAATATCAAAGGGAAGTATCCATTATTGAGAGCATGTCATTGTACAGACGCCAGCACATCAACCTACCCCAAACTGTCAAATTTTCCCAATCAATTTTGATCCTTATGCTTTAGCAATAAAGTTGAAAATTTATTAAAGAAATTTGACAGATTGTAGTAGGTTGATGTGCTGGCGTCTGTACTTATAAGAAAGGCATAACATAAAAATATTACATAGATCTCTCAACGACATCGTGGCAGGCCCAGACGGAGATGGCGGGATGAGCTGGACTCCAACAAGAACTGGTCCTTAGCAGCTTTGAACAGAGAGAAGTGGAAAGAGAGTAGGGAGGCCTTTGCCCTGCAGTGGGACATCACAGGCTAATAATAGATCTCTTTTCGTAGGTACTCAAAAACAGGGCTAAGAAGAATTGTAACTGCATATGTATTCATTTTGAATTGAAATCTCAAATGGCACAATAGATTAAAAGGTTACGTTAATACAAAGGTTTAAAAATGAATGCCATAATATCGCAACTTATTAACAAAAGGCGTGACTTCTTGTGTTCACACACAAAAAGAAACCCTAAACAACCTCCTAAGAACGAAAACTCACAATAAAAGAAAAAAAGCTACAGTTATTTTTTTGTGTTTCAAAATTTTCAACCCCTTAACAAAGTTTCGTCCCCAATTGGTTCAACCCATTATAAGAGAGTTGCTTTCAACCCGCAAAAAAGTACGTAAAGTCTAACTGCTCTGAAAGTTGCTAACACTGGAAGACACTCCAACTGTGTACAAGAACATGAAAAAGGACTTTTTTTCTCGACCGCCTATTGGCTATCGCGTTTTTTTTTTCTTCTAAAGTTTTTATGGCTGTTTTTTTTTTTAGAAGTTTGTTGTTTAGCGCCTGAGTAAGCCTCTTACGTCTTTTTCTGCTACAGTAATCAGTGACGGATTATAATTTAGTACAATGTTATAAATATGCCTATGTTATGGGTTTGGTTTCCACACTTATCAAGGAGACCATTGTGCGTAGGTCAGACTAGTACAATCACAGATACAATATTTCTAAAGATTGTAGGGAGGTACGTCGATCTAGATTTGATGTTCTTGCAGATAAGTAAGTATAAAAATTTGTTTTATAGGGTTCGATGAACATGTAGATTTTTTACATGGATAAGGATAGTCTGATTTTTATCGTAAAAAAACAAAAAAAAAAACATCTGGATAGTCATCTCCCCCATTCACTCTCTTAGGGGTGGAATTTAGAAAAACCCTTTCTTAGTGCATACCTACTCTTTACAAAGAACATACCCTCCAAATTTCATGTCTCTAGGACCAGCGGTTTAGGCTGTGTGTTGATAATTTGATATATCCGTCAGTCAGGACTTTGAACTTTATATATTACTAGCTGACCCCGCAAACGTCGTTTTGCAAAAAAAAAAATAGATAGTAGCCGATTCTCAAACCTACCCGATATGCACACAAAATTTCATACAAATCGGTCCAGCCGTTTCGGAGGACTATGGTAACTAACATTGTGACACGAGAATTTTATATACATGTAAGATATAGATTACAAATTAAAGTCGCCTTCCGTGTTTCTCTGTGTCACCACGTTGTTATTGTAAACTATGCAACTAATTTTGATGCGAATAGTCGCATCACCATTTAGAGAAGTTATTCATGAAGGTATCATAATCATCAGTCTCCTAACCTTATCCCAATTTACTTGTGGTCGACGCAACATGTCGATTTCTTTCATACTTCTCTATTAGTCGTCATCTCGGTAGTCACCTCTTTTCTAACGATATCATCATTCATACAGTCCATCCATCATTTCTTTGGCATTCCTCTACTCTTATGCTTACACTATTCATTTATTACATTCATATATATAGGAAGGTTTATGGGTGTAAAATATTAAACTAACATAATATGAGGAAATCTTGATGTTTTCTCAAGATGTGTACAAGCTGTGCGAAGCAGGGGCGGGTCGCTGGTAATTAATAAACATTACTTAGCAAAAGCTACGCCTAAGCATTATTCTTGTCACTGTCGCACAGCTGTCAAACTATAAGTCCAAGACAGAGACGGGAAAATATCTAAGCCACGAGGAAAAGAAACGTTTATTAATCTTGGCCCAAGTAATCTCCACGCTGTTATGAGATTTTTCATAACAAATAAGAGCCAAATTGCAGAAAATTAAATAAGAGACAGATCATCATAATATAACGTTGTAATAAATAACGATTGGCACGCAAAAACCATTGCCCATACAAATCCCGCTTAGCAACAGACACTTCAACAAATAATAATACTGACTGTCCAGTAACACAGAGCAGCTGCAAATTTCAACCCCCTAGCCCCCTTTTCAACCCAACAAAGGTACAAAATGTATGACAAATACCGCGCAACGTTCAAATTGTTCTCATAAACATACATTGGGAAGTAATTTTTTATTAAAATACTCTCTTTGATGGTAACTTAAACATTTTTTAGGTTATGTTAAAAAATTTCGCTGTTTGAGTAAACCACGAGTAAACGTTATGTTATAAAGGATGGTTGCTTGAGAATTTTTGGGGTTGTTCGTTTGTCGTGTTTTTTATGGAAGGGGGTGAAAGTTTACATGTCGCTGCAATTATTTTACTGTGTATTTGTTTTCTATATTTCTTATTAATACATATAAATTATGAAGAGGTAAAATTTGTGGGTTTTTATTGTTGGGTAAGTCATTAAAACTACTGATCCGATTCCGAAAATTCTTTCACAATATAATATTAATATATAATATAATATAATAATAATATTATATTGGATATAATATTTTATGTTAAAACAAGAAATTTTCACGCGGACGAAAATAACGAACAGAAGCTGGTAAACTATAAAATTGTCAATGAAAGAAAAAATGGCGCTATATTAGTCATCTGCCTAACCTTTTCCCAGCTATATTAGGGTCAGCTTCCAGTCTAACCGGATGCAGCTGAATACCAGTATTTTACATGGAGCGACTGCCTATCTGACCTCCACAACCCAGTTACTGGGTAATACGATACCCCTTGGTAACACTGGTTGTCAGATTTTCGGGCTTCTGACGACCCGTAATGACTGTCAAAGATCCACGAATGACAGCCGGAACCAACGGCTTAACGTGCTATCCAAGGTACGGAGGGGTCTTGGTATGTGAAGATGGTCACCCATCCACGGATTGACCCGTGCCGCTGTTATTACTTAGCCACAAGCCCCTCCCTATATTGGTGACAATCTATATCTTATTAATATTATAATTCAAAGTCGCTTTTCTTATCTATGTGACCACGTTATTCATCTAACTAAACTAAGCAACGGATTTTGATGCCGTTTTCAACATCCTTTATTGAATGTATTCCAATACGATTATGTGTTATTTAGATAGACATAATTAAGAAATCTTCATGTTTTGTCAAGTCCAAACCTTGCAGGGGCGGCTTGAGAGCTATAAAGGGAGATGATGCAATAGCCCCCACGCTTTGAAAGGGTACTTGTGATCCTATGACGTCATCAAGAAACATGAGTTTAAGTAAATACTAATGCCCATTAATTGAAATTGAAACCCTTACTCATCCTGAATTTATTCATCGTAGAAAAACCGGTCTAGTGCGAGTCGGACTCGCGTACCGAGGGTTCCGTACAAATTTGTAGGTATGTGAATAGTTTATCACGGGATTTTTTTTTAATGAAACTACTAATTTACGGTTTTCGGATTTTTTCCTTTACTTGTTCTACATGACCTTGCTTTTTGCCAAATGTCATGATTCTAGGTCAACGGGAAGTTCCCTATAAATTCTGAATCCCTTGAGTGTCGAAATATACGTTTTTTGCGACATAAACGGCCGTATCTTTTTTTTACGTTAACTTAGAAGTTTGATTTTTTTACAGCTTCAAAGGACTGTAGACCTGAATATATTGGTTTGGTTTTAATTTCAACTCGATACCTCCACGCGTTCCCGAGATAAAGGGTCTTGACAGACAGACAGACGGAATACAAAGTGATCCTGTAAGTAAGGGTTTCGTTTTTTCTTTTTGAGGTACGGAACCCTAAAAACATTGAAATGTTTTAGAAAAATATTTCAATACATCCCACCATCTCTCTCGTCTTCTCCTCGAAGGATTTGCCAGAGCTGTGTATAGTAGGCACACACAAACGTCAGTTATATTTAAGTCCCATGTAATAGGGGGCGAGCCTATTGCCGTCAACCAGGCAGAAATACAGACTCCGGGCTGCTACTGAGAAATTCCTAATGAAAATAAAAACTTAGCTTAGTTAAAGCTGTTTTAGATTATAATTTAGACATTTAATTTGCAAATATGGGTAATACATAAAGGTGATACATTAAACATTACTGAAAAAGGCCGCAGGCGAACCAGGCGGGCATAACAAAGTGTCAGAGTCAATTACTTCCACGTGCGAAAAAATCTAAAGACGTATAATTTATCCAAATCCGTTCATTCGTTCAAGAGTTGCGACGGAACAAAGAAACTAACATGCATACAGGTCAAACACATAACCCTCCTTTTGGGCTTCGCCGCAGTCAGGTAACTATTCAACAGCGATACCCCACTTGACATAGTTTTTCACAATATGGCGTCCAGTAGTCGCCATATTGAATTTTCACTAACGTCTTGTCTTTAGTGATACTCGCCGGACTAAGAGTAATTGATTGACGTGTGAATCATAAAAATCGGCCCAGGTGTTTGGCCTGTATAGTGCTTCAAAGGAACATACATACATAGGCTGATAAACACATTACCACTCCTTTGCGTCGTGCAGTCGGGTAAAAAGAGCGCGCAACAATACGCTGGAACCAAAATAAAACAACGTAAGCGCCAAATGAAATAAAAATTGTTTAAAAATAAATTAAGCTGTATATCAAAAATATTTTCGGCCAGAATTTTCAATTACCTATAATTACGCATATTTTGAATGCAATTTCGCAATGAAATGAGTTAGGATTTTAAAATTACTTACAGAAAAAGTAATAAAGAAGTAGAGGTAATTTCGGAATTAAATTCTTTTAAGGAAATTTAACCCGATTGCGTTTTTCTTCAGTCAGAGTATTAATCAAACAGTCAATAAACATATAACCAAAAATTAATTCCATACATGCTGTTATAGTGAAATAAATGGATACGAAAAAACCCCCAATTTATTTTGGTATCGCCTTATTTAGCCATATTTATATATTATCACTAGCTTCAGCCCGCGACTTCGTCCGCGTGAAATTTCTGTTTCCCCCAACCCACCCGTCGCATCGCATCGCCTGACCGCACTACTACTAGTTCGTTTTCGCTTTCGTTCTGACTTTTTTTCGTTTTGCTCGGCTCCTAAGGGTGCTAGCGTGATGTTAAATAGCCTATAGCCTTCCTCAAAAATTGGGCTATCAAACGCAAAAAGAATTTTTGAAATCCGACTGGTAGTTCCGGAGATTACCCCCTACATACAAACTTACAAACAAATTTTACCTCTTTATAATATTAACTTAGTATAAATTAAGTGTAACCAAAAGCCAGATCCAGCAATTCAGCCAATTATTTTGTCCGATAAAAATTTTGTCATACTGTTGTACGTTTCTTAAATTAATTTACGCATTACTCTACCCTCACGTTTTCAAAAATATTTCACCGCTTCAAGAACGGTTGTCAGATTCTTTCTCCAACTTAAGGACTATATTCCCGTGTACCCAGATGCGTAAAATGTTAGAATTTACAACTGTATTGTAGTATTAATATGAATTGCGATTTAAAACTTTAAGAATCGCTGTAGTTTGCACGACGGCGGTGTCTCCTGATTGGTCGGCTGTATCCGCGACACTTCCATCCAAGCATCGCTTTAGCATAAAAAGCGCTTTACGATTGTCATTTATTTTAACTTTTTTTTTTTCTTTGTGGCATATTATGTCCATTTTAGTAAGTTATGTTTCTCAAGTGTCTGTATTGATAAAATGTTTAGGAATTTAAAGTAGAGTGAAACCAATATTTAGTTAATAATAGTGATGAATTTGAACCTTATTGTGAGTTAAAACCTTTATCTAACTAAAAGGGTCGTTGAAGCCCTTAAGGAATCATATACCAGTTGTAAGTATACAATAGAAGAGTCACTAATTAGTGTATTTATTTAAGCTGTAAGTACAGGAAGACAAAATAATAATACATTAAAATTCTAAGAAACTAAAAACACACTTAAAACATGACTGCAAATTCAGACATATTTAGAACACCGATGACCTACAAAATATTCCATTTAAAAGTCACGAAACAGACTTTAAAATATTCAGCGAGCAAATTCAGAACTCGAAGCAAAAATTAAATTGAAACGCGCCGCTGTCAGAAGCGATGAAAGCGCTGCCAACACATGTCACCCAATTCCTCCCTTCGACTATTTCTGATAGTCATTCAGAGCTCCATTCAAATAACATTTCAGTACGATTTTGCTCTCCGTCGGCGTCGGTCGCTCGTTCCTTTCAAACATTTTAACATAAATGACATATATTTCAAAAATTAGAACGTTAGAGCCCATTTCGCGCGTGTGTGTCAGTTTTTGACGTATTCCTTTCAAAATGGCGGGCGAATAGTGTTTTTTTTTTTCTTTTCAGACGCAAGTGTTTACAGTTTGTGCCTGTAATAGTAGGAAACCGGTGAGTAATGTCTCGAAAATAGTTTTTATTTTGTTTGTAATTCTTTTAGAACGTTTACGTACTGTTGCCGGGCGGTTGTTTTAGTTTGCGTAGTATGACCGTGCGTTCGGCGTATTTAGGACATTTCCTAATTATAGTAATTGACTGGTTAGTCATTTTAATGGTTTTCCTGTTTCTTGTCACACATTTTTGTAGCGTTATTATTTTATTGGAACGTTTAACTGTGAACATAGCCTCACGCCTGTAATTCTCGAAGGGTAATGCAGAGGTGTACCATATACCTAGTAGGTTCAACACTGAACAGTGTTTAAAAATCATTATAATTTTTCCTATTTCTGAAACATCTAGATTTTTTGTGTCTCCGATAAATACTTTCAACATCGCAATTTTAAGACATTTCAATCAAACCAAATACATCAAAACGTTAACCAAAAACCACATCAAATAACACCATGACACTGCGTTTTTAGACTTGCATAAAATCCAAATAAAATTATGTTTGGACTTGAGACCAAGGCCTCTGAGTTTGTTTCGGCATATCTTTTCAAGGATCAGTTAGCTTGAAAATGACCTCGACATCTAATTAAAAAAATACGTGTAAAAGTATCATAAAATACCTATCTACTTATAGAAATGAAAATCATTTCACCATCATCATTTCATTTCATTTCACCAAAACGAATCCTAACATTCTTTTAGTAACTTCACCGACACATTAACACTGAAATACCGGCTAATACCAGGGCCACACCAACGGGAAACGCCGATAATTATCGCGATATGTTGTGGCTGCACCTACGATTAACGCCCGTCATCGCGATAATTATCGCCGTTTCCCGTTGGTGTGGCCCCGGCATAACAATGTCCAGAAGTCAAGAAACCTTGAGTAGTTGAGTTCTTTAAACCTCACTATATCATCGTCAGTCTCCTAACCTTATCCCGATTTACTTGTGGTCGACGCAACATGTCTTTTTCTTCCATACTTCTCTATTAGTCGTCATCTCGGTAGTCACCCCCTTTCTAGAGATGTTCTCACTATATGGCTATAGTACTCTCCACACCTCACACTGCGTGGTACAGACGCCAGCACATCGAGCTACCCGAAACTGTCAAATTTTCCCAATCAAATTTAAACCTTATGCTTTAGCGATAAAGTTGAAAATCTATTAAAGAAATTTGACAGATTGTAGTAGCTTGATGTGCTGGCGACGCTGGCGTCTGTATATCGCTATTAATTGGACGTAAAAGAGCTCCATATAATACGGTAGCAGTTCTAATATCTTCGCACTTTTATTGGTTAAAGGTCTGTTCTAAGACATTACGTTTATAATAATAATAATCAGTCTATAATGTTCCCACTGCTGGGACACAGGCCTCCTTTCTGTGAGAGGGAGTGGGCCGTAATCCACCACGCCGGCCCAGTGCGGGTTGGTAGATGTCACATGTCTTCGAATTTTTGGTTCTAGGACACGATGTTTTTTCCTTCACCGTTTTGAGAGCAGTGGTGATGAAATTATTTACACAAAGTAATTAAAGAATGAAAATACGTTAGCATTCCTTGCCACACTTGTTGGCGATCCCACACGAATAATCAGACTTCTTCACCATGGTTTCCTTAATCTGCGTCATGAGCTTCTGAAATCATTACCACGTGCTATAAAAGCGCATCTATAAGCGGCCATCAACATTTAGCAGATCTTACCATAGCTAAGTTAACATCTCTTATTTTAGCAATCTACTGCAAAATTGCGAGAAGCACAAAACCGGTCGAAGTGGAGGTGCTTGGGGGAGGCCTATGTCCAGCAGTGGACGTCTTTCGGCTCAAATGATGATGATGAGGATGATTGCAAAATTAAAAGCAACTAACACCTTCAGATCAATCAATCAATCTGCTGAGTCTTTTCTCAACTATGTTGGGGTCGGCTTCCAGTCTAACCGCATGCAGCTGAATACCAGTATGTTACATGGAGCGACTGCCTGTCTGACCTCCACAACCCACTTACTGGGTAATACGATACTCCTTGGTAAGACTGATTGTCAGACTTTTGGGATATAAACTGCCCGTAACGACTGTCAAAGATCTACAAATCTTTAGTCATTATATCCTAATGCCCTAATATTTCCAGAATATACTCGTATAGCATATATACGAGTAGCATTGTTATAGATATTGGAATTCTCAGTGAATTTTTAGTACAATCACGTGTCTCGGACTTAATCAAGTCTAGTACGTCTTTTGTTTTATTTCCCATGAGGCATTGGGAATGAGGGAATGAAGAAAAGAATTGCAGGATTGTTTTACTCATTCGTTAACGGTTAGATTCACAAACTTATTGTCAATTACTTTATTGGTCTATGATTCTTCGACAGGCTACGGAGAGAGGACAATTTGATTAAAACTATCAGATTTTCAGTTCAAATCATCAAAGCCTTGGTTCTAGTATCAACAGTTTTCCTACATATACATATCTATAGAATAGATTGTTTCACTGTTATAGTGAACAGTATCTTTTACCAAGCCAGCAATGGCAGCCAGAATCTTTTGGGTGAAGTTTTCATTATTATTATAGATTGGTTGGTTGATTTCCATAATCTGCCAGGGATGGAATAATATTGTATAGTCCTCCAAGTCCAGACCTTATTTCTACCATGGCTGCCACTCTCAACAGGGACTAGCCTCGACGCGGGAGATGTTATAGTGCACAAGTGAGTGCGCAGACACAGGCGCACTCTCTCTTCCCTCACTCTCATAGTCCGATGGGACGGCAATCCGACACGACCGGAGGGAGATCAGGCGCAGGACCAACGGCTCAACGTGCTTTCCGAGGCACGGGGGTATCACACCACCAACTTCCAAACTCCGGGCTCTCCTAATGGAAAAACCGAGTAACACTTTGTCCGACCCGGGAATCTTGTACATGGATCTTAAAAAGCACGACTGCTCAGTAAGGGTCAGCGCAGATAGAGAGGAGCGCAGCGGAGAGGATTTTATTAACGCACTTGAAAATAAACTTTAAAATTATTACAATAAAGTGCATAAATGCTTGAACCTGACAAAAAATGCTCGCACGTCCTCGAAGACGCGTCCTCGCAAGCTCGAACATACGCGATCCGTAAAGAAAATGCCCGAGACCGCGCGGGGATTATTCCTCTCTGTCTGCGCTGACCCTTAGATGTTAAATTGTACAGGGGCCAGCACATCAAGCTACCCCAATCTGTCTCATTTTCGCAATATAATATGAACCTTAGTCCTTTGTGGTAAAGTTGAAAATCCATCAAAGAAATTTGACAGATTGGGGTAGCTTGATGTGCTGGCCTCTGTACATTCCCGCTACCCTTGATCTCATTCGAGACTTCTAGAGAAATAGTCTTTTTATCAATCTCTTCAAGACTCTTATCATACATTTCCATTCTTATTCCACGCTCCAATCCCTCAAGTATACAATAAATAAGTATCTAAAGGCTTAATATCGCTGATTCGTCGTCTAATTTCCCAGAATGGCGCCTCCTAGCCGCCGCCTGTCCTTCCTTGTCATTCGATATTGTACTCTGTGTGATATAGGATATTTTATCTATAGTAATGTAGTCTCTATCAACTGTTTAAGGTCCACATTCCTTTGAATCAGAGTCGGTTGTGTTAATTTGTGTTCTTGTCTGGAATGTCTTTGCTTGAGTGGGATAGTGTTCGTTTGATTATGTATAAAAATTATGGTCGCAATATTATTATAGTAATCATCATTCTTACTTGGTAAAATATGTCAGCAGATTGAGTGTTCATGGAGTTTCTTGCCCGTTCTTCTCGATTGGTACCAACTACGCTTTGAAAAGCAACTATGTAGCTTTATATTTTTGATTGACCGACTCAAATTCAAAAGTGCCTGTAAATGGTTTAATTGAAATAAATGTTTTGAGTTTGAGTTTGAATGGATAACTCGACATGATATTTGATAAAAATTTATTGATCAACATTTTTCTGCATTCATATTTTTAATATAGAGTTTCTGTACCTACTAAAGAAACGAGAAAACAATATATTTTTTGAGAACACTTTTATTATTAATCATAGTTAGCAATAGTGTTGTTGTACTAGTTGATACTAATAAACATATTAACCAGTCTTACCAACGGTTTGTGTTACCCAGTAACTGGGTTGTGGAGGTCAGATAGACAGTCGCTGCATATAACATACTGGTATTCAGGTGCATCTGGTTAAACTGGAAGCCGGCCCCAATATATGTAGTTGGGAAAAGGCTAGGCAGATGATGAGTCAAAACATACTCTTTAGTCTAAACGTATCTTTATCAATTTCGACCACAAAAGCTGTCAGAAAGTTCAACCACCTTTCAAAAATCGTCCTCACTGCTTAATTAACTAACCCATTACATTAACAAAATTAAACACACTACCTATCAATCTACCCTCATAGCATACAATTATTTTTCCTAATTCCGAGAGATTCTACCCAAAATATGAACGCGTTGAGACCCTAACGCGTGCTTTTTTTAATTTAAGCTCTTTCACCCCTGTGTATAGCGAATAGTTGAATGTTTAATTTCAAAGGAGGCATGTGGAGTATGCTGACGGGACGGGTACGTGACGGGACGGGTACGGGACGGGGACGGGGCGGTGGCGTGTGTTCACGCATGTAGGGATGCGGGCGAAAATTGTATATGAACGAATATGTAGTGTAGAGAGTGAATCATTGATGGCTGCGTTTTGTTTTTTTGGGCATTGGATCTGTAATAGATCTTCTATGTCATGTATTTTTTTTAATGTAAAATTCAATCCGATTTTAGTAATAGCTATGGGGATATTATGTCGCCGTATCCTACAGAGTTAATGTGATGAGCGATTGTGTGTGTGTGTGTGTGTGTGATCATTGATGATTGTGTTTTGTTTCTTTGGGGAATAGAATATTTATTTTTGAAAATAAATAAAAATCTATATTTATACAATAAAACTTTCAACAATGCTTAAAAACTAGGTCGCATTATTTCAGTGAATAAAGGTCATACAGATAGAGTAAGCCCTGACTCCCAAACTAGGAGATTCTGTGACTTAGGAATGTATGGATTGGTTTTTAGTGTAGGCTATGGGTTGATAGGGCCCTATAGATTACAGTACAAAATAAGTATTGTGGTGTTTTAGATTGACTTTGAGAACTCCATGAATTGCTCAGTAATAAGCTTGAGAATAGCAATAATATACATTTCAGTTACTTATTCATATTAGCCTGAATCACATTTAAATGTCTAGGTACATTTTTTGAGAGTAATAAAAATATTTTATTTGGGACACACACAGGAAAAACAAAATAGTAAAAAAGAACATTTAAATTAAAACTAAGAAAGTTACATTAAAAACAACAAAAAAAAGACCTAAGTATGCGAGGCCAAGAATAAGATAGATTTTTTAGAAGAACAAGATAGATTTTATTCAAATATCTACAAGCAGAATATGGTCTACATTTCCAAGTCGACACAAAGCAAGTTTCCTGCACAAATAACCTATGATCCGTTTCTATACGTTCTTCTAACGAACTAAACATTCCTTCGCAGAGTTCACAGTAAATAATTAAAAACATAATTAGTCAACTTCAGAGTTTCTACTCAACATTACCTACTGTAACACTTATTATTAATTCCGTGGCCTCTGACCCGCCTGATAAGGGAACACGTATGGCCGTATTTTTATCACTCATTAACGTTTCATTGAACTGAAAACTTATTTAGTTCATTAATTTTAAATTTCAAATTATATTATAGCCGTTACACGTGTTTGCACCGCCATTTTGGTCGACATGTGGCGTTTGGAATTTAAAATGGCGGTTTTTTTTTGCAAATCCTTTAGTGTTTATTCCTGTACTGATTAAATTATGAATATAGGATTAGAATGGATGATTATTTAAACAAATGTTTCTGATTTATATAATTTTTCAATATTCATAATCATTCTCCCGCCCTTATCCCAATTTATTTGTATTTATAAATTGTGGTTGGTACAACATGTCGTTTATTTACATACAAGACTTATTTATTAGTCGTCATCTCGGTAGTCACCCCCTTTCCAGTCGACCAGCCATATTATTCAATGCATAATCAGCCTATAATGTTCCCACTGCTGAGACACATGCCTCCACTCTGTAGGTACGAGGGAGTGAGCTGTAATCCACCACGCGGGCCCAGTGCGGGTTGGTGGATAAGTACCTACTTACTTTACTAATATTATAATGCAATAAGGTACGCATGGTGTTGGCAAAGAAAAATATACTGCTGTAGCTTCTCCCCGAAAAAGCGCCTAAAACTAGATAAAACGAGTGACTGCACTGACTGGTTCAATAATCATATTATTATAGTTGATATTCGTCAATATAACTCAGGCTTGGTTCCTGTTTCTGTAAACAAAAACGAATCGTTTTGCTTACCAATGGTAGCATTTTTTATTGCCAAACTGGGCATATAAATAGATTCGTAAGCTAATTTTACCTGTGATAGCTACATCCATATGGGAGGGTCTACTATACAAAGCTATGAGGTCTTTGCTTCATTATTAGTAAAGATGCAAGTCTTAATTTTAACCAATAGCGGTCCGTAAAGTATAAGAATCGGACGCAGACTGGACGAACGCAGGGAGATAACATAATATAAATTCAATCGATTTCAAAATGAAAAATTCTCTATGGCATATAATTTTTACTTAGTTTTAAGCATTTATACATATCTATGAGTGATACTTATTGTTCTTGTAGTAAAAATTTATACCAAAATGTTATAGTATAGCTGTTGTATATTTTCGATTCGAAAAATCGCTCGAAATTACGTTGCGCGTTCGTGCAAGGGCCTCCAGTCATTAATACATTACAATCGTCAAACCCTATAACAAATCAATGGGAAAACAATTTGTAGTTTCGTCCACTCTTGCCAACCCCATGGAATCTGCACATAGGCAATTAAGCGTGTTTCCCATGGTCTCGTGGCCCCCATGGCTTTGTGTGACCACGTGTACAGCAGATGTGCGCCCGAGTTTATTTTAGTTTACTGAGGTGGCCATGGGATTTGAATTTCGAAGACGCGGTCGAGTTTCGTGGAACGTGGTCAGTTTTGAAAAATGTGGCGGTTTTTTTTTTGTGGTGGTTTAATTTGAAACGTGTTTAAATTTGCAAGCATGTGTGTGTTTTTTTTTAAGATATAACTATAATCAGAGTTGACAGTGACACTAATAAGTAATTTAGGGATTTTTCATCGGATATTCATTATAAATTATTATAAAAAAGAAAAAAGTCATAAAGAATATTTTTACATAGGTACCTACATAAACTCACGCCAAGTGCCTTTTTTTTTTTGGTGGGAAATTATCAAATATCTTGGCGGAGCAGGAGGGAGTGTCAGACTTTTACCCGTGTTCCTACAGTTGCCTCTGCCAGGGCCACGGTAACTCTTTCGAACAACCCGCGACCCTGGCAGGCATCAGCCCTAGCGGACCCCATCAATCAGTGCTGACATGTCTTTGAGGCGCGCGTGGAACACAACGCGCCGTCGACCCGGGCCTGGTCCTTATCGGGCGGTGAGCTACCCATTGCTCATAGTAATTAGGTATAATTACTAAAACATCAATTAATCATAGAATAGTCAGCCTATAATGTTCCCATACTGGGACTCAGGCTTCCTCTCTGTGAAAGGGAGTGGACTGTAATCTACCACGCGGGCCCAGGGCGGGTTAGGAGATCTAGTGTACATATGTAACAAATTTATTATAGAGTATTAAGATCTAATATACCCTAGGCGCCTGTTAATACGATAAAACTTTATCACCATATAAATTATATACTTAATCTTTTCTATTACATAACTCCTGATACACTATCACTATTATCAGTGCAAATTGTTTGTTAAGTATTATTATTAGACAGTTGATTCGCAGTATTAATTCAAGATAAGGCACAGCTGTCGTTGAATCAATGTATGTGAATCAACGTTGCCATTTTTGTCGTCTAGTTTTGGTATGTGTTGAGGTTGACATAAAAGACGTTGCACTATCTGTCTCTTTGTTTGAAACGACAGAAACATACCTAAAGTTTTTTTTCTAAAAAAAAAAGAAAGAAAAAATTATTTATTCTGCATTCTGTACAAACAAAACGTGCATTACAAAAAAAAAACATAAAATTAACACATACACCTCAAGCTCACACTAACAGTAAAGCAATGGCTTTTATCTTGACAGTTCAACAATATTCATTGCGTTATTTACGTTGTTGAGTGGAGACATTTTTCGAACAATAGAACCAATGGATTAACCATATCTTCCAAAATTATTCAGATTGATTGCTGATATCACACTTACAGTAACTTGCAGTAGTCATTTAAATACATAGATTCGATCGATTTCAGACTCATATTTTAACTTATTTAATTAAAACCTACCTAATTCGTGTCGTATGTAACAACGTGCGTCTCACAAAATACATCCTCATTTGCGAAAATAGTTATCTTTAATCAACCTAACATGACATGGCAAAGCTATTCAACTCCTTGGAAAAAAAAAACAAACGCGCGCTTACACCCAAAAACAACAAAAAAGAAAATTGTCCTGCAACCAACCCAAAGCGTGGTCACCACACATCTTGTCACCATCCTACCAGCAGCTGTACCATACAACATCCGGGTCTATTGTGAGCCCTACAAAAGGACCATATCCTTCTCTTATACAAAATCATGCTCAGTCTATTTTGTTTATTGAATATTTTTTTTTTTAGATTAGAAAAGATTACTTGCAGCCTGCAGTGCGTTATTGGTTATTTTCTTGTCAGCATACAATTTATAAATTAATATTATTTTGTACGTTGTAATTGTAACTGAGGAAAGACTGTTGAAATAATTGCATTTTTATTTGACCATTTTTGCTCATCAATTTTTTTTAAAGAAGTGATTTTCACATCACTAGTAAAGTAATCAGTATCATTGTTACCGTGCCAGAGAGACAAAGGTATAGCTCTGTCTCTCTCTGGCAGGACGATTAGCACCATCCTGTTTTCGCATAGAATCGGCCTTTTTTTTCAGAATAGTCCGGCTGGCCTCAGCAATTAAAGTAGGAATATCGAAGTATTCTATCAATCACTGGGTAATATCATAATGGATAATATTTTGAGTGCTTATACCGAATATTTTTAGCAAAATCATTGTCTAAACGAAGTTAATATAACTCCAATTTATCGTAAGTGGTTCGGCCTATGGATTTTTGAATGACCACACCCTGGCATGGTGCAAGTGACAGAGGGATGGCCCTTTTAACTACATACCTGATGGTCTAGTGGTTAGTGACCCTGACTGCTATGCCGGAGGTCGTGGGTTCGATTCCCACCCAGGACAAATGTTTGTGTGATGAGCTCGATCATTTGTTCTGTGTCTGGTTGTAATTTATCTATAATATGTATGTATTTAGAAATATATAAGTATGTTTATCAGTTGTCTAGTACCCATAACACAAGCTCTGCTTAGCTTGGGACTAGATGGCGTTGTGTGATAGTTGTGGAAAAAAAAAAAAAAAAAAATATTAAAAAGGTTTTTGAAGTATGAAAAACTTTTTTTTTTGTTAGTCTACATTGTGTCCCACTGCTGGGCAAAAGCCTCCCCTTGTTTCTTCCAAACCTCCCAGTCTTGTGCGACCTCTGGCCATGTTGGCCCTGCAACCGTTACCACAACATCGTCACCACCACCACACCTTCGCCGTGGTCTATCAATATAATATATCAACTTTATTACAATGACAATGAAGTTGATTTCAGAGTGACTAGCACTACTAAAAAAGTTATAAAAATGTTTAAAGTTGTAGCGTAAACTGAACTTTATGGTGAAGGATTTAAAGTTGTTTTTCCATTCGACCAAAAAAGTATTAAGTACCATCATAATAACTTACCGATTTCTGCCGTCAATCATTGTCACGTTACGATTTGAAAGGTATGAGTGACAGTGACGTAAAATTGACATTTCTGAGACATTTCCATTTTGATCCTTTCACAATATCTGTCTCTTGAGATTAGCAGGAGTAAGTAACGATTTAGTCTGTGTGTTCCATGCGAAGGAATTACGTAAAGAAGAATAAATCTTGGATCTTCAGAGTAGCGTTTTATGAACTGTCTAAATCGCTTTATCCTATGACTTACTCCACAGTCCCTATGCGAGGATCAATAACTTCGTACTAGGGAAAGAAACACTGATCGACAGAACATCACGCTTTTAAACAAAGCAGGATAGACAGAGTTCTACTTTTTCTGATATACATAGATTACTGAAAGTCCTGACTAACTGATATATCAACGCACAGCCTAAACCGCTGGTCCTAGAGACATGACATTTGGAGGGTGTGTTCTTTGTGAAGAGTAGTTATCCACTAAGAAAGGGTTTTTCGAAATTTCACCCCTAAGAGGGTGAATGGGGGGAGGGTGAAATTTCACGCGGACGAAGTCGCGGGCAGAAGCTAGTTATCTTAGAAATGGATGGATTTGATTTGTAATTTCCGTCAGCCAATCACAACAGCTTACAATTTGACAGTCAGTTAACTGTTTAGAGGCTTGATCAGGGTTTAAAAATCGAAATAATCAGTCGTTTCATGAAAAGCAGGAGCATCATATCCTGGGTTCAATACCCAGGTCGGGCAAACAGGAGGCCTACCATGAGCTCTTAACGCGATCCATTTTAGGACCTACACTGAACTGTTCTTCTAATTCGTACCATGACGTCAGTTTAACAATTCAATTTAGGCCATGCCATCTGACAGCGATTGTCCCAAACTGACTCGCAAGTTTCGTAATGGACGTCACGGTACGGCTTTGAGCGATGCAGTTTAGGAACCTAAACTGAAATGTCTTGCTTTTGAATCGTTTTTAATTAGGTCATGGTAGGCCACCGGAACTGTTATTGGGTACACCTTAGTCGCCATGTGTATCTTTTTGTCCACAGTGTCTGGAACATTGTGTATCCAAAAGTATACACATCTTTCTACTTAAAAAATGCGCTGTGTATCCTTTAGGAAAACGTTTTCTATACGAAAAAATTAAAGCCCTGGCCTGACGCATGTTTTCATTATAAATTAGTCAAAGAAAGAACGGTCATTTAGGGTCTGGCGCTGAGGGTGTTAAGAAATTTCTCAGTAGCAGCCCGGAGTCTGTATTTCTGCCTGGCTGATGGCAATAGGCTCGCCCCCTATTACATGGGACTTAAACATAACTGACGAAATGTGGGTGTACTATTGACGTCTGGCGCACCCTTCGGAGATTATAGGCGTTATGATGTAAGTAATATCAGCCGCACTGGTCGATCGATCAGGTTAAGCTACGCTTGCCGCGGTTGGTCCGTGGATGGGTGACCATCTTTACATACCAAGACCCCTCCGTGCCTCGCTCCCGGCTGTCATTCGTGGATCTTTGACAGTCGTTACGGGTAGTCAGAAGCCCGAAAGTCTGACAACCAGTCTTACCAAGGGGCATCATATTACCCAGTAACTGGGTTGTGGAGGTCAGATAGGCAGTCGCTCCATGTAAAATACTGGTATTCAGCTGCATCCGGTTAGACTGGAAGCCGACCCCAACATAGTTGGGAAAAGGCTAGGCAGATGATGATGCTGTTATAATGTTTCATGAAAAACACTGATGTTATTATATTCAGTTAGGTACATCTGGTTAGATTAGGAAACTGAAACATGGGAAAATATCGTTACTATGATGACATAATGTCAGAGGACACTAGACCAAAATGGCGCCCGGTGACGTCACCCACAGCTGCCATTACAATTTAATGATTTTTTATAACTATGCTACTCAACAACTGACATTCCTAATAGTTTAGCAAGCTTTTTAAAACAATTACGTCATGACAACATGTGTTCGTTTGTGGGTGCTAACCTCTGAAATTGCTGGCCATGTTTTTATTGAGTTTTTCTGAATGAATTCGAGTGTTTAAGTACTTCCTTACCGGTTAACCTGTGCGAAAACGAGGCATTTTATGGACTCAAGAAACGTACCTACCTATCTAGTAGTTCAATCAGCTCAGCCTATCGCAGTCCACTCCTGGACTTAAGCCTCTCCCAGGCTGCGCCACAACACCCTGTCTTCCGCATCCAGTCTGTCCCAGCCACCTTCTTTAGGTCGTCCGTCCATCTAGCTGGGGGGAGGCCCACACTACGCTTACCGAGACGCGGACTCTACTTAATTGCGTAACCTGGTATAAATCACAATCTGAAAAATTTTGAAGGATATTGCTAATCCATTGCTTCGTATGTTCGAATAATTTGTCTGCTCAGCAACGTAAATAACGCAATGAATGTTATTGAACTGTCAAAATGAAAGACATTCCTACTGCTAGTGTGTTATGCAATTACCCCGTAAAACTCGTCTGCTCCACCGACCACTCGATTACCAATTAAAATAAGATAGATAGATAGATAGATAGATAGATAAACCGTTTATTTAGTGCAACAAAGGACACAATACAGGCATTAAAAAAAAAACAACAAAAAAGGTGAGAGAAAAAAAAAAGAACAAAGATTAAAAAAATAAATTGACCCATAGACACCTCGCATGACATTTGTAACGGTCGATCACTACTGGGCGGTGTGTGTCCCATAGTTGCACCAAATGGGAGTCCAGCTCAGCATATGCCAGGTACAATACCTGACGCTGGTATTCTGCTGCATCCCGTTAGTGACACACGGATGTCCAGAAGACACATCTAAGTTTCCACAAAATGGTACCTACATAGTGCGGCGCGTATATTATAAAGGTGGTAAGTACCCACATCTTAATTGACTCGCTTTTAAACCGACAGTAAAGTTATTAAGTACTTGTTTAGTGTTCACTCGACTACTTGATTATCACAGTATAGGAGGATAGAATAACGTATGGAAACCCACAATGATTACAAAATGTTAGCCTAAAATTGAATATAAGTAATATAATATCAAATACATGATAACATTATACAATGCGACGTTTGACAGATAAGAGGTGGCCTTCGCCCAGTGATAACATAGGCACCGATAACTGACTGATACTGGCTATTAGCCAATATTAGATCAAGCCAAACTACGGACAGCACAACTATATTTAAAAAAAAACTAAGAAAAAAATACAAAGAGGCTGTATACTTTATGATCATTGCCCGTCAAAAAAATCGAAGTGTCAGTTTCATCTGATACCAAATGTCAAACTTTAAGAAAAGAAAACAGATGTCTTTTATTTAATGTTATCTTTATGAGACATTGCAGCTTACATACAAATAAAAGAATGAACGCCATTAAAATCAATAAACTGATCTAAAAATAGTACGGCATGCAATTCAATCGACACATTGTTTCATCCATAATATATTATGAGCAGAATATATCTTTCAAGGAAATTTAGAAGAGTTCGTTACGGTATTAGGTTGTTATTTAAGAATTAATTCATATAATTATGTACTTTATTGGTTAAAGTAGCTAAAGAGGGGCTCGTGGCTAAATAACAGCAGCGGGACAGGTCGATCGAATGTAAAAAGATGTATTACTCAGTAACAGGGTTGCAGAGAAGTGAGATAGGCAGCCGCTCCTAAAATGCTGGTATTCAGCTGCATCCTGTTAGACTGGAAGCCGACCCCAACATAGTTGAGAAAAGGCTAGGTAGGTTGATTTTTATTTGTGTAAGTATCTAAATTCCGTCTTAAATAAGTACTAGTATTTTATATAATTATTATTTACTCAACAATTTGCTTCTGACTGATATCCTTTGTACAACATTCCGAAATGAATGAATGAATGTTGCTTGCTTAATGATAAATGAGCATTTCTCAAAATTTTTGACCGTAGTTTTCACTAACTTCCAAGTAACAAAATAAGAACCTTTATTTCTACCTCAACTAATATTTTACAGGTTTTTTGTATAAACACTCTACTTTTAGCTAGCTGTATATATCCTAAATATACATATATTAGAAAACCATAATATGTGAAAAATATGTCCTAAATATACATGTCGCGTCTTCGGATGGATTAGCGTCCACGTGTTCGCTGTTGGTGTCCGCCATATCGCATTTCTTATCAATCAGTGCGCACAACTGGCACAGGCGCTGTTTTCCAGAGCAAGATCACTCTAATATCAAACGAACGCACTACTGACAGATACCACGTTGACACTGACAGCCCAACACTGACTAGTGTTGCCGCTCGAACAAATTAAATAACCATTAAAAAAGTCTTTATCTCTAACACGGCCATTCTGCAAGTCAACGCGCTCTCGCGTTGCTTCTCGAAATCCCGTATAGTCTAAACAGCACTATTGTAGGCAAAGTGTTTTTAAAAAATCTTTCAACCTTCTCATAAGCCAATATCATTCAAAAGCAAAGCGTGAAAGCTTTCAGCATTTGTAAGAAGACAGCACTTTGATTAAACCGCAAAGCGTAAAAGCTTTCAGCATAAGTAAGAAGACTGTGTTTTGATTAAACCGCAAAGCGTAAAAGCTTTCAGCATTATTAAGAACACAGTACTTCGATTAAACCGCAAAGCGTAAAAGCTTTCAGCATTATTAAGAACACAGTACTTCGATTAAACCGCAAAGCGTAAAAGCTTTCAGCATTATTAAGAACACAGTACTTCGATTAAACCGCAAAGCGTAAAAGCTTTCAGCATTATTAGGAACACAGTACTTTGATTAAACCGCAAAGCGTAAAAGCTTTCAGCATTAGCAAGAACACAGTACATTGATTAAACCGCAAAGCGTAAAAGCTTTCAGCATTACACAGTACTTTTAAACCGCAAAGCGTAAAAGCTTTCAGCATTAACAAGAACACAGTACATTGATTAAACCGCAAAGCGTAAAAGCTTTCAGCATTACACAGTACTTTTAAACCGCAAAGCGTAAAAGCTTTCAGCATTAACAAGAACACAGTACATTGATTAAACCGCAAAGCGTAAAAGCTTTCAGCGTTACTAAGCACACAGTACTTTTAAACCGCAAAGCGTAGGAGCTTTCAGCATTAGTCATGGGTCAATACATGATCCAGCTCAATGACTAAACTGCAAAGCGTTAAAGCTTTCAACAGTTCAACAGGACAAAGCGATGAAACTTTCAGTCCATCCCTCTGACAAAGCGCTTCTAGCGTATCAATAAAACATTTTATCACTCAGCAAGTTTATTGATCCAAGTTCATGATCAACAAAACAACAAACATAACAGTTCTTCATTTCAACAAAACTTAAAATTTAAAATTCTGCGAACAATCTAGCAAATTTGCAACTCATTAATTCCTTAATAATTAACACGCCACCGTGCGGCGACAGCACCCAGCAATAATTTATTAAAATTAAATTAATCATCTTTGGATTCTACAGGATCAAGACATTCCGACAATTCTGGTAGGTTACTTGGATATTTACGTAATCGTTCAGGACACACATATTGACCACGTCCCCCAGATAATGGCTCAACAACGTAACGTTTGTTTGGACAAACTTTCGTGATTTTTGCAAGGACCACCAAGAACAAAAGGACGAATCGCGGCTTTATTAGCGTCATAGCGTATTTTATCTTTCATGGCTTGCTCGTCCATCCTAAACTTAGCCACTTGTCTCGTTTCTATCAAATCCTGTTCATTGTGAATATCAAGATCCATCGAGAGACAGTTTAACCTGGGTGGTTAGTTTTCACTTGTTGCAACCGAACAACAATTGAAACAGACTTTTGCCCGTACTTTTGGACACTGTGCGATTCAAAACGAGTTGGACTTCACCGGCCACTGTGAAACAATTAGTCAGTACGGATATTATCAGTCTGTTCTACCTGTCCGTTGGCACAGAAAATGTCACTGGCAATTTCATGAAATTGCCAGTGACATAACAAAACTTGGTAAAAGCGTCTATAATAAAGATCACATCATCATCATCATCATCTGCCCTGCCTTCCTACAACCATGCCGGGGCCGGTCCCAGTCAAACCGGACGCAGCCGAACACCAGCGTTCCATACGGAGAGACCGCCCATCCGACCCCCACAACCCAGCCACTGGGCAACACGATACCCCTTAATAACGATCACATATTCTTTGGAAACCTTTCCACCAGTCGGTTTGTCACTCGTATCGATGTAAATAGTGTGGAACGGCTCTGCAATTTTGTCAACAGGATGTAAAGCCGATTGCCGATTGTTTTATTTACATCTTTCCTGTACTAACAGTCGACCTAGAATAATACCGCTGGCAAAATAGTTGGGGTCTTAAGCATCTCCCTACCTAGGATTAGGTAGGTCATGCGGTAATAAATGTGAATCAACAATGACGAACGTCATAGTATGGAACCCGTCAAATTCAGTATAAGTGGTGATTTTCAGAAATCTTCTTCTTCTTAGCGCGTCAATAGCAATCCAAATGCACTCGGCCCAGAATTCGGCTACTTGTTTGGCGCCATCACCAGCGCCCATCAGCTCCTGCAACATGCAGCTGACAGGACACGCAGGCCACATTATTAAGTGTCCCATTGTTTGTGAAACAGCACCACATTCACACTCCAAGGCGGAGTCGTCTATAAATCTCCATCTGAACAGGTTTTCCTTGCTTCGGCCAACCTGAGTCCGGAGTATGTTTAAAGATTTCCAGGTTACCCAAGGTAACTCATGCCCTAAAGCTCTTGTTGGTCTTGTTTTTGGCATGACGGGTCACCCTCCAGTTTCCAAGGTTTCGTTTTGTCTTTTTATTGGGTCCATCTCATCTTGCACATTCACTCACAAACGCATAAAACACTCACAACAGTAACATAACTATTGCATAATACTAACACATCACATTACATCATTTTGGCCATTTTGTAATTTCCCACATCACAACTTCCAGTGCGCGTTGGGCACACCCACGTCAAATCAAAAGGACGCCTCGAAATGCTGCCACCACACAAAGAGTAAAACGATTATTGAGGATGACACTCTCACAGCATGCACTGCACCTGCGGCCGCTTTCTGTTTAGTATAATATTATCTTCAAGTACGCTACACCGGCCCAGTGTGTAACAATTGTGGGCTGCATCGGACGACGCCACCTCACCTCTTTATTCACCTCTTTATTAGTTGAAATGGCAGTCATATCTCTTGGTTTTAGTAGATTTTTATATTTTGTCTATCCTTTTGATACATTCTTATTTTGTAAATGTGAGGACTTTGCAAGCCTCGTAGACTTTAGATCCGTAGACCATATTTTATTCCATCAAGTACCCGGTTTGGTTTGGTTTGGTTGACAGGTCTACGCCATACCTACTGTAACTTGAAAACATTGTAAAAGCCAATCATTTTTAAAAGAGTAACCATGGAGCCTCTTGCCGGCTCCTCTCCACAGGAAACCACCAATTGAAACCGTGCACCCAGCTTCCGACGTTTCATAAGTGCCCATGTTGGTTTACGTGAAAATAAAATTATTTTGATTTGATTTGATTTGACGCATGACGTCATCACGTCCGCGCCGGCCGTCGCTGAAAACCAGCGCCGGGGATCCGTCCCGCATAGGGTCGCAGCAGAATGCTGAGCGATAGCCGCTCCGCGTGGATGCGACGCATGTTTCTCTTAACTTCTTTTTTTATTTTAGTCCTGTGTCATGCCAATTTTTACGTCATGTTCACCGCAAACAAACGCATTTTCTTTCTTCTTTCTTTCTTTATGTCCAGGTGCCCGGTCTTCAGCGGGTGGAATGAACGGTTTGGGTAAGGAAGCACTGTCTCGCCACAGATTCAGTCTTTCTTGTGGTGGTTCGCCAGTGAGTGGGACGACACACTTTATAAAACTGTTTCAGAAATGAAAAGCATGGTACTAAGCCAATACCTGTGACGCGGGTAAACAAGATTAAATAAAATAAATAATCTTTCTTATCAGGTAAACAATCTACGATTTCCTTTTTAATTACTGAGTACTCTGAACCACTGTCGATCAATGCTGGTAGACTATAGCCACCCAAACATATTTAAACGAAAGAATCATTATAGGATCAATAATTATTGACCGATTTTGTTACCGACTTAAGATCTTTAAAATACTTTAATTTGTCATCTTGTTGCTTCGTGAAACAAGTAGATTCGGAATACCTAGGTTTATGACAGTAAGAACATTGTATAGAAACAGTCTTATCATTGGGTTTATCAAGAGACACCCGAGGATGGGTGGTACCGTCACTTTTATTATTATTGCGTAACAGTGAGCAATGCCGTTTCAGATGACTATTTTATTACAGAAATGACAACGCCGATCTATAGATTTATCACTAACTTCAGGACGTTTAGAACAACATGATTCATGTTCCCTCCGCGTCTTAACAAAATATCGCTTAATGTTAGGGTACGTACTTAAATGTCTGTCAAGTGCCGCAAAATGAATTGGTACCTGAATACCTGTGATATCGGAGATCACTACTTCGATTTGGTTGGACTCACCCCAACCAGTATCCAGTCGATCTATCAGCGCCAACTTGTTTGTAGAATACTCGATGTACGCTACGTACGTACGTTGTGCTATTGTACTCCACCATATCGCGAAACAGGTCGTAAAACCTCCTCGTTGCATCAAATTTCAACTTCCTCGATTCCACGGTGCTCGTAGAAGGTATCCGGTTAGAGTTCTGGAAGCCAAAACAAATATAACTATGGTTGTCTTGTTGTTGAAAAAAATATCACCCATGTTTCAGGTGTGGGCGCGCCAGGTACGTCGTCTCTTCATGTCGACGGCCCCGCCGCCACATTTTTCTTGAGATTTATATTCCGCCCTAAAATATTCTTGATTTTAAGTAGCTGGCATCGCGGTAGACTCGTAGGGTGCTTTTAGAAGCGATCCCACCGCTGCTGTCGCGTCTTCGGATGGATTAGCGTCCACGTGTTCGCTGTTGGTGTCCGCCATATCGCATTTCTTATCAATCAGTGCGCACAACTGGCACAGGCGCTGTTTTCCAGAGCAAGATCACTCTAATATCAAACGAACGCACTACTGACAGATACCACGTTGACACTGACAGCCCAACACTGACTAGTGTTGCCGCTCGAACAAATTAAATAACCATTAAAAAAGTCTTTATCTCTAACATACATATATTAGAAAACCTGTAAAATATTAGTTAAGGTCGAAATAAAAGTTCTTATTTTGTTACTTGGAAATTAGTGAAAACTACGGTCAAAAATTTTGAGAAATGCTCAAATACGAATTAGATAAAGAAATATCAGTTTCGTCACATTTTGTACTTATAAACGTCGTATCTTGGTCTAATAAAAAACAGAAGTAGCTACGCAATAAAATGGTATTATCGAAGACCGATTTTTTTTTAAATGGCGGAACGTTTCTTATTTAAAATTGGAGACGCATAATTTTTAAATTGAGCAAAGAGGTTCCTTGTTTAAAAAAAAAATAGGTTTATTCACTTTTTTAACATTTCTTGAAAGACATTTTTATGGATTTTTTTTTGTTTACTTACATCTTATGATTATGTTTTTTAAACTGCCACTTCAATTCCAACAAAACTTTCACCATTGGATAGCTTATTTCATAGAGCTTAAAACCGATATAATTATATATCTTAAAGCTATACAACAAAGATATCAATCAGTAAACACGAGAATTGGGTCGTTGCTTGAGAAAATTTTAAGCTTCCTCCTTGGACCTCCTTTGGCAGACTCGATAGGCATTCGTTTTTTGTAGGCTAAGCCGACATAAGAGCTCTTGAATGTATTTTGGGGGTGGAAGTGGGAATCCTACCCTTTGTGGCTTTTCCTTTGGTAGAGTTTTATACACTTATTCGATACAAAGATAGCCGACTACCAGAGGGGCAATTCTCGTAATGTCCTTTATAATGCACACAGCAAAAGAGTGGAACTCTCTACCTGCGTCTGTTTTTCCGAGCGCATACAACCCAAATCTCTTCAAAGTGAGAGTGAACAGGCTTCTTCTGGATAAGCTCGCTCCATCGTCGACTTTGTCTCTGTCACCTTTGACCTAGACTAGAGTCAAGAGCAAGTCCACCTCAAATAAAAAAAAAATTACGAACGTTCACAGTCTATTCTCAGTCTCAATCTGTCAAAAATACCTTTAATTTCCCAATTTTAAAGTTTTTGACATTTGTTTGTCGCCGAGATGAGACTGCGACTAGATTTTGAACGTTTTAGATTAAGAGAATTGGCCTTCTGGTCTTGAGGTCGCAAGGGCCCTATTACATGGGACTTAAACATAACAGGAGAAATGGGAGTGTATTATAGGTATGCCTTTCCTATGCCTTCGGGGAAACAAGGTGAGGTGACTTGTAGGAAAACCTTTAATACTATAAAAGCTAAGGACTAAGAGAACATAAATAAAATCAAAGCATTCAAAGATTTTCAATGAACTTGGAAACCGATTTCTTGAGAAACTTTCAAGACGTTTCATTGTGCTATGAGATTGCCTATTATTATTTAGAATCACAATTAACGTTGTGACTTAAAAATAAAAATTAATGACCAAAAACTTTCTCTACTGATCCGCATTCTTGACAGCTGTCATTTGATTTTGACAACTGAAATTGGCGGCAAACAATTTGACGTCAAATAATCTTGTTTAATTTAACCGTTAATTTCAAGTCCAACCGTAACTTTAAAGTGTATATTATACTTAGTAGTAAGTATTTAGAATGAACAAAAAGTACTTACAGGCGCTGACTGATTGAGATTTGACACTTATTAAAACATTTCTTATCGGCATACTACACATCAAGCTATACATTTCCAGTTTTAGCTGACCTCGCATTGTATAGGTTTTTCTAACAATCAGAAGTCAGCTTATACTGGTTAAGTAATAGCTTAATTCCGTGCTTATCGGTTAGTTTTGACTGAAAAATGTGCTACCTTGGACTTTGTTGCATACAATGAAACATATTCGTTGGCCAGGCATGGTGACAACAAAATCAAAATACCTATTTTATTTCACATAAACCTACATGGGCACTTAAGGTGTATAGAAGGCCCACTGACCTTGTGCATGTGGGCGGAGCCAAACGCCCTACTCCCGAATACGTAAAACGCGCGCGGTGGCGCACTACACTAAAACTAAGATCAAAGAATATGCAGAGACGCAGACATGCCGCACGTAGGTCGCTATTTTTGCCTACGATTCCAGAAGGGAATAGCGGATGCAAGGCTGATATATTTTGTATAGATAGATACTTATTACGTTTTATTATTATATGTATTATTATTATTTTCCTTTATTCGTCTATATACATATAAATTATAATTATTTTTAAATATTAGAATATAAAAACATTTAAAAAATATAAAAAAATATTATTATTATTACTTATATGTTACGTATATTTTAAGTTTTTCTGGACATTATTTTTTAGCATTTATGTGGAAGAAAATATATTTATTTAAGTCATAAGTAATTTATTTCATAACAATATAGGTAGATACATTGTGTTGAAATTAAAAAAAATAACGTATTACAATTGCAATTAAAATAAAATTCATTAAATACTGCACAATGCACAATGCATAGAACCTTGCCTCAGTCACACCAATACCTTCGTGCGAGACAGAATGTCGGACAACACTACCGATAGTCGACATTTTTAACCGACTTCAAAAAAGGAGGTTCTGTATTCGACCCGTATGTATGTATGTTTGTATGTATGTATGTTTGTATGTCCGCGATTTCCTCAAAAACTAATGAATCAATTTTAATAATTCTTTCACTAATGTGATCAACATACTTTCAGGAAGGTTTTAGTATATAATACACTATGTACTTATTCTTATGTACGATGTTATATGCATAAATGTACTGCATCTCCGGCATTTCTATGCGAATTTTGATGATTCTTCTAGTCGGTGTCTTCAATTCCTCAATGCACTAGTGTTATTTGAATTTGTGTGGAGTAGGTACAACTAAAAACTAAAAAATATTTCGCGACACCACACCACTGGCGCTGGTGTGTTCCTCTGTGGCCGGACCACAGTTTAGTACTTTCATCGGAATATATATATATTTTTAGTACCTCAAGAGATATCTTTTTATTTAACAATTTATGTGGTCCGGCCACAAGGCAGTGCTTCCTGGCCGCGCCACCTCAAACTAAATAGAGTATAATGAACTATTAATAAATCAATATCACGAAAAAAACTACCTAAAGAGTACCTTGCATTCGACAAATATCTTTATTTGTAATACTGATTGACTATATTTTTATTAATACGCGGTTTTGGTACACTCTTTTTTTCATTATTATTTCTTGTTTAAAGGGTTAAATGCTTAAATTCAATCTATTGACTTTAGTTTGTTATATAAAACAGTTTTCCGTCTTTTATAATACCTTGTATTAACAATTGTTAATATTTTATTATGAAAATATATTTTTTGAAAGATGGCGGCTGCGAAAATATTCGAATTTTTCGTCACGGGTGTCGTTTTCATAATTTTCGATGGTGCTAAAGCTGATGGTGAAGTCAAAATGAAAATCCAAGATTGCGGCTGCGAAAATATTCGAATTTTTCGTCATGGGTGTCGTTTTCATAGTTTTCGATGGTGCTAAAGTCGATAGTGGGGTCAAAGTGTAAATCCAATATAGCTGCTGCGGAAATTTTGTTTTTGGTTAAAATCATACGTGAGAAGTCTTTCTTGACTTGCTTTGCCTTGGCATTTTTACTTATTTACAAATTATCGTATATTTACACAATATACAATATAAACAAAAACAGTATTTAGAAATGGCACCACTAATAAGTAAAGCGTCCACGCGCACAATAGAAATGGGCCCTCCGCAGCGAGCTAGTCTATAAACGCACACTGATACAATTCGTTCGTAAATATTTGCACTAACACAAACAAACGCGCGTAGTCGTTCGATAGCCGGGGCGGAGCAGCGAGCGACACAGCCATCCCGTCTCAATGCTAAAGCACGACTGCCGCCCGCGCCCGCGCAGAGCACGTCTTTACCTCTATCTCAAAATTGGACATTTTCTTTGAAAATGTTGATTGATTTACAAAAGCTGTTTCATGTATGTAGTACCTCTAACCATAATTTTTTTAGTGTAAAAAGATTTCCAAACTTCAAAGCCGTTTAGAAGTAGTAGGGAATATTAGCCAAAAATAGCGGTTTGGTAAATATTTTTTTAAGGCAAAAGTATTAGCCATACGAAAAAATCCTGTTTCAGAAATGTTGTACATGAATCTATAGCAAACATATATTTTTTTCAGAACTTCTAACCAAGCCGTTAATGAGAAATAGGCTTCATAAAGTGACCGTGTTACGGTACTAAACGAGAGTAAGGCCCTTAAGAAACGTAGCATAATCATAATAGCCTATAATGTTCCCACTGCTGGGACACAGGCCTCCTCTCTGTGAGAGGGAGTGAGCCGTAATCCAGCACGCGGTCCCAGTGCTTTTCGGTAAATCACCAGTCTTAAAATTTTTGGTTCTAGGGCATGCCGGTTTCCTCACGATGTTTTCCTTCACCGTTTTTAGAGCAGTGTTACTGTAATTATTTACACAAAGTGAAGTGCCTGCTTGGGTTCACAGGTTCACACCCCCGACTTAAACATAGCCAAAATAAAATGTCAATATCCAAACCAGTTTGCAAAAATTCATAATAATATCAGTTCTTGCTGAGACTGCTATAATTCGCGATCAAAATACGATAAAGGAAACGGTTTTACAAAATACAATATACCCACTACAGCTGCACTCCATACAATAGTTAGGATTTTATTGTTAAACCAACAATAGTCTGGACCTCATTGGTAACGGTATTTCGGGGGTTCCGGTTGCCATGTGCAAAAATTATTATTAGTATTTTTTTGTCTGGCAATTTTATGTCGTTGCGTCAAACTAGATTTTAAATTGTGGCGATGGCGTGGGGGTTTTATTTAAAATTTAAAAAAAAATACTGTCAGCTGCTTGGTGCAATGACTTTCATTTTGACAGTTCAACAACATTCATTGCGCTGTTGACCAGACAATTTGTTTGAATATAATATGAAGCAATGGATTAGCAATATCCTTCAAAATGATTGTGTGTTCAATTAGGGTGCAGGACCCCTTTTTGCCATAATATAATAATAATAAATTATCCCACTGCAGGGCAATGGCCTCTTCTGATACAGAGACGGCCTGAGCATTGATCACGACACTTGCTCAAGACGGGTTGGCGAACTCCAACTTATATTTTGGCATAAGTAATATTAATATTTAGACACGTATTTATCAGAAATGAATTTAGAAATAAGTACATACTTACGCTTTTGATTATTTTAATTTTTGTAATTTCAGTTAGTTTTATCCTGAATAATAATGATAAGGATATAGGAAAACTTGGGAAAATATAAGAATTTTATTATTACATAAATATTTCTATGAGTACTTACATAAGTAACAACTGTAACATTAATTTAATGCTTTTCTACATTATTATTGGTACTACTTAGATTTGTGGGAATAACCAGAAAGCCAATTAATTGCCGTAATTAAAAACGTTCAAAATCTAGTCGCTATCTCATCTCAGCGACAATCAATGTCAAAAACTTGTAAATTTAGGGAAATTTTTGACAGATTGAGACTGAGATCAGACTGAATGTACGTAAAATTACGAGAAATGCCCCTTAGATTTTCAAATGTTAGACCGTACATTTCATGCCTTTTATTCAGCCTGTCTGTAGATACCAAACATCAGACTCAAAGCATTTGTTTCAATTTAACTCATTTCCAGACACTTTTGAACTGTCAATGAGTCGGTTAGTTAGTCAGAAAGTTGAAGCTAGTGGCCCATTCCAAAACAAGATCTCTATAGAGAAGAACGGGCAAGAAACTCCAAGACCACTCTTTTAAATCAAGATTTTACAAAATCCTGGGTGCATTATTCTTGTTGTGAGAACAATGTTAACCAAAGAACTGTGCCATTGCAAGGCACAAGTCTTTTCTCATAGGTGCCACCAAGAAAAAAAGGAACTTCAAGAAAGTTTTCAGTATTTAACCTAAAATTTCATACGAAAACTGTCAGATTTCATACTTATTTCAATTGAATCTAGTTTCAAAACGAGTTTCATGATCGAATATCGTGATATGGTCGAACTCTAATAAGTCTAAGTACCTATAAAAGTATGTTACATTTTCATCAATTTATTTGGGGTAACATGTCTTTTTCTTCCATGCTTCTCTATTGGTCGTCATTTCAGTAGTCACCCCCTTTCTATCCATATCATCTTTCACACTGTCCATCCATCATTTTTTTGGTCTCCCCCTACTCTTGTAGCCATCCACATTCATACTTAAAACTTTCCTCGCGACATTTTCACCAAGAGACACGTAAAATAATAGCTAGACACTAAAATATTATATCCATAAAAGAACAATACAAATAATGAAACTAAAATCCATCTGAATCCAGCAACGTGGCAAATATCAATGTCATTCGATGATACGACATCGTACCGCCCGTGCGTTAGAAGCACCATTAGCCAGAAAATTGGGGTCAATTTGTTGTTTGCCCATTCGCCTCGTTACGGCCGCCATGTTTGAAATAATTTGGAAATGGAACGCGTTACGGCGGGAACGTCCTCTATTGGCTGTTTGGGGCTTTGTGTTTTTTTTTTAAGTGGACAGAGAATGGAGTGTCTATTGTGCCAATTGTTTGAGTATTCATCACTGGATTTTATTTCTTTTTGTGAAGATGATACTGTTTTCGTACTGTATTGTCGTTTGGCTTCTTGATAGGAGATCTATTACCTTGCAAATATTGAAAAGTTATAGATTTTAGTTTAAGGATTTCAAACTCTAGGAATCCTGGTAAAATACTAAGTTTTGCCTAGATGAAAGAATAGAATTTCAAAAATCTCAATACTCGAGAAATTATCAGTTTTTCCATGAATTCATTGAAACATTATACTTACATTATTTCTAAAGTATGGGGGATGCGCTAAGTAGCCAGAGAAATTCAAATTTTCTTACGTTTTTTTGCAATTTGCAGTAGGTCAATTCTCGTAATTTAAAACATTCAAAATCTAGTCGCAGTCTCATCTCAACGACAATCAACGTCAAAAACTTGTCAATAATGTAGGAAAATTAGAAGTATTTTTGACAGATTGACACTGAGATGAGACTGTAGTGTGAATGTTCTTAAAATTACGAGGATTGCCCCTTAGGTCAGTGTCAGTCATGTTTTGTTGCATTTTTGTAAATAGGGACTCTGTAAAACTGTAAATTCCCTAGTTGCTTGCCATCAACCTGCCATAGACAACTCTAAATTCCAACGAATGTTTATGATTTTGACAGAAAAACTATAGCAATTTTCTTTTTTTTAATCCCATTTGGCTAATAAAACGAGCTAGGATCTGTACTTCATAGATCTACCTACATTATTTACCTTCATAAAAGTCGTGTCCCTGACTACAGGATTTTACGACTTGAATGAAAAATGAATGAGTTATGTATGACCTTATTCTGTTTCACTTAAATCATTCAATAGACTTCAGTAGGTACATTTTTTATATTGTTTTTTGAATGAAATATGTGTTTACGTTGATTTTATATTGATTCAATTCTTCTATGTCCTTTACTTATTTAAATGCAAACAAAAAGCCTAAATTACAATATATAAGCTATCACTAAAATATATATATTATGTACAAGTATATATAATCAAAAATAAAAGGAAAAGAGAGGAGCTCATTGGGCATCAAACAATTCGTCCGCATCGCTGTCAATGGCATATATGGCCCAAAAAGCTGACAGCATTACCACGTTGGATTGAATGGCAATTCTAATTCTTTGGGATAAAAATAGGCCAGCCCTCTGGTCACGTGAAGAGTCCAGCAGGATTTCAATGACGAAGTGTGATTTAAAAATAAGTGGCACTCCGGGAGTGCCGACAGAAGTGAAAACTTGAACAATTACGTGTGTATTTTTTTAATCGTCATATAAACAAAACACAAACTCATTGACATATCGGAAATACATTAAAACCGAGTTCATCCCGAGGACAGCCGAACACATCCGAAGCGGTGGCGGTTACGGTAACAGTGGCGCGAATTCAATGGTTTTTTCCCATCTCAAAAACTGCCCAACGCGCCCAAAGAAGTTTTCACTTCAAAAAACATATTTTCCTATTCCACAATATTGCTGAACAACATTCACTCCTAATAGAAATAGTTTAGGTACCTAAAGAGCAAAATCAACCATGTTGTATAATGAGCATGCTGAGACTCATGCCTCGCTGTGAGAGAGAGCGGGCCGTAATCCACCACGCGGGCCCAGTGCAGGTTGGTATACGTCACATGTCATCGAATTTTCGGATCTAGGACATGCCGGTTTCCTCACGATGTTTTTCTTGACCGTTTTGAGAGCAGTTGTGATGAAATATTACACAAAGTAGTGCCTGCTTGGGTTCAAACCCAGTATACATAACTGAAAAGTTAGTTGATAGCTCTTTCAAAATAAAATAGGAAAACTCAATCTGTGTATCTTTTGCCATTCAATAAAGTTGTATCTTTGAGCTTCTATTAAGTTATTAGCTGTGCCCCACGGATTCACCCGCCTCGCTCGCGTATCATGATGTTAATAGCTTTAAATCTTCCTCAAGAATTGGCCCATCAAACGCCAATAGATTTTTTCAGATCTGATTGGTAGTTCAAGAGATCAGCGCGGTCAAACAAACTCAGCTTTTTAAGTTAATATAGATTTTTTCCCAACTAAAATAACATTTCAAAAATAAAATATAAATTATCGGTCTGTAAACTGCCAGTAGCATTCCCTTACAATTTATCTAGCCCGCCATTGATTCCAATTTCAAATCTTGATTCTGTTGCCGACGTTCGGACAAATATGGTTGTAATCTCACTGCAGCGTTCCGCCATATTGGTTTAATATGTTTTAGATTTTTGTTACATATTGGTGCATTCGTTTAAGTTTTTTTACAGTAGCTAATTTTTGGAAGGATTGTATTACCTATTGATCACCGCCCGGTCTTTTCCTTGATATGCAATGGTCGCTGTAGCACCATGAACATGAGGCTACAGGAGCTAGTGCGAATCTTGGGGTTCATTCGATTAATTGCGTCTGGTTTATCCACGCTGGGATCGGTGCAATTCATTCATTCATTCATTCGTTTGTATTACATATAGATACCGTATCAATTGTTGAACTAAGCTACTGGTTTCAGAAGGGCGGTGGATGTCATATTGTGAAATACCTACCTCGTTCACAGGGGTCGATTTTAGTTGAACAACTTTTATTGTTGATTGCTGATTTTCTAATGAACCTTTAGGGACAAGTGACGGAGAGTTTAAGGACGCTATCACATTTTGAACTCGCTCAAGTTTAGGTATCTGAATCGCAACACAGCAACATTACGCGCACGCACACATTGAAACCATTGTTCGCTCGATTTTTATACGTAACTTAACTAATCTTGGTACTTGAAGATTTTTTTTTTTAATTTTGCTGGTATTTATTGAGTAAAGTTAGTTGTAAGTTCGCAATCGAATTTGGTAAGTGTTATTAGTACTTACTATCTGGGTGATAATCATGTTTTTAGTATTGTTGAAGTTCATCAGTCAATATGTTCATTACTAGGTACCCAAAAACGACCTTAACATTTTAGTATTACAAGGAACATCCACATTTATACCACAGTCTGCTGTTAGTTTGAAAAGATGTACCTAAGTACTTTTAAATATTATTTTTGATGTCAATTGTTGGAGTATTACATAATCAAATACTAGCCTGGGAGTTTATCGTAGAGTTTCGTTGTGATATTTAATAATAATCATTCCCTTATGAAAACAGTAAGTATTTTATTTACTTAAAAATTAAAAAAAAGTAAATCAAAAGTAATTTATTCAAATTAGGCTGAGAATCAGCACTTTTCGAATGTCAAAATTACAAAAGACATTCCCCAAAACGCCCGCCCTTCACTTCTTAGTGCTTTCGCTGGGAAGAAGTGGCGCAACAAACTCCCCAGCAGCACAGCTGTCTTTTCACATAGAAAATATTTCATTGTACTACTACTATGCTCCATAGGTTTAGGTAGCTAAATAAAGGTAAACAAAAAAACCACGCGACTTTGTTAACCGACTAAACGTAATACCAGTCTATTCAGTTGTCATGCTACGTCACAATTGTATTCTTCAATATAGCAACATTATAATTCACTAAAAAAAATTACTGAATTGAAGAGTAAAACTGTGACGTAGCATGACAACTGGATATACTGGTATTATGAAGAAATTGGCCGTAAGTCGATTTGTCACAAACAAAAATCCGCCACCTTGAATAAAAAATGGATGTTATATTCGTAATCATCACCCCGAAAAACCCCAAAATCGACTATTAATATCGAATGTCAAAAAAAAACATTTCCATCATTTTAATTTGATTATAAAATAATAAAATAAATATTTATAGGTACAATCTTTATCCGTCAACTACATCCACTAAATAAATAAATTAAAAGTAAAAAAGTTTTTTTCAGATTTAAGTACTCGTAATTACTTAGTTTGAAAATTAAAAAAATGAAAATCAATCAGATCATGTTATTTACTTGTTTATCTACACAGGTAAATCTCGCAACAAGCTTTTATATCATATATAACTTGTGTACTTAATGACGTTATAAGTTGATAGTAAAAGTTTTAAAGGACAATTTTATTTTATTCTTTTTATCGCATTTAACTAAAAGATTGTTTTTAAAAAAAAAAATTACTTTTAATTTGTTTTTTACTTTTTAGTTATTGCTTGACAGGTTTTTTTGTGGAGTTTAACTCGCATACGTATTCTGAGCAAGACCTTTCATTTGATACCCATGTTGTAGGAAAGCATAAAAAGCTTAGTCCGCTATCTTTAGAAGTCCGCCATATTGCATTTAGAGTAACGTCACATTGTTTTTTGAGTTATTCTCAGCAAGCCCTTTCATTTGATACCCATATTGTAGAAGTGCATTAAAAATAACTAGTCCGCCATTTTTGTTGTTCCGCCATATTGGATTTAGAATGCCGTCACTTTATTTTTCAAGTCATCCTCAGCAAGTAATTTAATTTGATACCCATATTGTTGCAGTGCATTAAAAATAACTAGTCCACCATCTTTAGATGACCGCCATATTAGATTTATAGTGACGTCACTTTATTTTTCGAGTTATTCTCAGCAATCCCTTTCATTTGATACCCATATTGTAGGAGTGCATTAAAAATAACTAGTCCACCATCTTTAGAAGTCCGCCATATTGGATTTAGAGTGACGTCATTTTATTTTTCGAGTTATTCTCAGCAATCGCTTTCATTTGATATCCATATTGTAGGAGTGCCTTAAAAATAAGTAGTCCGCCATCTTGGGCGTTCCGCCATTTTGGATTTAGAATAACGTCACACAGCTAACCATGCATTGTCATCCAAACTAAAAGTGCATACAAAATTTCAGCTCAATCGGTTGAAGATATCTGGTTCAAAATTTAGTTGCAAGAGTCCACCCGAACAAACATAGTTACATACATACATACTCGTACATACATACATTGCAAGTTAAATAAAAGCTTGTAAAAATTACAACTAAGTATTTGTTTCTGAAAAAAATACCAATAATCGTACTTAATTTTATTTCGGTCCGAAAAAGTATCAACTTCGTCCGACCTCAGTACACAACTCGGAACTCACTTTTTTACGTAATTATTTTTTGCGAGAAAGCGACACAGACGTGCTTCCACGAGCGCCTCTGAGCGCGGAATGACGAACCGCAAGTGTCCGCGGGTAGAAAATGTATGGAGAAATTTGAGAGCGTTTCTTATTTGTCTCATAAATGAAAAAGTTATTTATTTATCTACAAAATATTTAGCTTGTCGTATCAGGACTATATAAGCAACAATATCTTCTTATTTTTAAATTAAAATATGCAGTGGATTTAGCTATATAGGTACTTATTCAAACCCCTTTTTATTAAATTTTTTGCGATTACTGTGATGGTAAAAACGTATTTGTGTGAAAATTTTGTATAGGGCTATTTAATTGTTATGGAGCCATTCTGGAGATGAATATATTATCTTTAATTTGAAACCAAGATATCCTTGCAGTTGCGACTCCAAGTTCATTAAAATGGTACCTGAAAAGCACTGTTATTCGTGGAAAAATGTGATAGCGTCCTTAAGCAGTTACATACTGACATACATAATTTTTATATATATATATAACCACAAAATTCACCGAAATCGAAGTATTCCACGAATTAACAAACAAAAAAAATATAAACCTAACCGAAAAAAAAAACTGTTTATCCGGGCGACTACAAAAAGTTTCTATATTACAAAATATGTTGAACGGAAGTCGGTAAAAGATAGCAAGGGCTGACCTCGACCCGATAACGGCTTCGATTCCGACCCATACAAACAATATGGCCTGTTTAAATAATTAGAAATCTAAATAAACTCACTGGACGACCAAAGGAAAATAACGATGTTCGGAAATTAAAATAAAGAATTTAACAAAATTTCAAACAGAAAAAAACAAGGAAACATCGTGTCATCTAGGCCCAGTGGTAACGGCCGGCCCCGAGACTCTACCATGAGTTTGCATAGGCAAAACTCGCTAGCGTCTCCGTAAATAATATGTATGAAATATTGTACAGCGCCCCTAGCGGTCACAGAAAGAATTAAAATCCGTACCATGAGCACTATAGTTTTCGATAGGTAAGAAACCTAACGTATTCTATTCGATAGTCACTAACGTTTTTCAGCTGTCGCCATACAAAACGGCACCATGAGTCACAAATTTGACAGACGCTATCGAAAAATACGCTTACGATAGTAGTTACGTAGCTCACCAGCATTTTGACGTGTGAAACATACGACTTGTATACGTCGTGGGTTCGAACCCAGGCAGGCACTTTACTTTGTGTAAATAATAAATAAATAAATAAAACTTTATTCAGTTCAGAAAAAACACGGTACAACTTAAAAACAAAAACTAGTAGCAGTTTACAATGAACCTTAGGTGCTAGGTTTTTACAAATGCCCTGGACCCCACACTAGGATTCCCTGTGTCGTGGGGCCCAGTCTCTTCCCAAGTAAGGCAAACATTTTAATGTATGTACAGTAGGCTCCAAAAGTCCATAGGCAAAGTCACAAAGCAATAGCTTGACGTTTAGTTTGACTTACGACCTTCTTTTAATGAGTAATTAGACACACACACTCGCATATTACTCGAATATAGTTCCGTGTCATGTTCGTCTTGTTCACATAGTTCATAAAACTTTATGATTATACCCACAGAAATCTAAATAAATAAAACATAAGGTAGACAGATGCTTAACTCATTCACCGCTAGTCCCCGACTAAATAGAATGTTGTTGCTTCTTGGTTGGTGGATAATTTGATATGTGAAGTGTGTTTAATCTATTAGCGTTGTTGTAATTCATTTTGAAATGCAAGCAAATTTAAATATCGAGATGATAGCTGCTGATATTATCGCGCTGCGTAAATATGGACTTATTATTATATCACAAATATTTGATGAAACCGGACTGACTGTGAGTATTATGATTTCATTATTTTATGGAACATTTATCTAATTAAAGTATAAATGATGATCCTTGTAGTTATTTTTTTAAACGTTTTATATTTACCTACCATAAGCCCTAAATAGAAAAAAAATATATATTTCCTAAAGTTTATTTATTTACTTTTGGAATGATGAATATAATATTAAGCATAATATTATAATATATAATCATTTTGTAACATTTCTATTTTCAAAATAATTTTGTTTCAAAATAGTAATAATATTTTATAATTTTGCTAGTAGCTTAACAGTATTCCTTTTTTGTTTTAGAGAAATTACCTACTGTGAGTCGGAGGGTCAAAAGATATAAGGAAGAGGGTAGCCTTGCCAGTCGAAAGCGAAGTGGAAGGCCCAGCTGGTCAGTGAATATGAAACAATTGGTTTCCGAGATATTTTGCCGAATTATTCAACAAGTGTTTACGAAGCGTTCGCCGTGCAAACGAAAACCAGCTCAAAAACATAATATTTGATTGGAAATAATAAACAAGAACATTTATACAAAGTATTAAGTTATAAATTGATTTTAGTAATATTAAAATAAAATTGTGTCATATCCGTATTAATAAGGATTATTTTGAGGTTTAGTTTCAATCTTCTTTTCATAATGAAAATGAATACTTAAGCTATAACCGCAATAAGTCCTAATAAATATGACTGTTTATAACGAATAAACATTTTGAAATCACTTAAGCATAAAACATTTTTATTTTTAACCCCATATAACATAAGCATAACAATATAATAATAAAAACATAAAAATTATTACATTGTTATTCTCTTTTATTATCTCTATTGAATAACAAAAAAAAAAACGAAAAAGATAATTATTGAAAAGAAAAATAATAGTCTCATCTCGAGATTGGAACCCAGACTTTCACGTTTGCTAAACCATTAGGTTACGTTACCAGCTATCTATACTTGCTATGATGAAGTGAATTTGAGCAGTAGTATGAACTCACCAAGGTTATGTGTAATTACGTAGTACCGTGTGCGTAAAAGCGACGATATGTTTTGTTTCGTTCGACGCTAGGACAGTAGAAAGATATTTATACTGTGACGCTCACGCTAGCCAATGCGTGTTCGACTTACACACACAGATGTGGCCTGCGGCGCGAGGCGGCCGGTATTATCACAGCAATTTGAACTTTCATATGCTTATGCAAAATTGATGCCTTACTGTACCTAAGTGAAGTAATTAATTCGAAAAAGAATTAAGCAATAGGAAAAAAATACAATTAATACCCTGAGTAGTACAGAGTATAAAAATAATAATATTAAAAAAAAAAAACTAACTAAAATTATTATGTTGTAGAGAGACGGTTTAATGACAGAGGTATAGAGAAACAAACAAACATTACTTAAAATAAATACTCTTGTTTATCGATTTTATTCAATTTCGAGCGGCTATTGTTGTTTACATCTTTGGCAAATTTGGCGCGGTCGGACTTTAAAAGACTACAGCTTCATCTACCTCCATAAATAATTCGAGATTGTTACAGTAAAATATTTTACCTTGAGCAACCTTTACCAGCCTTTAAAGAAGGACCAACAAAATAAGCACATAATTTTAAATTAAAAAGAATCAACAATAGATACTGACTATTTCCACGAGCTACTCCAGCCAGCGACCTCCGTCAAAGGGCCAGACCTCTTCAAACATTATCTACCTAAAAATTCTTATAATTACCGTTTCTTTAAATATGCGCGGGAAAAAAACGGACAAGAGTAAATAAAAACCAATGACAAAGCGCGATGATATCGTGGAACGACCTTTTTAATTTAAAAAAAACTCTAATTTCCAAAATGGAAGCCGCATTCGAGATGCGAATTTTGAATGTGTTCTTTTTTAAGAAGCATTGTCAGCGGTATAGGTACGGGTAAGTAATTGCTTTTGTTTGATTCGTTTTTTTTAATTGCCAAGTTGGATTTATGTCTGACCTGTGATATTTTAAGGGTTATTCCGCGATTCTTAAGACTTACGAACCGTTCATACTTTCATTATTCCCGTATGTTGGATATTTTCGAAGTATAGTTTTTATACTTATACTTAATATTAGTAGGTAGACACATTTTTATTCTTTTGAAATGTTGACAAAAAAAAAATTAAACATTTTGAATAAGCATTTCCAAAACACCGGTTATATATTTATCTCAGACAAACTGCGCCCCGCGGTTTCACCCGCATAAGTGGGAATATCGGGATAAAAGTATCCTATGGGAAACAACAATAATATCATAATAATATCATAATAACGTTATTGTTGTTTTCCTCGGGAACACCATTTTTTCGGGACGAAAGGTACCCTATGTCCGTTTCTGTACACCTGACAACGTATATGCAAAATTTCAGGACGATCGATTCAGTGTTTTAGGCGTGAAAAGGTAACAAACATACTTTCGCATTTATAATATTAGTTAGGATAATTTATTAGGATTATAATAGTAACGACTGGTAGATTAGTCTAACGATGTGGGACTATGACCACATAATGATTCCTTACTTCGAAACTACGTCAATTCCTTAGCTAATCACGACATCTGCTAATAACGTATTCTCTATGACACAATGATCGAATGAACGAAACCGCGCGAACTAAACGCGAAGTTGGCGCGGTTTGAACTGTCAAAATACCACGCTCGACAACCGTACGTGGTTTGCACGTGGTATGTTATTTTTAAAAGAGTAACCATGGAGTTTCTTGCCGGTTCTTCTCCATAGGAAACGACCAATTGGAACCGTGCACCTAGCTTCTGACGTTTCATAAGTGCCCATTGGTTGGTTTATGTGAAATAAAAATATTTTGATTTGATTTGATTTAAGATTACGCGGGAAATATTTTAGAAACCCACCATTAATCTGTGGCTAGGTTCTGAAATAATTGTTATGACAAAAGACTCCATTGCTGCTGAATTAATTTCAGCATTGAAGCATTCTATTTTCCTTGTATTTATGTCCGTTGAACTGCCCACGACCATTCTTACATAATCAGCCTATAACGTTCCCACAGCTGGGACACAGGCCTCCTCTCGTTGAGAGGGAGTGGACAGTAATCCACCACGCGGGCTCAGTGCGGGTTGGTAGATGTCACATGTCTTCGAATTTTTCGGTTCTAGGACATGCCGGTTTCCTCACAATGTTTTTCATGACCGTTTTGAGAGCCGTTGTGATGAAATATTAGACAAAGTTATAGCGCGTTTTCCTTCGCCATTCTTAAACTCGTCCTTCCCAAAATCTGTGTAAAACAATTCCTTTCCAATTCAAGATTAATAAGTCCAAATAACTCACACCATGTTTATTTTAAAAGCAAAATGAAATATGGCCGCTGCTCACTGACTAATAATGGCTATTTGTAACTTTCTATAAGATTATTAGCTATATTTCTTTGTTCATTAACTTGAATACTTAAATACAGATGTTACTTTATAATTAAGTATGGCTTTTTCATTATTAATTTTGTACCTCAATGATTTGGGGTGAGTGTAGATAAAGTATTGAATGAGAATTTGTATAGTGACTTTTATGCTAAGCGGAATATCTGCATATAACATATTTATGTATATATTTAACCATTTATGTACACATTATGTATCTACAAAAATACACGAAGAAAAGAACATAAAAATAGGTATAAAAGCGATGTTTATTTCTAAAGAAATCTCTTCCAGCATATATGCGATAGGAAAGTAAATAAAAAGATGTAGACAATGTGTGTAAGAGTTAAAGAGAAAGATAAAATAGATAAATCAAAAACAATTCAAGAAAACAAACAAAAAATTATTCTTTTGGCAAATTTCTACGTCCGATTTAAAAAAAACAACGTCAATTTCGGACTTAATTTTTTTAACGGCGAACGTTGCACACCGACTAAATTTTCAAAAATCGAACATCAATCTCAAAATACAAATTAATGTCAATCTCCGTTCAAAGACAAATAAACGACCGTTTAAAGGCCCATAGACATCGAATTGTAATGTTTTAAATACAGAACGCAACATGGCGGACATCCGTGGAAGTTCAATTTGTCGCCGGATGAGGCCAATCGCGCTTGTTCCCGCGTCTGACGCACATTGCCGAGGGACTGGCTTTGGCTGTGATAAAAATGTACCTAAACTATTATTAGTCATAAAAGTACTGTTCTAAGAAATAATTGTTCAAGAAAAATATTATTTAAAAAAATTATAACATAACCCAACTTTATCCTTTGTAGCAGCCGAGTAAGACAAGAAGTGTATTAAAGGAAAATGCCCATTTCTCTATTGACCGCGGTTGCGCATCAAAAAAATTTGTATGATACCAAAAATTGGATATAAAAGAGGGGTGATGTCGTACTTTCATAGGAAATAAAAACTATCCATTTATTTTGTGGGGTTTTGTTGTTCTTTGCATTTCTGTTCAGTTTTGAGGTTAGTTACCATCCACCAAAAAAAACAGTATTTTACAACAATACGATTTGAATTCACATAAAACAACAGAAAATAGTTCCAATAAATCAATGAATGATGCCAAATAAATAATATTTCATAGGTAGGTAAAAAAAACCTACATGCAAAATGTAGGTTTTTATAGGAAATAGAAAATGCTTGAACATAGGAATGCAATAGTTTTATTGGTCCATATTATCATCATATTCATAAAATATGTTGCCTAAAAACGGAGCCGACGTGGCGGCTCAACAGACCTAAATCAGCTACTGAGTTACTCGTAGCCCTATTAACTAAAATGTAGGCGTAATACACCTTGCTGCTGACATATCGAGATTTAATTCTTCCCCTTACTAAATACTTGTCCGTTCCCAGTACCAACGGCATGTCAACCTCAATGTCGTTTGCTAGTTCAGTTTCGTATTTTCCGTTCCTACGGACATGCTAACCATAATACGACTCATCATCTGCCTAGCCTTTTCCCAACTAGGTATGTTGGGGTCGGCTTCCAGTCTAAACGGATGCAGCTGAATACCAGTATTTTACATGGAGCGACTGCCTATCTGACCTCCACAACCCAGTTACTGGGTAATACGATACCTCTTGGTAAGACAGGTTATCAGACTTTCGGGCTTCTGACTACCCGTAACGACTGTCAAAGATCCATGAATGGCAGCCGGGACCAACGGCTTAACGTGCTTTCTGATCCACGGAGGGTTCTCGGTATGTAAACATGGTCACCCATCCACAGACCAACCGTGGCAAGCGTAGCTTAACCTGATCGATCGACCTGTGTGGAACATATAAAAATAAATAGGTATATCATATTCTGTTAAGAAATTGATCTTAGCATTAGTTTAATAATACATATTGTCACAGACAGGCAAAAGCCACAAACAAAATCAAATCAAACTAAGAAAAGTATAGCTGGTGGTTCTTATCGCATCATCTTCTTCTTGGCGTGTCGATAGCAATCTAAATGGACTGGGCCCAGAATTCAGCTACTTGTTTGCCGCCATCACCAACGTCCATCAGTTCCTGTAACGTGCAGCTGACAGGACACGCAGGACACGATATTAAGTGTCCCATCGTTTGTAGAACAGCACCACATTTACACTCCAAGGCAGAGTCGTCTATGAATCTCCATCTCAGCAGGTTTTCCATGCTTTGGCCAGCCTGGGTCTGGAGGTTACCCAAGGTAACTCATATCCAGGTAGGAGCTCTTCAGCGGGTAGAACGAATGGTTTGGGTAAGGAAGCACTGTCTCGCCACAGCTTCAGTCTTTTTTTGTGATCGTTCGACAGTGAGTGGGACAACACACTTCACCACTTTTCTCATCATGATGCATTTAAATGTATATTTTGAACATAGTTAAACAGCTTCTAGTATTATCTGTAAAACTTAACTGTAAACAACGAAATACAAATAGTGCTGAAAGTCTTCCATTATATCCGTTGCCTCCCCAACTTGACGACGGGGTAGACACAGCTCCCGCAGCGTGACAGTTTTAACGAAATCGTTAGTGATTTACTGCACAGAAGACACGGACCGTAGTCGTGAAAATGTTCTACACAATCCACACCACCCGCACAGAAACAGTACAATCTTGACTGTGCAGGAATCTGAAGATTCAACTGGACACGATGTCAACGCAATGATAAGTTATTTATTAGCACAGCAAACTCAACAACTAACAATACATAAGTAAAAACAAAGATCACTGCGGAGTGCTGGTCGGCCGACATGAGATGTTTGTTTGACAAATTGACAGTGTCTGAGTGACACTTCCCGTGATAGTGTTACCAACAGTTAATCTTAATCCCCCTGACCATAAGTGATTTGTCAACTAAAGAAAGATATTTTAATTAGTAATATATGGACAAATAATTAGTCTGAAATAAATGGATTTAATTTAATATTAGTTTAAAGATGTTAATTAAAAAGATATATTACTTTGATTATGTTAATGAAAAATGAATAACGAGGAAACATTATAGAAAAAAAAAAACACTTTTACACATCAAACATATTTTTTTAAACTAGATGAGAAGGGCGTTTTCTATCTGACAACTCTGAGAAGAAAAGCCAAAAGAAACTCAAAGATCACAGTCTCTTTTAAAGCCCAGAAATACTTAATCTTGGTTAGATCATACATGTAAAGACCATGTTAGATAAATGTCTGAAATGTTCTTTTGAGAAAAGAACCACACAGATTGAGTGGACCTGTCCAATCAGTGCACCAGTTGTCAGTAATTGTGCAGCTTAACTCAGAACTTAAGGAGCTCAACGATTTGACGACACCAGAGAAAGGACATTTGGGTAGGCCGTATAAATTACTCCAACTGCCAGATCATGATTAAAACGGAATCAATAACCCAGGAAGAATGTCATAGATGAAATTATTTTTAAAACTCAGCGTCTGTCCTCATACTATCCGTTAAGACCGATTATGGGGAGGTTCTTAAAATTGGCAACACTGCTTTTACTAAAATACGCCATTTAAAACAGTATGCAACAAAATCCAATAAATAACTAATTAAATACAAAATATTAACCCCACATACGATTTCGATCAAGTGAACTCAGAAAAGTTAATAAATTATTTTATAATTTATGAGTATATTTTGAAGGCCATACTCTATTGCTTTAAAGCGGTTTTGATCACGGGCAATCTCCTTTCAATACATCTTCAGACTGATCATGCCTGACATACTGGCCATCGTTGACTTTAAAATGTCCGTAAAAATATAAAACCCTTTCTGTGCAATGTTTTTTTACCAAAACGAATGTACTTACTAAGTTGATAGCCAGTCCAGCACCCTAAATGCGTAACAAACTTTAAATCACAATCTGAATCATTTTGAAGGATATTGCTAATCCATTGCTTCATATTTTCCAAAAACGTATCTGCTCCACAACGTAAATAACGCAATGAATGTTGTTGAACTGTCAAAATTAAAGCCATTGCCACTGTGAGGGTGTTACTCTATTACCTCGCATACCTGTTTTATCATCACTAATGGTACTATTTGGAACCGAGCTGCCAACTGCAACTGCCGACAACACGTGCAGCGACTGCATGCAATCGGCCGCAGCTGCACTACTGGTTTGAATGTATTTATATGAAGCCGCTGCACGTAATGTCGGAAGTTGCAGTTGGAAGCTCGGTTCCAAATAGTACCTTTATGCCCGTTTTCACCATCGTTCCCTCAAACACTCCTTAACTAAGATTCTCTTAATATAAGAGACTCCTTAAATCAGCCCCTTACCTAAGTTTGTTTTCACCAGATTAAGGGGTATTTATGTGTCAGTTTTTTTTTATCAGTCTTAAAAACTTTGATTCGTAACTAAATCCACAGCTTCTAAACTCTTAATAAAATCTTCATTTCATAGCAATTATGAACGTTCAACAACAAACTAAACTGTCACTTAGCGCTAAGCTGCCGAATATCGGGTCCCTGTATTTAAGGGATCCTTTAGGACCATAAAAATCCCTTAGGTGATGGTGAAAACAAAACTAACACTTAAAATTTCTTAAGGGTCTCCCTAAATTTAGGGAACGATGGTGAAAACGGGCATCAGTCCCATAAGACAACGTGTAGCAAATTTTTTTTAATAATAAATATGTCAAGTATAGTATGCTTACTTACAGTAAATATGTCAACTCTTGTATTAAATGATGATGATAATCTGCCTAGCCTTTTCCCATCTGTGTTGATGTCGGCTTCCAGTCTAACTGGATGCAGCTGAGTACCAGTATTTTACACACAGCGACTTCCTATCAGATCTCCACAATCCAGTTAGTGGGTAATACGAAACCCCTTGGTAAGACTGGTTGTCAGACTTTCGGGCTTCTGACGACCCGTAACGACTGACAAAGACCCACGAATGACAGCCGGGACCAACGGCTTAACGTGCTATCCGAGGCACGGGGGGGTCTTGGTATGTAAAGATGGTCACCCATCCACGGACCAACAGCGGCAAGTGTAGCTAATTCTGATCGATCGACCCGTGCGGCTGTTATTACTTAGTCACAATAACGAAATGAATAGTAAACACTGCAACACAGCGGAAATAAAAAGTAATATCACTTGGGGACGCAAAGGAAACAATCAACTCTCTATTTCCTAACTAATCCCCTATATCCTAACATCCGTTTTAAACTTCGATCGCTAAGAAAACATTATTCATCATGCATTCACAAGAATACTTAATACATCCATGTCCCGAATACATTACAAAACGATCAATGAAATGCCTAAAAAAAACGTAATCTTTCCATCTGGCCCTCAATAGGAAGAATACATGAATAACACAAATGCAAAACTTACAAAAATACAAACAACTAAAAAAAGATTATTAAAATTCAACAAAAACTGGGACACATACAGATCCAAATTTCAAATTCAAAAATCGAAGCTCACTTTTGAGAACATAAGATCGGAATCGTAACGGTCGTGTTCGGAGATTTGAAATTTAAATTCGAATATGGAACGTTGTTGATAAAGACTCGGTTGTTCGGTTCAATGCTAGTGTTGTGTGTTGCCCCGATTTGTGTGATAAGTGGTGTTACCATGTGTAACGTCAATTTTGGAGAGACTGAATTGCGCCTTGTAGGTATACGTTTCTGAAAGATGTTTCACCGACTCTACGGACTGGGATCGTTTAACGTGTAGCATTTTCGTCTTTTACAATGTTTTATAGAAGATTAATTTATTTATGTTAACTTATATTATGTAAATATTTACAGAAATAGATATTTATTTATTTATAAAAACTTTATGCACAAGTAAAAAAATATTGGTCAAAGGCGGACTTAATGATTTAGACTGAAGATTATCAACAGTGCAGTTTTAATTGTCTTAAATCTACAACAACCGACACATTTTGAAATTATTCTTCACACTATGACAATATTACATAAGAGCTAAATAATTTCGTACATAAAATGTTTCTCAATCAAAAGCAGAAGTCATTTATTCAAATTAGTCTGAGAATCATCAATTCATCACTTTTCGAAGGTCAAAATTACATAAGAACAGTCCCCGGCACGCCCGGCCTGCACCACTTTCCTGGTGCTTCACTGGGAAGAAAGTGACGCAACAAACTCTTTAGCAGCACAGCTGTCTGTTCAATGCACTTTTTTTTTGGTGAATAATTGTGTACCTTACTTAAACTGGATCAAATAAACTTGTTTTCTTTCTTTCTTATAGAAATCACACTATATAATCACATAATATTATAAAGCCGAAAGTTTATGAGTGTGTGTGTGTGTGTGTTTATATGTTTGTTACTCTTCACGCTCAAACAACTGGACCAATTTTAATAAAATTTTGTATGGAAGTAGCTGACATCCTGGATTATAATAGAGGCTACTTTTTATCCCGATATTCTAACGGGATCGACACTTATGCGGGTGAAACCGCGGAGCGCAGCTAGTCTTTTTCATAATTTTATATTTATATCTTCAGCTGTTTAATCTAGATGCGTTATCCTTATTTTTTAGTCACAAAACTGATTTATACAACAGACTAGCTGACCCGGCGAAATTCGTACTGCCTCAGAATCAATAAGAACGAATGTATGAGAAAATGAATTATCTTCATTTTTTTTCGCGTAGTTTTCCCATGTTTTAATAGTTATTCTGCTATTCGGGGCGGAGACAAATCCAACAAATTAATGATCATAAAAATCGGTCCAGCCGTTCTTGAGTTCTGTTATAAATGGTGTAACTAACCTGACTTTGTTTTATTTATAAGAGTAGAATATTGAAGACAATAATTATATTCAACCTCTGAACATGGTCACCCTAATAATAATTTTGTCCCATATTCCGTGACACGTGTAAAAAAATATTTCCGTTTATTTGTCGAAGATTCTTATCGAAATCATTTGGAAGATTGACAAGGGCCCTATTTGTATACAGTAGGATTTGTAAGCGCCATTTTGGAAATACAAATAAATGCATAGATAATATGAATTCTATAATCATTCATCAATAACGTTCCGGGTTGTCAGAAGTCAAAAAGTCAGACGACCTACAGTGACAACCGGTCTTACCAAGGGTTATCCAGTAACTGGGTTGTGGAAGACAGATAAGCAGTCGCTCCATGTAAAATACTGGTAATCAGTTGAATCCGGTTAGACTGGAAGCCGCCCCCAACGTAGTTGTTAAAGGAAAAGACAGTTGATGTTGATGAATCTTTCATCAATCGCATGAGGTCCTGGGCTCGATTGCCATTTTAGGCAAAGTCTAATTTTTTTTTATTGCTAATTGGGCCCGCTCTTGACCCCGAACACGCCTGATGGAAAGCGATAGATGAGGTCTATGATGGAACGAGCGTGTCCAGAAGATGCCTGTAATATTTCTGAATAGCAGCTCCGGGGTCAGGATGCGAGCCCGATTGATGGCAATAGGCTCGCCCCCTATTAAATGAGACTTGGATGAATGCGCAATGGTAGCCCGCGAAATGCAATTTTTCTTTCGATTTTTGCAATTTTCAGGTCAGTGTCAGGTTGTATCTTGATCAAAATATGATTCGCGAATATAAAAGGTACGTATTTATACACACATCAAAAGTGTCTAGGGATCAAGCATTTTTATGCGGATTTCTTGAGATTGAGATGTGGCTTTGTAATAAATTTATGATTTTATAAATTTATATGGATCCTTTTTGGTGCATTTCATAATTTGAATCAGGAACTGTGAATCAAATTCGAGTAAAAGATGAAAATCAGCTGTCAATATTTTCCCTATAAAAACATACAACGCATTGAAGACATTATTAGTGCTACTGTTTCCCTACTACTGATTAAAACCAACGTTATTATGGAGCGGCGACGTCATTTAAGCAGGAAGAAATGCTCAGAGCCGTGGGAATGATAGAAGCTGGTTCCCGGCAACGTACTGTGGCTTTAGCTCTGAATACAAGTCAGAGTGTTATCAGTCGACTTTGGACACGTTACCGAAGCACTGGTACCGTGGCTGAGCGCCATGGAGGACGGTATCGCTGCACCACACGGAGACAAGACCGATACATTCAAATCTTAACTCGAAGAGCTCCAACAATAACCGCCATGATGTTAGCCGTGAGGCTTCATCACTCTTCAGGGAACTTAATTAGCGACCAAACAGTCAGAAACCGCTTGCATGAAGTGAACCTTCATTCCCGAAGACCGCTACGGGTACCACCTATAGCAATGCACAATCGTAGGATTCGATATCAATGGGCTCTTGAACACAGAAATTGGGCAGAAGAACAATGGCGTTTCGTGTGCTTTTCTGATGAGTCTCGTTTTGGTATGAGACCGGATACAAGACGTATACGACACTGGAGAACCCCTGGACGCCAACAGCGATTAAAATCCTGCCAGGAAGTCCATCCTTATAGTGGTGGAACCATCATGGTATGGGCGGGTATTTGGATCGGCGGAAGAACTGAGTTGATTTGGATCAGAGGCAACCTCAACGCTCAAATTTATGCTGAGACGATTGTATCAGACGTCATCGTTCCTCTACAAGTGCAAATCGGTCCCTTATTTCAGTTAATGCATGATAATGCACGACCGCACACCGCAAGAGTTGTAAGACAGACTCTCGCCGCAGCTAACATCAATGTCCTGCCCTGGCCTGCTCAGTCGCCAGACTTGAACCCGATTGAGCATGCATGGGATATGCTACAGAGAAGAGCTCTGCCGAATATGGAGGGTATCCAGTCGCAAGAAGACCTTTTTTTGTTGTTGCAACGAACATGGGCTGCCATTCCACAGCGTGATTTGGATGAACTCATTTTGAGTATGCCAAACCGATGTTCTTGTGTTGTTAGTGTTCGCGGTAGAAACACGGATTATTAATTGTTTAAGTTACCCAATAAAATTTTAAAGAAAACTGTTATTTCAGTCTTTTTTTCGAACTTTTGTGTTAGTGGTTCAAATGTCAAAAATCCCTTTATTAGGAAAATGGCAAATTTCTTTATTAATGCAAAGGTGACTTGGTTTATCGTTACTGTGACAAACGAAAACACTTTATTTGATGAATCCTTAAAGAAAATTTTAATTAATATCAATCAGGAGAAAAGTTATTGCAAAAATATATGTTGATCCCTAGACACTTTTGATGTGTGTAGAATTATAATCATTAGAATCATTAATAACATCTTTCTAAGTTAGATTTGTACCATAAGAACAAATCTCTTATGGAAAAGTGCTTACGGTACAAATCTAATATAAAGAGATATTTTAATGACTATAATTCTGTAAATACATATCCATTATAGTCGCGAATCATATTTTGATCAAGATACAATCTGAAAGTGACCTGCAAATTGTAAAAAACGTAAGAAAATTTGAATTTCGCGGTCTACCCCTGCGCATTCATCTTAAACATAACTGGCGTTATGTGGATGTAGGAACACCTCTCTCTGCCTATCCTTTCAAGAAAACGGTGAAGGCGTGATGATAAAGAATAAATAGAACAAACTACAGAATTTAGTTTATATAAGTTCGTTTGTATGAGTCTGGTAGTAAACACAAGACGCCATATTTAAATTTCAATTCACGTAATGTCAAATGTCAAATGCTTGTACGTCATCGCTTACATAATAAATGTTCCTTTATTGTGTTACCTACAGGGAATTTATTTTACTCTGTAAACATTATCTAACGAATTTAGGTTAGGTATAGTAATGAGTACGGGTGGGTTATAGGTGCCATTTTTTGTACAGGAGGCACCTGCCTCAAACCGTTTGTTGTCCAAATTGGCTTAAAATTTGAACAAATCTGAACCAACTTTGAAGGAATAACTAAATGGAACAGAATCAATGATTTCAAAAGAAAAGAATAGATAAGATGTGGGAGGAATAATATTTTTTTTATTTATCTGTGGAGGCTTGTAATTAGCAATTTAGTTGTACTGTACCTACCTATATTATTATTATTATTATAATGTTATTAGTTTATAAGCCTTCCGGACATAATGAAAAAAAAATATACTTAGGGTTAGAAACTGTGCGGATTGGTCTATACAGAATTCTCATTCGTCTGGACTTTTCGAGGGGGTTTTTAGGAAATATAAATTTTTAAATGATAACTGAAATAAAAGTAAAAATAAAGGAGTTTTTAGCTAAGTAATAGCCGCCGATCGGCTAAGCGGAGGTTAAGCTATGGTTGCCGAGGTTGGTCCGTAGATGGGTGACCATTTTTACATACCAAGTCTCTCGTTGCCTCTAACGTTGGTCCCGGCTGTCATTCGTGGATCTTTGACAGTCGTTACGGGTCGTCAGAAGCCCGAAAGTCTGACTACCAGTCTTACCAAGGGGTATCGTATTACCCAGTAACTGGGTCGTGGAGGTCAGTTAGGCAGTCGCTCCATGTAAAATACTGGTACTCAGCTGCATCCGGTAAGACTGGACCGACCCTAATATAGTAAGATGATGAGATGAACTGGAATAAAAGTGAAGATCAAAAGAGGCACTACTTGTTTGACGACATTTAAGAATTTTTGTCTATTTTTTAGCGCCGAATGTAGTTACTTATAGCATTTACTTTTAAAAAAATATGAACAATGTGACATTTTCCTCCCAAAGTCATTGCCTAAAGTACTTAATTGAAATTATTTTCTTTCAAAACTTCTAAAAATAGATGACTGTTTATTCATGAAAGTATTTCTTTCTCCACAGATGTGCACGTGTTTCAACATTTCAAAGATTTCCCGTTACAAAAATGCTCCACACCTTTGTAAGTATTTCTATTGAAATATTAGACAAAAAAAACTCGTAGAAATCGTGAAAACTAAGAACTAAGTATGAAATGATGAAGACAGTTAGCAGTGTCCTCCTGCCTACTAATAACAACATACCGCGATCACCAATACGTTTGTGATTCAGCAATATAACATGTTTGACAGTACCTAATGACATTTTCACAACTGTCATTTTCACATTAGGGTTCAAATGACAAACTCAAAACATTTATTTCAATTAAACCATTTACAGGCACCTTTGAATTGTCAAAGAGTTGGTCAGTTAGTCAGAAAGTTGAAGCTAGTTGCCCATTCCAAAACGTAGATCTCTATGGAGAAAAACGGGCAAGAAACTCCAAGGACAGTATTTTAAATCAAGATATTACAAAATCCTGTGTAAAAAATTAAATGAAGAAACGGTTCAAAATATAAGATTAATAAAAATAAGCCCTGGCTGTTAAGAGATGACCAGTCTCAACCGACGGCACCCGTTCACGAACATGACGCGTCGATCAGCACCATCCAGCTCAACCATTATGTAGGTTCCCTATATACAAAATTATGATTACATCCACTATGACATCATCAATTATCATGTCTACACAGATGTCATAATGATATAACAATATAGAAAGCTATGGGTATTTAGGTAGGTACTCTATCAGCTAGCAAAATTGCAATTTCCTGTCTTTTACGTCCATCCCTTTAGTTAAAGATGTAGAACTAAACGCTAGATATGGCACTACTCCAAATGAAGGACCATTAAAGTACTTAACAGAAAAAAGTGGCTATAAAATCTAGGGCAAACTTAAAGTTAAAATATACGTAGTTTTAGAGTGTCGTGAACATACCACCTATTACCTACCAACATAAAGATAATGAGATTACTATATATCATTGAAAACATTCTTAATAAAAAATCAAAAAAAAAAATATATGCTATTTTTGGTTTTAAAATGTTCGTAGTAGTCCGAATTATGAAACAAACATTGGAAAAGTTTCCCTGTAGCCGATCTCTTAATGTATGTACAACATCTTATAGGTACCTCTATTGAGGGGCCCGTTGCATAACAGCCGCACAGGTCAAATATTTTTCTCTTCTTGTTCTCACACACTATTGTCTACATTTCTTTTTTACTTCTCCTTTCGCAGGTCTGCTGGAAGAAATTTCATAAGAAATAAGCAGTACCTTTGTACTCAAATCTTAATTATGTATTTTTCTGTGTGTACATAAATAATAAAATAAATAAATAATATCTTGTCTGAAAAAAAAACTGTGAAAGTGCTGTAGATATTTCATCCATTCTCTCTACATCCGCAATCGCCACGCCTGTCCGAGGGGCGACCTTAGCGCTGTGTCAATTTTAGGTCAATGTCCACTTCCATACTTATATAATATAACGACAGTATTGCGCTTGTGTGTCCTAGGGATGAGCACGAGTGATAGTTAAACTTTGGTGTTATAGTTCAAAGACAGTTTTGGTCTGGGCGAAGTGGAGTGTCATGATTCATAAATATTGAGCTTGTGGCTAAGTAATAACAGCCGAACAGGTCGATCGATAAGGTTAAGAGCCTACGCTTGCCGCGGTTGATCCGTGGATGGGTGACCATCTTTACATACCAAGACCCCTCCGTGTCTCGGAAAGCACGTTAAGCCGTTGGTCCCGGCTGTCGTTCGTGGATCTTTGACAGTCGTTACGGGTCGTCAGAAGCCCAAAATTCAAACAAACAGTCTTGCTAAGGGGTATCGTATTACCCAATAACTGGGTTGTGGAGGTCAGATAGGCAGTCGCTCCATGTAAAATACTGGTATTCAGCTGCATCCGGTTAGAAACCAATGATAAATGATGATGATGATGATGTGATGATGGTTATTATTGGGATAGGTGGGAAAAGGCCGAAAAGGCTAGGCAGATAATGACGATCAATAGTGTGACCAGCTGTATGGACGTAAACGAGGCTAAAGGAGTATATAAGTATGTAAGGATCATAGCAGTGATGGCGTTCTGTACGTTCTGCCTACCCCGATGAGAAGAAGTCGTGAATTTACCTATTATCAATGACTATTTCAGTCAAACTGCATTCTACATCAAACCCCTTCTTTTATTGACTTTGTACCACCATAACATCGAGGTATATCAACATTGTTTCAGATTGATTCGTTGTTCCCCTGATATTTGGTTTGTTTTCACAAATATTGATAACTCTAGAGTAAATATGGAGTAAATGTATTGATCAAATTGGGGCAGGTATTGGTTTTGAACTAATAAACGTTTCGGGATTGTCCAGTTACACACAAGCTATTCTGTAAAAAGCACAATAATAAATTATTTTCATAAAAACTCTGAAATAATTGGCATTCAAATTTGGATAAATTATCTACCTTTTAACACAGAACATTAACTTAAAATAAAATGTACGTCGACATGACACACATAAACATAAAATCATTCATTAAATGTTTCAAAATGAACGTCATACACATTCTGAAAACGTTATTAAAATTAACGTCAGATTACATAATTATAAACAACCATGTTGTCTGTCTATCAAAAACATCTTTGTACATTATTCACATAAATACTGCGAGCCCCCCTGCCTACCCCCCTCAGGCCAAGACGCAGCGTAATGAATTAATTAAACACTTCCACTCGACTGAGAAGTCTGATGGGAAATTAGCGCGCCGCTACCGCCATCTAGTAGGGAGTAGCGACAACTTTTTTGTTTAGTGCCTCCTAATTTTTTAATGAAACTACTGATTGGTTAACTTTTTTATAAAACTGCTTTAACTATGTTATTGGTTTTTTATTAAACTCTCACTGGAATGGAATTTACTGAATTTAGTTCCCTTTAATAAATTCAGTTTAGCAAATCGGTAGCGTCATCTACCGTCGAGTAGCAACCACACCGACCCTAATTGAAAACAATTTTGTAGTTTACTGATCAAAACTGCCCCTATGACTCTCCATGAGCTTAACGTCACTAACGCGATCACATACCCCAAGCCCTTTAAAATGCGGGCTGGACCCCTATTTGAAGCGATTACTTAATTTTTTCGACCCTCTCGCTTGTATTCCAGTAATTAAAATTAGAGGGTTGCAATTGTTCGAGATCAGGGTCATCACTAAATCAAATTGGCGATTGATCTTCGATTTCGATAATCACCAATCGCAAATAATGTTTTCAGGCAGTTTGTAAAGTTGTCGGATTAGTTTCAACTTCTCTCACTAGATGGCGTTTGTAGTAGTTTCTTCTCTAATAATTTGTCTGGTCATTATTTCTCACTTAAGCACCATCAAAATTCATGCAGACCTTCTGAAATCCGAACCATATTAACGTAGTTTGATGTTGTTCATTTATTATTCTGCTGTCTATCTACTCGGTGTATTCCCTAGTTCATTTCTAACGACACCCGTGGGGCTGGTCGGTAACTTGGTTGGTTCATGCTTTGAGAGAAACTTGACGGAGTATGTAATTATGGTGTAAATAAATTTGTGCTGTTAAAGATTCTTTACTTAGGAACGTTGGGAGATGGCGACCGGTATCAATGTCAATATTGAACAAGTTTTCTTAATTTTATTACCTAACTAGCTTCTGCTCGTGACTTCGTCTGCGTGAAATTTTCTTGTTCCCTGACCCACCCTGTCGCATCGCATCGTCGTCGCTTAGCGTTCTTTCTTACTTTTTTTTTTTTCAATTTGCTCGGCTGCTAAGGGACCTAGCGTGATGTTAAACCGCCTATTAGCCTTCCTCGATAATTGGGCTATCAAATGCAAAAAGATTTTTTTATATCCAATTGGGAGTTTCAGAGATTAGAGCGTTCAAACAAAATCTTCAGTATAGATTTATGTCTACCTCTTGGTCTATCTCTATATTTTGAGAACTTTAACACAAAATTGACTTGAATTTCCGTTGCAGCGTCTATTCTGTCTAGATTTACTTAGGAATTTACTTAGGAGCAATATAGAGATATTACGTACCCTCTACTATTAGCGCTCTGATAGACGCTTCCCTGATTTATCTAGATAACATGATGATCTCTATCCTAGCTGCTTTCTTTATCATTCTGAACAAGAAAGTAGGTGCTGTTACATGTCTGAAGAGTCTTTTTTCTAAGATACTAGCAGCGCCCCGCGGTTTCACCCGCATAAGTTTCGATCCCGTGGGAATATCGGAATAAAAACTACCCTATGTCCTTTCCCGGGACTCAAACTATCTCTATACCACATTTCATTTAAATCGGTTCAGCGATTTAAGCGTGAAGAGGTAACAGATAGACACACTTTCGCATTTATAGTATTAGTGTGGATTAGTATACTATGGATTTTGGGTTCAGCAGCTTCCAATCATACAATATCAACTCCCAAGCGAAGATGAAAATCAATTATTCTCTGCTAACCCCTATTTAACCTTAGGCGTGAATGTACACACTCAATTATAACGGTTTCACCCTAAATGCCATGCCCGGGGCATTTTGAAATCAACACGGAACAAGGGCCAACCTTAATGGGGGATTCACACAATAAAAATTGTGAAGTTGGAAAACATTTTGAGGGAAACAGTATTTTTTTGCAGACCTCAACAATGTTGTTTTGAATTGGTATTAATATTTGTGTAGGTGTCGTTATTTAAAGATGAAATATGTATTTTAAAGATGACAGAAGGAGAAGTAGGTACTGTTTGTAGTGGTACCAAGATTAGAGGATCCGCTTCAGAAGTTTTAGCATGTTAAATTCATTTGGGATTGGCGCAACAATACTTTTTCTTCCATACTTCTCTATGAGTCGTCATTTCGGTAGTCATACTTTTTCTAACTATAATCATCACACACAGTCTATCCATAGTTTATTTGGTCTTCCCCTACTCTTATAGCCATTATCCTCATTCCTCCGTATCACATGCCCATACCATGACAACCGATTTCCACACAACTTTTCAGTTACCGGTGCCATTTTCAAATTTCCTCTTATTTCCTCTTTAATTTCTTACGAGTATTCTATTCATTCGTGTAACACCACACATCCCTCTTAGCATTCATAGCAACCTAACAAGCGTATGAAACTAAAATTCTCTGCTAATCCTACACGAATAAAAATAATCCCAAAACAGCCTTTAACTTTCCACATTCAGACACTTTCCAAGTTGCATCACAACATTCCCCACACAATAAAATTCCCCCATCTGATTATCCCCAACAAGCTCAAAATGACCAACAAATTCCAGCATTGTCAAGTAACCAGAGCTCAAAGCTTACATTGTAAACGACACGGTTACCTGTCCCCCTATTGTCGCCATCCCCCTTCTATCCCCCGTCTGTCCCCGCTATCCCAAGTTTTGTTTGTCCACGCCTTCGACCGTAATCATGTCGTCCTGTGTAAATAACATAAAATTTAATACACTCGCCTGCTGTTGAGTCGTTATCAACCGAGCCAGAGGAAGTAGGTTAGTGGTGTTTGAATTTGAGCTTTTTTTCAGCGTTGGAGATAATTGGTGGGGCTGTTTTTGAGATACCTAGTAGCTAGTAATATTGTGCACCCTTGATATAACTTAGTTGGACTTAGGAATTACATTTCTATGTGTGTCCTAGCTGCTTCACAAAGATATTCATATTCATATTCATATTCATTTATTTTGCGTTCCACAAGATCGTCATCATATATCGGTATGTTTGCCCCATGTCTTAAATACGCTCTATGTCTCTCACTAATCTCTTAATAATCATGCTATTATTACAGTTGTCTGTCTCTAACCGCAAGCCTGACGTCTGAGTTTCAGTTCATCGCTCCTATAAAACTTTTTTACAACTGATAAACAGACTGTTACCATGTCCAGTCTCAATTCTCTCTCAATTTTTGCAACCAGACTTAAACAATGCTCCCCAAAACATACAAAAAAGCTGTACATCTCCCACACAGTCCTATTACCTATTTAAATCACTTACTAAACACCGTCAGCTTTAAAACACAGTATAATCCCGTCGTAATTCCGGTGGTCGGCTTAATCAGTTAGGCTCAGGTGCTAACACATTATTGCGGTAACGATACGCCCCTGCTAATTACGAGAAACACAGTACACAAGACCTTTATGTTGTGTTTGTACTTATTTGTGTTTAGATTTTTTGAGGTTAGGTTTAAAGTTTCCTTGTGCTGACATTGTGAGCTCGTTTTCATGGTGTGTGTTTCAATGAGTTGTGCTTTTTGTATGTCATGGACTGAGATAATTATAATCAGTAATGTGGTTAGGCGAGGTTTGTATCTTTAACCCCATTGCCAATTTTGCTGCACAAAACACTGCAATAACAGCCATTATTCATGTAAAAGCAATAACCGGAGATGCCTGTTTGCATTTACATTAATTTAATTATTCATTTGGGATCTCCAACAAAGATAGACAGATACAAGAGAATGTTGATGTTGTTTTGAATGTTAAATTAAATTTTACGTGCTTTTAAGCTTTACATAGTCAACGCAAACATGTAAGTGCAATCTCATGCCCAAATGTAATAAAATTTGTTCACTATAGTCTAAAAATCCACGTGAAACACGCTCTCAAATATCAGCGAGCGAGTGAACTCAAAAAAACAATGAAAAACAGATAACAAGGGGGAATCTTTTGTTTCAAAAACCATTCCAACGTTTAAAAAAATTCGTAAAATTTTCTTCTCACAATCGACGATGGAAGCAGAGATGCCTTTCATGTTTCTGTATTGGATTTTTTTTTATCACGGCACTGATTTTTAGCGAATGAAAATGCTTTTTCAGCGACCCTCCATCCGTTTTAGTTCTTTCATTCGTCTGCACCGGTTGTATAATATCTGTCTCGTCCGTAATGAGATTACGTGGCGCTCGCAGCGGGGAGTAGCGGAACTAAAATTTTATTATTGATGACGCGATGATGTAATTGGATGAAATTGTGTGTTTACGCGTTAATAAGGTTGGCTGAGCGCAATGTTATACAATGGGGACGTGATTGATAGTCGGTGCCTGTATGCGCTTCGCTTTTATTAGTTTTTTGTATAGCGCGGGATATAAAATATAGCCAAAATATTGTATAATGCATAATACATACTTTAAACAGCGCTTACATTATATTGTAAGCCGTACTTATTCTTGTCTATAATATTCTCTAACAAAGCCCAATGACACTTGTAGTAGTCTAACTGCCCAAATCACCAACAACATAATTATCAAATCAAAACCCCTAATTTCACAACCACTAAAACATTAACACTAACACCATCTACCGTCGAATAGCGAAACAACAGCTTCCCTAACTCCCCAACAGATGCCGCTGTACACAATCGACAAGACGTCAATACTAAACCCATGCATATTTTAGTACATAGAACGCATCATATCATGCTCCCTTAGCGGGATATATCATCAAAATTACTAACGTTTCGCTCGGAATGACTTGTAAAATATTCAGCAACAAGGTAACGGCTTTTGTGCCCGCCTTAATGAAGTATAGACAGAGTTTGGTTAACTTTTTCTCGCGGGCTTTTATTTATTTTATCTGTGCTAGTGTTGTTAGGTTGGTAGTTTGGCGGGAATATTATTTTTGTTTTTGAAATTGAGTGTGTATGAATGTTTTAGTAGTTGGTACTGCAGTTGGGTTTGGTAATGGAATTTGTTGTTGAGGTATTTTCACTCATGTTATTTATAATTATAATGTATTTACACTGAGTACTAGTTTGATCTTACTCGTAATATACATCTTTGTATAGCTTTAATGAATCAGTAACTTGAATAATATCCAGAGTAAAGGTTTTGAGAAGATGGTTATAATTATGGTCCTAATAATTTCAAATAATTTTTACACATTTTTAGGCATTCTGAAATGAGAGGAACTTCCAAGCATTTGAAAATATTTTTAATAAATATTAACTGAGTATGTATTTTACTTATTTGGAAGTTCAAAATACCATTAGATCATTGCCCCTCAAGTCATTACCTCCTAATATCACATGAATTTAAAAGAAAATGTCAGCAACAATTATCGGTAGTACATAAATCAAATTATATTTCATAAATAATATGTATTTTGTCGTTTATCCAAAAAGAAACATCATTAGGACTTCTTTATGGCACTTACGAGTAAAATTTATTGCTTTTCGTGTAATCATTTGGACCATTTTATGGCATCATTAATGGGAGGAATCAGCAATCACTAAATGGTCATATTTATAGATCTTTGAGATCGCACCGATTAAGTAGACATTAATTTTACACGTTTAGAAACGACTCATGATAATATTTTTGATAACTTATTGATATAATCTGGGGAAGTTATAAGAGGCTGTCGTTTAAATGTTGGCTCTCAAGCAATAGGTAGTCCAAAAATCCATGGCAGTGTTCAAAAAGTACAATTTAGGTTACTGAGAACAGTAATTTTTACAACTTTCACGTTCTGATCTCAGTTTCAATCTGTCAAAAATACCTCTAAATTCCCTATATTTTTGACCAGTATTTGACATTGATTGTCAATGAGATGAGATTGCGACTAGATTTTGAACGTTTTTAATTACGGGGATTGGCCTTCTGATTGAACTCAAATAAATATGTTGATTTTATGACAATGTCCATTGCCAAAAAAATTACTTACACGCTTTGGGGTTCATACTCCATCATCAACCACCTTTTTGTGCTACTACTTTCTTCTTCAAACGCCATTCTTCAGTATTATTTCGCAATTTTTGAGCATTACTTACAGAACCCACTCATCTCTGCTCTCAAACCGGTGAAGGAAAACATCGTGAGGAAACTGGCATGTCCTAAAACCAACAAAAAATTCGAAGACACATGTGACATCTACTAACCCGCACTGAGAGGAGGCCTTGTCCCAGTAGTAGAAACAATATAGTCTGATGATTATGATGATGACTTAAAGAGATTCTCTTAATTATTTTCTCTGACTAGGATCTCGCCTTAGACAACCACATTTACGGATAACAGACCAAAACCCACTCAATAATAATAACAACCGCCCCATAACCGAATGACAAACTACGCTATCACCTTCAAAATTACAACCGCATCATATCTACACAATACCGACAACCCCATAACAATTGTGCCAGCAGTTCTCGAGATGTAAACTCACATATATATAACACAGCACACATATGAATATAAACCCTAGCCTCTTAGATATATGGTTGAAATTTGTATGGGTGGTTGTCACAAAAGGGTTTGGACACATCAATTGGTATCTGCCTTGTGCAATACAGAGTGGTGCAGACATGTTTGTTTATGGCTATGTACGGTCAGCAGAACAAGCTGGACGTCGTTATAGTGGATAAGGGGGTGAGCAGAGATGTCTAGGATTTTGCTGTTGTTTGATTTGGATATGGAGAGGCATTTAGATTTGAAGGTAGTTGAAGTTGGTTGACGTTTAAATAATGTAGTTTGTGAAGATGGAATAGATATTTTTAATTGCATTAAAACATGGTAAATTATCCAATAATAGAAATATGATCTGTGGTCTCGACATGGGCTGGCACACAAGAATTTTAAAGAAAACGAGTTATAAATTATGTAGAATCAAAAATAACTGTGTGGTAACAGTCGTTGAAACAGACTGTTACAACATGTTTACAATACTATTGCAAAATTGGTAACTTTGAGGTCAGCTTTTGTGAACATGGTAATCTACGTATTAAAATCCAGATCGGAAAATGACAAACAGTTTTTAAAGTAGACTGATAGTTTGGCTATTAATTGTGTGATTTCTTAAATTCTTCTTCCAACTTGTCACTGAAAAACAGCTCGATGATAAAAAAGAACAATAAGTAGGTATTCCAACATTCTTCACTACATAAAAACTTGCTCTATTAATACTGTAGGTTTTCAAAGGCCTAATGAAAATAAATAAATAAATATTGCTCTTCTGTTGTCCTTACCAAACATTGTGGACAGTGCGTAATGGGTATTTATTGAGTGCTGCACCATCTGTTGGTGAGTGGACTAGCTAATGTTACGTGGTACCCGACAATAGATGGCTCTAGTTTGTATACGATTAAATATTTTATACGATTATGGCGTTTACTTTATAAGCTGAGTTAAGTGGGTTGGATAATTAAGAGAGCTTTTATTTATGATGTTTTGCGAGCACTATTTTGGCTTTTTATGATCTTTTCTATATTTTCTCTTACGAAAGCTGAATTTCATGCAATGTTTCAGTTATGTTCATGTAATTTGCTATCATTAGTACAAGTATCTGGTCAGTTTAGAATAGATCTCTTTTATTTCTGTGAAAATAACATGGAATGTCATTCAAATAGACACCTAACTAAAATACTGCAACAAAAACATCAATTGTATTGCATGCGTAACTCATACGAATTCAAAATAGTTTTTATACTGACAGTTCAAAAATATTAGTTGCTTTGTTATAATATGTGAACGCGTTGTTCTTCTAAATCTAAACTGTGCAATGGATTTTAATGCGGATATCACCATTAATTAAACTTTTTATTCCAGAAGATATATGTGTATAAATATAATAAAATTAAACATAAATATAATTAAAAGGTCTCAACGGTTTGTCAAGTAATAAAAGCCATAGAAATATAAAAAACTTCCTTCTTATAACAATAGTAAAAACCGCGTCAGCTTATTTATAAAATAAGCAGTTTGTATGCTAATTTGTTGTTTAAAAATTGGAGCGAAACAAAATGACAGCTGTGTTATGCAAGTAGGCAGCTAATTACTAATAAACGTAATAGGGAAGAAGTTCCATTTCCACCACCTACACGCTGTCACAAGGCCCCTTACAACAGAAATAATGAAGGTCTGTCTAACGATATGTCTAAATATTGTCGCATTTCGTAAATAAATTGTGTAGTGTGGCTGATTGGGTCCCACTAAACGCACGACGTCATCGCGGCAGGCCAAGACGAAGATGGCGGGACGAGCTTGACTCCTACCTACCATGAAGACTGGCGGGCACTCGCAAAAGACAGAACTGTGTGGAAAAGGGAGAGGGAGGCCTTTGCCCTGCAGTGGGACAATACATGCTAGTTAGATTAGATTAGATTCAGTCTAATTAGGAATTTAAACAAATATCTTGACAACTGTATAGCTAACGAGCTAGCGAGCTAAAAAGCTAGCGAGACTCACAATAAAATCTATACATATTATTATTATACAGGGTGTCACAGGCAACCTGTACCAGCGAACGTCTATGGTCAGGGGACACTAATACCCATCGATTGGACCCCTATGTATGTTCCGCGATATTTTGTAGTTTTCGAGAAAAGTGTAAATTTCTCTATGTATTAGTGTCCCCTGACCACAGACGTTCGCTGGTACAGGTTTCTTGGGACATCCAGTATATGAAAGTTGATTTTCACGTCTGCCTATGTGACCACGTTGCTCTTCTTAAAACGCAACCGATTTTGTTACGATTTTCACCATCACTTCGAGAATTAGTTCCGAAATGTTTTTGTATAATCCATTTATATTAAACAAACAAATAATAAAGATATCTGAATGTTTTGTCAAGCCTTAAAACCAGGCTGAGCAAGGGCGGGTTGCTAGTAAACGATAACCACGTACTTCCGTCCTCGGGGTACCTTCTAGTCTAAAAATTCGATACAACAATTTACTCTCAGCATTTTAGAGTACCCCCATTTAGTTTAAAAGAGTTACTAAATTAATAATAAGTGTACAAACTGCGGGTAGAATTAAAAATTGATTTAGTGCTGTTTCGCCCCAATAATGCCTCTAACGACCCCCGTTTGGGTCATTCGGGGGCTTAATAACGACCTCTTATGAGTTTTCTGTCACTGCTAACTACCTTATGTTATTAATTGTCGTGATAATAATATATTTTTTTAGAGAAAAGGTACGGTAGAGATATTTTGAAAATGTTTTTGGTGTTTAAGGAAAAATTGACACTGCAATTTCGCTAACGGTTTCCGAGTCTGATTAATACCAAGAATTTACTATAAAATGTTTTCTATTACTTAATGCTGTTAGTCTGGTCAGCTTTTGTAATTAATAGGCTCGCGTTTGAGTACTACTATATTAGACTCCTTGCCTAGGAGTAACCTTTTCATGTGTTAGTTTATAGCTATGAGAAAACTCAAACACCGGCAGGTAGGTAGCTTTTTAAATTACAGGTTCAAATTGACAAAGCTTGCAGAAATCCGTTATTAATTTTAGGGTTTTTAATAATAATCCTTTTGTTTCCCAGATTTAACAAACAGTGGACCTGTTTGAATACCTTCTCGAAAACCAAATATCCACGAATCATAGTTAGACGGGCGTCTCCCGCTAATTTTCGCCTTTCAATTTAGCTTGTAAACGTTGTCTGAATTCATTAATCGTTCTGAGCGTTCATAACTGAACTATAGTAATTTTAACGGCGCCGTGAGTGATGGGAAGGGGCGCGAGTGGTTCAGAATTCAATTCCCAGTCAGCAACTGACAAGGGTACAGTTATCTATCAACTTCTGTTATTGGCGCCCAAATGGGACCGTTAAATATTTTGGAGTTGAAGGAAAGTGTCTTTGGGTGTTTTGTTAAAATTTAAGCAACTTTCGTAATTTAAAAGGACCTTGATAGGTATTTTGCTCTTAAAAAAGCTTATCTGTATCTTTACTACCTACCTATATGTTCGTATTAATATTAGTGCTGAAATATATTGAAATATTAATTTCATTTCTTAATTCTTAGTCATCAAAAGTAGAATTATTATAAATCCCAAAGTCTTCAAGTAATCCTATCCATATATGTAGCTCACATTGTCAATATGTCGACCATCTGGGGTATTCTACTCAAAAAAATTTAGGTGTCAACTGCCGCAACTAGCTCGCTGGTTTAAATTACCATCAAAACCTGAAACAAACATGGTCCTTTATCAGCAAAATCATAACAAATTAAGACCACAAAACGGCTACTATTCTTTAACCCTCAAAAACCAAGTTAAAATTGCCGTGAGGCTCGGACGGCTGGTCAAATGGACCACGCTTAGATTTACGAGCGGTAGCTGGTGACCACTCTAGCCAAGCGTTAATCTGGGGTCTAATCGACCGCTCATGGCATGTTCCGCGAATGTTCCAATTGATTTTTTTTTGGTTAAGCGAGGGTTGCCTGTGATTTTTTTACGGGAATCGTGGAAAAAAAAATAGGTGGGATAAAAATTGTGTATGGACATCTTTGGTTCTAATGGTGAAGGTATTTATGAGATTAATGTAGGGAAACTGCAACCAAATACCGTAGTACTTACACGGGATTCAAATTAAACAGTGTCGACGATTTTCAAGTAAAAAAAATTGACGGACAACTTTTATGTGATCATCGCACACAATTGTCACTTTTAGGCCTACAGTTAGCTAGGCTGGCTTTGTTAGCCAGAATCCCCACGCACAACGGACCAAATGGAAGTGTAAGTGTGAAAAAGGGAGCCCCATCATCATCATCAGGCCTACAGTTATAAGCAACTATCAAAGTCAATATCTAAGTTGACTCAGCGGGGTAATTGCGTAACACATTAACTGTAGCAATGGCTTTCATTTTGACAGTTCAACAACATTCATCGCGTTATTAACGTTGTTGAGCAGACATGTTTTTCGAACATTATGAAGCAATGGTAATCTATTGAACACACACATCACATGCAATTAGGGTACAGGTCCAAATGAACTTTTTATATGACATACAGCATACTCCATAAAACAGTGCTCACGACTTCTGCACAAAACCTAATCCTATTCCACAAATAACAACAATCACAGCAAAAAAAACTCTTTTGCGAAAGCTAGCCTATTCTGTCCTCAATAAAAACTTCAACTGCCATTCCCATCAATTAACGAGATACCCAAGAACCGATCCTTATCTTGATTCCCATCGTCTGCAACATGCCAGGAACAGACCCCAAGGGGTCTCCAATGACACGGAACATGAAAAATTTCACCCCCTCCACCCCCTCCGCTAAACATAGTCGAGTGATTTTATTTTTATAAATTGTGCCGGCTGTGTCCCCGACGTCACGTGTAACTGATTCTGTTCTATATTGGAATGTAATAAAATTGTTATTTGTGGGTTTAAGTTTATTTCTGGTTGAGGTTATGAGGTCTGGTTTGGAAGTTTGTAAATTATCGCGTTTATTTTTTTCATTATAGTGTTTATAAAAGAAGAGGGGCTCGTGGCTAAATGATAACAGCCGCACGGATCGGTTTGTGGATGGGTCGGTGCCATCCATTACACATTGAAGACCCTTTGACAGTCGTTACAGGTCATCCGATGCACTAAAGTCTGACAGCCAATCTTACCAAGGGATATAGATAGCGCCATCCACAAAAATGCGCCCCACTCTTCTTTCTAATCGCTTACAGTACAAGTGTGCAACATTCCGCTAGTGTTTTAGTTTTTTCGATACACAGTAATTACTTAATAGTGGGTAATTAGTGTGGATATCAAAAAACTAACACACTAGCGGAATTACTAGCGATAACCACTAGCGATTAGTAAGAAGAGTGGGGCGCGTCTTCGTGAATGGCACTATCTATATCGTGTTACCCAGTAACTGGGGTTGTGGAGTTCAGTTAGGCAGTCTCTCCATGTAAGGTACTGGTATTCAGCTGCATCGGGTTAGACTGGAAGCCGACCCCAACATTGTTGGGAAGAGGCTAGGCAGATTGTTTTTTTGTTGATCAAAGATTTGTCGACTGTCTGTCATTTTTGCACTGGCGGTAGAATGAGGTGCTATTTAAAAAACTTATTTCTATCTAAATCAACTTATTGAGTGCCGTTGATGTTCAACGTTCTTATTTCTGACTGACCGAATCCTTGAAAATTCAGTGTTGGTAATTGTTTTAAATTAAATATGGTTTAATTGAAATAAACACTACACACACTTAATATCGTGTCCTGCGTGTCCTGTCAGCTGCACATTACGGGAACTGATGGACGCTGGTGATGGCGCCAAACAAGTTGCCGAATTCAGGGCCGAATCCATTTAGATGGCTAACGACACGCGAAGAAGATTGAAATAAATGCTTCGAGTTTGAGTTGGAACAATCTTTTGGGCATTTATAGGCTACTTTTATCGTTACTTGTTATTAATGAGGAATTTACTATTACGTAGAGGAATATCTTGAACAATCATTAGAAAAACTTATATTCTCAAAGAAAATCTTAGAGAAACTAGCACAAAAATGGAGAACAAAAGTACAAAACAATATACAAGGCTCTTCAGAGCAACTTCACAATTGACCCAGCAAGATATCTTAAAGAAAAAACACACAATACCTTTATAATACGCATAATGATGCCTATTAAAATACTAAGAGAAAGCGAGAAAAAAACACAGCTTTTTTTGACAAATTTAATTAAAAGATGGTTGTTAGTACAATAGGTCCCGCGTTTTGGCGTCATTTTAGACGGCCGCCATTTTCTTTTTATTATAATTAATCGTTTGTTCTTTTGTTGCAGGTACTCGGATGTTTACTAGGAAATAATTAGATTGTTTAGTTTTAGAAGTGAATTTTGATTTGTTTAGAATAATAATCTAGAATATTTTTGTCTATCATTGTTTGTTAAAAGTTTTCAATACTTTATTAATGTTAAAAAAGTAGCATCCTAATATTGTTGCAGTCTGTTTCAAGCAAATACTTAAAGATTTCAAATAATTTGTAGATACTTTCTTGTAATGCAAGTTTGTGAACCTGCTATTTATGTCGCTTAAAAATATTTTTCCAAAGTCTTCAAATCACTAAACAAGAAGAATCAAGAACCTTCAAAGAAGAAACTCAATATCTGCATTTTACTCTGTGACGAAATCCCAATTTCCTCACACTTAAGATGCAGGAATTGTAAAGCGCGCCATCTTGCGGTCAACTACAAAACTAAAAGTTGCTTGCCACTCACCACGAGATGGCGCTACTTGTACCATTGTTTATGCTGATTTTTTTATTATGAAGAAAGAAGAGTCCAGAAGTACAAAAGCAAGATAAAACGATGTATTGTGCCGTGCCCTTGTCATTCTTCTTGCCCGTGTGCGTTAGACTACTGGACGGAGAACTGATAAGGGCATGTCCTATACAAAATCATCATGAGAGGCGTTTTGAAGAACTGAGGATGATATTTTGTACTGTTTTTTCGTGTATGTTATGTCTTTTTCAGATTTAAGTCAATTTCACCGTTAAGAGATCGTGAAGATCAAACATTGTAAGCTATAGATATATCAGAAATTAACTAGAAACTGTTAGTGTATTGAAAAATTTTTTTTTTCATTTTAATATTTTTTATAGTTTTTAGGTGTAATAAAAACATATTCAACGTCTTAAAACCTTTTTGTTCTAAATCCATTTTTTGTGTTAGTTTGTAAGAATATTTATGAACTACCTATGTGCCAAATTGTAAAACTGTGCCATGATATGAGTGTGTTTTAATGAAATAAAGTCTTCAAAATCATAATAATAATATTATTTTTAATTTCACCTGGTCCATTTCAGATGTAAAACCCCAGTAATACAGTAAAACTTTGCTCGACCCGGGAATGTAACCCAGGACTTCTCTCAGTGGTACCGCTTGTAACCATCACTGGACTAACGAGGCAGTCTGAGAGAAGAGACTATTAGTACAGACACCAGCACATCAAGCTACCCGAAACTGTCAAATTTTCCCAATCAACTTTGAACCTTATACTTTAGCTATAAAGTTGAAAATCTATTAAAGAAATTTGACAGATTGTAGTAGCTTGATGTGCTGGCGTCTGTATCTAATACTTCATGGTTTTTTACTTTTAAAATCACAAACAAACAAACAAACAATAAAATTAAAAGCAGTGATTTTCCGAGGTCGACACGTTTAAGAAAAATAAAGCATCAATAGTGAGGGCAACGGAGGGACTCGTGGCTAAGTAATAACAGCCACACAGGTCGATCGATCAGTTTAAGCTACGCTTGCCGCGGTTCGGTCCGTGGATGGGTGACCATCTTTACATACCGAAACCCCCCGTGCTTCGGAATGCACGCTGAGTAGTCGGTCCCGGCCATAGATATCCGAGTCTCGGCTGTCATTCGTGGACCTTTGACAGTCGTTACGGGTAGTCAGAAGCCCGGAAGTCTGTCTTGTAAGTCTTTACCAAGGGGTGCATCCATAGAAATATGGGTGTATCGTATTACCCAGTAACTGGGTTGTGAAGGTCAAATAGGCAGTCGTTTCATGTCATGAGTTTGTTGTTCCAAAACTTGGTAATTATGTAGATACAGTCGTATGCAGGATCGTCGGATATACATAGTTGAAGTTTAGTAAGAAACCGATGGAAGTTCTCGAATAAAATTTAATTTTATTTATAGAAAACAAAAAGCTCATTTATCAAATTAAATTTCAGTCGACAACATCCATCGGTTTCTTACTAAACATCAACTATATCCGACGATCCTACATACTTATCTCTTTTGTTGACTGTACCTAATAGGTAGGTAATAGAATCAAGAACGTTAGTTAGATATTTTCGAATCTAAACCATAGCTTGGTAAAACTGGGTCAGATAAGTACGTAGGTTCACAGACTGTGAAGCCACAGTGAACCTGCCACATCGCAGTCATAGACCTCTCCCAGGTTGCGCCATAACACCCTGTCCTCCGCCATCCGCGTCCAGTCTGTCCCAGCCACTTTCTTAAAGGTCGTCCGTCCATCTAGCTGGGGGGCGTCCCACACTACGCTAGCCGATACGCGGTCTCCACTCCAGGACTCGTCTGCTCCACCGGCCATCGGTCCTTCGACAGACATGGCCAGCCCACTGCCACTTCAGCTCTGTCTACAAAAAACTATCAAAATAAACCAAAGGCTAAAGGTTGCAGGTTCGAATCCTGTCAAATACCGTTCAATGAGACTTTATCAGTTGAATATACAACTATTAAAAAAAACCGGCTAAGTGCGAGTCGGACTCGGACACGAAGGGTTCCGTACCACGGTAAAATATTGAATACTACATATTAATAAAAACACGTTTGTTGTATGAGAGCCCCCCTTAAATATTTATTTTATTCTGTTTTTAGTACCTATTTGTATCTGTGAAAATTTCTAGCTATATAGCTGCTATCACGGTTCATGAGATACAGCCTGGTGACAGACAGACAGACGCACAGTGGAGTCTTAATAATAGGATCCCGTGGGTACGGAACCCTAAAAAATCAGCTGTGCCATACATTTTAACCGAGCAGATATTGCAATTTTCTATGAAACAGCAGATTTTTTTTATATAACCGACAATAAATTTCAACGCAGGTTGGTTCAGAATTATATACTGAACCCATGGCAACAGATTACACGTCGATGTCTCTGCCACCCTGTATGTTGATTGAAATAATCAAGAAAAAAGCTAAACTGAAAATATTTTGAAATCGTCACCGCTCGTCCTTCTCTGTGGGAGGAAAGTCTCAGGCTGAATATATCAAAACTAGCTTCTTCCCACGGCACACATTTAGCCCCTCCAGACTGACTATTATATCAACCGGTACATTTTAGGCAACCAATAGAAAAACCCAAATACTGTTATGGTTTCCGTTGCCATGACAACCAGAAAACAACTCCCATAGGGTTCGATTTAATCCAATTACAGTAACTGGGTGTGGTTACTAAATAACAGCATGGTTTAATTCCTTGGGGATTGGTAGATGACTGCCAATCAATTTGATTAGATCACTTTTTCCAACGCTACGTCTTCCGCTACGCGGTCGCCACTCCAGGAACCTTTCGGCCCCATCGGCCATCTGTTCTGCGAGCAATGCGCCCTGCCCACTAAAAGAATAAAAAATAAGTTTAAAACAAACTAAAATCCGACTACTGAAAAGGATGAAACAAGAAAGTACCTTCCCGTGGTCGCATGCCGCTGTTCTAACATATTATAAGCTATGGTCATACTCAGATGTAGCGTTGAAAACCACTAAAACAATGAGGCTGATTTATAATCACAGAGTAAATAAAAATACACGAGCTCAATGCGCCTACCCAAATGTCCTGTCTTTGGTATTGTTCGTCGAATCGTTGAGCTCCTCAAGTTTTGAATTGAGCTGCACGATTTTTGACAAATGCGTGCACTGATTGGACAGGTCTGCTCAATCTGTGTGGTTCTTTCCTCGAAAAGACCATTTCAGACAACAATCTACATACATGGTCTTCACATGATCTGACCAAGATTATGTCTGGACTTTAAAAGAGACTGTGACCTCTTGAGTTTGTTTCGGCCTTTCTTCTCAGAATAATCAGATAGGAAAAGCCGACCTCATCTAGTTTAAAAAAATATGATTGACGTGTAAAAGTGTTTGTACAAACCTACTTACAGAAAATAAATCATTTACCATTATCATTTATCAACTGCCAGACACAAGGACGTCCTGGTGTGAACTTAACGTTAATTTAGGTTAAGTTTAATAAATATAATTTACAAACCGTTGAGTTTTATTTCGCACATAATGAACCTGAACATCTATCCCTTTTCTTTCGAAGCATTATAGTCCTCACTCCGTTCTAAAAGACCTATCTTATCGCTGGCGATTAACGAGAAGCGAGTAGAGCTAACAACCAAGAACGAGTAGGTGAGCAACGACCTGCTAGACGGCTACGACAATTACTCGATGGAATACGTAATCCAGCGTGATCTCTGCGGTTAAAACCTTCTTGCCTAATTAATATGTCTGGTCATCAACCACTGCAAGTTATCGACGCTGATTGGCTAATGCTTTCACCACGATGGCAATCCAAATTAATTAACTTGGCCGAATTCTGGGCCGAGTACATTTAGATTGCTATCGACACGCTAAGAAGAAGAACCACAAGAAAACCGCGCATCGCTTCGTGATATAAAATACTATACCAGTATGTAATATGGAGCGACTGCCTATCTGACCTCCACAACCCAGTTACTGGGTAACCCAATACCCCTTGGTAAGACTCATTAAGACTGGTAAGGCTTGGTATGTGAACGTACAGACGCCAGCACATCAAACTACCCGAAACTGTCAAATTTTCCCAATCAACTTTGACCCTTATGCTTTAGCGATAAAGTTGAAGATCCAATAAAGAAAGACAGATTGTAGTAGCTTGATGTGCTGGCGTCTGTACATTAAAAGGATACGATCTTAATAATTATAAATCAAAATAGGCACAGAATAATATATTATGTGACAATTCTCCACCAAAAATGATTGCCTCTACCTTACATAACATAATCAGCCTATAATGTTCCCACTGCTGGGATTGGCCTCCTCTCTGTGGGAGGGAGTGGGGATAATCCACTACGCGGGTCCAGTCCGGGTTGGTACCTGTATATGAATTGTGTACATAGCATACATAACAAGGAGGGATCATCTGCCTAGCCTTTTCCGGACTATTTTGGGGTCGGCTTCCAGTCTAATCGGATGCAGCTGCCGACTGCCTATCTGACCTCCGCAACCCAGTAACTGGGTAATATATTACCCCTTGGTAAGACTTGTTGTCAGACTTTCGGGCTTCTGACGACCCGTAACGACTGTCAAAGATCCACGAATGACAGCCGGGACCAAGGGCCTTGGTGTGTAAAAATGGTCACCCATCCACGTACCAACCGCTGCTAGCGTAGCCTAACCTGATCCATCGACCCGTGTGGCTTATACATAACATAACATAATCAGACTATAATGTTCCCACTGATGGATCAAAGGCTTCCTCTCAGTGGGAGGGGGTGGGCCGTAATTTCACCACGCGGGCCCAGTGCAGGCTGGTAGACTAGACGTCACATGTGCTCGAATTTTTGGTCCTAGGATATGCCGGTTTCCTTACGTCTTTCGCCGTTTTGAGAGCAGTGGTGATGAAATTATTTACCCAAAGTAAAGCGCCTGCGCCTGTGAGCAGTGGTGGCCCAGTGGTACCGGCCGCGACTTACGAGTTGTAGGTCGTAGGTTCGAACCCAGACAGGCGCTTTACTTTGTGTAAATTATTTCATCACCACTGCTCTCAAAACGGTGAAGGAAAACATCGTGAGGAAACCGGCATGTCCTAGAACCAAAAATTCGAAGACATGTGGCATCTACCAACCAGCACTGGGCCTGCGTGGTGGATTACGGCCCACTCCCTCTCACAGAGAGGAGGCCTGTGTCCCAGCAGTGGGAACATTATAGGCTGATTATGTTATGTTATGTAAGCGCCTGTCGGGTTCGAACCTGCGACCTACAACCCGATGACACTAGGCCACTACTGCTCCAAACGGTATATAAGTACATACTTAATTAATTTCGTCTCATTCGACACATTCATTAAGTGTTCAGCCTCAGGGCTTACCAATGATAATATCAATTCAATTCAATTACATCAATAATCACTTAAATTGCATGTCAATTTAATGGGTTTCGGCCGTGGGGGACGAGTTATTGCATTCGAGTTTGGTCAAGCGTGTGTTTCGGAGCAAACTAGAGTTTTGACGCGACTTCTTTCGAGAGACTTCATCCCTCCTTTAGGACTCTGGAGCACTACTCTCCAATACCGTCCTGTTTCAAAGTAGTTCCAAACTTCTGAGTGAACGCTACATCCGATTACTTAACTTTTTCGGACGGATAAAAACACATCGGGCGTTGAGACTGCTGTCAAACCAAACTAAGGTCGGAGGCCCGTGGCTAAATAATAACAGCTGCACAGGTCGATCGATCAGGTTACGCTACGATTGCCGCGGTTGGCCTGTGGATGGGTGAATATCTTTACATACCGAGACCCCTCGTGCCTCGGAAACCACGTTAAACCGTTGGTACCTACAACCTTTTGTAGGTAGACTAAAAATAATTAAAAATAAAACAATGACAGGTAAATCAATTATGTGATTGATACATGGTGCTCACATATTTACAAATATTGTAAAAGCAGATACTGTTACTGTTAGCCTGCATCATCCCACTGCTGGGCAAAGGCCTCTCCCCATGACTTCCAGTTCTTTCGATCCAGGGCTAAAGTGGACCACTGGTCGTTTGTTTTGTCCAGCTCGTCCCGCCATCTTCTACGGGGTCTGCCGCGACTCCTTCTACCTGTGTCAGGGCTCCACGTGGTGGTTATTTTGGCCCACAGCTTATTGGGCATACGGCAGACGTGGCCAGCCCAGTCCCACTTCAGCTTAGCGGCTTTTTGACAAATATTGTAAAAGTAGATGATTTTGATATAATTTTAACAAGTGTGTGAGTTACTGTAGTCACAGAATGTAAAAATAATGTCATATTTTTTTTTAATATAAATTAAATTAGCGACCAGTTTGATTTTGTCTAGACTCTAGTCTAGATTGTCCTATGGAGCAGGACCAGCATGTTTCCAAGCATCTTGGATATAATCCTAACGATAATTGGATTAAATATTAACTCAAACATGGGGATTATTTCTATTGTCACGGTAACGCAAACCATAACAGAACTCGGGTTTTCCCATTGGTTCTCCGCTATATACCAGAATATAATTTTAAATGTCTGCAATAAGGTATTGTTTTAATTAAGTTTCACTGTTGTATGCACCGAAGCGTTCGCCAGAGGTACACATGAAGTACGACCCGCATTTCACCAGTTATGTTTAAGGGGCTTACAGGACCTAAACGCAAAAAACGCAAGTTTTAGAAACAATAAAAGTATATGATCGACTACAGTAAAAAAAATCAAAAAAATATATGATACGAGTATTCTTCAGGATAAATGCTAGGATGATAGTGTGTTGAAAACATAATACAACTTATTTGGTACGATAGAAAAAAATCATGAAGATACCTCTAAAAACTTTTTTTTACAACAAAATTCATACTAATATACATACAATCATTATGATTTTTTGTCAGATTATTCTACAAGCAACATACTAAAACTATAGTGTTTTAGTTTTTTTGTCCAAACACTAGATTTTTCGTAAATCGATAATTGCTTCATATTTTGCAATAAATTACCAGCGTTGTGGCATCGCGCTTCTCTTTCTTTTCTATGCAGTCCGTCAAAGACCGCGCTTTAGGTCATGTAGTCCTCTTAAGTCCCATGTAATAGGGGGCGAGCCTATTGCCATCAACCGGGCACAAATACAGACTCCGGGCTGCTACTGAGAAATTGCAGATGGAAAACCAAATAACACTTTGATCCAGGACCTCATGCTCAGTAGTTGCGATATTTACTAACAAACAAAAAACACGCCATGTTTCCTGTATTTATTAATGTATAAAAAGTAAGTATACAAAATATATTTTTGAGACGGCGAAACATACGCAACGCTTTGACGGGCAGAATACAAAATGGCGAAGAGCAGCTGTCAAAAACAAAATAAATAAAAGTGAGTCATCATCTGCCTAGCCTTTTCCCAACTCGTATGTTGGGGTCGGCTTCCAGTCTAGCCGGATGCAGCTGAATACCAGTATTTTACATGGAGCGACTGCCTATCTGACCTCCACAACCCAATTACTGGGTAATACGGTACCCCTTGGTAAGACTGGTTGTCAGACTTTCGGGCTTCTGACTACCTGTAACGACTGTCAAAGATCTACGAATGACAGCCGGGACCACTAGCCACGAACCGATCGCGGCAAGTGTAGCTTTACCTTCGCTCGACCCGTGCGGCTGTTATTATGTAGCCACGAGCCCCGCATAAAGTATCTTCACGATGTTTTCCACAAAATTTCTTCATCTTATAACTTTTAAAGTAGACTATGGAGAAGTCACATTAGACCTCAGACTTCAAAACTCGAAGCCAGACATAATTTCAAACCCCAGACTAACAAAAAAAATGTGACATAAAAAAAAATTTACAACGTAAAAAAAAAAAATTCTTAAAAAATATTTTTCTCTAAGCCCGGTGAACACAAAACTAAAATCATTATAAGTTATAACATCGCAATGTGTTTTCTATTCGGAAAAATTCTCCATTCGACTCGAAAACGCCTAGGGCTGTACCAATTAGAGACTTCCGTTTAGCGCGGCATTGTTGTCAAGCAACGACGACGGCGGGAGAGGCAGCCCTGCTGAATATTGTGTACCGACATAACTATTGATATATATATGCTGAAGTAGCCATAATAATTATGTATACAATCTGAAAATATTTTTAAAGAAATCGTAATAAAAATGTCTTTTTTTTACATAGGTAATTATTGCAACGTTGCTTAGCGGTGGTACTCCTCGATACGGCTCGCATCGTGAGGAGGTTCCTGTCTCTGGAGCCCTAACCACCGGTAGCTAGGACCCTGCTCCCGATACCGGCGGACTAATATATATATTTTTTTATATATTAAAAATAATATATATTTAATAAGTGGGAAAATAAATATACGAAATAATAATTGCCCCTGCCATTTTATCTGTGTACATAATCAGCCTATAATGTTCCCACTGCTGGGACACAGGCCTCCTCTTTGTGAGAGGGAGTGGGCCGTAATCCACCACGCGGGCCCAATGCGGGCTGGCAGATGTCACATGTCTTCGAATTTTTGGTTCTAGGACATGCCGGTTTCCTCACGATGTTTTTCTTCACCGTTTTGAGAGCAGTGGTGATGAAATAATTTACACAAAGTAAAGCGCCTGTCAGGGTTCGAACCTACGACCTGTATCTCGTAACTCGCGGTCGTTACCACTTTTATCTGTGTATTTTATATAAAAGATTGGTCAAGCAGGGGCTGTCTGTCCCAATGGTAACGGCGCACAGTGTTCCATTTGATTAAAAAAAATTCCCTCTGCTGTTTATGGTATTTATCGATCAAGGGATGCATTTATAATGCACGAGTAAAACACCCACGTGTCCATTTTAAATACTTTTTTTTTAAGCTATTGCATAGCTTTTATCTTGGGCTTTGAGCGCGGCGACCGAATGAAGAAATTCCGTAACGAAAATAAACCTAAGCATCGTCTAACGTCGTATCAGTTCGGCAGACTTCGGCACGGTGTTTGTGTGCGTTGCTATGCAATAGCTTTACCGCGGCAGTCCCCGAGTGCCACACGTATTTTTTTAATCATGAAGTTAAGGTGACCTTTTCATTAAAAAAATTAAAATTAATTCTGAAAACGTAACTGTCCAAGATATATATTTATAAATCGTTGAGCTCCTTAAGTTCTGAGTTGAGCTGCACGGTTACTGACAAATGCGTGCACTGACTGGACAGGTCCACTCAATCTGTGTGGTTCTTTCCTCAAAAGACCATTTCAGTCACCAATCTACATGGTCCTCAAAGATTATGTCTGGATTTTTATATACACATTGACATTTATTCATTTTATATATACAATGACATGAATATTTACTTTGTAAAGTATTTTTATTTTATTTAATTATTGTGAATGTGAGGACTATGTGGGTCATTTCTTTTTTCTGTTTTCCTTCTTAGTTAGTTTTAATCATGATCTGGCAGTTTGAGTAATTTACGCGGCCTACCCAAATGTCCTTTCTTTGGTATTGTTCGTCGAATCGTTGAGCTCCTCAAGTTCTGAGTTGAGCTGCACGATTTTTGACAAATGCGTGCACTGACTGGACAGGTCCGCTCAATCTGTGTGGTTCTTTCCTCAAAAGACCATTTCAGACACCAATCTACATGGTCTTCACATGATCTGACCAAGATTTTGTCTGGACTTTAAAAGAGACTGTGACCTCTGAGTTTGTTTCGGCCTTTCTTCTCAGAGTAGTCAGATAGGAAACGCCGACCTCATCTAGCTTTAAAAAAATATGATTGACGTGTAAAAGTGTTTGTACAAACCTACTTACAGAAATAAAATCATTTATCATTTATCATTTTATCATTATAAATACATTTTGGGCGCATATTTTTCAGTTTTTATTTTTGGAAAATCACCTTACCGAGTAATATTTTTTTTCAGATTTTCATTTTAATTTTTTTTTTCTCCCTAAAAACTCAAAAGTGCGACTTGACACTAGCACAGAAATATTGCTTTGTAACAAAGCCTATCAATAAAAAAAAATCACGTAGCACTCCTAAAACCAAAAATTTTAAGACATGTGGGGCATCTACCAACATACTGGCGCCGCGTGATGGATTACGGCCCACTCGTTCTCCCAGAAAAGAGGCGTGTGTCCCAGCAGTGGGAACATCATAGGCTGATTATGTATTTGCATGAATGAGCGAAAATATTTTAAAAGGAATCGTAAAAAAAATCAATCATAATATAATTTTATATACTGCAAAGCTGCTCGGCTGCAGGAGCGGTGGTAATTTCCTTCGGACGAACTATTATCTGCCTTTTCCCAACTATGTTGGGGTCAGCTTCCAGTCTAACCGGATGCAGCTGAATACCAGTATTTTACATGGAGCGACTGCCTATCTGATCTCCACGACCCAGTTACTGGGTAACACGATACTTTGGTAAGACTGGTTGTCAAACTTTTGGGCTTCTGAATACCCGTAACAGCTCTCAAAGATCTACAAATGACAGCCGGGACCAATGCCTAAACGTGTTTTCCGAGGCACGGGAACCGGACAATAAAACAAGCTGGGCACACACGGCTACACATCAAGCTATACATAACCAGTATAAGCTGACTTCTGATTGCACGAAAAACCTATACATTGCGAGGTCAACTCAAACTGGAAATGTATAGCTTGATGTGTAGCCGTGTGTACATAAAAATAGGCTAGAATTTTAGGTGTTCTTCTACATACACCTGTGCCTTACCTCTACAGGAGTACAGTACAGGCGTGATGTTTTGTGTTTTATATGCCTTACTGCACCAAATGCAAATGAAACCTGGAGTACTACTACCCCTGTATATGAAACAGCGTGGCTATTTGTGTAACTATATGAAGATGAAGTATTTTCCAGTTAAAGTATTAGTATAAAAGGTTTTCTGCCGGAAAATATACAAATATGCAAACTTTCGGCATTCACTCCATATTAGAGGGTAGTGATGGGACTGTATCGATAAAAATATCGAATTTAAAATTAAAACATCGAACTTGAGAAAAACCTTTTTGCCCAAAGAATCAGCGTAGTCATGTAAAGTGGCTATGCTGCCAGCATTCTTAGATGATATTTTGGGCATTTTTCCTGTTGACACTTGACAGCAATGCAGGCGAAACTAGTCGGGGGATCCCCGTCAGGAAGTTCCTTACGCAATACTCGCACGCACACATACACTCGCATATAACAGAAAGAGAGAGAAAGGTGCATGGAGGAGCATAAAACTTTTTCCTGACGTGACGATTCCTATCAGTCCTACCGGTTCTTTCCAAATGTCTGAAAGTGGCACCTGTGCAGTGGCGTGCATTGGATTTCAGAATAGGTAGGCACTAGGCCGGGACTAGTCTAGGCAGACGCGGTCACTAATCAGAAAAAAAAGTGAGGTCAAAAGTGTGGTTATTTGAGCAGGCATGCCTATTTAAGGGTGATAAATTGCGAAGGTCGAACGTCATGGTATTACGCGTGAGACGTACATGTTTTTAATTTTGTCGTATTAACTTGAACGCGTAAAGACCAATGACAATGTGGGAATAGTACGGGAGTCGAATAGGCCGTCCGGCGACTGCCTACTGCCGCGCGTGTTTGTATGAAGATTTTGTTTTTTGTTAGGTAGGTATGATAATTTTGTGAGTTTCTTAATTGTGGGACACACATACTAAAATGTACTTAATTGACAGGCTTGTGTTGATATATTGAGGTAGGCACTGCTTATATGCCTATATGCAATGCACGCCACTGCACCTGTGACCGAAAAGTTGTGTGGGAATCGGTTCTCATGGTATGGACATGTGATGCGGAGGAATGAGAAACGTTTTGTCAGTCAGAAATATCAGTCAGTCAGAAGCTAGTTGCCCATTTTAAAGCGTAGTAGGTACCTATGGAGAAGAACGGGCAAGAAACTCCACGGACACTCTTAAATCAAAATATTGTTTACATAATTCATGTTGAAATTATGCATGTGGATAAAAAGATAAAACAAAAAACAATTCAATAATTAAGTTAAAATAAGCCGCAGCTAAGAGATGACCAGTCCGTACTAGACCATGAGAGGTGCGCTTACTTTCAAGTACAAGATCAAACACGCCAGTCAGAAACAAAAAAATCTATTTTTATCGACCCTATGTCCCACCACTAGTCCTCGACCTCTCAACTACGGGCGCGTTCGCAAAATATTTTCATTCACTATTTCAAAATAAAAGAGTAATATTTTTTTCCATATTTTTACACTTTAGCCTGTCTACAAACACTTGTTTCGTTGCTAAAATTAAAAGTAAAAATATATTTTTTATCAATGAGTCCGTAGTATCTTTATTTATATAAATACTTGATATTTTTAGTTCATATTGGAACAACCTTTGATTTCTGTGGGCCTAGTACTTTTAGCCTATATTAAAGAACTATTCAGTTATAATATTTTAGACTGGACAAGTCCACTTTTGAAATTTTGATTCATAAAAGATGGCATATACTTATCATCATACTTAACAAATGTTTATACGTACAATATGGCCCATTGTATATTAAAAGTGCTATAAGCCTACAATAAATCTCAATCTGAATCATTTTGAAGGATATTGCTAATCCATTGCTTCATATGTTCGAAAAATTTGTCTGCTCAATGAATGTAGATCAACTGTCAAAATGGAAAGCAATGCTGCTGTATGTGTTACGCTGTTATCCCGCAGGTTTCCAACGGCACCATAAACTCTCTAAGCTCTATACCGATGTCCATGGAGTTTCTTGCCCGTTCTTCTCCATAGGAACCTACTACGCTTTGGAATGGGCAACTAGCTTCATCTTTCTGACTGACCGACTCCTCCGGCTATTGTAAGTGTGTTAATTACGTAGTTACCCCGCAGACCTCCACAACTCAGTTACTGGGTAACAATATACCTCTTGGCAAGACTGGGCAATAGAAAAGATACATTACACAACTAATTACGTCTCTTCTCTATAAACATAAACCTGTATAATTATACAACGCAAGTATATAAATATGTATACACTGTACCTAAGAGCGACGCTTAACAGAGAAAGGCCGAGTCACTCAAAGCGTATTACCAGACACCTGAGCCGGGCGGGTGGCACCGCCCTGACGGCAGTTAGACGCCCGTTAGTTGCTGCAGTCAATTCGCGGCTAACTGTCGTTAACGAGGAGCTAGGTAAGGTGAGATTTAACTGTGTTTGGGAGCAGTTTCCGTGTTGTTTGTGGATTAAATACAACTTTTATTGAATTTAAATGTGGCAGTTTTATTTATCTGATCAGAGTAAGATTCAAGTATGATGTCGATGGCTATTAGAGTAGGGGAAGACCAAAGAAATGTTGGATGGACTGTGTGAAAGATGATATGGATAGAAAGGGGGTGACTACCGAGATGACGACTAATAGAGAAGTATGTAAGACAAAGACATTTTGCGCCGACCACGAATAAATTGGGATACTGGCAGGAGAATGATTATGAATGATGAGTAAGTTCCGAATTGTATGTCCTTTGTAGAATACTTCAAGCACTTGAAAATCAGTTCGAATCAATATTCTAGACAGCAGATAATTCATACTAATATTATAAATGCGAAAGTGTGTCTGTCTGTTACCTCTTCACGCTTAAACCGCTAAACCGATTTAGATGAAATTTTGTATAGAGATAGTTTGAGTCCCGGGAAAGGACATAAGATATTTTTTATCCCGATATTCCCAAGGGATCGAAACTTATGCGGTTGAAACCGCGGGGCGCTGCTTCCATAAGAAGCTTTCTTTGATTGCAATTTGACTCTTATCGTCTTACATCCATTTTATGTAGAAAATTAAAATGATTAAAGTAAGTGTCTTGGTAAAGTTAAAACTCATAAAATTATAGTTTCTGTCAGATTATACGAGCTAATATTTCTTTGTAATAATCATTCCTCTTGCGTGTCTGAAGTGAAAACTTCTTTAGATACACTGTTCCGAACAGTGAACGAAACTGAACCGTCACGCTCGGGTCGGTGACGCTGAATCGCGTATAGTCGGTGTTAAATCGCGTAGGTATACTCGGCTTCAGTCGAGCGGTGACAATGACTTGCGTACTACGCGTTGCGTTGGGTATACTCGAGCTGAATCGTTTATAGTCGGCTCCAGTCGGTGGGTGACGTTGAATCGCGTATACTCGGTGCTAAGTCGTGTATGCTCGGCTCCAGTCGTAAGTTTTCACTTCTATCGCGTGGTCTCACACTCATCCTCTTTTTTTTAACCTCTGATTAAGTTGATGTCACCAAATGTTCGTGCAGCCGACCCTCTGAAATGTCGCTACGAGGGCAAGATGGAAAAAGTTCCGGTAAAGTTTTTGTTACGATATTTATTTAGACCATTAATTAAACATAAACAAAGTACCGATGTGGTGTGTAGCAGTTGTCGTATAAACACTCAATTGTAGACCCTATTATCATAGTTACAAGGTTCACAGCGACGTAAAGTATCTAGTGATGGATCAGTGGAAATGGCCACGACTTACTCAAACTCAAAGCATTTATTTCAATTAAGAGGACTACATGATCTAAAGCGCGGTCACTGTCGGACTGCATAGAAAAGAAAGAGAAGCGCGATGACACAACGCTGGTAATTTATTGCAAAATATGATGCAATTATCTATTTACGAAAAATCTATTGTTTGGACTAAAAAATTATAACACTAAAGTTTTAGTTTGTTGCTTGTAGAATAATGTGACAAAAAATCAGAATGATTGTATGTATATATTAGTGTGGTTTTTATTGTAAAAAGAAAGTTTTTAGAGGTATCTTCATGATTTTTTTCTATCGTACCTAATAAGTTGTATTATGTTTTCAACACACTATCTACCTAGCATATATCCTGAAGAATATCATATATTTTTTTGATTTTGTTTACTGTAGTCGATCATATACTTTTATTGTTTCTAAAACTTGCGTTTTTTGCGTTTAGGTCCTGTAAGCCCCTCAGAAAAAACTCAAAACGGTGAAGGAAAACATAGTGAGGAAACCGGCATGTCCTAGAATCAGAAATTCGAAGACGTGTGACATCTACCAACCCGCACTGCGCTCGCGTGGTGGATTACAGCCCACTCCCTCTCACTGAGAGATGGCCTGTGTCCCAGCAGTGGGAACATTATAGGCTGATTATGCTAAGCACTAAGGAACAGCTTTAAAATCTGGCAAAATGTTACAACATACCCACTGCAGGGAAAGGCAAGAGGCCTATATTTTTTTTATTGCTGAATGGGGCCCGCTCTTGCCCTCTATCACGCCTGATGGAAAGCGATGGGTGAGGTCTATGAACGAGCGTGCCCAGAAGATGCCTAAGGCACTGGAACTCCCACGCATTGACGAAACACAGCAGGCTGCTTGACTCCGGTAGGAGGGTGGTCGCAAACCAGGCGGGCGTTAGCCCTACCACCGCAAAAGAAGACTTGGCAGTCAGATAAGGTGTTGGGTGTGACTGTCCAGGATGCGCCGAGCGCTCGGTTCAGTTGAATAACTGGCGGAACAAACTGCACTACACGAGGAGGCTTTTTCGTCCATCCAATAGTACAGTCAGTGACTGGTAATTAGTGGCCGATACATTTTTTAATTAACCAAGCTCATGACCCTAATCACCCCACTAGCGTGGGGCTTTGCACGGACTTTCCCTGAAGGATAAAATCAGGAATGAAATGAAGTTATCCGGAAAAGCAAGCTGAAGTGGCAGTGGGCTGGCCATGTCTGTCGAAGGACCGATGGCCGGTGGAGCAGACGAGTCCTGGAGTGGAGACCGCGTATCAGCATGCGCAGTATGGTGGAAGTATATCCTTGGACGAGCTCTACCAAAAATCTAAGCCAAAAACACGTCATCTTTAAATTCTAATAACTGTTTTAAAGCGTACCTAGTCTACACGAACTGAAAGTCAAAAGAGTTTTTTTGTTACCTGTGTGTGTATTGCCTAATTTGGCACGTTTTTATGCAACGACACGACGTTAGGGCGGTATGTTAGTGGCACGAGCAGCGAGTTTGATTCCCATGTCGATAAATTTTGTGGTCTGTGGTTTTAGAAGGGTTTTTTTTTAAATGTGTCTACATGTATGACAATTTCACTTAAGGACGCTATCACATTTTTCCACGAATAACAGTACTTTTCAGGTACCATTTTAGTGAACTTGGAGTCGCAACTGCAAGGATATCTTGGTTTCAAATTAAAGATAATATATTCATCTCCAGAATGGCTCCATAATAATTAAATAGCCCCATACAAAATTTTCACACAAATACGTTTTTACCATCACAGTAATCGCAAGAAATTTAATAAAAAGGGGTTTGAATAAGGACCTATATAGCTAAATCCACTGCATATTTTAACTTAAAAATAAGAAGATATTGTTGCTTATATAGTCCTCTATACGATAAGCTAAATATTTTGTAGATAAATAAATAACTTTTTCATTTATGAGACAAATAAGAAACGCTCTCAAATTTCTCCATACATTTTCTACCCGCGGACACTTGCGGTTCGTCATTCCGCGCTCAGAAGCGCTCGTGGAAGCACGTCTGTGTCGCTTTCTCGCAAAAAATAATTACGTAAAAAAGTGAGTTCCGAGTTGTGTACTGAGGTCGGACGAAGTTGATACTTTTTCGGACCGAAATAAAATTAAGTACGATTATTGGTATTTGTTTCAGAAACAAATACTTAGTTGTAATTTTTACAAGCTTTTATTTAACTTGCAATGTATGTATGTATGTATGTAACTATGTTTGTTCGGGTGGACTCTTGCAACTAAATTTTGAAGCAGATATCTTCAACCGATTGAGCTGAAATTTTGTATGCACGTTTAGTTTGGATGACAATGCATGGTTAGCTGTGTGACGTTATTCTAAATCCAAAATGGCGGAACGCCCAAGATGGCGGACTACTTATTTTTAAGGCACTCCTACAATATGGATATCAAATGAAAGGGATTGCTGAGAATAACTCGAAAAATAAAATGACGTCACTCTAAATCCAATATGGCGGACTTCTAAAGATGGTGGACTAGTTATTTTTAATGCACTCCTACAATATGGGTATCAAATGAAAGGGATTGCTGAGAATAACTCGAAAAATAAAGTGACGTCACTATAAATCTAATATGGCGGTCATCTAAAGATGGTGGACTAGTTACTTTTAATGCACTGCAACAATATGGGTATCAAATGAAAGGGCTTGCTGAGAATAACTCAAAAAACAATGTGACGTTACTCTAAATGCAATATGGCGGACTTCTAAACATAGCGGACTAAGTTTTTTATGCTTTCCTACAACATGGGTATCAAATGAAAGGTCTTGCTCAGAATACGTATGCGAGTTAAACTCCACAAAAAAACCTGTCAAGCGATAACTAAAAAGTAAAAACAAATTAAAAGTAAAAACTTTTTTTTAAAACAAGCTTTTAGTTAAATGCGCTAAAAAGAATAAAATAAAATTTTCCTTTAAAACTTTTACTATCAACTTATAACGTCAATAAGTACACAAGTTATATGATATAAAAGCTTGTTGCGAGATTTACCTGTGTAGATAAACAAGTAAATAAGATGATCTGATTGATTTTAATTTTTTCAATTTTCAAACTAAGTAAATATGAGTTCTTAAATCTGAAAAAAACTTTTTTACTTTTAATTTATTTATTTAGTGGATATAGATGACGGATAAAGATTGTATAAATATTTATTTTATAATCAAATTAAAATGATGGAAATATTTTTTTTAGACATTCGATATTAATAGTCGATTTTGGGGTTTTTCGGGGTGATGATTACGAATATAACATCCATTTTTTATTCAAGGTGGCGGATTTTTGTTTGTGACAAATCGACTTACGGCCAATTTCTTCATAATACCAGTATATCCAGTTGTCATGCTACGTCACAGTTTTACTCTTCAATTCAGTAATTTTTTTAGTGAATAATAATGTTGCTATATTGAAGAATACAATTGTGACGTAGCATGACAACTGAATAGACTGGTATTACGTTTAGTCGGTTAAGAAAGTCGCGTGGTTTTTTTGTTTACCTTTATTTAGCTACCTAAACCTATGGAGTATAGTAGTAGTACAGACGCCAGCACATCAACCTACACCTAACTGTCAAATTTTCCCAATGAACATTGAACCTTATGCTTTAGTAATAAAGTTGAAAATCTATTACAGAAATCTGACAGATTGTAATAGGTTGATGTGCTGGCGTCTGTACAATGAAATATTTTCTATGTGAAAAGACAGCTGTGCTGCTGGGGAGTTTGTTGCGCCACTTCTTCCCAGCGAAAGCACTAAGAAGTGAAGGGCGGGCGTTTTGGGGGACTGTCTTTTGTAATTTTGACATTCGAAAAGTGCTGATTCTCAGCCTAATTTGAATAAATTACTTTTGATTTACTTTGTTTTAATTTTTAAGTAAATAAAATACTTACTGTTTTCATAAGGGAATGATTATTTTTAAATATCACAACGAAACTCTACGATAAACTCCCAGGCTAGTATTTGATTATGAAATACTCCAACAATTGACATCAAAAATAATATTTAAAAGTACTTAGGTACATATTTTCAAACTAACAGCAGACTGTGGTATAAATGTGGATGTTCCGTGTAATACTAAAATGTTAAGGTCGTTTTTGGGTACCTAGTAATGAACGTATTGACTGATGAACTTCAACAATACTAAAAACATGATTATCACGCAGATAGTAAGTACTAATAACACTTACCAAATTCGATTGCGAACTTACAACTAACTTTACTAAATAAATACCAGCAAAATTAAAAAAAAATATCTTCAAGTACCAAGATTAGTTAAGTTACGTATAAAAATCGAGCGAACAATGGTTTCAATGTGTGCGTGCGCGTAATGTTGCTGTGTTGCGATTCAGATACCTAAACTTGAGCGAGTTCAAAATGTGATAGCGTCCTTAACTCCGTTCAGCTGAAAGCTTGATGAAAACAGACAACAAATAATTATCAGAATAAGGACAAAATGATTGATGACCTCGTTGGTCTTGAGTTCGATCTCCTGCCAGAGATATAGATACACCTAGATAACGCAAGAGCAACTACTTCGCGTGCCAAATATCGCACCAGCTTACGTACAAAAATCGTAAGCCACCACTGTCGCGCTCAGTCCTGTGTACTGCTGGCTGGGTGAGCGTGAGCGCTCCCCCCGGCCTCGTTTAAGGCATACCTAAGGTTCAAAGCTGATTGGGAAAATTTTACAGTTTCGGATAGCTTGATGTGCTGGTGTCTGAAGGTTTATTAGCCAGTTTGTCACTCGTGGAACTAAGGCACTATGGTCGCTACCTTTGCTGTCAATACTTAAATACAGATGTGGTCTAAACAACACATCACATCGAACAATGGAGATAAAATCACTGCTAATGCCCGATTTCTGAGGTTTTTAAACGGAGTTTATCCTTTCGATAGTGATTATTGGTTCAATATCATGTTTCTGAACACGTCATTAAGGAAGAAGCTTGAAAGTCGAGTGAATTATTATCGAGGGTTTATCTGAGAACTTCAAAAAACCGAGCATAAGGAAGGAATTCGCTTAAATAGATAATTATGTCGAATAAATAGCTATTGAAAGTTTAAACTCCGTTTAGTTAGAATTCCTCAGAAAGCGGGCATTAGACAGTTACTTTTATCTGTTACCTAATCTATTGTCAACAAATGAGACTGTTATGCTTTGGTTAACTAGGAAAGCGGTTCCGTCATTTTATTTAAGCATTTTATTGATTTATTTAATATCTACTTCAAGCACATCAATTTAGAGGCGGGCATTTTCTACCAGTCAATCTTTGGGTGATGCAGAGACAAACTGTGGTAGGTGCAATCATGAAAATTGAGGAGTAAATATTTTAAATAAACAGATACGCATAAACTTATTAAAACTATGAATATAATCTATACCTAATTACTTACATATAAATATAAGCACAAATAAATATACATAAACACATTAATATACCTATTACCTACTAAAAAGAAATAAGACAAACAATGAGAAAATATTACCGTTGTGATGATACTGCCAGCTTCTTCCAAATGTGCTCGCGAACCTTAACTTTAAAGGATAATCGGTTGGTTACCATCCTGATTTCCTGGGGGAGCGCATTCCACAGAGAGATAGACTGAACGAAGAAGGAAGAGTGAATGAAGTATGTGCGGTGAGTGGGACATTGGAGAAGACGATTGTGTGATGAACGTAGATTTCTATTGTAACGTCATTTTGTAACGGCCGTAAGGAAAGCTGTCATTTTCACTAGTATTTGACATGGTCGTCAAAAGACGCCCAGAGAGGCAATTCCCGTATTTTAAAAGATGGGTACGTTCTTCTGAACTCAGTCTCAATCCTGTCAAAAATAAAATTTTACGTACATACATTTTTGACAAGTTTTTGGCATTGAACGAATGGAGAACACTCCGTGTATTCTGGGTATCAAACTAACAGACCCGGTTAGGAATACGAACATCCGTTCCATCACAAAGATAATTGATGTCACTTGGAAAGCTGCCACGCTAAAATGGAACTGGGCTGGACACATCTGCCGCATGTCAGACGAACAATGGGCCAAACTAACGACCCAATGGGTCCCTCTTAATGGCAAGCGACATCGTGGCAGGCCCAGACGGAGATGGCGGGATGAGCTGGACTCCTTCAAGAAGAACTGGTCCTTAGCAGCTTTGAACAGAGAGAAATCGAAAGAGATTAACCTTTGCCCTGCAGTGTGACATCTTAAGCTAATAATAAATACATTTTATACATCAAGTATCTTGACTTGGCTCGCGCGAGGTTGCCGACATGTGGGATGTGGACTCGGCAATGATTGTGCCGATAGTCGTGACTGCCAATGGGTTAATAGCCAAGAGCCTCGACCAATACCTAAGGAGGCTCTCGTTGGGCAGCTGGATCAAGGGCTTGATTCAGAAAGCGGTACTTCTGGACACGGCCCGCATTGTCAGGAGGTTCCTCTCTCTGGAGCCCTGACCGCCGGTAGCTTGGACCCTGTCCCCGATACCGGTGGGCTACTATTTTTTATATTTTTAAATGTTTTTATATATTTGATATGCTTATATTTAAAAATATAATTTATATGTAAATAATGAAATAAAGGAGAATAATACATTTTGACATTGATTGTCGCTGAGATGAGATTGCGACTAGATTATGAACGTTTTTTAATTAAGGGAATTATTGTCCTTCTGATCCATTTGTTTACATTTTCGTCAGCTTACTTTTAAAACAAATCACATGATTCTTACTTACACATATGCATATAGATATTAGCAATCTAACAAAACCTAAGTCTCATTCAAATCTTAGGCAAATAACTTCGGTAAGCTATGCGTTTCGTTTACATTCATTCTCATTCACTCATTCATTCATATCAGACCATTGTGGTCTTGAATGAGAGCGAGCTATCAAATTGTGCGCCGACGTTCTTGCATTCCCAATAATGGCGGGATCATGAGCTGTAATACGGGATATGTGGCGGGTGAAGTGGGGAATTGGGCTTGTGGCTAAGTAATAACAGCCACACGGGTCGATCGATCAGGCTAAGCAATGCTTGCCGAGGTTGGTCCGTGGACAGGTGACCATCTTCACATACCAAGACCCCTCCGTGCCTCGGAAAGCATGCTAAGCTGTTGGTCCCGGCTGTCATTCGTGGATCTTTGACAGTCGTTAGGGGTCGTCAGTAGCCTGAAAGTCTGACAACCAGTCTTACCAAGGGGTATCGTATTACCCAGTAACTGAGTTATGGAGGTCAGATAGGCAGTCGCTCCATGTAAAATAATGGTATTCAGCTGCATCCATTTTGACTGGAAGCCGACCCCAACATAGTTCGGAAAAGGCAGGCAGATGATGAAGTGGGGAAATGGGTGATGTCGTTAGTGGTTGGTGAAGAGAGCATGGTGATTTTTTTTTTGTATAGAAAAGAAAAGATACACCTGCATCTGCCCACGTCTTCGTCCGCATGAAATTTCTTGTTTTTAGGGTTCCGTACCTCAAAAGGGAAAAACGGAACCCTTATAGGATCACTTTGTTGTCCGTCTGTCTGTCTGTCAAGACCCTTTATCTCGGGAACGAGTGGAGGTATCAAGTTGAAATTAAAACCATATACTCAGGTCTTCAGTTCCTTGAAACTGTGAAAAAACCAAACTTCTAAGTTAATGTGAAAAAAAGATACGGCCGTTTATGCCGCAAAAAACGTGTATTGCGACCATAGATATACATATATGTACATTTCTATGATTGCGACACTCAAGGGAATCAAAATTTATAGTGTACTTCCTGTTGATCTAGAATCATGAAATTTGGCAAGAAGCAATGTCATGTAGCACAAGTAAAGGATAAAATCCGAAAACCATAAATTTGTAGTTACATACCTACAAATTTGTACGGAACCTTCGGAGCGTGAGTCCGAATCGCATTTGTTTAACACATTGAAGGACATTGAACGAGACAAAATTGAAGTTTTATTGTTATTACGTCGAAAGCGATGAGTGTCCCGTAAAATACCTATTTATCCTATGACACTCGGCAATACTGTAGCTTCTCATTAGTGAAAGGATTTAGAATACAGGGGTATTCTTCGTAACTACTGATCCGATTCTGCATCCACAGCCCAACATCACCCACTGCTGGGCAGGACCCTCCTGTACCAGCCTCATCCAGGTTTTGGCAGACACGATGGCAACAATGACGTCCGCCCATCTCGCCGTCGAATGACCGATGTTTGTTTAAGGTGAATGCGCAGTGGTAGACCGCGAAATTCAAATTATCTTACGTTTTTTGCAATTTGCAGGTCAGTGTCAGGTTGTGTCTTGATCAAAATATGATTCGCGACTATAATAGATATGTATTTACAGAATTATAGTCATTAAAATATCTTTTTAAGTTAGATTTGTACCATAAGCACTTTTCCATAAGAGATTTGTTCTTATGGTAAAAATGTGTCTTAGAAAGATGTATTATAATGATTGTAATTCTGTAAATTACAGTCGCGAATCATATTTTGATCAAAATACAACCTGCCACTGGCCAGAAAATTGCAAAAAACATAAGAAAAAATTGAACTTCGCGGGCTACAACTGCGCATTCACCTTAAAGTTCGTAATTTCAGAAATACGACAAATTCCTGAAAAAATGATACGTTATCCTATCAATCGAGCCAATTTCAATAAATTATTTCCATTCAGTTCACAAACTATGTCATGAATGAAATTATTTTCAAAACATTCTAATCCCAGACACTTTCAACATTTCCTCACATTCCGTGTTTGCCTGCGACAGGTACATACAAATCCAGTGTTATTGCGCACTGAGTGGCAAGTAGCAGTATCACTGAGTACCGGCGCGGGATCTAGCAGAGATGATGATACCGCCAAATGAACTATTAATCTTCAGAGGGGCAATTCTCGTAATTTTCAAGAACGTTCACAGTCTGATCTCAGTCTCAATCTGTCAAAAAATACTTATAATTTCCCTACATTTTGACGTTTTTGACATTTGTTTGTCGCCGAGATGAGACTGTGACTAGATTTTTAACGTTTTAAATTACGAGAATTAGCCTTCAGAATTTCAGATGTATTTAAAGTGGTATGGATTACCGAAACAAAGTATCTTCACTTCTTGAAAACTTTATTTTTTTTATTTTTTACGTTGTTGAGCAGACAATTTTTCGAATTATGAACTTGTTGACGAATGTCACATGTCTTCGATTTTTTTATTCTAGTAATAGTAAGTTACAAGCACAAGCGACATGAATTCAGCTTTATATCTGTGATGACAAGGCATCTGCGATGCCAGTAAGTATTGCAGATTGCAGGCAGTGGTCACACACTTACCATAAAATCAAGTAGGTAATAGCCTCCTGACCGATTTCGGCCACGGTGGCCAATCTCAACGGAGATTAGCCAGATACGCAGGAGATATTATTGTGCACAAGTGTGTGCGCGACCTCAGGTGCACCACCAACTAACAAACTTGGGATGTTACTAAGAAATTCCTAAAGGAAAACCCATTAACAGTTTGTCCGACCTGGGAATCGAGCCGAGAACCTCACGCTCAGCAGTCGCGCCTGCAAGTACGAGACCAATGGGGCAGTCAATGCCAATCAATGCCAGCAGTTACTTTGCCGCTCAATAGCCAACAAGATTGGTATTATCAACTCTATAGAGATAACCCAAGCAGTAATAATTTGGGATTAAAATATGCATTTCTAGATATAATGTTTCTTTTCAATCCTAGTGCCTAAGAGTGGCCGCAGACTTGTATTAGTGCTAGCGCGCCTTCTTCACGCTTGCTCGAGTTTTGGGGCCGGTAGATAGTTTGGTTATATATTTGGTGTAGGTAAAAGTGAGAACGTTTTGAGAGCAGATGGTGATAAAATTAAATAGGTACACACAAAGTTATATAAGTACCTGTCTGGGTTCGAACTCACGACCTGTGTAACTCGTAAGTTGGGGCTACCACTGCTCTCAGTTTAGGTCCCTTGTAAAAGGTGGCGAGTCTATTGCACAGACGCCAGCACATCAAGCTACCCGAAACTGTAACATTTTCCCAATCAACTTTGAACCTTATGCTTTAGCGATAAAGTTGAAAATCTATTAAAGCAAGTTGACAGATTGTAGTAGCTTGATGTCTGTAAGTTTTTTTTTTTAACTTTTTAATATATTCTTTTATATTTTGTAGATGTCCAGCAGTTTATAGGCGATGAAGTATTTAGGAATTTATAAATGTGTCTCCGTGGGAGAAGAATGTATAATAATAAATGATTATGTTAATTTTATTTATTTTATTTAGGTAATTATTATTCTTTTGACTCATCATCATCAGAATCATAATTAAGCAATTGTTATTTAATTTGACTTAGGTTAGCACGTTAAGCCGTTGGTCTCGGTTGTCATTCGTGGATCTTTGACAGTCGTTACGGGTCGTCAGAAGCCCGAAAGTCTGACAACCATTTTTACCAAGGGGTATCGTATTACCCAGTAACTGGGTTGTGGAGGTCAGATAGGCAGTCGCTTCATGTAAAATACCAAATCAAATCAAAAGTCATTTATTCAAACTAGGCTGAGAATCAGCACTTTTCGAACGTCAAAATTACAAAAGACAGTCCCCCAAAACGCCCGCCCTTCACCACTTCCTAGTGCTTTCGCTGGGGGGGGGGGGGGAGAAGAAATGGCGGAACAAACTCCCCAGAACAAACGACTACCTCCTGCTTCACCACGCTGGGAATATTCTGATAGTGTTTTGTCTATCTATGGTGTATCTCTCATCATTATAGCTGCCAACTCCATAGTTCATAGTAAAATTAGCGTTATATTACGACAGTTGACAATAACGCCATCTGTGATTCTATTCCTGAACTTCTTTGAAAGCTTGCAAGCTGCTCTATGAGACTCTTGAGTAAGCAACGCATGTTCATGGTTTCCTATCCCCCCATAGATGGCGCTTGCTTTGTAGTCTTACTATTGCCTCATAGATAGCGCCAGTTACATTTTTCATTAAAAAATATAAAATTGTCAGAAGGAATGAATTTCCGTAGTGGTTTTAAAATAACAACTATACACATTTTGTATCAATATTTATTAAATCTATAAATGCAAATGAAATGCCCTCGATTAATAAACTAATAAATGCATTTTCTCGCTTAAAATTACATAAATAATTAAAATAGTTGATAAAAGCACCACAGTTTTTTTTATTACAATAATAAAAAGTTAACACCTTCACAGCTGCTATTGAACACCAGCGCCTCTACCGAGTAATTTTAGAACTAGACACGTTTAGCCCAGTTTATACCCAGTTTATGCCCATCGGCCATTTTTAATTATTTGACATCTGATGTCAATATTTTAACTACAGCAGTGAATATGTTAGCACAAAGATCTCTCAAGTAGTTTTAAAACAACATGAAGATGTTTGGAAACATTATTTTCTTACAATCGAGTATTTAAAGTCAAACTCCATTAAATAAACAAAACTTAATGTGAAAACAACAAAAAAAAATATCTCGTAAGTATATAAATAAACAGCTTGCCTTTTTTCGATTACAAGTAAAAATTACAGTTTTTCAATAGGTTAAAAAAAAAGTTTAATTCTTACTGGCAATCTTAAAACAAAAAATATATATTCTGTTCTTTCCCATACATATCTGCTACTTTTAAAATAACGGTTTTATAACCTACAACCTATTGTAACAGTTATTCAGTACGTTATAGTTCATTCTGAAGCCATTTTCGGGAACACCTTCAGTTACAATGTTGTCACTGTGGAAGTAGACGTACAGGGGTCCAGGTGGCGTTGCTGCAAAGAAAAGTCTTCATTAGTATCATTATCATTCCACAACAATATCAGAGGGGCAGTTCAGGTATTATTTTCTTAAAAAAAATAACTCTAATTTCCCTACATTTTTGACATATTTTGTTTGTAGTGAAGATGAGACAGCGACTAGATTTTGAACGTTTTAAATTAAGAGTAATGCATAACACACTTGCAATCACAATCTGAATTAAATCAAACACATAATTATGTTTATTATGTAGATTGGGGTTTTGGGCTTTCTAGCTGCAGCTGAATACTAGATAGTATTTAAGATGGAGAGACTGCTCATCTGACCGCCACAACCCAGTAAGATTAACAATCTATAAACATCAAACGCTAAGAAGCAAGGTCCAGTATGAGTAGTGGTATTCAAGATCGCTCAGCGCGCTATGCAGCGGACTATGCTCATAATTTCTTTGAAGGATAAAATCAGGAATGAAGTTATCCGAAAAAGAACCGGAGTTACCGACATAGCTTGCAGAGTAAGCAAACTGAAGTAAAGTTTGTTGAAGGCCTGATGGCCGGTGGAGCAGACGAGTCCTAGTACCGCGTATCAGAAAACGTAGTGTGGGACGCCCCCCAACTAGATGGACGGACGACGAAGGTGGATGACAGGGTGTTGTGGCGCAGCCTGGGAGCGGCCTATCTCCAGCAGTAGACGGCGATAAGCTAAGTTGTGTGAGTACTATGTAAGTACAAACTATAAAGCTACCATTTACGGGGTACGTCTTTCATTGACTTGAATGTGCCCTGGCGGCTGAGAGTATGTCATGCTCACTCAAATGTCTCGCTGATGGTGGCGCATGTGTTGGATCATTTAGCTCCCTTCAAAAGGGTTGAGCTGAATGGTGCTAATACATACGTCATGTTCGTGATCGGGCGCCGTCAGTAGGGACTGGTCATCTCTTTGCTGCCATGGCTTATTTTAATTTAATATTTGAATTGCTTTTTTTCTCGTCTTTTCATTATGGACGCTTTTATCGTTCTGCATCGTTCTCACATGCATAATTTTTAACTTGATTGATGTAACCAAGACTTTGTAACCATATTATTTTGATTTAAAAGAGTGTCCATGGAGTTTCTTGCCCGTTTTTCTCCATAGGTACCTACGCTTTGGAATGAGCAACTAGCTTCATCTTTCTGACTGACCGTCCCCTTGACAATTCAAAAGTACCTGTACCTAATTGGTTTAATTGAAATAAATGCTTTGAGTTTGAGTTGATTAACTTACAAGCAATAATCTGATTGTCAGCACTGCTCCCACAAAACTTGGCTCCTCTCAATCCATCAACAGTCTCTGCTTCTGGTATAAATAAGTAGTCTTCTGACTGGGCAAACCCTCGAGTGACGGGGTTGATTTGACAGTCGGTGTCAAGGTATAAGTTGCTGTCATCACGGTAGGCTAGGTTGAAACTCGCTGATGTGAACCTGAGAAAGAAGATGAATATGAAATGAGCATTATTATTATTTTACTGTGGCTGGCCTATTTTTTGGCCAAAGTATCGGCATCGCCATACAATGTCTTTTGGATACTTTTCCTGCTCACAGCGATGCGGACGAATTTTTTCCGCCGAGTATACGCGATTCAGTGCCGAGTAAATGCGATTCAGCATCACCGCCCCGACTGAAGCCGAGCATACCCGATTCAGCATCACCGACCCAAGCGTGACAGTTCAGTTTCGTTCACTATTCAGAAAGAGCGTTAAGTGCCCCTAAAGAAGTGTTCACTTCAAAAAGAAAGTCACTACATGCTTCGCTTTGCAGTAACTGAAATAAATAAATAAATATTTCGGAAAAAAGAATCCATAGAGTGTTAGAGTAACATAATATTAAAACATCTTATTATCTAGTGTTAGTACCAATTAGTAATAGACAGCCGATAAGGTGGGCCAACGACCTGGTCAAGATTGCTGGACGATTCTGGCTTAGGAAGACTAGAGACAAAGAAGAGTGGCGTGCATTGCAGGATGCATACACTCAGTGTTGAGTGGCGAAAGGCTGAAGACGACGAAGAAGAAGAGTACCAATCACCCTCCGCACAAACTGCTATAAAATTGGAGAGCTGAAACTCTCCGCTACAGTTCTCAGGATGCGGTTGCGAATCTTTCACTCTCCTCAGTAGTGAAGCTTGCGCAAAAATTTCCGACGCGCTACAGTAGTGAGTCTCAACAACATCCTGAAAACATTGTTTTATTCGTCACGCAGGACATACAGCGATATTTTAGTGTAATGAACTTACTTGATACCGCAGACATCAGAACTCTTCTTGAAGCAGGTGGCGTAGATCAAGTTCGCGATGTACGGGCCAGCTCCTCTGTTGTAGTTGAACGATTCGAAGGCTGATTGGCGTTCTGGGTAGTACTGGAGACAGCCGGGCGGTGCTGGAGGGACAAAGGTGAATCATTTAATTAGACCATTCAGCAATGCTGTTCTTGAAAGTACAGATTAAAAAATATCGAATGGAGAACTTAGTTACTTTGGAAAAGAAAGGCCAGAAGATACTGAACACGTTTATTTCAATGTATAAATGTGCGATGAAGAACTTCGTTCCAAAAAAGAAGATTAACACCATTTAACCAAATTGTTATCAATGGTTAACAATTTCTATCCTTCATCATCTGCCTGCCTTTTCCCAACTATGTTGGGGTCAGCTTCCGGTCTAACTGTATGCAGCTGAATACCAGTATTTTAAATAGAGCGACTGCCTATCTGACCTCCACGACCCAGTAACTGGGTCGCAAAATACCCCTTGTTAACACTGGTTGTCAGACTTTCGGGCTTCTGACGACCCGTAACGACTATCAAAGATCCACGAATGACAGCCGGGACCAATGCCTTTACGTGTTTTCAGTTGGTGTGTACAGATGGTCACCCATCCACGGAGCAACCGCGGCAAGTGTAGCTTAACCTGATCGAGAATGAAAATCTTGCTTAGGTTGGTAGTATAAAAGAAAGTTAGCTTACCAATGAGGTACTCGTCTCTGTCGGCTGAAGAAGTGAATGGCGTTGAAGGTAGAGACATTGTGAGGGCTTCTAGGATACCGTCGCGGTATTTACTGGGGACAGAAGAAAATAAAGTTTTTAATTCTGAACATATCAACCCATTACCTGACCAAATGCTTGCCAAGTCTATAGAAATAGTACATTACTGCAGCGGCCAGCAAAAGAAGCATTGATGGACGAACGTGTAAATGTGGGCCGAGGCGAAGCGGTCATTTGTTTTTTTGTAAATAAACAGCTTTCTATTGCAAACCAGTTCGAAATTTAATTAAAATCTTTGATAAGTTACCTCCTTGGTTACCATGTTTCGGAGTAAAAGATCGTTCCATTTTTAAATTACACGACAGATATGAATTTACTATGTAATTTATTTGGCCGCTAAACCACGACAGATATGGATTTTCACACAACTTTTGCCGGCGCTGCTCTCATGTATTTGGCCAGTACAGCAATTTCGATTTATCTCGAAGAAGGTTGTTAAAATAATGCTCATATTTCCAAGCATATTTGTTTTTCTTCTAAGTACGATCGCACGACAAGCTGCGTAATTGCGTATAACAGTAACAATGGCTTTAATTTTGACAGTTCAACAACATTCATTGCGTCATTAACGTTGTTGAACAGACATCATTTTTCGAACATATGAAGCAATGGGCAATATCCTTCAAAATTATTCAGATTGTAATTGATAGTGTGTTACGCAATTAGGGTGCTGAACTCTCATTCACGTATTACGTAGGTACAGCTTGATTAATTTCGTCGTTAAAAAACATTCCTTTGTGCACATCATTCTCTTGTACTTATCCCAATTTATATGTAGTCGGCGCAATATGTCTTCTTTTTCCATCTAGGTACTTCTATGTCAGCTGTCATCTCTGTAGTCACCCCATTTCTAACCATATCATCTTTCACACAGTCCATCCATCGTTTCTTTGGTCCTCCTTTACTCTTATAACCATCCTCGTTCATACCCAAAACCTTACGACATTTTCGTCATTCCCCCGCATCACATGCAATGGAATGACTTAGTGCACTTTTTTTCTTTAATCACTATGTGTCCATCGGTCAGTATCGCGACTGTTTTCCAAAGGTTAATTATTTATTTATTTAAATATACCTTATTGTACACCAAAAAAATATATAACATAACAAAAATACATCAAACACTACAAAATATACAATGGGCAGTCTTATTGCCAAAGATGTCTCGCTGCGATTCATCGCGGGATGCTTGAGGGTTTACATCGTTGCTTGGCAGACAGAACAGACTTCTTTTATCTGTTCTGTGACTTGGCATGTGCGTGCGTCTCTATTAGCAAGCATTTGTTTTACATGGATCGAGGTAGCGAGCTATAACGCGACCGCGAGGCATCTTCGGCATGTACTAATTACCCTCTAAGTAAATATACTTAAAACAAAATGGCGCTACCAGGGACTTACCCAAGAGTATTGAAACACTCCAGCTGGGTGACCTTGATCTTCCAGGTAGCTTGAGGAAGGTTCGGCTGTGAGCTACGATCGGCTATCTTGAAGTTGATACGGATGGCACGGCTGTTCGTTGACGCGTTCACTCTGACGTATACTGCGCAAGAGTGATGAGAAATACATTTATAACTTTTTGAAAACAGATAAATAGATAAATGCCCAATTGAAATTTTGCTTGCACCCATGAATGTTGCACTAGTTTACAGTAACTAACTGTATAGGCAACTACCTTCCACCCGCGACTTCGCTCGCGTGATATCCACTCTGACATGTCCCGCTTTCCGCGTAACGTCGCCTCCCGAACATTTTACACGACTCGTACACAAAAATTTCCATGGACCGGTAGTAAACTAATGACTGTTTCCTCAGTGGGTATTTCAATAAAAGACACACTCAAATAACCGAATTACGGCCATGGCGGCCGATCTCAGCGGAGACCAGCCTTCGGCGCGGGAGACATTATAGTGCACAAGTGTGTGCGCAGACACAGGTGCACTCTCTCTTCCCTCACTCTCATAGTCCGATGGGACGGCAATCCGACACGACCGGAGTAGGATTAGGCGCGGAACCAACGGCTTAACGTGCTTTCCGAGGCACGAGGATATCACACCGCTAGCTTCCAAACTCCTAATGGAAAACCCCAATAATATTTTACCCGACCTGGGAATCGAACCCAGGATCTCACGCTCAGCAGTCGCGCTTGCGACCACGAGACCAACAGCTTAAAGACATGAATTTATGGAAATGTTTGGAAGGAGAAGATTATGCTCCGCTGACCAAAATCAAAGAGGGGAAGCATATGATGGTCACTGGAAAGGATGGTATACTCACAATGCTGTCCATTGTTGTCTCCGCAGAGGGCCGGCAAGATGTCAGAGTTAGCTTGAAGATTGGTCACTTGGAAGATGTCATTCCTGCAGGTGTATCCTGGTCGCTGGGTCACATTCTCAACAGCTTCAACCTGAAAACGCCACTTGATTAAGTTAAACTATTTAAAATAGTAAAATTAGATTTTCCTTCCTTTTTTTAAGTCGGTTAGAACGGGGGTTCGTTCGGGGGTTCAGTTTTTACTTGGAGCGACTGTATCTGAGGGGCAACAGTCTGATCACAGTCTCAATATGTCGAAAATGCCTCTAATTTCCCTATATTTTTGACAAGTATTTGACATTGATTGTCGCTGAGATGAGATTGCGACTAGATTTTGAACGTTTTTAATTATGGGAATTGGCCTTCTGGCCTCCATAACCCAGTTACTGGGTAAGGGTGCTTACATAAAGCAGCCGGTTCTCCAGTACAGATCGCTGCAGGTTGATCTACGGAAAGAAACGGTCACAACGTTTTACCTGTTTCTTTATGTGTGAGCGCATAAGTTGATACGGTGATATTTTTTTATCCGCACCAATCGTTACCGGCTTGTCTTTACCGGGAACCCGCGTCTTTTTGTACGCATCCTAACACAATACCTCTTGGTATGACTGATTGTCCGAATTCTAACTATCCGTAACGACTGTCAAAGATCTATGAATGGTGAAAATTATTGGCTGATTAAACTTGCAGTGGTAGGTGGAGCCAAGTTGAAGGTTTCGAAGTCGATCCTCATTTGGCAGACGTTGTTGTTGTTGATCTCAACGTTGTAGGAGCACTCGAGACCAGAAGACTCTCTGTTCAGCGGGGGATTGATGAAGACTGCGACCTTCGTGTTGGTGCGGACGTCACACGCATTTACTGGAAGAAAAATGATTTAGAAAGAAAAGAAAGAAAAAGTAATTATTGCGACTCGTATAGGAAGATCACAAACTAAACTAAACACAGTAAAAAAAGATACACGTTAAATAAAAAAAAAGTAATAAAAACAAAAAATGACACAGAAAGTCCTATACGAGGCCAAAAGGCTCCTATCTCAGCATGACGCTGCAACATTTGAAAAATAAATGTGACAGCGCTGGTAGTATAAACTGCCCCTTGTTCGTCATCCATAATATCACGCTTGGAATCCTCGAAGGGATAAGTATATCTCTGCCTACTCTTGATCCTTAAGGAAATTCTTAGTAGCACTCGGAGTATGCAATTGGAAAACTCAAACTCAAAGCATTTATTTCAATTAAACCATTTACAGGCACTTTTGAATTGTCAAGAAGTCGGTCAGTCAGAAAATATGAAGCTAGTTGCCCATTCCAAAGCGTAGGTACCTATGGAGAAGAACGGGCAAGAAACTCCATGGACACTCTTTTAAATTATAGTTTTACAAAAATGTTAGTTACATCATTTATTTTGAATTTATAATTATGTGACAACGATGTAAAAAAAAGAAACTTACTACGCGTTAAAAGCGTCCAGAGTACAGCAAATAGTAACAAAACAAAAATTCAAAATAAAATAATTCAAAATAAGCCGAGGCAGCTGAGTGATGACCAGCCCCAACTGACGGCGCCCGTTCACGAACATGACGCATAGATCAGCACCATTTAGCTCAACCATTTTGAAGGGAGCTAAATGATCCAACACACACGCCACCGTCAGCGAGACATTTGTGTGAGCATGACATACTATCAGCCGCCAGGGCTCATTCAAGTCAATGAAAGACATTACCCGGTAAATGGTAGCACTATAGTACATAGAACTCACATCTGTGCAAAACTTACATTTCGCCAGTTATGTTTTAAGTGCCATTGACCTTGACCTTGACAACGCACAAATCCATGCTCCAAGTTGCTGCCGAAAATTCCCTCAAGAGACTAGGACCTTATGTTTAAGGTGTGAGAAAGAGGGTGTAAAGTACACTCATCCTCCATAAAAAGAAAGGATCCTCCGACCAGACGGAGGTTGTACGAGTATCGGGTGGGCTAATGTCCGACGATCGCGACGTTGTATATTATGCTAGACGAGCGGAAAACTTTACTTGCGCGATGCAGGATTTTGCGTGACGTCAGTTTAACGTGTTCACATGTGGCTATGTAGATGCTGCCACATGCTCAACAGTCGTTTTTGCAACTAGGTAGTTAACTACAATATGAAAAGTTAGACTTGGTAGAATGTCGACTTTGTCACAGTCTGTGACCGTCTCTGAGTGAGTTGTATACACCCCGGTCCTGTACAACGTTACATATCGCACTGACTCCGCGTGGTGGATTACGGCCTACTCCCTCTCACTAAGAGGAGTCCCACCTGTGGGAACATTATGTTAATTATGTTATAGCAGTGGTGGCCCAGTGGTAACGGACACCGGGACACGACTTACGAGTTGTAGGTCGTAGGCTCGAACCCAGGCAGGCGCTTTACTTTGTGTAAATTATTTCATCACCACTGCTCTCAAAACGGTGAAGGAAAACATCGTAAGAAAACCGGCATGTCCTAGAACCAAAAGTTCGAAGACATGTGACATCCACCAACCCGCACTGGGCCCGCGTGGTGGATTACGGCCTACTCCCTCTCACAGAGAGGAGGCCTGAGTCCCAGCTGTGGGAAAATTATGCTAATTATGTTATACTATAGTTATGAAAGCACTTACAGGAACAACAAGTAGCGAAGACCCCACAGAAGCCAATAGCCTTGCCTCCTTGTGTGTTGCATTGGTTTCTGGACAGGCAAACACCGCCGGTTATTCTGTCACTGCCCTGGCATTGCTCACCGTTGCCCACCGTGAAGATACTGGCCGGTGACTGACGAGCGGCTGTAGGATTAATATAATCATTAGCTAGGTCCACAGCGGACGATCCAGTGCACTTTGATGAGGCGTGGTAGGAGCGCGATCCAAATGCGCGGTCGGTGTGGTCACGCGGTGGAGTTTTTTGACAAGCTATTTGTTTCCCAACCGTACGTATTGTGGCTGTTGACCGCAGTAGACGATCCCACCTAAATTTTTATACAAAGCGAAGCCAAGTATGCGCATGTCATGTCAATGGTGTGTTAAGAAAAGGACGTTGATGTTCAGTATAATTTAAAAACAGAAAGTTTTCATCTGGACGTCGAGAGCCTGAAGTATGAAACTTTATGTATAGAATTTAACGCTTACAGGCTGATAAAGATAAGTCTTATCTGACCAATTTTAATAAACGTCCACATCGATGGGAATTAAATGAGGATACATAATACTTTTATAAAAGCCCTATCATCTTCATATCATTAGTGGGACGTTGACGTCACTACATTGATTCCTCTCAAAACTCACTGTCCAGCATTGAACACCAACGTTCCAACAAAAGTAGCAGTGGACGTTAACGGTCTGACAAGTGGACTTAAACGTTACTTACTTCTATAACTTTGTCCATCGTCCACTACAGAAGCGCTGCTGTAACTAACAGCGCATATCAGTAGCACATGTAATAGTCTATGTAACGCCATCTTGGATTTACTGGAACAAAAAATAAGGCATTTAAAAAAAAAAGCAAATAGAAAGAAAATACGTTTATTTGCGATAAAACCTGCCGCATAAAAACAAACACAAAAATTAACAAGTTAGGGGAAAATGTGCGTCACATCCACGCAAAACAGCCATCGCTCAGCATAATGCTGTGAACCTATGCGAGACGGAGCCAACAGATCACACACAGTAAAGTTTATACCTAATTAATGACAGTCACATGTCCCATTTTCAAGTACCAAGTAATAAGGGCGTTGTATTTTACAGCCAGAATCAAATCTAGGTATCGACTTTCGACCTAGGGGTCCGGTCCCAAGACCTCATGCACACCAGTCGCATTTGTGATCACTATACCAACGCACAGTGTTATTTTACCTTAGTTGCGGACATGCTCTTGGAAAGCTAACAATCAAACAAAACCATCAAACTCTTATTAAAACTCCGCCGGCTCTAACTGGTTTAAGAGATATTAATAAATTCGAGAAAAATCCTTAAAAACCATAGAAACACATCTCGGTTTTGGGTTTGATTTGCTCGGCTTCTAAGGGTCATAGCGTGAAGCCGAGCAAGAAGAAATAAAGTCAAGAAGAACACTACGAGAAAACGAACAACGGGATGGGTCAATTTGACGTTGACGAAGTCGCGGGCAGAAGCTAGTTTAGTATTATCATCTGCCTAGCCTTTTTCCAACTATATTAGGGTCGGCTTTCAGTCTAACCGGATGCAGTCCAAACACCAGTAATTTATATAGAGCGGCTGCCTATCTGACCGACCGAGACCAACGCGACGGGGGGGCAGTTAAAACAAGTGGAATTTGTGGAAACAGGTATCCTTAGAGTACCACCCAGCGGACTAGAAAAAAGCTATTTTCGAACGCGTCCACAATATAAAAGAGGACTAGTTTCAAAAAGAATTCAATTAATAAAAATCAAATCTACATTCTTACGGAACGACACAACGAATTTCAACATCAAACCTACCTCCAAAGGGCTCTTAAAACTAATTTATGAACTACAGTTACTAAACCAATAACTAATAAGTTCAATAACCTACCAACCGGTTTGCTCCAAGATTCTAATCATAGGTAGATACTCCCCAAGGTAGGAAATTTATGTCAACGGGAAATAGCACCAGCCTACACTTAAATAACACATATGCAGTGCACAGCAATAGTTATTATGACAGTGGTAATATTTTCCGTGACAGTTTTGAAGATCGCAAGCATACTGGTTTAGGATTCAGGATATGACGAGCATATATCGTCGCTCGCATGACTAAAAGTTCTACCTATCTCATTAGTCTAATTTTTTAGCTGATTTGAGTTAAGAAAACTACATTTTTCTATTCGTGAGTCCGCGTCGTATCTCAACGTTATTTGGATCTCAAAATATAACCATTTTGAAAGGCAACAAAATGTCAAAACCCTTTTTCTCAGGAACGTGTGGACTTATCAAGTTGAAATTAATGTCAAATACTCTGGGCCGCAATCCATTTTTTTTTTTTTTTTGGATGGGAAATCATCTAATGACTCCTCCCGCTCTGGGTGGAGCGGAAGGGAGTGTCAGACTCTTACTGACTAAAACCCACCCGTGTTCCTTCCATCCCTTGAAGCAGTGAAAAAATCAAACTTCTAAGTTAACGCAATCAAAAAATAATGGGTGTTTGTTTCAGAATCAAAACCTAATGGTACTTCCTATTGACCTAGAATCATGAAATTTGGCAAGAAGCAATGTCACGTAGCACAATTAAAGGAAAAAATACGAAAACCTTAAATTTTTTGTTACATACCTACAAATTCGTACGGAACCCTCTATGCGCGAGTCCGACTCGCACTTGACTGATTTTTTTGCTTGAGTATAATTTTCATAATTTATATTTATTGATATATTGGCGTGGCTAACTGACATATGGCAAATAGTTTAATTTAATATTCTGTCTCGTAATGTTAATTACTTTGCAAACCTACGATTGTATAGAAGCAAGCTTTTCTAACTGGACAGACAGCTGTGCTGCTGGGGAGTTTGTTGCGCCACTTCTTCCCAGCAAAAGCACTATGAAGTGGTTTTATGTAATTTTGACGTTCGAAAATGCTGATTCTCAACCTAATTTGAATAAATGACTTTTGATTGATTGATTTGCGGTTCCGACCACTAATATCTTGGGATAAGGGCAGGAGCTTGTAAACATACATTTAAATAGTATCTACGAGTGTAAAAAATGTGCAGTTGACAGCAAGTCATTGGTAACAAAACTAGTGCCACGCTGGCTAGCCCAAGATACAAAATGTTGCCACTGCCATACAGTCGACTTTAGTTACGTGAGGTGCACTCCTGAAGGTCAATTCTCGTAGGTAATTAAAAACGTTCAAAATCTAGTCGCAATCTCATCTCAACGACAATGAATGTCAAAAATATAGGGAATTTAGAGGTATTTTTGATAGATTGAGACTGAGATCAGACTGCGAACATTCTTAAAATTACGAGAATTGCCCTTCTGACAATTGCCCCTTTGGCTGTCCGTCTTGCTACGACTTGGCTCACTGGCTTTTAGTTTTAGCGAGGCTTGAGGTAACCCTAAGCTATGAAGTCTAAACTCGGATATGGGTGAAGATAGTTATCAAAACGTCTATCTCTATGTGGAATGCGCTCTCTCAGGAAATCTGGATGGCAAGTTGGCAACCAACCGATTAATTAGTATGGAAGTATGGATTAGGTATATATTTATACTTTATATAGGTTTTTGCGTCCCTTAATATTTAAAAATATTTATTCCTCAATTTATCACAACAGTACCTACCACTGTTTGTCACTGCATCACCCAAAGGTTGTCTGGGCATCTGTAGTGTGTTTAAAGTATTAAAAATAAAATGTTAGTTCTTGAAAGCTTATCTCAAGTCTCTCTAATCAGTAAATCAGCTGTCAAATAAAACGTTGTGATTGGCTGACCGACACAACAACCAATCATACTATTTGAAAAGAGATTAGGAAACTGATTCCATTGATTACCTTGCTGACACTAAGATCTGACATTAATCTCTTCCTGTTAGTATACAAGTCTCTTCAACCATTAACGTTCAGTAAGATGTACGTCTTACCATTAGTTAATCTATTACGAGTGTTGTTTAATCTAATCTTCCAGCTAATACCTTTTTTGCTTCCACTCCAACTAATACGACAAACTGGTTCTCAAAACGGTAAAGTTATAAGTGTAGAGGCATCTGACGGACTATAATCAATACTGTTAATCTGACGCAACGCTAAACGAACGACCGTTATGTTTAAAAGGTATTTTTAAATTTCTTCTCGAACTACGAAATTGAGGTAATGAAATTTTAATAGCATCGGTTTGTAATTGGCTCACTCAGCTCACTGCAGGGCAAACACCTCTTCTTTGACAGAGACGAACGAACATTTTTTTTATGATTGGCATCTCGCAGTTCAACCTAGGAGGTTGTTTTCTGCTTAACCGGACTTGTCTGTGGTTGCCTTAATATATTATGTCCTCCAGCCAAGGCTTAAAAAACAAAGTTTGTGCAAGCCGTTGGTCTCATTCGTGGATCTTTATCAGTCGTTACGGCTCGTCATAAGCCCGAAAGTCTGACAAACAGTCTTACCAAAGGGTATCGTATCACCCAGTAACTGGGTTGTGGAGGTCATATAGGCAGTCGCTCCATGTAAAATACTGGTATTCAGCTGCATTCGGTTAGACTGGACGCCGAACCCATCATAGTTAGGAAAAGGCTAGACAGATGATTAGCACACACAGATGACAGTTCGTTTTGGAAAAAGATTAGCACCGTATATAATACGAGTATTATGCCAGGTTCTGAACTCGAAACAAGTGTTTTTAAACCAATCACAGCAGACCCTATCAGAATACCAGCGGTGCGGTTTTTTATCAAATATCTCAGCATTATGCTGATATAGGAGCCGTTTTGGCATGGCATCGCACAGAACTTACTTTTTTATTTTTACTATTTTGTTAGTTTTTATCTTTATCAGTTGTTTGAATGTTCTTTTTACCTGACTACGGCGAAGCAAAAAGAAGGGTTATGATTTTGACCGGTATGTATGTATGTTATGTTCCCTCATAACTTCAAAAGTACTTATAATAATTTGACATATCATTAGAAGAAGCACACGTATCGTTAGAAGCGTCTTGACCGTCCGCTGGTTATAGGCTAGGCTATGTGACGTCACACTAAATTCCATATAGCTCCCTCTAGAGGATATAAAGTAATGAATTTTAAAATAAATATCTTGGGATGGTCAATGGTGCCTTGTGGAGTATCAAATGAAAGGGCTTAATTAGCAAATTTCAAAAATATAAATATTACTGAAATAATCCCCAAAAAAAATTAAATAAAAAAATGTTTGGCCAAAGAATCAGTATTGCCATACAACGTGGCAATGCTGCCAGCCTTTTGGGCACGTTTCCTATTGACAGCGATGCGGACGAATTTTTTGATGCCCTTTGATTATTTCCCCTCCCTTTTTATGTACTTGTACATATTATTATTTTAAGACAGCTTTTAAATATTGTAAATATTTTGATTTGTAAATAAAATAAATCAATAAAAAAAAAAATAACTAAAACCCGATACCTATGTATGTTAGTAAGCGGCATGCGACCACGGGAAGGTACTTTCTTGTTTCATCCTTTTCAGTAGTCAGGTTTTAGTTTTAAACTTCTGGCACCCATTGTGTGGAAACTTTTGCCCAGCGGTCATCCTGCATGCGGCTGATGTGACCCGCCCAATCCCACTTGAGCCTGGCAGCCTTCTTGCCTACGTCTATTATACCCGTTTTGGAACATAGCGTGCTGTTCCGAATTTTATCTTGTCTCTTTACACCCAGGATGCTGCGCTCCATCGCTCAAGGCGGAACTTTTGCGACTTGGTTAGCGACTACGGGTAGTCAGAAGCCAAAGTCTGACAACCAGTCGTACCAAGGGTATTGTATTACCCAGTAACTGGGTTACGGAGATCAGATAGGCAGTCGCTCCGTGTAAAATTACTGGTATTCAGCTGCATTTGGTTAGACTGGAAGCCGACCCTAACCAAGTTGAGAAAAGGCTAGGCCGATGATGACTTACATTAGGTAAGCATTAAGGGGCTTAGAAGACCTAAACGCAAAAAACGCAAGTTTTAGAAACAATAAAAGTATATGATAAACTACAGTAAAAAAACTCAAAAAAATATATTATGATATTCTTCAGGATAAATGCGAGGAAGATAGTGTGTTGAATACATAATACAACTTATTTGGTACGATATAAAAAAATCATGAAGATACCTCTAAAAACTTTTTGTCAGATTATTCTACAAGCAACATACTAAAACTATAGTGTTTTAGTTTTTTTGTCCAAACACTAGATTTTTCGTAAATCGATAATTGCTTCATATTTTGCAAAAAATTACCAGCGTTGTGGCATCGCGCTTCTCTTTCTTTTCTATGCAGTCCGACAAAGACCGCGCTTTAGGTCATGTAGTCCTCTTAAGAGGAAACGCGGGTGGTCGTTTCGCCATAGAAACGCTCTCGTCTGTTTTCTTTCTGGTTAACGACCATAAAGCAATGATTTTTTACAGAATAATAAATATCAACTACTTGTATGTCCCTATGTTTTCGTTTTTGATGATACATTATTTTTATAAGCACTAGAACCCTCAAAACATGCCGATTCAAACCGCTGTCAACAGAGGCCTAGTGTACAAATTTGACAAATATAAATGAAAAAAGAAAAACATGGGGACACAGTATATATCCTTCTTATTCAGTTTATAAAATATATTTTATATTGGTCCAATATTGGAGGAGGAAATAGGCAAGAGCCAAACCTCGAATTACGACTTTTTACTGAGGATTTTTCGAAAATCTCTCCAACCGCATTTCCTCTGAGCACCATAGGTTGAATGAAATTTAATAACTAAATGTATTTAACACAGATTAGTCACTTTATTAATGTCTTGGGGAAACTCCTTTTACTTCGTTTCTAACTGGTTTCACTACAAAATAGAAACACCAGACGTTAATTTAAATATGTACCTTTCTAAACAGCTGACATCAGATAAAAATAACTCAATAACGATGTCAAAATAAATAGGATTCTAGATTAGTAGAGTCATGATCCTTTCTTACAAAATGAAAGCGATACATTTCTTTCTCTCGAGCATTGATGCAAGTCATCATCTGCCTGCCTGTTCCCAAGTATGTTGGTATCGGTTTCCAGTCTAACTGGATCCAGCGGAATACCAGTATTTTACATGGAGCGACTGCCTATCTGACCTCCACAACCCAGTTACTGGGTAACACGATACCCCTTGGTAAGACTGGTTAATTGTCAGACTTTCGGGCTTCTGACGACCAGTAAAGACTGTCAAGGATCCACGAATGACAGCCGGGACTTGCTTTGCTTTTCGAGACACGGAGGGGTCTTGGTATGTAAAGATGGTCACCCATCCACGGACCAACCGTGGCAAGCGTAGGTAGCTCCTTATCGATCGACCCGTGCGGCTGTTATTACTTAGCCACAAGCCCCTCCATATCCTCTAAACATAACTGTCAAGTTCTAAGTATTACAAATCCCGCTAGCTTTTAGTTGTAAAGATATAAAACTTTATTGATTTCTAAATTCTATGTGCTATTGTCTGCAAACGTGCCTAACTGTGCGTCTGGATAACTGTTAGGTGATATGTAGAGGTAAACTTTCAACCTACGTAGAATTGTAGGCATAGGTAGGTAGTGAAAATAAAGCCTAGCTTTCTGCTTTTACACCTGTCAACTAGCAGTCGAATGTTCTGATCAATTTTTTACCACCTTCACAAAGGGGGAGGTTCTCAATTTCCAGTTTTTTTTTTTTTTTGTTTTGTATGTAAGTACAACGATTTCTCTGAAACTGAACTGATTTAAGCTATTCGATTTTCATCTGGTAGAGGAAACACGAAAAGATCCCATATTATTATTTAGTTTACTAACTTCTGCCCGCGACTTCGCAGCCACCCACCGCGTCGCATGGCATCGCCTGCCCGTACTATCAGTTCCTAATTCGAAGACATGTGACATCTGCCAACCCGCACTGGGCCCGCTTGGTGGATTACGGCCCACTCCCTCTCACCGAGAGGAGGCCTGTGTCCCAGCAGTGGGAACATTATAGGCTGATTATGTTATGTTATACTCATGTTTGAACAAATAAAAAATATCTTATCTTAGTTGTGAAGGGAAAAAATTAAATCCTTGGACCGTACGACCACAAAATACAGAGAGGTACGACTCACGGATTCAGGATCCAAAAATTACAAGGACAACGCAGAACACAACCTAATACTTATAATACTTACTTTAATTTTTTTTTGTTTACATTCTTAATTTTTATTTTTTCGCTTGAGTTCGTATAGTGTTTATTGTATTTGTTGGTATATTGGCGTGGCTAGCTAACCTATGGCAAATAATTTAATTTAATGTCCTGTGTCCTGTAATGTTAATTACTTTCCATACCTAGTGTTGTATAAAATCAATTATTTTCTAACTGAACAGACAGCTGTGCTGCTGGGGAGTTTGTTCCGCCATTTCTTCTCCCCAGCGAAAGCACTAGGAAGTGGCGAAGGGCGGGCGTTTTGGGGGACTGTCTTTTGTAATTTTGACGTTCGAAAAGTGCTGATTCTCAGCCTAGTTTGAATAAATAACTTTTGATTTTGAACTTAGCAACCTTTAGCAGACCCAGATCCTACAATAATTTTATGCTCACAATTACCTACCTAATCTGCATTAGCGATTTATTGGCCAAATATGTAAACAAATATGAGTTTATAAAATAACTTTAAAGCCTACACAATAAAGTTCAGTTTACGCTACAACTTCAAATTTTTTTATAACTTTTTCAATAGTGCTAGTCACTCACACTGAAATCAACTTAATTAACATTAAAATAACGTTGATATTTGTTTAACTTGAAATAATATTAATTTGAAATATAATTTTGAATAGACTACATTATGTTTGCATCGATTTTGAATTAGTTAATACTAGCTTGTCACGCGCGGATGTCGAAAAATATCCCACGTACCTACATGAGCACTTATGAAACGTCAGAAGCTAGGTGCACAGTTCCAATTGGTACCTTTATAGTTTTTCCTTAAATCCCTGGTAGGCTCCACAATTTTTAGGGCAATTAAGGTATTTGTAAACAATTACAATAAAATTTAAAAACATTTTTTTTCTTACTTATCACAATTTAAAAGTATTCTTATGACCTACAATAACAACAATAGAAACAAAAAAAAGTACGAAAACATCGGGAAATAATTTCCCTAAAATTTTCCACGCAACTATACGTCTATAAATAAGGTGCTATAAAAATATCTGCGACGGCTTCAATGGGAGACAGTATTTTGTATATAGATTACAGTAGTGTAGACATTTTGTACCCCGGAATAGTTAAATCTCAATTTGAGAATATAAATAAATTAAATAAACATTTATTTACTCTATTCTGCATAACGTGGTTCACAAACTACGCGCGATGTGTCGCTTCGTCACATTTTGCGAAATTAAATGACTGTGCGGCAACAGCTAATTACTATGGGACAGTTTCAACCAACTAAATCAATTCAAATTTATACGCACATTTTTTTGTATGAAAAAATGTATGACATACGATCAATAATGTATTTTTACTATTGTAATCTATATACAGAATACTATCTCCCATTGAAGCCGTGGCAGATATTTTTATAGCACCTTATATAGGTATTAAATTCGAAGTTGTACTTACGTGTGAGGTCCAGCGGCGTGTTTGCGGAAGTGTCAGAGTTATGCAACGCAGCATCTTATATAGAGGAGAGATAACCGCTACACGGAGAGATTGCGACACGAAGGGCTGTCGCACAGAGGAAGCTATACTATTTTGAAGCTACACTTCCATAGCGTCGTCGGTCGCAGCGCAAAGGTCGCTTTGACTCAAAATCAAAATATTTTTATTTCACATAAACCAACATGGGCACTTATGAAACGTCAGAAGCTAGGTGCACGGTTCCAATTGGTCGTTTCCTATGGCGAAGAGCCGGCAAGAAACTCCATGGTCACTCTTTTAAAAATAATTGGCTTTTACAATGTTTTCAAATTACAGTAGGTATGGGAGGACAGCGTAGGCCTGTCAACAAGTACCAGGTACTTGATAAAATAAAAAATGGTCTACAGATCTAAAGTCTACAAGGCTTACAAAGTCCTCACATTTACAAAATAATAATGTATCAAAAGGATAAATAAAATATACTAGACTGCATGTTTTGGGGCACAGAGGACAGCTTAGGATAGGAGGTGGAGCAAAGTTTACTCCACATCCAGACGATATCGCCGTGGAAGTGGTGAAGTTTTGTGCCAACAAAATCTGAACTACTGTCGCGTAAAGGGACACGGAGCAGGAGCAATGGCCCTGTGGTAACGATCCCGAGTTACGAGTTTTTGGACAAGGATTCGAACTCAGGCGCTTTACTTTGTGTAAATAATTTCATCACCACTGCTCTCAAAACGGTGAAGGAAAACATCGCGAGGAAACCGGCATGACCTAGAACGAAAAATTCGAAGACATTTGTGACAACTACCAACCCGCACTGGGCCCGCATGGTGGATTACGGCCACCTCCCTCTCACAAAGAGGAGCCTGTGACCCAGCAGTGAGAACATTGTAGGCTGCTTTGGCCCATGAGGATCTTGAAAACTCAAAAAAATAGTGAATCTTATGGTTTTCTAGACTCCGATCATATTAGCCAAACCAAGCTTTTATAGCTTTGCTGGTACTGGAGGCTCGCTCTAAACTATCTCCAATGTTAGCCTGTGCGTATGCATATATTGCTTTTATATGCAAGTGCATAATCTCGGATAGAAAGAAAAACAAAATCCCTGTCGCTCATCCCACACGAGATTATAATTATCTCTCATCTTTGGAAGACGCTGTTTTATTTTGATTTTTGAGATACAAGAAAATTATCATGTACGTTTGGTATTTAGGGTGACTTAGTTCCTGATTTACATCCGTCACCACACACATCTAATTCTCGTAATAAAACGTTCAATATCTAGTCGCAATCTCATCTCAGCGACAATCAATGTCAAAAACTTGTCAAAAATAATGTTTAAATTAGAGGATTTTGTGACAGATTGAGACTGATATCAGACTGAGAACGTTCGTTAAAAAAATACGAGAATTATCGTTCTGGTCCAGTTGAAAACAAGCGTCAGGCACTAGAATGTCTGTCTGGCGATTTGCTGAACTGGGCCTATTTGGCGCAGCCGTAAGGGCGCTTGCATATAGAGGCGGGTTCCCGGTAAAGACAAGTCATCATCATCATCATCTGCCTAGCCTTTTCCCAACTATGTTGGGGTTGTTTTCCTCCTCGGATAAGACAAGTCGTGCGGTTGAAATAGTCCCACATTAACGTATGCGCTCACACATAAAGAAACAGGTAAAACATGTAACCGTTTCCTTCCGGAGATCAACCTGCAAAGATTGTATGGAAGTCGGGCCCGAAAACCCACTTCTTTGTGCATGCACCCTTTGGCACACTGCTAATTTCTTAATTCGGACTTTTCACTTTTTTATTTGTTTTATCAGCAGCCATATCAGTATGCATCTGATGTATTGTGTATTTTAGTCTGTGCTAAATACATATACCTATTCTCTTTCTTTCTAAATAAATAAATTGGTATTGATGTGTAGGAGGATGATGATAGTTCGGTGATGAGATCCTGCGTCATTGGACAGGTCCACTCATATTTCTGTGCGGTATTCCTCAAGTGAGCATCTTAAAAATAATTAACTTTGTTCTCATTATGATCTCTGACTATTACATGAAATTGCATGAACTTATAGAGAAGAATAAGAATCATTTATTTGATGGAAATACAGGTTTCACCTGATGTAAAAATTGCATATACACAGTCCATATTTTGCCTGTTTGGGGCATGTAAGTTAGTTTAACATTAATAATATCTACTGAGATACTTGTTTTAGCAAAATTTACAACTATGTACAGTCACCAAAAGAGATAAGTAACCAGGGTCGTCGGATATAGTTGAAGTTCAGTAAGAAATCGATAGATTTGTTCAAATGAAATTTAATTTGATGAATGAACTGTTTGTTTTATATCAATTAATTTTTTTATTATAAAACATCCATCGGTTTCTTACTAAACTTCAACTATATCCGACGACCCTGTTTACTTATCTCCTTTGGTGACCGTACCTACTACTTAATATAAATTACAAAACAACTTTAACGTAACAAAATAAAAATAAAAAACATAAAAAAAATAATTTCGGTGTTCTCAGAGTATAGTCTACTCTGGGAAGGAACACCGAAACAAAACTTGAAATACCAAACTGTCCAACAGACTGCTGGACAGTGGTGATGAAATAATTTACAAAAAGTAAAGTTCCTGTCTGGGTTCGAACCCACGACCTACAACTCGTAAGTCGGGGCTGTTACCACTGCGTCATCACTGCTCCCCCCTCATTGCTGATAACATTTATTTGCTGCTCTTTTATTACTAATCTAATTATATTTTATATACACAAATTAATGAAATCGCTGCCGCAACAAAAGTTCAATGGATTTACAAGGTTAAACAACACTACTCCGGTCAAAATTAGATGGGTACCCGTTGTTTAAACAACAAGAGATCAAAGGCCTCTTTAGCGGCATCTAAACGTTTTTTTCTATTCACTTTACCGAGTGCTTTCGATAAAAAATTACTCGTTTATTCATAGACTACTTATACTGCTCGTCAGTCTACTCGTCAGAAGTGCGATTGCTGAGTATAACGTTCGTTGGTTCAATTCCCATTATCGAATTTTTCAGTAGCCCGTAATCTGTATTTGTGCCCGGTTGATAGGCAATATGATAAATTATTTTATTTCTGTAAGTAGGTTTGCACAAACACTTTTGAGGTCGGCGTTTCCTATCTGACTACTCTGAGAAGAAAGGCCGAAACAAACTCAGAGGTCATAGTCTCTTTTAAAGTCCAGACATAATCTTGGTCAGGTTATATGAAGACCATGTAGATTCATGTCTGAGATGGTCTTTTGAGGAAAGAACCATACAGATTGAGTGGACCTGTCCAGTCAGTGCACGCATAATAGGCTCGACCTCTATTACATGGGACTTAAACATAACTGGCGAAATGACTGTACCACTACCATATACCTGTGTGGAAACTGGTTGTTCATACTAATCCACTGTCCTTTCTGATTAATTTAGTTACAGGTTCCAATACAGTCGAATCGTTTCTCCGGTATGTGTCGTGCTTCATTGCCTTGACGCTTTTCTTGTGGTCGCCATTACTGATGTTGGTTTTGAAGAGTGGTTGGGTCGAATGTGGCTCTTACACACAGCTTACCCGGGGAGAACGGCAGTGAACCTCCTAGCCCTTTTCCATGTTGGGGTCGGCTTCCAGCCTACCCGGATGCAGCTGAGTACCAGTATTTTACATAGAGCGACTGCCTATCTGACCTCCACAACCCAGTTACTGGGTAACACGATACCCATTGGTAAGACTGGTTGTCAGACTTTCGGGCTTCTGACGACCCGTAACGACTGTCAAAGATCCACGAATGACAGCCGGGATTTCGAGGCACGGAGGAGTCCTGGTATGTAAAGATGGTCACCCATCCACGGCCCAAACGCGGCAAGCGTAGCTTAACCAGATCGATCGACCCGTGCGGCTGTCATTACATGGCCGCAAGACCCTCATTGAGGAAATACAGTCTTTCTCTTAATTTTTTTTTTCAAAGTTGCATCAACATCATTTTGTGAAGTTATCAACATTGAACTTCAACTACTAAACGTCGAGCCACGATTTACAAACATTTTTTATTGAGTTAATTGATATCGAGTGAGTTAATATTGATCACACCGGTTTTGGGTAACGGTTTTGGAATAACATAAACATAACTGTTACATCATAGGTGTAGGGTTAGCAGAGACTGAAGTTAATTGGTATTATGGCCGCTATTTTTGTCTGAAGACGTATTTTTATTGGACTTCTAAAGGAGGTCTTGTGATGCCTGTTTTTAGATGGTAAATCTATACTAGTAATAAATCTGAAAGACGTCCACTGCTGGACATGGGCCTCCCCCAAGCACCTCCACTTCGACCGATTCTGTGCTTCTCGCATCCAACGATGAATAAATCTGATGAGGTTGTTTGTTTTTTGTCTGATTGTTTGTTTCAAAGCGCTAATTAATCTCTGAAAACACCAGTCGGATTAAAGAAATATATTATTGCATTGTATTTATTCATTCCTGTACACACATAATTACAATATAACTATATACTATACACTAGATACTAAAATAAAAGACTAACTAACCTACTATACAAATAAATAAAAAAAAACTAAAGGACATTGTATTTAGAGAAAATTATCTACACACATCAAAAGTGTCTAGGGATCAAGCATTTTTATGCGGATTTCTTGAGATTGAGATGTGGCTTTGTAATAAATTTATGATTTTATAAATTTATATGGATCCTTTTTGGTGCATTTCATAATTTGAATCAGGAACTGTGAATCAAATTCGAGTAAAAGATGAAAATCAGCTGTCAATATTTTCCCTATAAAAACATACAACGCATTGAAGACATTATTAGTGCTACTGTTTCCCTACTACTGATTAAAACCAACGTTATTATGGAGCGGCGACGTCATTTAAGCAGGGAAGAAATGCTCAGAGCCGTGGGAATGATAGAAGCTGGTTCCCGGCAACGTACTGTGGCTTTAGCTCTGAATACAAGTCAGAGTGTTATCAGTCGACTTTGGACACGTTACCGAAGCACTGGTACCGTGGCTGAGCGCCATGGAGGACGGTATCGCTGCACCACACGGAGACAAGACCGATACATTCAAATCTTAACTCGAAGAGCTCCAACAATAACCGCCATGATGTTAGCCGTGAGGCTTCATCACTCTTCAGGGAACTTAATTAGCGACCAAACAGTCAGAAACCGCTTGCATGAAGTGAACCTTCATTCCCGAAGACCGCTACGGGTACCACCTATAGCAATGCACAATCGTAGGATTCGATATCAATGGGCTCTTGAACACAGAAATTGGGCAGAAGAACAATGGCGTTTCGTGTGCTTTTCTGATGAGTCTCGTTTTGGTATGAGACCGGATACAAGACGTATACGACACTGGAGAACCCCTGGACGTCAACAGCGATTAAAATCCTGCCAGGAAGTCCATCCTTATAGTGGTGGAACCATCATGGTATGGGCGGGTATTTGGATCGGCGGAAGAACTGAGTTGATTTGGATCAGAGGCAACCTCAACGCTCAAATTTATGCTGAGACGATTGTATCAGACGTCATCGTTCCTCTACAAGTGCAAATCGGTCCCTTATTTCAGTTAATGCATGATAATGCACGACCGCACACCGCAAGAGTTGTAAGACAGACTCTCGCCGCAGCTAACATCATCATTGAACCCGATTGAGCACGCATGGGATATGCTACAGAGAAGAGCTCTGCCGAATATGGAGGGTATCCAGTCGCAAGAAGACCTTTTTTTGTTGTTGCAACGAACATGGGCTGCCATTCCACAGCGTGATTTGGATGAACTCATTTTGAGTATGCCAAACCGATGTTCTTGTGTTGTTAGTGTTCGCGGTAGAAACACGGATTATTTCGAACTTTTGTGTTAGTGGTTCAAATGTCAAAAATCCCTTTATTAGGAAAATGGCAAATTTCTTTATTAATGCAAAGGTGAATTGGTTTATCGTTACTGTGACAAACGAAAACACTTTATTTGATGAATCCTTAAAGAAAATTTTAATTAATATCAATCAGGAGAAAAGTTATTGCAAAAATATATGTTGATCCCTAGACACTTTTCATGTGTGTATAATGTTGTATGTATTTATAGTATTTTTAAGTTATATTAATATTGTATTGTATATGTTTTATATAGGCCTTGATGCCTGAAATAAATGGATAAATTAATTAATTAATTATTATATTATCCCTTTTATGGCTAAAATGTATCTTTTTTCTCTCTGGTCTCTGTTTAAAACTATACTTACTTACACAAGCGGTCGAAAAGCTTTTAACTTTAATTATATTCGTCACAAACGAGTTTCTACATTGTATTTGTGATAAATTACGCCTCTCTTATAATGTTCGTATATCAGTTTGTTGTAATCCCCAAAACTAATGACTGCCTTTTTTATATAACAGTAAATATTACTAGAGGTCAGAGCCCTGAGGATGATAAATAGATTATTGGTATATTTGACTGGTGGTACAATGATCCCAAGGGGGCTACTCATTGATCCCTCGTAATAAAAAAATAATAATATCCTCCGGACCGATTTCGGTCACAGTGGCCAATCTCAACGGAGATTAGCCAGGTACGCAGGAGATATTATAGTGCACAAGTGTGTGCGCGAACTCAGGTGCATTCTCTGTTCCTTTACTCTCATAGTCCGATGGGACGGCAATCCGACACGAGGAGCTCCTAAGACATCGGAGATCGGACAGCCAGCTGGCTGGGAGGTGTTGGAGCAGACGAGTCCTGGAGTGGAGACCGCGGGTCCGCAAAAGTAGTGTGGGACGCCCCTCAGCTAGTTGGACCGACGAGCTTAAAAAGGCTGAGACAGACTAGATGCGGAAGGCGCAGGACAGGGTGTTGTGGCGCAGCCTGGAAGAGGCCTATGTAATGTAAGTATATTTCAGTGGTTTGAACGATATCATCAAATTAATAAAACAGTTAATTAGCTACTTAAAACGTTATAGTTTAGTGTCATCTGTGGTGTCATGACATGACGGTAACATTTTGCCTCAAGCTTTAACTGTTTTCGGATCAGTAAAAAATACTGTTTTGAACGTTAGGCTCATATGGAACTGTTTAAAGCAGTTCAGATACAATGTTTTTTGATTTTTATTTAAGTATTGCTTATTTCTTTCAGTGTGGTTCTGGGTTCGAGCCTGGGGCAGGGTAAAGTTTTTCCATTAGGAATTTCTCAGTGGAAGCCCGGAGTCTGGACTTCCAGCCCAGTGATGGTGATTGACTCGACTTCTTTTATCTGGAACTCAAACGCACCCACAGTTTGCCCTACCTCTGTACAAATCTCAGAATCATAAAGCTCGTGGCTCCCATAGCCAACCTTATTTCATAAAGCTCGTGGCTCCTATAGCCAACCTTATTTCATAAAGCTCGTGGCTCCTATAGCCAACCTTATTTCATAAAGCTCGTGGCTCCCATAGCCAACCTTATTTCATAAAGCTCGTGGCTCCCATAGCCAACCTTATTTCATAAAGCTCGTGGCTCCCATAGCCAACCTTATTTCATAAAGCTCGTGGCTCCCATAGCCAACCTTATTTCATAAAGCTCGTGGCTCCCATAGCCAACCTTATTTCATAAAGCTCGTGGCTCCCATAGCCAACCTTATTTCATAAAGCTCGTGGCTCCTATAGCCAACCTTATTTCATAAAGCTCGTGGCTCCTATAGCCAACCTTATTTCATAAAGCTCGTGGCTCCCATAGCCAACCTTATTTCTAAGATCATTGTGTGTACCTATGTTTTACTAATAAATCTTCTTCTTAATCTTAAAGATAACGATCGAAGGATCAGCTACGTTTGCCGCGGTCGGTTCGTGGATGGGTGACCATCTATTACATATTGAAACCCCTCCGTGACATGGAAAGCACGCTAAGCCGTTGGTTCCAGCTGTCATTTGTATATCTTTGACAGTCGTTACGGGTCGTCAGAAGCCCGAAAGTCTGAAAACCAGTCTTACCAAGGGGTATCGTATTACCCAGTAACTGGGTTGTGGAGGTCAAATAGGCAGTAGCTCCATTTAAAAAACTGGTATTCAGCTGCATCCGGTTAGACTAGAAGCCGACCTCAACATAGTTGGGAAAAGGCTAGGCAGATGGATGGTATTGGCAAAAGTATTGTAATAGATTCGCCAATAAAGGAGGACGTCATAGTCACAGACCCATACCGTAGGATCGGACTTCGGACCTCTAATACTTGGGTTCAACACCCGAGTCAAACACCAGAACAAACAATACATACATTTCTTATAATACAAAAAACACTATTTATTTAAAATATTCTAAAAGCGTTTCCTCCGATGTACTTATTTATAAAGCTTTGTCGTTTAAGTACAGGTTTAACCGACTGCGCACGTAAAAGAAGAGTTATGAGTTTGGTTACTGGTTTAGTGGAACGAAATGGAGTGGAATAAAAGTGTCTTAAAAGAGACCTGTTTTTGTGTCTGTAAAGTTTGCCTAACTGTTAAATTACTTTTTCTTTAAAGGGTTCCGTACCTCAACAGGAAAAACGGAACCCGTAGGTATAGGATATCACTTTGTTGTCCGTCTGTCTGTCTGTCAAGACCCTTTATCTCGGGAACGCGTGGAGGTATCGAGTTGAAATTAAAAACATATAGGTACCTACTCAGGTCTGTCCCTTGAAGTTGTAAAAAAAATCAAACTTCTAAGTTAACGTAAAAAAAGATACGGCCGTTTATGCCGCAAAAATGTATATTTTCGACACTCAAGCGAATCAAAATTTCTAGGGTACTCTCCGTTGACCTAGAATCATGAAATTTGGCAAGAAGCAATGTCATATAGCACAAGTAAATGAAAAAATCCGAAAACCGTAAATTTGTAGTTACATAGCTACAAAGTACGGAACCCTCGGTGCGCGAGTCCGACTCGCACTTGAGCGGTTTTTTATCATTATCTAGCTTCTGCCCGCGACTTCGGCCGCGTGAAATTTATTGTTCCCCCGACCCATTCCGTCGCATCGCATCGCGCGCGCTATTAGGTACCTCGTTTTCGCTTAGCGTTCTTTGTGACTTTTTTAAAACTTAAAACTCAATCTTTATATAGGCACTTTTACTCTCAAAGAGTCAGTCAGTTAGTCAGAAAATTAAAGCTTCAAGCAAGCAAGCTTCAAGGACACTGTTAAATCAAGATTTTACATACCTAATCCTGGGTACCTACATTATTCTTGTTGATTTTATATGTGAGAACAATGTAAAGATCTATCGCATCATATTAATAGTATCCCAGAAACATCCAGCTGAAGAAGGAAAACTCAATTTTCTCCAACGCAAACTTTTAGAACACGCCTGCAGATTGTCGAAAGTTAACAAAAGTTTTTCACACTTTTGCTCCCTCGTTTACAATCAACCACAGGTCTACAACTCTGCTCATGCCACACATCTTGACATAGACGTCATAGAAGTCAACGAATTCTCAAGTATGAAGCCAAACATTTTGTCAATGTTGGACAAACACAAATATTACGTAAAGGGCAATGCACCACGCAGTCGAAAATTAACGAATAGTTCTATTTGTATGTGAGACTGTTTGTGTAGGTATATGTTATAATTACTGGATGTGTATACTCCATAGAATTAGGTAGTTAAATAAAGGTAAACAAAACAAACGCGTGACTTAGTTAACCGACTAAATGTAATACCAGTCTATTCAGTTGTCATGCTACGTCACAGTTGTACTCTTCAATTTAGCAACTTTTTTAATGAATTATAACGTTCAAATTAATTATTTTTTTGTTTTATCATGTTTAAATGTCGATACTTACACATCACGTCTGCGGAGTTTCCCTAGCTAGTTTAATTTGACCCTGTATTTCTGACACATCTTTAAAAATTTACGCATCATCAGCCTATAGATAATATTCCCAATGCGGGCACACAGGCCTCCTCTCTGTGAGAGGGAGTGGGCTGTAATCCACCACGCGGGCCCTGCGGGTTGTAGATGGCGCATGTCTTCGAATTTTTTGGTTCTAGAACATGCCGGTTTCCTCACGATGTTTTACTTACCGTTTTGAGAGCAGTGGTGATGAAATAATTTACACAAAATGAGGTTCGAACTTACGACCTACAACTCGTAAGTCGCGGCCGTTACCACTCGGCCAACACTGCTCTTCAAAAATGCACCCATCGCCGCAGAATACAGTTAGTTCATGATGGCACCATGTTGATAACGGTAGTAAAACGCACGTTATAGTAGAAATAAAAAAGTGTCAACATCAAGTGTTAATTGGGATGAAGGGCAATCTTTATATGGTAGTTTGTTTTTATACTTTTTTTGTAATTCTATTTCGGTTTGTTATCTTTTGCATGTTAATTTTGGTAGGTATTATCCGAGTTTACGTTCATGATTCATGCAGGTTTTGAAGAGGAAAATTATTCTGCGGGGTCATTGCGTGACACACTAGCTTCCATTTCGACAGTTCAACAACATTCATTGCGTTATTTACGTTGTTGAGTAGACACATTTTTCGAACATATGAAGCAATGGATTAGCAATATCCTTCACAAAATGATTCAGGATTGTGATTGATAGTGTGTTACGCAATTAGGGTGCTGGTATATTTTTAAAGTGAAAACTCCATTAGGTTCGCTTTGCGCTCTCTCGGGTCGGAGCTGAATCGGGTATACTCGGCTCCAGTCGGACAATAAGGATATTGTTAATCCATTGCTTCATATATTCGAAACATTTGTCTGCTCAACAACGTAAAAACACATTACCACTCCTTTGCGTCGCGCAGTCGGGTAAAAAACGCAATGTATGTTGTTGAACTGTCAAAATGAAACCCATTGCTACTGTTAGTGTGTTACGCAGTTACCCCTCGGAAAAGGATGTTTCAGGTGGATAGGTGTATACCTAGTGGGCTAGAGGGGCTTGTGGCTCAAGGATGGTTTCCACCAAACGGCTCGCATCACATCATCGGAAAGGATACGGACGGATGCAGCGACAGCCGTACCTATGCGTCCGGCAGGATGTCAATGCATAGGTACGAACGGCCCCGTACCTCCGCGCACCTAGTCAGTTTCATTCCTACCGAGTTGACGTGTTCTACACGCGACGACAGCCGAAAGGATTCTATCGGATATGGCGACAGGCGGACGGAGCCGATCGCGTGTCGCAGCATCCTTTGGCTACGATCGCGTGTCGCAGCATCCTTTGGCTACGATGGCGTGTCGCAGCATCCTTTGGCTACGATCGCGTGTCGCAGCATCCTTTGGCTACGATCGCGTGTCGCAGCATCCTTTGGCTACGATGGCGTGTCGCAGCATCCTTTGGCTACGATCGCGTGTCGCAGCATCCTTTGGCTACGATCGCGTGTCGCAGCATCCTTTGGCTACGATGGCGTGTCGCAGCATCCTTTGGCTACGATCGCGTGTCGCAGCATCCTTTGGCTACGATGGCGTGTCGCAGCATCCTTTGGCTACGATCGCGTGTCGCAGCATCCTTTGGCTACGATCGCGTGTCGCAGCATCCTTTGGCTACGATCGCGTGTCGCAGCATCCTTTGGCTACGATGGCGTGTCGCAGCATCCTTTGGTTACGATCGCGTGTCGCAGCATCCTTTGGCTACGATCGCGTGTCGCAGCATCCTTTGGCTACGATCGCGTGTCGCAGCATCCTTTGGCTACGATCGCGTGTCGCAGCATCCTTTGGCTACGATGGCGTGTCGCAGCATCCTTTGGCTACGATCGCGTGTCGCAGCATCCTTTGGCTACGATCGCGTGTCGCAGCATCCTTTGGCTACGATGGCGTGTCACAGCATCCTTTGGCTACGATCGCGTGTCGGAGCATCCTTTGGCTACGATCGCGTGTCGCAGCATCCTTTGGCTACGATCGCGTGTCGCAGCATCCTTTGGCTACGATCGCGTGTCGCGGATGACGTCCGCTGTCAAGCTGTTGTACGCCGCTTGGTAATGCTTTAAATACTGTGTACACGATTTAATATCGTTTAAAGATTGTAAAATCCGTTCCGATCCGAAGCGATGCGAGGCGCAGGTTAAACTACGCTTGCCACGGTTGGTCCGTGGATTAGTGACCATCTTTACATACCAAGCAAGACCCCTCCGTGCCTAGGAAAGCACGTAAAACAGTTGCTCCGGGCAATCATTCGTGGATCTTTCGACAGTCGTTACGGGCCCGAAAGTCTGACATCCAGTCTTACCAAGGGGTATCGTGTTACCCAGTAACTGCGAAAAATTATCAACTGTCCCATACAAAACTGCAATACCTATTCGACCCAAATGTATGGGACGGCAGATGATGATGATGCTCCCATGGAGAAAGTTCTTCAGTTTGATGTTGTGTGCCACACGCTTATATTTGACAACTCCTTTCTGATAGGTCATAGCACACGTATCAACTCGGAAAGGGATCGTCACCGTATCAACTCGAGCCGTTCAGTATTCTTTGTATGAAACTCCCTACTGCAACGCACACTAGTCGGAATCGTGACGTAATCGCCTCGCCTCGGGACAAACTCACGAACCGCGGTGCGGTGCGTGGTCAACTTGCAGTTTCCACGCTTAAGGCTCCGCACTTAAGTCCCTTTGTCCACTCTTGCCCCTCTCACCTCTCCCGCGACCTGCCTGCAGCACTATCACCCAGCGGTCGGCGAGCCGTAAGCGCGGCGTCGGCGTCGCTCAGCCGAAGCCGAGTCGACGTATCGGAGCTTCTGATCCACTTTGGTTACATGCTTACGTTAGGTTGACGCCTGTTTGACGACGAGGCGAAAGGCGATACGATGACAATCCCTTTTCGAGTTGATACGTGTGCTATGACCTACAGGCTGTATAGAAGCATGCCATTTACTTTTCTTTGTGAAGGTACCAAAATAAAACAAAAAAATTATCGTTGTTTACGTTATTATAATTTACATAATATATAAAATGTTCAGTACAAAAATATAACAGGATTCTCTTCAGTACATTACTTTTAAAATATTCGGACAATTCAGTAGGTATCTACTTTACCCAGCCGTTTGGTTGCCCGGCTAATCTGACTTTGTCCGTAAAATTTACATACAAAATAGGTAGATTTATATTTTTATTAAATAGGTATACTAAAAATATGACTATTCTTTAATTAATTTTAAATACAATAAAACAATTGTTTTTAAGTAAACCGCGGCTTTTTTTAAATTTCATTCTATTATAAATAATATTATCTACATTGTCATTTTATTGTATTTTTCAATAATATTTTATATCAGATCTTATTTCAATAAACATTTTTAATTAAAGTTAATTGTGATTTTTCATGACTACTTATTAAAAATTCAACATATATATTTTTTACCTAGATAATTGCTTAACACATTATTATATGTTTGAAAAATTTGTCTACTCAACAACGTAAAAACCGCAATGAGTGTTGTTGAACTGTCAAAATGAAAGCCATTGCTTCTGGTAGTGTGTTATACAATTACCTTACTGTTGTATTGGCCAATTTTGGTCAGAAACGTTATGAAGCCCGCGAAATTAAAATCTTGTCACGTGTTTTGAAATTTGCAGGTCAGTGTCATATTAAATGTTGATTATAATATCAAATCAAAATCAAATCAAATTGTTTATTCATCATCGCGAACGTAACAAATATTACTTGAATTTCGCGGGCTACCCTGGCGCTTCCCCCTGGGCTGGGCGACATAATTATACATAAAAAAAAAAAAATTTGGAGTACTTATTTGACATGATTACAGTTTTTAATATAAAAAGGTCTTCAGTTATAAATTATTTACAAAATTTGTATCGATGGCCCGTAAAAAAATGGAAAATAAAATCACGAATATTCTTTATTATAATAGGTGTATACTTATTTATCGGCATTTTTCAACTCCTATGACGCAATATTGACTAATGTTTTAAAATATTTTTTTTTTTATAAAAACTATATTTTTTTTTTTATAAATACTATTATTCACGTAACATATTATTTACAATAAAAATACACCTGTAGATTTGAGCCAACTTGGCTATAATATTATTTTACTAGCTTCTGCCCGCGACTTCTGTCCCCCGACCCACCCCACCGCATCACATCAACAGCGCGCGCTAATAGTTCATTTTCGCGTTCTTTCTTACTTTTTTTCTTTTGGCTCGGCTCCTCCGTCCTAGCGTGATGTTAAATAGCCTATAGCCTTCCTCAAGAATTGGGCTATCAAATGCAAAAATAATTTTTCAAATCCAACTGGTAGTTCCAGAGATCATCGCGTTCAAACAAAAAGCTTTATTATTACAAAGCTCTCAAAAATAATAATTTTTCCCGTTTTTGCTACATTTTTCATAGATGCTCCGCTCCTGTTGGTCGTAGCGTGATGTTTAATAGCCTATAGCCTTCCTCGATAAATGGACTATCCAACCCAAAAATAATTTTTCAATTCGAACCAGTAGTTCATGAGATTAGCGCGTTCAACCAAACAAACTCTTCAGCTTTATAATTACCTAGTATAGATTTACTAGTATAATATTCTCGATACATGACAAGACAAGACATGTTGCGCCGACTCCAAATAGATTGGATTAAGGGCAGGAGAACGGTGATGATGATTCTCGAAACAGTAATACTATGGCTAGGTTGGGTCATGTACAGGATTTTCAACTTTATCGCTAAAGCTTTAGGTTCAAGATGGATTGGGAAAATTTGACAGTTTCGGGTAGCTTGATGTGCTGGCGTCTATACCTACAGGCTTTAAGAATTATCTCCACTTCCACTTTATTTGTCATATATTTACAAGCAGAGTTTATTAATTAAAGGTTTTTGTATGCATTGCCAGTTTCATCTCGAAAATTACTGAAAACTTATCAATGAATGAAAACTACAGATTTCCTCGATAGCATAATCAGCCTATAATGTTTCCACTACTGGGACACACGCCTCCTCTCTGTGAGAGGGAGCGGGCTGTAATCCACCACGCGGACCTAGTGCGGGTTGGTAGATGTCACATGCCTTTGATTTTTTTTGTTTCTAAGACAAGCCGGTTTCTCTCACGATGTTTTCCTTCACCGTTTTGAAAGAAGTGGTGATGAAATTAAATACGTAAAGTGCTAGTCTGGGTTCGAACTCACGACCTACAACTAGTAAGTGGGGCTACCCACTGCTCACGATATGCTCAAGCAACGATTGAAAATATTTGTAGTTTTCCCTATGTGGGTACCTAGTCACAATTTTCAGTTGAATGTCGAGAATCGCTGGTCAAAATATGATGTGGTTACGTGTGATTAGTGATTTTAAAATTCGTTATAATTTCGTGCGTTTAGAAGTCGTACATAAACTACAATTTAATTAAAAATTGTAATAGTAGAGATTTGATAAAAAAATATAATTAGATATTTTTGCTCTCTGGATGTAAATTGACAAGTCCTGTAGTTTTTTTTTATATATAAAAGTGGAGATAATTCAATATTATTATTTTAATGTTAAAACTTAAATTAATAAAAAATCACAATGATTAATTGAGAAAATAATATTATGCAATAACATATTCGTTGAAAGCAGTCTTATGTACAATTCGAAGATTATTTTATACCATTTAAATATGTTTTACTTTAAAATACATAATAAAAAAATACTTTTAATTTTTTTTTTAAATGATGTGTCTTTTGTTCTTTTAAAAAACATATATTACTTATTCATTCATAATTATTACAATTTTATAAATGCATTTTTTGTTGTTTTTCTTGTCTAACAAAAGCATAAATAATTTAAATTAAGACACAATAATCTCACACATTTAAATCGAAATAATTTATATTTCTAACACATTTTTTATCTCCAAATTAAATAATTTTCCATATCCATACATACTTATTCTTATACTAACATCGTTTTTATTCGCCAAAATATAAAATCTTTCGTCTTATTTTTAAAGCCACAAAATTTTCCAAAATTTTATTGTTCAATCTACATTTAAATTTTCAATCCACATTTAACAGTTCAAGATACACTTAACTGAATGATTTTTATTCACCTTATAAAACCTTGTGTTCTATTTTTTAAAGCTACAATTTTATTGTAACTTTTCAAGCATTTTAACTTTCAAGCCACAATTTTCTTACAAGTTCAAGCACCATTTTTCACAGTAGTTTTGAAGTGAGGCCAACGATACTTACAAATACTATGTCCTATAGAAGGGGGGTCCCCTACTCACTGTGTAGGTAGAAAGGGGGATACCCTTTGTGCCATAGATCGCTTCCGGCGCGTTTTCGTAGTCGACGTCGTAGTAGATTCCGTTTTGGTTCTGAAAGATAAATAACATAACATAAAACATAATCAGCCAGCGTTAAGCCGTTGGTCCCGGCTGTCATTCGTGGATCTTTGACAGTCGTTACGGGTAGTCAGAAGCCCGAAAGTCTGACAACCAGTCTTACCAAGGGGTATGGTATTACCCAGTAACTGAGTTGTGGAGGTCAGATAGGCAGTCGCTCCATGTAAAATACTGGTATTCAGCTGCATCCGGTTAGACTGGAAGCCAACCCCAACATAGTTGGGAAAAGGCTAGGCAGATGATGATGATGAAAACATAATCAGCCTATAATGTTCCCACTGCTGGGACACAGGCCTCCTCTCTGTGACGCGTTATAACGTTAAAAATAACGCGTCAAGTAAATTAAATATACATACATGAGAAAATGGGACACATGGGATTGGGATTACATGGGATTTAAACATATCTGACAATATGTGGGTATATTTCTGCTTAACCCTACGGGGAAACAAAGCGTGAAGATAATTATGTAAATAAAATTTAAAAGAATTTCTTTTTAAACACAATCTTGAATGCATAATCAAAATCTATAGTTTTTTTTTTTATACGATTCTGACATTTTTATAATTTTTTGACAATTTTAATTAGGTATTATTTTTAATGAGTTGTTGAATATTTAAATTTAATTAATCACAATTTTATTTTGGGTTTTTATCTGCTTACCCACAGAACAGATAAATTTACTGTTCTGTGTGCTTACCCCTTACTAATAAACGTATTATATCGATTTTGTAGCGGTCTTCTGCAACTTACATGCATACTCCTCGCTCTAGACTTAGGTCGCGGCACCAGAAGATCAGCTCTCTCTTGAACGTGAGAAGACGCTTCAGAGCTCGTTGATTCTGTCGCCATATGGTTGGTGTAGCCTGTGAAAAAAAAGGTAATTAAATAACTGTAGGGGGTGTGTGGATGACCGAAATAAACTTAATGCTCCTTTTTAGTGTTCCGTACCCAAAGGGTAAAAACGGGACCCTATTACTAAGACTTCGCTGTCTGTCCGTCCGTCTGTCTATCACCAGGCTGTATTTCAAGAACCGCGATAGCTAGACAGTTGAAATTTTCACAGATGATGTATTTCTATTGCCGCTATAACAACAAATACTAAAAACAGAATAAAATAAATATTTAAGGGGGCTGTCATACAACAAACGTGATTTTTTTATATAAGTATGTAGTGTTAAAATATTGTACGATGGTACGGAACCCTTAGTGTGCGAGTCCGGCTCGCACTTCGCACTGGTTTTTCTTTACTTTTGCGTATCGCTCACAGAATAAGCAAGTAGTCGCTCTTCATCCATAAAATCTATTTGAATACAACCCAGACAGATGACTTACCATATAAGTTGTGATGGGATGCTGCAGTGTTTGCCCTCGAAGCGACAGTGTTCAACGTACCGTTGTGATGTCCGCCATGCATGCCCATCCTGTGGACAACACTATAATATAGCTTGGTATTTGTATGCAATTTACGAACGACGACGATTTAAGATTTATTTTTGTCGTTACTGGTCGGCAGAAGCCCGAAAGTCTGACATCAGTCTTACCAAGGGGTAACTGGGTTGTGGAGGTCAGATAGGCAGTCGCTCCATGTAAAATACTGGTATTCAGCTGCATCTGGTTAGACTGGAAGCCGACCCCAACATAGTTGAGAAAAGGCTAGGCAGATGATGATGATTTGTTTGCTATTTAATTTGCATTTTTACATATTAACTATAAAATCAGTTTATAGCTATATTGAATAGTTGACAGACAAAAAAACGTGTGGAGTCGGGGTAGCACCGGCAGGAACGAAGTTCAAAATGAAAATCCAAGATGGCGGCTGCGAAAATTTTTAAATATTCGCATAATATACAAGCTACCCGAAACTGACAAATTTTCCCAATCAACTTTGAACCTTATGCTTTAGCGATAAAGTGGAAAATCTATTAAAGAAATATGACAGATTGTAGTAGCTTGATGTGCTGGCGTCTGTACATATAATTTGCCCTAGTCAAAAATGTTCATGGTTATTTACCTGGGTAATGGCACTGGCGGCAGTGTGGGGTATCCACCGAACATGGCTGATGATGGACGGGTTGCCATCTGCGCTGCTTCCGGCTATATATGACAAAAAATATGAAGATGTAGTGACACAAATTGGAGAGAATATACCTAAGGCCGGCGCGGCCAGATCTTAGGTATATCGGTTCTGCGACTAGGAATATAGGAATTGTAAGATAGTAAAATTGATCTCAAAGTTGTGCTGTGGATACTTAACAAAGTAAAAAAAATCTTAGAAAAGTCATTAGAAATACTTCAATTTTGTGTGTATTTGTTACTATTCTAAATCACGGGTCACAGTCGGTTAAGGCACTTCTAGAATTTCTCAGTAGCAATCTGGCCCTGCAGTCTCGAAAAATATAACGATAAAAATCGGTCGTAAAGTCTAATCGATGTCAAATTTTTTTAATACATTTTCAACCGTATGCTTTCGAAATAAAGTTGAAAATGTATTAAAGGAATTTGACAACGATACGACTTCGCGACCGATTTTTGTCGCTGTCTAATGTCGAGACTGCAGGGGCTGGAGTCAGGAATTGTGTCCGGTTGTCGCCTGGTCCCCATTACATGGGACTTTAAATGGCCAAATATGGGTTTGCAATAAGTACACCTTTGCCCAACCCCGCGTGAAATACACGCGTGATGTTATGTGTGTTATCTATGCTAATATTATAAAGAGGTAAAATTTGTTTGTAAGTTTGTATGTAGGGGGTAATCTCCGGAACTACCAGTCGGATTTCAAAAATTCTTTTTGCGTTTGATAGCCCAATTTTTGAGGACGGCTATAGGCTATTTAACATCACGCTAGCACCCTTAGGAGCCGAGCAAAAAGAAAAAAAGTCAGAACGAAAGCGAAAACGAAGTAGTAGTGCGGTCAGGCGATGCGATGCGACGGGTGGGTTGGGGGAAACAGAAATTTCACGCGGACGAAGTCGCGGGCTGAAGCTAGTACATAATAAACTCACCGCATAGTGACTAGCCTGCGCCATCGCCTCAGCTATCTGCGCCCATCGCATTCTCTCTTCTAGAGTCACCTAGAAACAAAACACTAGAATTAACAACAAAACTCAGGATTTTTTATAGTATATTACAATACGTGTAACTTAAGGTCACAGCACACGTATCAACTCGGAAAGGGATCGTCACCGTATCAACTCGAGCCATTCAGTATTCTTTGTATGAAACTCCCTACTGCAACGCACACTAGTCGGAATCGTAACGTAATCGCCTCGCCTCGGGACAAGCTCACGAACCGCGGTGCGGTGCGTTACGGCTCGTCGTCCCCCCTCGCCCCTCTCATCAACCAGCGCTGTGCGAGCCGTAAGCGCGGCGTCCGTCCCCTAGCCGTAGTCGAGTCGACGTATCGGAGCTTCAGCGGTGCTATTCTGTAAAAATCTCACCGTGATAACTTAGGTGAAGTGAGCTTAAAGTGAGCTGCCAATAGTGTCACTCCCTAGCATCAGGTGGAATGACAGCTCACTTTAAGCTCACTTCACCTAAGTTTTCACGGTGAGATTTTTACAGAATAGCATTACTGATCCGCTTTGGTTACGTGCTTACGTTAGGTTGACGGCGAGGCGAAAGGCGATACGGTCACGATCCCTTTCCGAGTTGATATGTGTGCTATGACCTTTAAGTAGTATTAATGCATGGCGCTGTGTGTAATAATGTCACACTTATCGTATACTATTTTATCTACACCCATGCTATAAATCCTCTATAAAAGTTTCTGAAACAGTTAGCTTATTGCCAACATTAAAACAGCCAGTGTCATAGTAACCATAATAATATCATCCAAACGAGTGTTATAATGTTGTACTAAATTTCATTATGCGACTCGTTTTCAAAAAAAGAACATTGTCATGCACGCGCGTTTACCGACCACAGCGCCGTAATAAAAAATGGACTTATAGGTTATTCGAATTCACGTCGTATCCCGCCGGCCGCCATTATTGTTCGATATTAGTATTACAAAAAACTGTTTCAGAACCTTTTATAGAGGATTCATATCATGGGTGTAGATAAAGTCTTGTATGCAACTGCACATAATTAGGTATTAAAACACTCATGTTATAATACCCCTTATTATACAACAGTTGCATAAATAACTATTATAGCTCGTGTGACCCACGGTTTTCTGCATAAAAATGGTAAAGCGTTGCTATAAAAGTAAGAACTTATAGATCCTTTGTGGATATCGCAAAAAGAATGTGCAAAACTCGGAAGATACCAGTTTCTTCCGAGTTTTTGGTCGGTACAGAAAGTTTACTGTGGTGGCAACGTCTTCTTCTTTTTCGTGTAAAAAAGAAAGAAAGAATGAAAGAAAATACGTTTACTTATTTGCAGAGAAAGAACACAAACACAAAAGGAATTATGATGAATATGATGGAATGGAACGAGCGTGACCAGAAGATGCCTAAGGCACTGGAACTCCCGGATATTTACCTGGTACGGCGGCTGTCCGACAGGGGGCGTCTTGATGGTGTTGGCGGCCATGTAGTTGAAGATAGGAGAGCCCATGCCGGCCGCCTTCTGCTCGCGAGACCATTTGCGACTGCGGGGAAATGAAGGCTATTGTGAATGGTGGTAAACTTGAGGGCACTGAAGCCAAGTCCCTGCCCGGGCACGGACGTGTGTGGCGAGTTCATATAAAATGTATACACCAATATTTTTCTTGATCCTGATGGAGCACGGTCCCTTGATTCCATGCACGACCCTGATTGACCTTAAAAGTGTTTGTTAAAACCGATTTACATCTCTCGTCTGTGGCGGCCATATTGCGCGAGTCGCCTCATGTGTGGCGGACTTCAGGGTGGTAGGGCGCGATATCGGCGCAGGCGGGCTTAGAAACGTCTAGTAACCGTTGTTCGGGCGTTTGAGAGGCATGACAAGTGATGGTATGTCATCCTTGTTCTTTCCCGCATACTTTGTGCAAATTTGAGCAGCGTAGATATAGTACAGAATAAAATATCAGTCATTATTTACGTCATAGGCCGCGGTATCAACCCGTGACTCACTCACAGATGCGAGCTTTTTGACAGATATCAGCCCGTGATACACTCACAGACGGTAGGATAAGAAACATCATTTAACCCACGTAAAGTTAAATAGTCACTTAAAGACCAGTCTATTCTGTAGAAATCTCACTATGAAAACTTAGATGAAGTGATGACATGACCTGCTGGGGTAGCGGGATTGTCCGAAAGGGTTACTGCGGCCCCGGAACATAAAGGGCTAAGGAAGGAACACGGGTGGGTTTTAGTCAGTAAGAGTCTGACACTCCCTTCCGCTCCACCCAGAGCGGGAGGAGTCATTAGATGATTTCCCATCCATAAAAAAAAAGTAATGGCGTGAACTGTCATCCTACTTGACACTAGGGAATCTTGGGATTGACAGCTCTCTTCACCTAAGTTTTTACCATTTTACGATGTGATTTTTACAGAACAGCACTACTGTAATACCATAGGCGTTACTGCTTACCTCCAAGACATAAGAGCAGCCAATGTGACAGCTATGACCAGCGCGGCCAGGAGAGATGCTCCCACCGCCACACCCACCACCTCTCCGTCGACTTCGCAGGTTGAGCCGTAGTAGCCTGATGAACAGCTGTGGAGGAAGAAGTGGGGTTTTAAGTTATGGCGGCAACTACATCGCCACATGACGCATCACACTGACGTCACGCAAACTCCTGCATCGCGCAAGCAGAGTTTACCGCGCAACTAGCATATATACAACGTCACGACATCAATCTTCGGGCAGTAGCCCACCAGTCACAACACCCGTCTGGTCAGAGGATCCTCCCTTTTCAGAGTAGTCTTCCCATCCTTACCTTTATAGAGTACTAGCTGACCCGGCGAACTTCGTACCGCCTCAGAATGAAATAATGTGACAAAGTTCAATAGACACGTGGCGCCATCTATTATCATGATAACGTTATTGTTGTTTTCCTCGGGAACATCACTTTTTTTCGGGATGAAAGGTACCCTATGTCCGTTTCTGTACACCTGACAACGTATATGCAAAATTTTAGGATTATCGGTTCAGTGGTTTAGGCGTGAAATGGTAACAAAAAACTTACTTTCGAATTTATAATATTAGTTGGGATAAGTAAACTTTACACCCTGTTCTTCATACCTCTATAAAGTGATTGAAAAATTGGTGCTTGAAACATTTATGAAATGGTTTGAGGAGATTGTGGCTTCAAAAATATAATTAGATATAAAAAATTTCACGCGGACGAAGTCGCGGGCAGAAGAGAGTGACACTAATATTATAAAGGCGAAAGTTTGTGTGTGTGTGTGTTTATACGTTTTTTACTTCTTCACGCTCAAACGACTGAACCAATTTTGATAAAATTTTGTATGGAGGTAGCTGATACCCTGGATTAACATATAGGCTACTTTTTATCCCAATATTCCCACGGGATCGATACTTACGCGGGTGAAATCGCGGGGCGCAGCTAGTGTCATATAATTTGACATTATTGAGCAGGTGGTGTGAAATAGTACAGTCAACAAAAGAGATAAGAATGCATGATCGTCAGATATAGTTGAAGTTTAGTAAGAAACTGATGGATGTTCTCGAATAAAATTTGATTTTATTAATAGAAAACAAACAGCTCATTTATCAAATTAAATTTACTACTAAACCGCGAGGCGCAGCTAGTATAAGAAAAAACCAAATAATTAGTAAAGTTAACACATACCTGCAATAAGGCTGACCATTCGCATACTTGCAGGCGCCGCGGTCGTTGCAGTGCGAGGAGGCGCACGAGCGACACTCGCGCCCGGGGCGCGCGGGGGGCGCGCTCGCGTCCAGGGTGGCGGCGGGGCACTGGCATCTAGGGAAGGAAGTAGAGCATTACATAACTGGTCTATAAAGACACTTCACGAAGCGGAAAGTCGCTTGTTCTCCCCGTCATTGTAATGATGTTTTTGTACTGGCAGTTGGAATTTTGACTTTCAATACGTATGCGTATTTTTTTTTTCCTATATGGCATCTCGTAGTTGACCTTGAGAGGTCGTGACTACTTAACCGGACTATCCTGTGGTTATCTTAAGAAAAGTCAAAGCCTCCAGCCAGGGGCGAATATCTTATGTACTAAGCGACTACACGCTAAGGGCACCCCCTGTGGGGTACGAACCTCGGCTTAGGGCGTCGCTGGGAGAGGCCAGCAAGATGGGAGTTACAGCACAACTTTAAATACCCCAACGACCCATGTACCGATGCATGCACAATGTTTTGCATGCATTACATTGAGCACTACCATAAACAGCGATTTTTTACACCAAAAATAAAAGTCGTTTCCCAGCAAGCACGTGAAGCCGTTAGTCCCGACTGTCATTCGTGGATCTTTAACAGTCGTTAAGGGTCGTCAGAAGCCCGAAAGTCTGGCAACCAGTCTTACCAATGGGTGTCGTATTACCCAGTGACTAGGTTGTGGTTGTCAGATAGGCAGTCGCTCCATGTATAATACTGGTATTCAGCTGCATCCGGTGAGACTGGAAGCCGACCCCAACATAGTTAAGAAAAGGTTCAGCAGATGATGACCTAAGCGATGGTGTGCCAATAAAGTATGTCATAATATAAATACTGACCTAAATCCTCCCCACGTATTAGTGCAAGATGCTAGTTGATGACAGTCATTCAAATCTGGAGATGAGCACTCGTCCACATCTGTAAAAGAAAAACATAGGTTAGGCCTCAAAATACTGAAGTGATTCTGAGGTATGAGGAACAGGGTGTAAAGTTCTCTCATCCTCCATAGAAAAGGGAGGATCCTCGACCTGACGGGTGTTGTGTCTGGTGGGCTACTGCCCGACGATTACTGTCGGGACGTTGTATATATGCTAGTTGCGCGGTAAACTCTGCTTGCGAGATGCAGGATTTTTGCGTGACGTCAGTAAGACGCGTAGTTCGCATGTGGCGGTGTAGATGCCGCCACAATTCCTAAGTGCTTTCTCAACTTAACACCCTTTAGAATATGTGTATTTGACAGATTTTTTTATTAGTTTTCTCGAAACTATAGAAAAAAGATAAACATTGTTTAAAGATCTCTAAAAACTTCTATGGCAGACGGACAAAAGAGTGTTGGGCAGGGCGCATTGCTCGTAGGGCCGAAAGGTTCTGAAGTGAGACGTAGCGTTGGAAGGCCTCCCACAAGACGGACCGATGACCTGGTGAAGGCCGCAGGAATCAGCTGGATGCGAGAAGCACAGAACTGGTCGAAGTGGCGATGCTTGGGGGACGCCTACGTCCATCAGTGGACGTTTTTCGGGTAACCTGGAGGTCTTTAAACAGACTCCGGACAAGCAAGGAAAACCTGTTCAGGTGGAGATTCATAGACGACTCCGCCTTGGAATGTAAATGTGGAGCTGTTCCACTAACGATGGGGAATTAAATATCATGTCCTGCGTGTCCTGTCAGCTGCACGTTACAGGAACTGATGGACGCTAGTGATGGCGCCAAACACGTCGTCGAATTCAAAATATTTTATTTCACATAAACCAACATGGGCACTTATGAATCGTCAGAAGCTAGGTGCACGGTTCCAATTGGTCGTTTCCTATGGAGAAGAACCGGCAAGAAACTCCATGGTTACTCGTTTAAAAATATTTGGCTTTTACAATGTTTTCAAATTACAGTAGGTATGGGAGGACAGTGTAGGCCTGTCAACAAGCACCAGGTACAGACGCCAGCACATCAAGCTACTACAATCTGTCAAATTTCTTTAATAGATTTTAAACTTTATCGCTAAAACTTACGGTTCAAAGTTGATTGGTAAAATTTGACAGTTTCGGGTAGGTTGATGTGCTGGCGTCTGTACTTGATAAAATAAAAAATGGTCTACAGATCTAAAGTCTAAATCTAAGATCTAAATTCTGGGTCGAGTCCGTTTAGATGGCCGTTGACACGCTAAGAAGATTAGCCTAAACTCACCGTGCAATGGCAGCACGCTTCCAGCCGGTGTGTCGACGAACAGCGCAGACGCACCCACGTTGTTCGAGCGCCTGCGGATGACTCCCAGCAGGTGCTTCTGTATGTCCGTGCCTACTTGCGGGCGGAGGGTTTCCGCAGTCTCTTGCATCTGATAAAGTATGAGAGTGACGGTGTTAGAAGCCATGACATCAAAATACAATGCATCTGTAGCGACATCTATACGGTAACATTACACAGATAGACACGAAAGGTTAATTTAATCTATACACATAAATAAAATTGAAGTGCCTGTTAGAAATGCCAAAATAACAGCTTTTTTTTTAACTAAATGCATATGAAAGTACTAGCAGTGCCCCGCGGTTTTACCCGCAAAAGTGTCGATCCCGCGGGAATACCTAGATAAAAAGTATCCTATATGTTATTCGGATGTAAAAGCTATATTACTGTAAAGTTTCATCAAAATCCATTCAGTAATTTTTGCGTGAAAGAATTACAAACATCCATCCATCCTCACAAACTTTCGCATTTATAATATTATAGTAGGAAGTAGGATATAATATGTACCGTAATCGGACCCCCGTAATACTCATAAGTCGCAGCCGTTACCACTGGGCCACCATTATCGGTTTATGGCAGTATATGTATTATGGTAATATAAGTATTATGGCAATATCGTTATTATGTCAGTATCGGAATTATGGGTGAATAGGTATTTTGGCAATATGTGTATTATGGCAGTAGGCAATATAAGTATTAAGGCAATATCGGTATTATGGCGGTATCGGTATTATGTTAGAATAGATATTTTGGCAATATAAGTATTATGGCAATATTGTGTATTGTGGCAGTAGGCAATTTAAGTATTATGGCAGTAGGCAATATACGTATTAAGGCAATATCGGTATTATGGCAGAATAGGTGTTATGGCAATATCGGTATTATGGCAGTATCGGTATTATGGCAGGCAGGTGATATAACTTACCAATATAGTGAGGTTCACATAAACCCCGCGGTTATCCTCGTCCCCCTTGTGCACCGAGTTAACAGATCCGCTCACGAAATCATCTGAGAATGGCGTCATTGAGAATGCTGAGTCGATCTGGAAAGAGGAATGTAAAAAATTGTAATTTAAGGCTTGTAATCATGCCAATAACCTTGAGCATTGGACGAGTACGGGGGTGATGTAGACGCAGTCTTTAATCGGACGCATTTTTAATTTATTGTAATAAAAATAATACATATTTGTAAAAAGTAACAAAACCAAATCATTTTCCTTTGTATTGCAAAGCAGTAGATATTTTTTTTATACTCTTTTAATAAGAAATTAAGGAGTAAAATGGTTTCATCTCAATGATTTGGAGGTGATTTGCCATTTCTTTTTCTTATTATGTGACACCGATAGAAAAATTGTGGCTAAACCAAATTACGTATCATATCATGTAGATTACTATCAATTTAAAACAGATGTAATTTCTCTGTAAATGCCGACGAAAAGTTGCTTCATCTGCATGCTTCTTTCAAGCTTTTTTCGAGAGAGCAGCCTGATGGCGGGACGAGCTGGATAAGTTCCGTCAAAACTGGAAGGAGGACGCGCGGGCTCGCGAAACATGGAAGGAGTGGAGTGGGACAGGGTGGCTAGTAAAAAAAAAAAAAACACGCCTGAGATCCTAGGTGGCTTTCTGTAGTTTCCGCCTACTCGCATAAGAACAAGTCATGAGCTTATATGTTGTTCATCGAATCGTTGAGCTCCTCGCGGGTGGTCTTTTCTCTCCATAGAAACGCTCTCGCCCGTTTTCTGTCTGGTTAATGACCATAAAGCAATATGTCCCTATGTTTTCCTTTTTGATGATACATTATTTTTATAAGCACTAGAACCCTCAAAACATGCCGAATTAAACCGCTGTCAACAGAGGCCTAGTGTACAAATTTGACAAATATTAATGAAAAAAGAAAAACACAGGGACACAGTATATTATTATATCCTTCTTATTCAGTTTATGAAATATCTTTTAAATTGGTCCAATATTGGAGGAGGAAATAGGCGAGAACCAAACCTCGAATTATGACTTTTTACTTTGGCTTTTTCAAAAGTCCCTCCGACCGCATTTCCTCTTAAGTTCTGAGTTGAGCTGCACGATTTCTGACAAATGTGTGCACTGACTGGACAGGTCCACTCAATCTGTGTGGTTCTTTCCTCAAAAGACCATTTCGGACACCAATCTACATGGTCTTCACATGATCTGACCAAGATTATGTCTGGACTTTCTGTGACCTCTGAGTTTGTTCCAGCCTTTCTTCTCAGAGTAGTCAGATAGGAAACGCCGACCTCATCTAGTTTTTAAAAATATGATTGACGTATAAAAGTGTTTGTACAAACCTACTTACAGAAATAAAATCATTTATCATTTAATAATTATTTCATCACCACTGCTCTCAAAACGGTGAAGGAAAACATCGTGATGAAACCGGCATGTCCTAGAACCAAAAATTCGAAGACTTGTGACATCTACCAACCCGCACTGGGCCCGCGTGTTAGATTACAGCCCACTCTCTCTCGAAGAGAGGAGGCCTGTGTCCCAGCAGTGGGAACATTATAGGCTGATTATGTATTTATGGATGTGTGTATGATAACTTACAGCTCTCACAGATTCATGGCTCAGTTGTTGATAAGGATCCGAGTCCTTATCAGCTAGTTTTTCGTCCCATGCCACCTGAAAAATATACAAAATTCATGAGAAAAATCCAAGAAAAAATTTAACTTTTGCTTCCGGTATTAGTTTTGTATATGGGGCTAATAATAAAGGACATAGGATAGTTTTTATCCCGGTACTACCACGGGATCGATACTTATTCGGGTGAAACCGCGGGGCGCAGCTAGTTAAGGAATATTGTTTTTTTAAATGACATGTCAAAACTATCGGCAAAATGGCGTCTGAGACAGAAGTGGTGCGGCCGTCTTTAGACGCTGCCATGTGGCGATTTCATGATCTGTATTCTCCATGATGTGTGACCTTACCTTTCTCTCATAGAGTCTGTCGACCCTCAAGTTGAGGAGCAAGGAGACCACTCTCCTGCAGGGATCGCGGTGGATGCGACGGGCGTAGCCTGGTCGGCACTGACAGCTCGAGATTCCTGAGAAATGCAGCAAGATTTAGTTATTCGGCAGTGCGAATTCTAGCGTAGCAAAGCATTTTTACAAAAAACAATATAGCGAGATATTAAAGTTCAAAGTCCCCTACATTTTGACGAGTTATACGAACATAAATGTAGGGAACAGCTGATTTTTTTTCGCAATTTCCGAGTTGGTCCCATAGTAAAAGATATTCATAATGATGAGTACTGGTGTTTCCTTCACCGTTTTGAGAGTAGTGGTGATGAAACAATTTACACAAAGTAAAGCGCCTGTCTGGATTTGATCCTACGACCTACAACTAGTAAGTCGCGGCCGTTACCACTTGGCCACCACTGCTCTCCGACATTGTATGGCGATGCTGATTGTTTAGGCAAGAGAGAGACCAGCCTCTTGGTCACGTGAGGAGTCGACCAACCGCTTGTCGATGTCTTGAAAAACCAAGTGGGCACTCGGACCCCATGGCCCTAGTGTTTCAACCCCAAACGACTTCCAATCAGTTTTCTAAATAGTTTTTATGATAGACTTACCGGCTTCCGTTCTACACTTCTCGTTCTGCGCTTGATCACAAGTGGAGTCGTCACCTACGATGCAAGTGTCGATCCTGAAACAAACACAATATTATGAAGTTCTAAATTAGCTAGAGAAACTCTGCAGACGTGATGGGTATCGATATCTAAAACACGATAAAATACAAACAAAAAAGATTTGATGTATTTTATTTTTAGGGGTCAACGACCCTATACAATAGTGGGTATGCAAAGTAGTTAAAATTACGAGACACAGAACATTCAATTAAACTATTTGCCATATGTCAGTTCATCATCATCATCATTTCAGCCGAAACACGTCCACTGCTGGACATAGGCCCTCCACTTCGACCGGTTCTGTGCTTCTCGCATCCAACGGGTTCCTGCGGCCTTCACAAGGTCGTCGGTCCACCTTGTGGGAGGCCTTCCAACGCTACGTCTTCCGGTACGCGGTCGCCACTCCAGATCCTTTCGGCCCCATCGGCCATCTGTTCTGAGAGCAATGTCAGCTAGCCACGCCAATATACAAATAAATAGAATGTAATTTATACTTAAGCAAAAAAAAAGTAGCACTCCGGGAGTGCCGACAGCAACAGAACTGAAAACTTGAACATTTACGTGTGTATGTTTTGAATCGTCGTATATGTCTTTGAGGGTCGAGAAGTTGGAGTCGCGTCACAACACCAACTTCAAGTCGTTTGTGGTGCGTGTTCCGACACATCATCTCGAGAAGTTCCTCAAGGAAGAGTTCTGGCCGAAGGGGGTTGTGTACCGCCGGTTTCGTGGCCGGCTACATGACACCAGTCAGCGAAACACGACGCAGACACTTCGTGTTTAGTTAGTTTTTTAGTGTAATTATAATGTTGTATGTATTTATAGTATTGTTAAGTTATATTAATATTGTATTGTATGTGTTTTATATGGGCCTTGATGCCTGAAATAAATGGATAAATAAACAATACACAAACAGAATACTTTGCCATCACTCACTGACATATCGGAAACATCCCGAGGACAGCCGAACACATCCGAATGTAGCGCGGTGTCGGTTACGGTAACAGTGGCGCGAAGTCAATGGTTTATGGCCCAACACACCTAAAGAAGTTTTCACTTAAAAAAAAAAAATTCTCCCATCAATTAATACTATCAGTCTCATACCTGACAGTGGGCTGTGGCCTTCTGAATCCTTGCTGCGGTCGGTGCAACTGAGGGTGTCCCCCGTGCCCCGCGTGTGTCGGACGTTGTGGGTGATGAGCTGGTCTCCTCAGGGGGGGCAGTGGGATGTCGTCCGCGGGGATAGCTTCACCGGTGCCTAGTGTTGGAGCTAGCGGTGGTGGTGGGAGGGGCGGTACTGAAAGAGAAGATGAACTGGTGTTAAAAGAGGTGTTTGTGAAAGAGTTTTTGAGGAACAAAATATTTTTCAAATAACAGCCTAATGGACCGATCGATCAGGTTAAAGCTACGTTTGCCACGGTCGCTCCGTGGATCGGTGACCATCTTTACATACCAAGACCCCTCCGTGCTGCGGAAGCCGTTGGTCCCGGCTGTCATTCGTGTATCTTTGGCAGCCGTTACTGGTCGTCAGAAGGCCGAAAGTCTGACAACCAGTTTTACCAAGGGGTATCGTATTACCCAGTAACTGGGTTGTGGAGGTATAGGCAGTCGCTCCATGTAAAACACTGGTATTCGGCTGCATCTGGATTGACAGGAAACCAACCTCAACGTAGTTGGGAAATGGCTAGGCAAAAGATGAAAGAGTTAAAAATCTACTCACCAGATTGCGGCAGACTCTGAACCCTAGTAGGTCTGATGCTAGGCCCAGGAGTGGAGGTATCAAACAGGTTCAGGTACGTCCTCTTTCCATCAATGGAGACGAACCCTTGCGCCCCCGAGGGAGACACGATGATGTCGTCGTGTTCGTGGCCTGAGAGGTTCACGTTTTCGATGTGCACTGAAATTATATAAAACATAATAAGAACAATCTCCAGAGGGGTTAAAGTAATAGAAGACGAGAATATAATAGGAATAAGAGAGAGTAAGAGGAGATAACTCTCTCCAAGATATCGCCAAGCGATTAGGTAACTCTTCAAGTGACCGGAAGACCAATTCCTGTCAAAACTCAAAAAAAACTCAAAACTCAAAGCATTTATTTCAATTAAACCATTTACAGGCACTTTTGAATTGTCAAGAAGTCGGTCAGTCAAAAATAAAATGAAGCTAGTTGCCCATTCCAAAGCGTAGTTACCTATGGAGAAGAACGGGCAAGAAACTCCATGGACACTGTTTTAAATTATATTTTTACAAAAATATTAGTTACATCATTAATGTTGAATTTATAATAATATGTGAGAACGATCGCGATGTAAAAAAAAGACGTATGCGTTAAAAGCGTCCAGAGTACAGCAAATAGTAAATAGAAAAAAAACAACAATCCAAAAATAAAATAATTAAAAATAAGCCGAGGCAGCTAAGTGATGACCAGCCCCAACTGACGGCGCCCGTTCACGAACATGACGCATAGATCAGTTAAGCCGCAGTTAGTCTCAGTTAAGCGGTCGGCCTGTAGACCATGATGATGATGATAATAATATGCAAACAAGAAACTCACCTGAAGCAGCTCCTCCCTTCTCATCCAACCCCTGTATAGCAGACACGGTCACGTCAAATATCTCCCCGTACCCTGGGGGCCGTGGTTCCGGCGCGGTAATCACGGACGCCTCAGCCATGGGACGGTAGCGGGAGCCATGAGGCTTGAAGTCCGTGTCATCGAGGACTATTCCGGGCCGGGGCCGGTACGGATGGTAGGGGATTGTGCCTTCAGATGCTGGAAAGGAGATGATTAGTTAGTGGTTTTATGAAACAAACTATTTGTAACGAAGCAAATATAAAGGAAGGTCGATCGTTGTAATTAATTTAGTGTGCAGGAAAAAATAATTCTCAAAATCTGTACACAATTGCCGAATATCGATGAGCACATATAAAAAATATATAGGGTCAAATTAAATTAGCTAGAGAAACTCCGCAGACGTGGTGGCTTGTCGATCTAAACGTGATAAATAAAAATAAAAAATTGTGGGGTAATCTACTGTAGTTAGCACATTGTACTCATCATTATGAACAACTTTTACTATGGGACCAAACCTGAAATCGCGAAAAAAAATTAGCTGTTCCCTACATTTTGACGAGTTAGACGAACATAAATGTAGGGAACAGCTGATTTTTTGTCGCAATTTCAGGTTTGGTCCCAAAGGTAAAGATGTTCATAATTATGAGTACAATGACCTCTTAAGAGGTTGTTGGTGTTTTTCCAATAACCCTGTAAACAGATGAATTGAGAACCAGTTTTGAGAACAATAACCCTGTATACAGACGAATGAGAACCATTTTTAGGAAGTAAGTTAAAATTTAAATCAATCAACTTACTTGGTAACGGCTCAGTATTAATAGAGGTTGTCTCTATAACTTCCACCGCAGAAGATGATGATGATGTTGTGGCCACACTGACTGACGGAGCATGAGTAATCAGTCCCTCAGTAGGAGTTGGGGTATCAGCAGACATAGTACTACTAGACTTGATGTCAAGTAGGGACGGCTCAATGATCTGAATCACTTGATCAAGAAAATCATCTTTCGCTAAATTAGTTTTGTTATAAGGTGTATCATCAATTTTGATTCTGTCTTTCGGTTTCTCTTTTTCACCAAAAACTGTGTCTTTTTTCTTGTCTTGCTTCGGCTTTTCGATTTTTTTCTCTGTCGTTGTAGTCGGTTTCTCTGTGGTTGTCGGTTTTTCTGTCGTTGTCGGTTTTTCTGTCGTTGTCGGTTTCTGAGTTGTCGTGGGTCTCTCTGTTGTTGTCGGTTTCTCTGTAGTTGTTGTTGTTGTGGTAGTAGTTGTGGTGGACGAAGATGTTGTGTCAGCAACTGTTATTGTTTCTTCTTTTTCTTCATCTTTAGCTATATCAGGTTCTGTAGTATTAACTTCTGGAGTAACTGCTGGAAGTTCAGGTTCAACTTCCTCATGGAGATGATTATTTTCTGAATGTGTCGTCTCATTCTCGCTAACAGTTTCCTCTGGTTTGGTTTGTACATCTGGAATGTCTGGCATATTTGGTAGAGGTGGGAGGTTAGGTTTATACATAGGCAGACCTGGGTTTGGTCTCCTATTTGGAGGTCTAGGTCTCGGCCTTTGCCAGGGTGGCATTGGCCGATGGAAACCTGGCCTGTTCAGTGGAGGAACGATTTGTTCAGGCAGGTTGACGTAGACTGGTGGCCTATCGAATGGGTATGGTGGAGGCGTCTTCGTAGGATGGTAATGATGAGGAGGTGGAGTTATAGGTTTATCAAAATCTGGTAGCGGTGGAACATCAGATATTTTCGGAGGACCTCTGTTATTAATCCTCGAAGCCATTGGCCGTCCTGGTCTTAAAAGCTGAGAATTAGCTTGTTGGACATTGACGTTACCATTCAATAACTTGACGAGTCCTGTGATGATGTTTTGGATCTCAGTATTCTGTCTCCCTTCCTCCCTCCTAGGGGTAACTGTCGCAAAGATCGGCTGCACTGCAGTAGGCCGTATTCTGGGTCCCATAGGCGCCAGTGCGCGCGCTTTTGGAACCCTCTTCCCTTCCCCCGGAAACTTGAACTCAAGCCTGTCTCCAAACCCTTCGGAAGACAGTATAACGTCATCATCGCTCCTCAAATAACTCATGGTTTTCGTTGGATGTATATCATAGTACTTTCTCTTGTTATGCAACTCTAAATGATTATCGATTTCGTTGTTCGATGTCGGGATTTCATCAATATTAATCGATCTTGATTCTCTAACAGGGTCTGCAGACCTTGCTATCATTATATGCTCTTCTAAGTCTTCGTGGGTGATCACAGGCGGTTCCTCTTCCTCATATTTCACGCTAGGTTCTATCCTAAATCCTTCGTTGTCTGGTAGACTGGTCTGCATCACCGCATCTTGTGGGAACTGATCTGCAATCGCAGATTTTGGTGATAACTGGGATATTGTGAATGTTTCTTCGTAACCTGGAAAAAGAAAAAGTCAATGAGTTTTTTTGAGACAACGAATGATTTAGCAAAAAAAACCGTGTTAAGAACATTTGGAGATATAAATCTGCACCCTAATTGCGTAACATACGAGTACTATCAATCTCAATCTGAATAATTTTGAAGGATATTGCTTATCCATCCATACTTAATATTATAAATGCGAAAGTGTGTTTGTCTGTTAACTCTTCACACTCGCTGAACCGATTTAGATGAAATTTGGTACAGAGATAGTTTGAGTCCCGGGAAAGGACATAGGATACTTTTTATCCCAATATTCCCACGGGATCGAAAGTTATGCGGGTGAAACCGCGGGGCGCTGCAAGTTGCTTCATAAAAAAAAATTAAAATGTTCGAAAAATGAGTCTCTGCTCTAGAACGTAAAAAATGCAATTAATGTTGTTGAACTGACAAAATGAAACCCATTGCTACTGATAGTGTGTTATTGCGCAATCATCCCGTAGATCCGGTGTAATAAATAGTAGTTTCAAATTAATAAAAAGAAATGTATAATTATCTACCCAAATATTGAATTAATACTAAAAATAACAAAATTAAATCCTAACTTAACTAAAACTATACAGAAACTAAAATATTGCGTCGAAAAATTCGTCCGCATCGCTGTCGACTGGTAATGTACCTACCCAAGAGAATTGCGGCATTACCACGTTGTATGGCAATGCTTAGCCTTTGGCCAAGGTAAAAGCCAGCCCTTGGGTCACGGGAAGTGTCAACTAGCCGTTTCGAAATTTCTTTGAAAAGATCATGAGTCCCAAATATTATAAAAAGATAAGATTTGATTATTTTATATGTTTTGTTTGATAAGCTTTCACGCTAAAACGGCTGCACGGATATGGATGAAATTTGGCACATGGATAGAGCATGACCTGGATTAGGACATAGGATACTTTTTATCCCGATATTCCCACGGGATCGAGACTTATACGGATGAAACCGCGGGGCGCAGCTGGTATAACATAAACCTCCATGGGCACTTATAAAATGTCAGAAGCTAGGTGTCCGGTTCTAATTGGTCGTTTCTTATGAAGAAGAGCCGGCAAGAAACTCCACGATTATTCTTTAAAAAATAATTGCATAAGGGCTAATTTTTCAATCACCTGATAACTTTATTCGAGGAACAATTTAAAGAAAAAAATTGAAAGAATTTAAAGATATTCCCATCTTAGTCTATAAGAGCGGTTTCGCACTACATCCGATCCGAATCCGAATTAAAGATCCGACTTCAATCCTAATTGAAAATGTTTTAAATTCGGACGGATCCTACCGCAAGCTCCGTAAAAGAACTTCGTTCCAAAAACTTGTAATATCATTACAACCATCTCACAAATCATCATCATCTGCCTAGCCTTTTCCCAACTATGTTGTGGTCGACTTCCAGTCTAACCGGATGCAGCTGTGTACCAGTATCTCATGACTATAGGTACAAATTCACGCTACGTTTCCCTACGACTCGCAGTGAAAGTTCTGTCAGTCAGTCTGTTCTTCCATTGTGTGACAAATTGTTACGTCATGCATTGCGCAAGTCAATGACTTGGAGTGACTCTTCAAATTGTATCAATGTTGGTAGGTGTTTGACTCTTAGTCTTCATGCTAAAGATGCCTCACTGCGATACCTCGCAGTCGCGGTTCAGGAAGCCTACCACAAGCTCAACGCGATCCATTTTAGGACCTAAACTGAACTGTTCTTCTAATTCGTACCATGACGAAATTTAACGATTAAATTTAGGCCGTGCCATCTGCTGATAGCGATTGTCCCAAACTGAGTCGCAAGTTTTGGTTTCATTCATACTTGTTTGGTACCATTACCATGACGTCCATAGAGCAGCTCAAGCGATGCAGTTTAGGAACCTAAACTGAAATGTCTTGTTTTTGAATCGTTTTTAATTAAATCATGGGAGGCCACCAGCTGGCTACCTCGATGTCACCTCTATGCTTGCACTAGACACGCACGCACAATTGATAATGATAAATGATTTATTTTCTGTAAGTAGGTTTGTACAAACACTTTTACACGTCAATCATATTTTTTTTAAGCTAGATGAGGTCGGCGTTTCCTATCTGACTATTCTGAGAATAGAAAAATGCCGAAGGATATCTCACTGCGATACAACGCGGGCTGCTTGGGAGTTTACCTAGATAATAATAATAATAATAATTGTTTTGCATTGTCCGGAGGTTCCTCTCTCTGGAGCCCTGACCGCCGGTAGCTTGGACCCTGTTCCCGATACCGGTGGGCTACTATTTTTTATATTTTTAAATGTTTTTCTATATTTTATATGCTAATATTTAAAAATATAATTTATATGTAAATAATGGAATAAAGGAGATAATAATAATAATATTCCACAACTATCACACAACGCCATCTAGTCCCAAGCTAAGCAGAGCTTGTGTTATGGGTACTAGACAATTGATAAACATACTTATATATTTCTAAATACATACATATATTATAGATAAATTACAACCAGACACTGGACAAATGATCGTGCTCATCACACAAACATTTGTCCTGGGTGGGAATCGAACCCACGACCTCCGGCATAGCAGTCAGGGTCACTAACCACTAGACCATCAGGCCTGTCTAAAAAGATGCCAGGGATGTGATTGTTCACTGTTCTGTTTTTACAAGTTGTAATTAGCTAGTAACACGTACTATATTTATTTAGCTGTAAGTAAGTCTTCCAAACAACGTAAATAAATAAACACTATCAGCGTTTTCTTTCAAAACGTCTCATCTACATACCAGTGCTTAGTCCAAGCTCAAGATAGCATAATAAGCCTTTAATATTCCCACCTAGGTCTCCGCTCGATGAGAGGGAGTGGGCCCGCGTCTTCGAATTTTTGGTTCCAGGACAGCATGCCGGTTTCCTCGCGATGTTTTCCTTCACCGTTTTGCTTGATGAAACCGGCATGTCCTAGAACCAAAAATTCGGAGACATGTGACATCCACCAACCCGCACTGGGCCCGCGTGGTGGATTATGGCCCGCTCTCTCTGACTGCTAATGTATAATGGCAACAGACTCACCCCTTATTATATAGGTAGGAGTATGGTACTTGTAACAAGTAGCGAAGAACAAGATAACGAGATATTTCTCAAGCTGTGTTGCATCGCCTCTCGTTAGGCGGGAGTCGGTCACGGTACGTGCTGGCGACACGCTCCAACTAACTGGTACGGCTGGACGCAGTAGAAAATATTGATGGTTTTAGAGCTAAACGAGTGCTGGTTTTAACAAAATCATATCACTGATGTTAAAGTTCTACAAGAACTTGTCGGCGTTCTGTGCTGGGGCGGCTGCTGCAGCTGTGCGGAAAACCTCAAATGGCGAAAATATTCCAACCTTACCTAATAGGGGGTGTCCCGTTGCCATAAAAAAAAGGTCCGTTCCAGGGGTATTCCTCGAAACGCACCAACTTTGATACGCACCAAATTAAACGTCTATCGATATCATTTATTACGAAACCTTCATGTTTTTCTCTGTTTCAACGTTGATGCTTTTTCAGGAATAAAATTATAATAAGTATATTTATTTTGATTAATATTAAATTATTTTTTTCGCGGAATACTTTTGTTGCGTTTCAAATTGGTGTCTTTCGAGGAATACCCCTCAAAAAGTAGCCAATCCATCCCACAAATGCAACCACCTAAAGTCCAAGTCGTTCTATATATAATTGACCGCTAGCGTCACTGAAGCGCCACGTAACTGCATTGATAGCTGTTACCTCGGCATTGAGTGGATAACTGTTACAACATAGCTTTTATACCTGTGTAATTAACGTCATGGGGTTTAGCTTAGTAATTAGAGGTTATACCGGAAGACCAATTCCCGTAATTAAAAACGTTCAAAATCTCATCTCAGCGACATTTAATGTCAAAAACTTATCAATATTTTAGGGAAGTTAGAGGCATTTTTGAAACATTTGGATTTTTAAAATTACGAGAGTTGCCCATCGGGTCAATTTAAATTAGCTAGCGAAACTCCGCAGACGTAATGGGTATATCGAGATCTAAACACGATAAAACAAGAAAGAAATTGATTTGATGATTTTTTGCGGGGTCATCGATCGCTGTTAGTGTATTTACTTGAAATATCAGTTTTATTTTTGTGTAAACATCACAGACGTGACTGGTCGATATCTAAACATGATTAAACATAATTATTTTCTCAAGTCATACTTCAAGTAACAACACTAGCGGTCGTTGACCCTAAGAAATAAAACATCAAATCTTTTTTATTTTTATTTTATCGTGTTTAGATACCGATAACCATCACGTCTGCAGAGTTTCGCTGGCGAATTTAATATGACCCTCTTTATGTACAGACGCCAGCACATCAACCTACTACAATCTGTCAGATTTCTGTAATAGATTTTCAACTTTATCGCTAAAGCATAAGGTTCAATGTTGATTGGGAAAATTTGACAGTTAGGTGTAGGTTGATGTGCTGGCGTCTGTACATACATGGTGTTTCGCTATCTATTAGTACGTTCATCACGCTCGCCAGTATCACACACGCGTAGACATCTAACGGCACTATAACCCACATTCCTGCCAAGCCTACTAAGCGGTTACGCGTATGTTTATATTAGATTTTCTACGATTGCTACTTATTTGTCCCAGGTGGCCTACCATGAGCTAATTAAAAACGATTCAAAAACAAGACATTTCAGTTTAGGTTAATAAACTGCCTCGCTTGAGCTGCTCTATGGACGTCATGGTACCAAACAAGTATGAATGAAACCAAAACTTGCGACTCAGTTTGGGACAATCGCTGTCAGCAGATGGCACGGCCTAAACTGAATCGTTAAACTGAGGTCATGGTACGAATTAGAAGAACAGTTCAGTTTAGGTCCTAAAATGGATCGCGTTAAGAGCTTGTGGTAGGCCTCCAGACCGGAATAAATCGTTTAATCTGCTTTTTTATTTAATTACGCTGTATTCTATCAGGTATTTATTTTTCTTTTTTTTTTCGGGCGCTAGGGCACAGATTACTGAATAGTTACTACGTAAGCTAGGGCATGTCATTGATATGAAGTCGGGCGGTTAAAAGGTTAAATAAATAAAGAAAGAAAAAATTCGTAAGTCGGGTCCGATAACACACACATACATTCGCAAGAAGCTGGCAGGATCATCACAACGGTAGTATTGTCTCATTGTTTTTCCTATTTCTTTTTAGTTAGTTAGGAAGTATATTCATGTATTTATGTATATTTATTTGTGCTTATATGTATATGTAATTAGGTATATTTTATATTCATAGTTTTAATAGGTTTATGTGTTTCTTTATATTTAAAATATTTATTCCTCAATGTTCATGATTGCACCACTGTTTGTCTCTGCATCACCCAAAGGTTGACTGGTAGAAAATGCCTATGGCATTAAGTCCGCCTCTGTACATTTTTGTGCTTGAAGTGTTAAATAAATAAATAACACTTAGCCACCAATGCTCATGCATGCAGTACGTCATTGTAACGTTAATCTCACAAATACGTCGAGATACTCATTAAAATCGCGCAATGGATGTAAAGAATGAAAGTGGTCTTTCTTTGGCACTTTGGCAGTGAAAGTAAATAAATTCCAGTTTGTTAGTGCTGCTGCACTTGTACGTAATTGTGGCATTTGTTAACATTACGTCACGCTATTGGATTTGGGACACTAGGACCGTGGGGTCCGAGTGCTCATGGAGTATTTCGGGACATCGCCAAGCGGTGGGTCGACTCTTCACGTGACCAGAGAGCTGGCCTATTTTTAAACGACTTCAAAAAGCAGGTTCTGTATTCGACCCGTATGTATGTTTTGTATGTCCGCGATTTTCTCAAAAACTTATGAACCAATTTTGATAATTCTTTCACTAATGTGATCTACATACTTTCAGGAAGGTTGTAGTATATAATACATTATGTGATTATTCTTATGTACGAAGTTATATGCATAAATGTACTGCATCTCTGGCATTTCTATGCGAATTTTGATGATTCCTCTAGTCGGTGTTTTCAATTCTTCAATGCACCACTTAGTGTTAAATGAATTTGTGTGGGTAGGTACAACTTCTAAAAAGTGAAAAATAAAAACTTTTTCCAAAAAAACAACCGACTTCAAAAAAACACTAGGTATACCTACTTAAAGTGATAAATAAGTCGGTGTCAAAAAACGCGGAACCAACGACACCTACTTCCGAAATTAAAGTTATTTATCACTTTGTAGTGTTTTTTTTTAAGTCGGTTGTTTTTTTTTTTGTAAAAAAGTTTTTATCCCAAAGAATTAGAATTGCCATTCCCAACGTGGTAATGCTGCAAGCCTTTTAGGCACTTATCTAATTGGTAGCGATGCGGACGAATAGGTGAATCATAATATATTTTGAATTTTGTCCTGAAATCGCTAACATGTAGCAAAATTCTGGATACTTCTTTGTTTTCAGGGTCAAATTAAATTAGCTAACGAAACTCTGCAGACGTGATTAGTATCGACATCTTAGCACGATGAAACAAAAAAATAAATTAATTTAATGTTTTTTTTTTAGCGGGGTTATCGACCGCAGTTAGTGCATTCACTTGAAATATCAGTGTAAAAATCTGTTTTTTTTTTATGTGTTAACTTCACAGACGTGATTAGTCACATCAAAATAAAAAAGATTTGATGCTTTTTTTAGGGGTCAACAAACGCTTGTAGTGTTACTTGAAGTACAAGTTGAGAAAATAATTAAATATTCTATCGTGTTTAGATATTGAAACTAATCGCGTCTGTGAAGTTTACACATAAAAAAAACTGAATTTTACACGGCTATTTCAAGTGAATATAGGTACTTACACTAACTGCGGTCGATAACCCTAAAAACATCAAGTTAATTTATTTTTGTTTTATTGTGTTTAGATATCGATAATTCGATACCCATCACGTATGTGGAGTTTTGCTAGCTAATTTAATTTCATCCTGTATAAGAACTAGGAGGATTGAGAAGAGACCTTTGCCCCACAGTGGGACTGTTTCAAACACACCTATATTATGACGAAGGCGACTGCTACATAATATTTTCGTAATAAGATAATATGACAGTCATCATCTGCCTAGCCTAGCCGCCCAGGTCGGCTTCCAGTCTAACCGGATGCAGCTGAAATTACAGTACTTATATAAAAAAAAACTCACCATTTACAACTTGTATACATATTAGAAGCATCATAGCGCTGATGCTCCGCGACCGCCATTTTATGACGGCAGCCATCTTGTTTTGGCGCGAAACTATACGTTGTCCATTCCAATTCACATTATTGTTGCACAACACACACACACACACACTGTTGTTGTTGTTTTTCAGTTGTTCATCCCTGGTTTGGTGTTGGACCTGAAACAAGAAAATTATTAAGTTATTCAATGGCATCTTCAAATATACAGGGTCAAAATAAATTAACTAGCGAAATTCCGCAGACGTGATGGATATCGATACCTAAACAGATACAACAAAAAATTTAATAATTTGATTATTGACTATGACGGTAACACGATACCCTTTGGCAAGACTGGTTGTCAAACTTTCGGGCGTCAGCATAGCTATTCACAACCATCCGACAGGCTATCGTATCGAAAATTACAGATTTCGATATCCTGATTTGCCGTGCCCCCGATAGAAAGCAGCTGTCGGAAGAATAGCGGTCGTCTTATTGATTTAAACTGACAAAATTTTCGGGTTTTGGACTTGTGAGCACTTGAGCAGCGTTTAGAGGACTCCTAAAATAACATTGATTGATGTTCGAGCGACACGGTACGGAAGCGTATCGAGTGGATGTGAATACCTATGCTGACTATGTAACGACTGTCAAAGGTCCCGTCTGTCATCCGTAGATTCTAGGACATGGCCGGTTTCCTCACGATGTTATCCTTCACCGTTTCGAGAGTAGTGGTGATGAAATAATTTACACAAAGTAAAGCGCCTGTCTGGTTCGAACCTACGACCAACAGAAACAAAAATTAGGCCATACCCAAAAAATTTCGAGGCAACAGCCACACAATAGCCAGTTACCTAATTCAACCAAACGTTATGTAGTATGTGGGACGAGTCGCCAATTGAATATTAAACACATAACAGATCACTTCGCGTGTGGTTAAGAGTGGGCGATCAGTAATTGTGGTCGCTGGTGTGTTTGTAAGTTAGGTGGATCAGGTCAATGGGTTATTTGTTTATTGGAACGAAGTTTTACTGGCAACTACGGTAGCCACCGTAACAAACTCTTCTCTCTTCGAAAATCTAGACTAAAACAGCTTAGCTCTCCATCCACGTAAAGCACTAGAATCTAGGTGCTCAACCTAGGTCCAACACTAAGACCTGAATACTCGGATCGATATTCATCACAACACATTAATTTAATTGTGGATTCAAACCTTGGAGTATAGCGGATCGGTTGGCCAAACGTTGGCGTATGTGGGCCAGTGTTTTATAGACTACTTTCCGTATGGCAAGCAGATGAAATCATTAGTCATTTAATCAAATTAGGCTGAGAATCAACATTTTTTGGACGTCACACTTACATAAGACAGTCCCCCAAAACGGTCCAACTTTACCACTTCCTACCTTCCTAGTGCTTTAGCTGAGAAGGAAAACTGGCGCAACAAACTCCCCAGCAGCACAGCTGTCGTCAAGAACTTGATGAAGCATGCCTACGGCGGCGGCTGCTTGATGGTAAAATGTCAACGCCACCTATGGACATCTCAATATCAGCCGCAGGTCAAGTTAAGCATGACGATGTGTTGCTGGAGACGAATTTTGAGAATACCGTGGACTGCCAAACGCACCAATGCATCGCTATCAACGGACGCCGCTATACTCGCGTCGAGGCGCATGATGGCGCACCGCGGATGTCCTGAAGTCATTTGGAGTGACAACGGTACTAATTTCCACGGGGCGGACGCTGGGCACAAGGTGGACCGACGACCTTGTGAAGGCCGCAGGAACCCGTTGGATGCGAGAAGCACAGTACCGGTCGAAGTGGAGGTGCTTGGGGGAGGCCTATGTCCAGCAGTGGACGTCTTTCGGCTGAAATGATGATGATGATGGACGCTGAGCTCCGCAAGGGCGCCCTAGAGTCGGTACAACACGAAGCAGAGGTGCGTCACATCGACGGGCGTTACATTCCACCAGGAGCGCCGTTCATGGGCGGAGCGTGGGAGAGGCTGGTACGCTTGGTAAAGACCGCATGGAATGCCACACTCCTCGATCGACATCCGAGTGAAGATGTGCTACATATACACTTCTAGCAGAGGTAGAACACACGGTTAGTTCACGACATTTCCAACTCAAGCATAGAGTACTCAAGACTTGAATAGTTATTAATATTACTTACTGTATAAACATGTATAGTTATTTCAAACTCAACTACATACTAACAAGGTTTGAGCATAGAGTACTCAAAACTTGAAAAGTTATTACTAATACTTACTGTATTCTTAAAACTTATATATTTATTTCAAATAACTATGCAAGGTTTGAGCACAGAGTACTTAAAAGCAGCAGTCGAGTAAAAACAGATACTTTTCATAAACTGACAGACTGCCTGTAAGAAACCGCAGGTATATTACCTAACGAACACTTCATACTTCGGCTGACGTCCGGCGCTTGACCCGCTTTGGGGCCTACCCATTGACCCATAGCGAAATAAAGTCTTCTTAGCGTATCAATGGCAAAAATTTTAAACATTTTTGGCCCAAAATTCAGCTGCGCGAACTCCGCTCCCTGACGAAGTCATAAGATCATCAAGATCATCAAGTACACAGGTGACAGAGCATGAGGGCATGATGGAAAGTTACGGTAGCCATTGTCTATGGAGAGGTGCCGCATACGCACAAGAGATCTGACCCGTCCGTGAACCTCATCTGTGGAGATTGTCTTTGCTCCGGCCGACTTGTGTTCGAAGTCTATTTAGAGATTTCCAAGTCGGCCACGATAACGTGTGTCCAGGCGGAAGGCTCTCAGATGGCTCGATAAAGGACATTATTCAAGTGTCAAACATTTCATACCCAAAAATAAAAGGACGGGTAAAAACAAAAGTGGCACGCCGGGAGTGCCGACAAAAGTGAAAACTTGAACATTTACGTGTGTATTTTTTTAATCGTCATATAAGAAAAATACAAACAGAATACTTTGCCATCACTCACTGACATATCGGAAATACATTAAAACCGAGTACATCCCGAGGACAGCCGAACACATCCGAAGCGGTGTCGGTTACGGTAACAGTGGCGCGAATTCAATGGTTTTTCCCATCTCAAAAAATGCCCAACACCCCTAAAGAACTTTTCACTTCAAAAATGTATATACTACTCCCGCCATCAATTACATCTTACGAAATACTAAGGCATTGCCTTGTTACAGAATGTATTCTTTATATCCTGCCCTGCTGAAGAGTTAATTCATTCGTAGATCTTTGAAAATCGTTACAGGTCGTCAGAAGTATGACAACCAGTCTTATCAAGGGTTATCGTACGGTATTACCCAGTCACTGGGTTGTGGAGGTCAGAAAGGCAGTCGCTCCAAGTAATTTCAGAAGAGTGACTAAGTAGCACTATTGAAAAAGTTATAAAATGTTTTTGAAGTTATAGCGTAAACTGTAAGAACCATGGATCCGTTTATTATGATTTTTTGATGTTGACTTGAAAGAGCATGGCAGTTGAGAATGTGTCATGCTCACTTAAATGTCTCACTGATGGTGGCGCGTGTGTTGGATCATTCGGTTCCCTACAAAATGGTTGAGCTGGACGGTGCTGATCCACGCGTCATGTTCGTGAACGGGCGCCGTCGGTTGAGACTGGTCATCTCTTAACTGCCAAGGCTTATTTTTAATCTTATATTTTGAATTGCTTCTTCACTTGTGTTTTTTTACATTGTTCTCACATAGAGAAGCATCAAGAATAATGTACACAGGATTTTGTAATATCTTGATTTAAAAGAGTGTCCATGGAGTTTCTTGCCCGTTCTTTTCCATAGAGATCTACGTTTTGGAATGCAACTACACACATCAAAAGTGTCTAGGGATCAAGCATTTTTATGCGGATTTCTTGAGATTGAGATGTGGCTTTGTAATAAATTTATGATTTTATAAATTTATATGGATCCTTTTTGGTGCATTTCATAATTTGAATCAGGAACTGTGAATCAAATTCGAGTAAAAGATGAAAATCAGCTGTCAATATTTTCCCTATAAAAACATACAACGCATTGAAGACATTATTAGTGCTACTGTTTCCCTACTACTGATTAAAACCAACGTTATTATGGAGCGGCGACGTCATTTAAGCAGGGAAGAAATGCTCAGAGCCGTGGGAATGATAGAAGCTGGTTCCCGGCAACGTACTGTGGCTTTAGCTCTGAATACAAGTCAGAGTGTTATCAGTCGACTTTGGACACGTTACCGAAGCACTGGTACCGTGGCTGAGCGCCATGGAGGACGGTATCGCTGCACCACACGGAGACAAGACCGATACATTCAAATCTTAACTCGAAGAGCTCCAACAATAACCGCCATGATGTTAGCCGTGAGGCTTCATCACTCTTCAGGGAACTTAATTAGCGACCAAACAGTCAGAAACCGCTTGCATGAAGTGAACCTTCATTCCCGAAGACCGCTACGGGTACCACCTATAGCAATGCACAATCGTAGGATTCGATATCAATGGGCTCTTGAACACAGAAATTGGGCAGAAGAACAATGGCGTTTCGTGTGCTTTTCTGATGAGTCTCGTTTTGGTATGAGACCGGATACAAGACGTATACGACACTGGAGAACCCCTGGACGCCAACAGCGATTAAAATCCTGCCAGGAAGTCCATCCTTATAGTGGTGGAACCATCATGGTATGGGCGGGTATTTGGATCGGCGGAAGAACTGAGTTGATTTGGATCAGAGGCAACCTCAACGCTCAAATTTATGCTGAGACGATTGTATCAGACGTCATCGTTCCTCTACAAGTGCAAATCGGTCCCTTATTTCAGTTAATGCATGATAATGCACGACCGCACACCGCAAGAGTTGTAAGACAGACTCTCGCCGCAGCTAACATCAATGTCCTGCCCTGGCCCGCTCAGTCGCCAGACTTGAACCCGATTGAGCATGCATGGGATATGCTACAGAGAAGAGCTCTGCCGAATATGGAGGGTATCCAGTCGCAAGAAGACCTTTTTTTGTTGTTGCAACGAACATGGGCTGCCATTCCACAGCGTGATTTGGATGAACTCATTTTGAGTATGCCAAACCGATGTTCTTGTGTTGTTAGTGTTCGCGGTAGAAACACGGATTATTAATTGTTTAAGTTACCCAATAAAATTTTAAAGAAAACTGTTATTTCAGTCTTTTTTTCGAACTTTTGTGTTAGTGGTTCAAATGTCAAAAATCCCTTTATTAGGAAAATGGCAAATTTCTTTATTAATGCAAAGGTGACTTGGTTTATCGTTACTGTGACAAACGAAAACACTTTATTTGATGAATCCTTAAAGAAAATTTTAATTAATATCAATCAGGAGAAAAGTTATTGCAAAAATATATGTTGATCCCTAGACACTTTTGATGTGTGTAGCTTCAACTTTCTGACTAACTGACTGACTATTTAATTTTGACAATTCAAAAGTGCCTGTACATGGTTTAATTGAAATAAATGCTTTGATTTGATTTGATTTGACTGAACATTATTGTGTAGGAATTAAAGTTATTTTTCCAATAATTCATATTTGTTTACATTTTTGGCTAATAAATCGCGAACGCGGATTAGACGTTACAACTGGCCAAATTACATAAACAGAAAACCCCAAGCGGATGTCAAAGCAACACTGGGCTTTAAGTAGACCAAAGTGATTACTTATGTTATGAGTCATAAGACAGAGGAGGATGTCGTGCAACCAACCAGTGGTTGTGCAACCAAGTTAACAATGTGTCATGCAGCGCGCAGCGTTGCAAAATACGGTATGTCCCGAAGATGTTTGGTTTTTTACCGGACTACGCAACAACGCAGATCTATGCATCTAAGGTCCGACCGCGGTGGATTTGCCAAAGATGTAAACAACAATGGCCGCTCGAAATTGAATAAAATCGATAAACAAGAGTATTTGTTTTCGTCTAAATCTCCGACCTAACTAGACTACTCTTGTTTATCGATAGCCTTTTGGGCACGTTTCCTGTTGACAGCGATGCGGACGAATTTTTTGATGCCCTTTGTTTGTAAGTGTTAGATTGTATATGGTAATTAAGATTTCTTAATAAGCTTGTAAATATTTCGAGCGGTCATTATTGTTTACATCTTTGGCAAATCTGCCGCGGTCGGACTTTACATTCTATAGGGTCAAATTAAATTAACTAGCGAAACTCTGCAGAGGCGATGAGTGTAAACATTATCAAATAAAAACAAAAAATATTTTTTAGTAAAGTTTTTTCTTAGGCTTCAGCGACTGGATCAAAATCAAAATAAACTATACCGTTTGAGGCCCGTGGCAAATTCATGGGATCGAGCCCTCCCTCAATGTAAAGAAGCTCAAGCAATGTTATAGTTATTTTTTACTGTCACTTCGCCTGCGACTTCGATCGCGTATATTTTTAATTTCCCCTACATTTAATACCTGACTGCTTCGTTGGTCTAATAGTGGCCGAAAAAAGTTTGCATTTCTATACTTATGTTAGGATCATGAATCATCCTGTGCTCATGGCCCTCTCCGGCCGGGGGCCCCCTCCGGCTGAGGGCCCGTGGCATTTTGCCTCTCCTGCCACCCTATTGTTACGCCACAGGCCCGCGGTCAAGCTGCTGGGCGCAGCTTGGTAATATAGAATTTAAATACTGTGTACACGATGTAATATCGTTTAAAGATTGTAAAATCCGTTCCGATCCGATGTGAGCCGTTTGGTGGTTAAATATTATAAAACGTGCAGGTAAGTACTTTTTCATAAAATTCAAAATGTGTTGTGGGCTTGTGGCAATTGCCTTATAAATACATATTTTTGGAGTTATGACTCGCCCACGTGCGATTGGCCTATAGAAAAAATAATATTATTTAAAAGTGACGATTCGCACGTTTCGGGCGAGTAAATTCCTGCGAATCAACTAATAAGCCGATATTTTTCTTTCTCCGATCCTGCGAAGACCTACACCTCTGCCTCCCGTCTTTCGCATCGCATTGTATCCGCGTCTCCATCTAACGGACGAACAGGTGTTGCGGTGACCTACATTATCCGACTTTACCGTACCTACCGCCATGCCTATGCGCCATTCAATGGTGTATTTGTGTGTGTGTGTGTGTGTATGTGTAATAACAGTGGGGTTTACGTGTGTCTTGTATAGAATACGATAGAAGATTGTTTTACGTTACCGAGGCTCTAACGTCTTCATGACGAAATCCTACGGATTGTGATGAAGGAAGGACATTCGTAGGATTTTGACTGATTTGGCACGCAATTGAAGTCAAAAAGGGCTCGTGGCTAAATTATAATAGTCGCACTGATCAATCGAAGGTTAAGCTACGCTTACCGCGGTCGGTTCGTGGATGGGTGACCATTAATTACATATCGAAACCCTACCGTGTCTCGGAAAGCACGTTAAGCCGTTGGTCCCGGCTGTCATTCATAGATCTTTGACAATTGTTACGGGTCGTCAGAGGCCCAAAAGACTGATAACCAGTCTTACTAAGGGGTATCGTATTACCCAATAAGTTGGTTGTGGAGGTCAGATAAGCAGTCGCTCCATGTAAAAACTCTGCTGTTCAGCTGCATCCGGTTAAACTGGAAGCCAAAGAGAATGCTGGAAACCGACCTCAACATAGTTCGGAAAAGGCTAGACAGATGATGAATATTGGTTTGATTGACCATTTAAAAAAAAACAAAATGGCGGACAGTTAGGTATGCCACGGACGGACCTTCAAAACCACGGATATCTATGAGGACTCCTTACTATTTTGCAATGAAGGCATATCTCCGGATATCTGTGTTCAAAATCCATTCTGTAAAACAATAAATCAAGAAATACTCACAAACATAATCAGCCTATAATGTTCCCACTGCTGGGACACAGAACTCCGAAGCTCTTGTCGTGAGGGAGTGGGCCTTAAGCCCCACGCGAGCCCAGCGGGTTGGCAGATGTCACATGTCTTCGAATTTGTTGGTTCTAGGACACGCCGGTTTCCTCACGACGTTTTCCTTCACCGTTTTGGAGAGCAGTGGTGATGAAATAATTTACACAAAGTAAAGCGCCTGTCTGGGTTCGAACCTACAACTCGTAAGTCGCGGCCGTTACCACTGGGCCACCACTGGTCGTGCTGCTCGAACTCACAAAGACAGAAATCAAATGGTTAATTAACTAACTGAAAGTTAAATGGTCTTCTACGATGACTAAGTTCAAAGAAACTTGTGTGCAGTTCAATGACTCGCAACCAAACGGTATATTTTTATCTATTTTACTGAAAAATGTATAAAATATGCTAATCTAATATACCAGGCCGGCTTTAAATGGGTTATCATCACGAAGTTTCAAAACCAAAAACACCGGTTGACGCAGTTACACACGGCGACACATCAAGCTATACCTACATTTCCAGTTTTAGCTGACCTCGCATTGTATAATTTAGAATCTTTCATTTTGACAGTTCGACAACATTCATTGCGTTATTTACGTTGTTTGGCAGACAAATTTTTCGAAGATATGCAGCAATGGATTAGCAATATCCTTCAAAATGATTCAGATTATGATTGATAGTGTGTTACGCAAATAGGTTTCAGATTACGTATGACTCCGGCATCTAGCATCTCCTCCCACCTTTGGGTTTGCCGTAGTCGGGTAAAAAATATCTACAGGTAGGTGGAGGTATCTAATAAAAATCATGGAGAGCATTTATTTATTCATCATCATAATCAGCCTATAATGTTCCCACTGCTGGGACACAGGCCTCCTCTCTGTGAGAGGGAGTGGGCCGTAATCCACCACCCGGGCCCAGTGCGGGTTGGTAGATGTCATATGTCTTCGAATTTTTGGTTCTAGGACATGCCGGTTTCCTCACGATGTGTTCCTTCACCGTTTTTATTCATGCAGCGTTGATATTTTTAGTAGGTAGGTACTTATTTGCTAGCTCCTGCCCGCGACTTCGTCCGCTTGAAATTTCTTATTCCCCCTACCGACCGGTAAGTAAATTTAATTATTTTATAATTTTTAGTGAGTATTAAAAGCGTGTTTTTTGTAGTTTTTATTAACTAAGTCAGACGCCAGCACATCAAATCAAGCTACCCGAAACTGTAAAAATTTCCCAATCACCTTTGAACCTTATGCTCTAGCGATAAAGTTGAAAATCTATTAAAGAAATTTGACGGATTGTACTGCTTGATGTGCTGCAGCTGGCGTCTGTACATATTTTTTCATTAGTATAGATAAAGATTTCACACCCGAGGCTACCGTAAGGTTTAACCTACAGCATTTTAGCATCGTTTAGAACACTGATAACACCTTATCTTTGCGCTAAGTGACACTTTTGAAACATGGCATAATATGACTGTTTTCACTTTTTTACACCTCTTAGCTTTGTACGTTTTTTCTTATGCACTCGATTTTCCACTCTCTGCCTAGCTCCGAAAGTTGAAAATCCAACTGTGTTTTTTTGACGCGTTGGGATGCGTTACGTTGGATTCTCAATGATCGGTTCAACACCGAGAGTTGAATATTCAGTGCGCAAAAAAATCCCGCCGCGACTGTTTTACGTCTGCACGAAAGTTGGCTTATGATGTTAGTCCATTTGTATGCGGGAGCGATAAGGAATTACAACCTGCTGGTACTTTTACCTTCACATCTAAACTATCCCCCTCACTAATAAACGTTGTATAGCGTCTGTATAGTTACAATGCTTTGTCTTCTTCATTCGAAAGTCAAATTACTGACGACTGAAAGAGAGAAATCGGTGTGTAACTATTCATCTGATATAGGTAATACGTTTATTACATTAGTAAGGGAGTACTATTAGTTATTCTATAAATTGCACTTCACTTCAAAAATTCAAGCGTCAAATCCACCAAAATCATTGACTTATATATTACTAGACCAAAATAGATAACCATTACATAGTTTTTTTTTTTTAAGTCGATTGTTTTATTTTTGTACAATTTTTTTTCTAATTTTATTTGTAAGTACAGACGCCAGCACATCAAGCTACCACAATCTGTCAAATTTCTTTAATAGATTTTCAACTTTATCGCTAAAGCATAAGGTTCAAAGTTGATTGGGAAAATTTTACAGTTTCGGGTACCTTGATGAGGGCGTCTGTACCTACCCACGCAAATTCATATAACACTACTTGCAAAGTAAATATCAGTGACAGGAAGTTATTAAAAAATCATCAATAAACTATTATAAACTAAGTGGAAAAAATTCGTATTATTGAACCTAATTCAAAAACTATGGGACCACCCCTGAAGCATACCTTATCCATTAAAAAAAGAATTTTGAAAATCGGCTTATAAATAACGGAGTAACAAACATAATAAAAAAATTAAAATAACAAGTCAATTTTCTTTTTATAAAATTTTGAAACTCTTTTTTTGGAGTCGGTTAAAAATAACCCATATTCCCAGTCAAAATAATAAAAATATACCTTAAAACTCTAATCTCCACATCCTACACATTCCCCGTACTCGCGGTTAGGCGGTCAGGAACCGGTTCTGAGGTATGCAGGTCACTGGAGCCCTTGGCCAGTTGTGCTTGTTTACGTGCAGTCAGTGCGCAGCGTAGCAGGTCTGTCTGTTAGGAATTTTGTTGGGTCTTGTCGGTTTGACGATGATTTTTAGGGTTCTACGGAACCCTAAAAATCATCTTCAGGGATCCGTTTAAATTTCTTTTGAGGTACCTACGCCGCAAAAAGAAAAACGGTACCCTTATAAGATCACTTCGTTGTCCGTCTGTCTGTCCGTCTGTCAAGACCCTTTTTCTCGGGAACGCGTGGAGTTCCCAAGTTGAAAGTAATATCAAATACTCAGGGCTGGAATCCCTTGAAGCAGTGAAAAAATCAAACTTCTAAGTCAACGCAATCAAAAGATAATGGGCGTTTATGTTCCGTTTATGCCGCATATTTTGACACTCGCAAGGGAATCAAAACCTATAGGGTACTTCTGGTTGGCCTAGAATCATGAAATTTTGCAAGAAGCAATGTCATGTAGCACAAGTAAAACATACGAAAACAGTAAAGTAGTTACATACCTACACATTCGTACGGATCTCTCGGTGCGCGAGTCCGACTCGCACTTGACCGGTTTTTTTTATTACTATACTCCGATAGTTTTAAACAAAAAACACGTGATTCATGGGTGCTAAGCCTTTTGTGACAATTAATATTAAAATCATTTTATTAATAAAAAAAGTATTCAGCCGATTTGATAACCTCCTCCTTTTTTAAAGTCGGTTAAAAATTGAACAGGGCTACAAGCCATATTCCGAAAGGACATCATTCAATTCGTACCCAAAAATTAAATCCCCCGGCTGCTATTTGAGATTGAAAATGCCAAAAATCATATTTTTATAACAAGTGTTTTAAGCATTTAAAAAGTACCAACTTTTAATTGAATATAATATCCCGATCCGGAACATGATAGACAGACTGTGTTTGGTATTGTATACTTACCTAAGAGTTTTGCAATTTGCAAGACATGAAAATCACATAACGATTTTTGATACTTTCAAACTCAAATAGCATTGTAGTAGTTAGAACATGTTGCTCTGCTCCTAAGCTATGCTATCCCGGGATCCCGGCCGTTTTCTGACCCCGAAAATCCCGGGACCGTACTTGGCTAATCTCGGGATTTTCGGGATTGCCACATACAGGTCTAGTTTGCATTCCGAAGTCCGTTGCGCCTTGCCAATGACCTTACCTAGAATATATTAATAAACCAGTCACTTTACTCTAAAGCTACCTAAAACTAGACACTAAAAAGTTGGAAAAAGTGGTCTATAATAGCATTTGTTACATAACGACAAAAAAACAACACTACACAATAGAACTGGAAGCAATCTGTCGGCGAGATGCTAATTTATGCACAGCTGATGCCGCATTCTTTCTTATAAAACAACGTCCAGCAAAAACTCAGCACTTACCAAAAAATGGAAATATCCTTAGCCTTAGTGGAACGTCTAAAGTAACGACGAAGTGATGATTTAACTCGTGTATTGAATTATATACAAAATGCACGAAAATATGATGAAAATCAGTTATTATCGTATTTAGAATGACGAGACTTATTTCTAGTTCCTACACAGGCTTTAGTGAGGAAGCAAATAAAGAGTGCAACAATATTAAAAACATTTTTTTAAGAAATTACTCAAGTTTTTTTTTCATTTGAGCTCAATTAGAAACCATATAGTCTACACAGGTCGTACGCTTGCCGCGGTTGGTCTGCTGTGGATGGGTGACCATCTTTACATACCGAGACCCCTCCGTGCCTCGGAAAGCACATTAAGCCGTTGCTCCCGGCTGTCATTCGTGGATCTTACACAGTCGTTACGGGTAGTCAGAAGCCCGAAAGTCTGACAACCAGTCTTACCAAAGGGTATCGTATTATCCAGTAACTGGGTTGTGGAGGTCAGATAGGCAGTCGCTCCATGTAAAATAATGCATTCGGTTAAACTGGAAGCCAACCCCAACATAGTTTGGAAAAGTCTAGGCAGATGATAGTCTAATCCCGGGATAGCCCCGGAATCCCGGGAATACGCATCAAAAATCCCGTAATCCCGGGATTGAAAAACATGCTCGGGATTGTATTCTCTAGTCCTAGCCTAGCCCTTAGGAGGAGAACAAAAAGAAAAAAGTCAGAAAGAACGCTAAGTGAAAAGGAAGTAACAGTGCGGACAGGCGATACGATGCGACAGGGGTGGGGCGGGGGAACAATACATTTTTATACACGGACGAAGTCGCAGGCATAAGTTGGTAAAACATAAAAGTGAATGCCATTGCCTGGGTTTATAATTTGTATTTTTGTATACCTATTCTAGAAAATGAAATCGTTTTCTTCTTTGGTTTATATAATTGTAAAAGCGATACGCCAAGTGACTAAGCAGTGTTTTAGCTTTCTTCTTGTGGGTATAGGATAGATATACTATACTTACCTGTACATATTTTATGAGGCTTTCGATTTGATAAGCTAAAGATTACAGAAAGCTTCGAGAGGGGCTTGTGGCTAAATATTGGGTAACACGATATCCGTGGGTAACACACTATCAATCACAATTATGATAACGCTGTCTTCCTATACCTACTGTAATTTGAAAACATTGTAAAATCCAATTATTTTTTAAAAGAGTAGGTACCCGTGGAGTTTCTTGCCTGTTCTTCTCCATAGGAAACCACCAATTGGAACCGTGCACCTAGCTTCTGACGTTTCATAAGTGCCCATGTGCCCATGTAGGTTTATGTGAAATAAAATATTTTGATTTGATTTTGATTTGAATCATTTTGAAGGATATTGCTAATCCATTGCTTCATAATACGAGTATGTTCCAAAAATTTGACTGCTCAACAACGTAATAACGCTGAATGTTGTTAAACTGTCAAAATTAAAGCCATTCCTACTGATAATGCACCCTACTACTGAGGCAATCTTTCCCATAAAAGAGAGAATTTTGCAAATTCGTCTATACAAGACTTACATTATGTATAATAATATGACGGAGTTATTATATTATCTGTGACGGAGTTATGCCCGGATATAAATTAAAAAAATAAAACATCCGAATTCAGACTGTAGCATGTAGACAGTCAAAATTGGCTTTACCAATGGTACAGACGCCAGCACATCAACCTACACCTAACTGTCAAATTTTCCCAATCAACATTGAACCTTATACTTTAGCGATAAAGTTGAAAATCTATTACAGAAATCTGACAGATTGTAGTAGGTTGATGTGCTGGCGTCTGTACATCCGCGATTAATCAAAAAACTTCTCAGCCTAAGTAGAAATAACCTTAGAATAATAATAGGTACAATTACGGGCCATAACCCCCTTAGCAAACATCTTTTTAACATAGGCGCCCACGGATATCGAATAGGCGCCACAGACAGCCCCTTTGCAGGGGCTGCCTTGACGCCGAGGAATCAGCCGCCCACGTCATCCTGGAATGCGAGGCCGTGGCTTCACAACGTGAAGAAATCCCCAGAACAGTGAGGTCGCTCCGTGAAGCCTGTGAAGCTCCCAGGAAGCTTCTGTGCTTTTGGGCGGAGCCAGGCTGGCTCTGTTAGCCAGAATCCCCACGCACAACGGACCAAATGGGAGTCTAAGAGCTATTACGCACTGTCGACTAGTCGCCGGCGACTCGGTCGACGGCGACTGTAACTTACTGTAAGTACCTACTTTAAATATGTGTTTACGCACTTGGTCGCCGGATGATGCCTATGTTTTGGTCGCCAAGGGACCGAGTCGCCGGCGACCAGTCGACAGTGCGTAATAGCTCTAAGTGTGGAAAAGGGAGCCCCATCATAATCATCATCATAAACTTCCGAATTGAGAACCACCTCCTTTGAAGTCCACAGAACCACAAAATCAACAAGTTTGTATGTTTACCAAAAGAATTCGTGTATTTCCGTTTCCCACTACGTATACGTTTACCTGCTCACCCAAATACTAGGCTAGCGTGAAGCCACAGCTCCGAGCAATTAGTGACGCGAAGTCGACCGTTACAGGTATTCTGCGGGTTTTTATCTTCGTATAATTCTTACATTTGTTTTTGAGATTCTTGTTTGGCCAGAGGCAGGGTTGCCAACCTTACAATACCTACTTACATGTTTTTTTTTTTGTGGTGATCAACAGCCTATAGTGTGTAGTCACTTAGGTCTACATTACAGTTAGAATTTAACTTTCCTCGATTATTTTTACTTTATACTTACTTTAATAAAAAAGAAAAATTATTTGAAATGGACTTGCTCTTGACTCTAGTCTAGGTCAAAGGTGACAGCGACAAAGTCAGCGAGGTTATCCAGAAGAAGCCTGTTCACTCTCACTTTGAACTTGTTATTAATTTTATTTACTTGAAATATAAGTTTAAAAATCTTTTTTTTTTTGTGCTCACTTCACAGACGTTGGGTATCGATATCTCAACTCACACTTAGATTCATAACTAAAATACCAGCGGGCATTGACCCAAAAAAAAACTCGTCAAATCTTTACTTTTATTTTGTCGTGTTTAGAATATGATACGGTCTATCATGTCTGTGAAGTGAGCACAAAATAACAGATTTTTGCGGAGTTTCGCTAGTTAATTTAATTTTATCCTGTAGGTATAATATGGTATCCTACTATATAATAGTAATATAACATAGTATGTATGTTATATTAGAGGCTTAAATACTATATTTCTAAAAAAAATCTTAGACGAAAGTTGACGAAACTACTATATTTCCATTTCAATACGAAATGGCGAAATAAGCTCAGTATTAAAGCCGAATTAAGTTAAATGGCATTTTGTAATAATATACCAATTTTTTTTTAATAAAACAAAGAAGCAAACAATATGCATAAAAAATAGAAACATACCTACTACCTATGTATATTTTTTTTATTTTTTCTGCTATATTTTTAAAGGCAATGGCTTTGCAAATTAATACTATACTAACTTAGGTATTTAATTAATATAAAAAATTTGGCTACCCTCGTCAGAGGCAGGTCCGAGGCAGGAGACAGGCAGAATTCTGACAAGTCATTGCTGAGCAGATTTACAAAAAGGGTATTTGAGCAGGTATTATGACGCATTTATATTGCCATCGTCATATTTGGGACAATGCGAAGAGCTGTTTTATTTTCTTCGCACGCAATTCATTATAATTAGGTACTTATTCATTTTTTTAAAGTACTAAGTACCCATAGCTGACATTATCGCTAGGAAGACTCCAAAAAAAAACTTCCATATAATTATTATAGGCTGGTTCATCGTAGCCACCACACCACCCAAAAATAATTTAGAATTATGTAGATGACTCAATCTAAGGAGGATCTAGAATTAATGAGAACAAGCATAGAATAGAACAAGTATCAACGCGATTAGCACGCAATTTCTATATTCAGATTATAATATATTATATTAGATGAGATAGATTGCATAAGCTTTATTTATGGTATTATCATATCTGTTTTACAATTTTTTGTCGTGTACAATAAAGTACTTATATCTATATATTATTTCTACTACTTCTGAAGTATGTAAACTTAGGCTTGTGCTTCTAAGCTAGTATGTACCTAACAATAGATACCAATTTCCTTCATGCATAAACGAATAACACAAATATTATCAGACACCTGCATAATAATTAATCTATTTGCGGCCCCAAACTCAATATGGTTGAGAACTCCTGTCTTGACTGCATTCAACCTTTGATTATTTCATTCAACCTTCTAATCAAAACAGGAACCACTTTCATTTATTTTTGTCTCAGATCCGTAGGAACTTTTAAGTTAAATGTGTCACAAAATCATCATCAAAACTTATAAACAATCTATTTAATACACTTACCGATTTTAAAGAGCAAAACAGCTGTAGAAACAAGAAATATGTAGGATACCACGTAAAAAAACGATCCACTGTTTTCTTATAAGAAGGAACTTTCACATTTTGCCACACACTTACACACGCGATTTCCGTGTCCACTCTTTCTCAATTACAACAGAAATACTCTTAATATATTTAAAACACTATTTTAAATTCAAGCAAAATCGTAAATAGTATATTTTACGCAAAAAAGTTATTGTAGTGTATTTTATATACTCGAAAATACCGCCATCTTATTTAAACATGCGCGCGCAGTACTGTCTGAAGTCAACTGACGCGGCGACTCGAAATTTACTCCGATTCATACGGGTAAACGAGAAAGCAAATACGTTATCCGATAGAAAAAAAGAGACGGCTAGAGGGTGTCATGTAGCGGTAATTTTTTTTCTCCTTTCGCGCGTCAACTTTCTAAAACGCCTTGAGGTGTTTGGTCATTTTGTTTTGGTGCTAAAAATTGTTTCGATTTAAACATCCATGGATAATTATTTATCATTACCTATTTTATAATTCAGAGCAGTTCTTAGAAGAAAAAAAAATTATAAATTAATGAGAGGAAAACGTTATCATCAAATTGAACCAAGTGATAGTTTTATTAGTGGTCGTCCAATGCTGAGTGCTTTGAATAATCAAAGGCTGAGTGCAATATTTTGTTCAAAATTAATCCATTTTTTTTAGGACGTCTAAACCGGAAGTTCTTATTGACGTCATGACATAGAAATTGGGAACATTAAATTCACTCACCACTAACACGGCTCGTTGGTCTAGGGGTATGATTCTCGCTTCGGGTGCGAGAGGTCCCGGGTTCAAATCCCGGACGAGCCCGTAGAAGGTTAATAATATCTTCTTTTTTACTTTATCAGTGTTGTCTTTTGATATAAATGGAAAAATATATGCATTATGCATCAATATAATAAATGATTATTTGTCGTTGATATGGTTACGACAAAAAGATACAATACATTCATACGTCTCGAGCTCATCTTGAGATTTTCTCATAATTTCAACATGTCAATTTGTACATTTATTTTAACTTTCTTCTACCTTTCTGCTGGCGATGATATTAGAAGCCTAAAGTGGGGGACACATAAAAATAATATTTTTTTAGTCACGCCATCTATTAGAAATAGGAACATCTATCATAAATGTTATCTGAGAAAACCGAGAGATGGCGTTGTACTCAGCAACAAAATTCAAGTTAATAAAAACTCGACCTTTTATAGTAGGCACGGAATGTAAACAACAGTTTTGTTTATATCGGTACTTTGTAAATCGGCCGCATAACCAGCAGGTGTCCGGATTTGGTCAATGACTTTTGCCTTCCCCTCTCTTCCTATAAAAAAGTTTACAGACACAACAAGCAGTTTTAAACACGTGTTTTGTGATAAACTAATGATTAAACTCTTAATTTACGGGCTGAATAGTGTTTGAAAGTGAATGAAAAGGCGTTAAAAGCTGTAATAAAGTGAAAAATTGAATTATTCTGAGTTAAACATGATGTCGGGAGCCAGTACTTCGCAAAGTCCACCGCCAATGGCTTCGATTAGTGATGTTAGTGCTTTATTTCAAAATGCCAAGAAGTATGAGGAGCTAAATGTAATTGGGACAGGTAGGAGAGAAAATTACTTTGTAAATAACCTAATTTCGCATGTGTGCCGGTTGATAAGATTTCGCGCAATTTATGTTTGAAACTAAACTTTTTTGTTTGTTTATTTATTATTTTTAACATTTTGGTGAAATGCTGGATAGTTTATAAGTTTCTCTTTTCGTATTTTCGTTTAAAAGTATTAATTTGACTCATTATGGAACTCGGTTTACTCAGTTCTTAAAGAATTAATTAATTGCATTCTATCATTTTGAAAATTGGAACATGTTCCAGATTTTGAATTCGTTGTTAGAACGGGTTTGTCTGCATGGTATTTTTTTAATATCTACTAAAGTTTAGCTTACTTACTGCCCGATTTTAATAAGTCAGTAAGTCATTGAATTACATACATGTAGATATACAAACAAAAAAGTAACAGTAAAAGTCTATTGGTCATCTTTATCTTCCCGCCCTTGTCTCATATTGCTTGGGCAGACCCCAAGCAACATATTCTTGCAATACATATTCATCTATTCTCCCCTGTCAACCGTCACGCTATCATTCGCTCCCTTTTCTTTCATATCATTCCACGGTCAAATAAAAGATGGATGGATTGTGTGTCCATCCATCTTTTCTTTGACCTAGTAGAAAGTGCATAAGTAGGATACTTTTATTGAGAAATTACTATTCAATCAATCATCATAGTATTTTCTCAACTACAATAACAATACTTCACAAACACCTAGACTTTTTTTTTGTGTAGAATCAAAACCGTAGACTAGCAGACGGTTTCCAGATCGAAAATCAAAACAACATCATCTGCCTAGCCTTTTCCCAACTATGTTATGGTCGGCTTCCAGTCTCACTGGATGCAGCTGAATACCAGTAATTTACATAGAGCAACTGCCTATCTGACCTCCAGAACCCACACTGGGTAATAATTTAGGTAAAAATGAATTAGTTTCCAGCACATCAAGCTAACCGAAACTGTAAAATTTTCCCAATCAACCTTGAACATTATACTGTAGTGATAAAGTTGAAAATCTATTGAAGAAATAGGACAGTTTGTAGTAGCTTGATGTGCTGGTGTCTGTACTTACTAATACTAAACCAATTTATAGTATTCCCAACCAGCACGCGTAGCATGATCACCATAGAAATGGGTTTTGTCAACCTGAAACCTGTTTGTACACTAGCCATGTTGCGCATGCAATGGATTGAACCCAGGAACTCCTGCAGCAGTAGCTCTTGTGACAACTAGACTAATGAGGCGGTCTGCTCAATCACTCACTACTAGAACAATCCTTTACTCAAATAACTGAAATTGAATACACAATCCATACTAATATTATAAAGGCGAAAGTTTGTGTGTGTGTTTATATGTTTGTTACTTCTTCACGTTCAAACGGCTGAACCAATTTTGATAAAATTTTGTATGGAGGTAGCTGACACCCTGGATTAACATATAGGGTACTTTTTATCCCGATATTCGCGGGGCGCAGCTAGTGACATATAATTTGACAGTATTGAGCAGGTGGTGTGAAATAGTACAGTCAACAAAAGAGATAAGTCTGCAGGATCGTCGGATATAGTTGAAGTTTAGTAAGAAACTAATGGATGTTCTCGAATAAAATTTGATTTTATTAATAGAAAACAAACAGCTGATTTATCAAATTAAATTTCAGTCGACAATGTCCATCGTTTTCTTACTAAACTTCAACTATATCTGACGATCCTGCATACTTATCTCTTTTGTTGACTGTACATTGTTAACAATGTTCACCAAGGGGAGAAAGTGACCAATTACTAACGAGGGTGTATACACACGAGTTGGGACCTGTGGTTGCTTCAATAAATTAAGGCCTCCAAAACTTAAAAACTAAGCAACTAAATGTAAGGGAGCATTTTCACTTTTAAGTGTACCCGCCATTTTGAGGATGTCCCACTTATTCAAAATTTTATAGCAAGATAAATAGTGGACATATTGTCTAATTTTGGAATAAAACGGTAAAATATATATTCAATTGACGAATCCATCTGCAATCCTGGTAAAATACGTTTGAATTATTAATTTATGAGTATTTTAAATATTCCGAGTAAGTGTTTCTGGCATGTCCCTCCCCTTACCAACATTGAATTTGTCAAAATTACTAAAATAGTACTACGAATACATTTAAAAGTGTTGGTGCAACAATAGTGTATAGTTTCTCTCGTCACAAAAATTAAATTTGCACAATTTAAATTCCAATAACACAGGCTGAAAACACATTTGGTTGAAAATACACGTCACAAAACTGACCACTATTTTCACTACAATGTCCATTTATTTTCAGTCACTTTTATTTTTTTAGGGTACACTTAAAAGTGAAAATGCCCAAGGGCACCCCCGGTGGGGTACGGACCTCGGCTTAGGGCGTCGCTGGGAGTGCTGCCCGCAAGGGACAGGCTAGATCGGAATTACCCGACGATTGATGTCGGGGCTTGTCTGGCAACTTTCACTATGGGACCAACTCTGAAATCACGAAAAAAAAATCAGCTGTTTAATACAAAAGTTCAATACCTACTTGACCAAAATTTATGAAACAGCAGATTTTTTTTTTCGTGATTTCAGAGTTGGTCCCATAGTGAAAGTTGTTCGGTTCGATGGTCAAAAGCACCTCTTAAAGTTTGTAAGGTTAATTTTTTAACACCTTATACATGCTAGTTGCGCGGTAAACTCTGCTTGCGCGATGCAGGATTTCGCGTGACGTCAGTATGATGCGTAGTTTGCATGTGGCCGTATAGATGCCGCCACAATAGTATAAATGTAACTCTTACATTACAGGAGCATACGGCACAGTATACAAAGCTCGTGACCTCCATAATGGAGGTAACATCGTTGCGATGAAGAAGGTGAAGGTGGCGCTCACTGAGGACGGTATCCCGCTGTCTACACTGAGGGAAATAGCGCTGCTGAGGCAACTGGAGGCATACAGACATCCTAATATCGTCAGGTAATCTTTAACTTTTGTAGAAAAAGTTTTCTCAGGGGTGTGTGTTGGGCCTATTTAAATTATTGGACCGCACGTTTAACAGCAAAACTATATAATTGTAAAATAGCATAAGGACACAAACAGGAAAAATGGTTAGATATAAAAAAACTACCAAAACTATTCGCGAGCGGGCCGCGAACCTGGCGTACAGACTCGTGTTCGTTCGTCCAGTTTCGGTTAGCGCGGGAGCGCGGGCGAGGGTGTATGCCCCCCGTTCCCGCGCATAAGGGCACGTTCACACACATTCTAAAAAGGTCGTGTTACACTTGTTTTTATTCATTGAAACTTGTTGAAAGTATTTCTAAAAGGGCGCCGCGCGCCGTCAGTATATCCTAACTAATATTATAAATGGGAAAGTAAGTTTTTTTGTTTGTTTGTTACCTTTTCACGCCTAAACCACTGAACCGATCATCATGCTTTCCTTCACCGTTTTGAGAGCAGTGGTGATGACATTATTTACACAAAGTAAAGCGACCTGCAGGTCGGTAAGTCGGGGACGATACCGCGCTAAAAACGTATGTATTTGTCTATATTTATTTATTTAATACTTCAAGCACATAAATGTACAGAGGCGGATTGCTGCTGGATATATCTGCCTGATTATTATCTTACGACCATTATTAACCCCCGACAAAAACAGGGGTGTTATAAGTTTAACGTGTGGATCTGTATGTCTGTCGGCGCCATCTTAGCTCCCAAACAGCTGAACCGATTTCAATGTTTGAAGTGAAAACTTCTTTAGGCGCGTTGGGCATTTTTTGAGATGGGAAAAAACCATTGAATTCGCGCTACTGTTACCGTAACCGACACCGCTTTGGATGTGTTCGGCTGTCCTCGGGATGTACTCGGTTTTAATGTATTTCCGATATGTCAGTGAGTGATGGCAAAGTATTCTGTTTGTGTGTTGTTTATATGACGAGTCAAAAAATACACAAGTAATTGTTCTTTTTTTCTTACAACAGTATCATCTCTTTTCAGACTCCTAGACGTCTGCCACGGCGGTCAATCCATGGAGAGAGATCAGCAACTGGTACTGTTCCTGGTGTTTGAGCATGTTGACCAGGATCTGGAGTCTTTCCTCAAGAGATCTCTGTCACCTTTATCCCAGAATACAATAAGGGTGAGTTGATTACTTGCATTTGAGTATTTTTAGGGTTCCGTACCTCAAAAGGAAAAACGGAACCCTTATAAGATCACTTCGTTGTCCGTCTGTCAAGATCCTTTTTCTCAGGAACGCGTGGAGTTATCAAGTCAAATACTTTGGGCTGCAATCATTTTTTTTTTTTTTTTACTGGACTATACCTGGGAACAGTGGGAACCTTCAGGTGACGGAGATATTGAAAGTCAAAAATTTAACTTTTTTTTTTAGTTTTTGTGTGAATCTTGTGTGTGAGGGGCACCAAGGCAAGTAGTGTTATATGAATTTGTATGGGGTAGGTACAGACGCCAGCACATCAACCTACACCTAACTGTCAAATTTTCCCAATCAACATTGAACCTTATGCTTTAGCGATAAAGTTGAAAATCTATTACAGAAATCTGACAGATTGTAGTAGGTTGATGTGCTGGCGTCTGTACAACAAAAAAATTAAAATAAAAACTTTTTTATAAAAAAAAAACAACCGACTTCCAAAAAAAAACACTACTTGCTTACAAAGTGAAAAATAACTTTAATTTCGGAAGTCGGTGTCAAAAAACTAAAATGCGGAACCAACGACACCGACTTCCGAAATTAAAGTTATTTTTCACTTTGTAATGTTTTTTTTTTGGAAGTCGGTTTTTTTTTTTGTAAAAAAAAAATGATTAAGTACTGTTTAGTTTAGTTTGTGATCTTCCTGTACGAGTCGCAATAAATACATTTTCTTTCTTTCGATAGACAGGTACGATCGGCCTTAGCGTTCCGCTTGTGATGCATTGTTTTGTTATGACGTTATCACGTAAAATTATCGTCCGTAAACCGACTTCAACCAATTTTTTTACGAAAATATTTTTTTGTCAATTCGGTGTTTATTTCTTCCATCCTACAACTAGTACTAAATAAATAAGTAACAGGCATTTGGCCTTTGACGCGAAACAGAATGGTATCCATACTAATATTATAAATGCAAAAGTATGTCTGTCTGTCTGTTACCTCTTCACGCTTAAACCGCTGAACCGATTTAGATGAAATTTGATATAGAGATAGTTTGAGTCCCGGGAAAGGACATAGGATAGTTTTTATCCCGATATTTCCACGGGATCGAAACTAATGCGGGTGAAACTGCAGGGCGCTGCTAGTAATCTTATAAAAATGACATAAATGACTTCTTTTTCAGAGCATGTCCTTTGACATACTATCAGGTATCGACTTCCTGCACTCTCACCGGATCGTGCACCGAGATTTGAAGCCTCACAACCTGCTGGTGACGTGTGGGGGCCGCGTGAAGCTCGCTGACTTCGGGCTCGCGAAGACTTATGATACGGATATGAAGTTGACAAGCGTGGTATGTGATAATGATAAATGATTTATTTTCTATAAGTATTTTGGATTTATTGGACAAAGAATCAGTATTGCCATACAACGTGGCAATGCTGCCAGCCTTTTGGGCACGTTTCCTGTTGACAGCGATGCGGACGAATTTTTTGATGCCCTTTGTTTGTAAATGTTAAATATTTGTAAATATTTGAATGTGTAAATATTTTAAAATAACAATAATTTTGTTTTTCTATAAGTAGGTTTGTACAAACACTTTTACACGTCAATCATATTTTTTTTAAGTTAGATGAGGTCGGCGTTTCCTATCTGCCTACTCTGAGAAGAAAGGCCGAAACAAACTCAGAGGTCACAGTCTCTTTTAAAGTCCAGACAAAATCTTGGTCAGATCATGTGAAGACCATGTAGATCGGTGTCTGAAATGGTCTTTTGAGGAAAGAACCACACAGATTGAGCGGACCTGTCCAGTCAGTGCACCCATTTGTCAAAAATCGTGCAGCTCAACTCAGAACTTGAGGAGCTCAACGATTCGACGAACAATACCAAAGAAAGGACATTTGGGTAGGCCGCTGTGTTTTTAGGTTTCCGTACCTCAAAAGGAAAAACGGAACCCTTATAAGATCACTTCGTTGTCCGTCTGTCTGTCCGTCTGTCAAGACCCTTTTTCATCGGAACGCGTGGAGTTATCAAGTTGAAATTAATATCGAATACGCTGCAATCCCGAGCGTTCGAATGTTCTTAAAATTACGAGAACGTTCACAGTCTGATCTCAGTCTCGATCTTTCAAAAATACCTCTAATTTCCTTACATTTTTGACATTTGTGTGTCGCCGAGATGAGACTGCGACTAGATTTTGAACATTTTAAATTACGAGAATTTGCATTCAGTTTATCCTCTCCATATGGTATGAAGAGATCCGCAGGAGGACCAAGGTAACCGACATAGCCCGAAGAATTGCCAAACTTAAGTGACAGTGGGCAGGGCACATTGCTCGCAGAACAGATGGCCGATGGGGCCAAAATGTTCTGGAGTGGTGACCGCGTACCGGAAGACGTAGCGTTGGAAGGCCTCCCACAAGGTGGACCGACGACCTTGTGAAGGCCGCAGGAACCCGTTGGATGCGAGAAGCACAGAACCGGTCGAAGTGGAGGGCCTATGTCCAGCAGTGGATGTCTTTCGGCTGAAATGATGATGATGATTGCATGGTAGCCTATACCATTTTATTTTTGATGTTTCCAGGTAGTCACCCTGTGGTACCGTCCGCCAGAAGTGTTGCTAGGCACATCATATAACACCGCGGTAGATGTGTGGTCAGCAGGCTGCGTGCTAGCACAGCTGCACACCAGGTGATTCTATCAATTAAAATATCATTTAATTTCAAACGGAGAAAATATTGCAACCTAATTGGGAGTTATTATGTTCGAGCCGTTTGGGGTTGAAACACTAGGGCCATGAGGTCCGAGTGCCCACTTGGTTTTTCGAGATATCGCCAAGCGGTTAGTCGACTCTTCACGTGACCAGAGGGCTGGCCTATTTCTTGGCCAAAGAATTAGCATTGCCATACAACGTGGCAATGCTGCCAGCCTTTTGGGCACTGTTCCTGTTGACAGCGATGCGGACGAATTCTTTGATGCCCTATGATTATTTTACTTATTTTTTATATAAATGTACATATTATTATAGTTTATATGAGCTAATATGTATTAAATAAATAAATATTAAATAGTTAGGTATATTTCAAATTCTTTCACCACAATTTGTACAGTCAATTCTTTTATATCTTCGGCAGTTTTTAAGAAGAAATATAATAAAATTACGCCATTAGACGTGGCTAGAGCAGTCCGTTCGTTACCGAATTGGAAATCACCGGAACCGGACGGACTACATAACTTTTGGTTTAGTCCACCCAGTCAGAGCACGTTAAGCCGTTGGTCCCGGCTGCCATTTTTGGATCTTTGACAGTCGTTACGGGTCGTCAGAAGCCCGAAAGTCTGGCAACCAGTCTTACCAAGGGGTGTCGTATTACCCAGTAACTGGGTTGTGGAGGTCAGATAGGCAGTCGCTCCATGTAAAATACTGGTATTCAGCTGCATCCGGTTACACTGGAAGCCCCACATAGTTGGAAAAAGACTAGACAGATGATGCATCCCTGGCATCTCAATTCCAGTCATCCTTAGAGTCTGGGTCGCTACCGCAGTTTCTAACAACAGGCGTGACCCGCCTGCTCCATAACTCAGTAGTCCCGCGGATCCGATCACATGTTTGTCGACGGTTTATAAACTTCTCACGTCCATTTTGAAAACGAAAACTAATACGTACGAGTACATTGACAGTAACTCGATAATTTCATCATCTGCCTAGCCTTTTCCTAAATATGTTGAGGCCAGCTTCCAGTCTAACCGGATGCAGTTGAGTACCAGTATTTTACATGGAGCGACTGCCTGTCTGACCTCCACAACCCAGTTACTGGGTAATACGATACGATACACCTTGTTAACACACATTGTATAATAATAATAATATTTCGGCAATATTTTTGTTCTAGAAAACCTCTGCTGCCGGGTGCGTCCGATTCCGACCAGCTGCACGAGATATTCAGGTAGATAATATTACCAGTACCAATAATTTCTTATTGGGTGGGAAATTATCAAATAACTTCTGCCGCTTTCGTGTCAGACTCTTACTGACTAAAACCCACCCGTGTTCCTTCAGTTGCCTGTGCCAGGGACCAGCGGTAACGCCCGAACAACCCGCGACCCTGGCAGGTTATAATATAGCTTACCGACAGAATTGCATAATCAGCCTATAATGTTCTCACTGCTGGTACACAAGCCTCCTCTATGTGAGAAAGAGTGGGCCGTAATCCACCACACGGGCCCAGTGCGGGTAGCTAGATGTCACATGTCTTCGATTTTTTTGGTTCTAGGACATCCCGGTTTCCTCACGATGTTTTCCTTCACCGTTTTGAGAGCAGAGGTGATGAAATAATTTACACAAAGTGTCTAACTGGGTTCGAACCTACGACCTACAACTCGTAATTCGCGCTCATTTCCACTGGGCCACGACTGATTAATGCCATGTAAATAAACATTTTCTATTCCATTTAATTTTTTTTTTCTATATTTTTCAGACTTATAGGCAGACCGTCCCGTGAAGACTGGCCTGAAAACGTTTCTATAATGCTGGACAGCTTTCCTGAGTACCAGGCGCAAGACCTTGGAGAAATCATACCTAGGATACATCCACATGCACTAGAACTTATCAAGGTAATCTAAAACTCCTATACTTACAACGCCACAAGGGTATTTAGGCGCGCGGCGAAATTCGAAAAAAAGTCGCCATCTTGTTTTGACTGTCAAATTCTGTGATATTTTCACAAATGTTTACTAACAGCGCCCTAACAATGTCATTTAGGTGGCAATTTTTAGGGTTCCGTACCTCAAAAGGAAAAACGGAACCTATATAAAAGGTCACTACGTTGTCCGTCTGTCAAGACCCTTTTTCTCAGGAACGCATCGCGCTCACAGAGAGGAGGCCTGTGTCCCAGCAGTGAGAACATTATAGGCTAATTATGTGACCGCGTCGGTACGCGGTCACATAATCAGCCTATAATGTTCCTTCCAACGCTACGTCTTCCGGTGAAGACGTAGCGTTGGAAGGCCTCCCACAAGGTGGACCGACGACCTTATGAAGGCCGCAGGAACCCGTTGGCTGCGAGAAGCACAGAACCGGTCGAAGTGGAGGGCCTATATCCAGCAGTGGACATCTTTCGGCTGAAATGATGATGATGATGAAATCAACACTTTCCTATATTTTCAGGGAATGCTGATCTTCGATCCCGCGAAACGCCTGACTGCCTTAGATTGTTTAGAACATCCGTACTTTACAGACGAGCCGCTCACATAAGCCCAAAAGCCCACTGCTGGGCTAAATTAGGCTAACCCACCAATTTCACTATAGATAATGCGATTTATGAGCGCGCAACATAAGACTCTTACGTCATTGTAATAAGGTATAAATTGTAATGATTGAGGCGCGTTCGTGAAATGCATCATCTGTAGCTATTACATACAGTACTTGGCCGTGAATATGGCACTTGAGGTTTTATAAAATACTAGTTTTTGCACGCGACTTCGTCCGCGTGAAATTTCTTATTCCCCCGACCCACCTCGTCGCATCGCATCGCCCCCCGCGCTATTACTTCGTTTTCGCATAGCGTTCTTCCTGACTTTTTTTCTTTTTGCTCGGCTCCTAAGCGTCATAGCGTGATGTTAAATTGCCCATAACCTTCCTCAAGAGTTGAGTTATCAAATGCAAAAATATTATTTTTAATCCGACTGGTAGTTCTAGAGTTTTGTGCGTGCAAACAAAAAAACTCTTCAACTTTATTATTATCCTTTATTTTCCTAAATACATATAAATTGTATTTTTAAATATTTGAATTTAAAAACATAAAAATATAAAAAATGGTAGCCCACCGGTATCAGGAACAGGGTCCAAGCTACCGGGCGGCGGTCAGGGCTCCAAAGAGAGGAACCTCCTGACAATGCGAGCCGTGTCCAGAAGTACCGCTTTCTGGATCAAGCCCTTGATCCAGCTGCCCAACGAGAGCTTCCTCAGGTGTTGGTCGAGACTTTTGGCTATTATTATTATTATTATTTGTTCCACGCGTGGCTAAATAATAGCAGCCGCACAGATCGCTCGATCAGTTTAAGCTGCGCTTGCCGCGGTTGGTCTGTGGATGGGTGACCATCTTTACATACCGAGACTCCTCCGTGCCTCGGAAAGCACGTTAAGCCGGTGGTCCCAGCTGTCATTCGTGGATCTTTGACATTCGTTACGGGTCGTCAGAAGCCAGAAAGTGACAACCAGTCTTACCAAGGGGTATCGTATTACCCAGTAACTGGGTTGTGGAGGTCAGATAGGCAGTCGCTCCATGTAAAATACTGGTATTCAGTTGCATCCGGTTAGACTGGAAGCCGACCTCAAATAGTTGGGAAAAGGCAGGCAGATGTTGGTTGTTTCACGTCGTCTATGTGGCTTATACCTGTGTGGTAGTCACTTTCTATACCTCTTATTAACGTCCAGGTACTGTACTTTTGGTCGCTATTCCTATAACATGTATGTATGTATGTCAATTGTTGAATTTAAAATAGGAAATGAAATAAGAATGGATTGGCTGACGGAAATCGAACCCGCTATCATAAGTACAAACCTAAAAAAAAAATTCGTGTGTTAGTGGAAAGTTCTGAATGCGTTCAAAATCGCGTCATTATACAGTATTTTTACTCAATACGCCCCGAAGGTGTACATTATTTTAACCGACTTCAAAAAGGAGGAGGTTCTCAATTCGGATGTTTATACATTTTTTTTTTTACCACGAAGCGACGCGCGCTTTACTTGTGGTAACCATGTGTACAAACACGTTGTGAATGTGTGCGTGAAGACGAGTAGAGTCAGCACATAACACACACACTCACATACTTCCGACTTCCCCATTGTCTCGGACGGTACGGTGATCTCCTGCGCTTACACACATATTCACAGCGTGTTTGTACACCTGACTTCCACAAGTAAAGCGCGCGTCGCGTTGTGAGATAAAAATAAGCCCTGTCCCTTTTCTGTGTTACAGTTATTAAATACTAGCAGCGCCCGCGGTTTCACCCGCATAAGTTTCGATCCCGTGGGAATATCGGGTTAAACACTATCCTATGTCCTTTCCCGGGTCTCAAACTATCTCTATACCAAATTTCAACTAAATCGGTTCAGCGGTTTAAGCATCAAGAGGTAACAGACAGACACACTTTCGCATTTATAATATTAGTATGGAAGTATGGATTTAGCCAAGTCTCCAATATTAGTTATTAATATTAGTTGGCTTCTTGTACAAAATGATTTAAAATGGCTAAAAAGTTAAAATGTTTCCATCTAAATTGAGAAAATCTATTTTCAGGATTTATAGCAAGTTTCTGTTTACCCCTATATTTGGGAAAAGGCTTGAGTATAATGTATATACATAGATGCAGCTAAACTTGAATTCAGTGTTTTAGATAATTATCAAGTTTTGGGAGACAAACCCAATGTTATACGTGACTAAGTTCAATCCACCAACCCGCACTGGGCCCGCGTGGTGGATTACGGCCCACTCCCTCTCACACAGAGGAGGCCTATGTCCCAGCAGTGGGAACATTATAGGCTGATTATGCTTATGCTATGTCACTGCAGTTGTTATTTGGCGGCCACAACGTTGTTCTACGAAACCGCAGCTCGTATAGAGGTATGAAGAACAGGGTGTAAAGTTCACTCATCCTCCATAGGAAAGGGAGGACCTCGGACCATGAGTGTAGGACAGGGTGTTGTCTGATAGGCTACTGGCCGACGATAGTTTTCTTTTAACACTCCCTGCCGAAAATATATAAAACTTTTTAAGTTCAGGAGGCCATGGAGGTCGCCGGCGGGTCCCAAAGTTTCTGCTTGTGAACGCGGTGAGTCAAAAGTCAAAATTATTACAAGAGGCCGTAGGATACGCCGGCGGGTTCAAAAAAACGCCGTGGGATCCGCCCTGACCTCCCGAATTTAAATAGTTTTTACCACTGCTGGCGTGCTGTTATGGAAAATGTGATAAAAGTATTAAAAAATGTGCTCTGGCCTGCTGAACAAAATTAAATATCTAATAAGAGGAGGGCACCCCCTGTGGGGTACGAACCTTGGCTTAGGGCGTCGCTGGGGAGAGGACAGCAAGTTGGGACAGGCTGGATCAAATTATTATTATTTAAAGCTTGATGAGGTCGGCGTTTCCGATCTGACTGCTCTGAGAAGAAGCCGAAACAAACTCAGAGGTCACAGTCGGGAATTTACAGCTACAGGCTCGGCTACGGAGCGGGCTGGTACTTCATCGAGCAAGGGGCCGACAATCGATGTCGGGACGTTGTATATAATATGCTAGTTGCGCGGTAAACTCTGCTTGCGAGATGCAGGATTTTGCGTGACGTCAGTATAATGTGTAGTTCGCATGTGGCGGTGTAGATGCCGCCACAGACTTAAACAGTTAGTCCATTTTGAATTATTTTGTATAGGACCATGATTCAAGGTGCGTTTGACAATAAAATCGTATTCATTAAGTAAGCACAAGGTTCTCAATCTCTCATAATAATAACAATTTATATTTTTAGATGATTTTTGTACTATAAGTATTATTAAAATTGTAATGTAAGGAGTACATTTTTTTTACAACTATTTTTGTCGCCAAATAAAATTGTTTTTTGAAGTTTTGTTTTTTTTTTCGTCTTAATTCTACTCATATTACGTATTGGAGGTGGCCCGTGGCTAAATAACAGCCACACAAGTCGATCGATCAGGTTAAGCTACGCTTACTGCGGTTGGTCTACCGTAACGACTGTCAAAGATCCAAGAATGACAGCCAGGACCAAACGCATAACGTGCTTTCCGAGGCTCGGGGGGGTCTCGGTATGTAAAGATGGTCACCCATCCACTTTAGACCGGGGCAAGCGTAGCTTAACTTGATCGATCGACCCGTGCGGCTATTATTACCCTCGAATCTCTGTCTCTTTCTATTATGGACGAGTATGTGTGTGCGTGCGAATTTCGCGTGAGGAACGAGTTCCTGACAGGGATGTCCCAACCGCACACTTTAAGAAAGTTTTTTGGGGTTGTGCTGTTTATATAAATAATTAATGGTGGCGATGATGTGAGTTGTTGAAGCGTTCACACTATTTGCGTAACACACTATCAACCATAATCTCAATCATTTTGAAGGATATTGCTAATCCATTGCTTCATAATTATGTTCGAACAATTTGTCTGCTCAACAACGTAAATAACGCAATGGATGTTGTTGAACTGTCAAAATGAAAGCCATGGCTACTGATAGTATGTTACGCAGTTACCCCGCAGGACAAAATACAAAAAATAAAAAATAATACAACCGAATTGAGAACCTCCTCCTTTTTTTGAAGTCGGTTAAAAATGGAATAAAACAAAGAACATAAAATTACAATTTTATTATACAAGTAAGTATATAAAAATCAGTCTCTTAACTCTAAAGAGAATATTTTAATTCGTTTTATAATATCAATTCATATTACATAGTACTTTCACGCGAACATAATTATGATGTTTACAGAACCGACTGTTTTTAGTCGAATGTTGTACCTACCTAAGTACTGTGAAAATAATAATAAATGATCACAAAATAATACATATTATACCGGATGATTTTTTTTACCGGTTCCAAATTTTTACAGGGTGTTCTACCCATGAATATGAACAACTTTCACTATGGGACCAAATCTGAAATCATGAAAAAAATCTGCCGTTTCATACAAAAGTTCAAAACCTACTTGACCAAAATAATTGTATGAAACAGCAGATTTTTTTCGTGATTTCAGAGTTGGTCCCATAGTGAAAGTTTTTCATATTCATGGGTAGAACACGCTGTAAAAATGTTGGAACAATAAAAAAAAACATTCGGTATAAAGTTGGTATTTGACGACGGTCAAAAAAGGCACAATTAAGATAAAACAAAATAGAACAATGACAGTTCATAAAAAAATTGTGTTAATTTTTAGGTAAAACATTAATTACTTAAGGTATAGCACTCTCTGACCTAAACCCGCACTTACGACACGCTTTTATGTGACTTAAGTAGTCCATTTTTACACAGAAAAGCGTAAGTGCGGATGTACAGACGCCAGCACATCAAGCTACCTACCCGAAACTCAAATTTTCCCAATCAACTTTGAACCTTATGCTTTAGCGATAAAGTTGAAAATCTATTAAAGAAATTTGACAGATTGTAGTAGCTTGATGTGCTGGCGTCTATACAAGCATGATTCACGGAAGTCATATACTTACAGGGGGTACCTACGCTCACATTAATGCACTCGTTAGTACCCTCGTTGCGCTAGGGGCTTTTTTTTTTTGTGGATGGGAAATCATCTAATGACTCATCAACTTTTATGGAATTTTGTCTGTGCAACAAAGCAGTACAGACAAATGTGTCTGCGTACCTATTTGTCGGAGCCAAATAATTAATTATTAAATACTAATACGGAACACTACAGATTTTCCATCGCAAAAATTCTGTGGAGATGTCCGCATAAAAATTTTTAGTTAGACTTCAAAGTCTGTACAGATATCTGTACGACCAAAAGTCTATAGTGTGGACCCACCCTTAAGTGTCTTTACAGCCGTTAGGTTTTTAATTAGCTTCTACGGATAACACAAACATAATTATGTGCAAGAATGTTACGTGTATTAAATCGTAAGCAACTAGTATTACAACTGGCGAGGTAGGTATTATCCAAACGAACGGTCTAGCTAAAGGAAATCGTAACTTATTGCATTACAGGATTAACTTGAGAACTACTTATTGCAATTAAATTCATGAAAATGGCAGCCAGACGGTTAAAATGATGTATTACAATTAATAAACGAGGTGATCAGGCAGAGAACCAAAGTTGTCGACATAGCTCACAGAATAAGCGGCAATGAGCCTACCACATTAGCCTTAGAACCGATGACCGTTGGGGTAGGCGTGTTCTTGAGTGGAGACCGCGAATCGGCAAACGTAAGGCAGGGCGCCCTTAGGCTAGGTGGAGCGACGATCTTCGCAGGATGGCTGGTAGCAGCTGGATGAGAGTTGCCGAGAATCGAGCTGAATGGCGTGCAATAGGAGAGCCCTATGATGACCAGCAGTGGACTGCTATAGGCTGATGATGATTAAAATGAAATATGTTTATTACTACGCCCTAAAAATGTGGGGCTTGTGGCTAAGTAATAACAGCCGCACGGGTCGATCGATCAGGTTAAGCTACCAAGACTCTCCGTGCCTCGGAAAACACGTTAAGCTTTTGGTCCCGGCTGTCATTTGTGGATCTTTGACAGTCGTTACGGGTCGTCAGAAGCCCGAAAATCTGACAACCAGTCTTACTCTTACCAAGGCGTATCGTATTACCCAGTAACTGGGTTGTGGAGGTCAGATAAGGCCTCCTTTTTTCCTTTTGAGGTACGGAACCCTAAAAACACTAGTACATCGAAAAACCATTTACATAATCATTTTGTAAATACCTAAGTACTTATTTACATAAGCAATATTCTTTATAATTACCTAATGAAATCGATTTCCAACGGTTCCATTTTAATCAGTTACGGAATTTATTAGAATTTTCATCGTTATTTCAAATAAGCGTACCTAATAAGTAATTAAACTTACAACGCAGTAAAAAAAATGTCGATTGCTATAATTTTAACGTAAGCAAGTACCCTAGTATCACAATATTCAATCAATCTGCCTAGCCTTTTCCCAACTATGTTGGTGTCAGCTTCCAGTCTAATCGGATACAGCTGAATACCAGTATTTTACATGGAGCGACTGCCTACCTGACCTCCACAACCCAGTCACTGGGTAATACGATACCCTTTTGTGACTGGTTGTCAGACTTCCGGGCTTCTGACGACCCGTTACGACTGTCAAAGATCCACGAATGGCATCCGAGACCGAGGCACGGAGGGGTCTTGGTATGTTAATTAGGAGTGGGTTGTAACAGGTAAAATCGCTTAACTGTGTGTGTTCCACGTAATTAACAGTTCCAAAATAACAGGCTGTTATTTCATACTATGTGGGAACAAACAATTGTGTGTTATCTGTTACCACAGCTGATATACGTAGGTACTTCTCTTTTTAACTAAGGTGTTACACCTATGCGAGACAAGGAAAGAGCTTGTGACTGACGATGTAACAGGGTGTCATAGTGTATCAGTAATTTTTTTTATCCTACTCTAAGGTAACTGTGATAAGCATGAATAGAGAAAAGCTTGTGTCTGGATTGATTCTGCTATCTCGTCGTGGAACAGAGGCTGTTTTATCAGTTTGTTTGTCACAGTTACAGTCTGTTATCTTGTGATACCTGTTATATTTAGCTGTTACGATATATACGCCTCACTCCTAATGTAAATATGGTCACCAATCCACGGACCAACCGCGGCAAGCGTAGCTACACCTGATCGATCATCCCGTGCGGCTATTATTACTTAGACACAAGCCCCCCGTCGGCCCCATCACAAAACTATGGACCACATTCATCCCCTATCTCTTTTCTTCGCAGATACCGCGTATAAATACTTCCTTTTCATGTAGGTACAACTAGGAAATAAAAATGTGCAAAAGTATTTACTAGATACATAATAATCTTCGATGTCCCAGCTTAGATACAAAGTAAAAACCGCAAAACGCATTTAAAAAACCAAAACACTACCTAATGGTTTCTACGGCGTTATAAATGTTATAATACAGCTTCTGCCAGCGACTTCGTCCTTGTAAAATTAGGCTATGAAATGCAAAAAGAATTCTTCAAATCCGACGTTCGAGAGATTAGGTAGCGCGCTCAAACAAACTCTTCAGGTTTATTATTACCATAGATTTAGAAATTGCTCATTTACCTATTTGTACAGAATAAGAAATACTCGCGTTTCGAAGTAAAAACTAATCGAATTTTACTATGAAAGATTGTACAGACGTCAGCACAATCATCAATCTACCAGAAACTATAAAATTTTCCCAATCAACTTTGAACCTTATGCTTTAGTTATAAAGTTGAAAATCTATTAAAGACATTTGACAGATTATAGTATCTTGATATGAAGGCGTTTGTACATTTTATTAAGCTATGCGCAGACCTGTCACTGTATACAGGGAGATTTTTTTATCACCATCCAAATTTTTTCAGGGTGTTCTACCCATGAATATGAACAACTTTCACTATGGGACCAACTCTGAAATCACGTAAATAAAAATCAGCTGTTTCATACATTTTGGTCAAGTACCTAGGTATTGACATTTTGTGTATTGAACAGCAGATTATTTTTTCCGCGATTTCAGAGTTGGTCCCATAGTGAAAGTTGTTCATATTCATGGGTAGAACACCCTGTAAAAATTTGGATGGTGATAAAAATGTCTTCCTGTAGGTATAGACAGACTATCGCTGATCAATATAGCGGACTATGATAGCGCACACGCTGGTAGAGGTTTATCCATTAATGAACGCCCCTCCACTGCTTGGTGCATACACATTTCAAATGTTTGTATAGAAATTTTAGCGGAGGGGCGTGCAATTTTATAATGGTTTATCTCTAAATCTATTTGAAAAATGCATAACTGGATATATATGCATACGTGCATACCTGGACTTAAAAATCTAGTGCGCTATTTTAAAACCGTCCGTGGGTATAAGGGCTTTATCTCTGATCTGCGTCTGCGCACGGCCTTAGCTACTATTGCAAATTGTTTTGATTGGCAACGTACCATAAAAATTGAGCATTGTCTTAGTTTCAACTGGCCTTATTCGGTGCAATGAATTCAATATTAACTGATTGGCGGTCCTCTTGTTTCAATTTAAGACTATTTCGGTAGGTTTCTGATGAGGAATGGGCGTGTCTAGCTTTTTAGGGATCGTAACAAGCGGTCGTTGTTCGGTTTCTGAGCGATTCTCGACCGGCGTAACACACCGGCTTTCATTTTGACAGTTCAACAAAATTCATTGCGTTATTTTGAATATGTGTTACGGTCGCGATTCATATTTTTTTCCTCATGAATCCGGCCGTAATTATACAGGGCTGACGTGCAGACTGTAACCATGAAATCAGCGCATGATTCTAGACTAGCGTAAACAGTAAATATCGGTTATAAAAAAAAACAGCAGTTTCATAGAAAATTGCAATATCTGCGCGGTCTAAATGTAAGGAACAGCAAAATTTTCGCGATTACAAAATATGACCACACTTTTCATGCACGCTGTATAGCGTTCCAAGGTTCTTTTGGCGCGTGGCTCCAATCAGAAGGCCAATTCTAGTACTTAATTTAAAACGTTCAAAATCCAGTCTCAGTCTCATGATATGATCTCATCTCAGCGACATAAAAAAAACACTGGCACTCCAGAAGTGCCGACAGAAGTGAAAACATAACACAAACAGAATACTATGCCATCACTCAATGACATATCGGATATACATTAAAACCGAGTACATCCCGAGGACAGCCGAACACATCCGAAGCGGTGTCGGTTACGGTAACAGTGGCGCGAATTCAATGATTTTTTCCTATGTCAAAAAATGCCCAACGTGCCTAAAGACGTTTTCACTTAAAAAAACAGCTGTTTCATAGAACAGCAAATTTTTCGCGATTACAAATATGACCATACTTTTCTCATGCTGTATAGCGCTACAAGTTTCTTTTGGCGCGTGGCTAAAATCAGAACTATTGCCACCATCTTGTGAACACATAATTCACCCTTCGTATGCCGGAACGTAGATCCACGTGAGATACAATGGCTTTTTAATTGTTTCGGTAATTACGGCATTCAACCGTTTAAACATCATCATCATTATCTGCCTGGCCTTTCCCAACTATGTTGGGGTCGGCTTCCAGTCTAACCGAATGCAGCTGAATACCAGTATTTTACATGGAGCGACTGCCTATCTGACCTCCACAACCAATAAACAAAAAATTTCTCTAAACAATTGCACAAATGTTTCCCGACAGCGCCTTCTGACAACGTTTCTCGAGCGCCAAAATATTCGTGTAGCAGTGTAGAGATAAACCATTAAAAACTGCCCAAGCGCGAGTCGGACTCGCAAACAAAGGGTTCCGTACCACAAGGAAAAAAACGGCAAAAAAAATCACGTCTGTTGTATGAGAGCCCCCCTTAAATAATTGTTTTATTTTAATTTAATTATTTATTTTTAAAGTGAATATACCTACACTAATAATTCTGTGAATATTCCAAGCGTCTACCTGTTGCCGTTATTAATATCGAGCAAATAACGGCAAAAAAATCACATGTTGTATGGGAGCCCCCCTTAAATATTTATTTTATTCTGTTTTTAGTATTTGTTGTCATAGCGGCAACAGAAATACATCATCTGTGAAAATTTCAACTGTCTAGCTACCACGGTTCTTGAGATACAGCCTGGTGACAGACAGACGGACGGACAGACTGCGAAGTCTTAGTAATAGGGTCCCGTTTTTACCCTTTGGGTACGGAACCCTAAAAATGAACGCCCGTCCACTGCTTGTTGCATACACATTTCAAATATTTATATAGAAATTTTAGTGGAGGGGCGTGCAATTTTAAAATGGTTTACCTCTAACTACTTATGACAGGATTTGCAAAAGCGTTAGCCCAGCACCCTAATTGCGTTTAACACACTTCCAATCACAATCAGAATAATTTTGAAGTATATTGCTAATCCATTGCTTCATATGTTCTAAAAATTTATCGGCTCAACTACGTAAATAACGCAATGAATGTTGTTGAACTGTCAAAATGAAACCCGTTGCTACTGTAAAGTGTGTTACATACCCCGCAAGTTCGCACGAGTATCTACCTATATTTTTCTCGGGGAATTTTTCGCGTGTCTTCTTGACTCTCTCTGTCTGTTGGATTTTCAATCTTCGGCTTAAGGCTTCTTTTCCATCAGAGATCTGCTATGCAGCTATGCTGCGAGGATGTGAAAGCTAAGCTACGAAACTATGCGACCGTTTCCACTGATGCTAAGCTGTGTAGCGGAGCGAGTAAGATGTGCTATGAAGATGCGCCGCCGTGGGCTAGCTGTGCGAGGAAGCTGCGCAGCTCGAGCTATGCGATGCATCGATAGTAGGGAAGCCACGGGGAGTACTCTGTTCTGCACATAGCTACACCACTCGCGCATCAATAGCTCTTGGGAGCTAGAAAAAACAAAGCTTAGTTGAACCTTTCCACCAATGCTATGCTTTGTGGACCAGTGGATATCAATCGCATCCAGAGCAACGCAACGTAACGTAACGTAGCACATTTCGGTTCGAAAAGCAGCCTAATATTGAGAGATTGAAAATCCGGTGTGTGCCAAAATTGCCCGCACGAAACTGGAGGCCTACCACAAGCTCTTAACGCGATCCATTTTGGGACCTAAACTGAACAGGAGGCATATCACAAGCTCTTAACGCGATCCATTTTAGGACCTAAACTGAACTGTTCTTCTAATTCGTACCATGACGTCAGTTTAACGATTCAGTTTAGGCCGTGCCATCTGCTGACAGCGATTGTCCCAAACTGAGTCGCAAGTTTTGGTTTCATTCATACTTGTTTGGTACCATGACGTCCATAGAGCAGCTCAAGCGATGCAGTTTAGAAACCTAAACTGAAATGTTTTGTTTTTGAATCGTTTTAATTAGATCATGGTAGGCCACCAGGGCTTACGCAATTGTGTATTTACTAAACACCTCTGTGCGTATGTCGGTGACCGTGCTAAGGGCAAAGCCCGCAATTTTTAAAGATACTATACGTAATGATGAGTATGACCAGTTGAAAAGTACATTTGAGTCAACACTAGTATGAAAAACCTGTCAGTTTAAATCAAAATTTACGCTTGACCATCGTCCTAGCAAACATAGACTTTACCAGTTTTAAACTACGTTTAGAGTCAGAATTTGTATAAAAAATCTGTCAGTTTAAATCAAAATTTATGCTTGACCATCGTCCTAAAAAACAGGCTCCGAAACTTTCGTAAAATACAAACGAAAATAGTACAAGATTATAATAACAATAACCAAACACAATTGGCATCAAAAACACAAGTAGTTCGCGTGTTCAATCACTAAATTGTATTGTCAATTTCACACACACACTACTCCCCGTTCACAACTTCACTTTTGTTCTGTTTAGGTTTAAATTTAAATATCTTGTCGAGATTCAAATTGTTTTGGTTGTAAACTGTATGGTCGGGAGTGTCCCCCCAGCTGATCGGAGTCATTCTATCTCTCACTTCGACTATAGGCTCTTGAATGTTGACCTCTACTGTCACTCCTTCAGGGATCGAGTTCAGAGTTTCAGAATGCACACTGGATGTGTTCTCTGGGTTCGAATGGCCTTCTAAAGAAGCGCAACGGTTCAAGAAGTTTATCATTCGTTCTTTATAGTACTCTGAGCTTGTTTCCGTGTTCTGTTTCCCTTTATTTCCTTGATTTTTCAAATAAAATCCATTGTCAGACTGGGCCAGGAATATCCTTTTTATTTTCTTGCTCGGGTAGTGGTCTATTAAGTCGGGTTTTGGGGGTAGAAGCTTACCGTTTCTCGGCAATTTCCGCGTGTCATTTCCTTTGATTTTTGTGACGACCGATATGCAGTTCCCTCGTCTCTCATTGTCCTCTTTATAAGTATTTTTCATGCCTTTATAAGAGATTTTCACGCTTAAAATCGACCACAATAGTTCTAGGAAGGCAGCTATCAATATGTTTATAGATAGCACTCGTTTTGTAAACAAATTCGGTGTTTCATCTTTATCCACCGTTGTGTTTAAAGCAACAATCATATGAGATTCGTTTCTTATAATAACGTCAGTGTGTTTTACGACAATATAGTCTTTGAAAGGTACTTTGTCCTTGTAGAACTCGGTTATATCGCCGTCTGATGTGGTTATGAACCATACAGCGATCATGATGAAGGATGTAAGAGAAACCAACGTCGAGAGACACGACATGACAAACAGCAATGTTATGTTACGGTCTATGTACCATCTAACAGACGCTAGTATGCTCGCAATACCAGCCGCTAACCCAAATATTGTTATCAAAGCAGGCGCTAAAACCAATATGAAATTACTGTCATATTTGTTTCCGTTAAAAACCGTTGTTTCATTCGAATTCAACGGATTTCCGTTCCCACTCAAATTAGAATTCGATTCGTTGTTCGAATCTATTTGAGTTCCATTCTCATTTTCGAAATCATTCAAATACACGTCTGTGTTCTCATTCTGAACTTTGATTATGGGGCTATTTTCGCTCCAGTTTCCGCCATTTGTAGTACTATTGTTGACAGGGTGTAGATCGGAACTCGGGTTGACTAACGCTAAACAAGCGAGAAGAAAGGATGTTGCAGCCAATGCAATATGTACCCACGCTAGTCCCGAGACTGTCGACGCCGAATACCGTCTCTCCGACGGGTATAAGTTCCTCGTATCGGGTTTCGTTTTAACTTTGATTGTGTATACGTCTTCCATTATGGCTAACCAATCATTGTTTACAACAATTTCGATGATTTCTTTAGAACAATGGACGTTTAAACGTTCTTTTTACCACAAAACACACTTTAAACCACTGTTTATCATAAAAACTTGGATTCTCACACCACAAACTCACTGGGAATTATTGTTTTTGCAATTTTAACGTTGCGTTTTTTGTTTTATTATTTTCGTTGCGCGCGACGTGACTGTCTCGGTCCGCGGTTGGTAGCGCACTGCACTGAAGTTGGCAACAGACAACAATGGCCATACCAATTGGTACGAGCACTGCACATAAAATCCGTTCTAGTCAAATTACATCCTTATTTCTTTCGCATACGGGTTAAAATCAAAAATATATCAGTTTACAAACTGTGAAAAACTAGTTTCCAAGTTTGTTTTAGCTTGAATAGAGTAGGTAAGCGCACGCGATGTGTTTTTACGATAAAATATCTCAGTTCGTCGAAAGTGCATTCTGATTGTTCTATCAAAATAATTAGCTGATGTGGGAACGCAAATGATATGCAAGCGGTATTTTATGATTAATAGGCAGAGATTTTAATAAAGCGACTTAGATTAAATTAATTAATTAAAAAAAAAATACTGTTATATCATCAAAAATCGGACTAATAAATACTTTGACTTTGAAATTATGTAATTACTAATTAATTCTAATAATAAAGCTGAAGAGGTTGTTGGCTTTTTTATTTGTTTGTTTAGACGCACTAATCTCTGGAACTGCCAGTCGGATTTGAAAAAATATTTTTGCATATTGATACTTAGCTCAATTCTTGAGGAAAGCCTTCCTCAAGAATTGAGCTAAGTATCCTATAGCCATAGGCTAGCATTAAGTTACATAAACATCACGCTACGACCCTTAGGAAACGAGCAAAAAGAAAAATAAGTCAGGAAGAACGTCAAGCGAAAACGAAGTACTTAACAGCTGGGCAGGCGATGCGATGCAATGCGGTGGGTCGGGGGAACAAGAAATTATTATCAAGAATAAATTGTGATTAAGTAAGTATGCAACTATTATTACTTTATATATTTAATTTCATCACTACTGCTCTCAAAACCGTGAAGGAAAACATCGTGAGAAGCCGGCATGTCCTAGAACCAAAAATTTGAAAACACGTGACATCTAGGCTGCTAACCCGCACTGGGCCCGCGTGGTGGCGCGCACACCCTCTCATCGCGGGGAGACCTGTGTCCCAGCAGTGGGAACATCATAGGCTGATTATGCATGTTATGCATGCAACTATAATATAGACATATTGTCTTACGAAGGTGGCTAAATAGATAACAGCCGCACAGATCGACGGATCAGGTTAAGCTACGCTTGCCGCGGTTGGCCTGTGGATGGGTGACCATCTATACATACCGAGACCCCTCCGTGCCTCGGAAAGCACGTAGCCGTTGGTCCCGGCACAGATTACTAAATAGTTACCTACTGGTCCCGGTTGTCGTTCGCGGATCTTTGACAGTCGTTACGGGTAGTCAGAAAGAAGCCCGAAAGTCTGACAACCAGTCTTACCAAGGGGTACTCGTATCGTATTACCCAGTAACTGGGTTGTGGACGTCAGATAGGAAGTCGTTCCATGTAAAATACTGGTATTCAGCTGCATCAGGTTAGACTGGAAGCCGACCCCAACATTTGAGAAAAGGCTAGGCAGATGATGATGAAGTTACGACCAATTATGTTTAATGAGTAGCAGCATTTACTGCTAATAAGCGTTAGTTTAGTAAATTAATAACTATATAGATATAATAACTGCAGACTATGATTACCAAATATGTTACGTCGACTATGTAGGTAGGTAGTTCTATCTACCTACGTGTTTGTCATTGTTTTACTAACAGAAAGTATGTCAAAATGATCGGACATTTTATTTTAAAAACAATACAGGCTGCAGTGTTAGGAAGAGGGTTAGCCAAAGAAGAGGGTTACCTCTCTCTGTGACAGAGAGAGGTAACCCTCTTCTTTGGCTTCTTTGGTTCACAGTTGCCAAGGACCAGGAGGCCTACCACAAGCTCTTAACGCGATCCATTTTAGGACCTAAACTGAACTGTTCTTCTAATTCGTACCATGACGTCAGTTTAACTATTCAGTTTAGGCCTTGCCATTCTGCTGACAGCGATTGTCCCAAACCGAGTCGCAAGTTTTGGTTTCATTCATATTTTTTTGGTACCATGACGTCCATAGAGCAGCTCAATCGATGCAATTTAGGAACCTAAACTGAAGTGTCTTGTTTTTGAATAGTTTTTAATTACTTAATCATGGTAGGCCACCAGGAGTCCAGCTCATACCGCCATTTCCGTCTGGGCCTGCCACGATGCCATTAAGCAGGACCCACTGGGTCGTACAGTCTATTTAACAAATTAATTTCGAAAAGATCCATCCGTTTCTTACTAAACTTCAACTATATTCGACGATCCTGGTTAGGTACAGAGGCCAGCACATGTAGCTACCCGAAACTGTAAAATTTTCCCAATCAATCAAATCAAATCAAAATATTTTTATTTCACATAAACCAACATGGGCACTTATGAAACGTCAGAAGCTAGGTGCACGGTTCCAATTGGTCGTTTCCTATGGAGAAGAACCGGCAAGAAACTCCATGGTTACCTACTCTTTTAAAAATAATTGGCTTTTACAATATTTTCGAGTTACAGTAGGTATGGGAGGACAGCGACTCTACTCTGAACCCAATCAACTTTGAACCTTATACCCTTATGGATAAAGTTGAAAATCTATTAAATAAACGTGACAGGTTGTAGTAGCTTGATGTGCTGGCGTCTGTCTATCTCTTTTGGTGACAGTACCATAGAGACCTCTGCTTGTCCCCTTACCCCTTAGACACAGGGGTCATGTTATGTTTACGTACTGCAGGGTAATGGCATAACACAAGACATTATAAGTAGCAACGGCTTTCATTATGACTTTATGACAGTTCAACAACATTCATTGCGTTATTTACGTAGTTGAGCAGACAAATTTTTCGAACATAAGAAGCAATGGATTAGCAATATCCTTCAAAATGATTCAGATTGTGATGATAGTGTGTTCCGCAATTAGGTTACTGGTAATGTACAGACGCCAGCACATCAAGCTACCCGAAACTGTCAAATTTTCCCAATCAACTTTGAACCTTATGCTTTAGCGATAAAGTTGAAAACTTATTCAAGAAATTTGACTGATTGTAGAGTAGCTTGATATGCTGGCGTCTGTACAGTGCAATGCAACTTACATAGCAATTCATTTAAAGAAAAAAACCTTTCTGCAAGACCTTGGAGCCAAATCTGAAGTTTTTTTCTTAAATGTAGGCTGAGGGCGTCGGATTGAGATCTCCGCCTTGAACACGAGGTGAGATTATGTATTTAATACACTTATTCAACTAGCTTCTGCCTGCGGATTCGGCCGCGTGGAGGTTGGAAAGGGGATTAAAGACTTTTATATGGAGCCTGCGGGGAAATTGCGTAACACACTATCAGTAGCAATGGCTTTCATTTTGACAGTTCAACAACATTCATTGCGTTATTTACGTTGTTGAGCAGACAAATTTTTCGAACATATGAAGCAATGGACTAGCAATATCGTTCAAGATGATTCAGATTGTGATTGATAGTGTGTTTAATAATTAGGGTGCTGTCCAGCCAGTTTATAAATAAACATTTTGTAAGTGTCCGTGTCTTTGTTGGGTATTTTATTATTGCAACACCAACATTAAAAATGTCACTCAATTTGTTTTCTGTGGCAACACGCCCCTTCCAATTGCGACACTGGTTGAATACACACGTAAACCGATTTTATCCGCCGTTTTATTGAATCTGCCGTGGTACCACGCTACCAGCACCTCATCAGCACCCAACAACATTACACCGCTGCACAGTCTTGATGTGTAGGTACCTAAATATCACAGCTCTAATTTATTTAAGGTCCGGCGCGGCGTTGTTAAATTTTCCAAAGATGTAAACAACAATGGCCGCTCGAAATTGAATCAAATCGATATACAAGAACATTTATTTGTTTTAGTCTAGTTAGCTCGGAGAATCTCCGAGATAACTAGACGAAAACAAACATTACTTAAAATAAATGTTCTTGTACAGACGCCAGCACATCAACCTACACCTAACTGTCAAATTTTCCCAATCAACATTGAACCTTATGCTTTAGCGATAAAGTTGAAAATCTATTACAGAAATCTGACAGATTGTAGTAGGTTGATGTGCTGGCGTCTGTACATTGATTTTATTCAATTTCGAGCGACCATTGTTGTTTACATCTTTGGCAAATTTAGCAACGACATTAACAGACCTTAGTAGCGTAGCCCTGTAGTAGGTAAGTGGTCTTAATGATCTTAATCAAAATGCGCTTCGTGCCGGTATCTTCTGATAATTAAGCGCTTTATTTAGCTCGCATTGTCTGGTTATTTGCGGACACCTATCAGGTTTCATGTGGTCATCATTCAGTCTCTCAGTTTCATTATGAACTCCTGTATCTAAACTATTTTTGTTTGTTTGAACGCGCTATTGTAAAACATGAAATTTTTATTTTCTCTTGACTGTACCTACTTACCTGTCAAAAAGAGTAACCTAGCATAAAGTGGATAATACAGAGATTAAAACAGAAGAAGAACTAGCAGGGGATCCAAAGGGGGATATTTTCCCAACTATGTTGAGGTCCAGCTTTTTTTATTAGAACAATAGCAATTTTTGATTAGATAAGTAGGCAGTCGCTCCATGTAAAATAGGTATTCAGCTGCATCCGGTTAGACTAGAAGCCGACCCTAACTTTGTTGGGAAAAGCTTGGTTAGGGATGATGACTTTATGATGATAAGAACCTTGCTGACGGACCAATATTTTCACCTCTCTAAATGAGCTACGAGACGTGGAATGTTGTTGACTGAAACAATACCGCAAACTATTTGCATTGAGTAAACAATTGACCAATAGTTTAGTTTACAATGCCGTTATTAAACCACAACAATAAAATATGCTGCGGGTACTATTTTTAACTAAGTACTAGTATCTTCGATCAACAATGGTATTGCCTCATCGACAAGAATTCATTTATTGGTATACAATTTGTTTCCATAGAAAACTATAAAGTAGGTACTTATTAAATTTTACAAAAAAAAAACCCCGTCGATGTCGTTGGTTCCGCATTTTCCTTTCTGGACACCGGCTTCCGAAAATGTTCACTTTGTGTTTTTTTTTTTAAATCCGTTGTTTTTTTTTTTACCGACTTCAAAAAAAGGAGGTTATCAATTCGACACGTATGTACCTACTTATGTAATATTATTGGAACTGCAATATATTCACATATGGCAATCTAAATCTATCAGGGCTTCCAAATAATTATACAAAATTTCATAGATGTATGTATATGTATGTTTGTCCACGCATTTCTCCGAAACTGTTAATCGGATTGTGACCATTTTTTTATTGGCTTACATTTACTTCAACTTAGGGAACAGTGCAAGTTTCATCAAAATCGATTCAGTAATTTTCAAGATATGGACTAATACGTGTAAGTGTGACGGTTTGGCTTATTGATACGAGCTACGGGTGTAGTGTCAAAGACTTCAAAAAGAAATTAACTCAAAATTATGAAATAACTTTAATTTCGGAAATCGGTGGCAAAAAACAAACTAAAATACAGATCCCAAGACACCGACTTCCGAAATTAAAGTTTTTTCATTATTTTGAGTTAATTTCTTTTTGAAGTCGATTTTTTTTTAAATAACTACTTTTTTATCATTTATTCTTTTAAAATTTGCAGTATTACAATTTTTTTCTCCGATGTCGTTAGCTGTTCTGGCTGGCATATTATGCAAGCGTCGCAGAAGGCGATATGTTTTGCTACAAATAGTTAGGTACTGCAATTAGGAAAATCGTGAGAACTGGACGACCTTGCCATTATGTACTGATGACCTTGTAGAAGTCTTTATGTTATGTATCGCTGATGTAATTTAACGAACTTGAATATGGTTTTTTGAATACAAAGTAGGTATGAATTTATTCGGTGTTACTTGGTATTTTTATCAGTCCCGGTAGCAGTCATCATCTGCCTAGCCTTTTCCTATGCTGGGGTCGGTTTCAAGTCTCACCGGATGCAGCCGAGTACTAGTACTTTACATGGAGCGACTGCCTATCTGGCCTCCACAACCCAGTTACTGGGTAATACGATACCACTGGTTGTCAGACTTTCGGGCTACTGACGACCCGTAACGACTGTCAAAGACCCACGAATGACAGCCGGGATCAACGGCTTAACGTGCTTTCCGAGGCACAGAGTCTTATTGGTATGTAAAGATGGTCAATCATCCACGGACAAGCCGCGGCAAGCGATTGACCCGTGCGGTTGTTACAGCTAGTCATCAATAAATAGCATATTATGTCCGTTACATAACTTGCAATGTTCATACAAATATGAATTAATAAAGATTTAATTAGACGCCTCCGAACAAGATGTCCTTAGGCAGTCAGACAAGATTCTTTGAATATATTTTATACATATTTTATCAATTTCAAGGCATACGAGATAGTTTGATTGAACACGACTGTTGGGTGCCGTAATGAGGTGTCATATTTTTTCTAGAAATACAAAATCATCATCAACATTCTTCTGTTGGTCGGCGCAACATACATGTCTTTGAAAATCCGACTGCGCCAGAAGGAGGTTTACCTATATTTTTCGAGTGTATGTATGTATATTTCTTTGGCACGCTCTGTAGTCTAAATGGCTTGATCGATTTCAGCTTGAGAGGTGCCGTTAGATTCGTCTTAATTGTTAGAGTGACACTGGGTAAGTATATCAAAATTGAAAAAAAAAAAAAAATGGCCGATTTTTGGCGCCATATTATGTCTTCAAAAAATTTTTTTTTTCTCAAATCCTATCGAGTGGGGTATCAAAATAAAGGGTTTTAAAAGGTGATTACAAAATATACTAATAATATAGACTTACAACTTATATGGTTAAAAGTAATTCGAAGTGACAAGTCGTAATAAACACGTATCTACCAAGAACTAAATCGTCTGTGAAAACATTCACATTTGTAAAATAAAAAGCTGTAAATAAAAAAAGTCATAAAAAACCCGACTGAGGTAAAAAATTTAAATTAAAAAAACTGGAAAGCTAAAAACAGGCCTATTTTAAATCAAATAAAAGTTGGAAGCAGGCGGGATCCATAACATTTTTATTATATTTTCAAATTCAAATGGGTCCCGCCTGCTTCCAACTTTTATATATAGGGCGACTGGTAATTAGTGACCGATACCTAAACACGTGATTGTACTCATGATAACAAACAACTTTTACTATGGCACCAAACCTCAAAATCAGCTGTTCCCTACATTTATGTTCGTACAACTCGTCAAAATGTAGGAAACAGCTGATTTTTTTTCGCGATTTCTGGTTTGGTCCCATAGTAAAAGTTGTTTGTTATCATGAGTACAATCACTTGTTTAAGTATCGGTCACTAATTACCAGTCACCCTATATATTCCATACGTTAGCATGGAATAAACGCGTGACCACGTTTCCTTTTATCAGTTATATTAATACATGAGTAAGTACCTAGTACCTACCTACATAAAAATAAATGTAAACAAAAAGTTGAGTAAAATAAAATGATTGTTAACAACCGATAAGCAACTATCGCGAATTCTCAACGGTCACATTCAAAATAACGTATTTTTAACGTTCAACATTTCTTTGGGTGCGTTCTGAATTGCGCTGTAATCGGTTAATTAGCGTGAGCGCGACAGCGATAAAGATGTCCCGTGAATCGTCATAGATGACGTCATGACTTGCGCCATCTTGCGATAACGCCGACCTGCCCTAAAATAATATCAACGTGAGCACTGTCAAAAATTACAGATGTGCTGTTTTGTTTTGAGTCGCATCATAATTATCTTTAAGCTAACGTGGCATTTTAAAAATTTTGCTTCTGGCTACAGTCGCCACCTAAATACTGTAATCCAACCATGAGTATTCATGTGAATAATTATAGTTTTGACGTTGAGCGAGCACTCACACTGTGAGCTCGTTTTCTAACGTTCCGAATTGTTGACAGCTCTCAGCTGTCATAATCGTGATATCTAACTAGGAACGCAAATTATTGACGTGAGCGCTGTGAGCGATTATGGCATAATTCGGAATGTAACCTTTGTTGTGTGGACCGGTATCGTGCAGCGGTGTACAAGGATAACGTCTTTTGATAACAAGGTCAGACTGTACGACGTAGGTAATAATTCTGGTTGGACAGGAAGCCGACCCAAATGTTTTTGAAGACTTTAGAATTAGGGTGAAGTCAGCATTGTGAGAAAGAGGGTGACTCTGTGTTTATCTTGTGTAAAATGGCAGCTCTTTTGTTAAGAAAGTTGGCATAACAACAGATAATAACTGCTCAAGAATTGGGCTGTCAAATCCAAAAATATTTTTTAAATTAGTACTTAACTGGTAGTTCTAGAGATTACCGCGTTCAAACTGTCAGGTTTACTATAAGATGTGTGGATCACTGGTTGTTATTAAAAACTGGACCAGCGCACTATGGAAAATAAAGGTCTGTTTCAGATCAAAAATCGATAACTTGTTTATTTTTTAAGAAAAACGCTTGAATTTTTGCACATGTATAGAGTATTAAATAAGGCTTTAGATAAAGTTCAGATACTATCATTTTATTAAAGTATAAATATTAAAAAAAATATACAAAAAAAGAAACCTTTGAGAACTGGTCTTTATTTATTTCCTTAAGGACAACACTATTAATATTGCGAATAAAAATGTATAATTACATTAGTTTATTATAACACAATAGTAATATAGCTCTTTCGTATTTAAATAACTCATTAAAATTATTATTACAAATATTTATCTCATAAAATATTTAAAGTTACGAAATTTCTAAGTAAAATGAATACTGTAAAAATATGTATCTTTATATGAAGCATAATGTACACTTGCTTAATTATATTTGGTGAACTTCGGGATCCACAATGAGTTCGTTCACTTTTAAAAGATCTAGAGTATCTTCATCAAGTGACTTCACACTTCTGCTAAGTGTTTTTCTAAGACTGGAAATGTATGGATCTGATGTGTAGAGAAGAGTATAATAATACATCCTCATTTAAGCCGTACGAGAGCACTTCCTGGCATGATGTAGCCGAAATTTTTTATAATCCTTATAGCGGGATTCTTGCGCATCTTCTGAAAGTTACCCAATAGGAAGCACATCAAAATGCTTAATGATACTTTCACCACGAATTAAAATTTTATGTAAGTACTGTAGATGGCATGTAGTGCCAATCATAATTGTTCACATAGATTCTGGCAGTTTCCATGGCATAATTGCCAATTTTTTCAGCATTATACCAGATGAAAGAGCTTGTAAAAGAACATGATAGTTTTCTTTTAAAACTGTTGTTAAAACTTGAAGTTTTTTTCCTCCTTCGATGTATGGAAGTAATAATTGACGCTTAGAACACTTGAAAGTTGTATTCATTTTGAAATTCAGTGAAGATACGAAACAGTCAAACGTCTGTTTAGTTTTATTACGAATTTGTAATAGCGATATGAAGTGAATCCACTCTTTATATATTATTTGATAAATAAAGGTAGTGTGCATTTTTTTGACTAAAGTTGTACCGCAAAATGAGTGCAAACTGTAGATATTACGCCCTATTATCAATAAATAATTAATATTTAAATAAAATATACCGCAAACTAATCAGTGAACTATTTACATTAGAAACCGCTAAAGTTAGAGGTTTTCTGTTCCCTGACTTGTGTGATACTTTTCACGATAACTTCAGAAACCGCACGTATCCGCAGCTAATTTTTATAAATGTTATTTATGAATATCTACGCTACAAAACAACATTAAATGTAAAGCATCGGGAGGCATCGGTAACTGCCAAAAGTCTCGATGAAGTTAAAAAACTGTATTTTTTCCCCTCACTTAATGTTAAGTTTTTTTTTTATAGAAATATAATCATAAAACCTACAACATTACAATTGCTTTAAAATCTAAATACAATGGGCTTTTTAGAAATGTATAACACTTTATATCTATTATCGTAAATTTTTGAAAGAAATCAATTTTAAAATATTGATGCGAACAGACCTGAAGTAGACATTTTTTAGCATTGACACTTTGTCGTATTAAAAAAAAATAAAACAAACTTAATTCAAACAAAATTACTACATTATATTAAAGTTCCACTCTTATACTATTAAAAAAAAAATAAAGTGCGTCAGTAACGACCTAAGTAAAAAACGATTTTTGATATGCCGTTGTTCTACCATTTTCCATAGTGCAGCGGGGCAATTGCGTAACACATTATCAGTCGGAATCGGTTTCATTTTGACAGTTCAACAACATTCATTGCGTTATTTACGTGTGGAGCAGACAAATTTTTCGAACTTATGAAGCAATGGATTAGCAATTTGCTTCAAAATGATTCAGATTCCGATTAATAGCGTGTTACGCAATTAGGGTGCAGTATGTACAGACGTCAGCACATCAAGCTACCCGAAACTGTTAAATTTTCCCGATCAACTTTGAACCTTACACTTTATCGATAAAGCTGAAAATAAATTTGGATTACTTGCATGTCGACAGAAACTCATCTCGTCAGATTTGCACTACGTCAAAGACGCAGCTCGACAAACACGCAACTTGTCAGATGCGCGTCTCGATAGATACGCAATACGACAATCAATTTAATAAATAGGATTTAAACGCTTGTAGTCAAACAAAAGTAATGTATTTCGTATTTTATCATAAAAAACTTAATATGCCTAAGGAAACAATGCCTCTCTTAAGACGATCGACAGATGTGTCTGCCTTTCTGATAAGTGATAATGCAGAATTTTATAAGACGATCTAAATAAAATTCTCCATAACCTTCCGCCTCACTGTTCGCGCTAATTATTTAAAGTTAATTAACCCTGGGCCAGTAGCCCTTACATCCTGTTGTCATCGCTTTTAAATAGGCATGAAGCAGAGCGAAATCAGAGAGCTTCTTAGGGAAGTAGAAAAAACATGAGGTAAACGACATTTGGATATCATTGTCAAGTTTAAGAATCAGATGACGCATTACTGACCAGTGTAGCCTTGAACCGACTGAACTTTAAGATTACTTTACTGCCGAATGACTTAGATTTTTAATTATTGTCTGACCTAAGCCGAGGCTGGTTGCCGAACCCGTGTATTGAAGGCTGGGGCTCACGGGTAGGTTTACCGTCCGTCCAGAAAAGTCCAGCATTTTGGCTCTTTGTCCGGGGCTCTGTTCGGAATTTCGAACGAAGGGGATTTAGATCCGGGGTAGCGGGATTGTCCGAAAGGGTTACCGCTGCCCGGAACATAAAGGGCTAAGGAAGGAACACGGGTGGGTTTTAGTCAGTAAGACACTCCCTTCCGCTCCACACAGAGCGGGAGGAGTCATTAGATGATCCATAAAAAAAAGGGGATTTAAGTAGATATAAAAATATACAGAATGATTTTTTTTTTGCTGGTTCCAAATTTTAACAGGGTGTTCTACCCATGAATATGAAAAACTTTCACTATGGGACCAACTCTGAAATCACGAAAAAAAATCAGCTGTTTCATACATTTTGGTCAAGTAGGTATTGAACTATTGTATTAATTAAACAGCTGATTTTTTTTTCGTGATTTCAGAGTTGGTCCCATAGTGAAAGTTGTTCATATTCATTTTTATTTTATTTTATTTGGGAAACAAACAGATGCAATAAGACACCTAAGTATTAAATTAGTTCAACACAATCCAGAAACAGTTTCCACAGATTACTATGACAAGTATATGTAACTAAGTGTAACAACAACCAGAATTTCTCACCGCTAAGTTTAACAACAACCAGAAGTTCTCACCGCTAAGTTTAACAACAACCAGAAGTTCTCACCGCTAAGTTTAGAGAAATTACAATTTAATATTATATAACATATAACATTATTATTATTAGAGAACACCCTGTAAAAATTAGGAACCGGTAAAAAACAATCTGTATAAATTAATTTAGAGGTCAGATAGGCAGTCGCTTCATGTAAATTACTGGTATTCAGCTGTACCCAGTGAGACGAGACTGGAAGCCGACCCCAAGATAGTTGGAAAAAAGCTAGGCAGATGATGATGACACTAACAGCGGTCGATGACCCCACAAAAAAAAGTAGACAAAGTACATTATTTATTTTTTGTTTTGTCATGTTTAGATTGGCAATTAAAAATGTTATACCATTGGCCATTGGTAAGCAAGCGATTCGTTTTTAGGGTTCCGTACCAAAATGGTAAAAAAGAACACTGGTGCGACTCAGTCTGTCTGTCTGTCACAACTGGATATCTCAAGAACTACTAATGCTGTCAACTTGAAATTTGGAATAGTTTTAGATGACGTTTGCCCAACTATTTTGCAAATAAGAAAGAAATATTTTATTTTTTTGCAACATGGACTGAAATGGGATCTGAAAAATTCGACTCAAACATTTTTTAGGCCGCATGGTTTTCGACTTTTGACGAAAAATTAAACAAAAAATACCCCCCCTTATTTCCGAAGTTTGCATAGAGAAAAATCTGAAATTATTCTATCTGATAGAAGTTTATGTTAAGATTACAGGAAATTACAATATTCTACACCGCAGCGCGCAGTGTTAAAATTTTCTGACGAATATGGGCCTCGCCAATGAAAATTTAAAAACATATGATGGTACGGAACCCTCGGTGCGCGAGTCCAACTCGCTCTTGACCGTTTTTTTTTACAGGAACCGAGCATAAGGTATAATAACACCTAGCAGTGTCGAAGATACCATACAACTCGATTCTCACCGGCTGCCCTTCGAAAATTCAGAACATAACCACTATAGTCAATTCATCATTGAAATTTTCTTTTGGCTTTTTTTTTGCTCCGGCCTACCTCTGTCATAAATTCACCCTTTGCCACTGACACCTAGCTAATAAAAACCTATCAACGTGATGTGATTTGAAGGTTGTAAAGAGATTGTAAAGTCTGTACTACTATAACGTATATAAATATAAATGCGACCGTTATCAATTATTGTAAACCGGCACAGACTCATCTGTCAACGGTCGCAGCCGGTTGCCAGCCCGAATCTCCTCAACGACATAATTTATCACACGATCTCCTAGTCGGTAACGAACGACTATTTATAAATAAAAGTGGTTCGTTTACTTTTTGGCGTTTCGCAGTTGACCCACTAGTTTTTTTTGGAAAACTTCATCATCATCATCTGCCAAGCCTTTTCTCAACTAAGTATGTTGGGGTCGGTTTCCAGGATGCAGCTGACCAACAGTATTTTACACGGAGCGACTGCCTATCTGACCTCCACAACCAAGTTACTGGGTAATACGATACACCTTAGAAGACTGGTTGTCAGACTTTCGGGCTTCTGACGACCTGTAACGACTGTCAAAGATCTACGACAGCCGGGACCAAAGGCTTAACGTGCTTTCCGAGGCACGGAGGGGTCTTGGCATGTAAAGATGGTCACCCATCCACGGACCAACCGCCGCAAGCGTAGCTTAACCTGATCGATCAAGACGTGCGGCTGTTATTTCTTAGCCACAAGCCCCTTCACACTAAGAAGAAAAATAGGGTAAAAATAATACGAGGTGTAAAAAAGTGTGAGGTATGTGTAAAAATACATTTTTAATATGGGAATGTGTGGAATTTAATACAATGAGAAAGAGAATTTGGCCGAAAATCGAAATAATTAAAAGAAATATATTTGAGCAGGTGTATAGGGCAGGTATATGCAGAGACATCGATGCACAAACTGTATCTAACCATGAATTTTATTCCGTTCATGATTCTAGACACCTAGTGGAAGTAGACATTTTTCGTCGATATCACAAAAAATCGATGTCCCGCCAGTCCTGCCACCCTGTATTAGACTTTTTTTTTATGGATGGGAAATCATCTAATGACTCCTCCCGCTCTGGGTGGAGCAGAAGGGAGTGTCAGACTCTTACTGACTAAAACCTACCCGTGTTCCTTCCTTAGCCCTTTATGTTCCGGGGCAGCGGTAACCCTTTCGGACAATCCCGCTGCCCCGGCAGGCTTCGGCCCTAACGGGCCCCTTCCCTTATGCTGACATCTCTTTGAGGCGCGCGTGGAACACAGCCGGCGTCCGGTACGGCCCGGTCCTGATCGAACGGTGAGCTACCGAGGGTGCTGCACCCTAATTGCGTAACACACTATCAATCGGAATCTGAATCATTTTGAAGCAAATTGCTAATCCATTGCTTCATAAGTTCGAAAAATTTGTCTGCTCAACAACGTAAATAACGCAATGAATGTTGTTGAACTATCAAAATGAAACCCATTACTACTGATAGTGTGTTACGCAATTACCCCGCTGGTTAGAATAGAATAGAATAGAATAGAATCGTTTATTTCTGAGTACATGGTATATGAAGATCTTAATATTAGACGGAATCACACATACTACCTTTGCCGGTGTAGAAATATTAAATGAGTATCTAATTAATTAATTTGCAAATTCACACAATTATAGTTCACGCAATATTAAGTAAAATTAAATAATAATAATAATAATAAACCCGCAGGGCAGCATGTGGCGAGCTGTTGGGCAGTAGCGACCCCACGGACCCTATCTCTCGGGAGAAGTCTTGTTCCTCATCTCTGGCTTGCCTTTATTGGCCGGCTGGAGTGAAAAATGACGAGGAACAGAGCTCCCACCTCATTCTTGCCTTTATTGGCCGGTTTGAGTGGAGATTCGCAAGAGCAAATGTGCTCGGAGGAAGGAAGTATTCCAGTAAGATGCTGGTAGGGATCTTGACCGTACTTCCGGGATTGTCCTGATAGCCGTGGAATACCTCTCCACTCCTCATAAGCACCTCAGGACATGTTGCCCCCTTGTCGCTACGTCACTATGTGCTAGCGACCGTTTCCGGGGGCCCATTATTGAGGGTGCAAGTCACCCCCTGCCATTTTTTTCCGTGTATAAATAAAACATTGATCAGGCAGGGGTCATAGTTCTTCCATAGTTCTTAGTAACCAGTCCACTTCAGCCACCCAAACCCATAGTCCAACTTTTTATTTTTTCCTATCCTACAATAGTCCTACACCAACCGGGGGTTATCCTTGGGTGCACTTGCATAGTGCATACAGGGATAATCGTCGGACGGTGCCGCATTTCATTAAAATTTCCTAAGGGGCCTCTGCGAGTTGGCTTCGGCCCCTCGTACGCCTTCCAAAGGACCGGGACCCCATGGTCCCGAGATATATAAATTCAAATATAATAATAATAATAACCCCATCGCCGTATCTCTACGTTGACGTCGTGGTGGGGCTTGCGCGCTCCGAACTCTGGGCCTGTGCCGGAAGAGTTTACTCTCCGGAATGGGTCTAAGGTGAGAAGACAGACCAAGAGAGATACAGAAACCCGCAGGGCAGCATGTGGCGAGCTGTTGGGCAGTAGCGACCCCACGGACCCTATCTCCCGGGAGAAGTTTTGTTCCTCACCTCTGGCTTGCCTTTATTGGCCGGCTGGAGTGAAAAATGACGAGGAACAGAGCTCCCACCTCATTTTTGCCTTTATTGGCCGGCTTGAGTGGAGATTCGCAAGAGCAAACGTGCTCGGAGGAAGGAAGTATTCCAGTAAGATGCTGGTAGGGATCTTGACCGTACTTCCGGGATTGTCCTGATAGCCGTGGAATACCTCTCCACTCCTCATAAGCACCTCAGGACATGTTGCCCCCTTGTCGCTACGTCACTATGTGCTAGCGACCGTTTCCGGGGGCCCATTATTGAGTGTGCAAGTCACCCCCTGCCATTTTATCCGTGTATACATAAAACATTGATCAGGCAGGGGTCATAGTTCTTCCATAGTTCTTGGTAACCAGTCCACTTCAGCCACCCAAACCCATAGTCAAACTTTTTATTTTTCCATATCCCGCAATAGTCCTACACGAACCGGGGGTTATCCTTGGGTGCACTTGCATAGTGCATACAGGGATAATCGTCGGTTGGTGCCACATTTCATTAAAGTTTCCTAAGGGGCCTCTGCGAGTTGGCTTCGGCCCCTCGTACGCCTTCCAAAGGACCGGGATCCCATGGTCCCGAGATATGTAAAATAAAAATAATAATAATAGTGGCAGTTTTAAATGAATATGAGTAACTTTATGGACCACGTATTTTTTTGCAGACATAATTAAAAAATGACTAATGATTTCAATGTTAACTATTTTATATAATGATATACGCAAAAAAAAAAAAAATAATAATAAGATTATTGAACAATTCTATAATAATGTCAAAAAATATCTATAATATGTCAAAATTGATTACTAATACAATGTCAATATTTATTATTACTGCAATGTCAATATTTATTACTACTACAATGTCAATATTTATTATTACTGCAATGTCAATATTTATTACTACAACAATGTCAATATTTATTAATAATACAATGTAAATATTTATTGCTAATACAATGTTAATATTTATCACTACTACAATGTCATTATAAATTACTAATACAATGTCAATATTTATTACTTATTTTCGATTTAAAAATTCATTAACTGAATAGAAAAAATTATCCAAAAGCCAAACGAAAATACTTTTCTTGAATTTATTAGTAGGCAACACTCTGATGTATGCAGGTAAATTATTAAAAATTTTGATTGCCATGCAATAGGAATTTCTGCTGTATAAAAAATGTAGTCTCTGTCTAGGTACCATTAATTCGTTTGGATTTTTGTTCTGTACTCTTTTGGAAACGTGCTCATATAATGGGAACAAGTTAGAATATTTCTTTACGAATAAACAAACTTCATAAATGTATAGACAAGGAAGTGGAAGAATTTTTAACGATTTAAATAAAGGTTTGCAATGTTCCAAATAATCAGCTCCATAAACCGCTCTTACACATTTTTTTTGTGCAAGGAAGGCTCTGTTTACGTCTACTGAGTTACCCCATATCACTAGTCCGTAGCGTAGCACGTTTAAGACATAGGTTACTTTCTATCCCGATATTCCCTCGGGATCGAGACTTATGCGGGGGAAACCGTGGGGCGCAGCTAGTACATGATAAAGTAAGAGATTTTCTGCGGCATATTTTTCCTTTCCACGTACTTACCTATAAACTATAATTACTATGTAAGTATATCAATGCTTGATACTCTACGATAAAACTGTCCATAGCGATCCGCTGTCGAGGCACGAAAGTGGAACAAACAATTTACTTTCGTTTTTACTTAGTTCGAGTGTTTTAGCACGATGTGCATACATTTATGAATTTCTAATAATTTAGTTGTTGTTTAATTGACCGCTTCGTTTGTCTAGTGTCGTCGCAAGCATGAGTCCCTGGAGGCCTACCACAAGCTCTTAACGCGATCCACTTTAGGACCTAAACTGAACTGTTCTTCTAATTCGTACCATGACGTCAGATTAACGATTCAGTTTAGGCCGTAATATTATCTGTGGCCGTACCATCTGCTGACAGTTTTTTCTGGTGTGCAATAAAGTATATATAAATAAATAAATAACACTATGCCTGACCTGTGAATCGAACCGAGGATTTCTTGCTCAGCAATAGCGCTGGCGCCCTCTATATCAAGGCAGTATCAAATACTTTTTGGGTCAAAAAACTGGTTGGCAACAAATTAACATTTCCAAATTGCGCCACCAATTAACCAACATAATACAGCCCATTGTTATGTACCCGAAACATTGACCTTGCTTTAACTGCAAAATAAATTGTTTTAACAAATAAAAGCGACCTATTAACATGAAACTATTGTCTTTTATTGCATAAAACTCCAATTACGGTCAATAAAAAGCATTCACGCATTACTTTTTCTGTTGCAACATCACAACATGGCGGTTTGGCGCCAAAACAGTTTGACGTTACTGACAGCTGTCACTTTGACAGTATAATACAACATGGCGTTCGTTATTTTTTTAGGTGTGACATTAATTTGTTTAGCCTTGACACTTTGAATTAAAATCACGATTTTTAATCCTTAATTGGACAAGAAAGCACGACTAGTATTGAAACTACGTTTGTTAAAAAATGTTTGTAATTAACTTGCAAAGTAGTTTCGCAATGTAGGATACTCATAACAACACATCACGCCTTAAGTATAGACGCCAGCACATCAAGCTACCCGAAACTGTCAAATTTGAATGTGCTGGCGTCTGTACCATCACGCACAAATCCAGACTCCGAGCTGCCATTGAGAAATTCCAAATGAAAACCTTTAACCAAAATGTTTGTGATATGCAAAATAGGCAAGTAAAATTGGCCAGAATTAACAAGAAGAAGAACCAAGTTTTATTGAGCAAAAAATAAGCGAAAAAAAATCAGCTGTTCCCTACATTTTGACGAGTTATGCGAACATAAATGTAGGGAACAGCTGATTTTTTTTCGCGATTTCAGTTTTGGTCCCATAGTAAAAGTTGTTTATAATGATGAATACAATCTCCCATTTCGATTAGTCGCATGTTTTAAATTTCAACCTGCATAGGTATACTGCTACAGTGATTTTTTTCAAATATCAAAAATAACCACTCTACTATTGTAATATACAATACATAATACTGTCTCCCATTGAATCCATGGCAGATATATTTATAGCACCTTATATTATGTGTCCTTTTTAAAAAGAAGACAATCACAGAGTACTTTTTGATAGAAGACAATCAAAGACAATGTCAGCATGACGTTGGTGCTACAGAAATTCTAAATTGCAATTTTTTTAAATGTTTATTTTAGAAATTGTGTGTGTTTTGTGATATTTTTTAGGACTTTTATAATGTAAGTATGAACTATGTATATATCGTATATCTGTCGCATGTCGGAGCAGCAATACGCAAAAGCCACCACTCATAATTATCATCATAATCAGTCTATAATGTTCCCACTGTTGGGACACAGGCCTTCTCTCTTCGAGAGGGAGTGCGCTGTAATCCACCACGCGGGCCCAGTGCGATTTGGTAGATGTCACATGTCTTCAAATTGGTTCTAGGACATGAAATGGTTTCAACACGATGTTTTCTTTCACCTTTATGAGAGCAGTGGTGATGAAATAATGTACATTAAGTAAAGCGCCTGTCTGGGTTCGAACCTACGATCTACAACACGTAAGTCGCGGCCATCACCACTGGGCCACCACTCAGTGGGTCCCAAATAGCAGGAAATTACTGCGCAGCAGGCCCAGCAGGCCCAGCAAGAGATGGCGGGAAGAGCTGGACTCCTTAGAGGACTGGCCCAAAATCTGTTCTGTGATCTCAATAGACCGGGAACAGTGGAAATAGGGGAGGGAGACATTTGCCCAATAGTGGGACAACACAGGCTTGTAATCCATCCATACTATAGAGGGATGAGGAACAGGGTGTAAAGTTCGCTCATACTCTATAGAAAAGGGAGGATCCTCCGACCAGACGGGTGTTGTGTCTGGCGGGCAACTGCCCAATGATTCATTTCGGGCCGTTGTATCTATGCTAGTTGCGCGGTAAACTCTGCTTGCGAGATGCAGGATTTGCGTGACGTCAGTATGACGCGTTGTTCGCATGTGGCGTTGTAGATACCGCTACATCACTCCCCCCCGGAGACCGGAGGTCGATAGTGGGCTGAGTCTTGTATCTTGCGATGCTTGCCAGGCCAGCTGAGGTTCCAGTGAGTCGGAACCGGTTGCCGCATAGTTCACGGTGAGTCGGAACTGTCTGCGAAGATGTCCCCAGTGAGTCGGGGTGGCGCTGCGTTATGCTCCAGTGCGTCGGATGAGGTATAGCGCCGGGTTGAGGCTGACTGCTGGCGTCGACCAGGAGAGGCTTATTAAGGGCTCTGCTTGTAGACCGGCCGAAGGTGCAGTGTGCTGTGCCAAGGTTGCTGATGAGGCTGAGGGTGATGACCAGGTATGCGCAGTCGCTGCATGCTGGTGGTCAGGATACCCGTTGAAGCCGTGGGTGCTGGCTGGTTGGGTGACTCGCCGCTCTAAAGCTTGCGGGAGTGATGATGATGACGTCACGCTGAAGTGTTTGCACGAAGGCTGCGCTGACGTTCATGTTCGGGGTCACCAGTATAGAGGGATGAGGAACAGGGTGTAAAGTTCGCTCATACTCTATAGAAAAGGGAGGATCCTCCGACCAGACGGGTGTTGTGTCTGGCGGGCAACTGCCCAATGATTCATTTCGGGCCGTTGTATCTATGCTAGTTGCGCGGTAAACTCTGCTTGCGAGATGCAGGATTTGCGTGACGTCAGTATGACGCGTTGTTCGCATGTGGCGTTGTAGATACCGCTACAATACTATAGGTAGATACTATCCATACTTAATATTATAAAAGCGAAAGTGTGTCTGTCTGTCTGTTACCTCTTCGCGCTTAAACCGCTGAACCGATTTAAGATGACATTTGGTGTAGTAGCTAGTAAAATATAAAATAACTAGCAGAACCCCGCGGTTTCACCCGCACAAGTGTTGATCCCATGGGAATGTCGGGATAAAAAGTATTCTATATCCTTTTCCGAGACTCAAGCTATGTCTGTACCAAATTTCACCTAAATCTGCTCAGCGGTTTAAGCGTGAAGAGGTAACAGACAGACACACTTTCGCATTTATAATATTAGTATGGATTAGTATGGAGGATGAGAATGTTGGATAGGTACCACTAGGTATCCTAGTCATAGCCTGGCAGATTTCCATGATGAGGTCAGCTTCCAGTCTTACCATGATGCAATTAAACTTCCCTGCCAATGCATTCTCAATTCTCAATATATTTATTCGACTTTCACTTGTGAACTGACATAACATCACGCCTGTAGTAGGTAACGCCCCAAAGGGTATAAGCAGAGCAGTGGTGTACCTACCTATAGTACACTCACATTTCGCCAGTTATGTTTAAGTCCCATGTAATATGAGACGAGCCTAATCCCATCAACCGGGGCACAATGCATTATCAGCCTATAACGTTCCCACTGCTGGGACACAGGCCTCCTCTCTGTGAGAGGGAGTGGGCTGTAATCCACAACGCGGGCCCAGTGCGGGTCACATGTCTGACGATGGTCACACCGGATTGCAAAAGTCTTTCTACATCACTTTCTTACATTTTGTGTGATCCATTGTATAATACGTGGCGGTGCTTTTTTGTATTAAAATGTGATGACCCGATAGATCCCGGCTGTCGGCTGTAATGGGCGCTTGAAGCGTTGGAAGTGGTTCTTTGTTTGAAGTATGACGTTTTCTTCAGGACAACACCTACCCGTGACGATTGGCACGGCTGCTACCGGCCTGACATATGCTACTCAATTCTCAGACTGCTCAAAATGACAGTAAGTACCTCCCAAAAGAAAGAAAGAAAGAAAAATATTTTATTTGGGACACGCATACTTTTCTGTGGAAGTACAAACAATAAATAACCCTCCTTCTGGCGGAGTCGGGTAAAAATAACAATATATTATTTAACAAAATCATGAAAACAAAAACATAAAATAATATATACACCGTGTTCCGGACGATATACATAAACTTCGACCTACGGAAACTTTGATGGAAGTAAGCATTTTTCACAATGGAATGAATTCTTATTTTATATTTTTTGTTAATTTTCATAAAAACTAAATACCTTGACGTACTAAATCACCCGATATGCATGCCTCTTTATCCGAATTGGCAACGACGTATTTGCATACATAAGATTTGGCGGGCTGAAAATTATCGAAACTAAGTTAAGACCCTTTCTTACTGCATAGCTCAATTAAACATTAAATGAAATTACAAGTAATTATCTTTGTAACGAAGCCTTTTTAAGTACTACTTCATTTGTTAGATTTAATTTGTAAAATCTATAGAGGCGTTTGATAATGTTTGTGGATAACGTGAAGAACACGTTGTATAATTTATAATTATAATATTATATCGCGGTTCAGCTCGCTACCGTGATCTCACCGCCATGTAAAACAAATGCTTGCTAATAGACACGCACGCAGAACTGACGGCCGATGGGGCCGAAAGGTTCTGGAGTGGCGACCGCGTACCGGAAGACGTAGCGTTGGAAGGCCTCCCACAAGGTGGACCGACGACCTTGTGAAGGCCGCAGGAACTCGTTGGATGCGAGAAGCACAAAACCGGTCGAAGTGGAGGTGCTTGGGGGAGGCCTATGTCCAGCAGTGGACGTCTTTCGGCTGAAATGCACATGCCGAAGGATACCTCACTGCGAGACATCGCGGGCTGCTTGGGGGTTTACCTAGATTGCCTCTAACTGCCAATGCCCTACGTTCTTGCTCAATATCCAAATCATCCGAGAGGTCCTCGGTATATTGCTGACACCGCTCTTTTTGGAAACTTTAGCTTTGCCCCTATATAGCCCAAATGAAATAATTCTATCCATAATTCCAGCATATATATACCTCTACAAATGAACTAGATCAATAATTGTAAAAGCATGGAAGGAGACGGTGAGGGTCTGGTGACGATAGTCCAGGGTTTGGACACTTCCGGAGTTACCCTTACGGTCTGCAACAGGGCCAGAAATAACTCGGACAGGAGGAGGTCTTCGAGACACAGGATACGTGAGTCATTTGATTGTGGTCTTCATGTTTCACTGGGCCCCAGTTCTGTATGGTGATTATTATTCCCCGCATATATGACCACGTGTATACGTGTCGTGTCTTTTAGAAACCCCTGTAACGGTAAAGAATCGAAATGACAACGGACAACATGTATTTTGACAGTTGAAACCACGCCAACTTCGCGTTAATTTCCCGCGGTTATGTTCACTGTGTCATATAGAATACGTTAATAGCAAATGTCGTGATTAACTAAGGAATTGACGAAGTAAGGAATCATTAAGGGTCAATCCCACTGAAAGAGCAGCGGCCAGCAGCGGCCATTATCCATAGTCATTTGAAGGTAAAGGAGGGGTAGCGCGGCGCCGCGAGGCTGCACGAGCCTTCTAGCGAGTAGTCAAAAGAGGAAAGTTACTTGCTCTTACGGCCGCTGCGCGCCGCTGCTCTTTCAGTGGGGATTGACCCTAAGTAGCCATAGTCAATCAGGGCCCTGGAGTTTAGTAGCCCAATGGTAACGGGCTAGGCTTACCGGTTGTTGGTTGTGGGCTCGGACCCAGAAAGAAAAAGCTTCAACTGTGGAACAGGGATATCCATGCGCAACCTGTTACCATGGATTCTAGAACATGATTCTGAAACTGCGTTCAAACTTTTTTTGACGGTTATTAAAAAAGAAATTAACTGTTCCATACATGTTGACCGCGTAGGCATTGCACTTTTCACTTTTTTTTTTCTTTTTTTTTTTTTGTTTCATAGAAAAGTGCAATGCCAGTGCAGTGCAGTGCAGTGCAGTGGCATTTTTTGAAATGGGAAAAAGCCATTGAACTCGCGACACTGTTACCGTAACCGACAAAAAAATATACACGTAATTTACTGTTTTTTTTTTTTCATAACTGACGGGAAATTTTACGCTAGGGAAACGCTGGTGTCTAGAATCATGTGCTAAATTCATGGTTACAGATTGCGCGTCGATGTCCCTACCTCCTAGTTTTATAACTAAGTTACAAACAACACGTGCCCGTTATATTTCAGAGATTACCACAGGAAACACGAGGCCTGCTGACATGCCTGCAACTGATCACAGATCAAATACGCTGCCTGCTAATTCTGCAACGCCAGCAAATCAAAGATCCTCAGTGGAGACAAGCACAGGCACAGATCTCGCGAGACAACACACAAGCTCTCAGATCTGTGATGGCAGATACGCCAGTAGTTACAGGGTATGTATTGGAAGAAAATATATATAATATGATCTATAGTGTTCATCTTCAGGAGCTCGTGGCGAAGTTATATAGGTATGCGGTTTTTCCACCCGGGTCGGTGCGATTGTTACCGCTTGCTGTGGTCCGTCCGTGGATGGTCGTCGGTCCGTCTTTACATATCCCGTTAGTCCTGCTGTCATTCTTGGATCTTTGACAATCGTTACTGGTCGTCAGAAGCCCGAAAGTCTGACAACCAGTCTTACCAATGGGTATCATGTTACCCGGCAGTAACTGGGTTGTAGAGGTCAGATAGACAGTCGCTTCATGTAAAAAATACTGGTATTCAGCTTCAGCTGCATGTGGTTAGACTGGAAGCCGACCCCAACATATTTGGGAAAAGGCTGGGCAGATTCATTGAGTCTTCTTCATCTTCCCGCCCTTGTCCCATGTTACTCGAGGTCGGCACAACAAGTTTTCTTCTTCCATTCTCCCCTGTCCACCGTCACGCTATCATTCAGTACCTTCTCTTTCAAATCATTCCTCACAAAATCCATCCATCTTTTCTTTAGTCTTCCTTTTCCTCTCCATCCATTCAGGCGGATCACACACTACCTACAGTGCGCCATGTGAAGGTGCGCGGGAAACGGGAGCAAATTCCCCGAGCAGAAGCGCGTTTCTATTGAAATTTTATGTCAATTATCACGCGCGAGGGTGCGTTATCTGCGCCCCGTCGCGTTGTATTGTAATGTGTGACCCGCCATAATGGATTGAGAAGGAGTGAAGGAGTGTGTGATCCGCCTAACATTTAAAAGTATCTAAGTATCCGGGAGTTAGTAATGAGCTTTAGAAAGAGACGCAGTAATGAGTGACAGACGACGCACTATAACACGAAAGTTTTTCTAAAGCACGACGTGCCATATTTACAGCTGGGTACTGTGCTGGTAACGGCCGCGATACCGAGTTGTAGGTCGTAGGTTTGAATCCAGGCAGGCGCTTTACTTTGTGTAAATAATTTCATCACCACTGCTCTCAAAACGGTGAAGGAAAAAATCGTGAGGAAACCGGCATGTCCTAAAACCAAAAATTCGAAGACATGTGACATCTACCACCCTGCAATGGGCCCGCGTGGTGGATTACGGTCCACTCACTCACAGAGAGGAGGCCTGAGTTACAGCAGTAGGAACGAACATTTTAGGCTGATATAGTCTGTCCAACCACGTAACTTCAAGAGCTAAGCTTTTCATCTTACTTAACTGTTCATTATCACAGATGGCGCACTGCATGGTGACTCCAACCTCACCACCAGAAGCGGTGTCAGAGTTTCCACCTCAGAGGAGGGAACCCTGCCGCAGTAAGTTATTGAAAGTCGCCATTTCCTTGAGAAGGTACTTGAGAGACGTCACGGGTAGTAAGAAGCCTGAAGCTCCTGTCAGCCAATCTTACCAAGAGGTGTCGTGTTACCGCGTAACTGGCTTGTAGAGGTCAGATACTGGTGGTAAAATACTGGTATTCGGAGGTCGACCGTGTTAGAAAATGGGGTAGAATCTATTAATAAGTCTATACCCAAATATAAACCTTTGAATATCAGAATGGTTACTAGTTATGTTATATATGTAAAAGTAACTATGAATATGGTATGTAGGGAAAATATTTTATGAAATAAAGCACAGAAAGACAAGCTAGACGTTTATTTCAATTTAGGCTTGTCAATAGTTAATCAGAAAGCTAGTTGTCCGTTCCAAATCTAGGTCATCATGGAGAAGAAGGACAAGAAACTCCATGGAAACAGTAAGAAAGTATTCTATCAACAACTTTCTTATATTGCCATAAATTATCGTTATTTTAAAAACAATTAATTATATGTTGCTATTATTCCGAGTTCTCTTGGACAATGGTCCAAGAGAACTCAGAATAATAGCAACATAATAACAATAGCTAGGAATATTCCATAATACACTTTAAAACATTGGCAATATTGGGCATATTATAACATATATAGAACACCATTATAGTTACAAGCAATAATCAAGATAATATCAATTAACTTACATGACATCTGGTCGATCATAATAACGCCACTAGTACTAATCAACTGACTGTAGGCCGGAGCTCCGTTTTGGTCGATGTCTCGAACAAGAATGATCCCCGCCACTCGGAGCTCCCCCTTTTATAGTCGTGAACAAACAACTTTGACGTTTCTATCTACCGTCATCCAAAATATCAACGATATAAAAGGTGTGACAGCATCCATATTGTTTAGCAGCTACGAGAGACGGCGACTAGATGGCGCTAGTGGAACGTGCACCGGACACATCATAGACAAATCATTCACTCTATCGATCATTTGGCCTAAAGGACTTGGTATCCAATCCAGTAAAATATCGTAACGTTTTCCCCCCCACTAGCGATCGCCTTTATAAGGAGCTGCGCCGTTGAGTCTGCACGCATTTCCAACGGATGCGTCTTGGTGCACGGACCACTGTCTCTCGACCGTCAGTACTGCCCGATTATTGGATGTGGAACGCTGTCTCTGACAACTAGTACTGTCCTTATTGCGGTAGGTACTTGGACCACTGTCCTTGACAGTCAGTACTGCCCTATGTGACCGCCCTCAATGCCATTAGTTATTTAATTTATGTATTTTCTAGATTTAAGATAACTGATATTTGGATTGATATAAATTTGTGTATTAGTTTTACTTCTGATGTCTGGGCCAAATCCCACAGGAATCCGTTTGGAATATTTTCTAATGTTTTGCTACATTATTCCTTAATTTTTTAACTAGTCTACTTTTACAGACATGTTTTAGGTTATGCAAAACATTACTATTTTATCAAGTTTTAACAGTATAATTATAACAATACCTATAAAATTAGGAAAATCTATTAACCGCAACATAGTTTTGAAAAGGCTACGCAGATGATGATTATCTCTTTAGAGGTCCTTTCTCTACTAACTACAATTTCAGCCCAACTGCCCTGATTGTCTCGTGGCCGCCAGCACGACTGCTGAGCGTGAGGTCTTGAGTTCGAATCCCAGGTCAGGCAAAGTTAGTGTGATTGGGGTTTTCCATTAGGAGTTTCTTAGTAACTGGCCGGAGTTTGGAAGTTGGCGGTGTGATACCCAAAGCACGTTAACGCTGTTGGTCCTGCGCCTGATCTCTCTCCGGTCCGATCGGATTATGAGAGTGAGGGAAGCTCTCTTCCCTATCTTCTTAATATGCTGTCAGTAACAGCCTGGGGTCTGGATTTTTGATTCTGAAACATTTCTCCGACTTTCATTTCGCCTCCGAACGGTTCACCGATAGAACGTTTCAATGGCGAACGATTCGCCGACAGAACGATTCACTTTTGAAAATTTCATCGATAGAACGCCGACACAACTGGTGGCCTACCATGATCTATTACCCTGTTTACAGCAGTAAGTTTACCGACTATTACATGGGACTTAAGGGGGAAGCACCAACGCTTTTTGACGTGACAACGAGCGTGCAAGCGAGAGCGCGGAACAAGCGATAGAGAGGCATGTTTTCTTATGACGTTATCACTTGAAATTATCGTCCGTAAACCGACTTTACAGACAACCAATTTTTTTTTACGTTTTTTGCAATTTGCAGGCCAGTGTCAGGTTCTATGTTGAATAACCATTCCACAGGCTTCCGAATTGAAAATGATACACTTTGCTTTACCTTATTTGACTAGTGCCCCTCGACAGCAACTAGCCGTCGTTCGGAATCATACCAGTCGTCGTATTTGGTACAAAGTCTGCGGGTTTTGAACTAGTGAACAGCGTTTAGAGGACTCCTTTGATAACATTGATTGATGTTGAATTCGGCACGGAAATGTATCGAACGGTTGTGAATAGCTATGCTATTCATATAACCTTATTAATTGATATTTTATGAGAGTCATTCAATAGGGGAGGGTAGGATAATAATGAACTTAGAGGGTTGTATTGATGATTTTAATGATTATAATTCTGTAAATACATACTTGTTACTGTCGCGAATTATATTTTGTTCAACATACAACCAGACACTGACTTGCAAATTTCAAAAAACTTAAGAAAGTATTAATTCCTTGGATTTCCTTGGGCTATCTTAGCGCTAGCGAAATGTGGTTGGACGCCAGCACATCAAGCTACCCGAAACTGTAAAATTTTCCCAATCAACTTTGAACCTTATGCTTTAGCGATAAAGTTGAAAATCTATTAAAGAAATTTGACAGATTGTAGTAGCTTGATGTGCTGGCGTCTGTACTACATACTGCTGACAAACCTTCGGAGCATTCAGGCATAATTTTATAACTCCACAGATCAAGGGAACTTTGAAATCGGTGGCCATGGCAGTGGTCACAGCAGTGGAAAAGTGAGGGTCTCGACCTCAAGAGCCAGGCATCATGGAGGGAGTCAGACCTGGGGTAATAAAGGTATGGTACGAGTAACTTCTTATTTTAAATGCATACAGGGAATTTTTTGGGATGCATGAAGGAAGCCGCTCCCCGCGCCGCTGCCGCCCCCGCTCCGCAATCGTTGACTTCGAGACCGAGACCTAAGAGGCTACGCTATGTAAGAATAGGCGTTTAGGGTTGTTCATGTTTAGTCTGCCTAAGAAAAGAAGAGAGAATGCAAATAGCATTCCAGAAGGAACGACAACTACTTCTTTTGATCACAAACCCCCACGTTGCAGGGTCTTCCCACCGCTACTGCAAGTCGAGCCGGGACACCGAGGCGTTTGTGCACTCTCTGCGGAAGTATCCAAACATGGCTCCATTCCGGACCGCGTCCACCGACCTCATTGAGAAACTCATACGGTACACAGAGGCTAAAAGTTGTGAGTACCTACCTATAGGTTATCAGAATAGGACATTATTGACCGGTTTTTTATTATATTATAAACTAGGTGACCCGGCGAACTTCGGAACGCCTCAGAATCAATAAGAATGAAGGTATGAGAAAATTAATAATCTTCATAATTTTAAACTCTAAAGTTTCTAATATAATTCAATCATGATTTCGAAAGACATGTGGCGCCATCTATTATCGTAATAACGTTATTGTTGTTTTCTTCGGGAACAGCACTTTTTCTCGGGATGAAAGGTACCCTATGTCCGTTTCTGTACACCTGACAACGTATATGCAAAATTTCAGGATGATCGGTTCAGATTCAGTGGTTTAGGCGTGAAAAGGTAACAAAAAAAAAACAAACTTACTTTCACATTTATAATATTATTAAGTACCTATCAAATTTTATAATACCTGGCTAGTGCCTAGCTTTCATGATTTCATGGCAAAAATATCTTCGAACATTTTGCTGGACATGAATTTTGAGAACAGATTCAATTGCATTGCCATTTATTTAGAGACCCAGGGGTTCAGATTCAGGTTCAGTACGTCGACGCAAGTCACAAACCAGAACCACTTGATAAATGCCTTACAGTAACATGGCTTGTTCAGACTCGCGCAGAGAGCAATATTTTTTTTATAATAATATTAAATTATCACAACATTTATTAAGAAATGGTAAAGAGTGCGAGAGCAGTGGTGGCCCAGTCGCAATGGCCACGACATACGAGTTATAGGTCGGGGGTTCGAACCCAAGCAGGCACTTTGGGTAACTTATTTCATCACCACTGCTCTCAAAACGGTGAAGGAAAACATCGTGAGGAAACTGGCATGTCCTAGAAGAAACTATTCTAAGACATGTTACATTTATTAACCCACGCTGGGCCTGCGCGGTCAATCGATCAGGTTTACATATCGAGACCCCTCCGTGCCTCGGAAAGCACGTTAAGCCGTTTGTCCCGGCTGTCATTCGTGGAACTTCGACAGTCGTTACGGGTAGTCAGAAGCCCGAAAGTCTGACAACCAGTCTTACCAAGGCCCCAAGGGGTATCGTATTACCCAGTAACTGGGTTGTGGAGGTCAGATAGGCAGTCGCTTCATGTAAAATACTGGTATTCAGCTGCATCCGGTAATCTGACTGGAAGCCGACCCCAACATAGTTGGGAAAAGTCTAGGCAGATGATGACTGGGCCTGCGCGGTGGATTACGGTCCACTCCCTCTCACCGAGAGGAGGCCTGTGTCCCAGCAGTGAGAACATTATAGGCTGATTATGCTATGCTACAATACAATATCATATTTTTGCAGTTCAAGCAACGTCACGTTCATCAAAGAGCATGCGTTCGCTCCGACAGCAGAAGTCTTCTGATAACTATGAGATGGCCAGGGCTTCGAAACACCAGCAGACTTACACTAGGAGACAGGATAACAACGCTGTTAATAATAGCAACGTGCAGGTCGGCTACAAAGGGAGGACCAGGAATTTTAAGCTGTATTCGCCTATGAGTGATAGCAAGAACCTCAAGTAAGTAGCAAATAATTTTACTAGAGGCAAAAGATAGTTGCCGAAAACGGAGTTGAATGGGGTGCAAGGAGAGGCCTATGTCCAGCAGTGGACTGCTGTAGGCTGATGATGAAGATGAAATGAGCGAAAAATACAGCGGTTCATGTGAAAATAAATCTTATTTGAAACGGTTGATCACAGTAACTTTTAGGAATGTGCACGTTTCGCATATTCCCTCTAAAGACCTTAGCCTTACTGCCTAGCCTTTTCCCAACTATGTTGGGGTCGGCTTCCAGTCTAACCGGATGCAACTTCATACCAGTATGTTACATGGAGCGAGTGCCTCTTTGATCTCCACAAACCAGATACCTTCTTACGACGATACTTTCGTTGTCAGTGTTTCAGACTTTTGACTACCTATAACGACTGTCAAAGATCTACAAATGACAGGCGATACCAACGACATGACCTCTCTAGCTCTGCTAATGAGACACAATTGATTTTCTATTGTATCGTGCTATAATAGGGTACGCGCGGAACTTGACCGGTGTTTCTTAATGTGGCTTGATGCCAAAGGAATCGTGCTATAGATAGTGCAATCCACGAAGACGCGCCCCACTATTCTTACTGATCGCTAGTGGTTATCGCTAGTTAATTCCGCTAGTGTTGTAGTTTTTTGATACACACTTATCACCTACTAATAAGTAATTACTGCGTATCGACAAAACTAAAACACTAGCGGAATGTTGCACACTTGTACTGTAAGCGATTAGGAAGAAGAGTGGGGCGCGTCTTCGTGGAGTGGGCTATCTGTACAAGGGTAGTTTATTTTGAAAATCGTTCTCTAGTTTTTTATATTCAGTCCACTTCCGTTGTCCAAGTCTGTCTAGAACTATAAAACCAAATCTGCTACATAACTGGGACATCATCATCATCATCTTCCTGCCCTTATCCCATATCACTTGTGGTCGGCGCAACACGTTTTCTTCTTCCATTCTCCCCTGTCAACCGTCACGCTATCATTCACTCCCTTCTCTTTCATATCATTCCTCAAACAATCCATCCATCTTTTCTTCGGCCTTCCTCTCCCTCTCCATCCATCAACATGTATATTCATCACTCTTTTAGTCACATGCGTTTCGTCCCTTCTCATCACATGCCCATACCAAGCCAAATGATTTCCTTTCAACTTTTCTGTCATTGGCGCCACTTTCAAACTTCCTCTTATATACTCATTTCTTATTTTATCCATTCTCGTCAATCCACACATCCATCTCAACACTCTCATCTCCGCTGCATGCAATCTTTTTTCATCCATCTTCTGGGACCCCATAACATTTTCTAACAACCAGTCTTACCAAGGAGTATCGTGTTCCATATCCCAGTAACTAGGTTGTAGAGCTTAGATTGGCTCTCGCTCCATGTAAAAAACTGGCTCCGCTGCATCAGGTTTGACTGGAAGACGACCCCAACATAGTTGGGAAAAGATTTGGCAGACGATGATGTAATTCTGACTTAAAAAAAAAATCTTGCAGAGAAAACCGACACAGGGAAACGACATTCAGCAGTAGTTACGACTATTTGAAGGCTGGTCTCTCTCCCTATAGACGACCCAATCGCTCCGACGAGTCCCCAAGCCCGGTAGGATCCAGCAGTCCAGACCGGACTAGGAGTCCAGAGGGGTCTAGAAGTCCAGACAGGGTTAAGAGTCCAAAGGTGTTAAGTCCTGTTCAGTTCAAGAGCATCGATGGATTCAGGAGTCCCAACAGGCCTAATCGTGCGGACAGGCCTATACGGTTCGAGCGCTCAGTACGGGATTTGAGCCTGAGCGACATGTCCAAGTATATTCGGAGTACCGTTAGGCAGATATGCAATGAACGGCCAGTTGTAAGTACTCCTTAACATGTTTTTTTTTTATTTGGCTTTGGTAACGGTTGTTGAACCTGAATGATGTCCTTTGTTGCACCTCCCTCTGAAAGTCTCAAACTTCCACGAAGGGTTGTTATCCTCCACGTTGAGAACCTATAATCTAAATGTACAGACGCCAGCACTTCAAGCTACCCAAAACTGTCAAATTTTCCCAATCAACCTTGAACCTAATGCTTTAGCGATAAAGTTGAAAATCTATTAAAGAAATTCGATAGATTGTAGTAGCTTGATGTGCTGGCGTCTGGACCTTTAAACGAGTCGAAGTGCCGTTTGAGAAGTCTAAGATATAATAATGATCCCCGCAGGTGTTCCAAGTGTGCCCGAAGCTCAAGGATAGGTACGCCAAGCACAAGAAGGTCTGCTCTAACAAGAGTGATAGAGCCAATGGTGTTATGGTACGTATCACCAATATAATATCTTCTTTACCTACAAGGAGGCAGGGTGTGTGAGTACTATACACATACTATAAACATAAAGCTACCATTTACTGGGTACGTCTTTCATTGACTTGAATGTGCCCTGGCGGCTGAGAGAATGTCATGCTCACTCAAATGTTTCGGTGTTGCTGGCGCATGTGTTGGTTCAAAATTAAAATCAAAAGTCATTTATTCAAACTAGGCTGAGAATCAGCACTTTTCGAACGTCAAAATGATAAAATACAGTCCCCCAAAACGCCCGCCCTTCGCCACTTCCTAGTGCTTTCGCTGGGGAGAAGAAATGGCGTAACAAACTCCCAAGCAGCACAGCTGTCTGTTAAGTTAGAAAATAATTGATTTTATACAACACTAGGTATGCAAAGTAATTAACGTTACAGGACACAGGACATTAAATTAAATTATTTCCCATAAGTTAGCTAGCCATCATTTATTTTAGCTCAATTCAAAATGGTTGAGCTGAATGGTGCTAATCCATGCGTCATGTTCGTGAACGGGCGCCGTCAGTAGGGACTGGTACCATCTCTTTGCGACATGGCTTATTTTAATTTCATTTAATATTTGAATTGTTTTTTTTTATCTTTTATTCATCTCAATCTCGCCTCCAACAGTATTTTCAGGTGGTAATCAATTAAGTAGTTGTGGTTGTGGAGCAGACCAGTATTATGCAGACGTGATAGGTATCGATATGATTTTTTTTGTGGGGTCATTGACAGCAGTTAGTGTGTAGTTACTTGAAATATCAGTTAAAAAAAAGCTTTTTATTGTGTAAACTTCTCAGACGTGTACTGGGTATCGATAGCTCATTACGACAACACTAAAGAATACAGATTTTCTTAACTCGTATTCCAAGTAACCACACATGCACTTACATTCAAAAAACAAACAATAAAAACCATAATCGAAGGCAATTGATAAACAACTAATGTCTTACTAATTGTTCAGACGTTTTTTTTTTCTTTATTTTTTAAATTAATAATCAAACTTTTTCTTTTCTTTCTCTAAAATTTTAATATAATTATAAGTATTTACCTAAAACTGAACCTTTTGTATTTAAATATTTCTTAGTCTGTAGTCCGTTCGCATGTTTTATACATATCCAGTTATACATGGAAACCTATTATCGCTGTTGGTTGCCTAAATAAATAAAATTAATGTTGTTGAACTGTCAAATTGTAAGCCACTGCTACTAGTAGTGTGCTCCGCAATCCTAGGTCGTGTAAATGTAATCTACCAACCCGCACTGGGCCCGCGTGGTAGATCACGGCCCGCTCCCTCTCGAAGAGAGGTGGCCTGTGTCCCAGCAGTGGGAACATTATAGGCTGATTTTGCTATTATATGTACATATATATCGCTCATTTGGAGAAACATCGACGTAAATGTATTTTTTCCCAAAAATGAGTTAAATATGACAACACTTAGAAAGCGTAATAACGTTAGGAAATCAAACACGTAAAAAAAAATAAGTAGCAGTTACGTCGATATTTCTCCAAATGAATGATATGTTATTTACAGATTACACAATTTAATTTCTTTACACGCAGACCGAATGTGGTGTGGTGGGCAAAATATCTCATGCCATAGTAGGTACTAAAGTTCGCTTCAATGTTTCTGCTCTTCAGTTTCATCCAGGAGTTTAACGAAACAAATCAATGCAATCTGCTTTATTGACTAAACCTTCATCACTCTCCTGTCCTTATCCCAATTTATTCGTGGTCGGAACATGTCTTTTTCTTTCATACTTCTCTATTAGTCGTCATCTCGGTAGTCACCCCCTTTCTAACCATATCATCATTCACACATTCCATCCATCGTTTCTTTGGTCTTCCCCAACTCTTAAAGCCATCGACATTTGTACTCAAGACTTTCCTCACGACAGTTTCCTCATTCCTCTGTATCACGTGCCCATACCATGACAACCGATTTCCACTAAACTTTTCAGTTACCGGTGCCACTTTCAGACTTCCTCTTATTGAGTAAACCGTTGTTATAGGTATATGTTAGCAATTGAATTTAATCCAACGAGTTTAGTATTCCAATCAACGTCATTATCTGCCTAGCCTTTTCCCGACAATACTGGTGCCGGCTTTCAGTCTAACCGGTCTAATCTGAGTACCAGTATTTTACACGGAGCGACTGCCTATCTGACCTCCACGCCTTTGTAAGACTGGTTGTCAAACTTTTGGGCTTCACCCGAAACGACTGTCAAATATCCACGAATGACAGTCAAATCCAACGGCTTATCGTGCTTGCCGAGGCACGGAGGGGTATCGATTTGTAGCGGATGGGCTCCCATCCACGAACCGACCGCGACAAGCGACCCGTGCGGCTGTTAGGCGGCCGAAGGGCGGGCGTTTCGGGGGACTGTCTTATGTAATTTTGACGTTCGAAAAGTGCTGATTCTCAGCCTAGTTTGAATAAATGACTTTTGATTTTGATTTTGTTATTACTTAACCACGAGCCCTTCTTTCTGTGGCCTCTCCTTTTCTCGTTACGCGAGGTTAGCTTTCCCAATCATGCGACGCCATTTGGTTTGGTCTTGTGCGTCATCACACTGCACTAATATTATAAAGGCGTAAGTTTCTGAGTGTGTGTGTGTGTGAGTTTATATGTTCGTTACTTCTTCACGCTCAAACGGCTGGACCAATTTTGATAAAATTTTGTATGGAGGTAGCTGACAACCTGGATTAACATACTTTTTATCCCGATATTCCCACGGGTTCGAAATTTACGCGGGTGAAACCGCGGGGCGGAGCTAGTCTTCCATAAGTCCCATCTCCCTTGTGTTCTTTTGGACCTTCGTCATCCATGTGATTTGAGGTCTTCCTCTTGACCTCTTCTAGCTTCCTGGATCTTGAAAAATATAAATCTGTTTTGTGTTGTTTTCAGGAGGATGAGCCGGACCAAGATCAAGACCAAGGTAACTATCGTTTTTGATACTTTTGTCATACTAAATAAATGTATAAACCGTAGACTAAAACATAGCAATAGACAAGTCACACAAACCAAAGCTACAACAGACTGGGGTCAGACAAGAAGTTTGCATACGCGAAGGAGATGGAGAACATAATAGAATTATGTGTCTCATTTACTCGAGGGGAAATTCTCGTAATTTCAAGAACGTTCACAGTGTATCTCAGTCTCTATCTATCAAAAATACCTCTATTTTCCCTACATTTTAACAAGTTTTTGACATTTGTTTGTCGCTGAGATGAGACTGCGACTAGATTTTGAACGTTTTAAATTGTGAAAATTGGCCTTCTCGTCTCATTATTATTTTACGGGGTCAAATTTAATTAGCTAGCTACACTCCGCAGACTTTCTGGGTATTGGGTATCGATATCCGTACACGATGAAACTAAGAAAAAAAAAGTTTTTTTCGGGGTCAGTGACCATTGGTAATGTAGTACTTACTTGAAGTAGTTGTAAATCTGTTTTTTTGTTTGTTTTATCGCCTTTAGATATAGATTCACCACGTCTGTGAAGTTTACACGGAAAAACTGATTTTGAAACTGATATTTCAAGTATCTACAGTCTTTGACCTCAAAAAAAAAAAACAATGAATCTTTTTAATTTTGAAATATCTTATTAAGATATCGAGACCCATCACATCTGCGGAGTTTCGCTAGCTAATCTAATTTGGCCCCGTATACAAATAAGGAGACAAGAAAACAATTATCAGATCCAGAAGTAGGTAAGAAGTAAACGAGAAACGAGACATATCATATTTTGTCTATCCCTTTCGCGTATGCAAACTTTTTGTCTGACCTCAGTGCAGTGGTGGCTAACAACTGGGGCCCAACAAAACGGCTGTCTCGGTACGATTTCTTCGGAAAGTATTACCCGACTACATTATACTCCATTTACTATAGCATTAGGCAGAAGTTAAAAAAGGCTCTTTTAGGGGCACACTTTGTAATAAAAGTACAACAAACATTATTACTGTCAAGATTGATGTGGAGTTTAATATAATCAATTTAAATAAAAAGCAGTCACACTTAATTGTACTTATTTAACCTATCTACCTTCTGAAATTACGAGGCTTTCATTTAATATTATTTAGTTTTTACATAAAATATTGTCGTGTCAATGTTTAAAATCTAAAAGAAGCAGGGGCGGAAAGTACCGGGAACGTTTTTCATGTCACTATAACTCTACCAAATCTAAAATGTTACCTATTCCCTTCATAAGTTGTGGCACCACGTGTTTTTTTATTTTGTCGGTTTATGTGGATACTTATGAATGCTATACATTTTTTTTGTTGTTATTGCTGAATTTTCGTGGTTTAGTTGTTATTTGTTTCATTTCATCCAAGCATCGTGACGAATAGATAAATAGAATATGCTTTATTGTATGCCATACATTGTTACTTACAAAAAAAGCACATACATTATTTATTATAAAATGGTTTCAACTTTAACTTGAAAATAAAAGGTTTCGTAATCCTGCTTCTGCGAGCCTCTTTTTTCTAATGTTATAATAAATGGAGTAGGTATAGATAATTCCAGTTTACAAGTGAGTGTCGAAAAACTAGAACTGTCTCATTAGGTATACTCTGTCAGCTAATCTATACAATTCTCTATCTTCAGTCCATTCACAGATACTTAAACCTCTTAATTTGCATCACTATCAAAATCAATGTCATCTTTATTCTCATTACAATAAGGTTGTCGTTTGATTGTTGTCACTGACTTAGACTGTCAAAATCATTTTGATCTTTATTCTCGTTACTATAAGGTTGCTGCTGTAAGAGGTAAAATAACAGAACGGACTGTATGTACCAGTGGCGAAGGGTGAATTTATGACAGAGGTAGGCCGACCGGCCGGAGCAAAAAAAAAAAAGCCAAAAGAAAATTTAAATGATGAATTGACTACAGAGTGGTTATGTTCTGAATTTTCGAAGGGAAGCCGGTGGGAATCGAGTTGTATGGTGCCTTCGCCACAGTAATGCTATTCTGTAAAAATCTCACCGTGAAAACTTAGGTGAAGTGAGGTTAAAGTGAGCTGTCAATAGTGTCAATCGCTAGCATCAGGTGGAATGAGAGCTCACTTTGAGCTCACTTCACCTATGTTATCACGGTGATCTGTTTACAGAATAGCACCGCTGGTATGTACTCACAAATATTTTGACTAACATAACGCATGGTTTCTAAACACTCTCCTTTACATCTTCAGGAACGGCTTGTTAATTTTTTTTTCTATATCCTAATAAAAGAGCTAACACAAGTCTACCTGCAGTATTGTGTCTGCTTGCTCTCTAAATCCATCCAAATATTGTCTTTAAAAGATCGCTCTTAGCTATAAGAGCGCCTGTGCACACCACGTTTTTTAAACGCGCCGTCGACGCGCATTTTAGAAACGCGCGTCGACGGCGCGCTTTTATCCTACAGAGCAGTTTGTTGTCGTTTGTATCGATTCAAACGCGTATTTGAATTTATACAGGTGTGCAAAGGTCTACAGGCTGCGTCTGACTTGCGTGCGTATCGCGTCTGTATCGCTACAAACGCGCATCAACGGCGCGTTTAAAAGACGTGGTGTGCACAGGCCCTAAGACCGCCCATTGTGTCTCCCAGTCTAAAATTTGTAAAATTATATCTGTAATTTATATGGTGTACATAATAAAGAGTATTCTATTCTAACACTGTCTTCGTATTGTTCTGCGTAGATATTATATTTTCTGTGGTTTGACAATTATTTCTTGTTATATCTTTTAGCTGATTTTTTGCAAGTATCTTTGAGGTTAGGTCGACATTTGACGTATGATCTGTTCTAAAACTATATGTTGAAAGTGTAAACAAACCCTCTTCAGGTTAAATTCTTTCGCAATCACTCACTTAAAGGGATAAGTAATACAGTCATCTGTATTTTTAGAAGGTTTCAACTTAAATGTCTCCACTTTTTCCAACAATTATTGTTTGAATAATAAGTATTAAGTATTGAATTGTAATTGTAAAATCAACGACGAAAATTAAGGTTATAAAAAAAAGTAAATATTGTCGAATGAAATATAATATATCATTAATATCACATAAAATTTGAATTTCGGGCTTAAGGATTTAAATAATCAAATCAAAGCACTCAAATCGTGTCTACAAATTGGCATCGACAGGTGCGTTTTCTGATTCATTTGTTTAGGTACATTTTTGTCAGACACTTTATAACTGACTATAGGTAGTTCTCGAATGTGTATCCATTTTAACATCTTGTGATGGTCTCTTCATATCTCGACCTCTAAACCATCGATACTGGTCAAACGAATCTACGTCATTATACAGGTTGTTCACTGCCCAGTCAATAGTGCGACATACTGCGACGGGTGATAGCTTGGGTCTGTAACTCTGTACCCAACAATCCAACACAATATGTATTCCGCGATAAGTTACGGTTCTCAAACATAAAAGTTTTCTAAAACTAGGTGCGCGCAGCGGTTTCACCCGCGTAAGTCTCGATCCCGTGGGAATATTGGGTTAAACATTATCCTATCTTCTAATCCAGGTCATGGCCTACTCATGTGCCGAATTTCATCTAAATCTGTTTAGCCGTTTTAGCGTGAAAGTGTAGCAAACAAACATTTAAAAAAATCAAATCTTTATCAAATATTAGGCTAGACAGCTTGAGCTAGACCCTGCATTAGATTCCTAATTTATATACTTAAATGGAGATGTTGACAAGACATACACCTCGGCGGCATTTGAAAGTCTGATAATCAGAAACCGCTTAACAAGGTAACTGGGTTGTGAAGGTTATCTGACCTCTAGATAGGCCAGAATTAATAAGAAGAAGAACCAAATACAACAGCCGCATCGGTCTATCAAAGGTTTAAGCTAGATACGCTTGCCGCGGTCTACCATCCACTGCATGACGAGACCCCTCCGTACCACGGAAAGCACGTTAAGCCGTTGGTCCCGGCTGTCATTCGTAGATCTTTGACAGTCAGAAGCTCAAAAGTCTGACAACCAGCCTTACCGAGGGATATAGTGTTACCGTCACTGTTGTGGAGGTCAGATAGGCAGTCACTCCATGTCTCAGCTGCAGACTGGAAGCCGATAGTTGGGAAAAGGCTAAACAGATGATGATTTCTTGTTGTCACTACCTTGTGGGTACAGAATAGATAGAAATGACAGTCGGTCCACAACTCGAAGGAAATAATACCTTTAATATTTCTCGTATGTCTACTAGTATATTCAATTTTGTACCACGCAGCATCCGGCTCTGTTATATCGCGCCTCATTCAGTCTCTGAGCGGATGTATGATATCTTCGACTGTAAGTTTTACATCTGTTGTTGTTGTATGTTTGTTTGTTGTATACTTCTTGTTCATTAGCTTTTGTTGATTCATCTTTATCTTAAGGGGTATGCCCTAAGTAACCCACGAAATTCAATGTTCATATGGATTTTGCAATTTGCAGGTCAGTGTCAGGTTTCGCGAGCGTGACAAGTATGTATTTACAGAAATATATATAATGAAATAGTCAATAGGATTATATGAACTTAGAGTGTTGTATTTATGATGATTTTAAATAATTCTGTAAATACATACTTTTCACGCTCGCGTATTATGTTTTAATCAACATTCAACATGACAGTGTCCTGCAAATTGCAAAAAACGTAAGAAAATTTTAATTTCTTGGGATACCTAATGCATCCCCCTAAACCACAACCAACCCAATCCTGGGGAGTTTGTTGTGCCACTTCTTCTTCTCAACTGAAGGAATACGTAATTTTGAAGTTCGAGAAGTGCTGATTCTCAGCCTTGTTTGAAAAAATTAATTAAGTACTTTTGATTATCATTTCGTACGTAGCCTTTTTTGTTTTTTTTTTGTTACATCTTTTGCTGATTATGACCACCTTGATATACATTTTTATATTTTTTGTTTATTAGTGTTTTTGTTTCAATGTTATTCTTCATATTAGATTTATTTTGTCAATTTGTAATTAATAGCTGTGAAAGTGTAATTAATTAGCTTTTTATTTTGCATAAATTAGTGTTTTGTATTTTTGTCTCATAGGAGCAGGCCGGGTGTCAGTGTACTAGAACCGACTGTTACTGTACCAAGGCGACGCAGTGTATCAACAACCCCGACGCCTCCACTAATACGCACTCAGCTTGTAGCTGCAAAACCCCAACAAAAATAGGCTGCTGTCGCGGCATGCCTTGTGTCTGTGCCAGAAAATCTCAAGATCAAGTATACTATAATAAACGGATCGATGAACAAATAGACGAATGGCTTAAAGATGTTCCAGTACATAGCATTGAAGGCTCAGATAGTAAAAAGAAAAGAGATACAGGCATCAAAGAATTACGGAAAACGTTAAAACAATTGCCTGACGATGAGAACTACGATGAAAATGCTCGCAATGAGATCAAAAGTTTCATTGAAGATTTTCCACTGTGGAATTTTGGTAAACATAGGAGAGATGAAAAGCTCTTCAAAAATCAATTTGCTGATAAGCTTACAGAGAGAATTTTAAGTATCCCAAGAAAAACTGATAGATTTAGAGATATTGTAAAAAAATGGGTTGCAAACATGGATTTTGAAGACGATGGAGAAGAAGTAGATAAGGAAGCCATTATTGACAAGTTTGTCAATAAACTTAAGTCCATGGCTGTTGATAGACCCGCATGTGATGTTAAATATAAACACACATTAAGAAAAGAAATAGTCGAATTACTTGTAGAGTTAGCTTTCAAATTCGATGGTGATATGGTAATGTTAATGAAGTTGGCCAATAAATTGGCCACAGAAATAGTAAGTATACCAAGAAACGTGAATGTATATGGCAATACGACTGATTTGACAGATGAGTTTGAAGATAATGTATCTGATTGGATATGTGAACACGGTTTGTGTGGAGAGCTTAAAAAAGATCCCAAATTGATCGAAGGTTTAGCCAGAAAATTAAATAAACTAAAGTCTCAAGGGATCGATGACGAATGCGTTGTTGAAAAAATGAAAGAAGAAATACTTCAATTTGTGGATGACGTAGGTATTGCGATTGAAACGATTGATGAATTGATTGATGAGTTAAAGAAGCAACTGTCAAATACTGTGCAAACGAATGAAATGGAAGAGCTAGATCTAGATCAAGATGAACTCACTGAAGTAGTCACTGATTGGCTAAGAAACTTATCAAGTGCTACTAATTTAAATCCACGGAAATTTGAAAAAATCATTAAAGAACTTGTTAAAGCGATAACAGAAGGCAGAGAGCAAGGAAATGAAAATTTGGAAAACGATATATTAACCTATCTAGCTGATGCTGACCTCGGGATAGACCCTGCTGACTTGGTTCTATACGTTGGAGAACTAATGGAAAAACTTAACCTTTTGCCTTCGAAACAATACCACAAAGAACAGATAATAAAAGATATGTTAAAAGATACTTTTGACATTATTGGAAACATGTCAGTATCGCAAAGTAAAAAACAATTGTTGAGAAGCAAGGCCCATCAAATTATAGAATCCCATTTACTTAATTCATCGTTAAACTTTGGATCTGAAGAAGATAATGATAGTATAAAGAACGCGATAATAGAGGATATGCATGATGCTATTAGTGACATAGACATACCTAAAGAAAGTCGTTTAAAACTGAAGGCCTCGTTAGGTAATATGTTTAACAGCGGACAATCATTAATGAGACTGAAAAGACTAAGCAGAGAAGGAAGTGATTTAAAACAGACAATCGCAAAAGATGTCAGAAGTGCAGTCAAGGAACTCCTGACAGACACAGATAAAAAGAAAGATTTGATGCAACAAGTTAAGGCAACACTGTCAAAAAATATTCATAAACCATTGCCTAGCAATGTCAAAAATACTATCAACGATAAAATTAGTGATATAGTTGAAAAATGTCCGATTTCCGAAGACAACAGTATTCTAGGTTCTTTGAAAAAAATTTTATCGGCTGTTGCGTCAAAACATTTGAATATTTGTGTACCTAAATGTGTGTGTGACATACACGACCAAGTAGAGAAAGACGTTGGTATTGTTATTGACAGGTCTTCCATAGATACTGGTAAAAAGAAAGAGTTGAAGAAGAGTATACAGGATATACTCACAGAGAACCAAGACCGTCAGCTTTCAGATGAGGTCCTAAAATCAATTAAAAAAAATATTAGTGGTGCAGTTAGTGATCTATCAATACCTCAACATAAAAAGGATGATCTGAAAAAGACAGTTGGTGAAACTATATCAAAAGATTTTAATGAAGCTTTATCAAATTTAAGGCACGATTTGAACAAGATAAGAAATAAACTATTCGATGATATTTGCAATACAATTGAAAAGTCCCCAATACCGAGGGATGTTAAAACATATTTAAAAAATAAATTAAAATCCGTGCTAGCCCGAAATTTAGATTCTTCTTTATCGGATGAAGAAAAATACAACATCCTAGATGACGTCTCGAACATAGTTAAAGACGACATGTCAGAAGAAAAAAGAAGGAGTTTAACAAACAAACTGGTAAAAAAGTTAGATACACAACAAAAGAAAGAAGATACAAACGAGATTGACGAATTAACTGAATATTTAAAAAAAACACAAAACACAATACTCGATTATATTTTACGAGAAATGGAAAAGGCCGTTGAAGAAGCACCAATTCCGAGAGAGAAAAAAAATGAATTGAGGATGAAGGTAAAAGATTTGGGCACAGTAGACTACAAAAAACCGGCAGAGGACATTGTAGAAGCACTTATAGGTGGCATAAATGAAATCCTTGATAAACTGAACTTACCAATAGACAAGAAAAACGAACTGCAAAGTGAATTAGCTGCTGGAATAGACGAATACAGCAAATTACTGAAAGAACTAAATGATATAGGACCTGAAGATATTCAATTAAAACGAAGATCAATTACAGACGCAAATGGCAAGCAAAGAAAAATTGGGTACGGGCTGATGCCCATTGAAGAATTTGATGAAGCAGAAGCGAAAGAAAATATATTGCAAGGCATCGAAGATATTATTGACGAATCAGCCATCCCTGAAGAGAAAAAGACGGAATTGAAAAGGAAATTGAAAAAAATGGCTACTGATAATTTGAAAAAACCCTACAGCGATGACGTGCACGATGCCATAAAAATCGGCATAGCTGATATATTAGATGAGCTGCAAGCACCTACACCAGAGAAAAATAAATTGAAACGTGCGTTAATAGCCATGACTAACAACTATTTCGACAATTTGCGAGAAGCAAAACAGCCCGTAAAAGAAATCGATCAAACAAAAGCAAAAGAAAGGATTTTGCAAGGAATTGAAAAGACCATTGCAGAATCAGCCATCCCGGAAGAGAAAAAGATGGAGTTGAAACGAAACTTGAAAAAAATGGCTACTGATAATATGGAAAAGCCTTTCAGCGATGACGTGCAAGACGCCATAAAAATCGGCATAGCAGATATATTAAATGAGCTACAAGCACCTAACGCAGACAAAAATAAATTGAAACGTGCACTCATGAATATGACTGACGACTATTTGGACAATTTGCGAGCAGCAAAACAGCCCGTAAAAGAAGTCGATCAAACAAAACCAAAAGAAAGGATTTTGCAAGGAATTGAAAAGACCATTGCAAAATCAGCCATCCCAGAAGAGAAAAACATGGAGTTGAAAGGAAGCTTGAAAAAAATGGCTACTGATAATATGGAAAAGCCCTTCAGCGATGACGTGCAAGACGCCATAAAAATCGGCATAGCAGATATATTAGATGAGCTACAAGCACCTAACGCAGACAAAAATAAATTGAATCATGCACTCATGAATATGACTGACGACTATTTGGACAATTTGCGAGCAGCAAAACAGCCCGTAAAAGAAGTCGATCAAACAAAAGCAAAAGAAAGGATTTTGCAAGGAATTGAAAAAACCATTGCAAAATCAGCCATCCCGGAAGAGAAAAAAATGGAGTTGAAACGAAATTTGAAAAAAATGGCTACTGATAATATGGAAAAGCCCTTCAGCGATGACGTGCAAGACGCCATAAAAATCGGCATAGCAGATATATTAGATGAGCTACAAGCACCTAACGCAGACAAAAATAAATTGAAACGTGCACTCATGAATATGACTGACGACTATTTGGACAATTTGCGAGCAGCAAAACAGCCCGTAAAAGAAGTCGATCAAACAAAAGCAAAAGAAAGGATTTTGCAAGGAATTGAAAAAACCATTGCAAAATCAGCCATCCCGGAAGAGAAAAAAATGGAGTTGAAACGAAACTTGAAAAAAATGGCTACTGATAATATGGAAAAGCCCTTCAGCGATGACGTGCAAGACGCCATAAAAATCGGCATAGCAGATATATTAGATGAGCTACAAGCACCTAACGCAGACAAAAATAAATTGAAACGTGCACTCATGAATATGACTGACGACTATTTGGACAATTTGCGAGCAGCAAAACAGCCCGTAAAAGAAGTCGATCAAACAAAAGCAAAAGAAAGGATTTTGCAAGGAATTGAAAAAACCATTGCAAAATCAGCCATCCCGGAAGAGAAAAAGATGGAGTTGAAACGAAATTTGAAAAAAATGGCTACTGATAATATGGAAAAGCCCTTCAGCGATGACGTGCAAGACGCCATAAAAATCGGCATCGCTGATATATTAGATGAGCTACAAGCACCTAACGCAGACAAAAATAAATTGAAACGTGCACTCATGAATATGACTGACGACTATTTGGACAATTTGCGAGCAGCAAAACAGCCCGTAAAAGAAATCGATCAAACAAAAGCAAAAGAAAGGATTTTGCAAGGAATTGAAAAGACCATTGCAAAATCAGCCATCCCGGAAGAGAAAAAGATGGAGTTGAAACGAAACTTGAAAAAAATGGCTACTGATAATATGGAAAAGCCCTTCAGCGATGACGTGCAAGACGCCATAAAAATCGGCATAGCAGATATATTAGATGAGCTACAAGCACCTAACGCAGACAAAAATAAATTGAAACGTGCACTCATGAATATGACTGACGACTATTTGGACAATTTGCGAGCAGCAAAACAGCCCGTAAAAGAAATCGATCAAACAAAAGCAAAAGAAAGGATTTTGCAAGGAATTGAAAAGACCATTGCAAAATCAGCCATCCCGGAAGAGAAAAAGATGGAGTTGAAACGAAAATTGAAAAAAATGGCTACTGATAATTTGCAAAAGCCTTTCAGCGATGACGTAGAAGATGCCATAAAAATCGGCATAGCTGATTTACTAGATGAGTTAAAAATACCTAAAGCTGAGAAGAATAAATTGAAACGTGCATTATTAAACACAGTTGACGAAAATGTGGACAATTTGCGAGATACAAAACCGGTTAGGCCCTTAAAACGTCAGAGGCCTGAGGGAGAAATTGATAAAACAAAAGCAAGAGAAAGAATTTTGGAAGGAATTGAAAAGATTATTGAAGATTCAGAAATCCCTGAAGAAAAAAAGATGGAATTGAAAAGAAAATTGAACAAAATGACTGCTGATAATTTGAAAAAGCCTTTCAGCGATGATGTAGAAGATGCCATAAAAATCGGCGTGGCTGATATACTAGATGAGCTGCAAATACCTATATCAGAGAAAAATAAATTAAAACGTGCATTAATAAACATGGCGGACGAAAATTTGACCGATTTGCGGGGTGTAACTCCCAAATTGCCAAAACGGAAAAAAATTACCGAACCTCAAAAAAATATGTTACGTGGATTTGAAGAAGCTAAAAGCGACGCTAGTGATTCCAAGATAAAAGGAACAAAAAGCCCAGTTTTACAAAAGCCCTTAAAAGGCATGTGGCCCATAGAAGAAGTTGATGAAACTAATGCAAAAGAAAGTATTTTGCAAGGAATTGATAAGATTACTGAAGAATCAGACATCCCTGAAAATAAAAAGATAGAGTTGAAGAGGAAATTGAAAAAAATGGCTACTGAAAGTTTGAAAAAGCCTTTCAGCGATGACGTAGAAGATGCCATGAAAATTGGCATCGCTGATATACTAGATGAGCTACAAGTGCCTAGCTCTGAGAAAAATAAACTGAAACGTGCATTATTAAACATGGTTGACGAAAATATAGACAATATCCGAGGTGTACCACTTAAATTGTCATCACAAGCCTTTAAAGAATTAGAAAATGACACTCAAAATAATATTTTACGTGGATTAGGAAAAGTTATCAATAGCTTCATCAATGAAGCACCTATCCCAATAGATAAAAAGAAAGAGTTAAAGAAAAAACTGAAAGACATGGCCACCAAATTCTTACAAAAATCGTTATCTGATGATACTGTAGAAGCACTTAAAGATGGCATAGATGAAATCCTTGATGAACTGAATTTACAAAGAGACAAGAAAAATAAATTAAAAAGTGAACTAACTGCTGTAGTAGACGAAAACTTGAGAAATTTCAAAAATGATATAAATTTGGCAAAATCGATGCCAGATGCGAAAAGTAATAAATTAAATATTATAATACGAAGAGTATTGCCTCAGTTTGACGAGGCCGTTGATCCTAGCTACCAAAAACAATTAGCCGAAGAATTTGATGAATTATTAGAGATAGCTCTCACGGATGGAGATTTTAATGATGCAAGAAGAAAACTCATAAAAAAATTAATGAGGGAGCAAAATTTATCCGAAAAAGAAGCAAGTGCTCCAGTGGATGAACTGATTAATAGAGCACGAGAAATGGCACTTAAAGAAGCAATATATGAATTAGATCCAAGCTATGTTAAAACATTAGAAGCAGATATTAATAATTTAGTTGATATAGCGCTCGTTGGAGGAGATTTCGAAGATGCAAGACGAAAACTCACAAAAAAACTAATGCGAGAGCAGAACTTATCTGAAGAAATAGCGAGCGGTTGCATTGGTGACCTGATTGGCAAAGCACAAAAATTGGCACGGGCAGCTCAAGCTAAGGATAAATCTCTTTTACACAAAAAAGCATTCGCTAAAGTTGTCAGCAATGCTGTTGATCAGTCTAATATGTCCAACCTAGACAAAAGGGATTTAAAAAATGATTTATTAAGCAAATTGAAACAACATATGGATAAAAAAACATATATTAACAAAGATGATTTAGAACCTCTAAAATCTCAAGTATTACAAGATTTAAAAAAAATCATTGATGAATCATCGATCCCGACTGTCAAAAAAAACGAATTGAAATCATTATTGAACAAAGATCTGGAGAAGACTGTTGATGACATTATGGATCAATACGATCTTGAAGAAGGATACACAAAATACTACACTAAAGCTCTCAGTAAGGCTGTGAATAAGACTCCTCTACCCAACCTTAAAAAAATGTGTCTAAAAAAAGATCTGGCTAAGTTTTTTGAAAAAGTTGCGGAAGATAATGAAATAACAAAACACAAAGAAGAATTTACTAAAGCTATCAATAGTGCTGTTGATCAGTCTACTTTATCGAAACCTGACAAAAAAAGTTTAAAAACAAAATTATTAAACAAAATGGAAGAAACTGTCGACGAATCGCCTAACATACATGACACAGGTGCTCTAAAAGCTGAGGTTTTAAAAGATTGTAAAAATGTTGTTGATGTCTCTTCGATTCCGATGGGTCAAAAGAAAGAATTGAAAATATTGCTCAAAAGAGAAATAATGAATGATTACGATGACGAAGAAATGGAGGAAAGCCCGGAATATGATGATGCAATGTCAGAACACAAAGAAACATTTACTAAAGCTATCAATGATGCTGTTGATCAGTCTACTTTATCGAAACCTGACAAAAAAAGTATAAAAACAAAATTATTGAACAAAATGGAAGAAACTGTCGACGAATCGCCTAACATACATGACACAGGTGCTCTAAAAGCTGAGGTTTTAAAAGATTGTAAAAATGTTGTTGATGTCTCTTCGATTCCGATGGGTCAAAAGAAAGAATTGAAAATATTACTTAATAAAGAAATAATGGATGATTACGATGACGAAGAAATGGAGGAAAGCCTGGAATATGATGATGAAATGTCAGAACACAAAGAAGCATTTACTAAAGCTATCAGTGATGCTGTTGATCAGTCTACTTTATCGAAACCTGACAAAAAAAGTATAACAACAAAATTATTAAACAAAATGGAAGAAACTGTCGACGAATCACCTAACATACATGACACAGGTGCTCTAAAAGCTGAGGTTTTAAAAGATTGTAAAAATGTTGTTGATGTCTCTTCGATTCCGATGGGTCAAAAGAAAGAATTGAAAAAATTACTTAAAAGAGAAATAATGGATGATTACGATGACGAAGAAATGGAGGAAAGCCCGGAATATGATGATGAAATGTCAGAACACAAAGAAGCATTTACTAAAGCTATCAATGATGCTGTTGATCAGTCTACTTTATCGAAACCTGACAAAAAAAGTATAAAAACAAAATTATTAAACAAAATGGAAGAAACGGTCGACGAATCGCCTAACATAAATGACACAGGTGCTCTAAAAGCTGAGGTTTTAAAAGATTCTAAGAACGTTGTTGATGTATCATCGTTACCGACTGACAAAAAAAAAGAATTGAAATTATTACTACAACAAGCATTAGAGGATGCTTCTAAAGAATTAAGGTTTAAGGACAAAATAGCCGAAACCGTTAAAACTTGGATGGATAAATTGCCTATAGATTTGGACCCGGAAGTCGCAACGGCTGCAGCCAATGATATAGCTAGCGACATTTTAGATAGACAAAAGTACTTGCAAGTACATCCTGATGCAGTAGCCAGCGATAAAGATGAGATCGAAAATTTAAAATATCTGATTTTTAGAAGAATGAAACATTTGGTGAATCCGAAAGATATACCCCCGATTATGGATGGAACTGAAGAATTATATAGAATGCTAATGGGCTTAGAACCGCCGCCGGGTTTCCCGAAATTCGGCGTGAGAGGTTTAGTAGATCATAATTGACGGGGCTAATTTAGGATTTATATAATTTTTACTTTTAAATAGGGGGAAACGTTCCTAAGAAGGATAAATTGCTTTTGACCGGATTGAAAAACGAATCAATACTTAATATGTCATTTAAACAAACACTTTTAAATAATTTCGAGTGATCAATATTGGATAAAAAAAAATATCAACACAACCACGGCTAATACGTTAAAATTAAAAATATACCTGGGACACTCAGAAAGTTTTGCGACAATAAAAATGTAGTATAGGTAAATATTTTTTTATTCAATCTTTTCAAAGTACTCTCCACTAGCCACAAAGTTTCATGCGTCTGAATCAGTTTTCGAAACACTTTTTCCAGTCCGCCACAGACACCTCGTTTACAGCCTGCTTGAACGCTGACAGCGCATCCCGGCGACGAAAATTGTATCCGTTTCGAGCAATTTTTTTATTTTCGGGAATAAAAAGAAGTCACACGGTGCTAGGTCAGGGCTGTAAGGAGGGTGACCCAGGAGTTTGACCGGCGTGCTGTCCAGGAAGTCCCTCGTTTTGAGCGCGGTGTGCGAAGGCGCGTTGTCGTGGTGGAGCAGTAGCCCGCGGAGCCCTGTGTTTGGTCGCTTGTTGCTCACAACAGAGAAAATTTCTGCCAAGCATTTGGTAGTATACCATTCAGCGTTGATGCTTCTTTGGTTCCGTAAAGGAATTGACACCAAGTAGCCAGTCAAATTGAAAAAGCTCGCGATCAAAATCTTCCCCTCGCTTCTAGATCGCTTCACTATGGTAGGCGTTGATTCGTTTTGAAACGCCCAAACAGTCGACTGAAATGAATCCAAGACTCATCACCTGTAATGATATCGTAAACACGCCGAGACGAGACTGCTTCAAATTTGTTTATCATATCACGGCACCATTCCACCCGGGCCTGCTTCTGAGCATCGGTGAGATTGTGCGGCACCCAGCGTGAAACTATCCTCCTCACGCGAAGATGCACGTGTAGAATTTCGTGAAGGCTTACCGATCCAACCTGCAGTATGTGCTGAATCTCTTGATACATAACTCGCCTATTGTCTTGGATTACATTTTTTACTGCTAGCACTTTTTCTTCCGTAACAGCCGTCAAAGGGTGACCACTTCTTTCTTCATCCCCCAAAGTTAGTAGACCGCGCTTGATATCGTTTATACCAACGATAGACGGTTGCCTTAGAAGGGCCTTCATCCATAAATGCCATTTGAAGTCTATTGTAAGATTCGTCCAGTTTCAGGCGACACTTGAAATCGTAAAAAATCATAGCGCGAAAATGTTCTCGGCGCAGCTCCATTTTTAAATGAGACACGATAATTTAAATTAGCTCGCACACAACGTGGAGGAAAATTTTGAAATTGGAACGTACCTATTTTTACTTACAGTTACCAGTAATCATATTTTCAAAATAGATTATGACTGGCCAGTCTCTCATACATAAAATTATTTTTTTCGCAATACTTTCTGAGTGGCCTGGTATAGATGAACTTTAAAATCATAATGATTCAAATAAAATATTTAAAAAATCTACGTTCGCTACTTCTTAAAAATAAAATAAAACAAAATGGTAATTTTAAGAAAACGACTCTCGCTACTTACTCGCATAGTTGTGTATGTAAGTACATGCAAATTTCGCGGTAAACTTGCTTGCGCGATGTAGGATTTGTACGACGTTCGACGTCTTTATTGTTCGTATGTGGTAGTATAGATGTCGCCACAAACCTTTGTGCCTTTGCCATATTTTTCTCAGATTTTTTAAAAGTTGTAACTTTTTCAGTTTTAACTAGGGGGTGCCCGGTCAGTTCACCAAAAATTTATTTACAAATTTTTACTTGACAAACAACGATTGGCAAAAACATGATTTGTCGTTTCATCGTTATACAACAACAAGTTTGCCAAATAATTCACTTTACAAAGTAATTACCCGATAAACTTTTGTTTAATAACGTGTTATTTGACAAACAATTCATTTTTTATTCATTTTATCTCATAAAAAAAAACGTTTTACATATTGACTTATTATTACGCAATTTCCTAAAACTCATTCTGAAACTCAATCTTTCATCGACTTGCGCTAATAGAAAAAAGAGACTATTTTTAGTGGGCTACCCGGAACCGAACTAGTTAGATTAGGTTAATTATTAAAATAAAAAATGTTTCGGTTAGGTTAGGTTAAAACTGTGACAATGGACGCACGAGCCGAGCGAGCGAAGCGAGCGGGGCCGCGGCAGCGGCCGGCGAGTGCCAGAAACGACTAGATTATATAGAAAAAATACTTGCCTGTAAATTATTTGACCCAAATGGAAAATACCGTCATGATCACTTTGTGGCTGGTTTAGAAAATCTTTACATAGTATAAAACAAAGTCGCTCCCGCTGTCTGTAAGCTTAGATCTTTTAAACTACGCAACGGATTTTAATGCAGTCGCTAGTGTATTATAAAATTATATTTTGTATAAACGTGATTTTTCCAAAAGAATCTAAATATTAAATGAAAAATGTATAAATGATTAAATATCATCCGAAACGTTTGTAAAGAGAAGCATTTGTCAAATAAATGTTTGTAAAGCGAGTGTTTATAAAATATAACATTTGCGGAACGAGTTGTTTGTGGAATAAATAGTACACGAAACGTTGGTTGTAAACTAAAAATTTGTCAATGGAGTTTTGGTAAAACATTAGTGAACCTAACTAGGGCCATGGGGTCCGAGTTCCCACTTGGTTTTTCGAGACATCGCCAAGCGGTTGCTCGACTCTTAACATGACCGGAGGGCTGGCCTATTTTGGTCAAAGAATTGGCATTGCCATATAACGTGTCAATGCTGCCAGCCTTTTTGGCACTTGTCCTGTTGACAGCGATGCGGACGAATTTTTTGATGCCCTATTGATGATGATGCTCTTTTTTATACACTTACGTACAGTAACGGTTAAAAGTGGAGTAGCACCGTAAGGATTGTTTTGCTGTGAACACGCGGTACAGGCCGTACCTACATAATATGTGTGTATAAGTGATGTATTAACACAGAACGCACACCTCAGAATTTGTGTCGAGCGAAACAAAAACATATCGCTTTTTCACACACGCAGCGTACGTAATTACGTACCTGTGACCTTAGGCGGTTCATACGATTGCTAAAATTGACAGTGTTCTAAAGAGTTTAAATAGCTCATAGCGTAACGTATAGGATAAAGAAACACTAGGTTCTAGGTTCCAATCTTGAAATGAGGCTTTTTTTTTCTTTTCAACTTTTATCTTTATCTGTTCTTTTATTATTCGAAAAAATAAAAACGAGAATAATATTGTAATAACTGTTTTTATTATTATATAGTTAGTGAAATAGGGGGTTAAGAATAAAAATGTTTTATAAGTGATTACAAAATATTTATTCGTTATAATTTTATAAAGTATAAATAAACTTCTAGTTTAGGACTTATTGTGTACTTACACTACTTTCTGCTGGACTTATAGCTTAAGTATTTATTTTCATTACGAAAAGACTAAACCTCAAAATAATCCTTATTACGAATATGCTACATACAATATAATTTTATAATTACTAGGTATAATCACTTTATAATTTAATACTTAGTATATAACCCCCATTATTAGCAATGCAATCTTGTAAACGCTGGCCCATGGGCCCTACAATATTGCTACATAGGTATCTCTGTTCCTGTTAAAATTTCCCAGATTTCCTTGCAATGCAACTTCAACTGCTCATCAGACCTCTAATTCCTTGCTTTCCATCGCTGCATCGCAAAATGTAAACGTTCTTGTTTATGATTTTCAATCCCACAATAAACAACCAACCAACAACGTTCTATTTAATCGCGATGGACTCGTAACTTATAACTGTGTCTACCTTATAATTTATTTATTTAGATAACTATGGGTATAATCATAAAGTTTTCTCAAATTAAGCATACAAGACGAACATGACAATTGACAAGGAAATATATAGTTAAAAGCGTGATTATTTGAAGTAATTATTAAAACATTAAAAAAACTATCACCGCGCGTGAGATTCGAACTCACGGCTCGCTACGCAGGACGCGCTTACCCAAATATGATAACCGCTAAGCTATCATGCCATATACCGTAGCGGTTGAATTTATGAAATACAATCAGTTGCAAATGAAAGTGAGTGTGTGTGTGTCTATAGTAGAGAAATGACTAATTAAAAGAAGGTCGTAAGTAAAACCAAAGTGTCAATCTATTGCTTTTTGAAATTGCTACTCCACTTATGACCGCGACCGTACATGTAAATATTATTGATATTATTTTATGTCCTAGGCCGCGCCGTAGGTACCATAAATAAAGTACGTAACGTTTTCTGTAATTTTCATCATTTGCATTTTTCAGGTCACCAATTATTCTATTTTCCGTCATACCTTCCGCATCGGAAATAATTCTAAGGTTCTACCGTCCGTCTTTTCGTATAGATTTAGAATCGTCATTGTCAGGTTTTGCCTTGGTTCTTCTTCCTATTGAATCTTTTCTTCGTGGTATGGTGAATGCAGTATTCATAAGAATAGTGTTGTCTCTAAATCATCCATTTTTTGTATGGCTAGATAGATTTTTTTTTTGTTGAATTGAAAAATTTCATAGGCACACTTTACGCTCTTTAAAGAAAGGATAAAGTCAACAGTCAGTTAATCTTTCGAACAGTGAAAGAAATTGAACCGTCAGGCTCGGGTTGGTGACACTAAATCGCGTATGCTCGGCATTAAATGACGAATGTTCGGCTCCAGTCGTCAGCCGTAGCTATGTTTTCTGTAAGTTTATTGAACTAGGTTGGACACATCTTTTATCAACATAATCAACACACAGATGTATTTGACACTTTAAAAGAACACAGAGGCCGATATCTATAAACGTTTCTCAGCTCAAGGCTAGACGTTATTCCTGTCCTTATCACACAACTGCCTAACTACAGGTGCAAGCTAAAAACGGGAACATATCTAAGTCAAACCAAGAGCTAAGTAACGTTTATGGATCTTAGTCTATGACTATGTGGATTACCTGCTGTCGCAGATAGGTAACAAATAACTATACAGCCTGTATCAGAAAGGTGTGGTTAAATTTAAGAGTGTGGTACAGACCATCAAACTGAACAAATTTCCCCATTGGACCAATATCATAATCGAAAAAAAAAACAACTGTCCCATACAAAACTTTAATATCTAAGTACTCGACCCAAATTTATGGGCACCTTTTTAATACATGCTGTATACAAAACAAACAACAACAAGACGTATAGAGAACCTGCGTTCCCATTGAGGGTCCACATTTGAATTTTGAGCTTTTGAATGCGTCAGCCTTTAGTAAAAGTTCTCAAACAATTGTAAATGCAGCCATTAATTTGTAAAAGTAGCCACTCAAAAGTTACAATCGGTTAAAGGTGGTCCCTCAATCGTGACTGACTGACATCCCTATCTCAAAACCTAGTTAAAATTTACGACTGCTATAAATGACGACTTTTAGTAAAAGATTTGTAAAAGTAATTTATTGAATATCAACCGATTCTGTTCACATAATAAAAAGAACTAGCATGCGGAAGGTGGTCCCTCAATCGATCACCATAAGTTTACCAAGAGTGGATACCACAATGGAATTTGAAATTCACATATGGGTCTAGCGTTAGTAAAAGTACTGGAACGATTGTAAATTCAACCTCTAGTTTGTAAAACAAGCCATTCAAAAGTTACAATCGATTTAAGGTGGTCCCTCAATCGTGGCTGACTGGCATCCCTATCTCAAAACCTAGTTAAAATTTACAACTGCTATAAATGACGACTTTTAGTAAAAGATTTGTAAAAGTAATTTATTGAATATCAACCGATTCTGTTCACATAATAAAAAGAACTAGCATGCGGAAGGTGGTCCCTCAATCGATCACCATAAGTTCACCAAGAGTGGATACCACAATGGAATTTGAAATTCACATATGGGTCTAGCGTTAGTAAAAGTACTGGAACGATTGTAAATTCAACCTCTAGTTTGTAAAACAAGCCATTCAAAAGTTACAATCGATTTAAGGTGGTCCCTCAATTGAAACGTTTATCATAAGAAAGCTCAATTTACGAAGCATTTATAAGTTAAATAGACGAATGCTACAGCCTATCCTTTAGTAAATTTTTTTTACTAACGATTACATTACTAAACAGTATCAAACAATGTACCGTTTTATTGCAAATAATAAATCAAATTTCTGGGAAGAAAACTAAGATAGGAGTGACCACACAGCAGGATTTTTTTTGAATATGTAAAAACTAGTGTGTTTGTTGATATTAATTTTTATTAATATTTGACATCACTTAGCTAATTAAAAACACAAAGAAAATAATGCTTATAATAAAAAAAAAACTAACGAAATTTTACCCTCCACCATATAAATAACTACATACACTTTAGGTTTTCGACCCATGGCAAGCGTACCACTGAAACGGAGCATTATTTTTAAAAACCGCCCAAGTAACATTCCATTACGTGTACAAACCATTTACAAAGAATAACCACATTGAAAATAAAACGTATAATTTTTGTAAATCAATTTCGATATAAAAGAAATCTACTTATAAAAAAGGAGGTTTGTTACTTGACAATTGTTAGTAGAAAAATATTAGGAAAAACGAGGAATTAGGAGAGTTATATCATCAAATTCAGGATATTTTTTTAGAATAAAATTTAAAAACGAATAGCGCGAATTTTAACCTGATTGCAAAAAATACCAGGTTTGGAGAAAACGTTACACCATATATTGTGGTCAGCTTATGATGCGGAGCTCGACCGACATCAAGACTTTAAAGTTCTCTTGTCCATCAAATTTATGACATGCTGTCATGTAAAAAAAAACGAACTCCGTTTAAAACGAACAGTCATTATTTGAAAAAAAAAAAGGTTAAGACCTAAGAGGTGAGGGTTTAGCAGCACAGTATGTACTTGAAACTACTTGAGTACTTGAATTACTATTACAAAATAGTAATAATTGTAATTCATTGTAACACTTAATGTACCCATTATAAATTGCTATTTAACTGTATGACAGTTATAAACTCCAATCCGAACAATGTCAAATGTTGTGTTTAGCGAAAAGACATAAAAAATTTGATGTACCCTCATTTGATTGAGGATGTTCATCAATTTTTAGGGTTCCGTACATCAAAACGAAAAACGGAACCCTTATACGATCACTTTGTTGTCCGTCGGTACGTCTGTCAAGACCCTTTATCTCGAGAACGCATGGAGGTATCGAGTTGAAATTAAAACCATATACTAAGGTCTGCGGTCCCTTGAAGCGGTGAAAAAACCAAACTTCAAAGCTAACTTAAAAAAAAGATACGGCCGTTTATGACGCAAAAAACGTATACATATAAAATCTACCTACTTACTACTACTAAAAAATATTAATCATTTAAAAATAAAACACCTGTAAGATTTTTTTATTTACTTATTATTAGTTCAGAAGTATTTTTAACAAAAGATGCTTAAACATTAAAAAGCATTTTTTTTTTTGCATTGCCATTCTTTGGCCAAAGAACGACCCATATAGTGTACTACAAATACGTACTGTACTCACATCTTTATCGAAAGAGGCAGCCCTGGCAACTCAAATAACCACGCGGCGGGCACGCAGCTACAATGCAAAACTCACTTTACGCTTGTAAGGGTAGGTACATTTTCGTTCGCAGCGTCTAGCGACTCGAAGGTCGCTGTATTGAACATTTTGTATGTAGTTATTTATATGGTAAATATGTAGTGCAGGGTAAAATTTCGTTAGTTTTTTTTTATTATAAGCATTATTTTCTTTGTGTTTTTAATTAGCTAAGTGATGTCAAATATTAATAAAAATTAATATCAACAAACACACTAGTTTTTACTTATTCAAAAAAAATCCTGCTGTATGGTCACCCCTATCTTAGTTTTCTTCCCAGAAATTTGATTTATTATTTGCAATAAAACGGTACATTGTTTGATACTGTTTAGTAATGTAATCGTTAGTAAAAAAAATTTACTAAAGGATAGGCTGTAGCATTCGTCTATTTAACTTATGAATGCTACGTAAATTGAGCTTTCTTATGATAAACGTTTCAATTGAGGGACCACCTTAAATCGATTGTAACTTTTGAATGGCTTGTTTTACAAACTAGAGGTTGAATTTACAATCGTTCCAGTACTTTTATTAACGCTAGACCCATATGTGAATTTCAAATTCCATTGTGGTATCCACTCTTGGTGAACTTATGGTGATCGATTGAGGGACCACCTTCCGCATGCTAGTTCTTTTTATTATGTGAACAGAATCGGTTGATATTCAATAAATTACTTTTACAAATCTTTTACTAAAAGTCGTCATTTATAGCAGTTGTAAATTTTAACTAGGTTTTGAGATAGGGATGCCAGTCAGTCACGATTGAGGGACCACCTTAAATCGATTGTAACTTTTGAATGGCTTGTTTTACAAACTAGAGGTTGAATTTACAATCGTTCCAGTACTTTTACTAACGCTAGACCCATATGTGAATTTCAAATTCCATTGTGGTATCCACTCTTGGTAAACTTATGGTGATCGATTGAGGGACCACCTTCCGCATGCTAGTTCTTTTTATTATGTGAACAGAATCGGTTGATATTCAATAAATTACTTTTACAAATCTTTTACTAAAAGTCGTCATTTATAGCAGTTGTAAATTTTAACTAGGTTTTGAGATAGGGATGTCAGTCAGTCACGATTGAGGGACCACCTTTAACCAATTGTAACTTTTGAGTGGCTACTTTTACAAATTAATGGCTGCATTTACAATTGTTTGAGAACTTTTACTAAAGGCTGACGCATTCAAAAGCTCAAAATTCAAATGTGGTCCCTCAATGGAACGCAGGTGTATAGAGACAATAGTTCAGTATTCATCAACAAATAAATATTCAACACTAACAAAGAATGGTGAAATATATGTTCATCATTTGGCCAATAGACAAGTAGCGCATGTTTTTTATCTTCTCCACATGTGATATGAAAAAATACACATTAATTTCATACCTCGGTGATATGACTTTAGCTGCCTAATCGTGAAGTCAAAACTGTTACAATAACATTTACATTTTGATCCCTGTGCTATTTTATTTATATTTATTTTTAAAACAGAAGTGAGCACCTCTGAAAGGCGGAGAAGAGATCCAGTGCCTCAATATAGGAAGAAAAGTACCAGTTCCGCATTGTCAGCTGGAAACACCAATCACTCATTAAGAGAATTGATAGAAACAAGTAAGAGTATCAGGAATCAGTGGTCCAGGAATCTTGATAAAGCAGTAACTAAATTGCCTTTACCAAGAAATGAAAATTGTTTCATGAAAGAAAAATCTGCTATTTTCGACGAGACTGGCCAAACTAATATGTTGTCTACTAAAAGCAGAGCCAAAGAAGAAACTAGTACCGTTCAGGATTCTAAATCAAAGAAACACGTTACTCCTACACCAGCACACGTTGTTCCGAAGCCAGCACAGGTTGTTACTAAACCAGCACAAAAGAATAATAAAGGAAAAATATCATCACGTCTTTCAAAGATAGAAAAAGCGTTAACTTTCAATAATTTTACGAAACAAAACTCTCCTTTTACTCCAAATTCTAATCAAGGTGTTGATGATAAAGACTTTACAAAGTTCGCTGCCGGTATTATCGAGGCTTGGTTGGAAAAGTTTCAAGTCAATATAGAACCGGGCGCAAAGAATAAAATTATAGAAGAACTTACTCATGACGTAGTTGATAGGAAGAATTATATTCAAGTTTTTGGAAGCGCAGATCTTACTCGAAGTGACGATGTGCAATTTTTGAAGGTACAAGTGCATCGGAGATTGAATGGGTTCGTGCCAGCTCAAGTATTAAAGGCCATCGTAGTAGATACGAAAGAATTATTAACTAAAATTAATGTACCAGTTAAAATGAAAGTACCAGTATCCCCAAACGGTTCAAAATCTCAAAAGACGAATAGAAAGCAAGAAATTGCAGATATTCTAGATATTAAAGCAAAAGCAACGTATACGTCAGTGAATGGAGACGAAGATGAAATGGAAAAAGAATTGTCACTCATGGAATTTAGTCCTGGTCAAACCTCTACGCCAGGAAAAGAAAAAGACGAACCCACACCAGAGGAATACAAAGCTACAGTCGAAAAATCTATAACAACTTGGATAGAAACTATGTCTATAGATTTAGATCCAGAAGCGAAAGCGGATTTCATTGACGAACTTACTAATGACATTATAGATAGAAATAAATATTTGCAAGTACAACCAGACAAGATGAGTTCAAAGAAAGAGGAAATTGAAAATCTAAGGTTTCAAGTGTTTAAGAGATTAAACAAAGACGATCCTGATGCGTGTGTGACTCCAGATGATGAGAAGATCGAAGAATTGTACAAAATGATCGGTATAGAAGTTCTCCTCAATTTTACTAAACTTTTGGCGTCTACACAAGAGTTGTAAACGACTATTCATTATATATTTAAATCTGAACAATATTAATAGTCCACATAACAAAGGAGGTGTAGAGTGCGTGAGCTGGGCCCTCAGCGATTTCTTCAGAAAGTTGTTCAGGGTGCTTAGGGAGTAAACATACTAAAAGTCCCCGCGTCGAGGAGGTGAGCCGAAGTAGGGGGGGGGGGGGGATAAAAGTTCCCACTTTTGAGTTTTTTGCTAATATCAACGGGTGCGTCTTAGAGAACAAATATCTTCTACGTGGTGAACCTCCTCTTTTTTTGAAGTCGGTTAAAAATGGAGCACGCTTGAGTCGTGCTCGAAGCGAGCGTTCGCCGCGTCTTGTGTACCTATCGCCGTTTTGTAACCAAGCTCGCCTCGAATGACATTACAAGCAAACGTTGCAACTTTGCAAGTCAGTCTTCGCCTTTAAATTCACAGTAATACCCTGATTACACACATGCCGAGTACAGTGGCGAGAGAGTGCCCTCGGTACATGTTAACATATTGCCAAGTGCTCGGCCGAGCAACAGGCCGAGAGAGTCACTCGGACCCCGTTCTACTTACTAAGCCGAGTACCCACCCCTCCGCTTCCCCGCACTGTGTCGCTCACTCGGTGGATAAACACGCACTCGACGTGTACTCGGCGACCACTCGTCATTCGGTGCCGGGTTTAAACTGAACTGACTGACTGTCTCGCCGTGTGCTCAAAAATACGTGTAAACACTCACTCGGCCATATCACTCTCTCGGCCGAGTGACATTTTACTATCTCGCCGCTCTACTCGGTAGGTGTAATCAGGGTATAAGCGGGACGCGACTGCGCGCGTCGACTGTTTTAGTGATTAGCAAGTTGGATCATCTCCATAAAAGTTAGTTGACACAATCGGCGAGAGCGCATTTCATCTCGTGCGACTGCGCCTAAGTTTGACCAGAGCTTTTAAACTCCTCGTTAAATCACACTTACACGCAGCATCATCGGCATTTTTTTTATATCCCTGTCTCTTTCTGCCACTTAGTTTCGTCATTCGCTAGAGCGAGAAGTCCGCTCGCAAGCATCCGCACTCTTTCGCATTGAAACTGCGGTTACGTGCGGATGGGATTCTCGCTTTAATGAATGACGCCTAGGTGTCAGAAAAATACAGAAATATTATTTTCTGCGCGGTTGCTAGTGTGATTTAATCTTAAAAATATGTGTAAATAACCCTGGATCGTAATAAACTAGCCAGAGGTATTGTGGAAGTCAGATACGCAGTCGCTCTATATATAAAATACTGGTATTCAGCTGCACCCAGTTAGACTGGAAGCCGACCCCAACGTAGTTGAGAAAAGGCTAGGAAGATTATGGTCGTAATAAATACAAAATTCTTAAATACGTACAGCTAAAAATAATGAATTCAGCTATAGGCACTCATAAAAATAACTCCAAGAAGATAACGTGCTTGTAATAAAAAACCCCCAAAAAGGTTACGAAAAAAAAAGACAAGTATTAGTTGTCTTTTTTTATTAGTAAACCTTTATAAACACAATATAATACCTTATTATAAAGGCGAGTAAGGCGACACGAAAAAACTAAAACAGTGTATGCAATGTGAAAACGACAATACGAAAAACAACCGACTTCCAAAAAGGACACTGCAAAGTGAAAAATGACTTTAATTTCGGAAGTCGGTGTCGTTGGATTCGCATTTTCATTGTTTGCCACCGACTTCCGAAATTAAACAGGAACGAAAATTAAAAAGGGCAGGAAGTTATTATAACATCATCAATATAAACTAAGTGACAAAAAGTCGTATTATTGAATCTAACTCAAAAACTACCCAAGCAAAGTTATTAAAATTTAAATGACCCCTGAGGCATAAAAAAAAAATATCGATTTACAATTGCCGGAGATATCGCGTAACAAACAAACAAAAAAAATTCGTTTACTTGAATTTTTACCAGTAATTTTGGTTTAAAAACCAAACTACGGAACCGATTTGAATGAAAATTCTATGGGACCAATCAGAAAGCATATCCTTTCAAATAAAAAAAAGACTTTTACAAATCGGCTTATCAATAACGGAGTTCTGAGGTAACACACATTAAAAAAAATAAAACAACCGAATTGATAACGCCTCCTTTTTTTGAAGTCGGTTAAAAATAAAAAAAAACACTGGCATAATAATGCGTAAGAGTATTTTGGGACTATCAAATAAATCCTAACATCGAAATTATAAAAGTGATTTTTTGAAACAAACTAATCGTGTTACACAGTAACCGGGTACTGGAGGTCAGATAGGCAGTCACTACATGTAAAATACAGGTATTCAGCTGTATCCGGTTGGACTGTAAGCCAACCCCAACATAGTAGGACGGCTCGGCAGATGATTGCTCATGATTGCATCATACTGATGCATTGACTCCAGTCATCAACAAAATAGAAAAATTCTGAGAGAAGATTAATTAAGTGAAAGTGCCTTGAATGATCGTTTTGCTCATGTTCGTTCTGAAACAGGTTATTAGCATAATATCCTTAAAAGTTATTAGAATTCCAGTAACTTTTCTGGATATGTAGGATCGGTAAGTTTTTTTTAAAATAAGGTATGTAAGACATAGTTTCTTTTATAATTATTCGAAAAAAAAAATGTACTTAGAGTTTAAACCGACATATAAAGCTTTAAGGCGAAGAAAGCGGTGAACGGTCACAAAAATGGTTGTCTAAATACATAATTAATTCATTTTTTGACACCATAATAACAAATACTACCTTTATAATATGACAGAACGGCTTCCTGAGGAAACTAAAACTTTAAATAAGTATAACAAGCAATCACTAAAATAGGTAGCGGTAATTTTTAAAACTGTAATAATAATCCAATAATTTCTTAATATAATAAAAATATTAATAAACAAAATAAATCCACTGAACACCAATCGAATAAAACTAAAAATAACATCATAAAACAAAAGTATTTCATTTTTGAATAATATTGAATACTGCATAATTAATAAAGAAACGATATACTCGTATGAGGGGAACAAGCAATTATAATATATTTGTTAAAACTTTTTCATCAGAAACGAATAAGTAAAACTTATTTGTAATAGTTCACGTCTAATTTAGATACTAAACAACCAACAAAATCGTAAAAGTATCTTTGTGACTAAAATCAGGCCAAGAGCAGGCCCCTTTAGCAATAAAAAAAAAACAAAAATTCTGATGAAAAAGTGAAATCGGCTAAAAATCAAATAGAAAATGTTAATTCCCTATTTTAAGGATATGGTCAAAGAAAAAGTCTAACTCCAAAACAAGCCGAAGAGTTCAGAACTGATCTCAACGAAGAAATATCAAGCATTTTAGATGATTACAACATATGCTGCGACAGAAGAGAGTTGCACCCAAGCCTTGCCAGTGAGTTAATAAAACTGGGAAAGGGCTCTGCTGACCAAGATGCAATTATAGAAAACATGATTGAAAGTATAAAACGGCTCACTTACCTGAGTACATGTGTGTGTGATGAAGAAGCTGACGAATTAGCGCACAAGCTGCTTTACAGAACCAAGAAATTGATCGCGAGAATTCAAGAGAAAGATCGGAAGGCTTCGGCAGGCAAACCAGTAAAGAAGAAAGATTTTAAGGAAGCCGTGATGAAAGATGTCGGTGACGTTTTTGATGAACTTTCGATGTCGCAAACAAAACGAAAGTTGATGGAAAGTCAGTTGGCAGAAGATTATGCAAATGATCTAGGAATTCCTCTTGAAGATAGTGATCTTGCAATGGATGAGACAGGTAATTTTTTTTTCGAACGGATATTGCAGATATTTATAAGGAGCTTGGCATACTTACCTATTACCGCGCTATTTTGATTTTTTTTTTCAAGATGCCGTCCACGCGTGAAACCTAACAAATGTATAGCTAACATCAACGCAAACGGAAAATATTACAGGACCCCACCCCGTAAAGTGTCACGTTTCTGAAATATTAACGTTCAAAGTTGCTCACGTGACATCCATATTGCAGCCATTTTGAAAAATAAATCAATATGGCGGATAGGTTGGTATGCCACGGACCTTCAAAGTCCTTTGAATGGTTGCAAAGTAAAAGGGGATAATTGGATGCAGTCCACAAATTGTATTGAATAGACTTTTCATCATCATCATTCTCTTGCTTTTATCCCAATTTATTTATGGTCGCCGAAAGTTATTATCTTTTCTTCGGTTTAAAGAACTTTATTTCTCATTAAGACAATCGTCACTTACATGAGAACAATAAATCTTATTACTAATTACATTATATCAGTGCGGGTAGAAGAAAACAAATTAAAAGAAGTATCATTGACAACAAAATTGGAAGCGAGTTCACTGCATTCCTAAGATAAGGCGGTGGTACAAGTTAAAAGATGTTGCTGTTTTAGACAAAAATAAACCCAACATAATTAATATAGTGTTTCATCGTTGCAAATAAAAGTAAATAATTTATTTTTAAATATGTTAAGTGAAGTCGCTTCTTTTACATCTATATATAAAGTTGTTTGATGTTTAATAGCTTGGTCTCTTTGTAAATAGTCTTTGACGGTGTTAAGAAGTCATAATTGTGTAGTATTTTGATTATTTTATTTTGTAGAATTTGGATTGGTTTTAGACTAGTTTTAGATGCGTTACCCCATATTTCGATGAGATATAATAAATGAGGCTTAACAAGGGAGTTGTAAATTACTAGCCGAGCTTTTTTTGGAATACATCTAACAATTTTATGCAGTGAGCCCACCAGTGATGAAAGTTTGTTTTTAATGTGTTGAAGGTGTGCTTTCCATGTCAAATTGCTATCAAGAGTTAGTCCGAGGTATTTTTCTTGATCAGTCCTTTTTAGTACTTCTCCGTTAATGCTTAGGTTTGGGTAGTTAGGGAGCCTTTTGTTTTTTGCACAAAATATTATGTATGAGGTTTTGGAGGCATTGATAGTTAAAAGATTACACTGGTACCAATGGACCCAAAATTGACCCTTGTGGTACGCCACATGTTAAGGGTTTACACGTGCTTTGGTAAGCTCCAATTTTTACAACCTGATATCGATCACTTAAGTATGAATTTAGCATTTTATAAGCGGTTCCAGTTATACCAATACTTTCCAGTTTTTGTAATAGAAGTGTGTGACTGACTGTATCAAACGCCTTCTTTAGATCAACAAAGACTCCTAGTGCTACTTGCTTTTGGTCAATCTTTGTTTTTATTGTAGTTATCAAGTCAATAGTTGCGCCAAGGGTGTTAGATTTGGGTCGAAAGCCATATTGTTGATCGTATATGAAGTTAATTTCAGTCAAGTGTTCATCTAACCTCTTAAATATGATTTTTTCTAATATTTTCGATAATATTGGTAGGACTGAGACTGGACGATAATTCCCGGGATTAGATTTGGTACCAGCTTTGTAAATTGGGGTGACTTTAGCTATTTTTAAATTTTCTGGAATGATTCCGTCCATTAAAAGTTGGTTTAGGCAATCTGTTAGATTTTGAAGAATTGGTTTTTTTATGCATTTTAGTACCTTGGTACTAATACCATCAATTCCTGTGCTTGTATTGGGATCCAAGTCGTCTATAATTTTTGATACCTCAGAAGCAGTGCATGGTTTAAATTGAGACAATTCACAATATCCAGTGTGCTGATTAAGGTACGGTAAGGAGTATATATTTTTGTTGTGTATGTGTGTACATGGTATTTGGTTTGCCAGTTGTGTCCCTATATTTGCAAAGAAACTGTTAAAAATTTCGCATATCTCAGTGGGATCTGTAGCCATGCTACCATTTTCGGTTTTTAGTTTTGGGGGAGCACGACTAGGAACGATGTTATTATTTGTGAGGGTATTTATTAATGTCCACATTTTTTTAGGTTTCTTTTCACATTTCTTGAATTCTCCATAGAAATATCTCTCTTTTGTACTCTTGATTAGGCTTGCTACGTTGTCTCTTTTGGCTTTAAATTTTGTTTCTAGGTTGCTGTTTTTAGGGTCTTGTTTTAGGTGGCTCCATAAAATATTCCTTTCATTAATTCCATTAACTATTTGTCTGTTAATCCATTCCTTTTGTGGCTGATTTAATATTTTGTACTTCTCTATTTTGGTATCGATAATAGCTTTTTTTATACGCTCATCTAAGCTGTAATAGTCATTGAACTTATCATCAGAGTTTGGCAATGCAATCATTGCGTACAATTTCTCATAATCTGTGACCTCGTATTGTATTTTTTGTTTCTGTGGAGGTATCACTCGTTTCAGTTCCATGTAGATATTCTTATGATCTGACAATGATGACTCGATTATAGCCATGTGGAAATTGTTTTGCTTCAAGTTTGTAGCAACGTGGTCTATAATAGTTTTTGTTGCTGTTGATTACCGGGTACAATATTCTGGATCCATTTTGTTGATCATTTTATAGCCAGATTCTGCTATCAAGGCACTGTATCGTCTAGTAGTACTGTCGGAGCTCAGCAGGTCGATATTTGTGTCACCGAAAATGATAGTCCTCTTCTTTTGCAGTAGTTGGTTTTCATAAGTGGATAAAAAGTCATTAAAGTTTGAGTGACCAGGCCTATAAACAACCCCAATATTCACTGCGTACTTGTGTAGATATATGCTTAAGTAATTGTTTCCACAGATATAAGTTGACGTTAATAGTTCATGTTTCAGGTCGTTGTGTACATAGATTGATACGCCGCCACCGACAATATTAGGTCGGATGTTGTAGTAATGAGTATAATTCTCTATATGCATTTTTTGAGCCTGTTCATCCGATCGTATCCATGTTTCCGCTAATAGGACAATGTGTATTCTTCCATACTTCTATTAGTCGTCATCAAATTAATGATAAAATTTATTTTATTTCTGTAAGTAGGTTTGTACAAACACTTTTACACGCTAATAAGTCTCACTAGTCATCCTCTTTCTAGCCGCGCCTTTACTAAATGTACCTTGTGGGGACGCGGCCAGTGACGCCGGGTATAATTAGGAGATCACATTTTTGAGTGACTACCGCTAAATGTACCTTACCAAGACACCGCTACTCGGGTATATTTAGTAGTACCAGTTTAAAATGGTTTAGGCGCATTAGGGCCAATTCTCATTTTGGCAACCGACTCCCTAATGGACTACTTCTCATTATGGCCACTTCTCATTTTGGCTACTTCAGCCAACTTCTTGAGGAAGGCTATAAGTAGGCTATTTTACATCACGCGAGGATCCCTAGGAGCCGAATAAAAAGAAGAAAAGCCAGAAAGATATACCTTATTTCAATAATGGAGAGATTGGTGCATAGTGTGACTTGCGAGTATATAGGGTGCGGAATATCACGTGACGGGTCTAAGTTCGTTTACAAGCAATAATAATAAGACGTAGTCGACGGAGTCCCGCTTCGCGGGGCTGCTATTTCTGTCTACAGGGTTTAAAGGAACCTAACACGAAGGGCTCGTTCACTCGCTTTGCTCACTCACTTGAGCCCCCGTCATCCCCTTCGAACCTAACCTGTCCGAGTCGGGGTCCCCAAGTCACGAGCTCGCTTCGCTCGCTCTTGCATTCTAAGTTCTCATTGCGTTTTACTATGTCGAGATAGATGAATGTACAGAATATTTAAAATATATTTAGTATGGTAACATTAGGTACAGAACCGGAATGCGTAATGCCCGACGTTTCACAACCCTGCCAAATCCTTTGCTGTGCACTCGTACGTATTTTGCTTTGGAAATGACGAGCATAATTTATACTAATACAGGGAATGCCTGTGTTGAAATACATTTTGCTCTTTAGTGTAACGAGCATAAAGCGGTCCAACACAGGCTATGGATGTCTGTGGTAATATACAGCTTGGCATTACGTGGCCGGGTATATTTACCTAGTAGTACGTAATCACGCAACGCTAGGTCCTAAATATACCCGATTAAGATACTACAACTCGGGCATATTAATTAGTAGTTAGAAATTTCGAAAGCCTCATGCTAACCACCAAAACCCTATGGGGAGTTTCCACAAGTTACATTTAGTAAAGACGCTTTCTAGCCATATCATCTTTCACAGAGCCCATCCATCGTTTTTTTGGTTTCACGCTACTCTTATAGGTAGCCATCGACATTCATACTCAAAACTTTCCTCACGACATCTTCCTCATTCTTCCGCATCACATGCCCATACCATGACAACCGCTTCCCATACAACTTTTCAGTCACCGCAGGCACCGGTACAACTTTTTAACTTCCTCTTTATACTCATTTCTTATTCAACAGACTTTAATATTGAATAAATTAAGTTATTCCATTTAGAAAAAATGTTTAAAAGCTTCCAAAATTAAAAACTAATATGTTTACTTTCATGAAGGTCCAGAACCCAAAAAAGGAAACTATGTTATGAGTTTTAATGGACTGCCAAACTACATAGACACTTGGTTAAGTAGCATACATACCGATGACGACACAAAAGAAGAAGGCGAAATCAAGGACATGAAGAAGGACTTTGCATATAATTTGATCCACAAAATAGGAGAAATGAATGTCGACCCCGAAATATTTAACGACGATTCTCTTTATGAAGCTGTGTTGCGAGATGAACTACAGAATCTGTTCAGCGATATTACGATTTCTGATGACGAATTTAAAGCTCTTAACGAAGATCTTATTGAAAAAGTATTACAAGCACAGCACAGAGCTCATGACGAAATTGGAGGACAAGCATATAAACGGAAATTACGTGATAACATCTCAAAACTTTTACCAGATCAGCAGAACTTACCAAAAGAAGAACAAGCAACTATGGAAACATTGAAAGACCAACTAGCCGATGCGTATATAGACTTACACTTTACCGGAGACAATGAAAATCAAAGAGAACGATTAAAAAGAAAAATTGCTAATGAGATTAATAATTTCTGTAGAGATTACTTGTACAGAAACCCGTGTTCACCTCTTGATAGTCGGACACTAAACAAAAATATATACTCTGCTTTGAATAAAGTTCCATTGCCTACAGGAGATTCTATAAGATACGAAGTAGAACAAGCAAGAATACGAGAAGAAATAAATGACTGGATAAAAGAACTACCACTATACCCACAAAATCCCACAGAGGTATTAGCCAGAAACAAACTGGTTTATGTATTGTCAAAAAAACTGTTTGATATCGAAGCGGAAGGTGACACAGATAATGAATTAATGAAGAAAGAAATAGTAAAGTTTCTAAATAAAATGCCTTTGGAATCTGGAGAAAATCTTGATGCACTTGCTGATAAGTTGATTGATAAATTGAAAGCCTCAGAAGAATCTAGAAAGTACGATGCATCCTCAAATGTGACCATAGATGCTTTTGGAAATGTGAGCGCTGCCAGCGACGCGAACGGCATGGACGCTCCAATATGTCCAGCCTATAAACCTTGGTCCTGTAGCTCCCCCAAGGTGTGTAGGCGACCTTGTCCCAGGGAACCGAAACCATTACCTGCATGTTCTTTAAGCGCCGAGGACAGGGCTTATTTAGACAGAATCAAACGAAGAACTTGTTTATCTCCAAACTGTGTGAGTTCATTTATAAGAAATAATAAGCGCAATGCAAGTGTGGGACCGCGGCCTGTTGACGCTGGGAGTCAAACATTTCTAAGACCATTCGGGATGGAAACACCTCAGAAAACTCGAATTTGCCCAGTTGACAATGAAAAAAAACCAAGACCATGTTCTGAGAACTTGGTACACCCAACTTGTTCCCATGCAAGGAGAGACCCATTCGAGATAGATAAACCTCGGCCAAGTCCTATTTGCCCAGCAGCGCATGAAAATACATCCAGAACGTGTCCTGGACGAACGTCACCACAATCAGGTCACCAGATGAGGAGACATACGATTTCAAGCGGCAATATTGAGAGCCCTGTAGAGGGGGAAGTTCAACCACAAGTAAGATTTTTATAGAAAAAAAATCTAAAAGTTTTTGATAGTGTCGAAACCATATGACCACGTTTTCACGGACGTAAAATAAAAATATCGCGAAGGAATTTTATCGCGCACTGGATTTTCAACTCTCGATGTTGAACCGAGTGTTGAGATTCCAACAGAGTACATACCAGCGCGTCGAAAGAACAGACAGACTATTGGATAATCAACTCTTGGCGTTAAGCAATGCTTCGAAGATCCAGCGCGCGTCAAAAACCCTGCGAAATATTTTTAGGTCCGTGTGAATGCAAAATTAGGTCGGTTTCATTAGCTGCGGCTATCTTAGGGACCGTCTTAGTTAAACGGTAGTGCCTTTTAAATGAGACGGTATTGTACCTAAGATAGCCGCGCCGCGCGGTGCGGGTGTGGTGAAGTGTCGTGAAAGTTCAGTCATCCCGCTGTCACCGCTCATCTACCTCAGGCGTTGTTTCAGTTTACTGAGGCAGGTCTGTAACATTCATTTTATTTTAATGATAATGTTACAGTTTTCCTCTTAATTTTAACCAATTCATGCGTTGTTTTATTTTTCTTTGAATGTTTCAGATAATCATAAAGCAATACTACTGGAATCCTAATGAAAAAAACAGCATGGTATCAGATTTACAACAAAGCGGGAGAAATAGTCGTCGTCAATCTGACTCAGCGCCCTGCCATCAGCCCGGCCCGGTGCCCTGTTATCAACCCAGCCCGGCGCCCTGCCATCAACCCGGACCGGCGCCCTATCATCAACCCGGACCCGCGCCCTATCATCAACCCGGACCAGCGCCTTATCATCAACCCGGCCCAGCGCCCTGCGATCAATCTCGAACACCTTCCTACGCACAGGCCACTTTAGCGCCGTACCTTCCTAGTTTAGGTAAACAACAAGAACAAAACACCAGCCCACAGAGAATGCCCTGCGATCAATCCTTTACTATCCCCGAGCCAAAATTTCAACAGCAACCCTCACTTGAGCGCTATTCTTATTGGGATCCTCAATCGTCATTCCAAAAACCCTCACAAAGAGATTCACCAAGTTCCCGATCTTCATACACGCCGAGTCCTTGCATGAGCCCGTTCGGTCTTAATCAGCAATCTTCGCCACCATGCTCCCCTAGTTTCTCTAAAAGAGATCAAGAAAGTAGAATTACAAAAAGGGATGGCCTTCAAGATCAAAAGCCCTGCAGTAGCCGACATTGCCGAAAGGAGCGCGTGATTGAGTTGGGGTCTTTAGACGACGTACCCACTGCGAGACCGAAGAAACGAAATAGTGACCAATCTGATTGGCCGCATACTAAGTTTCAAGATGATAACTTCTGGGGTGTACCGATGAGACGTGTGATCTTAGACGAAGGGATCGAGGAGCCTGTAGTGATGGAGAGGGAGCAAAGAGAGGAAAGAATAAGATGTAAATGTAAAGAGAAGCTGATCCCAAAGAGTGCCAGGTTTCAGCCGAGAACTAGTCCCAGCCAGGAGATTCGGCAAGGTGACGACGATGAGCTAAATTTGAAGAAGTGTTCAAAATGTTGCGGCCGCCACTGTCCGTATCCCAGCTTTTTGTATTTTAGACATTAATTATGTGCAAGTGTTGTGTTGTCCTATATATATTTTGTTGTGGTGTTGTATTTAAATAAAAACAATTAAGATCGGATTTCTTATTCTTGTCGCTTTTTGTCTGGCATCGCAGAAACTAGCTGCGCGTTTGGCTGTGTTGAACATCTTACTTTATTTTTGCATGTGCTGGGGACACAGGCCTCTTCTCGGTGAGAGGGAGTGGTCCGTAATCCACCACGCGGGCCCAGTACGGGTTGCTAAAAGTCACATGTCTTCGAATCTTTGGTTCTGGAACATGCCAGTTTCATCACGATGTTTTCCTTCATCTTAAGAGCAGTGGTGATGAAATAATTTATACAAAGTGCCTGCTTGGGTTCGAACCCTCGGGTAAGTCGCGGCCGTTACCACTGGGCCACCACTGCCCTACGCAAACAAAAAAAAAACAAAAATAACTTCAAAATAATTTATTGACAACTATGACAAAGACATAAAAAAACAATACATAACACGCGCACATAATAATTTAATAAGGCCATTTGTAAGGTTTACACCTATCACAGTCTGAATCCAAAGACCTTCGCATTTGTCGGTAGACTTCCAAACATCTGCATTTGACACGAAACTCACTATCCAATATATCCTCTTCTGATGAAATAGGAGCACCTGTAGCAGCTTGAGCAGTAGTTCCAACTCCTTGGCTAGGAGTAGGACCTCGACTGCCAACAATCCCAGAAACTTCACCAGGCTGTCCTTGAGAATGAACTTGGTGACATGGCACCAATACTGGACCCTGCTGCCTACCAGACCCTGTTATTTGATTAGCCATATTCTTCTCGACACACTGGGGTTGTGGTCCTGTCTGGCCTGCCAATCCTACTTGGCGAAGACTTTGATTTATATTCTGTTCTTTCCGACTTCCTATTTGACAAGCCCCTTGTGCATTCTTTGGAGTGGCATGAGCTGCGCTCTGAATCAACTGCGGGCTTTGCCGAACCATGGGAGTCCCTTGTTGAGACAGATTCGGTCGATTTTGAGTTTGCTGAGTAATTATATGAACCTGCTTTGGTCCAAATTTACTGGCTTCTAAATTAACTCTTGGTGACATAGGTGCTTGCATGTTCTGACAACAAGGTGCCACAACAGCTTGTTCTGATACATACCCTTTATTGGGCTTACCCTGGCTCATTCTAGTTCCATCAGGAACTTGCCTCGAATCGTTCGGGTTCATACTATGGATTATTGCTTTTTGTGGCGATCCGGGATGACAAAAACCTTGATCGGAATAGGGAACATCACTATGTCTCGTACGAACTTGACCCATATTCTGCATTGGTTGACCTGGTTGTATAAAATATTCTCGACCTCCTTGCGTTCTTTGGACAGCAGGCTCTGAACCAGTACATGTAGCAGCATCCATTAACGGAGCCAAAAAGTCAACGTTATCAACGTATGCGAGAGTAGAACTAAACGGCTTAGCTTTTTCAAAATCTTCAAAGTGTCCAGGATCTTCTAATTGTGCCCATCTGTTCTTAAGTCGGAAATGTAATTGATCCACCATAAAATTAATGTTTTTATCTTCGTTTTCTTGCAATTCTGCTCTTTTTTCTAAGAAATGACTCATTTCATGCTTCATCTTATTTTCCTTCGACGGATCTGCATCGTCTAAACGTTTATGCATGTCATTTAACTTCTTTGCCAGTATCTCCATCATTCTCTTTCTGAAAACTCCATCGCTTTCGTCTTTGAATGGTTTGGTTGGCAATTCTTTATACCATTTCTCTATTTCATCTGCAATATGGATTTGCTCCACCTCTTCTTGTAACACATCATCTGCAGGTACCGGGACATGTTCTAATGTTTGCATTGCAATACGTGATAATTTGGACGTATCGAAAAATCTGAATCCTGCGTTATGTACTTTTGATATATGATTAGCTAACTTATCAATTTCCATCACCAATCTATTCCTGTAAATATTAGCTTTCACAGGATCTTTTTCTTTATAATTAGTTTGTAGAATATATGCATCTGCCATTCTAGACAAGAATCCTTGTTGCAGAAGGAAACAGTACTGTATTTCATTATCTAGCGCAAATTGTCGATTGAATTTATCTTTAACTGTTCGCCTAAAACAAGGTTTATCTGAAAGCTTATGCAACTCATCTAGCATTTCGATTGCGCGTTCTATAGTGGCGACTTTCCAAGAATGTCTCATTTTTTTAAATTCCGCTGTTTGCGGAAGAATATCCAGAAAGTCATCTAGTTTCTCCTCCAACATAAATTCGAAAAATTTATAGTCATTTTCTACACTCGGATCAGATTTCAAATTGAAAAAAGTTTTAAGAATGCCGTTGTATATCGCTCGTCTTGCTTGTTCAGCCAACATGGCGTTAGAGGGCGTCGACTCATCTATCGGCAGAGCCTTGCATTGCTCTCTGAAAATCTTTACGTATTTATCGTAAACAGCGTCTTTGGTGCCTTGTTCCGGTGCTGAAGGAAGTGGTGGGATCTCTTGAGAGCAGCAAGGTTTTGAATTGGGATTACCCAAATTATACGGGCCACTCAAATGGTGAGAAGTCGCTTGTTGGGCAGATGGCGAATTGGTCATACGGCTTGAAGGTGCTTGTTGGGCAGTTGGCGAACTAACACCCGGTTCACTTGTACCTACTTGTCTTATGGGACTGTTAACATTTTGAATATTTCGTTGCCCCATAGAAGAATTCATTTGATGACTTGGAGGATGCGATTGTGCTTGAGCTTTGTCTTGAGGTCTCACCAACATTGGTACCGGTATACTGTTAACCCTTTGCATTAATTCTTGAGCATGCCCAATTGTTTCATGATTCTCTTCGCCGACTAATTTGTTGATCCATTTAAATATCTGATACTTCAAATATTCTAATTCATCTTCATCCGTGCCTGTGTTGTTAGGATTTAATTCAAGATACTTGTGTCTATCCACGATGTCTCCTGCTAAATCATTGATGGCTACTTCTTTGAAACCATCTTGGCGACTTTCAGGCAAGTTTAAGCGATCTAACCACTCACCTATTTGCTGTACCAACTGTTTTGTGTATGCCTCTAAGTTCTCATTTATGTCACTTTCTTTGATGCTCTTAATACTGTAGTCAGCCGTAGTATTTGTATTTCCTACTGAAACGTCGTACACAGTTATATTATTTAGCAAGGTGCTATTCTTATTTCGGAAAATCTTTATATTTTTCAACGTTTCCGACAGTTCTCCTGCCTTTCGGAAGATATGGCTTTCAGTACCCAATTCATAGACTAAAGGGAACCTTCTTAGAAACTTAGAAATTTCTCTATGTAATTTCGCATCATTTTGCACTGTCCAGTATTCTGGGTTAAGTAAAAGCGAAGTTACTACTGCACTCATGTCGTCAATGAAAGAGCGTAGTTCTCTTGAGCAGTGCGCTTGCCTCAGTGGTAAAGTGCTAGCCCATTGTTTGATAGTATTACTAATAATTTCTTTGCTATTATGGTGGTGATCGGTGATGGTGTTGCTCGGTGGTGATTGACCAGTCATGTCACCAATACGTTCCATTTCCAACTTTTGTATGAGCTTAAACACTTCTTCATTCAAATATTTGAAATCGTATTTTTTCTTGTGACTAATTGGGAGAGACATCGTGAACATTAATATTTCCTTTTTCACGACTGCATTATCTGTACCTGAAGATATTAGCCGTTTCACACCTTTAATAAAATCAGTTTTTTGTTTATTAAAACTGCTAGCGTTTGTAACTTCTAAGGGTAGACCTTTTAACCAGACTTCAACGGTGTCAACCAAAAATTTGTTTTCCTGTTCACGCTGCTTGCATAGATCTTTATACACATCAAGTTTTTGTAAATATCTCTTTAGTTGAAACGCTGTATTTTTTACAAAATACTCCTTTTGTTTCAGATCTAACATCCTAACTTGTTCAATAATATCTTCGTCAGCATCATTCTCGCCTATTGTTTGATTTAACTTATGTGCTAATCCTTTAATAGTTCTTTCTTGATGTTCTTTTTTTTCTGGACTTTTCGCTCTGTACAACGGCAATTTTTTGAGCCATTCAAGCATCACCTTTTCAAGCTGGTTAACCAAAGGTTCATCGTTTGTTACCACTGGCTGGTTTTCTAATAAATCTTTGATATTATGTTTTTGTATACTCTTTACAAGTTTAGCAGCGTATTTATCTCTATCATTTTGATTATCAACTTTGACATACAACGGTAGTTTTTTCAACCAATGTGATATTTCTTCTTGTAATTTCTTTTCAAAGACTTCAACAGGTAAATGATTTATTTTAGTTTTTATTTTATGTACCTTGACAGCTAGAGCATGTACAAGTTCATTCTTATTATTTGTAAATAGTTCTTGTTTTTTGGGTGCCATCGGTACTGCGTCTATCCATTCATCAACTATATCTTCATATGTTCTAATGAGAACTTTTTCATGTTTAAGATCATTCGCTCTATTATCTTTTGTATACGGTACATTACTGATCATCTTTTTTAATTCTTGCACATAATGATTACTTAATGCGTTATTGAAAACTCTTCCTGTCCATTTGCCTACCTCTATATCAATTACTCTGTCTTCTTTCTTTTCGATGCCCTTTTCTATTTCTCGAGCTAATTCTGTCATTAATAGTTTGTTATGCATAGCATCTTGTGATGTATGTAGGTAAATAGGTAATTCACAATACCAGTTATAGATATGGTCAGTGAGTATGTCGATGTAAGACTTAGTATTATTATTGTTTATTTTATGAATATTTAGTGGTGACATACTCGAAGATTGAACGACACTAATGCTCTGCAAGGAAGGTTTAGGAATATTATTTATCTCATTCATCAGTTCTTGAGCATGTTCTAAGACTGACGTATTTTCTTCGCCAACCAACTTATTTGTCCACGTAAATATCTGAAATTTTAATTGTTCGAGTTCTTCAGCATCTGTTCCTGTGAGGTTCGGATTTAACAACAAGTACTTATATCTATCTACTATATCACTAGCCAAATCTTTAACAACCACTTCTATGAAATGTTTGTTGTTAGCAGGAATATCTAGTTTAATTATCCATTTGTTAATCTCTTCGACAAGCCGTTGTCTGTACGTTTCAAAAGTTGTTGCTGAATTTAAATCCACCAGTCGAGTAGCATTTTGGAATGCTGAATACACATCTGGTCGCCCAAGTTCTGAATTACCTTTTAAATGGAAAAAGTTTTCACGAAAGAAAAACTCTTTATAATCCTTCAAAAGTAAATTAGTAAAATACTTTGCTTTGTACTCTGGTAGCTCGATTACTTCTTTTAAAAGTTTTGTCACATCGCCTGCTACATAATTATTGTCTATGTCCGAAATATCTGTGAGATCCAGCAAAAGTTCGATCAATTCTGCTTCAAGATATTCCATTCTAGTCGTACTTATAGTTACACGGCATTTCTCTAAGAAAAATGTGATTTCATCTTTGACAAATCCTTTTATTTCCTTTGTTGTAGGCTGGATATATGTGCTAGAAAATTTCCTCCCAATGATAAATATATTATCGACCAGATTTTCTGTGACCTTGTTCAGGTAAAGGTCTTTATTATGGCTACTGAGGGCTAAAGGCAATTCATAAACTATTTCAGAAATACTAGATTGTAATGCTTCTTTATATTCTGAATCGGACTGCGGTCTGTTTAACACAAGAGGTTCTAATTTATCAGAAACATATTTGAAAACATCATCTTTTTTCACATTCCTGCCTAAGAAATCTTTCTTCTTAATATTTAATGTTTTCGTCCAATTCTGGACTGCCTTCCTGAGGTTATCTACCTTGTATTTACTGCAATATTTAGGTATTTCCATCCTGTAAATACTTAGGTTAGCGTCTGTTGGGCACAAGTACATTTGCTTCAGTTTCCGTATGATGTCATTGGATAACTGTTTCCTGAATTCCAAATTGTCATCGTCAGCTTCTGTGTATTGCTCGGGTGCTTGCTTCAAGTACTTTTCAATTTTATTTCTGAGTTTTTCTTCACCGCCAGGTTTCTTTAATTTCTCAGCTAACTTTTTCATCTTCTCTCCCCATAATTTGACTTTGACTTTGTCGCTGCGGATCTCAAACCATTCGGTGACATCTTGCTGCAGGTCTTTAGAACCAAGATCAGTTATTTTAATAAATTCTTGCTTTTTCGTTTTCCTAGTTAGTTTTTCCTGAGACTTGCTCCTTATTTCACAGCATTTACACTTTGTTGTAGTTATATCAATCGTGCTAAGAGCTGTTTGTACAGATTTAAAATTAAATACTTCTTTTTCTTTGACATCCAAGGGCTTTTTTTTGTCGTTCTTGGGTTCTTTAGGTAGGTTTTCTTCTAGCACCTGAAAGTAAATACATAATCTACTTTCATTGGTTTGAAGTTTGTCGGATGTTAAAGCTTTATGGTGAGTATACACTAGAGCGATTTCTCAAGCATTTAATGTAACGTTCTTACAAATGGTACAGTACTGGCAAAAGCTCAATTTTCAAAAGCATTTTCCATGTAAGTAATGTAACATTTCTGCGAATGCTCGACCCTGCATTCGACGTAACGCTCACATTTCCTGTATCAGATTTACCTGTAACATTTCTTTCTACCTTGCTTCATTGTTGAAATGTCGGAATTACAAGTACCGCTCACGCCTTTGCTCTATAAAATACACCAATATGCTGGATGGTTTTTAAAATCAGGTTGTAACAGAACAAGTGCGGTTCGATAAAATTTAAAAAAAAAACAGCGACTGCTCGATGTCTTAGAAATAAATGCTCTAGTCTATACTCACGTTTTGAGTCAAGTATTAAGAAGAACTTACAGTTCCAAGTTTATTATGTTTAGGTTGACTTTCTGTAAAACAAATGAAATAGTTAGTATCAAGTAAATTTATGCTTACCGCAGTGAGAAAATGTTTCTATGTAAAATAATAATAGTATTCAGTAGTTCCATTTAAAATGTTTTATTGAAAGAAAAACAAATAGACCAAACCTACCTGGTGAATTTTGAGGTATAAAATAATTCATTCGTGACAAATAATCATAATACATTTTGTTTTTCAAATATTCTATTTTCTTTCATCGATAAGCGTTAACATTAATAAGGAAGAGAAAAGACGATATCCAGGCGTTAATATGACATTTTGAATTTTAGAGATTGTTACTCAGGTATACCTACAGAAGTGACAGAGACGGCGTGAAACAAAGACGAACTTTTTCTTCAACTCAATGTGCCATATTAGCGGTCACTTAGCACACGTTCGCACGGATGAAAAAATATCGCGGTGGGATTTTCAGCTCTCAGTGTTAAGCCGAGTGTTGAGAATCCTACAGAGCGCATTCCAGCGCGTCAAAAACACACTGTTCGATTTTCAACGTTGAAAAACCAGTGGACCGGGAAAAACGTAATGATAGAGTATCCCAGCAAAAGAAAAAATCACAGAACATGTAGACTAACACCGTTTGGCTACCCGCCACCCTCAACGGGACATCAACGGGAAACGAGATTATTAGAACTGAGCGAGACGTCCTGGTAAATGGAAATGTATACAGTGTCACTACTTTGGCGCCGTTATCTCGTTCTCGTTGAAGTCCCGTTGACAAGGCGATAGACAAACGTCCCAACAGATTAAAACTGGCACGGATAACGGCCCATTGATTTACAAGGACCATACTCCACTTGGACATCATTGGGATCCATCTTCATCTTTCGTTTACACTTCCTCGCTCGCCTCATACATTTACATCTTTCCCTGTCCGGAGCAGAACAGCCTTTTGGTCGACCTATAAACAAAGGGGGTATGCAAACCACTTGTAAGTTTTGATCACATGTGCCACAAGGCTGGTGTACACCTTGGTTCTGATCAGGCGTTTGTTTTACACCTCTGTTGTCTGTAGATATGTGAATATCTGGAATTGCGTCTGTTCCTACTGCTTGAGCCCCGGAACCTGAACAATAGCTTGGTGCACTGCCTCTCGGGAAACTAACTGACCTACTACTAGGACCTGGTACTTGACTTGTGCCAAGTACTCCCACGCCTCCGCTAGCCATTTTTTGTATTTCGTACGACTTCGGCGCATGATCAGGAACTTGACTAGCGGCTGATACAGGGCCAGGACTTTGTGAGGTCTGGTACAATGTAGGCGAATGCCTAATCACTTGAGCTCGGGCGCTGGCATTATGGTGTGCCTCCAAATAACCATGGCCACTACCCTCAATTACCCCATAAGTAGATGGTTGGCCTGTATCTTGTGGACTGCCTGGGATATTAGGTTTGGTGGAGTAGGAGTCTTGACCAACTTGACCCATCTGCGCTCCATTTGGTCCTTGAAAAGGCATTTGTCCTCCTGGTCCCAAGCTTCCCTGACCATTCATTTGTCCTCCTGGTCCCAAGCTTCCCTGACCATGCATTTGTTCTCCTGGTCCTAAGCTTCCCTGATCATGCAATTTTCCTCCTGGTCTTAAGCTGTCTTGACCATGCATTTGTCCTCCTGGTCTTAAGTCAGCCTGACCATGCATTTGTCCTCCTGGTCCCAAGCTTCCCTGACCATGCATTTGTTCTCCTGGTCCTAAGCTTCCCTGATCATGAAATTTTCCTCCTGGTCCTAAGCTGCCCTGATCATGCATTTTTCCTCCTGGTCCCAAGCTTCCCTGACCATGCATTTGTCCTCCTGGTCCCAAGCTTCCCTGACCATGCATTTGTCCTCCTGGTCCCAAGCTTCCCTGACCATGCATTTGTTCTCCTGGTCCTAAGCTTCCCTGATCATGAAATTTTCCTCCTGGTCCTAAGCTGCCCTGATCATGCATTTGTCCTCCTGGTCTTAAGTCAGCCTGACCATGCATTTGTCCTCCTGGTCCCAAGCTTCCCTGACCATGCATTTGTTCTCCTGGTCCTAAGCTTCCCTGATCATGAAATTTTCCTCCTGGTCCTAAGCTGCCCTGATCATGCATTTTTCCTCCTGGTCCCAAGCTTCCCTGACCATGCATTTGTCCTCCTGGTCCCAAGCTTCCCTGACCATGCATTTGTCCTCCTGGTCCCAAGCTTCCCTGACCATGCATTTGTTCTCCTGGTCCTAAGCTTCCCTGATCATGCAATTTTCCACCTGGTCTTAAGCTGCCCTGACCATGCATTTGTCCTCCTGGTCTTAAGTCAGCCTGACCATGCATTTGTCCTCCTGGTCCCAAGCTTCCCTGACCATGCATTTGTTCTCCTGGTCCTAAGCTTCCCTGATCATGAAATTTTCTTCCTGGTCCTAAGCTGCCCTGATCATGCATTTTTCCTCCTGGTCCCAAGCTTCCCTGACCATGCATTTGTCCTCCTTGTCCTAAGTCAGCCTGACCATGTATTTGTCCTCCTGGTCCCAAGCTTCCCTGAGCATGCATTTGTCCTCCTGGTCCCAAGCTTCCCTGACCATGCATTTGTTCTCCTGGTCCTAAGCTGCCCTGACCATGCATTTGTCCTCCTGGTCCTAAGCTACCCTGACCAAAACGAGGACCAAAACTTTGTCTATTATTATTAAAAACTGGGCCTTTACCAACATTTAGGGAAGTTGGATATTGCGCTCCTGGATAAGGTTGTCCACCTGGAACGTCTGGTGCAACTTGGTTGTAAGCAGGTTTTCCAGGTCCAAAACTTTGACCTTGATTGTTAGGAACTGAACAACTCGACGCATCTTGAACATTGGACGCTTGCGGACCTTGGCTTTGACGAGGTGCATGTGGTCCTTGTTGGATTTGGCTCCCAGGTACTGAAGTATTTTGAATGTTTGGTGGTATTGGACCAAAACTTTGGTTGTACCGATCTGGACTACCTGAGCCAGAGAATCTTTGAGGCGTTGGGCTGGTTTGAGCTGCGTTTGGAACTTTACAACATCGAACACCTTGGGCATTAGGAGAACTTTGTACATTAGGATAACCTGGCCCATTTGGTCCTATAGGACATGGGCTGTTAGCAGTTGGGTGTGGATCTGAACCCGATCCTGGGGAACCTTGAGTTCTGATGATACAAAGTGGATTGGGACAACATGGCGGTCCCGTACACAATTCACGACCTTGAAGGTTAGAGGGAAATTGGCCTTGAGTGTAGGAGGTAAATTGACCGACGTTAGGGGAAAATGGTCCTTGGCTGTTAGGGACAAAGCTAGTTTGAGCATTAGGGTGATATTGGCCTTGTACTTGTTGAGCACCCCCTGGGTAACTTCTCGGGGATGCCATTTGTTCTGACGTGTTTGTACAACATACTTGTGGAGATGGCATATATTGAGATGATATTGACGCATTGCGCATTTGTGATGGCATTTGAGCCTCTTCCATGGAATGCCATTGAATCTCCCCTTCGGGTACTGGCGTTTGGCCCCAATTCGCTCTCTTAGGACCAGCGTCTGCCACAAAATTTCCTTGACCTGGATAGCCTTTCGCGGTAAGCGATTCGTTTGGATTATAAAACTGGGAACTCATGCTTTCAGGTCGTTCAGACCTGTTACGCATGTTGGTTGACGTTCGACTCTCTTGCATAGAAAGTTTTTGCCTCTTTTGGGGTACAGCCGCTTTGTCGCTACCCCAAGTCCTATTAGAACCAGCGTCTCTTGGGATATTTCGTTCACCGAGATAGGAAGCAATTGGATTATACGCTTGCGGCGATTGCACTCTCTGAGGCCCTTGCACATACCCACTACGCATTTTTGATGGCATTTGGGTTGTTTCCATAGAAAGCCATTCAATATCCCCTTGGGGAACGGCCGCTTGTTCCCTCACCCAAACCGGCCTTCTAGGACCAGGGTCTTTCACAACATCTCCTCCAACGATTAAATATGAACTTCTTTCATCAGACATTTCATACATACTGGATGCAGCTGGCATATTTCTGCTAAACTCCTCATAGTTTTGTAGATCTTGACACGCCACTCGTCGTATAGATGTCGATAAGTTCTTGATTCTGTTTGCCAGTTCGTCAATCATATAGTCTACGTTAGTCCCTTCTTTCATTGGTATCTTTTCTAAGTATCTCGGTAGTTCTGCCTTCAATGGTATTCTATAAGCGTTATCACAACAGCTAACATCTGTTGCAATTTCTTGAATTTTTTTCACTATTGCATCTCTTGTTCTTCTTTTCTCTAAAGGACCTGCAGTTTCAGGTTTTTGTGGAATGTCGGATATCCAGTTTTCTACCTCCATTGCGAGTAAAATATCATTAGTTTCATCTTTTATGGCAGGAAAATTCGGCGTAGGGATTTTGTCTAAAGAATTTATGATTTCATTTGCGTACGCATTTGTATCCATGTCTGCTATATTATGTCTATTTTTTATTTTATTTAGGAATTCATCAAGTTTCTTCAAGAAGTTCTTTTGATGAACAGTCGCTTTAACGTTGTCTTCACCTTTATATCTCGTGTAAAGTATGTAATAATCGGCCATATTCTGTTTGTCCAGTTCATCATTTTGTTTGTCTGCTTCATTCTCAGTGGGCGTCCTTTCCGGCAGATTATTTTCGACATTATCTATAAGTTGCTGCTTAAAAGAAGCGGGTGCGTTTTTCGACTTGATCAAGTCATTCATAGCCAAAGTCTTTTGAAGCAGTTCCGCTTTCAAGGTAGGCTTTGCTGCTTCTAAGTCTGGTGATTGTGGAACGACTAATAATAGCCGTTCCATCTCTTCCTCAAAAACATCTTGGCAGTAATGTTGGTTGCCAAAAATGTTAGGATCTAGCTTCATTTTGGTTACACTTTTCCATATTCCGTTATAGACACTCAGTCTAGCTGTTTCTGCTTTTTGTTCTTCGGCTGGCGTTTTACTTGCTATAGGTAATTTTTTGACCCATTCTTTAAGATATTCGTCGTAGTCTTCGTTTAACTTTTTGACTGGGACTGAACCCCCGTGGCGGGTCGGTGAAGATTCAGTGCACCAATCACTCATTGCTTGTGGATTTGGGTCATGTATTGACTGCTGATTTGGGTCTACCATAGGGCCATAGGTTCTTCCAGAGGTATCCGTTCGTCCAGCGCTAGCTTTTCCATGCTGTGTCTGAGTACAGTTACAGGCTAGACAAGGGTCGTATTCAGGTAAAAAAGTATTTGCACCATATGGATTATAAGGAGGAGATGGACCAAAATAAAGTCCACTTCCTCTGCTGTTCGGACTGATTCGGCCTTGTGGTGGACAATAAGCATCAGCAATTTGCGGACATAGGCAATAGAATCCACCTCCAGTCAGGTCTGTGTGTGGTAAAAATCCAGTGTGGGGTTGAATTCCTTGAGGTATTGAAGTAGCTTGACCTTCGTTTGGACAAATTTTCATGTCACACCATGAGTCTGACTGGTTGGTTTCTTGGCCATAATTTACTGTAGTAGGGCAAATATCCAGTTCACAGCATGGTTTTGATTGACTCAACACCTGAGGTGGTGGCGAATAAGGTTTTGGACTACCTTGACCAGAGTTAGTACAGATACTCATTTCACAGCAGGGTCCTCCACTCCGATGCTTAGGATTAACAAGCATAGGAACAGGTACGTTATTGATCCTTTGAAGTAAATTTTCGGCGTGACTTATAGTTTCCTGGTTTTCATCTCCAACTAACTTGTTTATCCATTTAAATATCTGATATTTTAATGCTTCTAATTGGTCTTGTGCAGAATCTTTGCCGGTATGATTAAGTTCTACATATTTATGTCTGTCTACTATATCTCTTGCTAGTTCATTAACAACAGCGTCTCTAAAACCGGAGTCCTGAATTCGGGGTATATTCAAGGTGTCCAACCATTGATTGATTTGTAGACAGAGTTGATTCGTATAATGATCTAGGTTCGAATCCAAATCTTCCTCATTTTTGGATCCGATGCTGAAGTCTGTGTTGTCGTTTGAATTCATGTACGGCCCCGAATTTTTGCCAACGTTAAGGATTGTATAAGTTTGGTTGAAAACACAATTGTTTAGCATATTCTGTAGATCTTCGATCATAATGTGTGAAATATAATTTGCTTGCTTATCAGTCATTTTGCCTAGATCTTGAAGAATCATATTAATTTCTTCTAGAATTTTATCGTCGTGTCCGTACCAAATGCAATCGATTGAATCCATCATTAGATCCGCCAGCTCGTTTTCCAAATCATCTAAAGTTTCAATACAAATTCTTAAGTTACATTCGCTAAGGAAATCTAATAAATGTGCTCTTACGAAATCTTTCATATCCTCCTCAGTTAAGATCTTCCTCGAATTACTTGCGAAGGATCTTCTCCTAATTCTTCCACTCTGTTGAGTCACTATTACATTTCTCATCCTTTTCAATAACACATCTACTAGTTTCCGTAGATAAGATTTGATGCCATAACTTTTATCAACTTCAATAGGAATTTCTTCTAAAATATCTACGATTTCCGATTTTAAGTCGAAATCTTCTTTAGTCCAATTTTTTAGAAGATCTTTGATTCTATCCTCTATTGTATGTAGCAGTTCACTTCTATCTGCGCACCTGTCTGTCTCACTATTAGTTTTTAAGTTGAGATGACTGACCCAGTCTTTTAAAACAAAGTCGAGTTGTCTGTACTCAGATAACCTAAACGGTTTTATTTCGGATCGTAAAACATGTTTGGATTGCCCGTAACAATGTTTCAGTTTACCTACGAGCTCTTGGTAGTCTCCTACAACATTACAAACTGTTGGGCTTAACCTTGAACCACATTTGTGACACTTATCATTTTTACTTTCCCGCCTTTCGTATTTATGATCATTTCTTTCACAGTTATCAGTGACAAACAGTTTTTTTATTAATTCATCGCGAATCGTGTTCTTGGAGACAGTATCAGAGATTTCATTGATGAGCTGTAAGAGACTGATTTTCAATTCATCTTTAGACAGCTTTATCTCTTCTTGTGATTTAGTTTTCCTACTGACTACAGTCCTATTTCGGCTAGAATGAAAATCTATAGTGCTAAAAACGGTTTGAGCAGATTTTTTAGGTTTTAAAGTCGTATCGGACGAATAAAAATTCGTCTGTATGGATTTGATTGACGTTCTTATGTCCAGGTTTTCAACGAAGTAGAATTCACCTTCCACGTAGTCTTCACCAGCAGAGGAGACGGAGGATTCGGGGACAGCTACCTGGAACAAAGATTTTAAGGGGGATGCGCTATAGATATCTTTGCCCAAGAGTGGGACAATACAGGAGGAGTTAATATAAAAGGTACATAATCAGCCTATAATGTTCCCACTGCTGGGGCACAGGCCTCCTCTCTGTGAGAGGGAGTGGGCTGTAATCCAGCAGGCGAGCCCAGTGCGGGTTGGTAGATGTCACATGTCTTCGAATTTTTGGTTCGGATATGCTGGTTTCCTCACGATGTTTTTCTTCAAATCAGAAACCAGATGGGCAATTCCCGTAATTTACGTACGAACATTCGCATTCTAATTTGTCTCAATCTGTCAAAACTACCTCTAGTTTCCCTACATTTTTGACTAGTTTTTGACACCGATTGTCGCTGAAATGAGATTGCGACTAGATTTTCTACGTTTTTAATTACGAGAATAGGGATGACGACGGGGTAAAGTAAACGAAATTCTATTTAGTCCGTCAGTTAGATTATCAAAAAATAATGGACACATATTTTTTCTTGTGTCAATCAACCAAAAAATTACAAAGATAAAGCGTGTCAAAGTTTGGGAGTGGGGGCTCGTGACGTCACTTGTAGGTAAAAATTGTACCAACACGTGACGTCATGCGATATTTCAAATCAATATATCTCTGTAATGCTTCGATTATGTGAAAAAAGAAAAAATAGGTGCCCAATACTTTTCAATAATCTACCTGATAGACGAAGAAAAAAAAGTTAGTCGTCATCCCTATTGGCCTTCTGATTATCGACATCGGATCACACGTTACAACTTCAGTATTCGAGATTTGTTTCTGTGATACTGGAGTAATTTTTAAAGGGTAAATATTTTTACAAACTTCTTGAGACAACTTTTACGATAGATACTGGATAAATCCATCCTACAAATATTTTTGAACTGAAAACTTCTTTAGGCGCGTTGGGCATTTTTGGAGATGGAAAAAAACCATTGAATTCGCGCCACTGTTACCGTAACCGACACCGCTTCGGATGTGTTCGGCTGTTCTCGGGATGCACTCGGTTTTAATATATATCCGATATGTCAGTGAATGATGGCAAAGTATTCTGTTTGTGTTTTGTTTTCACTTCTGTCGGCACTCCGTTTTTTTTTCAAAAGCTCGGACGGGGTTTGTTTAGAATACCTCTAAACAAACTTTGTACTATAACGCTAGGCCAGCTCAAGGCCAAAGTTTTACCACTGAGGTACTTCACCCATCCTATACGGTTCACTAATGTTTTACCAAAACTCCATTGACAAATTTTTAGTTTACAACCAACGTTTCGTATTCTATTTATTTCAAAAACAACTCATTCCGCAAATATTTTATTTTTAAAACACTCGCTTTACAAACATTTATTTGGCAAATGCTTCTCTTTACAAATGTTTCGGATGATATTTAATCATTTATACATTTCTTTTGAAAAAATCACGTTTATACAAACTATCATTTTATAATATACTAGCGACTGCATTAAAATCCGTTGCGTAGTTTAAAAGATCTAAGCTTACAGACAGCGGGAGCTACTTTGTTTTATACTATGTAAAGATTTTTTAAACCAGACACAAAGTGATCATGACGGTATTTTCCATTTGGGTCAAATAATTTACAGGCAAGTATTTTTTTCTATATAATCTAGTCGTTTCTGGCACTCGCCGGCCGCTGCCGCGGCACCGCTCGCTTCGCTCGCTCGGCTCGTGCGTAGGGGTCACAGTTTTAACCTAACCTAACCTAACAATTTTGTTTTAAATAATTAACCTAATCTAACTACTTAGTTCGGTTCCGGGTAGCCCACTAAAGATAGCCTCTTTTTTCTATTAGTGCAAGTCGATGAAAGAATGAGTTTAATTTTTAGGAAATTGCGTAATAATAAGTCAATATGTAAAACGTTTTTATCCCAAACGTTTTTTTATAAGATAAAATGAATTGTTTGTCAAATAACACGTTATAGAAAAGTTTATCGGGTAATTATTTTGTAAAGTGATATATTTGGCAAACGTGTTGTTGTGTAATGATGAAATAACAAATCATGTTTTTGCCAATCGTTGCTTGTCAAGTAAAAATTTGTAAATTAATTTTTGGTAAACTGACAGGGCACCATCCTATACACCTCTGAACCCCTCAGGTAATACAAGGATGTTAAATCAAAGTCTTACAGTTTTCCTAGATAATTCTCCTCGTGGTAACGTCGCCACTTCCTTAGACAACATTTTGACGGCAGCTGTGAATTTAAAGGGAAATATTGTAGTCTTGTGGTGTTGATAGCTAAAATGCTGTTGCAATATTGCAGAAATAATTATGAAGAAGGATAAAATTCATTTCCAAAGAAATTGATTATATAGAAGCATTGAAAGGAACGGGTAATATGTGACTGTTGTTATGGTATTTACCTTGTATCTCCATGTTGACTGGATTTGAACTCTGGAATCAAGAAATTAAGTCTTATTTTTATGTTATGGATCACAATGTTCAAGGTGTTTAGGCAGTTCAGTTCCATTGAGAAATTCTCACTGCAGTCCGGAAACTGTATAATTTCTGCCCAGTTAGTGGAAATAGAGGCTCAGCTCCTATTAAATGAGTCTCATACACGGGTGCGTCTCATAACGTATAAACTCATTTGGTCTAATTTCATTTTATTATCGTTCATAAGATATAATCAACGTGAGATATACCAACTGTTGATATAATTTCTTTACATATAACATTTATTTATTCTAAAACTTAATTAGTATAAGGTTGTTTGATATAACGTTTATGTAATCGAAAATCATTTGGTCTAACGTTTAATATGTATATTGTTTATTTAATCGAAAATCATTAGGTCTAACGTTTAATATATATAAAAAACGTCATTATGGCTAACACCCCGACTCAGGTTACCCCGACTCGGGATCCTGCCGTTTTGCCTAAAAGATTTTTACAAAATTTCATTATCCAAACAAATTTTAGCAACCTTTTTTTATACCAATGAAATATTTGGAATGATTTTAGTACGCACATTTTCATTTGGTCAAATTTTTACTCGGCAAAATATTACCTGGGACAATGTCATTAAGGCATTTGGTCTTTAATAAAATGATTTATTAATATTATTTTATGAGCGCCAGATCCCCTCTATTGTTGGTGAATCATTTGGGTTAGGTTAGGTTAGAACTGCGACCATTAAAGCGCGAAGGCGAGCGAGTGAAGCGAGTGTGCCGCGGTAGCGGCCGCCGAGCGTCAGATCCCCTCTATTGTTGGTGAATCATTTGGGTTAGGTTAGGTTAGGTTAGAACTGTGACCATTAAAGCGCGAAGGCGAGCGAGCGAAGCGAGCGTGCCGCGGTAGCGGCCGCCGAGCGCCAGATCCCCTCTATTGTTGGTGAATCATTTGGGTTAAGTAAGGTTAGAACTGTGACTAGCGAAAGAAAATATTTTTATTCAAAAGTAAACAATCATAGTTTTAAATGTTCTCATTTAAAACCATTACACTTGCTACCTACCTACCTATCTTAGCGCAGGTGGTAATCAGTTACTTTACTAGATTAAGCACACTAGGTGACAACTAACAATAACTTTTGTTGAGCTACCCACAGGCTGCAACATAAAAATAATACTAAATAAACTAACCCGTGTCTATGCAATTTTACTTTGTGTTTTTAAGTAGGCTTTTTCATCATATTAGTCCAAATAAGTCTTATATCTTTTGAGTGGTATGTCAAACGATTTTATATTTAATGTATGTTATGTCAAACGATGTTATATTTAATGTATGTTATGCTTATAAAAATTAGTTATTTTAAAATTATATCAATCGTTCGTTATATTAACTAATCGTTATATTAAATAAAATTATAGGTTCCGTTGTTATATGTTGTTAATATTAGAGATTTTGTTGTTATATCATCTATTACTTACCCCTCATACACTTCGTAAAATTATAAATAGCATATCTTACGCGGACGGCATGGTGCTGCTGAGTCCCTCGATTGAGGCACTCGGGCGATTGCTTGAGGTTTGTGAGAGATACGTCTTGACTCACGGCCTCCTGTACAATGTGAAGAAGAGTGTATTCATGGTGTTTGGGGTGACTGCAAAGGGTCATAGAGCAGTGCCGCCGGTGTACCTATATGGTGTTGCTCTAAACAGAGTGCCCTGTTTTAGATACCTGGGACACATAGTAGCCGAGGATCTTAAGGATGACCAGGACATAGAACGGGAACGGAGAGCGTTGTCGGTCCGATGCAATATGTTGGCCCGTAGGTTTACAAGATGTACGAGACCGGTCAAGATTACCCTTTTCAAGGCTTATTGCCAGTCATTTTACACATGCAGCCTGTGGGTCAAGCATACACAGCGGGCCTACAACGCTCTTCGTGTCCAGTACAACAACGCCTTCCGGGTGTTGTTGGGGCTACTGCGATTCTGTAGCGCGTCAACCATGTTTGCTGAATCTACTACCGATAGTTTTTCAGCAATCATGATTAAAAGAACGGCATCATTGCTACGCAGGATTCGTGGGAGTGCCAATGGCATCCTGAAGGTGATTGGGGATAGGCATGAATTAGTATAATTGTAGGTTTTATTTTTGTTTTACTTTATTTTTAATGAAATGCAAGTACTAACATAGTTACGTAAGTTGTATCACTAACAAAGATCTATGGAGAAAGTTTCTGAAATAAACGTTTTATTATTATTATTATATACCTGTCAACCCCTTCAGGTAATACAGGCGAGCTATTGTAGGTTTTAAGACTCTTTTCGGAATTATTTTGTGTTTTTGCCAAACCAATTTTATTAAACTAATTGATTCAAGTTTCCACTCACGTTCTGATGACATGACAACGGATGATAGTCTTGATCCTCTCTGATTATTGGAGGACACACTGGATGGCTATACGGCTGTCAAAAGAAAATAATTCATTTAAATAAGTTGGTGAAATTTCACAAAATGTGACGGGAACATAAATATAAAAAACATTGGTTGTCTGTAAAGTCGGTTTACGGATGATAATTTTACGTGATAACGTCATAAGAAAACATTCGATCGTGCCTCTCTATCGCTTGTTCCGCGCTCTCGCTTGCACACTCGGCTCAGACGGAACGTGACAATGAGCCATGCTTGTTCGTGCGTGCAGCCGGCGTTCATAGATTTATAAGACGTTATCACGTCAAAAATGGTGTTATTTTGTCTTATCTTACACAAACATGAAAAAAAAATCGGAAATAATATTTTTGACAATTGTTTTATATTAATTATTGCTGAGATAAGATTGCGGCTATAAGAAAGTTATCAAATCAAATGTAGAGCCAAGGCCGTAACTCCACAAGGCCTATCTCTACAAACCTTACATCTTCAAAATGTACGACTTGGCCGTCGATTGATTGCAAAATTTTGCCAAATTTTTCTAGGATATTCTGGTAGAAACGGATATTGTAGTAAGCACAAATCCTTTTAAATAAGAATTTAAGTAACCTAAGGGTGCTATATTTTTTCCGACAATGACTTCCTAAAAAAAAAAATTTAAGGTATTAGAGAAATATTGAGACTACGATTAGAATGCAAACGTTATCAAGAATACAGGAATTACCCCTCAGGAGTTTAGCTTCCTATCGTGCTCTGTTTTCAAAAAAGAGATTCATAAACCTCCAAAAGACCGACCCGATCGTAGATCTATATAATAGACAAGGCCTACTTTTTCATTTGTCACTCTCGATAAGTGAAAATCCAAGACAGCGGCTGCAAGAAATTCAAAATGGCGAAAATTTGTACATTTTTGCAGCCTTCATCTTGGATTTTCATTTTGACCTGACTACCTGCTTCAGCACCCTCGAAAACCATGAAAACGACACCGATGACGAAAAATTTTAAATTTTTTGCAGCCTTCGTCTTGGATTTTGTCTTCACTATTGGCTGCAGCACCCTCGAAAACAATGAAAACTATCTCTCTCTCGTGTCTCTTTCTATTACACATAATAAAAAAAAAACAATAAGTGAAAACAAAACACAAACAGAATACCTTGCCATCACTCACTGACATATTGGGTATACATTAAAACCGAGTACATCCCGAGGACAGTCGAGCACTTCCGAAGCGGTGTCGTTACGGTAATAGCGGCGCGAATTCAATGGTTTTTTCCCATCTCAAAAAATGCCCAACGCGCCTAAAGAAGTTTTCACTTCAATAATAATAAAAAGTCGCATGGAGGGAGCATAAAGCTTTTTCGTTACGTGACGATATGTCCTCGTACCAGTTTACTCCTACCGTAAGCTCCATAATAGAACTTCGTTCCAAAAAGATACTCACATAATTTATGAAAGCTTTCACCCCTTCCCTCACCCTCTTAGACATATCTCGAACGCATCTAACATCGTAGCCCCTGACAGGCCTGTCGTGATGCTCATCCTTCTTTCTGTCCCTTGTTGGAGCGTCCTCAGTCTTCTTCGCACGGATGGTGACATCTGGCTCGTAAGTACGACTTCGAGTTGCTTTACTGAATGTGGCTTTCGTTTCCAGGACATGTCGGGACGAGTGTTCCGAGATTCGAGATGGAGAATGTGAGTTTCTGAAGGTTCTTAATACTGGGGAAGAGGGTGGTGGTAATGTAGTTATGATTTTCGTCGGTTATAAACAAAAAAATGCAGTTCCACACACTTCGAACGCGTAGGGTATTGTACTTTTCTATGAAACTGCAGATTTTTTTGATAACTGACGAAAAATTTGAATGTGTGCGTGAAGACGAGTATCGTCAGCACACACACACACACTTCCGACTTCGCCATTGTCTCGGACGGTACCGAGAGCTCCTGCGCTTACACACACATTCACAGCGTGTTTGTACACTTGGTTAAAAATACTATACCAGCAGGGGTAAGACACTAACAGTAGGAATGGCTTTCATTTTGACAGTTCAACCACATTCATTGCGTTATTTACGTTGTTGAGCAGACAAATTTTTCGAACGTACAAAGCAATGGATTATCAATTTCCTTCAAAATGGTCCAGATTGTGACTGACAGTGTGTTACGCAATTAGGGTGCAGGACTAATACTGGCACTTGGCGTATAAATTTGCGTTAATCTTCGCGTTATTTCATTAATACAAAATTATCTTTATTTCAGTAAGTACAGGGTTTGTTTTGCATTACCCAAGTAACGCAAATGTTTTGACAAATATGCCAAGAGTCTATGGCAAAGTAGAGTCATTATTAGATACTATTTCACCCTAAATGTAAAACAAAACATAATACACTTACCGCCCTTGTTAGGTTGAGTGTAATTGACGAGTCTCTCCATGACTTCCGAAGACCTATCAGGAGAGAGGCAGTTAGGATACTTCCTCAGGGACCTGGCGAATTCATCCACCACGCGGGAGGGTTGGGGGGAGTAGACTGACCCTGCAAAGTATTAATGTTACAATATCGTTTGGAACACGGAGTGGTAGATAATTTTTGGAAGGCCTGCTACTGTTTCCCGGACCTAATTGTGGGAGTAGTTTCTGAAAAGTGATGTATTCTATATAATAAAAAGTGATTTTTTCTAAATAATTATCTACCTACATAATATATTCAAGTTTTCATGATTTTCCTTTTATAAAATTAGAGCCGGGCCTGATTGGGCCCCAATTCTGTATGGTAATTATTATTCCCCGCGTAATCTCATACGTGGTATTTTGACAGTTTAAAACACGCCAAGGGCAAGCCGGCGGTGGGCGCGTTCACTGCGGCGGCGAGCCGCCCACTATCTGAACGCGCCCAAAAGGTGGTAGCCGTAAGGCTGATCCGGGGCTACCGCACGATCTCGGGTGAGGCGTCAAGCCTCCTTGCCGGAATGCCGCCATGGGATCTGGAGGCGATAGTCCTCGCGTGCCTGTCATCCCGCCGCATCCAATACTGTTCCAATCTAGTGCGAGTGTGGTGCCTCTAATCAGACCATGTCCCACTTACTGGAGTGCCCTAAGTGCCCGCTCACCTGCGCCTTGAAAGACTTAAAGAATGCCACTGATGCCGCAATTAACGTGGTCACATACTGGGCTCCAGCAATATAAAATATCGAAGAATAGTACCATCATCTGCCCAGACTTTTCCTAACTGGCTGCAACTTGGCTGTTGGGGTCGGCTTCCAGTCTAACCGGATGCAGCTGAATACCAGTATTTTACATGAAGCGTCTGCCTATCTGACCTCCACATCCCATTGACTGGGTAATACGATACCCCTTGGTAAGACTGGTTGTCACACAGAACAGTTAAACTTCTTTTATCTGTTCTGTGGGTTGTCAGACTTCCGGGCTTCTGATGACCCGTAACTCCATGAATAACAGCCGGGACCAACGGCTTAACGTGTTTTCCGAGGCACGCAGGGGTCTTGCTATGTAAAGATCCATCCACGGACCAACCGCGGCAAGCGTAGCTTAACCTGATCGATCGAACCGTGCGGCTGTTATTGCTTAGCTACAGCCAAGAAGAGTAGTATCGACACGAAAAGAAGAAGAACAAGAATACTACTGTCAACTACGACTACTGCTCACCTCGATCAGGCCAACACATGCCTCCTCGGAAGCTGTTGACAGGAGAACTGGCTCTGATTTGAGCGCTGTTTACGCCACTACCAGCACCTCCCACGATGAAGTTTCCATGACCTGTCAGATAAGTCATTAAGGTTCTCATCATCTTTACCGCCAAAAGACGTGTAAAGCTGGACCTACCTCAAGTGTTGTCACGTTTGTGCTTCTCGCATTACGATAAGGGGCACGTTCATGAAAATAGAAAGGATAGTATCCTGGCTATAATATGACACATCGAGCTTTAGAAAGAGACTGCCACACAGGTGTGAGTGACAGAGACGACTTTTTTTTACATAGGACAGACAGTCGGAGATATTGCTTGAGCTGAATTTGTTGGTACTTAAGTGAGATGTCTTAAATGTAACTTAGGTATTATGGACATAGCCCAAAAAGTTTTCAATACTGCCCATGATGAATACTATGAATTTAATAATACTCAAGGTGACAAGAAGAAGTGCACAACTTACCACACTGACCTCTAATAAAAACAAGTACGCTGGACTAAAAATATACTAAGATATGAAATGACAGTTGTTTTTTTTTTTGCCCATTCAAAGCGCCCCCGCTCGAGCGTCTCAGGAACTAAAATTGACAAACTGTTGCAAATGGCTGCAAATGGATTTAGGTCTAAATCGTGGAATAAGACTTTTTTGTGTATTTGGTGTTTACTACTAGATATATTTAGAACATTTTTATCATGAGAGTATGCGCATTTTGTAAAACTCACTAGCAAAAATAATAGTTCCACGGACGCTCACGTTGTCATCAGCGCCAAAATGGCGAAAATCAAATGTCTTCGTTTTTCATCGATAGTATGATGTCCAGCGTACTTTTATAATATAGGTCACTGACTTACCAGGATAAAGGTTAGGTCGTTGTGGTGGGAACTCCGCTAACTGCTCCGGCGGTGATGTAGGACGCATATTGCAGTGCATCGTCTGGTTGAGAAACTTATAAGCTATAACCAACCATTATCATACAACACACATACACACACATGTACATTCAACAAAAGAGATAAGCATGCAGGATCGTCGGATTATAGTTGAAGTTTAGTAAGAAACTGATGGATGTTCTCGAATAAAACTTAATTTTATTAATGGAAAACAAACAGCTCATTTATCAAGTTAAATTTCAGCCAACAACATCCATCGGTTTCTTACTAAACTTCAACTATATCCGACGATCCTGCATACTTATCTCTTTTGTTGACTGTACCTATGTCACAACATTTTATTTGATTTTGTATGAGCTTTCTCTAGTATCACATTTAATTAATTATCTTAATTTATTATAACGGACACACACTTCCCTATACTCGTATTTGTTATTTTAGCGTTGGTATGGCACTCGCGGGTTGCAGCTGAAACTCAGCGTCAGGTGGTGCTAAGGAATTAGCCCTTTATGTTCCGGGGTAGCGGTAACCCTTTCGGACAATCCCGCTGAAATCGGGACACGGGTGGGTTTTAGTCAATAAGAGTCTGACACTCCCTTCCGCTCCACCCAGAGCGGTAGGAGTCACTTGATGATTTCCCAACCTCAAAAAAAAAAAACCGGCCAAGTGCGAGTAGGTCTCGCTCACGAAGGATTCCGTACCACTATACAATATTTAACACTACATATATAAAAAAATCACGTTTTTTGTATGGGAGCCCCCCTTAAATATTTATTTTATTCTGTTTTTACTATTTGTTGTTATAGCGGCAACAGAAATACATCATCTGTGAAAATTTCAACTGTCTAGCTATCACGGTTCATGAGATACAGCCTGGTGACAGACAGACGGACGGACAGACAGCGAAGTCTTAGTAATAGGGTCCCGTTTTTACCCTTTGGGTACGGAACCCTAAAAAAAGACAATTTATTATTTATTATTAGCGTGTGATGTCCCACTGCAGGGCAAAGGCCTAGGCTCCCTACTCTCTTTCCACTTCTCTCTGTTCAAAGCTGCTAAGGACCAGTTCTTGTTGAAGGAGTCCAGCTCATCGCGCCATCTCCGTCTGGGCCTGCCACGATGTCGCTTGCCATTAAGAGGGACCCATTGGGTCGTTAGTTTGGCCCATTGTTCGTCTGACATGCGGCAAATGTGTCCAGCCCAGTTCCATTTTAGCGTGGCAGCTTTCCAAGTGACATCAGTTATCTTTGTGATGGAACGGATGGTCGTATTCCTAACCCGGTCTGTTATTTTGATACCTAGAATACGCCGTTCCATAGCAATAGTCGATGATAAAAAACTTTTTTACAAAAAAAACAACCGACTTAAAAAAAAACTACAAAATGATAAATAACTTTAATTTCGGAAGTCGGTGTCGTTGGTTCCGCATTTTCGTTTTTTGACACCGACTTCCGAAATTAAAGTTATTTATCATTTTGTAGTTTTTTTTTAAGTCGGTTGTTTTTTTTGTAAAAAAGTTTTTATTTTTCACTTTTTAGTTGTACCTACTCCACACAAATTCAAATAACACTAGTGCATTGAGGAATTGAAGACACCGACTAGAAGAATCATCAAAATTCGCATAGAAATGCCGGAGATGCAGTACATTTATGCATATAACATCGTACATAAGAATAATTATATAATGTATTATATACTAAAACCTTCCTGAAAGTATGTAGATCACATTAGTGAAAGAATTATCAAAATCGGTTCATTATTTTTTGAGAAAATCGCGGACAAACAAACATACATACATACATACATACATACATACGGGTCGAATACAGAACCTCCTTTTTTGAAGTCGGTTAAAAAGAGTGGGTAGTCTGGGTTGTACCTTGTACATAGAAGCGTATCTCCCATCAACAACCTGGGCATCTCTGTCGCACTGGGGCGCTGACAGCTGACTGACTGGATCCGTGCTGTTCTCCTTCGTTAACTTAAGTGGACACTGCTGTGTGGACGCGTTCATCACATTGATAATGGGTGCTGTGCGTTGAGGCGTCGGCGCCGGTTGTGGTTGTGTTGCTAGAGAAAAATAGCCTTTATTTCCTCTGACCATAATACATAAACAATTAATAACATTACTATTGGGATTTCGGTAATATTTCAATAAGACACGTTAGGTTTCTGTATAAACGATATTTACAATAGAGCAAAAAAGGGGCATGACATTTGTCTACACCAAAAAGAAAAAGGCAACGGCGTCACCCGTAACAGAATACGGAAACTAAATGCATATGTCTACGAAGACACTCTTTAGCAAATTGTTTACAAAGACATCTATCTTATAAATTTATATTTATTCAACAATTACATTAATCCTAATAACATTTTGTCTTATGGATGTTATCAATTACCAGCGGTCAGGATGTTTTGCGACATAGGACTCCTCTAATTGCCCTTCACATATTCCTGTCCAGAGCTGTTCTTTGCCAACTTTTTGGCAGATCATCCTCCCCACCTTTTCACCTGTCTTTCCCCGCGTCTTTTTCCATTGCTCGGGTAGATATTATACTGATAGCTGTTGTCTAAAATGTCGTAGTATTGAAGACGTTTTTGATAACTACTTTTTGAAGGGCGTTGAGTAGACTCGAGGATTATTTTGAGGAAACGACATATTTTATAGGCGAATTTAATGAATTGTATATATCTAAGTATGATGGAAAGATTGGATAAATCAAAATTTTCTAAACTACATTTGGAATGTAGGTGCTTGGATGTGGCATAGTTCGATGAATTGTGATGGAGAGGCCTATTTTAATAAGCTTTAATAACGGGATTAAAGCTAAATAAAAGATCATTCATAACTTCACTGGACTACCGAAAAGCGCCTTTCAAAACAGTAGCACTACTAAAAAAACAATTTAAATATATGCGGGTCACATCAGCCGCATGCAGAATGATCGCTGGGCAAAAGTTTCCACACAATAGGTGCCTGAAGATAGACGGCGCCACCGATGGCGGCCCAGAAAGCGGTGGCGAGATGACCTGGACGCGTACCGCCAGGGCTGGTTCGAGGTGGCGCGGGAAAGGAGTTCCTGGAAGGACTTGGGGGAGGCCTTTGCCCAGCAGTGGGACAGTATAGGCTAAACAAGAAATATATGTATTTTCTAACTGTGCTTGCGCAAACTAGGATTCATATCGCATCGGTGGAATAATGTCACCAGTTTACTACTGGTTCTCATCTTGTGAAAGCAGTGTTTCTAACTGTACATACTTCTGTTTGCCATAGTCTAGCACTGATATAGGTACAGACGCCAGCACATCAATCTACTAAAATATGTCAAATTTCTTTAATAGATTTCAACTTTATCGCTAAAGCATAAAGCAAAGTTGATTGTGAAAATTTGACAGTTTCGGGTAGCTTGAGGTGCTGGAGTCTGTACTATAGTTGTCTAGAAGTAATCTCACTAGTGTTAGGCAGTAGAGTGTACTGTCGGTGGTTGCCGTCCAGCAGCGTGACCGCCAGCCCTGCTTCCCGCAAGCCCCTCACCACCGCCACCATCCCGTCGCCCTCCATAGTAACAGCTCAGTTCTGGTCCGAAGGGATATGCTGCGGAAGAAAAGACTATATGATCACCTCATTCTGTACTAACCACAGAATGAGACCACACACACCACACACGAACTACGCATCATACTGACGTCACGCAAAAATCCTGCATCGCGCAAGCAGAGTTTACAATGTCCCGACATCAATCGTCGGGCAGTTGTCCACCAGACACGACATCCTTGTAGTTGGAGGATCCTCCCTTTTCTATAGAGGATGAGTGAACTTTAAACCCTGTAGGTACCTCATACCTTTATAGGTCTAATTAAACTAATCAAGAATACACTTGAAAATAAATCCGACATATCGTCGCTGAAGTTGTAACACTGCGTAACTTAAAAACTAGTGGGTTGTGAAAGTTAGATGAAAATGTAATTTCGATAGATCTCTAGTTATTTTCAGTTGGGCAGCATTTGGAAAACTCCGTCAATTCTTTTTCTCGCTTATCCCGCATTGTTTAAAGACTAAGGTCTTCAACCAGTGCGTCCTGCCCGTCATGACATATGGTGCCGAAACGTGGACACTGACGGTCGGGCTAGTCCACAAATTCAAGGTCGCCCAGCGCGCTATGGAGCTATGCTGGAGTCTCTTTGAAGGACAAAATCAGGAAGGAAATTGTCCGGAAAAGAACCGAAGTTACCGACATAGCTTGCAGAGTAAGCAAACTGAAGTGGCAGTGGGCTGGCCATGTTTGTCGAAGGACCGATCCAATGGCCGGTGGAGCAGACGAGTCCTTGAGTGGAGACCGCGTATCGGCAAGCGTCGTGTGGGACGCCCACCAGCGACGATGGACGGACGACCTAAAGAAAGAGACTGGGATGGACTGGATGCGGAAGGCGGAGGACAGTGTTGTGGCGCAGCCTGGTCTGTCCAGCAGTGGACTGCAATAATCTGAGTTGATTGATTGATCTAGTTATTTTCAAGAATAAGGTGCTTTAGCGTTGTACTTACAGACATCTTCAGTAATCTTAAACAAGAATAACACAAATCAGGCCTACAGGAAGCCTGCCAATCGTCACAGTGTGGTATGGGCCTAGAAAAAAATATCGCGATATAGATAACCAGTTATCACAAGGGCTGCTAGCTGCTGGATGATAGTAGCCGAGGATCGAGTTGAATGACGAGCGATTGGAGAGGCCTATGTCCCGCTGGACTGCTCATGATGATGTTGGTGAAAGACAACGGGGCCTTCATCTAAGTTAACTTAGTCTCCGAGGTACTCCTTGTAGAAAGAATGATCACTCATCCAGTCGGCTAAGCACAGCAAGCGAAAGGGATATTAAAGCTATAAAGAGTGGAGTGTCCAAATAATGACACACTACAACCCCAAAACTTGTTTAGCTTATCCAGCCTACAATGTACCCACTGCCGGGACACAGGCCTCCTTTTTGCAAGAGGGAACGGGCCGGAATCCACCTCGCGGACAGTGCCGTTTGGTAGATGTTACAGGTCTTGTAATTTTTGGTTCTAGGACATGCCGGTTTTCTCACGATGCTTACAAAGCTTGTCTGTCATGGCCAAAATCAATAGAGTTTCAGGCAAGTGCCTACTTGGTTAAAACCCCCAAAAGCTGACAACTACTTCATACTACTTAACATTACAAGCTGCTTCGACAGCCGAAAACGACATTTTCACCGCAATTTTTTCACCGTGCGGTGTAAATCATGCGGTTAGTCGCATTAATTCGTAGTGCTATGCTGCGGGCTGCGAGCTTGCACCTCGCGGACGACGCGTAGTTAGCGCGCTGGCGGCTAGCCGTAGCCTAAATTCGAGGCGACGCGACGCCTTGCGGTGCAGTTGCCGTGCCCGTATACTGTGCCATGACCTTGATTCACAAAGCGGAGGCCTAGACCTAGCTATATAGCTCCAGCCCAAGCGAATCGAAGCTCAATATGCACCTCAGAATACAGATGAGATATGCACCAAGGAACTTGCTGTTGTCGTAAAACGAAAGTATATGCAAAATATTTAAAAAAGCCGTTAGGATACTTACATGTCTCGCTAGAATTTACGTAAAATGTGTTAATATCACGTTCAAATAATAATGCCACAGCAATTTAACTTTAACTTCAACAGTTCCTTTACAACAATTTAGAATTTTGTGATCTATCTGCTAGAATTTTTCCTCTATGCTGCTACGAGTAGAGATGTCGGAATAAAACTGACAGGTTTCTTTTGATTTTCTTTTGAATTCAAAGTTGACAATGTTTTCAAGAAGGATGAATAGCATTAACTATACCTTTTCACATTGACTGCCTCGTTGGTATACTTGGTATAGTGTTCGCAAACGCTACTTCTGAGCATCTTTTTCTTTTTTGTGTCGCTGGCACGACATTATTTCAGATCCTGTTGGCCTAAAACTTTGCCACTTCCACGGAGTGTCGGTGGTAGCCCAGAGGTCACTTTGACTGCATGTTTTTAGACTGAGCAGGATAGGAGATAGAGCATATTGCTGAACATAAGGTCCTGGGTTCTATTCCCAGGCCGGCCAGGCGTGATGTTATGTTATATATATGTCGCAGCCAACTGATTAAATTAGCAGTTTAGTTAACCGCCTGGCCTTTAGACACGACACGTCTCACAAATGTAACCGGACAGATGGGCATAGATCGTCACTCACTGGACGCCTGAGGCAGGACATCGCCGTTGAGGTAGACCAAGGCGAAGGTGGTGTGACGATCTAATATCATTTGCTGGGCCAACATGTCCAGAGATCGCACAAGACAGGAAGGTTTGGAAGAACAACGGGGAGGTCTTTGCTCAGCAGTGGGACACCAAATAGGCTAACAAAAAAAAAATTAACGGAAAAAAGGATGTGTGCATATATGTCCACATGATAGAAGTGAAAACTTACGACTGGAGCCGAGTATACGGGATACAGCACCACCAACCGTCTGGAGCCGAGTATACCCGATTCAGCGTCACCGACCCGAGCGTGACGGTTCCAGTTTCGTTCACTGTTCAGAAAGAGCGCAAAGTGCGCCTAAAGAAGTTTTCGCTTCAATAAATATTGGTAAATACACGTCCTGTACTTGTATTTTGTACCTTTGTACTTACTCTTTGCTTATAATTTATTTATTTATTTAATACTTCAAGCACATAATGTACAGAGGCGGACTTAATGCCATAATTATGACACAATTCAACTTTTCTCTCACTCACCTGTGTTATACGAGTACTTGTTTAATCACTGACCCTGTATTACACAAATGGAGGTCAGTGTGTTTAATAGAGGTCAGTCTTTTCTCTTCTCTCTTCTTCCCGTAGCCAATCCTAGAAAATCGAAATCGCTTCCTATGTCGAAAACCGACACCACAGACCATAGACAAAGAACATGGACTTATTGACCGACACCACAGAGTACTTTTTGATAATCCGACAAAATTAAAAAACACATCCAAACTTATTTTGTACAGAGACAACATATACTTCGTGATTTTGTATCATTGTACCCACTGATGTCCCCAGTTTTTTGTACTAAGATTGAGCACCCTGACCGACACACAAGTGACAACATGATATGATTTTATAAAAAAATATTTAAAATTCCTTAAGTAATAAAAAAAAAACATTAAATTACAACACACCTTAAATTAGGTATGTACTAGGGAGGCAGATTATAAAGAAGTAATAGAAGAAAATTGGTACCGAAGAGCAATGACGTTGAAAGACGAGGTCTTCACTTTGGTCCAAGAATTATCCAGCACTGGGCTTTCTGTCACCCTCATTGGAGCGCCAGACAGAAGTTCTAAAGGTATAACAACATATAACATACCATCACAGCCGTATTCCACAAAGACCAATCCAGACGTAGCACCTATCCACTCACTCTCCCCACATTTCGTTAGTTATTATAATATAATCAGCCTACACTGTTCCCACTACTTGGACCTTGGACACAGGCCTCCTCTATTCGAGGAGTGGGATGTCATCTATCACAGGGGCCCAGTGCGGGTAGATAGATGTCACATGTCTTCGAATTTTTGGTTCTAGGACATGCCGGTTTACTCACGATTTTTTTCTTTTACGGTTTTGAGAGCAGTGGTGATGGAATTATTTACATAAAGTAAAGCGCCTGTCTCGCGTGGTGGATTAGAGCCCACTCCCTCTCATAGAGAGAAGTCCTGTGTCTCAGCAGCGGGAATATTTTAGGCTGATTATACTAAGTGCTACCTTTGGTTCGAACCCGGACGACCTGCAACTCGTTAGTTGGGGCCGAAACCACTTTGCCACAAATGTACTTAAGTATCTTTTAGGCGGATGTCAGACCACTAGAGCTCCGTCGCGTGGCATGGCGCGTTGTAGTGTGAGATCCGCCTTATCCCTTCTTAATATTCCACGTCTCACAGGTTCAAAATCTTCAGACATAATATACAAAACTTTAGAGCAAACGAAATCATCAGAGGACTGCGATGCAAACAATCCTACAAGGGATATTGAAGATACAGGTTAGTTCCACTGTTAGCACAGCTGTTATAGTCCGCGCGGAACTAGTTGGCCGCGCCTTAGGTATGTGAGCGGTGGGACGGAGGGGCGGGGGCGCATTAATTAGTACGTGCGTTGCGAACCGCCGCCTCACCCCTGTCCCTACCTCAGCGGCCAACTAGTTCCGCGCCGACTATGGTCCAAGTTGCCCAGAATGTTACCATTTTCTAGATAAACCCTCTTATTTATAAACGTTGCTAAAGGTTAAGCTTAGTGAGAGGGGCTTGTGGCTAAGCAATAACAGCCGCACGGGTCGATCGATCAGGTTAAGCTACGCTTGCCGCGTTGGTCCGTGGATGGGTGACCAACTTTACATACCAAGCCCTTGGTCCCGGCTGTCATTCATGGGTCTTTGACAGTCGTTACGGGTAGTCAGAAGCCCGAAAGTCTGACAACCAGTCTTACCAAGGGGTATCGTATTACCTAGTCAATGGGTTGTGGAGGTCAGATAGGCAGTCGCTCCATGCAAAATACTGGTACTCAGCTGCATCCCGTTAGACTGGAATCCGACCCCAACATAGTTGGGAAAAGGCTAGGCAGATGATGGTGCTTAAAGTTAATTTATTTATTTTAGTACATGGAAGACTTACAGCTAATAAAAATAAACACAAAAGGAAACCATAGTCACCCGAAAGCCAATTACAAATCCTCACGTATTGACTAAGAATAATTATTTATGGTGTGAGCACAAAAACAAAAAACACATCGCCTAAATTAAAGTAAGAATAGAATAGAATAGAATACTCTTTATAATGTACACCATATAAATTACAGACATAAATATAGAAACTTTACAATGGGTGACACAATGGGCGGTCTTATCGCTAAAAGCAATGTTGCGAAGAAGCAATGGACTAAAATAATAGAGAAACTGATAAAAAAAATAACAAAAACAAATAATATTAACCTACCGTTCGCTACTTGAAAAATTTGAGGATTAAGGTGAATGCGCAGTGGTAGACCGCAAAATTCAAATTTTCTTACGTTTTTTGCAATTTGCAGGTCAGTGTCAGGTTGTATTTTGATCAAAATATGATTCGCGACTTATTATATTATTAAAAAGGAGGGTTATGATTTTGACCGGATGTATGTATGTTCATCTGTTCCCTCATAACTTCAAAATTACTTGTAATAATTTAACAAATGAGGTATCGTTAGAAGCGTCTTGACCGTCCGCTGGTTATAGGCTTTGTGACGTCACACTAAATTCAATATGGCGCCCTCTAGAAGACAAAATAATGAATTTAAAAATAAAAGGTTTTGGGATGGTGCCTTGTGGGGTATCAAATGAAAGGGCTTAAATGTTAGTACAGCGGCATGCGACCACGGGAAGGTACTTTCTTGTTTCATTCTTTTCACTAGTCGGGTTTTAGTTTTTAAACTTTTTTTCTTTCTTCTTTTTGTATCTAGGTCATGAAGAACCAGACATTTTCCAACACAATGATTTCAAGAAGCAGAGATACAGCTCAATGTCAGCAGAAGTCTGTTTCACGAGAGACAGACCAATATTGAAAAAGAAAATGGCGAACAAGATGGACGTCAGATATGCAAACATAACACAGAAGATTAAGTCTTCTTGTTTACTGGTAAGTTATCATGACATCACGCTTATATTCCACGAAGGGTTAGGCTGAGGTGCACCTATAATATACCCACATTTCGCCAGTCATGTTTGTCCCATGTAGAGTTTACGGGGGCAATTACGATCGTGGGTATATTCCGATGGATGATAATTTCTACCAAACGCAGCGGCATTTTTATATTGGCAACATATTGATTAGACGCCATTTTATCGCCCGCCGCCCCTTTCGCCTTTGATATATAAAATGCCACTGCCTTTGGTAGAAATTATCATCCAACGGAATATGTCCACTATCGTAATTGCCCTAGTAAACTGTACTTAATATGAGGCGAGCCTATTGCCATCAACACCGATCCAGACTCCGAGCTGCTACTGGGAAATTCCTAATGGAAAAAACCCAGTAACGCGTTGCCCGATCCGGGAATCGAACTCAGGACTTCATGCTCAGCAGTAGCGCTTGCGACAACTACACCAATGAGGCAGACTCGTAAGTTGTGTATAACTTTCAAAATGAATTACAATTAATTCGCCATTGAAAAGGGAGGATTCTCCAACAGACAGGTGTTGTGTCGGGCTGTCGTATAAATTATGCACATTTCGCGGAAAACTTTGCTTGCGCGATGTAGGATTTGTGGCTACATGGCGCAAACTATGGGACTGCTACACCTCGGCGACTAGACGCAGCGACAGGCTGCGGCCGACAATTTTCTTTTTCGGATAAAATGTACGGAACAGCTAATTTGTTTTTAATAACGGATGAAAAATTTCAACGCAGGTGGGTTCAGGACCACTGAGGAGGGGACTGAATCCATGGTAACAGGTTGCGCTTGCGCGTCGATGTCCCTGCCACCCTGTATTTTTGTCAAAGCTCCGTACACTTGGCGTTGAGTTGTACAGTCGCAACGACAGGCTTTTTGTCGCAACGACTGGACGCACAGTTTTCGCTGGCATTCAATATTCAAAATTATTATTTTTACCGGTTCCAAATTTTTACAGGCTATTCTACCCATGAATATGAACAACTTTCATTAGTGGACCAACTCTGAAATCACGAAAAAAACAGCTGTTTAATACAAAAGTTCAATATCTACTTGACCAAAATGTATGGAACAGCTGATTTTTTTTTCTCGTGATTTTAGAATTGGTCCCATAGTGAAAGTTGTTCATATTCATGGGTAGAAAACACCCTGTAAAAATTTGGAACCGGTAAAAAATATATCCTGTATACTTTTCCTTCTAGTCCTGCGACCAGCATGTATGTCCGAAGATCCAGGAGAGATTAAACCAACACAAGCGCATTCACCACTCCAAGTTAAAAAAAGAGGAATTTGCTGGCGGTACTCGGATGCGAACGCGTGATCGAGCAGTAAGTTTACAAATCCTTCTTCTTAGCGTGTAGCAATCTAAATGGACTCGGCCCAGAATTCGGCTACTTGTTTGGCGCCATCACCAGCGTCCATCAGTTCTTATAACGTGCAGCTGACACTGCTGACAGGACAAATCAGTTTACAAATGCTTATTACATAGTTTAAAAAAAAGTCGCCGAAATGTCTGTACGTGCATAACTTCCGAACGACTGCACCAAATTGGATAATTCTGTTTTGTTGTGTTCGGTATTGCCAGGACAAGGTTTGCATAAAAGAAAATTTCGGAAATTAGAAAAAAAAAACACGACTTAAAAGGCTTCGAACCCAGGCAGGCGCTTTACTTCGTGTAATTTATTTCATCACCACTGCACATTGCTCTAAAAACGGTGAAGGAAAACATCGTGAGGGAACCGGTAAGGCCTAGAACCAAAAAATCGAAGACATGTGATATCTTCCAATACATAGAAGGCCCGCGTTGTAGCCCACTCCCTCTCACAGAGGAGGCCTATGTCCCAACAGTGGGAATTTTATAGGCTGATTATGATGATTATACCCGCGCCTGCACGGAGGTCGATAATTATCCGACGGGAACGTACTACCGGGATAAAAAAGTATCCTATGTCCTAACCCAGGCCATAGTCTACAGTACGCGCCACGAAAGATGAGACTTGACTTTTATCTTAAACTTTATTAGTTCGTAATAAATATTATAATATTGTTAAGATTTTTTATCTAAATGTCATCGATAAATCCCTGAATAGATATACACATTATGGGTAGGTCCTGTAACTATTTCGTACACGACTTACCTGCGCAAACTCCCTACTACTGAGCTTGTCAAGTCTCATTTTTGGTGGCGCGTATTATACCTGTATATTAACCTTTTAATCGCTTACGTCGGATTAATCCGACAAATATTTTCGTGTCCATTCCGCCAGGGTCGTACATATACGACCAAATAACATATGCACAGCTCGTTTAATCTGTATTATTATTACATCATCACAGCTCGTTTCATCGGTAGGTATTTATTTTTCGTTTTTTTTTTTTCGGGCGCTGGGGGCACGACAACTCGTGTAAAGTCGGGCGGTTAAAAGGTTAAACATCGAAATCGTTCAGCCGTTAAAATGTGAAAAGGTAACAGACAGACAGAGTTACTTTCAGATTCACTTTTTTATGGATAATATCAGCCTATTAAATGTATACCACTGTAGAACGAAAGCCTTATCTAATACGTGGAAGGATGAAAACGCAAGCTAGCACAATTTTTTTCACTTTTTTTAAAAAAAATTTATATAATCTTAACTTTTTCATAATATTATAAATGCGAAAGTAAGTTTGTTTGTTTGTTATCTTTTCACGCCTTTAAACCACTGAACCGATCATCCTGAAATTTTGCATTTATATACGTTGTCAGGTGTACAGAAACGGACATAGGATACCTTTCATCCCGAAAAAAAGTGCTGTTCCCGAGGAAAACAACAATAACGACATTATGATATTAGATGGCGCCACGTGTATATTGAACTTTGTCACATTATTTAATTCTGAGGTGGTACAGTTCAGGTCAGCTAGTTTTAAATAATTTTTGTTTTCTTGTCCAGATAAATGTGTCCCCGACGCTATCGAGGCTGCGGTTACCAAAATTCACCCTGCCCATAATGGACGAGGGTCGCAGCGTCCAAACTGACATCACCATGAGAGACTTCAGCCCAATCCGCCTCTTCAAACGAAAGCCCGCAAACAAATCCATCAGTTATCACGACACCAATGAAATACCCCTAAAAAAAACCGAAACCAGGAATATATTACCAATAAGAAACCATTATAAAGATCATTTACAAATGTTAGTGTTGGACTGGCTTCGTAACGTACCGATGTTCTTCTCATTAAACATTACAACTCAGTATATTAAGGATAGCGTAGTCTACAATTTAGTCGAGAAAATCAATGCACTTGCAGTAGAAGCTAATCATGGGCCTTACGAAGTTAAAACAAAAACGGAAATTGAGCATTGCTTGAATAAGCTGCCGATGTGGTTACACGGGACGAAACAAGATCAAATACTCTTCAAAGACAATCTGAAAGACAGACTTTGGCATAAAATTATCGGACTGAATAAAAACTTCCTCGGTATAAGTTATGAGAAAGCGGTAGACAAAAAAGTGGACGAAAACGAACGACAAAAGAATGAAAACGTAAAAACTAATTTACCGTATGAGAGAGAAATGGTGGATTGGTCACTTTGGTTGCAGTTTGATCCTACGGAAGGTGTAACTAGACAACACGTAGTAGATTTGCTAATGGAGAAACTATCACCATTGCTAAAGATACCTCTTCATACAACGAGCTACAAGCTTATCTTAAAAGGTGAGATCATCGACATTTTAGATGATCTGCCGTTAACTTTCACAAGTCCAAGATATAAAACTGTGCAACTGAACAAGTTGGCTGAAGAACTTGCTAACAGATTATTGAGTTTACAAATAAAACAGGAATCTAGTTATAAAAATAAGGGGATTACTCCAACTTCTGTGTACCATCAGATAGCTAGCGACGTGACAGGGCTACCCATATCTAAAATGCTTTATACTTATAAAGATTTAGTATCACACAGAGTTGGTGAATGCTTAGACAGACTCCCAGTCTGCAACCGAAATGACCTTAAAACTGAAATATGTTCATCGTTCTTAGATTCGAAAGCTTGCATACAAGCAGGCAATGGAATTACTATGAACGAAGAAATTTTTCAATTTTTACGAGACACTGGTAAGGTTTCTGCGGACAAAGCGCAGATCATAGCTAATTTGATAATCACACATGTAAAAAATGGATTAAACGATGTTAAAAAGTCAGCCACTACTAGCTTTGATTCTGTAATACCTCAGTCATCAGGAATAATCTCAGTATATAGGTGGGAGTCAGAGAATCCTCCAGCGACATCGACTCCGAAAAAATCACAAAAAAAGGATGTACCCAAATTAAATCCTGAAGAAACAACTTATATAGAAAAAGTGGCCGCTTTAATCACAGTATGGATGAATACCTTACCGAAACAATACAACGAAGAGCCAGATTTTAAGAAAACTATCATCTATGATTTAGCTGGCGATATTATGGACCATCAGAAGCTACAACAACTAGCTCCTGACTCAGTATCTGACAAAGAAAAATATCAAAAGTACCTTATTTACAAATGGTTATGCAAGTTCGACTTCTTTGATGATAATAAAATCCGTACCGACTCCGTGCCTTTAGTAGCGGACTTCCAGAGAAAACTGAAAGATATTCCAGTACCGAATTTGACAGCATCACAACATGGTACCCGTCAAGAGATGGCAGCTATCAAGCACATGGAAGGTGAAGGTGGTTGGAACGAAGACCATGTAGCAAAAGGAATTGACGTGTTAGAAGATCAGATATCGGTATGGATTAATGATCAACCCTCCGAAATATACAGTAACAATGATAAAGGTAAACGAAATAAAATGGTTCACGATTTAGCTCTTAATTTACAAGATCATCTTCGAGAGAAAAATCCAGAATCTGTAATAGAAGCTGACATCAATCAATGGCTCAAAAAAATTGTAAAACCTAAAGAAAAGGAAAACATAAATTTGCTAACTCAGGATCTTAAAGCTAAAATTATTGATCTACCCCAAGATAGAACTTTAGGAGCAAGGAACGAGGAAAGACAACGTGAAATACAAGCAAAAATGGCAGCAAAACGACAACAGCAAACAGGAGAACCTTTAACACAACATGAGGAAGACGTTAGTAATATAGGAAATATCCAAGGAGATCCCGATAGAACTATTAGAGAGTTTATTGGCAAGTATATTGAACATTACCATGATATTGATGACCCTATGGCCACAGGAGCCTTTGCTCATTTACTCAAAACCGAGCTAAGGAAACTAGCCCCACCCATTAGAAAAGAAGTATACGAAAACTTCGAACAATGTAAAACGCACCAGAGATTTAGGCCAGACAGCTTGAATAATGAATTAGAATACATAAAGATAATATCGGATTGGTTAAATAACTTACCCATAGATCCATCTTTCAACACCGTTGGCAACAAAAACCGAATTGATTTTATAAATGATCTCGCTAGAAACATCCAGGAGATAGAAGAACAAAGAATTGAAGAGCCCAAGGTAATGGATTACAATTACCTGATAGCTTCAACTATACTCACAAGTATGAATACATATGATTTACCGATACCACGTGAACATAGAGAGAATACACCAATAATGGCTCATCAATTACTCGAAAAACTGGTCGATATACGTCCTGCCGAGGAATACGCACCACAACAGTCACATGGTAACGATTCACTCAGTTCATCATTTGTCATGAGCGATATAAAAGAACAAAATTTGAGCGATTTTATAAATGATTATATTCGCATCAATGGGAGAGAAATAGCTGACGATGAGCTTAAATTAGAAGCTTGGACGGCTCGCTTAATGAAAGAAGTAAAGACAATGATTCACGAAGGCGCTGATCCTGGCACATTACCTAAAGCAGAGGTTTATGAAAAGTTTGGTGCAGTTCCGATACCAACCGACGAATCCGTTGAGGCCTTTGGCTTGAAAATCTATTATGTGAAAGAAATAACTGATTGGATGAAAAATCTTCCTCTACTACCAATACAAAAGCAACCTGAGTATGCAGAGGAAAGAATACGAATGATCAGCGAGTTATCTGAGAAGATGTGTGATACTGAGGCGTTTAGACGAGCACACCCAAGCGACAATAGTGCTGATAAAAAATTAGAAGAATATATTGGTACTTGGATAATAAGTCTGCCCCTAGATGAAAGCAAGGAGATTATTGTGCCAATTCTCGTACAACAACTTATGAGTAGGATGGAAAAAGGTAGCAAATATAGCTCGAAAGCATCTCTCGAAATACAACCGCCAGCAAGTGCGGAAAAACCAAAAACCGTAAGTAGTAGCGAAAAAACCCCAAAAAAAAAGAAATCTGACGAAAAAGTGGACGTTAAACAAAAATTGTCTAAAAAAGGAAGTAAACACAGCTCCAAGTTAAGTAAAGGCAAGACTCCGGCAGAAATAATTGTTGAAGCCATTGAAACCTGGTCTAACAAACTACCAATCAAATTAGATGACAAAGAAACGGTGAAAGCTATGAAAGAAGGTATCGCCAGGCAATTATACCAAAAAATTGGCGAACTAAACGTCGACCCGCGAATCTTCAACGACGAATTACTTTATAGAGAAATGTTAGATGACGAAATAGAAACACAACTAGAAAATGTTCCACAAAACTCCGAATTACAGGAAAATAGAGAGAAGATAAAAGAAGGATTAATAAATCGAATTATAGGAACTAACAAAATTATTAAAGAAAAATCAGCAGGGGATAATTATAGACATAAATTAGAAACCACTATAGATGCTTCCATCCCTAACCCGGTTCAGAGTGTGCAAGCGTTTGATCCAGGATTTGAAATGTACAAGAACCACTTAGCGGACATGTTTATATTAGAAAACTTCGATCACGGTAATGATGATGTTAAAGCAAAATACGAAAAAAGAGTCCGACACGAAATTGATAAACACTTCGAAAGTGCACGAAATAAGAATGCTTTACCTCTGACGAAAGATCAGATTTACAACGAAATTTACAGTGCGTTATTCAAAATCCCTATGCCTAATGAAAACTCAGTCGTTGATGAAGTAGAACAAGTTAAAACGAGATGTGAAGTAGACGCATGGTATGAAAAACTTCCTATACAAGAAACCGATAATATTAACGAGTTACTAGAGAGGGACCAGATTCTATCCACACTCGCTAAGAGAATACAAGAAATAGAAAAAGATGGATTTTATGTAGACGATAGAATCAATAAAGAAACTCATAAATGGCTTGAAAAGCTTCCATTAAAACCAAAACAGCAAAAAACAGATGAATATGTAAAACAATTGCAAAGTTTATTGAAATCAACAGCTGCTGCCAGAAAGTATGTGCCTCAGGAAACGGTAACTAAAGGAAAGAGTAAACAAGTAACACAAAGCAAAAGGGAAAAAGGAGCAAAGCATGCTAATACCAGCCAAGCACCTGGCCCCAGTGCGCCACCACGTCCCAGTCCTCAATCTCCACGCACTAGTGCGCTTCAATCTAAAGCAACCACTGCTAAACAAGTAACACAAAGCAAAAGGGAAAAAGGAGCAAAGGATGCTAATACCAGCCAAGTATCTGGCCCCAGTGCTCCACCTCCACGCACTAGTGCGCTTCAAGCTAAAGCAACCACCGCTAAACCCTGTTGTCCCCCAGTCGGTTCCATGTCAAATAAAAAACCTGGTGACCTGATAGTAGAAATAGTAGAGGAATGGTGCAATCAATTGCCGCTAATCTCAACTGAGGAAAATAACAAAGCCATCATAGATAACGTAGCAACCAGAATTATCATACAAATAAGCGAATTTAATATGGACTCAGAAATATTTTATGATGACGTAGTTTACGATGAACTGTTGGATGAAGAACTTGAACGTGTATTGGCCAATTTACCTGTGTGCTGTGATTTTGAAAAAAGTAAAACTGCAAGGAAGTACCAACTTAAAGAACAGATTAAGTCTATTAAACCGCTAATTAAGGAGGAAAAGGCAAGATATGACTATAAACAAGAACTCAATAACACAGTTGCTAGTATTTTGAAGGAACCTCACGATACTTCCGACGATAAACTGGCAACATTTAATAAACTGAAGGAAGAAATCGTTGAAAACTTTGTACAATACTATTACCACATAAATGATGAAAAAACCAGGAAGTTTTACAAAAATCAAATACATGACGGTGTTGTTAAATTTTGCGTAGAAATAAGAGACACTGCAGGTACGGGTGAAAAAGTAGATTTTTTAGTAAGACGAAACCAACTGTTATGTGAACTGCAAAAGATACCGGTACCGCAGTCAGCGTTGAAAGAAGAAGTCGCTGAAGTTAAAATGAAGAGAGAAGTGGAACAATTTTTACGTGAACAATCGATTCCTGAAGGGGATGCCAAAGACACAATGACAAAGCATCTCGCTAAAAGATTGTGTGACGTTGAAAAGTCAGGTTACAGCCCACCCAACGAGAAGAAAATGAAATCAGATATCATTAGGTGTGTAACAAAGTTGAAAAAAGACGTTACTCCCGAGACAGTGACAAGCTTTGTGAAAAAATTGAAAGGCACCGAGGCAGAACGAAAAGCGCCACCGATGACTTGTAGTCAAGCTTTAAATATAAACCAAGGTGGTCCACTTGATTCTCCGAAACCATTTGGAACAAGTCAACCAAGAATGGCATCTCAAACTCTTCAACAAAGAGTTGGAATGCCGGACGCAGCTTATCATACGCCCATTTATATGCGTGCCTATGGACCCCAGGTTTGGGACTGCAGTCCAAATGAAGAACATCCTTACCAAAATTTGAGTGAATATCCCATGAGCATCGAAGAGTTTGGAGCTGGAAACATACTGGCCTCCTCTGCAGCTTCTCAAGGCGGTAGGCCTCCAATGAATCTGAACGCATCGCTAGTAATTGCAAAACCATGCCCTGGTTTAACACAGCAAACTTTGAACAAACGCCATCCACAAGTCCAACAGAAAGCTCGCATGAGGGAAGCAAACTCAGGCCCGATATTATCGCGGCGAAGTTTCAGTCATAACGCGACACCCCGCCAAGTGGGACAGGGTCCACGCGCACCACAGTATGAAGGGTCGACATCGCTAAGAGAAATCTCTTCCAATTCTTTATTCGAAGCACCAATTTTTGAACCTATTCCTTACTATCCATCGTTAGTTTCTTGCAAGCAAGGTGCTTTACCTATGCAGGCAAGAGGTAGCAAAATAGCTGTTGGTAGGCCAAGGGGTGTCGAGAGTTCTGACGATGATGAATGTGTCTGTGAAAGATGTTCACGAAGGAATCTTAGAAGAATCCCGTTCTGTTTGATGGCTATGGACCACAATTTCGATGATTGTATGGGCATCCCTTTGTTTTATGGTTTGCATTTCCAAGACTATATTTACTATTGAAGAACCTGCCGAAGTACCTGCCTTCATTATTAAAACCTAGTTAAATCTGTTCAAGTATGTTACGTATGCACATGATAAAATAAAATATAAGCCAACTTTTTTTTTTTAATTAATTAATTTTGAATATTGTATCCGGGTTCTCTATTGTGTTACCTAACTTTTTTATCCATAATCTAAAGTGCCATAATTTTTTGTGTCCTAATCATCATTTTTGTCAGAATGATAACTTGCCCGAACTTAAAGTCACATAATAATTATCACATGCCATAAAATTGGAACCCCTAAATACAATATGCCCTAAATTTGTTTTATAAATGAACATTCGGAATAATACACATTATATAATACAATACTTAGGACATAATTATTACTTTATTTCATGCAAAATTAGGAGATTCAATCATTATAATACTCGATATTATGACAGAATAGTTTTAGAAGACAAAATTTCGAATTTTTGGACATTATGGTTACTAAAGTTTATAGCAAACGTGTTATGGATAATGATTTTCGGACAAACAAGTTGAGGAGAAGTAAGGGACTACCGTTGTATCCGATCTTGTATTTTCTTCGTGGACCTGTAGGTAGATGGCAATAAGCCCGCCCTTCAGTATACATACCTATAGCAACTGGCCGCGGCAGGCGAATCGTAGTCTAAGATTCCCATGCTGGTCCGCGGAACACTGGGGTTCCGTGGAAGGGTTACACTAGGGTCCGAGGGTTAAATAAAACGTTCGTAGAAAAGAGTCATATCTGCGCCGTGCCGAGCCGGTGTGTTCCGTCGCAAAACCTACTGTCACAGAGTACTTTTTGGCCTACTGTATATATTTTTTTTAGTTATTTTAATTATTTACTCTACTACTAGCAACATAATTATGCGTCAAACAAAAAAAAATCAAACTACTAGGTAAGTAGGTACAGTTTTGCAGAAGTATTTGTGCATCGCGGACACAGAACACATATACTTACTCCTACCAAAGAGTACTTTTACTCCTAGTCCTACTCTTTCAGTGTTGCCAGTCGGTCATGTCAGAAATCACCTGAAATATAAAAAAATGTAACCTTTTTGTATAAAAAATAACCTTTCATATTTTTTTACTGGAAAGGTATTATAAATTGATAGAATAGAATATTAGTTGTATTGATTTACAGAAACATCGATGAGTATTTGAGCACTTGCCCGCATTTCTTGATTTATTCATATTGATCCTTTATAATAAAATTGATGCATTAAGAATTGATATGAAGTTAAACGAGTATCGAAATATCGCAAAAATATGGTCCATCAAATGCGCGCGCAAGCGCGCGTAATATGAATTCTAGTACATTTTTACATGCTAAATATGAATTTCAATTTCTTATTAGTTGTTATGATTCCAAAATTTATATTTTATATAATCGACTATGTAGTGATCCCGAGAAGTGTACAGACGCCAGCACATCAACCTACTACAATCTGTCAGATTTCTGTAATAGATTTTCAACTTTATCGCTAAAGCATAAGGTTCAATGTTGATTGGGAAAATTTTACAGTTAGGTGTAGGTTGATGTGCTGGCGTCTGTACAATTCACGATTTCTATATTAAAATTTGTAAATTGATACAATAAATATTTTTTTACTGAGTGTTACCTGTATGTCTGACTGCACCATAAAAGTAATAACAGGTTATAGTACGAAGTTAATGTATTAATTAGGTACAACAATATTGTGATTATGAGACTAAAATAATTATATGAAATTAAAATGATGACTGAAGAGTACATGAGCCCAGACAGCACATCAGCATCTGAAATTTTAAAATCAAATGTTTTTTCTGCGTTTTCAAATAAAGATTTCGAAAATATTCTCTTGCAAAAAAAATTGCTGATGTGTGATAAAATAAGAAAAAGCAATAAGTACCGGCCTTCACCATCATCATCACTATCCTTGCTGTATTTTACTCTAGCATGCATTAATGCTTTTGATGGCTCAAATGTTGTGGCATTTTTTACAGCCGTTTTGGTAGCCATCAAAGCTGCAATTGTGTTAGTATTTAGTCTGTTTCTGTGGTCCGATTTTATCAGTTTTAATTGGCTGAAAACTCGTTCCACACATGCATTGGAAAATGGCAAAACGAGCAAAACCATTATTACTTCCTTCAAATTTGGGAACATGGGTTCTCCTGTCCCATCTGTCATTTTTAAGATTTTATTCCAGTATTCTTCGACCGGCAAGTCAGGCGACATGTTTAATTCGCTGAAGTCAAGAAAAGCGTGTTTCTTCCATTCTTTATGTAAATTTTCTGTATCAGTAACAATATTTGGAAATCTTTTTATTACGCATGATAAGTCTTTCACTTCAAATTTTTGCGCTTTGATTGGATGTAGAACATTTTCTAATAAATCAAAAAGAGGGTCTTCAAAACTAAAGCGTTTTCTTATTTGTGCTAAAGCTTCGATATAAAAAGATAAACATGTTTTTCGGAAATCGGCAATTTGTGTTGGAGGTATTTCTCTCGAAAATTCATCAATTGATGCCTGTGCTGCCACACCTAAATATATCTTCTCAAGTGGCAAATATAATCTTGGATTGGCATACTCTATTTTGTAGGCATCAGTAGTCTTACAATAATTGAAATCCATATAATTACTGGCTATTGTTTTAATTAATTTGTGTACTTCTGGTTTTAATTGATGTAGCAATGGTTTCTCAGATTGAAATAGTCTATTAAAGTCATTGAACAGATTTAGCACGTAAGACATAAATTCGAGATAAATTTTTGTAAATGTATTATTTAAACTTGTAAGTATGTCTTCAGTTATTTTGCTTGGATCCTCGAATACTTCCAATTTGAAGTACTCACCGAGTACCTGATATTGTTCCAAGGTTCTATTAACACATGCCTCTAATGATAGCCACCTTGTTGTTGCCGGGCTTAATATCTTATGAATGTCGACTTTAAAAAAATCCTGGAACTCTTTTAATTTGTTTTGCCTCTTAGTGCTTCGGCTAAAATGAGCTCCAATACTCCTTAAAAAATCTTCTATAGATCTTGGCAGTTTAAGGCACGCTTTGGATGCCACAAGATGAATCATATGGCAGCTACACTTGATGCATGCAATGTGCGGTACTTTTTGTTTCAAGTGACTAAACACAGAGTGGTGTTCGCCTACCATGCTATTAGTTGTGTCCGATGCAAAGCCTACAAATTTTTTTAAAGGAATTTGCCGGTCTTGAAGCCAAGTTAATAAACTATTACAAAGATCTTCAGCCTTTCCAGATTTGACTTCATATATGTCAAGAAACTGTGTGCGAACACAGTGTACTTCGTCATAATATATAACTGTGAGTGCACATTGTTTTTTGACACTGATGTCAGTTGTCTCGTCCATTATAATACTGAATGGAGTTTTCTTTAACTTATCTACGAGTTCTTGGGTTAAAATGGGGCCAAGGACAGTTTTTATAGTATTTGTTGCTTTCGTCCTGCCTAAATTGATGGATTTTATTGTGTTAGAATCGGTAAAAGTATTTTTTAAAAATGGGATTAAGTCATCCATCAAAGAAAATGATAAATTGTGCTGTGCAAGAAAAGCGCATATTTTAAGCTCTGCTCTTTTTTTTAATTCATCTTCTGGTTTGGGTTTCAGCATTTGTTGAATAGGCGTTGTTTGGCTTTTTGAGCTAATATTTTGAACATGTTTTGTCGTATTCATGTGCTTGACAAGTGCTGGTTTATGATTCAAAAGAGTACAATTGCACACTTTGCAATAGGCGGTAATCATGCCACATTCTTGCTCTCTCTTAGAAATCCAATTTTTAAATGTAATGTCTGTTAGCCACTTTTCATTGAAGTCGCGGTGTTGTTTTTGTTTCTTTGGCAAAGGTTCCTCACGCATCGTACTACTACTATCGCAATCATTGTTAATATCTCTCCTCTCCTCTTGGCTTGAAGTCGACGATTTGGAAGAAATCAAGAATTTGTCCATTTGCTTAGCTTAGACTGAATTTATATTTTTAGTAGATTAAGTTAAAACCATGCCAAGCATAAGCACCAACACCAAAGTCATGAAAAGAAGTCAAACAAATAAAATGAATAAATCAACCACGTTATTAGTATAAAAGTAAGATACCTAATGCAATACGTGTAAATAATTCCTGTCAACGTATTCACGTTTGCGATGAACCTCAAATTCGACTTGGAAGCGTTCTCCATCTTACTCTTGGAGAGACAAGAAGAACGTTTCCGATTCGAAAAAGACGTTTCTCGGAAACGCAAATACGGCTGCTGAACCCGATACACCTAAATGATAGACTTAAATCTGACTGATAGAAAGCGATACATTTTATTAAGTAACTGGGTCGGTGGGTATTCATTACAAAAATTCATCCACATTTTGTGGATAAAACTTTAGATGAGGTAACACTACTATAATAATGTCATAATCTTAGGTCATAATTTTTGGCGGGATTGTGCATTTTACAACACTGTTTGGCTGATAGCTCTTGTTGCCAAAGCGATAACATTTTAAAAAACATGTACTTATCGTAGATACATTTATCACTAATCTGTGAAAACATGAAGCCTCTTGGTTTAATCCACTGACCGCTATTATAGTACCAGGTCAGTGGTTTAATCTCAGTAACTTCTTATAAATATATTACTAACTGACTTGTACCTACTTACTATTTTATTGTCTAACTAAAACCAACTTAAAAAAAAAACAAAGCATTCATGGTGTGTAACAGGTACCTACTATAAATATTGGTCTGATTCAAATTCATCATTAATTATTAGTCCATAACCTTAATAAAGTATATAGAAAAAATACAAAGTGAAACGCACAGTAGGTGCACAAAACATGCACTGTCATTGTAGATACACTTACCAAGCTTCCAGTAAATGTCCAGTAGAAAATTATGTTGTATTGTAATTAATAATTATTAATAATTAAATCACAAAATACAAACACTAATCTTTCGGTGACAACAAATTGAAGTGGCGGCGCGGCGGCAAACGAACAACAACGAATGAATCCGAAGATCCGATTCCGATCCAATCCGACTTTTCAAGCGAGTGAGCGAGATACAAGTGGTGTAAGTGTGAAAGAGGAAAGAGTACAACGCGTTGTTCCAATAGAGACAGCTATGATTGGGTATGAGCACTTTGCCATTATCCAACATGAAAAATTCTAAAACGAGCGTTCCGTTTCACGTTGCTTTTATGTAAAAAATTAAAAGTTAATTCTACAAATCCCGAAAAATCACCTAAAAGTAACCTTTTCATTAGTGTAACCTAAAAGTAACCAATGCAGTTGAAAAATCACCTAAAAGGTTACAAAAATAACCTTCTGGCAAGACTGAACTCTTTGCCCGCGAACGCGAACCACAGGCGTGAACCATAGAGTAAGTGTAATGGTTTATGGTTTATGGTTGGCCAAATTGCCAGTAGCAATAAACTGATGCAAGCAATAAAAATCTATCCCATAATACCTTTTCTATGTTTCGTAAAATGTCCGCGTAAAATACAAATAAGCGATAGTTAAAGATTTGAAATAATAATACTCCACTAGGAAGTATGACAACATTCCAAAGCAATGCTGCAAAACAATTAAAAAGTTAGTAAGACGCCATGACAGGTCACGTGATGTAAATTTTCGTCGGACATGCGCGATATCGCTGAATTTTTCAAGTGATTTTGAAATGGTGAGGGTTTTGTCTCGTGAAAATACTGTTTAAAATTAGTTATAGTGATCCTATTTAGTTGTTTCTGGTGTTAAATTACTTGTGTTCCGCGAACTGTGCGTGTGATCAGTTGATTAGTGTTGGTCAAGGAAGTTTTTGTTTCCAAAGGTCGTACCTATACATGGTAATGATGCCTTTTAATGATATTTTTGCGTCGAAATAGTTAACCAGTGCTTTGTTTTACTAGCGATCGAGTTACTTCAGGTAACAAACGTGTATTTATACTTTTATTTCTGTTGTATTGTGAACTTATGAGGTTGCAACGGTCGTGAAACGGGTTTGCTAGGTTTAACATGACAGTTGCTTTGTCAGACCGTGCAGATTTCGATATTCCTTGCGAGAATCCTTCGATATTCTAGTTTTTATAGGTTTTTAATTCAATAAAAACCTTTACCTGCACGATATTTGCATAAAAAACTATATCTAAGAAAAAATTGTGTCATCTTTTTTTCCACTTGCGAATTGTTAAAGCCAAAGGTATAGCAAGCTAAATTTTAGCCAACAAGCCTCAATTGGAGATTGCCGATGACATCATAGCAGGCCGTCGTACAATGTCGAGGAAAAGATTTAGCATGCAACTTATAAACATACAATCGAATTTTATTACAATCATAAGCCAAGATTATCTTCATTGAGGTCCTCAATTATGTCATTGGGTTAATTAATTACATTGTTAGATCATTATGTACTTAAAACCAAGTCTTTTGTAGTCAAATTGAGCTCTTATTGGATTAATTTAAATAGGTCACACTTTCTAAAAATGTTTCTCTATTGGTCTGTTTTTACTGATAGAAAGTACAAGTTACGATTTGTAAGGTATTCTATAGGCTGTAAATAACATTTTATCATCATCATCTGCCTAGGTTATTTCGCATTGCATCTGGTTAGAGTAAAATTGAATATCCATAATAGTCTGAAGGATATAGAGGGATGTAATGGTATCTAGAAAAGGACAACACCAACTCACACTCATTATGCCCAAAGGGTCAGATAGAGAGGTAGACGAGAGAGTACACCCATATTGGTCAGTGGGTCGTCTTAGGGGCAGATTTACAACAACAAGACACACACACAAGCAAGCCACAGCCAAGCTTTGTCTCTTACAATTGGGGATGCAGCCATTGCTATTGTCAGCAACCAGGTAGAAATCCATAATCCAGGTTGCGATTAGCAATACCTAACAGCTAGGACCTCATTCCCAGCAGTGACCAATAGACCAATGAACCAATCACAGTTTCGATTTTCATCACCATCTTCAGCCTATCCTGTCCCTGACCTCCACAACCCAGTTACTGGGCAACACGGTATCCCTTAGAAAGACTGGTTTAGATAACATCACACTAATATTATAAAGGCGAAAGTTTGTGTGTGTGTGTTTATATGTTTGTTACTTCTTCGCACTCAAACGGCTGGACCAATTTTGATAAAATGTTGTATGGAGGTAGGTATATTATTTAGATTAACATATAGGCTACTTTTTATCCCGATATTCCCACGGGATCGACATTTATGCGGGTGAAACCGCGGGGTGCAGCTAGTTTTATATATTTCATAAACTGAGAACTCTTCATTACTCTAAGATAACCAAACATTAGTAAGGTTGCGAGCACCTTGTATGCCGTACTGACTGCGATTTAAAAATTCAATTAAAAACCTTTAATTACCACTGTTAATGTAGTACTATTGTTATTAGATCATTTACATCAATTGTCTACATTTTATTTTTGGTGGTGTAATGATCTTAAAGCACTAATCCTTTTTGTGCCTTTTCCTGACTGAGTGGCCAGCTATAACAATATCACTTAAACTGTTTGTTCATCATACTCTTTAAGACTAAATCGTCGTCATGCTACCAAAGTTAGCTAAATGCACAATAATGCAATTAGAGATAAATCAATTTGAAAGTTTACTGTAGATTGTTTTGTTAAATACTAGCTTTCATTAATATTTTTAGTTCTATCTATATATCTCTGCAACTAATGGGTTTCTGCGTTTAACCGATATTGGCAGACGACAGAACTGAAAAACTGAATCGATTGATATTTTTAACACATAATTGACTTGCAGATAATCGGTTTTGGCAGCATGACGGCGAAATTATCACGAAGCCTCTCTGTGTAACAGCGCTCTCTGTCTAGCCTCTTACAGAATTAGTGAAGTGTATAAAAGCTGTATCATTATAACTCATCATCTGCCTATGCGGATGCAGCTGAATACCAGTATTTTAATTTTTACGTGGAGCCACGAGAGTTGTGGTGGCCCACTGGTAAAGGCCGCGACTTACGTGTTTTAGTTTTTTAAAATTACTTCATCACCACTGCTCTGAAAACGGTGAAGGAAAACATTGTGAGGACATTGGCATGTACTAGAACCATAAATTCGAAGACATCTACCAACCTGCACTGGGCCCATGTGGTAGATGATGGCCCACACCCTCTCAGAGAAAGGCCTGTGTCCCAGCAGTGGGAACATTATAGGCTGATTATGCTAAAGCCAGTACTTTGCCTGGAGTAAACAAGGATTGAACAAAGAACCCCCACACTTCGTTTTTGCAATGATAACTAACTTAATTAATCACCAATGAACTTGAAATGGATAATTTTAAAACATTATTTATGTTTATGCCTTAATCTTTATCAAAATATTATTATCTGATTAGAAATAATGTCTTATTTAGATAGTAATGTTATTTCAATGTGTCTGCCTTATGTGTAGGCTTTGTTTTTTACTATATATTTTATAAACTAGCTTGTGCCTGCGACTTCGCCCGCGTAAATAATGGATTTCATTGGCTTTTTTTTCAAGTGGTAACTTAGGCTACTTTTATTACACTTTCACGAAAGTATGGTAGGTTTAAGGTCCTCCTTATAACATCAGCTATCTGCCAGTGAAAGTCCCATCAAAATCAGTCGAGCCGCTTCGGAGATTAGCCAGAATAAACAGATAGACAAAAGTTTAAAAAAAAATCGTCATAAAATAAAATTACATGTTTCATATTATGCATTTAGTAAAAAGCTGTTATTTTGACATTACAAACAGACTACAATTTTATTTATTTTTATATAGATACTAGCTGTGCCCGCGACGACGGAAAACGTTTTAATTTTTTTGCGCGGAACTCTATCTTTTTTTCTAAAATAAAAGTAGCCTAAGTTACTTCTTATTACATCAGCTATCTGCCAGTGAAAGTCCCGTCCAAATCGGTCCAGCCGTTTCAGACATTAGCCGGAACAAACAGACAGACATATAGACAAAAATGTTATTTTGGTATATATGTACCGTGTATACATCCATATGCATTTAGTAAAAAGCGGTTATTTTGACATTACAAACAGAAACTCCAATTTTATTTATTTGTATAGATGTAATGACAAGGTTTTATTGATGTTAGCTTTATAATATGTAGGTTGAGACAAAGATTATTATGGTAACCATGACCGTATAAGCTCATGCAGCTAGAAACTCAAAGTCATAGTATTTATTTCAATGAAACCATGTACTGGCACTTGAATTGTCAAGGAATCAGTCAGTGAGAAACTTTGGAGCTAGTTGCCCGTTCCATAGTGTAGATTCCATACATAATCAACCTGTAATGTTCCCACTGCTGGGACACAGGCCTCATCTCTGTCAGAGTGAGCAGTTCGTAATCCACCACGCGGGCCCAGTGCGGGTTGATGGATGTTACATGGTTCTAGGACATGCCGGTTTTCTCAAAATCTTTTCCTTCATGGTTTTGAGAGCAGTTGTCATTAAATAATTGAAGTACACAAAATCAAGTGCCTGCTTGGGTTCGAACCCACGAAGTACAACTCGTAAATCGCGGTCCTTACCACTGGGCCATAAAGTCCGACCGCGGCAGATTTGCCAAAGATGTAAACAACAATGGCCGCTCGAAATTGATTAAAATCTATAATTACAAGAGTTTTTATTTTAAGTAATGTTAGTTTTCGTCTAAATCTCCGAGCTAACTAGACGAACTGACCTGAAAATTGCAGCAAACTTAAGTAAAATTGAATTTCGCCGGCTTCCTTAATGCATCCCCCATTAATCTACTTTTATTAATATTATCCTTCTCTACCCCAAAGTTCCTTTACTTCTTTTTGGAGTAGAAATCTAAAAACTACACACATGCAAGGTCATAGGTCGCAAGCAGGTTAGGAAAGAACTAAAAGTCTGGCATTGTACATTATCAGACTAGTTGACCTTTTCAAAATGCCATTTCTATATAGTCGGTAAAATAAATTCCATGGTTGAATTCTTAACATGCTTTCATAAAGGTTGCATTCAAGGGACAAATGACATGTTTTTTTTTTATTATGATTCACTCACATCCATACTATAATATTATAAATGCAAAAGTGTGTTTGTCTGTTACCTCTTCACGCTTAAACCGCTGAACCGATTTAGATGAAATTTGGTATAGAGATAATTTGAGTCCCGGGACAGAACATAGGATAGTTTTTATCCCAATATTCCCACGGGAAACTTATGCGGGTGAAACCGCGGGACAATGAACAGCGGGGCAATTGCGTAACACATTATCAATCGGAATCTGTGTCATTTTGACAGTTCAACAACATTCATTGCGTTTTTACGTGATGAGCAGACAAATTTTTCGAACTTATGAAGCAATGGATTAGAAATTTGCTTCAAAATAATTCAGATTCCGATTGATAGTGTGTTACACAATTATGTGTAGGTCAGGATAAATGTTCTCTTTCTCTAAGTAAAAAAACATAAGTAAATGAACATGAATGTCGAAATTTGGATACACTATGATTCCTCTACCTATCCTCTTTGGTAAATACAGTTGTGATGTTATTTCATATTAGTTACAGATAAGATAATGATTAAGCGTTAAGATAGGCAGTCGCTCCATGTAAAAAAGTGCAGACTGGAAGCCAAGAACATAGCTGGGCAAAGGCTAGGCAGATGATGAAGCTTTAAAACCTTGAAAGTTTAATTTTCATGGTTCTAGCCCGCTAGACTAAGAATGAAATGGTTTTTAAGGTCAAATATTAAATTCAGTTACAACAGGTTAGGTTAGAGGTCAATACCAACATAAAAAGTTGGGAAAAGGCTAGTCAGATATACTCCCTGGGAAAATGATGTCAGGAATGATCTCATAGTATGTAAATATTATTATCATGTAAATATTAAAAACTATATTCCCTTATCTATTCGCTTGCGTGTATCAACTTATCAAGTGCTGTTTATAAGATAACCTAAAGGTTAATTCTTGGTACTTATTTATGAACTGACCTTAGGAATAAATGTATGTATATTGCTAGCTTCTGCCCGTGACTTCGTCCGCGTGAAATTTCGGGCCCCGTCCCATCGCGTCGGATCCTAATGCTCACCCGTGCGACCACTTCGTTTTCACTCTGACTTTTTTCCTTTTTGACCGGCTCTTAAGGGTGTTAGCGTGATGTTAAGCCTATAATAACCTTCCTCAAGAATTGGGCTATCAAATGCAAAAAGATTTTTTCAAATCCGACTAGTTCCGGAGGTTAGCCCCTACATACAAACAAACAATACCTAAAGTCCGACCGCGCTGTTTGCCAAAGATGTAAACAATGGCCGCTCGAAATTTAATAAAATCGACATACAAGAACATTTATTTTAAGTAATGTTTGTTTTCTTCTAAATCTCCGAGCTAACTATAAATGTTCTTGTATGTCGATTTTATTCAATTTCTAGCGGCCATTCTTGTTTACATCTTTGGCAAATTTAGCGCGGCCAGACCTTATACATATATTATATATCCTAATCCTAACTAATATTATAAATGCGAAAGTAACTCTGTCTGTCTGTCTGTCTGTCTTTTCTTCACGCCTAAACTACTGAACCGATTTGTGTGAAATTTGGTACAGGGTAAGTGTGAACCCCAACAAAGGACATAGGCTATTTTTTATTCGACTTCGACTTCGTCTGCGTCCGCGATAACCGACATATACGCGGACGAAGTCGCGGGCAAAAGCTAGTACTAATAATAAAGCTGAAGGGTTTGTTTGTTTGAACGTGCTAATCTCTGAAACTGGCCGTCTTATTTGAAAAAATATTTTTGCCTTTGGTAGCCCAATTCTTGAGGAAGGCTATAGGCTAACATCACGCTATGGACCCTTAGGAGCCGGGAATAAAGGAAAAATATCAGAAAGAACGCTGAGCGGAAACGAAGTAATAGCGCGGCCCGTCGATGGGATGCGATGCGACGCTGTGGGTCGGACGCCGAAATTTCACGCGGACGAACTCGCGAGCAGAAGTTAGTATATTATATAATGAATATCATCATTTTGTCTTCATCTTAATATATTTGGGGTTTATAGTTTACTGTAATACCAGTCTTACCTAAGCGTGAAGTGTTACCCAGTAACTAGGTTGTGGAGGTCAGACAGGCAGTCGCTTTCATAAAATAATGGTATTCAGCTGCATCCAGTAAGACTGAAAGCCGACTAAAAGCGAAAAGGCAGGCAGATGAATGACCAAGAAATATCAAACTATTGTAATTTATACTAGTACTAGCAGCGCCCCGCGGTTTCATCCGCATAAGTTACGATCGCGTGGGAATATTGGGATACAAAGTATCCTATGTGTTGATCGTGGTTATAAACTATCTGTGTACCAAATTTCATCCAAATCGGTTCAGTAGTTTTTGCGTGAAAGAGTAATAAACATCCATCCATCCAGCCTCACAAACTTTCGCGTTTATAATATTAGTAGGATTGTCTTACTACTACATTTATCCAAGAATGTATGAAAACATGAAACATTGTTCATTGAAGCAAGTCATTAGATTAACATTCCATATAGGTACCTACTAACAGTCACCTTACGGAAAAAACAAGCAATAAAAACACAATAACCTGGGGCTTAGTCACTGCAACCTATTGACCTGATTAATACTGTGCAGTGCTTGTGCATTCGTTAAGTAACACTAGCTAAGATCGCTGCTTTGCCTGCACGGGTAGCATGACCATCATAGAAGTTTGTCACCATAGACGAGAGGGTTTTGTGTGTTTGGCAGTTGCTCCATGTAAAATACAGGGGCCCGATTCTGTAAAATAACTAACTTGTCAATCGTGTGTCGGTAGTGTGTCAGTAGTGTCTCAATAGAATAGTCATTGACATTTGGTATTCTACAAGCTTCAGTGGTGTCTCAGTAGTGTGTCGATAGTGTGGCAGTACAATAGTTTTCAGTGTTGCTAACAAAAATAAACCATCTGCATAAAAATTCTCTACATTTAAAAATAATTTTGACACAACTAAAATGGAATTTTACAATCGCGACTCGTCGACACGTGGTAAGTACTTGTTTGCCCTATCCCGTGAATTTTTTTTTAGAGCCGCAGGCGCGCATGGTGTGGATTTGCAGTGTTTTTTAAGGAATTTTTCACTTTTTGTATGGAAAATATAAAAAATTATTACCTACATGTTGAGTTTTAGGGGTTTATGGGTTTCCTAAAGGGGGTCGAAATTTTCATTATTTTTGCGATAGGACACACCATTTTCGAGATTTAAGCAATTGAAAAAAAAAAGATACAGTAGTTTTTGCACTTGAAGTCGAGGTGTTGGTGTGAATTTCTATTCATGACGACTAATTTTATTCCACACCTTTTTACATGCACACTTTATTTTAAATTAAAAAAAATAAACAAATTGAACCAAATCAACAATAGCGGAAAGAGGTGTCGTTGTTCGATGGCTTCATAATGGCGGTTCGATGGCCAAAATACTATTCAAACACGATAGACACAAGTGTCAAATACACTTAAAAATATTACAGACTACCAATAGTATTAATAGTCTTACTGTGGCGTTTCAATGGCACCACAGTGGCAAGTTAATGACCAATAAATAACTTGTAGAATGCCAAATGTCAATGACTATTCTATTGAGACACTACTGACACACTACCGACACACGATTGACAAGTTAGTATTTTACAGAATCGGGCCCCTGGTATTCAGCTGCATCCGGTTAGACTGCAAGCCGACACCAACATAGTTGGGAAAAGGCTAGGCAGATGATGATGATGAGACGAGAGGGTTTTGTCGACGGAAGAATAGAAAAAATATAAACATCCGCATTGAGAACCTCGTCCTTTTTTGAAGTCGGTTAAAAAAATTACAGATTTCTTAGAAATCTAGACATCGGATAGAACGATAGACGACAGATATCTTTAGAAAACTGTCGACAATCTGTAATGTTGTCTATTCTTCCGTCGACAAAACCTTTTTATGGTGGTCATGTTATGCGTGCTGAACTACCTTGATAGCCTGAACTGTATTAAAGTAGTAGGCCTGCATCAAGATCAAAAATCATTTATTCAAACTAGGCTGAGAATCAGCACTTTTCGAACGTCAAAATTACAAAAGACAGTCCCCCAAAACGTTCTTCACCACTTCCTAGTGCTTTATTCGTCGATGACGACAGTCGTCTTCCATAATCCAATTACCGAAGAATGCTGATATAATCAATGGTATCACCATAATAAACACCACCTAAGCCCATGAAAACACCACAAACAATAGATAAAATCTGTAATTGTCAACAGAGGAAGTACATAATAATTATTTTCTCACAATTATTAAGTTCTGTGGGGATTTAAGAAAGCTTGTGAAAAAATTATGTGGAACGAAACTCTATTATATTATGTTAATTATTTTTAGGGTTCCTTGGGTGTTTTACTACAATTTATTGTTTACTAGCAGTTATTTCAAATTATAGTACAGCTAAATTACTGCACGTTGCTGTGTAAAGACGTAGGAATAGTTTGAGACTTTGAAAACTTAAATAAAAACCATGTTGTCATCCATCCTGGCGTTTGATTTCCCTCAATATTAAGCTACAAACGTTTTGCCTTTCTCGCCACTTAAGGGCCCTATCTCACTAGGACACCAGTTGCGGAGCAACCATGGTCGCACTGCCAAAAAATGTATGTTTGGCTGCTCAACCGATCGGACGCCTGGTGAGATACCTACCATAGAGCTGTGTTACATATTTCACTGCCAGCGCGACCATGTTGGTTACGCTACCATGGTGTCTCACTCAGTTATAAGCCTTAATCAAAATGGAGTTTCGTGTACTTCAGCTTTCTCGCATAAAGTCGCATGACGGTCGTTTTGGGCACGCCTTGGTTGCTATGGTGACACCTCATAAAGTCTTCAAAATGAACGATCGTCAGGTGATATTTGATACAAGTAACTATCTTAAAGCTGCCTACTTGTACTTTTTTGGTGTACAAGTATCTACTAAACATCTGACACCATTTTATGGCGATTCTTAAATGTTGGGTCGGTAGCTAGCTCCATTAACACTTTTCAGACTGGTTTGTTGTTATCACGACAAGCTATTTCTCAAATACATTGTAAACGATATGAGAGAAGACCTCTTAAAATACTGGTACTCAGCTGCATCCGGTTAGACTGGAAGCCGACCCCAACATAGTTGGGAAAAGGCTAGGCAGATGATGATAAGAGAAGACCTCTTGAACTAAACTTTTTAATAAAAAACATCGACTTTACACTCAAAAGTTCGCGTCGAATAGTGAACCTTCTTCTTTTTGAAGTCGGTCAAGTTGCACGCCCATTGTCTACCTGATGAGACGAAATGTAACCAATAAACACGCTACATTAATTTCGGTTTTGTGCTACAAATCTGTGCTAACCGTCTAAAGTAGTAGTAGTTCGTTATTGTTACTGCTATCCCAAAGCTGGGCAAAGGCCTGTCCCCATGACTTTCAGTGCTTGCGATCCAGTGCTAATATGGACCACTGATTGTTTGTTTGGTCCAACTCGTCCCGCGGTTTCTGCTGCGACGCCTTCAAACTGTCGCAAGGCATCACGTAGTGGTTAGTTTTGCCCACAGCTCATTGGGCATGCGGCAGACGTGGCCAGCCCAGTCCCACTTCAAATTTGCGGCTTTTTGTGCAACGTCACTAATCTGTGTTTTGGAACGCAGTGTTGTATTGCGAATATGTTGGAAACCCTCGAAAAATATTCGTAGGAGATAAAAATTCTCTTGTATCGGTACGATCTAATAACTCATGGTGTTAAAGAAGCCTGTCCGCAAGGTGATAACGGGGTTGATTTTCCATGGTACAGACGCCAGCACATCAAGCTACTACAATCTGTCAAATTTCTTTAATAGATATTCAACTTTATCGCTACAGCATAAAGTTCAAAGCTAATAGGCAAAATTTGACAGTTTCGGGTAGCTTGATGTGCTGGCGTCTGTAGATTACACATTGCGTACATTTAATTATCGCCACTAGTCGAGGCTAATTTTTTATTTCTATACGGAACTATTCGCATTTCACACACTCAATCTCGATGGACAACGCTTTATGCATCACTAATATTATTATCTCGTTAACCCCACCAACTTAAAACTAACATAGGGCATTACAAACGGAGTTTTTTGCATCGAATAGTTTCCTCACGATGTTTTCCTTCACCGTTTTGAGAGCAGTGGTGATGAAATAATTTCCACTAAGTAAAGACCAAACTGTGCGTCTGTTATTATTAAACCACGAGTGAGCTTTGTACCTAAATGCCACCTGAAATGCCGCTATTGTCCGCTATAAAAAGTCCCCGTTTTTAACCGCGCTTAGCAGTCCACACGCGATTTTGTTCGCGTTTTATAGTATTTTTTCCTCCTTCTTTTAGCATTTTTAAAGCTACGTGAATGGGGGGGGGGGGGGGTACTATGTTATCAGGAATTCTGCGAAGTATTCGAGCCATTTACATAACGTACGATACTTAGTGTGTGGCAGCGAAATACGTAATTGGATTAGGATTATTTTCACCTGAGTAGCTTTGTGGGGAGCTCCGTTTACCAGTACTTTAGGGGCTATTTATATGCCGACTTGAAAAAGATTACCGTTCTAAAAAAATATAATTAACTAGCTGCACGCCGCGGTTTCACCCGCATAAGTCTCGATCCCGTGGGAATATCTGGATAAAAAGTATCCTATGTCCTAATTCTACCCATGTTCTACCAAATTTTGTCTAAATCCGCTCAGCCGTTTTGGCGTGAAAGCGCAACAAACAAACATACAAACAATCTAATCTTTTGTCTTCCCCGCGACTTCATTTACGTGGAAGTCGTAAGACATCACAATACCAAATCGACCCACCGCGTCGCATCGCATCGCCCGCCTGCGCTATTACTTCGTTTTCGCTTAGCGTTCTTTGCTGCCTTTTTGCTCGGTTCCTAGGTGTCTTAGCGTGATGTTAAATAGTATATAACCTTCCACAAGAATTGGGCTATCAAATGCTAAAAAAAAATTTCAAATCAGATTGGTGACTGGTAGGTTCAGAGATTAGCGCGTTCAAACAAAGAGACAAACTCTTCAGCTTTATTATATTAAGTAACTAGCTGTGCCCGCGACTTCGTCCGCGTGGAATAGTGACTTTTCAGGCAGCACATTTTAAATTACACATACCGTCGTTTGGGTAGCTAAAAATTTACTTTACAGTAATGTTTTTCTGTATTACGTTAACAAATGTTCGCCGTGATTCTTTAAATTGACATAACTTTTTTATTTATGAACCGATTGACATGAAATAAACACTAAATGTTAAGTGAAGCTTACTACAATATATTAGTGAAAACCGCATCTAAATCGAATAAGCCGTTTCTGATATTAGCGTGCACAAACACACAGACAAACAGAAAAAAAAAAAATTAATTACACTTTCGGGTTCGGCATCGATATAATAACAACCCCTGCTACTTTTTTTTTATATATTTCCATTGTACAGACACCACTTTTCTACAATTTTATTATATGTATAGATATAGATTTTATTATATCGTAAAAGCAAAATCACTGGTCATCCAAGACCTAGACCGCTGTGGGTAGTGGGAGGTACATACCGCGCGGGTTTCGCTCAGGTATTTAGTATCAAGTTCCGCGGCTAGAGCGGAATAGACGGTACCATAGTACCGCATAGGTATTGTTTCGCTTGTTCCTGAGCGAAACTCGAACTCGGTATTCTTCTACCCACAAGGATAGCGAAATCCGCTTTGGTGTGAACAGTAATATTACCGCATACCCACTCGGTTTTCTCGACCGTAGATGGTAGCGAATACCGCTTAGGTTTGAACAGGCCTTTATAATATCAGCCTGTCAATAACCTTCCCACTTCAAAACAAAAGCCACTTCTCATACAGAGAAGGAGCGAGCATCGATCACCACAGATAAAACAAAAAAAAAAATACAATATTTCAACGCGATATCAACGCATTATGAAACAATAGTTTTAATTAAAATGTCAATAAAGGAGTGTAGGCGACTGCTATTGACCCTGAAAGCAATGAAAGCGTTAATGAATGTCACTTTGTAAGATAAATTCAGAAGTTTCACACACTTTGGGCGTGGCCCGGTTAGCGTAACTTCAGTTTACAATCAACTCAGCCTTTGGTGTCAACCGCTGCATAGGTCGTATCGTATCGAACATCAATCAATGTTATCGTAGGAGTCCTTTAAACGCTTTTCAGAAGTCCAAAACTCGAAAATTTTGTCAGTTTAAATCAAATAGACGACCGCTATTCTTCCGACATCGTTTGCTGTCGGGGGCAAGGCAAATCTGGTTATCGAAATGTGTCATTTTCGATACGATAGCATTTCGGATGGTTGTGACTTGTGAATAGCAATGCTGGACACATAGGCCTCTCCCTAGCGGTGCCATAACACCCGTCTCTCCATTTTCTACATCCAGTCACTCCCAAAAGCCTAGTTTAGGTGCTCCGTCGCTCTAGCCACCGCATTACGCCTTTCGAAGCGGCTGACTGTGAAATACTAGGATTGATCAGGAGACATACCACCAGCTCGACTTGACTGGATGCCTGTGTGAGCTACTCAAGTTCTGAGTTGAGCTACACGATTACTGACAAATGCTTGCAATGACTGGATTGGTCCACGCAAATCTGTGTGGTACTTTCCTCAAAGACCATTTCAGAGATCGGTCTACATAGTCAGTCTTCACATGATCTGACCAAGATTATGTCTGGTCTTTAAAAGAGGCCTTTGACCTCTGAGTTGGTTTCTGCCTTTCGTCTCAGAGTAGTCGGATAGGAAACACCGACCTCATCTAGCTTTTTTTTTTGTAATATGACGTGTAAAAGTGAGCCTGCGGATCCTCCCTTTTCTATAGAATATGAGTGAACTTTACACCCTGTTCCTCATACCTCTATATAACAGTTCTTTATACTTTCTCTTTCATTGGCTTCTTGTATGAAATTGGTCTTCTGCCGTTATTCCGTGGCACAAGGTGACAAGACCCACTTGCTCATCATACAACAATGAGTCATTTGTATATAAATTGTCGTTTTAATAAATAAAATACAGCTGTTAGGCGCCTGGCTGAGGTCTGTTTGTAGCTGATGACTAATATTATGACAAGGGAATGGCAATCCATTGAACTGTTACCATTTGTTCATTAGACTATACTTTTATGTGAAGGATGTATTGTCCTACTGCAGGACAAAGGCCTCCCTATTCGCTTTCCCCCTCTCTCAGTCCAGAACTACCAAAGACCAATCTTTGCTAAAGAAGTCCAGCTCATCCCGTCATCTCCTTCTGGGACTGCCACGATGTCGCTTGCCATTGCGAGACGATCCCTAGGCAGCCAGTCCTGCTTACCGCCTTGCTGAATATTTTAAACACGTCATGAGAAACTGTCATTTGTAGATCTTTGACAGATTTTACGGATAGTCAGAAGCCCGAAAGTCTGACAGCCAGTTTTACCAAGGGGTATTGTAACATAAAAGGAGCGAAGAATGACAATTCTCAATATTATTTCCTACTGGTCAATATAAAACAGCATCTTATGCACTGCATAAGATGTGAATAGTGATTCATACGCAATTACTCATTGAATACAGTTCCATAGAATGAAGTCGTTCCTTACAGAGGACGGTTGAAATACGTCATATTTTTACAAAATTTATTGTATTCGTGAAGACACTGGAAGATTCTGCCGTCATACCTCATGTTTTCATGAACACTTAAGTTTATAAACAGGCTTTGTTACATGTCCTTCTCATTTGCATGCCAATTGAATGAGATGGCGATAGACAAATAACACTATTTTAGTTATGAAAAAACATACATAAATTTCGTAGCCTTCTTCCCATTGGGTAGGCAGAGACTACGGAACGCCACCTGATACGATCCTTATATACTCCTTTTGCTTCGTTTACGTTCATACATCTGAAGGCCAATTCTCGTAATTTAAAATATTCAAAATCTAGTCGCAGTCTCATCTCGGCGACAAACAAATGTCAAAAACTTGTCAAAATGTAGGGAAATTAGAAGTATTTTTGACAGATTGAGACTGAGATCAGACTGAACGTTCTTAAAATTACGAGAAATGCCCCTCTGGTCATACACGCACGCCCCGGTTGCGAGTACTACGCACCTGATCTTTCTGAAGAACATCATCATCTTCATCTTCATGAAAAGTTTTTGCATAAAGGATACTTAAAAAACCGGCCAAGTGCGAGTCGGACTCGCACACGAAGGGTTCCGTACCACCGTACAATATTTAACACTACATTATATATAAAAAAATCACGTTTGTTGTATGGGAGCCCCTCTTAAATATTTATTTTATTTTGTTTTTAGTATTTGTTGTTATAGCGGCAACAGAAATTCATAATTTGTGAAAATTTCAACTGTCTAGCTATCGCAGTTCTTGAGATACAGCCTGGTGATAGACAGACGGACGGACAGACAGCGAAGTCTTAGTAATAGGGTCCCGTTTTTACTCTTTGGGTACGGAAACCTAAAAAGACCGTATTCCAGACGCGGGAGATCAACCCGCACTGGGCCCGCGAGGTGGATTACGGCCCTCTCTCTCATCGAGAGGAGGCCTGTGTCCTAGCAGAGGGAACATTATAATCTCAATATGATTGTAATTTAGACCGTTTGTCTATCAGAAAGGCTAGTCCTAACTACCCTACGTGACCCTACTATAACTGCCTCTAGTTAGACTAGAACCCCATTACCCGAAAAGACGTAGTTTTTAATTTTAATCTAGGTACGCACTAAATGACCTATATTCCACCTCAAGGACCCCTTTAGACCAGCAACAAACACTGATAACCTCAACGCTCTGACGTAATGCGCAGACAGCGTGATCAAGTCATTTTATCATTGAGAGAACTATTAACCTGACATACGTCATGGCGACTTGAAGATCAATTGGTCTTTATTGTTATTGTAAATACGAGCGGACTGAGTACTGCACATACATACATACATACATAAACTCATGCCTTCTTCCCACGAGTTTAGGCAGAAACTACAGAACGCCACCTTCTTGCTTCATTTACGTTCATACATCTGAAAGCCAATGCCCGTAATTTTAAAAAACTTAAAAAAAAAACCGACTTCAAAAAAATATCTATAATCCCCTACATTTTTTGACATTGATTCATGATTGTCGCTGAGATGAGATAGCGACTACATTTTGAACGTTTTTAACCGACTTCAAAAAAGGAGGTTCTGTATTCGACCCGTATGTATGTATGTTTGTATGTCCGCGATTTTCTCAAAAACTAATGAACCTAATGTGTAAAAATTTCAACTGTCTACCTATTACGGTTCTTGATACACAGCCTGCTGACAGACGGACGGACGGACAGCGGGGGCTTAGCAATAGGGTCCCGTTAGCACTGGGCACCCTTCAGGTGAACAGAACAGTGATAAAAAACGCCTTTTCATGCTGCTTCAAATTATCTCAACTCAAAATCGCGCAAATATACTAGCTAGCTACACTGCACCAGGAACTATTATATACTGCCCCGTTTATTGGTTTAGCATATTTCATAGAGTTTCCAGTATTTTACAAAGAGAGACTGCCTATCGGAACATCACAACCCAGTTACTGGGTAACACCATTCCTCTTGGTAAGACTGGTTGTCGCAGCTTCCCGCAGCTACTGTCAAAGATCTCAAAATCGGGACTAACAGCTTCACGTGCTTTTTGAGGCATGGAAGGGTCTCGATATAAGATAAGATAATTTTTATTTGTCCAAAACATGAGTATACACACACACAGCATGCAAGATGTTACATCAAATTATAATTATAAACAGTCATGTTTTGTCTGACCGGCGTACAAATATAAGATGTCGGACGCTACACAGCATGAGTTGATTTTAAATTCGTCCATTATACACAGCAAATAATATAGCAATTAACAATCCAATATAGACCATACTTAACTAAATGGTACAACAAAAATACAATCAAATAGTGTCATATACTCATCATAGTAAATAATACAAATGTTATGTAAAGGATGGACATCCATCAACGCCTTTTCATGCTGCATTCAAACGTCAATCATGCAAGTGTACTAGCTAGCTACACTCCACCAAGAACTATACTCCCCGCCGTGTATAGGTTTGGCATATTTCATAGACAGACGGTAAATATAATAGATCAAAGGGTTCTTAAAATAGCTCTCGTAAATAACGAGTTACCTAGTTACTGAAGTGGTGTTATTTTTGGATGTGCTAGGCCGGTTGTAGTGGTGCGTTTGTTTGTATGGGCCATTTGAGTTGTTGATTAGAAAAAACTTTTTTACAAAAAAAATATTTAAATATTACGAGTTAATGTGACTTTAATTTCGGAAGTCGGTGTCGTTGGTTCCGCATTTTCGTTTTTTGACACCGACTTCCGAAATTAAAGTTATTTATCACTTTGTAGTTTTTTTTTTAAATCGGTTGTTTTTTTTTTTTTGTAAAATAGTTTTTATTTTTCACTTTTTTGTTGTACCTACTCCACACAAATTCAAATAACACACTAGTGCACTAGCATTGAAGAATTGAAGACACCGACTAGAAGAATCATCAAAATTCGCATAGAAATGCCGGAGATGCAGTACATTTATGCATACAACATCGTACATAAGAATAATTACATAATGTATTATATACTAAAACCTTCCTGAAAGTATGTAGATCACATTAGTGAAAGAATTATCAAAATTGGTTCATGAGTTTTTGAGAAAATCGCGGACATACAAATATACATACTTACATACATACGGGTGGAATACAGAACCTCCTTTTTTGAAGTCGGTTAATAAATGTTGTATTTCTAAGGTCTGCTTCAATCCTTGTTGCGACTTGTGTGGCGTACGAACGCTGAAATAGTTTTCAGCTTTCATACGCCTCTTGTGTAAACAGATATCGCTGTTCAGACGCAAGACTATACCAAACGTATTATCGAACGGTACATTATGATGAAGAACTCTTATGTTAGAGTTTATTTTGGACTCAAAAGATTAAATAGAGAATAGACAGGGTTCAATAATATAAATAAACGATGAGAGAACGAACGGGATCGAATAAATGTCTGACTTATGAATTTCAAAGCTACCTACTGCGTAGTTTTGTCTGTATTTTTGAAGTGAAAACTTCTTTAGGCGCGTTGGGCATTTTTTGATATGAGAAAAATCCTGTAGAAACAAAAAGTAGCTAGGGATCGAGGAGGGGGGGGGGGGAGGGGGATCAGACCGGAATAAATCGTTTTTTCCGACTTGTTTGTGGTTTGACCCGTCTTGGGTAGGCGTCATGGTGATGAATGCTCGTGCCTTCTCTGTATGAGAAGAGGCCTTTCTCCTGCAGTGGGACTATACTATGCTGGTATTATTATATTATTAACCCTTCAGGGAATATAGCCGCGGTGTTATATTCTTTTACTAGTAGCGCCCCGCGGTTTCACCCGCATAAGTGTCGATCCCGTGGGAATATCTGGATAAAAACTATCCCATGTCCTTTCCCGGGACTCAAACTATCTCTATAAATTTCATCTGAATCGGCTCAGCGGTTTAAGCGTGAAGAGGTAACAGACAGACGCACTTTCGCATTTATAATATTAGTAAGGATTAAACAAAAATAATAACCTTCAGCGGCGTAGAAATTCTATTTGTAAACAAAACAAAATCACGCAATCCTGAATTAAACCCAGTATCTTATATAACATATTTTGCGGAGTGTACTTAAATCAAAATATTTGGATCGTGTCCAAGGAAACTCATACTTCCATGCTAATATATTCAATCTGCGTAGCCTTTTCCCAACTATGTTGGGGTCGGCTTCCACTCTAACCGGATGCGGCTGAATACCTGTATTTTATATGGAGCGACTGCCTATCTGACATCCACAGCCCAATTACTGGGTAATACGATACCCCTTGGTAAGACTGGTTGTCAAACTTTCGGGGTTCTGACGACCCGTAACGACTGTCAAAGATCTACGAATGAGAGCCGGGATGAACGGCTTTACGTGCTTTCCGAGGTAACCCATCCACGGACCTACCGCGGCAAGCGTAGCTTAACGTGATCGATCGACCCGTGCGGCTGTTATTACTTAGCCACAAGCCCCTCTTCTTCCATGCTAATATTATAAATGCGAAAGTGACTGTCTGTATGTTACGTTATCACGCAATTACGATTGAAGGGATTGGTTGAAAGGGGATTGAAGATTTTTATTATATGGGGCTTGGCATACCTACCTGTCCGCCATTTTGTTTTTTCAAAATGGCGTGGACGCATGATACCACCTTTTGTTCCCATAAAGAAATCTAGTAAGCTAGGTAGATACATGTTGTGGTCTACCGCAGAGGACTGCTTACTTTCGCGACTGTACCTGCGTAGTAGATTGTGTATGACCTGCTTTAAAAGGATATTTTGACGCACAACTTCATGTACGCCTACTCGAAAAATACTTACTTAGTTTACGTTTTGAGATAAAGTTGCTTAAAGGACAATGGGAAATTTTGTATGGTCTCCCTACTCAAAAAAAAAAAATATGTAGCATGTCTAACTTGTACGCCCTGAGGGAGTAGTTTAATTAATCCTAAGAAAGCATGTCTGAATTCACATGGAGAAAAGAGATATGTGAGGAAGTAAGATTGATTTTGAAATGAATGAACCACCAAAAACTTTTTGCGCTTCTAATGATGCAATATTTTATCATTAACTTTCTGTCTGGGTTCGGTCTTAAGCTTAACCAGTCTCCTTTAAATCTAAACATACGCGTACACCAAAAATGCCTGCACCAATTAAAACTTAAATTCGTAGATTTTGATTGTGAAAGCTTAACTGCAAAATCCAAGCAATCCTTTTCTAAATGTTTGTATCAACTTTGGCCCAGTCTTCAAGACTTCTAGTCTTCTACTTAGTTACGGAAAAACCAAGAACACTGGTACTTGGTTTTTCCATACCGTACCAGAGTACTTGGTTTTTACTTGGTCTCATCTCATGCTTGCGATACGGCAGTCGGAGATATGAGGAAGAGGGTGTTAAGTTCACTCACTACCCATAGACAAGGGAGGATCGCCCGACCAGACGGGTGTCGTGTCTGGTGGGCTACTGCCCGACGATTGATGTCGGGACGCTGTAGATGCGGTAAACTCTGCTTGCGTGATGCAGGATTTTGCTTGACGTCAGTGTGATTAGTTCGCATGTGGCGGTGTAGACACCGCTACAGACTACAAATCTTTTTTTAGATTATCACTCCTGCAATAGCTTCTTTTTTTTCATTAACTCTGGTTTCATTTATTGAATTATCGAATATTCAAAGTTATTAGGAAGTTCATTAGTATTATAGTGTGGGTAGTTGAGTTGGGTGTAGTTTATGTTTTTATAAACCTGTTCGGCAATCGCTGCCCACGATGAGGCCTGTTGATATTTTTTTTTTTTGTTTATTTTGATGTGTTGGTTATCTTTGATTGTTTGAATTAGTTTTAATGTTGAACGCTAGGTACAATTAGAATTTGATATTGTTTTGTAACAAATCGTAGTTCGAATGAATCGTCTCGAGTTGTTGTCGCACTTACCTAGTCGTTGTCCTTAACTTTTGTTTTTATATTTATTGCCTAATAAAATCGCACTGTTGAATTTTCAACTCTCGTGGCTGCGTCAAGCGTTCAAAATTCAATTAAATCATTTAGGTGCCGCATAGTCTGTGATTTTTTTTTGGCATTGTTTTCCTAATAACACCAATATCTTTTGCTCTTTCCAGATCTTCAGTGAACAAAAGTGATGAGTGCCTAAACCTATCTGTGATTAACAGTGTTAGACAGAGTAAGAACTATAGCAGACAGTGTTGTGTGAGTGAGATGATATTATGGAGAACAGTTCCGTGCAACAATAGGCCAGACTTCGTCAAGTGAAAACAGCTGGACACCTGGCAACGGTGAGTGAACCTAAAACTTTTTTTTTTCTTTTTCATCTCTTCTTTTTGCCACTCTTCTTCTTAGCGTGTCGATGACAATCTAAATGGACTCGGCCCAGAATTCGGCTACTTGTTTGGCGCCATCACTAGCGTCCATCAGTTCCTGTAACGTGCAGCTGACAGGACACGCAAGACACGATATTAAGTGTTCCATCTTTTGTGGAAGAGCACCGCATTTACTGTCCAGGGCGGAGTCTTCTGTGAATCTCCATCTGAACGGGTTTTCCTTGATTTGGCCAAACTGGGTCCTCCATTATCCGGACACATCCTGACTACAAGCTGTAACTGCGATATTTCCAATGGGGAAATCCCAGCATTGCTCGACAAAATTCGTTTGCGTAGTGGTCGCAATCAAAGAATGATGGGCGTTTTGGCCGGTATGTCCAATAAAAACCACATATCTATCAAATGAGAGTTTATATCATAAGTATCAATTTTCATTATGAGCAGAAGGCTGTGAAATACCGGGTTAAACATATATCAGACCTGCAAGTACCATGTAAACGTATTAGTTTATGACGCTAATGTTCACTGCAGTTCTCAATAATATTAGTTATTGACTCATAACATTGAGGGGGCTTATGGCTAAGTAATAATAGCCGCACGGGTCGAACGATCCGGTTAAGCTGCACTTGCCGCGGTTGGTCCCTGGATGGGTGACCATTTTTACATATCAAGACCTTTCGTGCCTCGTAAAGGACGTTAAGCCGTTGGTCCCGGCTGTCATTCGTGGATCTCATTAGAACTCTGTTGGTCATCAGGCCAGGCTCCATACAAAAATGCCCATCAACCTTTGATTCGGTCGATCAATGACATTTGAAGCTAGCTAATCTTGTACAGTCTTATAAAGTAACGAGGCAGTCTAGCGTGGCATAGCATAATCATTAATCAGCCTATAATGTTCCCACTGCTGGAACACAGGCCTCCTCTCTGTGAGAGAGAGTGGGTCGTAATCCATCACGCGGGCCCAGTGCGGGTTGGTAGATGTCACATATCTTCGAATTTGTTGGTTCTAGGACATGCCGGTTTCCTCACAATGTTTCCCGTCACCATTTTGAGAGCAGTGGTAATGAAATTAAATACACAAAGTGCCTGTCTGGGTTTGAACTCACGACCTATAACTCGTCAGCCGGAGTCGATACCACTGGGCCACCACTGCTCCTAGTCAGGCAGTCTGATTATCTAGAATTCCAGATAATATCTGCCTAGGAACCATAGTTAGATATAATCTCTTATCTGTCAGCGCAAGACGTATACCTAAGTGTCAATTGATTGTAATGGGTCGCTGACATCAACGTAGCACGAATATGTCTTTACAACCAGTTAGGTACGTATGACCGACATGACCTAGGTAGGTATTTAACTGACTTATGTTTTATGAAGTACTTAATCGTCTATAGAAGGTACAGACGCCAGCACATCAAGCTACCCGAAACTGTCAAATTTTCCCAATCAACTTTGAACCTTATGCTTTAGCAATAAAGTTGGAAATCAATTAAAGAAATTTGACAGATTGTAGTAGCTTGATCTGCTGGCGCCTGTACAATATTTTTATCACATCAAGCGACCCGCGCTATTGCTAATCCATTGCTTCGTATGTTCGAAAAATGTGTCTGCTCAACAACGTAAACAACGCAATGAATGGTGTTGTATTGTCAAAATTAAACCCATTGCTACTGATAGGGTTTTATGCAATTAAGTACCCCGCTGGTGTAATTATAATTTACGCCGCTTGTGAGTCGCCGAAATTATGTTATTCAGTTACTTACATACAAAATTCTGGTTAGCTCAACTCTTGGCGCAGAATGGGACGACTCAGATTCAAGACTCATTAAGGACACAAGCAGTTTAGAATAATTCCATTCTTAGCCAACCAAAAAACCATCTTGCAGTGGCGAAGGTACCATACAACTCGATTCCCACCGGCTTCCTTCGAAATTCAGAACATAAACACTCTATAGTCAATTCATCATTGAAATTTTCTTTTGGAATTTTCTTTGTCATAAATTTTTACTCTGTCATAAATTCACCCTTCGCCACTGCCATCTTGATGTAATTTTATCCGGCATAGCTATTCGCAACCATTGGATACGCTTACGTGTCGAATCGAACATCAATAAATTTTATCGAAGGAGTTTTCTAAATGTTGCTAACAAAACCCAAACCCGCCGAACATTTTGACAGTTTAAATCAAATTTAGACGATCGCTCTCTACTCTTTCGACAGCCATTTGCCATCAAGGCTGATCAGCACCCTAATTTAGGTAACACACTTTCAATCATAATTATGAATCATTTTGAAGGAATTCAGGAAACAATTTTTTTTGCTAATCCATTGCTTCATAATGTTCGAAAATTTTGTCTGCTCAACAACGTAAATGACGCAGTAAATGTTGTTGAACTGTCAAAATGCAAGCCACTGTTATGTTACGCAATTACCTCGCAAATGATCGAATGCCTGCTTGTGGAATGGTTGTCAATAGCTACGCGGGTCTAACCAAGTGGCGACGAAAAACATATTAATCTTCAGTAAACAACAACATCTCAAAATATATTTCGTCTTTTCTCACCAGATGGCGCACTACCCTCAACCGGCGAACCTGGAGGCGGCCCTGCCTCTCCTCAACCGGCCTGATCTGCGTGTCCGACAGCAGCTGGGCGAACAGCTGGCCGCCCTCGTGCGGCGCGAGCCAGAGATCACGCACGACGTGGCCGCGCAGCTGGTCGACTCTATGGTCGCGTGGCTTAATGGCGGGAATTTTAAGGTGAGACATCGGACACGACAACATCAGGGTAGCATGTAGCGGGAACGTCCGAAAGGGTTACCGCTGCCCCGGAACATAAAGGGCTAAGGAAGGAACACGGGTGGGTTTTAGTCTGTAATAGTCTGACACTCCCTTCCGCTCCACCCAGAGCGGTAGGAGTCATTAGATGATTTCCCATCCAAAAAAAAAAAAAAGGGCTAGCCCTTTCCTAGACAGATGATGACTTCCTGCCCACCCCGCATAGCCTCGTCTCGAACACAAGATCACGGCGTGCTCTCGATGTATCATACACACTCTGATTACGATTCGCATTACCGCTACACACACGCTTCATTGCGTCCGGAGTCTTATTCTGGATATAGTTATTATGATAGCTTAGTGTTCTCGATGCGTTTTCACTTCCAATTTGTATTTAATTGTGTGAAAGATGGCAGGAAAGGGGGTGGCTACTGAGAAGAAGCCATGTTGTGCTAACCAATATTTTATTATTATTTTCTATCCTCTTACTAGAACAAAAAAAAAGGTAACAAAAAATACTTCATGGTACTGCGTTCAATCCATCCTATTATAAAGGCATGAGGAATAGGGTGAAAAGTTCACTCATCCTCCGTAAAGGTAAGATCCTCCGACCAGACGGGTGTTGTGTCTGGTGGGCTACTGCCCGACGATTGATGTCGGGATGATGTGTATATGCTAGTCGCGCGGTAAACTTTGCTTGCGCGATGCAGGATTTTGGCGTAGTTCACTTGTGGCGATGTAGATGCCGCCACAAAACAATACATGTCTTGACTCCTGTCCTGTCCTCAATATCCAATGTATTGTATTAAGGACAGGAAGATTGGGAAATGAGGCGTTTCTGAGTTATTTACTACCTAGAATTTTACTTTGAACTTTTATGAATATTGTCATTTGGTAACTAATGGTTCCTGAAAGCCCATTCAATTACATCTGTTATTCATTCAAAATCAAAGCATTTTATTTCAAATAGGCACATAAAAGGCACTTTTGCATGTCAAAAATTTCAATAAAATAGAATTGATTCCAGTCGCGCTTTCCAAAAGGTAGCTTCATTGAATCTGATGTGTTATTCAATCAATATCAAGTCAAGATTCCACATTCACTTCACAACCAGTGATAAAACATAACATGAGATTTGCTTATCATAGATTGGTTTAAGCTAAACTTCACATATACTAGCCAACCTTATAGTTAATTGAACCACACGTTAAAGCTACTTAACTATTCGTTCAGAATAGTTACATGACCGTAGACCACATCGCACTAGTCTGTAACAAACCGCGACGAGGTGCACTACTAGTGCAATAGTACAACATTCGTGTTTTGATCTGGGTACACAGAATTGTCGTATAGTTTGAAGTGTACCAGTGGATGAAGGGTGATAGATTTCGTAAGGGAACCCGGTGCAGAAATGTGAGTCAGCCACTCTCTCTCTGTCTGTTTGTGTGTGTGGGCGTGTGAGAGTGTGTGTGTGTGTGTCGCCATTTAACTAATACTACCTTTTCACGTTACAGGTGGCTCAAAATGGCCTGGAGGTGTTGACGGCGCTGGCCGAGCGCCTGGGCCCCGAGTTCTCACACTTCGTGCCCAATGTGCTGCCACACATTATTGACCGGTAAGAAATTCTTAGCATTACTCACAAAAAAGGGATGCATGAAGAAGCCTCCTCGTGTAGCGCAGTTTCTTCCGTCAGTTACTCAACTAAACCAAGCGCTCGGCGCATCCTGGACAGTCACACCCAACACCTTATTTGACTAGCCAATTCTTCCCTTGCGGTGGTAGGGCTAACGCCGCCTGGTTTGCGACCACCCTCCCACCGGAGTCCGGCGTCAAGCAGCCTGCTGTGTTTCGTCGATGCGTGGGAGTTCCAGTGCCTTAGGCATCTTCTGGGCACGCTCGTTCCATCATAGACCTCATCCACCGCTTTCCATCAGGAATGATCGAGGCCAAAAAAAAGGTGAAAGAAAAATAGAAATAGATTTTCTTTGTTATATTTATGTGGGGCTTGTGGCTAAGTAATAACAGCCGCATGGGTCCATCGATCAGGTTAAGCTACACTTGTCGCGGTTGGTCCGTGTATGAGTAACTATCTTCACATACCAAGACCCCTCCGTGCCTCGAAAAGCACGTTAAGTAGTTGGTCCCAGCTGGCATTCTGGATCTTTGACAGTATATAGTTGACAGTCGTTACGGGTAGTCAGAAGCCCAAAAGTCTGACAACCAGTCTTACCAAGGGGTATCATATTATTATCCAGTAACTGGGTTGTGGAGGTCAGTTAGGCAGTCGCTCCATGTAAAATACTGGTATTCAGCTGCATCCAGCTGAGTTGATTGATATCCACCAACCCCCACCGAGCCCGCGTGGTGTATAATGGTACTCTCCCTCTCAGAGAGGAGGCCTGTGTGTGTCCCAGCAGTGGAAACATTATAGGCTGATTATGCCGTGACTTGAGATCACGGCATAATGTAGTCTTGTAAAGTGGGGTCTAAGTAGATCCCACATTAGACTCAAGACTATAAACACATAATAGTGTACCATAGACTCCCGCACGACCTTCCCGCTCTGCCTACCTTCCACCGGACCGTAAACAACACAGCACTTTAATAAACGACATGTCCTCGCACATCTTGAGATGCGAGACGGAAGTGACGTCACAACACAATGCCCAATTAGGACGCACTCGAGTGAAACTGAACAATAATCTATGTTGACAATAATGTTGTTTATGATAAAATATGTACGGAAATGTTATATTTTATTAGGATATAATTAAATACTCAATTCTTTATTGCATTCCACAATGTAGGCTTAGGTGGTAAACATTTATTTGGTAGGGAACAATCGTTCGTACGTTAAAGGTATGCGCTAAGGTAGCCAATTCAATTTCTCTTTCTTAGGTTTTTTGCAATTTACAGGTCGGTGTCAGATTGTGTGTTGATTAAAATATAATTCGCGACCGTAACAAATGTGACTTCACAGAATTATAATCATTAGAATCAGCAATAGAAAGGAAAAGTATTGATTGCGAGTCGTACACGAAGATCACAAACTAAACTAAACACAGACAAAAATCATCATCATCTACCTTACCTTTTCCCAACTATATTGGGGTCGGCTCGGCTTCCAGTCTAAACCGAATGCAGCTGAATACCAGTATTAACACAGACAAAAATAAAAAAAACCAAATTCTGTTTCTGGATAACCCAATTCCATCCCTCTTTCCTCTCCCTGCTTCCATCTATTAGTTTATATTTTAATAGGAGATACTGTTATTCGACTTTTTCAGACCCCATAGTAAGTGCCTATCAAATTACAATTAAATACCAACTTTTTTTATTTCAGATTGGCGGACACAAAAGAGGCGGTCCGTCACACAGCGCGCACGTGCGTGGCGTCCTTAGCGAGCTCTCGCGCGGCCAACCCGCGCGCCCTGCTGGCGCGCCTGGCGCCCGCGCTGCAGCACAAGGCGCCGCACGCCAGGGAAGAGGCGCTGCGCTGTGTGCAGGCGCTGCTAGAGTAGTGAGTACTTAACTAAGAAATATCAAGCAATATTATGTAACGAAATGGGAGTTTTTGTGACTAAGGCAACGTCTCAGTTAAGCGGTCGGCCTATAATCCCGGTTTATATAAATTTTGGTAACAGACACTTACAGTCCGTCAAATCTAAGAAGTACCGTTTGACAGTTCTGACAATTGAATGATAGGGATGGGATGAAAAAATCGATTACTATAATATCCGAACTTTAAGAGATCGATTACTATAATATCCGAATTTTAAGAAATCAATTGTTATAATTAAATAAAAGAAATGTTTAGGATATTTTTTTATTCACTACTAGTACTAGTATCGTCGTCTTCGTCATCATCGTCATTTAAATTAATGACCAGTTGATTGTCCATTACATTATCAAAGTGTACGTCTCTTTCGAAGTCGTCCATTATTATTTTCTTTGTTTTTTGTACTACTTTACTCCAATCTTCCTGTGTAACTTGGGCACATGCTTCCTTTAATAAACCTTCCATTTTCTTGACACTGAAGGGTGGTTTTGTGTTGTGTCTTGCTGCATAACCTGTAAAACAATAATGTAACTATTTGATAGCAGACGAAAACCATTGTTTAAATTATAAATGTTAGAAGTACTCGTGTTATTATTATAATATTATAAAATATTACCTTTAACTTGGGCCCAAATCAGTTCAATGGCATTATATTGGCAATGGTACGGAGGAAGTCGTATGACTTTGTGCCCGTGCTCTTCGGCCAATTGGCAAATTAAATTAATTTATTTTAGGGTATCTGTGTATTCAGTGCATTATGCGGTCGCGCAGTAACGTCGTTAATTTATAACATCAGGCAACAACATTTTTGTGAATGGGTTCTACATACCTTATTTTTATTAGTTTTAGACGTAGAAATAAGACTTAGAAGAAAAAATTGTAATTGTAAAATCAATGGATGTGCTTGTTAAAAATTTGTTTATTTCTCTGTAATATGCAAACCCATACTATCATACACAAAAATAAATGTAAAAAACACTATCCCTGACTCCATTTACTATTTCGACAGCGTTAGCGCGAGAAACCCCGACTTATTTGGGCGCGAAAATCAAAAATCGACAAATCGCTTTCGACAACTTTTTAAAGAAGCAAATATATTTGATTTATAAATACGTATTTTTGGTGAATGGGTTTTATCTCATATTTTACGATTACATAACTATTTAGTTATGTAATCGTAATATGTGAGATAAATCCCATTCACATGAAAAAATATTTGTTTGGTTGTCAAGTGTAATTTGTAAATAATACATTCGATTTTTCGTATATGTAAACGATTTTTTTGCATACAAGTGTATCCGAAGAGTCGCAACACTACGTGCAGTGACCTAACTACGTAACTTTGTAATGAGGTCAAGAATATAACTATTAGAAATTATTTACTGTGTAAATATGTGTTATTTTGCTTTGTTTGAAAGTTTTCAATTACATTTAGATATTAAGAATTGTACATTTTTAGATACAATAATGAAATCTTTCTAAATTCATGGTTTTATGAAAAAGGTTATCGAAACTGAATAATGTACGTATGAACAAAGTTGTTTCGGTTTGAAAAATATGAAACGTCAAACGGTACTTCTTAGATTTGACGGACTGTAGTAAAATCTTTGTTGTAAGAAAAAAAAGTTATTTTTCCTAACGAAGCAAACATTTTGGTAACTCGATGAACACTTCGAAATGTTGCTAATTGTCTTCTTCTTCTCATTTTATGTATAACAATCCACCCATCACTCTTGCTATAGCTCGTTGAACCCTCCTCTCTTTCCAGTCACGGTGCCAACGAGCTACAGCTGCGCGCCGCAGTGCCGAACCTCGCCGCGCTGGTCGGAGACCCGAGCAGCGGCGTCAGAGATGCCGCCATGCAACTGCTGGTCGATGTGTATAGACATGTTGGTGAGTAGATATTATCATCTGCCTATGGGGCGTCGCTCACAAGAGCTAGTGTCGAGGCCCCCCCTAGAAAAAAGCCCTAGATACGCCAATGGCAGCGGTGACTACTTACACCATCAGGATTCAGGACATACTTATACCACGCACATGGGTACAAATAACTGGCTTAAAACCCATTTTCTTTTAATTTCCAGGTGAAAGATTAAGACAAGACTTGAAGAAGAAAGAGTTGTTACCGGCACATAAGTTCGCGCTACTTGAACAGAAGTTCGACGAGGCGCGGGAAGCGGGACTCATGTTGCCTACTGGTAAGATTAACTACATTTTTATTTTAACAATATTATACTGGTGTGGCGGCATCTACACCGCCACATGCGAACTACGCATCACACTGACGTCACGCAAAATCCTGCATCGCACAAGCAAAGTTCGACGCAACTAGCATATACAGGGTTATTGGAAAAACACCAACAACATCTTAAGAGGGCATTGTACTCATCATTATGAACAACTTTTATTATGGGACCAAATCTGAAAACGCAAAAAAAATCAGCTGTTCCCAACATTTTGACGAGTTATACGAACATAAATGTAGGGAACGGCTGATTTTTTTTTTCGCGATTTCAGGTTTGGTCCCATAGTAAAAGTTGTTCATAATGATGAGTACAATGACCTCTTAAGAGGTTGTTGGTGTTTTTCTAATAACCCTGTATACAACGTCCCGACATCAATCGTGGGTCAGTAGCCCGCCAGACACAACACCCGTCTGGTCGGAGGATCTTACCTTTACGGAGGATGAGTGAACTTTTCACTCCTCATGCCTTTATAATTTGATGGATGGAAAGCAGTACCATGAAGTATGGAGGATGACTCCTCGACGTTATTTTAGTATCTTACTGTATCTGAATGTGTCCCTTCTATAGCCACGTCAGGGGCAGACGAGCCGGACTTCGTGTCCCGCACAGTGAAGCGCACTATGACGATACCCACATCGTCGCGCTCAAGAGACGGAGACAGTTCCGGGGCGTCCACACCAGGTAATTAAAAACGTTCAAAATCTAGACGCAATCTCATCTCAGCGACACCCAATGTCAAAGACTTGTCATAAATGTAGGGAAATTAGAGGTATTTTTGACAGATTGAGACTGAGATCAGACTGTGAGCGTTCTTAAAATTACGAGAATTGCCTCTCTGGAGGCCTACCACAAGCTCTTAACGCGATCCATTTTAGGACCTAAACTGAACTGTTTGTCTAATTCGTACCATGACGTCAGTTTAACGATTCAGTTTAGGCCGTGCCATCTGCTGACAGCGATTGTCCCAAACTGAGTCGCAAGTTTTGGTTTCATTCATACTAGTTTGGTACCATGACGTCCATAGAGCAGCTCAAGCGATGCAGTTTAGGTACCTAAACTGAAATGTCTTGTTTTTGAATCGTTTTTAATTAGATCATGGTAGGCCACCAGGTCTGTACTGAATATACAATAGATTACATTCTATCCACACCACCCGAGCCACTTCAGACTTCGTTTATCATTCATTATTGGCAAAATACGCCGAAAACACCCCAGGTTTTCATGACCATACCCCCAGACGGGTAATTGGGTATCTTCACGAGAACCTGGGGTTTTTCGGCGTTTTTTTTGCCTTGTGGCGTGTGGTGTTGTGCCTTTTACGTGGCCATGGTTTTTATCATTTAGTGCTACGAATTTAAAACATTGTCATGTCATATTATTATGTCTGTTATTAATCGTTTTAAAGTAATACAGACTGAATGATGCATAATCATCCTGTAATGTGTTAATGAGGGTGAAATTTCACCCGGACGAAGTCGCGGGCAGAAGGTAGTTTGAATATAAAATAAGTTGAAATTTAGAAAAAAAAATGGGTTTTTCTACCGTGGTTCCGGGATCATAATAGCATGGCGCAAAATAAGTCTTATGTTGAGGAGTCAGCATGAAACTGCCATTAATAATATCATAGTAATTACAATACTTTTTAGTTACTCACAAAATAAAATGTTAACATTTATCAATATTGTTCGTCTCTAACAGTCCGTTTTCAGTTATTTTACCTCTGGCATCAGTAACCTAACAGCAACCTTATTAGAATGAGAATAAAGATCACAATGATCTTGACAGACTTGTCAGTGACAGCAACCCAACAGCAACCTTATTAGAATGAGAATAAAGATCACTGCCATGTGAATTGGACAGTAAAGCAAAATCAGATGTAAAATAATTTTATTGTGAAAGGACTGTACTTGAAATTCTTACATAAAATCTAACGTTCTTCTAATATGAATCACCACACAGTTACTTGGCAACAACAAACTAATTACAAACAAAAAATACTAACATGAAATTATCCCACAAAAATCTTTCTCTCACCATGTACCACCGGACTTCCAATAACCAATCACCAATAACCACGCATCACTGATCACCAATCATAGCGTGCGAGGCGCCCAAGCGGACGGTGTCCGGGCTGTACAGCCTGCCGTCGTCCAATAGGAAGCCGCCGCCGCCTGCTAAGCTAACTAGTGCTGGTAGTGGTAAGTGTTGCCATTGTATTAATTTTCTGTTCATTTTGTACTAAATTGTCATGTTTCTTGCAATAATTTTCATAACATTGATTTTTTTTTAATATTCCTCATTTTTTTTAATCTGTAGAATAATATTAACGCCAGTTCCTAATGTGGAAAAACTGGCAAAAATTTAAAATTTATTCTGGGGATATGGTTTATTCTAGGTATAAAAGTTTGGTGGAATTAGTCCTTAGAAATTGTAATATTCTCACATTTTTTTTTTTGAAATATCTGCTCTGTACTTACTACGTTGTATTTTGATGGGCATGGTTTAATGTTGATTAAAATGTGATTCCCGACAGTAATGATAACATACAATGCCACCCATGGGCATATGACCGCCCGTATTTTTCTGAATATTCATGAAAAATTTTCGAAAATTAACTTTAAAAGGCGGGGTCTATCTTTAATATTTTTCATGTTATTCAATTTTTTATTTTTAAATAGTGTTTCTTGCCATATCTCCGATGTTATTGGCTCAGTTTGGATAATGTTTATTATTTCTAAAAGCTTATGAGTTATTTTATCGGATTAACTAACATTTTTCTTAAAATTTGTTGACTATGAAAAAAAATAACGGAGGTGTAGACTTTTTTCTAAAAATAACACAGTATTTGAATTAAGGCCTCTACACATACAGAGAAATAAAATAACGTGACTTGTTTATGCAGCTTTTTTAGCAGATTTTTAATTAAGAGCGCCTACGACGTACGGCATTTCGTACAAACTTTCAAGCCCTTGTTTTTCGAAATGAATGAACCGATTGTAATGAAACTACATAATATGCATAAGCAGGATACAAAGGTCTAAAACTTTAGTTAAGAACATTTTCACAAACTTTCGCCTTTATAATGTTAGTGTGATTAATAGGATTGTGGTCTGCACAATGTATGAGCTCTAGTTTCTTCGAAAAACATTTAAAACATAGCCAAAACTGAGGTTGTCCCTCCCCCAGTATCGAGCGGCATCAGCAGCATGGCGCCGGGCGAGGCGGGCGCGGTGTCGTCGGAGGCCTTCGAGGCCGCCTTCCTGTCGGCGGCGCCGGCCGCAGTGTACGGGCCGCGCGGCCTCGACGACCTGTGCCGCCACGCCGCCGCGCTGCTGGGCGACCGCGCCGCCGACTGGGAGAAGCGGGTGGACGCGGTCAGAAACACTAACTAAACTATTTATTGCGACTCCTACAGGAACATCACAAACTAAACTTAACATACTTAAAAAAAAAGTAAAAAGAATAAAAATTAAACACATAGTCCTATACGAGGCCAAAAGGCTCCTATCTCAGCATGATGCTGCGACATTTAAAAAATAAATGTCGCAGCTCTGGTATTTTAATAGGGCCCGCTGTAATGTCACGGGCAGTTACAGAAATAAATCCAAATAATAATCCAATAAAACAAAATTGAAATGTCTGTATGCGCATAACCTCCGAATGATTGCACCAAATTGGATAATTCTTTTTTTTTGTGTTTGGTATTGCCAGGACAAGGTTTGTATGAAAGAAAATTTCAGAAATTCGAAAAATAAAATGGCACCCGTGCAACTCAAAACTTACGGAGCTCAATGATTCGACGAACAATACCAAAGAAAGGATATTTGGTCGTCATGGCATGTGTGAGACATGTGTCATCTACCAACCCGCACTGGATCCGCGTGGTAGATTACAGTCCACTCCTCTCGAAGAGAAGAGGCATGTGTCCCAGCTGTGGGAACATTATAGGCTGATTATGCTATAAGAGCATATGATAAGTCCCCTGTTATTATCCCACTTCAGTGCAAGGGCCTGCCAAATCTTCCACGGTATATTTAAACTATTATTCTAACTTAACCCTTTCTTTATGCAGTTAAAAAAGATCCGGTCGCTCCTCACAGCGAACGCTCACCAGCAGTACCCAGCTGAGTTCGCGGCTCATCTCAAGGAGCTGTCCGTACCCTTCCTAGTCGTCATCAAGGATCTTCGAAGTCAGGTAAATAAATAAAGAAAGAAAGAGAAAGAAAAAAAGTTTATTTGGTCACAGTTCGTGAAACACAAAATACAAAAATAAAATAAAAAGGTTTCAAACAACAATAGTGTGTGCCTCACGGCTGCGCCAAAAAAGGCTCACTTCAGCATTAATGCCAGACAGATGCTGTCTGACGCTGGTTTTCAAATGAACCTTTAGGGAAAAGTGACGGGGAGTACACACAGTCTCAACACACCTAATACATACTTATAAATAAATAAATAAACTAGTAATCACGTACATATCATTACAAATACAAATAAGAGAAAAAAAAAAAAAAACAATACATCAGTCTCGGCAAAACCTGTTTTTCGATGAGATTGATCCGTGCACGGTGCGTGCACTCAAAGCGCAACAGGCCGCCGAGCACGACGGACCTAACCTAAATATAAACTAACCCCCTTACTAATAAACATTGAATAGCGTCTCTATAGTTACACAACGCTTTGTCTTCTTCTTTCGAAAGTCAAATTACTGACGACTGAAAGAGAGAAATCGGTGTGTAACTATTCATCTTATATAATACGTTTATTAGTAAGGGGGAAATTGTTTATTTTAATAAGACTTTAGTAAACTCGCAAGACTCGAGAGGGGCTTGTGACTAAATGATATGAATCTATATTTTACATGGGGCGACTGCTTATCTGACCTCCACAACCCAGTTACTGGGTAACACGATACCCCTTGGTAAAGGATTGGTTAGACTTTAAGACTGGTTGTCAGACTTTCGGGCTTCTGACGACCCGTACTAACGACTGTCATAGATCCACAAATGACAGCCGGGACTAACGGCTTCACGTGCTTTCGAGGCACGGAGGGATCTCGGTATGTAAAAATGGTCACCCATCTGTGGCAAGCGTAGGCTGTTATTACTAAGCCACAAGCATCCGAAGTTCGGCCAAGTAACGTGTATAGAATATGAAACATAATTAACTCAAGACCTCATACACGCCAATTAAGAGTAAGGAGTTAAAAGCATAATGCAATGACCAAGACTTATTTTTTTTATAAGTAGTTAATTATATTAAGAAAATCGTGTTGAATTTAGCAATACTGTATGCATTTAAAATTGAGTCTTATTGCCTTGAAATAAGATTGATTTTTCTTTGGCTCAAACGGCGGTGAGTATGGCAAAATACCAATATTTGAAAAAAAATTACCTATTTTAAAATTTATTGTAATCTACTTTCAGGAATCAGGACTTGCGTTTATTCTGTTACACCTTGTATAAACTCGTGTCTATTTATTGTTTTCAGGTGGTCCGTGAAGCGTGTATCACGATCGCCCACATGGCGAAAGTGCTCAGAAACAAGATCGAACAGTTCAGTCTGTACATAATGCAGGAGCTTATTAATCTCATACAGAATGCTGCCAAGGTAAGCCATCACACTAATATTATAAAGGTGAATGTTTGTGAGTGTAGCGGTATCGACAACGCCACATGCGAACAAAGCGTCATACTGACGTCGCGCAAATCCTGCATCTCGCAAGCAGAGTTTACCGCGCAACTAGCATAGATACAACGGCCCGACAAGAATCATCGGGCAGTAGCCCGCCAGACACAACACCCGTCTGGTCGGAGGATCCTCTCTTTTCTATAGAGTAGGAGTGAACTTTACACCCTGTTCCTCATACCTCTATAAGTGTGTGTGTTTATATGTTTGTTACTTCTTCACGCTCAAACGGCTGGACCAATTTTGATAAAATTTTGTATGGAGGTAGCTGACACCCTGGATTAACATATTTAGATTTTTTTTCGTGATTTCAGACTTGGTCCCATAGTGAAAGTTGTTCAGTTGGATGGTCTAAAGCACCTCTTAAAGTTTCTTGGGTTAATTTTGAAACGCCTTATACAAAAAAAAAACAATATTTATTACGAAAGAAAGGAAGAGTTTCTTTAATAAAATAATCAATAATGTATGTTTTTTCTGTCTTTGAATGTTGAATATGAGTGTCCCGCAGGTGGTGTCGTCAGCGGGCACGATCTGCGTGCGCTACATCGTGCTGTACGTGCACTCGCCGCGCCTGCTGCCCGTCGTCATGACCAACCTCACCTCCAACAAGTCCAAGGAGATCCGCTCCACGCTCAGGTAACATACACTCATCATATGGACATTTCTTTTTCCGTGGGGAAATCCTCTTGGATACCCTCCGTCTGGGAAGAACGGAGGGTTATGTCGGACTCCTACCGACTTTGAATTATTTTATTTTGAATTGTTGTTTTGTTACTATTTGCTGTACTCTGGACGCTTTTAACGCGTAGTAAGTTTCTTTTTTTTACATCGTTCTCACATAATATTATAAATTCAAAATAAATGATGTAACTAATATTTTCGTAAAACTATAATTTAAAAGAGTGTCCATGGAGTTTCTTGCCCGTTCTTCTCCATAGGTACCTACGTTTTGGAATAGGCAACTAGCTTCATATTTTCTGACTGACCGACTTCTTGACAATTCAAAAGTGCCTGTAAATGGTCTAATTGAAATAAATGCTTTGAGTTTGAGTTTCACTAAATCCCCACTGTTCCTTCTAGTACCATGAGTCGGGGGCCCGGGAGATTCTTGTACTTTTTTTACTTTATGTCGCCTACGGACAACATAAAGACGAGCTTTTAGAGCATGAGAAGTGAAAAATCATTTCTCAGTGCTCGGAATCATATTTTTTATTTGTTTATAATCTTTTATTATATTAATCTATTAAGTTTTATCTGTACACACATAATTACAATATAACTATATACACTAGATACTAAAATAAAAGCCTAACTAACCTACCTACTATACAAATAAAAAAAAAATTAAAAAAAAAAACCAAAGGACACTTAGGCGTCGAAGTACTCATCCGCATCGCTGTCATCCGGAAACGTGACCAGAAGTTTGTTTATTGTATTATTTTTCCTTGTCCACAGTGAAGTCCTAGTGCTTATGCTAGAAAAATGGCCGGCGCAAACCATAGAGAAGCAGCAAACGGCAGTGCGCGACGCCATCAGAAGGGCGTGCGTCGATGCTGATAGTAATTGCAGAACGTACGGCAGAAGGTAAGCCTTTTGGTTCCGTCATATAACGGCCGTAATATAGCGGCAGTCCACAAAGAAGGCAAAAATGTTGTCACCGTTTTTATGAGTTCCATAATTTTGAAGGTTTCGGAAAACTTTAAAAAAAAAATACTCCGGGAGTGCCGACAGAACCCATCACTCATTGGCATATCGGATATTCATTAAAACCGAGTACATCCCGAGGACAGCCGAACACATCCGAAGCGGTGTCGGTTACGGTAACAGTGGCGCGAATTCAATGTTTTTTTTTTTCATCTCAAAAAATGCCCGACGCGCCTAAAGAAGTTTTCACTTTAATAAATGTTTATTTGAGATGGCATTACGGTCACCCCCTCGTCTGATGGCAAGCTTATTAAGTTCAGTAAGAATAGAAAAAGTAGTTGTGTCTCATTAGTGACAAGTGAGCTCATTATAGGTAACTGCGCTAGCGAACATAACATTCATAACGGACTTTCATAGTTTACTAACTTTAGTTTTCTGGCTAAGAAATAACAGCCGCACGGTTCGATCGATCAGGTTAAGCTACGCTTGCCGCGGTTGGTCCGTGGATGGGTGACCATCTTTACATACCAAGAGGGTCTCCGTACCTCGGAAAGCACGTTAAGCCGTTGGTCCCGGCTGTCATTCGCGGTTCTTTGACAGTCGTTACGGGTAGTCCGAAGCCCGAAAGTCTGACAACCAGTCTTACCAAGGGGTATCGTATTACCCAGTAACTGGGTTGTGGAGGTCAGATAGGCAGTCGCTCCATGTAAAATACTGGTATTCAGCTCCATCCGGTTAGACTGGAAGTCGACCAAAGGCCAGGCAGATGACTAACTTTAGTTTTCATCGTTTAATAACTGTTCTGTTGGCCTCGTGGTCGCAAGCACGACTGCTGACCCACGCTCAGCTGTCTAGGTAATCTGCGTTCATGATTTATTTGCCAAAAATGCAAACAAATATGAATTAATGGAAAAATAACTTTAAATCCTACACCATAAAGTTCAGTTTACGCTTCAAACATTAATTTTTTATAACTTTTTCAATAGTGCTAGTCACTCTGAAATCAACTTAATTGTCATTGATATACAGTTGATATTTGTTTATCTTGAATTGGGTAGGGGTGTGCGGCACTGCGCACTTTTACTATAAGGTAGGTTTGATATTATATGATTAAACTGTTTCCAGAGCATACGCCGCCTACACACGTCACTTCCCCGACGACGCGGAACAGCTGTTCGCTCGGCTGGACTCGGCTGCGCAGAAGCAGATAGAACGAGAGAGGAATATCGGAAGCGTTGATAGCCTGCATCATGTTGGCACTGGTACGTACCTTTATCTACCTATCTTTTAGGCGAAAGCAACATGGTAGCCCGTTAATTTTTCTTAAGTTTTTTTGCAATTCAACACTCGTAATAAGTTCATATAATCCTGCTGATTTATATTTCATGAAAAAGTAATTTATTTTAATTGATTAACTATAATTACAGTGTAACTATATACACTAGATACTGAAATAAAAGACTCAGTAACTTACTATATGTGAGTGGTTGACCAAAAAGGGACCTCAAGGGAAAATAATTGATTTCGAGTAAATCGCGTTTGAAATTTCGTGTAGAAACAAGTTGCGGCATGTTTTATGTCAGTATGCGACTTCGTTAGTGAGTGTCAACACGTGTTTGCGGTTACTACGTTATTGGCGACTTATTTAATGTCAGTTTCTTGTCTTTATGTGCGTCTGACATCACAAAAACTAATTTTTCCAAAACTGCCTCGGCTCACAAAAAAAATCATAAAAAAAACACTACGGCACCTAAAAATATTCTGGTTAGACCAAAACAAAGCTAAAAGACCACAGATTAAAAAATTCAAAAAAAAAAAATAACGGTTTCCAATCCCTCCAGGTCCCTTTTTGGTCAACCACTCACATATAAATAAATTAAAAAAAAAACCAAAGGACACTTAGGCGTCGAAGTACTCATCCGCATCGCTGTCACCCGGAAACGTGCCCAGAAGACTGGCAGCAGTGCCACGTTGAATGGCAATGCTAATTCTTTGACCAAAAAACGACCCAGCCCTGTGGTCACGTGAAGTATTTTAATTGTATTTGATGATGTTAATGATTATAATTCTGTAAATACATACTTGTTGTCGCTCGCGTATCATATTTTAATCAACATTAAACATGATACTGACCTGCAAATTGCAAAAGACGCTTCCCTCTTAAAGGGAATGCGATAAATTAGCCCGAAAAATTAAAATGTTCTTGTCACCGCGTATCTCCTTGATCAACATAAAACGTATGTCTGTCTGTTACCTCTTCACGCTTAAACCGCTGAACCGATTTAGATGAAATTTGGTATAGAGATAGTTTGAGTCCCGGGAAAGAACATAGGATAGTTTTATCCCGATATTCCCACGGGATCGAGACTTATGCGGGTGAAACCGCGGGGCGCTGCTATCATGGTAGAGTAAGAATATTTGTTTCTCAACCCAGTGGTACGTAATATCAAATTTCTTTTTCTTCCGTCGTGTTACGCCATATTGCGGCCGTTGTGTTGTGGGGCCGCTGTTTTACGACACCTTTCAATTCGTCTAACAGCTTTATCCCAGCTTTGTAACGAAGAACTTGTCTATCTTTGTTACAATAGTTTCATTGTTCGTGTTTTTTTTTCAGAGAGGAGAGCTATCACAAGTCCTAGGAGTCCAGCGGCCAGTGTATCGGGTCAGTTAACCAAATATTTTTCTATAAAAAAAGCTTTAGTATTTCTGCACTCTTGCCTTAGGTGTGCCAACCCTGTTCTAAGGTCCGGCCGCGCTAAATTTGCCAAAGTTAGCTCGGAGATTTAGACGAAAACAAACATTACTTAAAATAAATGTTCTTGTATATCGATAATATTCAATTTCGAGCGGCCATTGTTGTTTACATCTTTGGAAAATTTAGCGCGGCCGGACATTAGTGGATTCATTTTTCAAAGTTTTTATGAATATGTTACTAAACCACCGACATGTTGTTGCACGCTGCTCGGATATCGGTAACTATACATAGCGTCCACTGAGAACCTAGTGTCGGGCGTCAGTCGCTCGGGCTCGCTGCGCAGGCGCCGCGCCTCGCAGGAGAGGCCGCCCGTCTCGCACATACCCGTCGCTATGAGGGGCGACGGTGAGGGAACTAGTGTTACATATTAGATAGAAAATAAATTAAATCATTTCGTCGGATTCCGAGCCAAAGAATAGTCTCCCAGATCGAATGTTGTCCATGGCGGTCTCGGCAGAGACTATCCATCGGTGCGGGAGACGTTATAGAGCGCAAGTGTGTTCGCAGACACAGGTACAAACTCTTCCCTCACTGTCACAGTCCGGCGGGGCGCGCCGACACGTGCGCAGGCGCAGGCGCCACGTGCGCGCGGGCACGACGGTATCACACCGCCAACATACAAACTTTTGTCTGTTACTAAGAAATTCCTAATGGAAGAACCGAATTACATTGCCCGATCTGGGAATCAAACCCAGGACCTACACTCAGCAGGCGTTTGCGATCACGAGACCGAGGCTATTCGTCGATGCAACTTGTATTTTGAGTCGCACGGGCTCTCAGAACATATCCGTCTCACACACATGTCCATCGCTGAACTGTCAAAATGAATGGCATTGCCGTTGGCAGTGTGTCACGCAATTACCCTGCAGATCTCTGCCGAAGAATTACGAAGACGCCCGAATAGCTTTAAGCAGTGGTAACGGCCGCAACTTAGGTCGCGAGTTTGAACCCTGACAGGCGCTTTAATTTGTGTAAATAATTTTATCACCACTGCTCTCAAAACGGTGAAGGCAAACATCGTGCATCGTGAGGAAACCGCCATGTTCTAGAACCAAAAATTCTCGTACATGTGACATCTACCGACCCGCACTGTGCCGCGTGGTGGGTTACGGCCCACTCCCTCTCACAGAGAGGAGACCTGTGTCCCAGCAGTGGGGACGTTATAGGCTGATGATGCATGCCCGAATAGCTTTATTATAATAGTCTCGTTATGTTCCAGAGCGCTCCCCCGGCAACGTGACGGCGCGCTCGGTGTCGGCGCTGGACGCGGCGGCGGCGCAGCGTGCGCGCGCGCGTGCGCTGTACTCGCACATGAGCCGCAACAAGATCCCGCCCACGGCCAGCTTGCGTGAGTGCTGTAGCTTATATGTAGGGGAGGGGTGTACTGGTGATAGGGTGTTTGACTCCCATTTCATGTCTTACAAAAATTAAATTTAATTTTTAGGGGGGTGCGCTAACATAACCCGCGAATTTCAAATTTTCTTACGTTTTTTGCAATTTGAGTCTCAGGTTGATCAAAAGACCAATGCTCATAATTAAAAACGTTCAAAATCTAGTCGCAATCTCAACCCAGCGACAATCAATGTCAAAAATGTAGGGAAATTACAGGTATTTTGACAGATTAAGACTGAAAACAGACTGTGAACGTTCTTAAAATTACGAGAATTGCCCCTCTGAATATAATTTAAAGTTCATAATATAATCCTTATAATTGATATTTCATGAAATAGTCATTCAATAGGGTTATATGAACTTAGTGTTGTATTGATGGTATTAATGACTATAATTCTCTGCAAATTGCAAAAACCTAAAAGAAATGATTTTCGCTGGCAGCTCTGGTGGATAAGAAAGTATAGGAAAATGACAATTTATGGTTAAATATAAAGTCGGAACTATACGCTTTTGATATTTTGGAGAGGGAACTTTATGTCTGTGTCGCATTAAAGTAGAATTTTCACTTTACATCGAATCGACAAACGTTCTCATTCGACGTAGTTCAATTGACTCTTTTCTAAACTAATAATATTATAAACGAATATTATAAAGAGAAAAGATTTGATATTTTGTATGTTTGTTTGTTACGATTTGACGCTAAAACGGCTGAACGGATTTAGATGAAATTTGGCACATGGCTAGACCAAGACCTCGATTAGGACATAGGGTACTTTTTATCCCGGTGTTCTCACGGGATCGAGACTTATGCGGTTGAAACCGCAGGGTGCAGCTAGTAGTTAAATAAAACTGTCGGTGGACATCAGCTGATCTCACTCCGCCCCGGCCCTTCCTCGAGCCGCCCGCGCCTCTTAACCTCGTCCCTAAATAATCCTATCCTGCCTGTCCCTTGCTGCCCTCTCCCAGCGACGCCCTAAGCCGAGGTCTGTACCCCACAGGGTGTGTCCTTAGCGTGTAGTCATTTAGTTTTGAAGCCCTGGCTGGAGGCCTTAATTTATTGAGGCACCCACAGGCAAGGCCGGTTAAGCAGAGGACAACCTTCTAAAGTCCGGCCGCGCCAAATTTGCCAAAGATGTAAACAATAATGGCCGCTCGAAATTGAATAAAATCGATGTATATCGATTTTGAAGAACATTTATTTTAAGTAACGTTTGTTTTCATCTAGTTAGCTCGGAGATTTAGACGAAAACAAACATTACTAATAATAAGTGTTCTTGTATATCGATTTTATTCAATTTTGAGCGGCCATTGTTGTTTACATCTTTGACAAATTTGGCGCGGCCGGACCTTAGGTTGACTTGCGTTGCGAGATAACATTAAAAAAAACGTCTGATCTCATTTTATATCGAAAGCGTTGGTCGAAGGGATGTCCATAGATTCGGGATTTTATTGCAGAATAAAATGTCAAGCACCTTATTGCCGTACTTAGAAAAAAAGGGCCAAAATTGTCTCTTCGCCACTGAGAAACTACACTCATATTTTTTTTTAATATGTCATTATTACACCGTATGTTTTTAAATAGGGATCTTTATGGCAGCTACGTTTACTGTTAAAGATAATGTCACGAAATATTATACAGTATGTTAACTAACAGAGGGCGTTCCCGTTAACCCGTAATAGTATAGCATCCATACATGCTAAAAAAATATTACCATTCGAAAATAAAATGTTTTTTTTTTTATATTTAAATATTCACTAAAAATGTTAAATTGATACGTAAAAGATCGCCGCACACGCGGCCCGTCATTCATAAATAAATTGCGACGTTGCCGTCCTTCTAGTACGCGTGTACAGAGTGTTTCTTTTACGTATCAATTTAACATTTTTAGTGAATATTTTAATATAAAAACAAATAAAAACATTTTATTTTCGAAGGGTAATATTTTTTTTAGCATGTATGGATGCTATACTATTGCGGGTTAACGGGAACGCCCTCTGTTAGTTAACATACTGTATTGGTTCTACAGAACAAAAAATGTGTAAAAAAATAGCGGTAACAATAGAGATCCCTGTTGAAATGCTGACTATACAGGGTGTTACGGAAAGGTAAAATAACTAGGGGGTGAGAGCACACATAAATATTAACAATTAATACTCTGGAAGCTACTCAACTGCTGAAAAAGGGAGGTATGTGGTATTACAGCATGACGGTTTTACATATTACATCAAACTTAACTTCTTCACTCTACATTTTTAACCTACTACAAAAAAGGAGGTTGCGTTTAACTTTGATTTTTCGCTATAACTATACAATATTGGGTTGCTATTAATAAAGGCGTACATAAGCTTGTGCTATGAGCTAGGTTTCATCGCAATTAGAGCAAAATTTGCAGTTTAAAATGTTTTTGGTTCAAAACAGCGTCTTTTTGACGTCGGTTCGACCTGCAAAGGATACCCCACATAAATGATAATCGATTTTATTTTTTTATTTCTGTATGTAGGTTTGCACAAACACGTTTACACGTCAATCATATTTTTTTTTTAACTAGATGAGGTCGGCGTTTCCTAGCTGACTACTCTGAGAGAAAAGGCCGAAACAAGCTCAAAGGTCACAGTCTCTTTTAAAGTCCAGACATAATCTTGGTCAGGTTGTATGAAGACCATGTAGTTGTAGATCGATGTCTGAGATGGTCTTTTGACATAGTAGCGAATATGAGTATGAGATGACAAGATGACACAGAACGGCTTCAATGTATTTAAACCTGTTGAAACGTGACGAGGTAGAAGTCTGCATTGCAGACCTGGAAATTGCCAATATTGCCATCAACGGGACACGAATCCAGAATGGTCTTTTTTTTGCCATAAATGTCTCACTACTGGGCAAAGGTCTTCCACCTATCTATGTCCAGAGTTGCCAAAGACCAATCTTTATTAAAGGAGTCCAGCTCATCCCGCCATCTCCGTCTGGGCCTGCCGCGATGTCGTTTGCCATTAAGCGGGACCCACTGGGTCGCAAGTTCGGCCCATTGATCATCTGACATCCGGCAGATGTGTCCAGACCAATTCCTATTAAGCGTGGTAGCTTTCCGACGGACATCAGTTATTTTAGTGATGGAACGGATTGTTGTATTCTATTAAGACTGGTCTGCATCTGAAAAATGAATAATGGAAAAAATCATTAACACTGTCCGACCTGGGGGTCGAACCAGCTTCAGCAATCGCGTTTGCAACTACGAGAGTTATATCAACAAGACAAATCACAATACCCTTCTGTGATAAAGAGGTAAAGTTGTTTGTGAATTTGTGTATGTTTGTAATCTCTAGAAATACTAATCCGATAAATTATGTAAAAAAAAAAACGTAGTGATTATAACCACAAAATGCATCACAGCTACATTAGCACCGTTTTTGACGAACTACAAAGTTATGTATTTGCGCATGTGACTTGTGAGTTATGTTCCATTAAACGCATCTACATTACAACCGCAGAAATAGATGCACCCCCTTACTAATAAACGTATTATACAGGGTTAGAAATTTTAATCACCGTTTTCCTCGTAAGAGGTAACTTTTACTATGGGACCAAACATAAAATCGCGAAAAAAATATATCACCTGTTCCCTACATTTTGACGAGTTACGCGAACATAAATGTAGGGAACCACAGTTTTTTTTTCGCGATTTCGGGTTTGGTCCCATAGTAAAAGTTGTTTCATAATGCTGAGTACAATGACCCCTTAAGAGGAAAACGGTGATTAAAATTTCACTCTGAATAAGATGAATAGTTACACACCGATTTCTCTCTTTCAGTCGTCAGTAATTTGACTTTCGAAAGAAGAAGACAAAACGTTGTGTAACTATACAGACGCTATACAACGTTTATTAGTAACGGGCCAAATTTAAAAAAAAAAACGTGAAAGAAGCCATTTATTTAGTTTTCATGTGGGGTATCTTTTAACATTGAACTAATAAAAAGCTGTAGCCGCTCAAACTAACACAATAACAATAATTCTAATGAGTTCTGTTTTTATCTTTCATTGTATATATTAAACAAATTAATATTTTACGAAAGAAAATGGTGTTTCAAATCGACAATATTACATGTTTCGTCAAACAAAAAAACACCTTGCCATCCATTTAAAAAAGGTTTATATTTAAAAAAATATAAATAAAATGTTCCTTATACTTCAACGGAATTCAAAAACATTACTCTTGTCTCATGCTCATCCGACATTTTAATAAAAAAAAAATAATGACCATCCACATCATAACTTTTTATTTTTATTTTCAAAATCTTAAAGAAAATATTCTGAGTAAAGTTTTTGAATTTCAGCGGACCCACGATATGGCCGTGACGAAGATATAAGCGAATGAACGAACAACGAAGAATATATACATATTATATTAGATAATATATAATTATAAATAGATACAAGTGTACATGTAGAGGGATAATTATAAATAATAAATAAATAATTATAAATAAGCTTAACTTTAATTTATGCTATGCCGAAGAAGGAGATGTTTCACAACCAGGTATTTTAAAACGAATATTTTATTTTCTACAGGGTCAAATTTTATTAGCTAGCGAAACTCCACAGACGTGATGGGTATCGATATTTAAACATAATAAAACAAAACTTAAATTAATTTCATTATGTTTTTTTTTGTGGGGTCATCGGCCACTGTTAGTGTAGTCACTTGAAATATCAGTATTTTTGGGTAAACTTCACAGACGTGGCGGGTATCGATATCTCATCATTTCAGACGTCTGCTGCTGTTCTCTGAGCTCGTTCACCTTGTGGGAGGCCTTCCAACGCTACGTCTTCCGGTACGCGGTCGCCACTCCAGAACCTTTCGGCCCCATCGGCCATCTGTTCTGCGAGAAATGTGCCCTGCCCACTGCCACTTAAGTTTGGCAATTCTTCGGGCTATGTCGGTTACCTTGGTTCTCCTGCGAGTCTCCTCATTTCTGATTCGATCATACAGGGAACCTCCATAGCTCTCTCCATTGCCCTTTGGGTGACTTTTAGCCTTCTAATAAGGCCCATTGTGAGCGACCACGTTTCAGTGCCATAATGTCATCACTGGCAACACGCACTGGTCAAAGACTTTCGTCTTGAGACACTGCGGTATTATGTATCGATATCTAAACAAAATAAAACAGATTTTCTCAATTCATACTTCTATTAACAATAATACAAGCGGGCGCTGACCCCCCAAAAAAGAACATCAATTATTTTTTGTTTTTGTTAAATCGTGTCTAGATAATTATGTTTAGGTATGTTTGTAGTTTCGCTAGCTAAATTAGTTTAACCCTGTATATGTAGATGTTTCTTTTTTTTTCTAAATTTATGCTAATAAAATAGGTACACTTTATTCAGAGAAGCAGTCACACTTCGCACACAAAATATAAGGAATAGAAATAGCAGGCACTTTGTGTGAATAATTTCATCACCACTGCCCTCAAAACGGTGAAGGAAAACATCGTGAGGACACCGGCATGTCCTAGAACCATAAATTCGAAGACATGTGATATACGCCAGCCCGCACTGTGCCCGCGTGGTGGATTACGGCCCACTCCGTCTCACAGAGAGGAGGCCTGTGTCCCAGCAGTCCCCGAAACATAAAAGCATACATTTTATGAATTGCTTTTTTGAATAACGTGAAGTCTATTTTAGTTGCTTTTCTGCTAGCAATAGAATAGGCAGCTATTTGAGAATTAAGCATTTTTTTTTTTAATTATATGAAATTATTTTACATAGTTAAATAAGTCTATGTTACCAAAAATTCACTTTCAACCTACCCTTTCTTAGGGTTTTATTATTCCCTCTTTATTCTTGCCATATACTGTTTTGGACTCGTTAAAAGTAGTCAGGGAAATTAATTGTTTATCAAATTGACTACCAACATGATATTTTTTTTTTGATGCCCTATGATTCTTTTCTTTCTTTTTTATATACAAGTACTTATTATTAATATAATTTTAAGTCTGTCAGCATAGATTATGTAAATACTACCAAATAAAATTTTTCTTATTTTAAAATCACAATTTTATTGTCATTCTGAGATAGTTGTATGAATTGGCTACAATGTCTCGGCATCTACATACATCACTACATGCGAACTACGCATCACACTGACATCACACAAATGCTGCATCGCGCAAGCAGAGTTTACCGCGCAACTAACATACCTAATAAGGTGTTAAAAAATTAACCCGACAAACTTTAAGAGGTGCTTTAGACCATCGAACTGAACAACTTGCACTATGGGACCAACTCCGAAATCACGAAAAAAAAATCAGCTGTTTCATAAAAAAGTTCAATACCTACTTGACCAAAATGTATGAATCAGCTGATTTTTTTTCATGATTTCAGAGTTGGTCCTATAGGGAAATTTGTTCAGTTCGATGGTCTAAGGCACCTAGTTTGTCGGGTTAATTTTTTAACACTTTGTATACACCTTCCCGACAACAATCGTTGGATTCTAAGCCCTGGATTCTAAGTTGTACTCTTCAATTTAGCAACCTTGAAAATTGAAAAGCAGGGAGGAACGCTGACACCTAAGATACAGGACATGTCCTAGTTTAGGTGTCAGGAGTTTCACACAACGTGCACATACTTAGCCTATTATTATAGGAAAAAAAATAAAAAATAAAAAAAAAAACCTTATAATTCGTTAATAACGCTACTAAATTGAAGAGTACAACTGTGACGTAGCATGACAACAGAATAGACTGGTATTACATTTAGTCGGTTAACCACGACACGTGTTTTTTTTTGTTGTTTAACTTTATTTTACTACTTAAACCTATGGAGTATAGGTTGAACTGCGAGATGCCATTCAAAAACAATCTTCGGGCAGTAGCCCACCAGACAACACCCGGTCGGAGGATCCTATACACCGTGTTCTTCACGTTATCCATAAACTTTGTCAAACGCTTTATAGCTTTTATAAATTAAATCTAACAAAGGAAGTAGTACTTAAAAAGGCTTCGTTACAAAGATATTTGTTATTTCATTTAATTAAATTTAATTGAGCTACGCAGTAAAAGAAAGGGTCTTAACTTAGTTTTGACAAGTTTCAGCCCGCCAAATCTTATGAATGAGAAAACGTCGTTGCCATTTCGGATAGTAAAGAGGCATGCGTATCAGGTGATTTACGTCAAGGTATTTAGTTTGTATGAAAATTAACAAAAAATAAGAATTCATTAAGTGTCAAATTCGTTAATAATGAAAAATGCTTATTTCCGTGGTTTGAACATCTGGTCGAAGTTTATGTATATCGTCCGGAACACGGTGTATAATATATGGAGGATGAGTGAACTTTACACCTGAACCTCATACGTCTATAATAACACAGGAAATTGACGTAATGTGTAAAAATAAACAATTAATTTCCCTGACCTGAAAGCAAATATTGAAAAATTCTCGTAAGTTGTTTTTTTTTTCTTGCCATTCTACAAGTAAGAATATTTCTTTGCTATATCAAACACCCAGTTTCACTGCACTTTAAACACTACGTGGCACTTCCCTTACTACATTTTACAACATAATATCCACAATGTGTTTTGTCATTCTTTCACCAGCCAGAGCAAAACGTTCGCCAGTCGCAGCGAGCGGAGTACCTCCTAGTCCAGAGCGGTCGGTCGGACGGTCCCGGTCGAGACCAGGCGTGTCGCAATCACAACGTGAGTATTTACTAGCAATAGGGAATTATTTAAATGCTAAGTACTCTTAAAAACGTTTTTGAACTTTTAGTGATGTACGTTTTTTTTTTTTTTTTTTTAATTAGTGAATCCGTATTTTTATTATTCATTATATCTTCTATGTTTTTAAAGGCATGTTACGGAGCTTCGGTTCCGATAATTTTGAATCGGGGTTTTACCGAATTTCGAAACGCAGCGATACACGTGACTAGAACGCCTACAAACGCCTATTTTTACAGCGACATCCCGTTCATCATCGCCATCATCCCGCAGCAGTGGTCCCATGTCGCTGGCGAGCGCTCGCAGACGCCCCTCAGGCATCCCGCGCTCTTTAGCGGGCTCCAGAGAAACCAGTCCTACCAGGTGAGAACATATTAAAAAGCTCTTTGAACCGATACCATTGCACTGGGCCACCACTGCGAGTTTTAGGTTGCGGGTTCGAACCCAGACAGGCGCTTTACTTTGTGTAAATAGGTAATTGAATCACCACTGCTCTCAAAACGGTGAGAAGGAGTGGGCCGCAATGTGCCATTCGGGCCCAGTGCGGGTTGGTATGTACGAGGATTGTTGGTTCTAGGACATGCCGGTTTCCTCGCGATGTTTTCCTTTACCGTTTTGAGAGCAGTGGTGCCTGGATTCGAACCTACGACGGCCGTAAGTCGCAGCCGTTTCCTCTGGGCCACCACTGCTCCTAAAGCGTATAGCTTCTCCAAATATCCATTGGTTTTATTGTTTTTTTTCGATTATCTCGTTTTACTATGCCTTCCATGAAATTACATTATTTGTTCGAACATTTCTAATATTAGTCATCATCTCTATTGAGGACGCGTGAAGACTTTCGTACCAACAGAACTGTTAATCTTCGTGACACGATATAAAGCTCAAATTGCAATGCTTTACATCGACTTGTTTCAATGTGCGACGGCCATTCGCTCTTTATTGTTTTACGCTTTTGCAAAACAGTTGATTTCTTTCAGTTCTGGGAATACAGATTTCTTGTTATGTTGTTGCAGGAGTGGCAGGTCAAGCAGTGTAGTTAGTGCAGGCGTTCGTCGGCGCGAGTCTATCGAACGTACTGCACCCAGCCGGGCCCCCGCCGCTACCTTGAGACTGTTACAACAGACTAGAGACGCTGAGGCTTTGCTTAGAGTAAGTACCCTTAAAAACTAATAATGGACATATGTAGGTACTTGGGTAAACATACCATAAGGAGAAAAGAGAAAAAGATTAATAAACGAACGGGTGTAGCGGTACGTAGGTACTGCTACACGCCGAACGCTACCTGCGAACAACGCGTCATACTGACGTCACGCAAAATCCTGCATCTCGCAAGCAGAGTTTACCGCGCAACTAGCATAGATACAACGGCCCGACATGAATCATTGGGCAGTTGCCCGCCAGACACGACACCCGTCTGGTCGGAGAATCGTCCCTTTTCTATGGAGGACGAGTGAACGTACACCCTGTTCCTCATACTTCTATACTATGCTTATTAATCTTTTTCTCAAACGTGAGCCATAATTCAAGTCTGATTTCAATGTCCTTATCTAAAATTATTTTAAATAACATCAAAACTTCCTTTCCGAGCCGGTTCATGTGATCAGACACTAAACCTTTAAAGCAGTACAGAACCAACCTTATCTGCCCGCCCTACAAAAAGGGATACAATTAAAGGAAACCGCGAACCCGGACGGTTAGACTCAGCCCGAAGGGGTCCGTTCGAGCTTGAAAGAACGGCACCACCTGAGCGCAAAAGAATACTGTTTTCACATAGCTCTAAACGATACAGACAAAGCTGACATTTAATTCATTGTTTCAACAACAACAAACTTCCTTACACCCACAGAGTCCAGAAGATAGTTCAGCGTGTGAAGGTGGACGCGGACGTGACGATGACTCGGAAGCCTCCAGCGTCTGTTCAGAAAGAAGTCTCGACTCGTATAGAAGACACGATGTGAGTGACGTACCAACTATTCAATATTCTTCCACATGTAACGTGTTGACAAGGGGTCCGTGGCTAAATAATAAAGGCTAGGCAGAAGATGTAATCATTAAAATCGTGTCTTTTTGTAGCCAAATCATAGTTTGGGGAAAGTAAGAAAGAAAATAAAAGCTTGTAAAAATAGTTTTATTTGTCACAGAAACACGTGCATACAGAATGATAAATTAATTCTAATAACAGGAAAAATAAAAACAAAATATATCATAGTAAAAGTGCGCAGTATTACACATCCCCACCTTATTTCAAGTTAAACAAAATATCAACTTTATTTCAATGACAATTAAGTTAATTTCAGGGTGACTAGCACTATTGAAAAATTTATAAAAATGTTTGAAGTTGTAGCGCAAACAACTTTATTGTGTAGGAATTAAAGTTATTTTTCCATTAATTCATTTATTTGTTTACATTTTTGGTAAATAAATCGCGAATGCACGGTATATTCACGAGCACAAAGCAGAAATAAGTCATAACGAGTCTTGCATTAAAATTGTCGGCTTTCGACGTTCGCCTTGACACCCTGCTCACTACCGTCGTGTCCTATTCCGCAGAGCGTGTCGTGGTCGGGCTCGGCGTCGCGGCTGGGCTGGGACTGCGCCTCCCCGCCGCCGCCGCCGCCGCCCGACGACATCATCGCGCTGTGTGCGTGCACGCACTGGACCGAGAGGAAGGACGGGCTCACGCACTTGGTGACTATTTACACAATACATTAACATACAGAATCAGCCTATAATGTTCCCACGGCTAGGACACAGGCCTCCTCTCGCTGAGAGGGAGGGTGGGAGGGATTTACTTAATATCAAGCCTCTATTCCCCGAAGATATAGACAGAGGTATGCAAGCGAATGTCTCGCATTTGCGAATGACGTCCCTAAAGGTCAATTCGTACTAGCGCAGAGTCGAAGCGTTAATCTGAAACTTAACATAGCAAATTCACCCTTATTTCCACAACGTAATGCACATATTTCTTCAGAAATAAAAAGAAAACGCGCTTTCGACGGAATTCGCGCGTCTGAGCGCGACCAACGCTGATTGATGGGAGTGCATTATATTGTGGAGATAAGGGCCTGTGCACACCACGTTTTTTAAACGCGCTGTTGCCGCGCGTTTATAGCGATTCAGACGCGATACGCATGCGAGTCAGACGCAACCTGTAGAACTTTTGTAAGATAAAAGCGCGCCGTCGACGCACGTAACTAAAACGCGCGTCAACGGCGCGTTTAAAAAAACGTGGTCGGCACAGGCCCTAAGGATGAATTTGCTATGTTAAGTTTAAGATTAACGCTTCAGTGCGCTTGCGCTAGTATGAATTGACCCTAAATGTAAGAATGATGCTGATCCGTGCATGAGTATGATTCCTGTGCTTATCCTATACGGTATAACCATTATATATTTCTTCTACTATATTTTCTGTTTTTACCCGTGAAAACCAGCACCCTAATTGCGTAACACATCCACTATAATCTGAATAATTTTAAAGGATATTGCTAATCCATTGCTTTATATGTTCGAAAATTTCGTCTGCTCAACAACGTAAAAACGCAATGAATGTTTCTGAACTTTCAAAAGTTATTGCCACCGATGGTTTATTCCGCAATTTCTCCGCTTTGTTTGTAAGATAATTACACTTAAAAGTAATAGCACTATCCTTTTCTCCTCCTCAGGCAAACTACCTGAACAGCGGGCGCCTGCTGACGGACGAGCAGCTGCGCCGCCTGACCGAGCTGCTCAACAAGATGTTCGTGGACGCGCACACCAAGGTGTTCTCCCTGCTGCTGGACGCGGTGTGCGAGCTGCTGCTGGTGCACTGGCAGCAGCTGAAGGACTGGCTCTATCAGCTCATGTTCAGGTACACTCAGCTACTTTTTTGTATAACCCTCATTATACCGGATTTGAAAGAAAAACCGGTCAGACTCGCGCACCGAGGGTACCGTAGAAATTTGTAGGTATGTAAATGGTTTATCACGGGTTTTTATTTTTAATGTAACTACAAATTTACGGTTTTCGGATTTTTTTCCTTTACTTGTGCTACATGACCTTGCTTTTTGCCAAATTTCATGATTCTAGGTCAACGGGAAGTACCCTATACATTTTGATTACCTTGAGAGTGTCGAAATATACGTTTTTTGCGGCATAAACGGTCGTATCTTTTTTTTTTACATTAACTTAGAAGTTTGATTTTTTCACAGCATCAAAAGGGACTGTAGACTTGAGTATATGGTTTTAATTTTAACTCGATACCTCCACGCGTTCCCGAGATAAAAGGTCTTGACAGACAGACGGACAACAAAGTGATCCTATAAGGGTTCCGTTTTTCCCTTTTGAGGTAAACCCTAAAAATTAGATAAATGATGTGTACAATGATTAGTTCGAAAGTTATTTCATGTAATCGAAATGTTCCTCCCTGACTTTTTAATTGTGATTCTCGTACCATGTTTTTTGAAGTGAAAACTTCTTAAGACGCGTTGGGCATTTTTTGAGATGTTACCGTAACGACACCGCTTCGGAAGTGTTCGGCTGTCCTCGGGATGTGCTCGGTTTTAATTTATATCTGATATGTCAAGGTATTCTGTTTGTGTTTTGTTTTTACTTCTGTCGGCACTCCCGGAGAGCTACTGTTTTTTTTTACATTATAAGCAAAGATAGTCCACTGCATATTATAATTTTGTTACAGATTACTAATGAAGCTCGGCACAGACATCCTGGGCTCGGTGCAGAGCAAGATCATGAAGACGTTAGACGTCATCCACGAGTGCTTCCCCGCTGAGCTGCAGCTACATAATATATTTAGGTAAATAACATGTTCAATTATAATGACGTCACAGTGCAGTGTCTCACTGTAATAGTTGGGCAAAAGTTTTATTATAGTTAAATAATGGTCATTGATTACCACTTTCACGCAGGCGAAGTTGTGGGCTAGTGTGCCTATATTTTTACTCGTTATCCTCTCGTCTGTGGCGGCCATATTGCGCGAGTCGCCTCATATGTGGCGGACTTCAGGGTGGTCGGCGCAGGCGGGCTTAGAAACGTCTAGTAACCGTTGTTCGGGCGTTTGAGAAGCATGACAAGTGATGGTATGCCATCCTTGTTCATTCCCGTATACTTTGTGCAAATTAGGGCAGCGTAGATATAGTACAGAATAAAATATCGGTAATTATTTACGTCATAGACGGCGGTATCAACCCGTGACTCAGTCACAGATGCGACGTTTTTGACATGAATCAACCCGTGACACAACTCACAGACGGTAGGTTATACTGACATTTCACTTCTCACCCTCAGGTTTCTAGCCGACGGAGCGACGGCGCCTACCCCTAAGACCAAGGCGGCTGCATTACGATTCTTAGCGGACCTCGCACACGACTACTGCACGCCCAACAGTTTGGCGCTAGCTTTGCATGGTATGTAGCGTTTATACTACTCTGGATTACTTTAGTTGTGTGGAAATTCCCCTTAATTACGTGTATTTTGAACGTTTTTTAATTTAAAATGTTCAAAATGTATTGGTAATATTATATTACCTAGAATTAATTTCGAAACTTGTCAAAAATGTAGTTAACTTAGATGTATTTTATAAGGGTTTTCTGAAATGACGTTCACTAGGTGGCAGCACTGAGACGTCAGGGCCGGGCACCTGTCGAAAGTGTCAAAGTGCCTATTTTTTTTTTAGTCGTGATTGAATGTTGAACGACTGAATGAAACGAACATATATTTTATATTCATTGTCGAAATGGTAGACTTTTTATCAAAGTGGCGTCAGCTAGTGGCGTGAATTTTCACGAAAACTCATTCGAACGTTATTGAAAATACGTGTTTCGTCTCTTTGATCTTTGTACGTGTTACTGTTAGCCTGCATCATCCCACAGTTCGGACGATGCCTCTCCCCATGACTTCCAGCACTTTCGATCCAGGGCTAAAGTGGACCATTGGTCGTTTGTTTGGTCTAGCTCGTCCCGCCATCTTCTGCGGGGTCTGTTGCGACGCCTTCAGGCAGTGTCAGGGCTCCACGTAGTTATTTTGGCCTCCCTCCCTTTTGGCACCCTAATTGCGTAACACTTTATCAATCGGAATCTGAATCATTTTGAAGCAAATTGCTAATCCATTGCTTCATAAGTTCGAAAAATTTGTCTGCTCAACACGTAAATAACGCAATGAATGTTGTTGAACTGTCAAAATGAAACCGATTCCGATTGATAATGTGTTACGCAATTGCTCCGCAGGTCATTCTTACGTGTTGTGTATATTTAAGTGAGCGATGTCTCCCCAGGCGGCGCGGCGGGCGTGGCGGGGCGCGCGCTGGTGAAGGTGGCGACGCTGGCGGCGGACCCGCGCGCCGCCGACGTGCGCGTGTGCGCGCGACGTGCGCTCGCGCATCTGTACGACTGCAACCCGGTGCCCGTGAGTATACTTGTTTGTCAATTTTATAGTTACAACATATGTCTAAAGCGTGCTTACACACTTATTCGAGTCGTACTTATTCGGATGTTCGACACAACCGAGCGGCAAAATCAAATATATACCTACTAATATTTTATTTGCTAAATTAATTCTGTCTGTAACCTTTTCTTCTATAAAAGTTTGATGTCGATAAAATACAACGTTACCTATAATTGCATTGTATTGTATAGTTCACGGCGCTAATGGGCGAGCTGCCAGCAGAGACGCAGGCGCTCGTCAACGGAGTGGTACAACAACATGTCAGGAGGACTTCCAGCAGTGAGTGACAAACATAACTCATATATTCAGGGTTATTGGAAAAACATTCACAACCTCTTAAGAGGTCATTGTACTCATCATTATAAACAACTTTTACTATGGGACCAAACCTGAAATCGCGAAAAAAAAATCAGGTGCCATGATCTAATTAAAAACAATTCAAAAACAAGACATTTCAGTTTAAGTTCCTAAACTGCATCGCTTGAGCTGCTCTATGGACGTCATGGTACCAAACAAGTATGACGTTCAAAAGTGCCTTTAGTGTGCCTAATTGAAATAAATGATTTGACTTTGACTTTGAATTAAACCAAAACTTGCGACTCAGTTTGGGACAATCGCTGTCAGCAGAATGGCACGGCCTAAACTGAATCGTTAAACTGACGTCATGGTACGAATTAGAAGAACAGTTCAGTTTAGGTCCTAAAATGGATCGCGTTAAGAGCTTGTGGTAGGCCTCCAGCTATTCCCTACATTTATGTTCGTATAACTCGTCAAAATGTAAGGAACAGCCGTTTTTTTTTCGCGATTTAAGGTTTGGTCCCATAGTAAAAGTTGTTCATAATTATGAGTACAATGACCTCTTAGGAGGTTGTTAATGTTTTTCCAATAACCCTGTATAATAATCATTCAATTCTATTGTTACTTTGATGTATTGCAAGCTTATGGCGATGAGAAATGTGATGTGTTACGCGAATGAATAGAATAAAACCCTTTGTACTCGGCACGGTTTCACTACGATACGGCCGTATATGAACATGCTACCTGAGCCGCTCGTTTAGGGTGCATTTCCACTGAAGGGGAACTGAGCGGAGCGGAGACGTGCGGAATCATCCAATCACAGACGACACAAGTGACGCAATGAGAATTTCAACCATTGTGATTGGTCGCTTCCTGCAGGTCTCTGCTCCGCTCCGTCCAGCTCCGCTTCAGTGGAACCGCACCCATAGGAGTATGCTTAAAACTAGCATGCTTATTTTTCTAGCAAATGTGAACAGCTGCTGAGCATGCATCATGCTGAGATAGGAGCCTTTTGGCCTCGTATAGGATTTTCTGTTTCATTTTTCTTTTTTTTGTTACTTTTTTTTTATTGTATAATTTGTTTTATTTATTTATTTATTTTATTATTTATGTACACTCAGTAAAATACATAAAGATATGACATAATTTATTATTTTATTTTTATTTTTTACTGTGTTTAGTTTGTAATCTTCCTGTACGAGTCGCAATAAATACTTTTTCTTTCTTTCTTTCTTCTTTCTTTCAGTCAACAAAAGAGATAAATATGCAGGTTCGTCGGATATAGTTGAAGTTTAGTAAGAAACCGATGGATGTTCTCGAATTAAGTTTAATTTTATTCATAGAAAACAAACAGCTCATTTATTATTATATTTCAGCTCATATATTTCAGTCAGCAACATCCATCGGTTTCTTACTAAACTTCAACTAAATCCGACGGTCCTGCATACTTATCTCTTTTGTTGACTGTACATTTATAGAGAAGTATGGAAGAAAAATATCCCAAATAAATCGGGGTAAGGTCAGGAGAATGATGATGAATGATGCTTTCTTTGTATTGTGTAGCAAGCTTATCTGGCCTGATGGCTTTCATTTTAATGTTAGATCACTTTGAAAATTAACAAGATTGAAATTTTTTGTTCATCGGCAGCCCCACCGTCACCGAGCCACATTGGCTTGCTGCATTGTAAGTGATAAAATTATCATGTTAGACGCGCGCTTTACTTGTGGTAACCAAGTGTACAAACACGCTGTGAATGTGTGTGTAAGCGCAGGTGTTGTGTGTATGTGTGTGTTATGTAATGACGCTACTCGTCTTCACGCACACATTCACAGCCTGATTGTATACTTGGTTACCACAAGTAAAGCGGGCTTCGCTTCGTGAAGTGAAAATACTGTACAGATAGAAAGCTACGAAACGATGGAATTATGACTTGTATCGCTGTACGGATAGCAAAGAAAGTCATAGCTGCCGCACACCGAAATGACACCAACTTCACTCTAAGTAAAGCATTAAAATGTGGGTTTTTAATTGTTATTAAGTGTAGTAGTATCGTTATTATAGAAGGTAGTTGACGTTGGGTGGTTGTCAATTGATTTTGACAGTACGTCACACGATATAAAGCTCAAATTCCAATACTTTACTTTTGAGTTGAGTTGGTCTTGAACTGTTTCGTTTTGTGATAGCTGAGAATCTTCCAGAAATTGGAGAGTCTAACCGCTTATAGTTACAGTATAAATGTATTTATCTACACTCATGCTGTAAATCCTCTATAAAAGTTTCTGAAACAGTTAGCTTAATGCCAACATTAAAACAACCAGTGTCATAGTAACCATAATATCATCCAAACGAGTGTTATAATGTTGTACTCATTATGCAACTCGTTTTCAAAAAAAGAACATTGTCATGCACGCGCGTTTCACTACCACAGCGCCGTAATTTATAAAAAAAAAAACATAGGTTATTCGAATTCACGTCGTAACCCGCTGGCCGCCATTTTTGTTCGATATTAGTATTGCAAAAAACTGTTTCAGAATCTTTTATAGAGGATTCATATCATGGGTGTCGATAAAGTTGTTGAAGGTTCAAACAATAATTTCTCAACTTCTTGTGTTAGAAATAAAGTAGACGGCACTTTACAATCATATTGGTAAAGGCGGACACTCGCGATCGCGACATTAAAGTTCGTGTGTGCGCAAACGCTGATTTTGGCCGAATCAGCGTTTGCGCACACACGATCTTTTAATGTCGCGATCGCGAGTGTCCGCCTTTACCAATAATGTAAAGTGCCGTCTCATTTATTTCAATATAAATTAACACAAGAAGTTGAGGAATTATTATTTGAACCCTCAACAAAAGTCTTGTATGCAACTGTACATAATTAGGTATTAAAAAACAGTTGCATAAATAAGTATTTCTTCCGTTCTTATCCCCACGTCCACGTATCCCTCATATAACCTCTCCCCAGCAGGCTCGGACAGCCCGCTGCGCACAGTGAGCGGCGCGTCCAACTCTGCGGCCGAGGACGTGTACTCGCGCATCCGCAAGACTACCTCCGAGATACACACCTACACGGCGCAGCATAGCAACGGTATGTACGACTGTCTCTTTTTAAGGTTTAAAAGGGCAGTGGTGGCCCAGTGGTCACGGCCGCGACTTACGAGTTGTAGGTCGTAGGTTCGAACCCAGTCAGGCGCTTTACTTTGTGTAAGATAGATAGATAGATAGATAAACCATTTATATGGCGCATAAAAAAGACAGCACAACACACAAAAGTACAATATTAGATGATAACCAATTACCCACCTGAACCTAATATAAAAGAAGGTGCCGATATAAAAACAAAAAGAAAAAACATACATAGGTATCGAAATAAAAGTGACACTATGATGAAAACTTAAAATTAAATTAATAACGAAATATACACAGGGCGGTGTGCGTTTCAAGGTTGCACCAAATGGGAGCTCATCACCACTGCTCTCGAAACGGTGAAGGAAAACATCGTGAGGAAACCGGCATGTTCTAGAACCAAAAATTCGAAGACATGTGACATCTACCAACCCGCACTGGGCCCGCGTGGTAGATTACGGCCACCTCCTCTCACAGAGAGGAGGCCTGTGTCCCAGCAGTGGGAACATTATAGGCTGAGTATGTAACACAAAAGGTGGACCTCAATACCACAATTTATAAAGATAGGTGGAGAAGGTCGGCTCCATACATCGAGCGAAAACAGGCGCTAGCACACATAAAGTCAAAGCATTTATTCCAAATAGGCACATAAAAAGCACTTGAACGTCAAAATTTACAATAAAAAAGGTGGTTTCGTAATTGAGAAGAAACTCTACCGTTACTCTTTTAAAATGCTTTACAATATTTCTTATACATCCATACTAATATTATAAACGCGAAAGTGTGTGTTTGTCTTTAAAAAAATCAGCTGATCCCTACATTTATGATAAATTATTTTATTTTTGTAAGTAGGTTTGCACAAACACTTTTACACGTCATTCATATTTTTTAAACTAGATGAGATCGGCGTTTCCTATCTATGGCGTTTTCTATACATTCGCATAACTCGTCAAAATGTAGGAAACAGCTAATTTTTTTTTTCGCAATTTTAGGTTTGTTCCCATATTAAAAGTTGTTCATAGTGATGAGTACAATGACCCTCTATAGTTATGGGATATCAAAAAAACACGTTGTATATAGACAGGTATACTATTTCTCTTTACAGCAGACTGCGGTAACCACATGTCAAGCAAAGACTCGGGCATCAGTCAGATGTCGGACGTCACACTATCTAATAAGGGACACAACGGAGTCCCTAACGGACATTACAATGCGTAAGTACTGACAGATGTAGTAGAAATCAAAATAGTTAGGACGGCTGAGGTTACTCCACGAGTTAAAGATGGCGGCTACGTAAAGTTGCAAGTAGAGAGTTTATAAAGGTATGAGGAACTGGGTGTAAAGTTCACTCATACTCCATAGAAAAGGGAGGATCCTCCGACCAGACGGGTTTTGTGTCTAGCGGGCAACTGCCCGATGATTCATGTCGGGCCGTTGTATCTATGCTAGTTGCGCGGTAAACTCTGCTTGCGAGATGCAGGATTTGCGTGACGTCAGTACGACGCGTTGTTCGCATGTGGCGTTGTAGATACCGCTACAAAGTCATAAATCAGTTAATCCAATAAGTAAGGCAGTGTAATATATATTTATTTTACTACGATTTTAAAGTTAACTTTTACGTAATCTGGAATAGTTACATTCTAAAGTAGCTGTCAAAAAACTAATAACCTAATGGACAGAGTGTAAATACGGTACAGACGTCAGCACATCAAGCTACCCGAAACTGTCAACCTTGAACCTTATGCTGTAGCGATAAAGTTCAAATCTATTAAAGAAATTTGACAGATGTCATTTTCGTTGTTTTCGCAAGTGCCAATGAATGAAAGAAATATAAAAGGGCCCTAATTATAATTAAATTTGTTATAGGTGTCATTTTCATCATTCTTGAGGGCGCTGATTAATCTTACATAATTTATCTTTCATAGCGAGGCGTTAAACCGCGCGGCATCAGCAGACAGCTCGGAAGAGGCGAACAGTACGAAGGAATCCTCACCCGTGCCGGCTCACCATAGACTCGACTTGCAACACGGGTGAGATATCATCCATACATACTAATATAATAAATGCGACAGTAACTGAACTTGAAATTGGTGTACAGGGACTACAGGTAGACATGACCTGGGTTAGGATATTCCCGAGGCATAATTTCCAACCAGCACCCTAATTGCGTAACACACTGTCAATCGGAATCTGAATCATTTTGAAGCAAATTGCTAATCCATTGCTTCATAAGTTCGAAAAATTTGTCTGCGCAACACGTAAATAACGCAATGAATGTTGTTGAACTGTCAAAATGAAACCGATTCCGATTGATATTGATGTTACGCAATTGCCCCGCTGGTCCAGTTGAAAAAAACAGCGTCAGGCACTAGTCGTCTGGCATTTTTGCTGAACTGGGCCTTTTTAGCGCAGCCGTGAGGCACAATTTCCTGCTTATTCTTTTTTTTTTTACATCGGACTTTTTATTTGACCTTTTTTTTTTTTGTGTAGTTTTTAATCGGATGTATGTATCTGGTGTATTGTGTGTCTTTTAGTATGTGCTAAATAAATGTATTTCTTTCATTCTTTGAACCAAATTAGGATGAGAATCAGCTCCTTTCGTTAAAATTACATAAGACAGTCCCCCGGGGCACGCCCGCCCTTCTTCACTTCTTAGTGCTGGGAAGAAGAAGAAGTGACGCCACGAACTGTCCAACATAGCTGTCTGTTCAGTTAATAGAACTTGATTCTCTACAATAATATGTATGCAAAGTAATAATTAACACTAAGTACTGAGCGATGGCCGTTTCGCGAGATGTGACGCATATTTTCCCCACAACTTGTTATTTTTAACCGACTTCAAAAAATGAGGTATTGTATTCGACCCGTATGTATGTATGTCCGCGATTTTCTCAAAAACTAATGAGTCAATTTTGATAATTATTTCATTAATGGGATCTACATATTTTTACCTAATAACCTAGTCGGTGTCTTCAATTCTTCAATACACTAGTGTTAATTGAATTTGTGTGGAGTAGGTACAACTAAAAAGTGACAAATAAAAACTTTTTACAAAAAAATCAACCGACTTCAAAAAAAGAACACTACAAAGCGATAAATAACTTTAATTTCGGAAGTCTGTGACAAAATACGAAAACGACACAGAGTCCAAAATTAAAGTTATTTATCGCTTTACAGTTTTCTTTTTTTAAATCAGTTTTTTTTTTTTTTTTTTGTAAAAAAAGTTTTTATTTTTCACTTTTTTGTGTTGTTTTTCTGCGTCATGTTTACCGCAAATATATGTATTTTCTTTCTAACGTACATAGTCTAAACAACAGTAATAAGGAAGATTATTTACTTATTAAATATTTCGTTTGTTACAGTGAGTTCAACTCGAGTCAGCTGGGACGCGACAAGATTAGGCCTTACGAGACTGATGAGAACGGATATATTATTACTAAATGTAAGTATTACATGATACATACGGTAAGACGGGGTGAATAGGGATGCAGGGGTGAATCGGGACGAAACTTTAAAATGGATTTTAACGTTGATGTAATAAAGTTTGTTGCCAACAAGGACACTTAATCGTTAATTATAATATAATAAACACATTAGAGTCCTATTTGGCAAAAAAAAAACAATTATTTCAATGTTAAAATACATTTTAAAGTTTCGTCCCGATTCACCCCGTTTTAGGCACCTCGCGCACTAGGCGGCTACGACCACGACCAGTGGCCGCAACGACCAGATTAACAAAAGAAGTATGAACGTCGCGCACTTGGCCGCAACATGGTTTCTCTAGTTAATTTGGTCGTTGCAGCCACTGGTCGTGGTCGTGGCCGCCTAGTGCGCGAGGTGCCTTACGGTATGTCATGTAGTGGCACTCTATTTACAGAGATAATAAGCGGTACCCTTTTCAATATTTTTCCCAATTTTATCGTCGTGGGACACTCGGTTGTAGCGAAGTTCCTGTCGCTTATGCACTCTTGGCGAATGAGAGCTAGATCGAGAAAATTGTAACATTTTCACTTTTGTTAGGTACAGTCAACAGCAAAAGTAGATGATGATGATGAACTTTTGGAGTCAAATCCGATCACGAATATATGGCAGCTGTACTAGTAGTAAATGTTTGGTATATTATTTACAATCACATTCTTTTGAATCACTTCGACGCCACACAGTTCTGACGCGAACTCCGTTCATTAGTATTGAATGTCTGATTTTCATCATCTAATTTTGCTGTTGACTGTACGTAACAAAAATGTTGTGACGGTCAAAATGTTACACCTTTTTTAAGAGTATGTATACGAAACGTGTGAGAAGAAAATTCTTTCCAAAATGGTCTAGATGTAGCTATTGTAACATGTCAGCGGAAAACAGCTGTTTTTATTTCATTGTTTTCTTAACAAACAATCGCTTGCCGCGGTTGTTCCGTGGATGGGTGACCATCTCTTTACATACCAAGGTTCTCCGTGCCGCGGAAAGCACGTTGAGCCGTTGATCCCGGCTGTCATTCGTAGATCTTTGACAGTCGTTACGTGTAGTCCGAAGCCCGAAAGTCTGACAACCAGTCTTACCAAGGGGTATCGTATTACCCAGTAACTGGGTTGTGGAGGTCAGATAGGCAGTCGCTCCGTGTAAAATACAGGTATTCAGCTGCATCCGGTTAAACTGGAAGCCGACCCCAACATAGTTGGGAAAAAGCTCGGCAGATTGATTGGTTTTCTTAACAAAACAGTGCCGTCGTATAACGGCCGCAAAAAACGTCTTAAATCCGGCTTTTTCACCATTACTTTGTAATTACGGTGTCAAGAAAAAAAAACACTCAAGTCGACACCGCTTCGCAGGCCCTATCAGAATACCAGCGCTGTGACATTTATTTTTTAAATGTCGCAGCATCATGCTGAGATAGGAGCCTTTTGGCCTCGTATAGGATTTTCTGTTTCATTTTTCTTTTTGTTACTTATTTTTTATTGTATAACTTGATTTTTATTTTTAACTTTGTTTAGTTTAGTTTGTGAACCTCCTGTACGAGTCGCAATAAATACTTTTTCTTTCTTTCTTCTTAAGAAACCCATGCTTTACAGAGTTGGTCCATGTCAGATTGTTAGACACTATTTCAAATATCGTTCTCTCTCCCCAGGCGGTCTCCGAGAACCCGAAGTATTAGAAGCCCTCTGCAAGCTAGACGTGTCCCAGGCGCCGCCTGAACAATGGGAGCGACTACTGATCGCCACGCACGAGCTGCTCAAGTACGGCGACTGCAGGAAACCTGTGGAGTACTTCAAGTTAGTATAAAATTACTTTACGCCTGTAATTCTCAATGGTTTGGTCATGAAGTGAAGCTTTAATTAGCTAATGTAATCCTATGCATGATAAAGTTTTTTATCAGTCTGTAACCCGGTCCACAAGAATATTTGTGGACCGGGTTAAGAATACAGCACTCCTTTTCCATCACTAAATTAACTGATGTCAGTCGGAAAGCTGCCACGCTTAACAGGAACTGGTCTGGACACATCTGCCGCATGTCAGACGATCATTGGGCCAAAGTTACTACCTAGTGGGTCTCGCTTAATGGCAAACGACATCGCGACATATTGTTAAGGGCGGGCGTTTTGAGGGAATGTCTTATGTAATTTTGACGTTCGAAAAGTCCTGATTCTCAGCCTAATTTGAATAAAATATGATGTCATTCAATTATTTTAATTTGTTATTTACTAATATTGATCCCAACATAATTGGGAAATGGCTAGGCAGGTGATGATGATGATGATTTACTAATATTAATTATGATATTTTTCTTTCAGAAACATAGTCCGAGTGGCGCTCGCGGCGTTATCAATGGAAGAGACGGCGGGAGATAAAGAGAATACTGAAAACGCGAGTAATGCGCAACAGAATTCCGGTGAGTTTATTAATTTTATCCTTAAATAAACGCACCTCAGCTTACACACGGTATTACGCCTGTATTTCTCGAAGAGATAGGCAGAGTTATATAGTAAATAGTAATTTTGTAAATATTGACATCTTCAATAGCTTAATAGGAAAAGTTCGAAGGTCTTATCTTCATAACTCTTGAAAAATTAATCCATCCATACTATCCATACTAATATTTTAAATGCGAAAGTGTGTCTGTCTGTTACCTCTTCTCGCTTAAACCGCTGAACCGATTTAGATGAAATTTGGTATAGAGATAGTTTGAGTCCCGGGAAAGGACATAAGATAGTTTTTATCCCGATATTCCTACGGGATCGAGACTTATGCGGGTGAAACCGCGGGGCGCTGCTAGTTTAAAATAAATGCTTTGAGTTTGATTTAAAAATCTTTGATATATAGCTCTCAATGGGAAGCATAAGGTCCGCGATTTTCTCTAAAATGTCAGTCGTTTTATTTGATCTATTTTCATTGTACCCTAGGCTGGGGCACAGCAAATGAGCGTGCAGCCACGGAAGCCGTCAAGGTCCTCATCTGGTTGTGTCGACGACCCGAGACGCGGCCGCAGTGGCAGGACTACTTCGACCTCATCCTGCTGAAGCTCATCCACGCCTACGAGAGCCTCAACAAGGAGCTCATGCGGGCCGTCGAGGCAGGCATGCCGCACATCGCCAGCGCGCTGCCCGCGCACCAGGTGAGCACTTACATATATGGTTCAAAAGGAATAGAGAAAAAAAAACATTAAGTAAACGACCTGCGTTTTTAGATTTACGTTGATAGCCAAATGACAAAAATAGAATCCCTTTACAACCGTTATTTTTTGTTCGTTTGTCATAGCCTTAAAATTCTGCTGTTAATGAAGTCATCGATTATGGTTATTTAATTCATGTGTCTTCAGTGGTGTGTCATACAGTTTAGGAATAAACAAGTGATAAGTATTTTCGCTCACCTAATTTTGTTGGTGCCGTGGTTCTGTAGCTTTAAAAAAAAAAAAGTTCTCAAGTGACTTTTAGTATATTTTGCAAATTATTGCCTTACAAAGCTAATATTGTATCGCTGACTGTAAACCTTTATGTTAGAATATAATAGCATACGACGATGGTCATGATTACATAGCTGTAAAAACCATTTACATAGTTTAGCACACACACGTTCAGTGTACAGTCAACAAAAGAGATAAGTATGCAGGATCGTCGGATATACTCGAAGTTTAGTGCAATGACCCCCCCCCCCCCGCAGGTGCTGGCGCTGCTGAAGCCGGTGATCCGCACGCGCGGGTACCCCACGTCGCTGTGCGCACTGAAGCTGGCGGCAGAGGTGGCCAAGGCGCGCCCCGCAGAGCTCAGCGACGACGTCGTGCAGAACCTCATGGAGGGCGTGGGACAGGTAACTCATAGCAGGGCGGCACAGGTGTAACATACAGGCCAAGGCGCGCCCCGCAGAGCTCAGCGACGACGTCGTGCAGAACCTCATGGAGGGCGTGGGACAGGTAACTCATAGCAGGGCGGCACAGGTGTAACATACAGGCCAAGGCGCGCCCCGCAGAGCTCAGCGACGACGTCGTGCAGAACCTCATGGAGGGCGTGGGACAGGTAACTCATAGCAGGGCGGCACAGGTGTAACATACAGGCCAAGGCGCGCCCCGCAGAGCTCAGCGACGACGTCGTGCAGAACCTCATGGAGGGCGTGGGACAGGTAACTCATAGCAGGGCGGCACAGGTGTAACATACAGGCCAAGGCGCGCCCCGCAGAGCTCAGCGACGACGTCGTGCAGAACCTCATGGAGGGCGTGGGACAGGTAACTCATAGCAGGGCGGCACAGGTGTAACATACAGGCCAAGGCGCGCCCCGCAGAGCTCAGCGACGACGTCGTGCAGAACCTCATGGAGGGCGTGGGACAGGTAACTCATAGCAGGGCGGCACAGGTGTAACATACAGGCCAAGGCGCGCCCCGCAGAGCTCAGCGACGACGTCGTGCAGAACCTCATGGAGGGCGTGGGACAGGTAACTCATAGCAGGGCGGCACAGGTGTAACATACAGGCCAAGGCGCGCCCCGCAGAGCTCAGCGACGACGTCGTGCAGAACCTCATGGAGGGCGTGGGACAGGTAACTCATAGCAGGGCGGCACAGGTGTAACATACAGGCCAAGGCGCGCCCCGCAGAGCTCAGCGACGACGTCGTGCAGAACCTCATGGAGGGCGTGGGACAGGTAACTCATAGCAGGGCGGCACAGGTGTAACATACAGGCCAAGGCGCGCCCCGCAGAGCTCAGCGACGACGTCGTGCAGAACCTCATGGAGGGCGTGGGACAGGTAACTCATAGCAGGGCGGCACAGGTGTAACATACAGGCCAAGGCGCGCCCCGCAGAGCTCAGCGACGACGTCGTGCAGAACCTCATGGAGGGCGTGGGACAGGTAACTCATAGCAGGGCGGCACAGGTGTAACATACAGGCCAAGGCGCGCCCCGCAGAGCTCAGCGACGACGTCGTGCAGAACCTCATGGAGGGCGTGGGACAGGTAACTCATAGCAGGGCGGCACAGGTGTAACATACAGGCCAAGGCGCGCCCCGCAGAGCTCAGCGACGACGTCGTGCAGAACCTCATGGAGGGCGTGGGACAGGTAACTCATAGCAGGGCGGCACAGGTGTAACATACAGGCCAAGGCGCGCCCCGCAGAGCTCAGCGACGACGTCGTGCAGAACCTCATGGAGGGCGTGGGACAGGTAACTCATAGCAGGGCGGCACAGGTGTAACATACAGGCCAAGGCGCGCCCCGCAGAGCTCAGCGACGACGTCGTGCAGAACCTCATGGAGGGCGTGGGACAGGTAACTCATAGCAGGGCGGCACAGGTGTAACATACAGGCCAAGGCGCGCCCCGCAGAGCTCAGCGACGACGTCGTGCAGAACCTCATGGAGGGCGTGGGACAGGTAACTCATAGCAGGGCGGCACAGGTGTAACATACAGGCCAAGGCGCGCCCCGCAGAGCTCAGCGACGACGTCGTGCAGAACCTCATGGAGGGCGTGGGACAGGTAACTCATAGCAGGGCGGCACAGGTGTAACATACAGGCCAAGGCGCGCCCCGCAGAGCTCAGCGACGACGTCGTGCAGAACCTCATGGAGGGCGTGGGACAGGTAACTCATAGCAGGGCGGCACAGGTGTAACATACAGGCCAAGGCGCGCCCCGCAGAGCTCAGCGACGACGTCGTGCAGAACCTCATGGAGGGCGTGGGACAGGTAACTCATAGCAGGGCGGCACAGGTGTAACATACAGGCCAAGGCGCGCCCCGCAGAGCTCAGCGACGACGTCGTGCAGAACCTCATGGAGGGCGTGGGACAGGTAACTCATAGCAGGGCGGCACAGGTGTAACATACAGGCCAAGGCGCGCCCCGCAGAGCTCAGCGACGACGTCGTGCAGAACCTCATGGAGGGCGTGGGACAGGTAACTCATAGCAGGGCGGCACAGGTGTAACATACAGGCCAAGGCGCGCCCCGCAGAGCTCAGCGACGACGTCGTGCAGAACCTCATGGAGGGCGTGGGACAGGTAACTCATAGCAGGGCGGCACAGGTGTAACATACAGGCCAAGGCGCGCCCCGCAGAGCTCAGCGACGACGTCGTGCAGAACCTCATGGAGGGCGTGGGACAGGTAACTCATAGCAGGGCGGCACAGGTGTAACATACAGGCCAAGGCGCGCCCCGCAGAGCTCAGCGACGACGTCGTGCAGAACCTCATGGAGGGCGTGGGACAGGTAACTCATAGCAGGGCGGCACAGGTGTAACATACAGGCCAAGGCGCGCCCCGCAGAGCTCAGCGACGACGTCGTGCAGAACCTCATGGAGGGCGTGGGACAGGTAACTCATAGCAGGGCGGCACAGGTGTAACATACAGGCCAAGGCGCGCCCCGCAGAGCTCAGCGACGACGTCGTGCAGAACCCCATGGAGGGCGTGGGACAGGTAACTCATAGCAGGGCGGCACAGGTGTAACATACAGGCCAAGACGCTAAACTTGTCAGCCAAGTTATGAAAACCGATATAATAAAACTGCTCATGCATGCGATTTTCGTTCAAAAAATTGCGTTTTTATTTGCGCACTTATTTGGCTGTGTTTTTTTTAATACATTTTTATGTTGGTCCTGTAATAAAAATAGTTCATACTCATCTATATTCTTAGACGTAACTTTTTATCTTGATTTAATACATCCTCTTTGTCCCCGCAGTTGGCAGACCATCAAAACAGCGCAGTTCGCAAAGCGGCCGTGTTCTGTATGGTGGCCTTCACCTTCGCGCTCGGCGAGGAGCGCATGCAGCCGCATCTCAAGCACTTGTCGGTCAGCAAGTACCGGTTACTGCAGGTGAGGAGTACGGAATATTGACAAAAATATCCCAATGCTACATAAAAAAACGTTCAGCGAATTTAGCTTAAATTGCATAGCAGATTGCAAAGTTAGGGAAATATTGCCAAAAATATATAATACGGCGCACAAGATACATTAGATTCAATCAAAGTCATGTTTTGTGTACAAATATAAATAGGTAAACATCAAATAATTTTAAATTTGTTCAAAAGTCAAAAGTCACCTTGAACGTCGAAAAAATAGTACATTACTGCAGCGGCCATCAGAAGAGGCATTTATGGACGAACGTGTAAAAGTGGGCCGAAGCGAAGCCGAGGCACACATACGTTCGTCCATCAATGCCTAGTTGTGGCCAAGGCTTGTATAGTACTTTTCTCAAATAATGCGCGGAAATTAAAACTAAATAGTACAGAACTTTTTGTCAAATACAATTTCTAAAAACTTTTCAAAATCAATGACGAACAACAGTTTTTCCCGCGTTAAGGTGTTCATTTGTGATAAGTTACCTCCTTGGTTTCCATGTTCGGAGTAAAAGATCGTTCCATTTTTAAATTACACGACAGATATGAGTTTACTATGTAATTTATTTGGCCGCTAAACCACGACAGATATGGATTTTCATACAACTTTTGCCGGCCGCTGCTCGCATGTATTTGGCCAGTACAGCAATTTCGATTTATCTCGAAGAAGGTTGTCAAAATAATGCTCAAATTTCCATGCATGTTTGAGAAAAATCTATTATTCAAAGCAATTAACATCACGAATAAGAACGTCAAAATTAAAATATAAAGGCGAATAATAATACGTATATGGTATCGTCAAATACTTTATTTCATTTCATTTATTCAATAACAATTTACATTGTGTCTGAATGTGTTATATTGAAAAAAAGTTAAATATACAAAAAAAAAGACTATCTCAAAAATTCAAATCATTTACCTAAAACTCATATATTGGTAAATACGGGTATGTTACCAAATACAGGGTGACATAAAAAATAAAGGGAATATTCCCAAGGAGAAGATTGAACAATCCTTTCTCCCTCCAGGTGTACATCAGCAAGCAGCGCGAGGAGGGCCCGCGCGCGGCCGGGCCCGCGCCCGGCACGTAGCGCCGGCGACGCCGCGCACACACGCGAACACGCAGCACGCAGACACACACTGACACACACCCGCTCTAGGGACCTCGGTACTCTACTGCACCGCTGTAGCGTGTACTGTACTCGAGTGCACCGCTGTAGGGTGTACTGTACTCGAGAGCACCGCTGTGGGGTGTACTGTACTCGAGTACATATACACAACCGCTGTGCGGTGTACTCATAATGTAGGGTGTTCTGTACTCATAATTAATTTGACCGGTGTGCTAATATATTGGGAATTTGAAATCATTTGTGATAAATGGCTAACTCATTAGACTTTATAGAAATTACTTTAAAGATACAAAATACACAGTCAGTCATGTTTAAGTCCCATGTAATAGGGAGCGAGTATATTGCCATCAACCGGGCACAAATCTAAAATCCGGGTTCAAAATCAATAAATCAACTCGGTCTATCGCAGTCCACTGCTGGACATAGGCCTCCCCCAGGCTGCGCTACAAAATCCCATCTGTCCCTGCCACCTCCTTGAAGTCATCAGTCCGAGCTGTTACTGAGAAATTCCTTAAGGAAAAACTCATTAAGAAATAAATAAATAATGCAAAGAGGGAGGGAGGCCTTTGCCCTGCAGTGGGACAACACAGGCTTATAATAACTATAACTAAAAAAAAACAGTGGCACTCCGGGAGTGCCGACAGAAGTGAAAACAAAACACAAACAAAATACTTTGCCATCACTCACTGACATATCGGATACATTAAAACCGAGTACATCCCGAGGACAGCCGAACACATCCGAAGCGGTGTCAGTTACGGTAACGGTGTCGCGAATTCAATGGTTTTTCCCATCTCAAAAAAAGCCCAACGCGCCTAAAGAAGTTTTCACTTCAATAAATAAACTCAATAACATTAAAATATGTTTTGCTGTCTAAACGCTAGCCATTACACACAAATGAATGAAATCCCTTACTAAAGACTATTGTTTTAAAAACAAACCATTTTCTTAGTAGAACGATGAAAATAGGCTGATCAACAAGTACTACTGTGAAAAAATCTTCCTGAAAGTGTTTCTTTACTAAAATACCTGTGTAATGTATACCTAGTGTGATTTATGATGATGATGATATAATGTATGAAAAAAAATGGAGTGTAAAAAAGGTAGAGATCTATTTCGTTTCTTGGTTTTTTAAAGATCCTGCATTAATCATCTGCTGATCCTTTTCCCGGCTATGCTGTGATCAGCTTCCAGTCTAACCAAATGCAGCTGAATACCAGTATTTTACGTGGAGCGACTGCCTATCTGATCTCCACAACCCAGTTACTGGACAAAGTGACCATATTTCTGACTGGATAATATTTTTACTACAGCATGCTTAGTCCAGCGGGGTCTTTGAGTAACACACTAACAGTAGCAATGGGTTTCATTTTGACAGTTCAACGACATTCATTGCGTTATATACGTTGTTGAGCAGACAAATTTTTCGAACATATGAAGCAATGGATTAGCTCTATATGACTATATCCTTCAAAATGATTCAGATTGGGCTTGTAAGTGTGTTGCGCAATTTGGGTGCAGGTTTGTTTTGTGTCTCAAATCAGGAGCCTAAGTATCTCTACTTTTTTATGCTCTATATGAAAATTGTGTTAATAAAACCACTTTCAGAAAAACCTTGAAGAATTTGATCTGAAAACACATTGAAATTGGTTTTATCATATGAATTTTAATACATATTTAAAACTGTACTTCAAAACACCTTATTTTATAATTTAGGAAACATGACTAAACATCAAAAATAGTGTTACGCGTGTAAGACTGTGAAAATCGTGTGCGAATCATGTGTGGTGAACTGAACTGTATTGTGAAGGCGTTAGGGGCGAGAATTGAATGTGCTCTTGTAGAATAGTTTAACAAAAATGTCTACTATTGATGTAAGTGTCTTCGGAAGCAATATATTTGATATCAAGGTAATCATCTGGCCGCCTGTTCCCAACTATGTTGGTTTCGGCTTCCAGTCTAACCGGATGCAGCTGAATACCAGTTTTATTGATATCAAGGTAAGAATGTACCAAATCTTATATCAACTTATAAAATGTGATTTGAAAGCTGATTTTACTGATAAAAGACTTGATCAGGTTTTCGAAAGCGTTGCGAGTAGAGTCGTGTTTTCAACCGTGGTACAGTGATAGCCGGTTAAAAGTGACTGAATATGGCTTTGCTGTGGGCTTTGAAAAGCGTTTCATTAGTGTATGTGTTACCATCTTAGAGCAGAGTAAGTGATTTGTAGGAGAATGTGGCGGTATCCGGTCGTAATTATGAAGAAAACGTTCGCCTTTGTAGTGTCATCTCTGTCACTCATTCCTGTGTGACAGTCTCTTTCTAAAGCTCGATGTGTCATATTATCGCCCGGGTACACACGACGAAATGTCAAGCTATACATATCCAGTTTTAGCTGACCTCGCATTATATGGGCTTTTCGTACAGTGAGAAGTCAGTTTATACTGGAAATGTATAGCTTGATCTGTCGTCCTGCGTATCTATAACTAACCGTATTTGCTTCCATCTCTTTCTATAAACTTGTTGAATTAACTGTGCACCTCGAGTTGATGATGTCATTTCGACGCTTTTTTGTTGTGAGGGGGAGGCATGGCATTCCAGCGAGGCGCATAGTTTATGCGGTTGAGTAGTAATTGTGTGTACAGGAAATAGAGAAGACCTCACTTAACTTTAATCAGCGTCATTTTGTGAACAAAAAACGCTGTTTTCAATAAAGGTGCTTTATCAAAGTGAGTGTTGCTCGCCCCTTTATAGCAAGGTAGTCAGCTGTATTGTATAAAATGAGCTAAATTGTGTATGTACAGGCATTTTGTGTATGTGTATGGGAGCATTCGATGTTGTGATTTTGGCTACTATTGTTGGTAAAAATATCACAGCCATACAAAATGGAGACTTAATTTCCTCATTGAGAAAACTTCCAGTCTAACCAGTTAATGGGAATTTGAGTTCATAAATGTTCCCAGTTTAACCAGTTAATGGGAATTTGAGTTTGACATTTCTTGTAGTCTAACCAGATGATAGGAAATAGTAGTCTGACTTTTGATCTCTGCAGAATTCGGAATGAATATTTAATGTGTGCGTTGTGGTAATTTTACTCAAATCAATCGCCAATGCTGCCTGTAAACGTTATTTATGCTGAGATCTTGAATGATGAAAAGATCTAAATCGGCTTTCGAAAATTAAGGTATAGAAGAGGGTATTAATTTACAAGATAGAAAATCATTCCTAGGAATCATTCCCCGTTCGGAATCAATTTCCCAATATCGTGGAATTTATTCCCATTTCGTTTCCCATGTGTTGGAATTTTCCCATACTGAAAGTATACATCATGTTTTTTACTATAAATTGTTTTCCCAACTGAAATTATGCATGTGCCTTTACACAAATTGTTGAAAATTATTCATTGAAAATCATGAATTGTTTTTCGTTAAACATTATGAGTTATATTCACGCCTATTTCCAAAGGATAGGCAGGGACATCTACTGCTGTTGATGATATAAGGTCGCGTGTGTAGTCATTTCGCCTATAAACGGCATAATTCCAATACTGCAGGCCTAACGCACTAAATGAAAAGTATCACGAATTTTGTCGCATTTAGATATTACAAAATTCTGCTCTCAAAACGGTGAAGGAAGACATCGTGAGGAAACCGGCATGTCTAAGAACCAAAAATTCGAAGACATGTGACATCTACCACCAACCAGCATTGGGCCCGCGTGGTAGATTACAGCCCACTCCCTCTTGAAGAAAGGATGCCTGTGTCCCAGCAGTGGGAACGTTTGGCAAAATTCGTGACATATTAAGTCACTATGGTATAGAAAGGCCCCCTGTCCATAACTTAGGAGAGAATTATGCTTATTAATATCTCTTTATCATAATGACTGTGACAGATGTTTTTAAATTATAATGTGTAAGGAACTTTGAGAATGCAGTAGTGTCCACTTTAGTTAAAAACTTTTTGTACCTACAGAAGTCTTCATTTCATGTAAAATAGGCAAAGAGGTTTGGAGGTTTAGCACACCTACCTGTCCGCCATTTTGATTATGAGTAGCGCAACAATAGGTATGCCCAGGCTCCTTACAAAATTCTTCAATCCTCTTAAATGTTATAAAACCCAGTTTTTTTCCCATTGAATGGAATAATTTTCCCAGTTCGCCCAAAAAATTCCCATTTAGTGAGAATTCTGGCATCTGTAGGCCCAAAATAGACATACTCGTAAGGATTTTCGAAGATAACAAAAAGAAAAATAATAATATAGAAACATATTTTTTTCCGAACAAGTGACAAAATAGTATAACAGTCTGCCTTAACATAGAAAATAATAAGAAATAATATTTAAAAAAATGTTATAAACTAACTGTGTTTAAACCCGCAACGAACAACGGACAGAGAGACAGATAATTGTGGGTAAATCATTGCTAATTTTTACAATATGACCGAGGAATCATGGCCGGTTTGCGCCTGTGCAGTAAAATTATCTAAGAACCAAATAGTGACATGAGGCGAGTCAGAGGAGATGCGTGAGAGTTCAGAGAGGCTGTCTTGATTCATCGACCGTTTTGTATCTGGAAAAATGTGGATTATAATATCAGTGTTATGTTCATATTTAGGTATGGTTCTCACCGCCATCTTGGATTTAATGTAAACGCTTTTTATCCAAATGGTATTGCCATGACCATGAGATTAAAACGAGTGCTTATAGATGACCCAATATTACCAATCTAGCCCAACAGGCTTTTTTATTTGGGTCTTCTGAAGCTCTGGCCAAGGTGAAGCGACTCCCGCGCAGGATGATTCGTGTCAGTGTGTCCAGAGCTTAAAAGCACTAAGTTTAAGTGCGAACGACTAACGATTTTGTATAACGACTATTAATCGCAGCGATTTTTTTTTATAAATAATTAATGATTTGTTTAGCATGTCTTAGTGTACATACTGAGAATCTTTGGTATTAGGAGGAGAGTGGCATTTGTATAGAGGAAACGATAGATGCTTTGTACAAAAAGACAAAGTTAAATTTTTGCATATCGCAAAGTGTGGTACTCCACTTGGCATGTTTGTACAAATGCTTGCGTTATTTTGCTAATAGAAAATGTATCCTATGCCCTTTGGAATAAGGTTGATTTTATATTAGCAAAATGACGTGATTATTTGTAAAGATTCGACAAGTGAAGCGCCATTCAAATTTGAATTGTATGTAAAGGTGTTAAAGTCGAATTTGCCTTTTTGTACGTTGCGTTTAAATGTCGTTTTTTGCTGCGTAAAGACATTTTTTGAGACTGTGCGAGTGTATAAAGGGTTTAAGAGCTTGTGTTGTATGTTGTGGAGCTATTAAGAAGGCGTGCGGCGTTTCGTTACTCTTTAGAGCTGTCTTTAACTTCCAAAGTTAGTAATTCTTTGTTTCATTTTTTTTGTGTAAATTCCGTTGGTTTATTTTTCGAGAAATTAGATCGAATATCGTCGCAGACGCTGCCGATGGCAAGATACGACTCAATATTGCAAGAAAACTGGAATTTGAAAAGTTCATTTTCCCTTTAATCTTACAATATCGTGTCGGATCTGGCAATACAATGTTAAATCTCGGTGTTGCCATCATTTCTCGTCAAATAAACCCACGCAATGAATACGACATAACTCACAAACTATTTTATATTAAAAAAAAACAATTTCATCACCTACATTTCGTTTGTCATAACGCTTGTAATATTTTAAGCAGTTCATTTTTGAGGGTAGTTTAGCAAAAAATGGCGGATTTCCAACAATTTGATATAATTATGTAATTATCTTAATAAGAATATCTTACATTCGTTTAGCAATGCTTTAAGCATTATTTTCTTGTAAAAATAGTAAAAATGTTATTCAAATTGTAAAAAAAACTGATTGGTGTGATAAGTCATTTTTCTTTACTACCCTCAAATTTTTTTTTGTAACAATATATTTATCATTTTGTATACTTTTTTTTGTGTAATATAATATGTTATGTATTTTGTAGTGCGTTGGTTTGCATATTAACAACTGTTTCGTATCATTTGCGGTTGATATGGACGCCGTAAACCAACGCCTGGCGTCAGTGTTTTAAAATTATGTACCGAATCTCATTTTGTATGGAACGCTTTAAATGTTTGTGTGTATTTAATCATGTCCTTTTGAATGAGAATAATAATAATTCTCAATAAGAAACTGTTCTTTGACAGCTAAGCTATAAAGTCGCAATTCCATTGCTATCTAGGATATGGTTACAGACTTCAGCTGCGCGGCTAATTTGTTTGCCATCCATGCGTACAGCACGTTCACAATTTTTACCTCTTGTGAGCAGCAACCTTGTTGTAACGAGAATAAAGATCACAATGATTTTGACAGACATGTCAATGGCAGTAACCCAAAAGCAACCTTATTGAAACGAGTATAAAGATCACTGTAATTTTGACAGTGATACAAAATTAGAGATTAAATATCTAATGCGCTGTAGCATGGCCGTGGATAGTTTTATACCAACTGAAGCTAATAACAGTCGTCGTTTCACAGCTGTTTTACTGATTTCATTTGCGTCACTGTCCAAATCACATTGACCTTTATTCTCATTCTAATAAGGTTGCTGTTTTGGGTGGCTACCACTGACAAGTCTGTCAAAACCATTGTGATCTTTATTCTCGTTATCATAAGGTTGCTGCTGTCAAGAGTTAAAATAACGGACTGTACACGTGCGTTGCTTGGTCGTAAGAAACAATGGAACTGCGCCTTTACAAAGGAAACCAAAATCAATCTACTTATTTATTTAAGATTTTCAAAATGGCTTTAATTTTTTTTCGTCGCATTCAAAAGGTCATGATTATATGAGGCACGTCTGCACACAGCTTTACACTCTCCCCCTTACTAATAAACGTTGTATAGCGTCTGTATAGTTACAAAACGCTTTGTCTTCTTCTTTCGAAAGTCAAATTACTGACGACTGAAAGAGAGAAATCGGTGTGTAACTATTCATCTGATATAATACGTTTATTAGTAAGGGGGTTTATGTTTTAAAACACTGAAGTCTGATTGTTGCAAGTTACGTAGTGCATTCTGTATCGTTGTGTCAGACATTGTCATTCCCAAGTATTTTACATTAATAAAACTGTGTTTGTAACTATTTTTGTGTGTATTTCTTTTTTCATGGTCGTGTTCAAAGGGCAATAACGATAAATTGATTCAATTATCATGTTTTGGAACGGAGTTCCTTATTTTACGAAAAAATGTCACATTTTGACCGTCAAGACATTTTTGTTGTTAAAAAAATGTTAATCTTTTCTCGGTCTAGCTCACATTCGCCCTGTGTGCAAAGCTAAAGGAACTGGTTCAAACCGGGTGTCTCTCGACACCTCTCGACTGATTTTTTTTTAATGTACTGTCTAGAATTTCTAATTGATAGATGTCCCCGATTTCCATTTTTTTTTTGTCTAACCCCCTTACTAATAAACGTTGTATAGCGTCTGTATAGTTACACAATGCTTTGTCTTCTTCATTCGAAAGTCAAATTACTGGCGACTGAAAGAGAGAAATCGGTGTGTAACTATTCATCTGATATAAGGTTTACTGGGGCAATTACGATAGTGGGTATATTCCGTTGGATGATAATTTCTACCAAACGCAGTCTGCATTTATATATAGCTAGAGCGAAAGGGGCAGCGTGCGATAAAATGGCGTCTAAGCGATAATGTTGCCAATATCAAAATGCCGCTGCGTTTGGTAGAAATTGTCATCCAACGGAATATACCCACTATCGTAATTACCCCAGTAAACTATACTACGTTTATTAGTAAGGGGGTTAGTGTGTATGTATGGCTCAGTAAAATATTCAGGAGTTTTTGTGGTGTTGTTAAATTGAGCAAGTGTAGAAGTAACTACAGGCTACGTCGACCGCTTAACTGAGACGTTGCCTGAGGTAGCAGCGCGGTGCGGGAGGGGTGTGGGTGACGTGATGCGAGAGCTTAGTGCTTCGTCAACTATCACCCCTCCCGCACCGCACAGCTACCTCAGGCAATGTTTCAGTTATGCGGTCGGCCTAGATATGTTTCCAATCTGATCCAAGTATATTAAAATTGTATAAAACAAACTGGTTGGTACTTGCGAAGTTTTCCGGCAAATGGGAAGAAAATCGAAAACATTCCTAGAAATTGGAATATCATTCCTTCATTAATTAACTGACCTATTTAATTGTTATTAATTGGAAAAATTAAATACTTTTTTTGCTGGAAAAAAATGTTTGAAACAACGATGCGTGAGACTGTTTACTTAAAAATGACAAATTTTTTCTTAATTTTGAAAGAAATTATGATTCAGGATTATTTTTACGTTTTTTTTTTATAAATAATAGTAGTTTTTTTTTCTTAAAGTTGTTCATTTATCAGTAAATAGTCTTATAATGATATGCTATGTAACATATTTATGTATAAGAAGTGCATTTAAAATATAATAAATAACGCTTGAGCGCGAGTGACGCAGTGTCAAATACCCGTAATTACTTACTGTATTTAAATTTATAATTAATAATTATTGATTATTAATGTACGATAGTTATGAATAAAAATGATTTTTAAGCCTTTATGTTTCTGTTTTATTTTTTACAAAAAACCGTATAATTTGGTAAGTTGCCAATAGCAGTGTGTTTGGTGACGTACAGACCGCTGCACCAGTGATGGCACTGACCAGGAGCTGGTCTAGCGCAGTACGGAGTGGCTGCTTTTCCATCAGAGATAAGCGAGGATGCGTAGCGATGAAGTGTGTAAAACTAACCAATAACAACGCTGAAGCCCGGTTTCCAATGCGAAAGAGTAATGCGCCGGAAATGGCTAAGCGGAGCGGACTTCGTTTTCATGAAAAAGGTTTGCGTTTTCACCAAGAAATTAGTCGGCTGATTCTCTCTAGAAATGAGCGAGCTCATTATTACTCTGTTTACCCGCTGAGTCATTTCCGCTCGACTCTGTTGGTGGAAACACATGTAAACAGTTTTCTCTAGCGAGGTAAAAGAAGTCATTAACGGGTCCGCTCCGCTCGCGGTGGAAACCGGGCTAACTTAGCTATGAAAATGAAGCGATGTTATTGTTGATTCACACACATCCCTCGCTACGCATCCTCGCACATCTCTGGTGGAAACGCAGCCTAGGTGTTAGAGGCCAGTTTATACTGGTTTTTTACCCCTGTGTGCATGTAGTCAGTCCTTCAGACCGAATTTCGGGCACGGCGACCAATCTCGGCGGAGTGTAGACTAGCCTTCGGCGCGGTAGATATGATAGTCCATAGTCCACAAGTGTGTGCACAGACACAGGTGCACTCTCTCTTCCCTCACTCTCAGTAGTCCGATGGGACGGCAATCCGACACGACCGGAAAGAGATCAGACGCAGGACCAACGGCTTAACGTGTTTTCCGAGTCACGGGGGTATCACACCGCCAACTTCCAAACTCCGGACTGTTACTAGGAAATCCCTAATGGAAAATTCCAATAACACTTTAATCGAACCCAGGACCTCAACGCCCAGGTCGCTCTTGCAACCACAAGACCAGTGAGGCAGTTACGTTCAGTCTACTGTACAGGGAATCTACTAAAGTAAAACGAGAGACGCGATGTGGATTTCAACCAAAGTGATTGATCGATTTTTGCACGTTTCTCAGTAGAAAAGAAACGCACTGCCCCACCTTGGGATCGAATCCAAGACCCCCTGTATGGCAGCAGTCGCGCTTACAACTACACATACGAGGACTAGGCTAGGATGAGAATGGAACCCAGGACTCACCGAACAGCAGCCATCGCGCTTGCATTCGTATTTATGAAAGTCACTAAGCACCAACGAGACAGTCGCGATGAAAAAACAGATCCGTAAAAATTATGTTATGAAATAGATGAATATTATTATGATGATTATTTCTAGGGCTCCTTTTTGGAAGAAAGTAATACATTACAAATAAAATTAGTCACAATTTTAAAAGTGACAACTTCTTTAGGCGCACTATGCGCTCTTTCTAAACAGTGATCGAAACTCGCACGCTCGAGTCGGTGACGTGAATCGGGTATGCTCGGCTCCAGTCGGTCAGTGACGCTGAATCGGGTATACTCGGCTCCAGTCGGTCGGTGACGCTGAATCGGGTATACTCGGCTCCAGTCGGTCGGTGACGCTGAATCGGGTATACTCGGCTCCAGTCAGTCGGTGATGCTGAGTCGGGTATACCTACTCGGCTCCAGTCGGTCGGTGAATCGAGTATACGCGGCTCTAGTCGGCCGGCGAATCTGGTATACTCAGCCCTAGTCGGTCCGTGACGCTGAATCGGGAATACTCGGCTCTAGTCGGTCGGTGACGCTGAATCGCGCGTGTACCCAGCTCCAGCCGTAAGTTTTCACTTCTATATTGTGTGACCATAAGTACCTACACACCCTCTTTTTTATTAGCATTAGATATAACAATTTAGTATCTAACAACATAACGCCTATATTCTCCGAACCGATAGGCAGAGTTCTAATAGACTACCTACTTATACAGTGTTATAATATGGATCGAGCCTATTGTCGTCAACCAGGCACCAATCCATACCCCGGCTGCAACAAATTCATTAAGTCTGCACGACCTGGGAATCGAACCCAGCTTAGGACCCCATGTTCAGAAGTTGCGACCACTAGACCAACGAGGCTGCGTTAGTTCCCATTGTTCCCAAATAAAAATCAACGCCATCTTACGTACATGAATTAAACCTACTAGCCCACACGGGAAAAAGAATGCAAGAATTTTCTTTCACTGAAGCGAGAGTTTTGCGTTTCCACCGCTAGATGGCACTGAGAGCACAATCTTACAAAGTACGGAGTTTTTTTGTACCTATTTGTTATTTTTTATTCATAAAAGTAAAGGGATTCTGTTGAAATTGAAAAATATGTTAGTCTAACGAGTTAAATTAGTAATTAAATACAAATGCCAACTATTTTTATACAAAAAGATTCCTTGAAAATCTGTTTATCTGCAATTGAATTCTTAATCATTTTTGAATCTCCTAGATAAGATGTAGAAAACAGAGTTAAAAATATTGTTCTAGGAATAATTTATTTGAAAAGAAAAATTAATGCATTATACTAATTATTAAAAATGTTATCAGTAAGAAAATCGTCTTATTTTATAGTAGCCTAAAATGTGAGCGTTTCCCGTTTTCCGCATAGCAGTAATACAGACCCAATGCCGGAGTAGACTGGGTTGCCAAATTATGAAAATCTGCGCGATTTTAGGGAAACAAAATAAAAAATGGGGATTTTTTTTTGTATTGTATATTCTAATGTGAATTGAGTATTTTTTGTTTTGTGAGCATTTGTTTTGTTTTGAAAGCGGTTCGAAATATTTTTTTGTAAAACGAATACAGTTTCCGCAATGTAAAGATGCGTCCCGAAATATCTAGATAAAAATAAAACACCTGCTTTATTTTTCAATGTACCTAGTCCTTATTCTGTCTAAGTACCTACATTATTCGAACAAATATGAAACATATATTTTAAAAAATTGTAGCGGTATCTACAACGCCACATGCGAACAACGCGTCATACTGACGTCACGCAAATCCTGCATCTCGCAAGCAGAGTTTACCGCGCAACTAGCATAGATACAACGGCCCGAAATGAATCATTGGGCAGTTGCCCGCCAGACACAACACCCGTCTGGTCGGAGGATCCTCCCTTTTCTATAGAGTATGATTGAACTTTACACCCTGTTCCTCATCCCTCTATACTGGTGACCCCGAACATGAACGTCAGCGCAGCCTTCGTGCATATACTTCAGCGTGACGTCATCATCATCACTCCCGCAAGCTTTAGAGCGGCGAGTCACCCAGCCAGCCCAGCACCCACGGCTTCAACGGGTACCCTGACCACCAGCATGCAGCGACCGCGCATACCTGGTCATCACCCTCAGCCTCATCAGCAACCTTGGCACAGCACACTGCACCTTCGGCCGGTCTACAAGCAGAGCCCTTAATAAGCCTCTCCTGGTCGACGCCAGCAGTCAGCCTCAACCCGGCGCTGTATCAAATCCGACGCACTGGAACATAACGCAGCGCCACCCCGACTCACTGTGGACATCTTCGCAGACAGTTCCGACTCACCGTGAACTATGCGGCAACCGGTTCCGACTCACTGGAACCTCAACTGGCCTGGCAAGCATCGCAAGATACAAGACTCAGCCCACTATCGACCTCCGGTCTCCGGGGGGGAGTGATGTAGCGGTATCTACAACGCCACATGCGAACAACGCGTCATACTGACGTCACGCAAATCCTGCATCTCGCAAGCAGAGTTTACCGCGCAACTAGCATAGATACAACGGCCCGACATGAATCATCGGGCAGTTGCCCGCCAGACACAACACCCGTCTGGTAGGAGGATCCTCCCTTTTCTATAGAGTATGAGTGAACTTTACACCCTGTTCCTCATACTTCTATAAAATCATAATTTTCTGCTACCCCAAAGAAGTACTTCGGAGAAGGCCACGCGAGAAATAGCGCAAACCCATGTATAGTAATTATAAGGTGAACTGCTTACACCAAACAGTTCCAACGACCCATCCCTCTTGGCTCTACTATTATGCATTAGTGAATAATTAAATGTCTTTCTAAGACACTAACTTAAACATCGTATTACACCACAAAACCATCCAAAAACCGTCAAAAAACTTTTAATACTGCTTTAAAGTGATAAAAAATACCTCAAAAGGATTATTTTTCGCAAAATTGTGACGTTTTAATTGCTTCAGCATTGTTTTTTCCACCTTGCGTATTGCGTAACTTCGAATATAGGCTGGCAGCCCCGGCAGTGAGATCGCCGCGCGCTGTCTAGTCGGCGTGTCCCTCGTAAAATGGGCTTAAAATCGCTGCATTCACGCATAACGTTATAAAACATAGAAAAATACAACAAAACACACATTTAATTATGATTAAACCATATTTATAACACAAGTTAATTAGGTAACAGTGATTAGTGTTTATTTTTTCACGTAAACGGCTATCATAATGTTAATTGGTAGGTAAAAAATAGCATACATTAAATAAAAATTTTTTCGGTAAAGAAATCGTCTATATAAAAAACCTTTTATATATTTTTTTATAAATGTTGGCAGTATTTTTTTTATTGTGGCTGCATTATAAATGAAACGTCCATTCTTCCAGTGAATAATACAGCAGTTTTTTTTGTGATAATGTGATTGCGTAAAATGAATAAACCCGCAGTGTTTTTAGTAAATAATAATCGTGGAATGTAGCGGTACGTAAAATCAATAATGTCCGCGCATTGTCCCGCGTGCTGTAGTACGATTTTTTCAGGTTCCACACACTAATGTCAAAATGATTATACTGCGACAAAATACAAACTTAAGCAATTCATTTGTATAATACTATCAAATAAATTATTTATTATGGAGCCCAACGTACGCAGACTTACGTAAATACATAGATTTTGCGAAATTAAAACTCCGCAGTGCCACTAAATCACGAAACATGTAACAATGGTAATAAATTACGAGATTTCCCGCCATTTAGTGTCAAAATTCGGAATTTATTCCAATGACTGTTGTCATCTGCAATGTCAAAATTAAAAAAAAAAATAGGAGAATGCGCTAGTTGTTTTAAAATGCCATAGATGGCGCTTGAATATTTACCTAATTCTCGTGTCGAACTTTTGTGAAAGTGCCTTTGCTTCTAATGACATCTTTAAATATTTTTTTTATATTTCTATTTTGTACGTTATTACAACATTTTCAAGTGTTTTTCACTTCTTGATAAATTGAAACATGAATGAAGAAATTCTTTACTTATATACATTTATTATTAATTTCTACCAGTGCTTATCATAATTCAACCAAAGCGGCTACTCCACAGAAAACTATTACTCGGCTACTCGCTCTAATTAGACTTACGAAGATATACAGCCCTACAATTTATTAAAGTTGATTTATTTTTTTACTCTTTAAATAATAATAAAAAAAAACTATTGTTTCATCGCTTCAAGCAAGCGTAAAACAATATTTATTTTTAGTTTCTTCTTGATGTTTTGCTTAAATAACTTCCAAAAGTAATAAAGTAATCTTTTGTTATGAAAACACATTTAGTTTATAAAAACTTACGATTAAAATAATTATAATATAAGATAAAACTGAAGTGGCAATGAGAAGAAAGTCGAGCTGAAAACAGTTGACAAGCGGAAGGAAGAAATAGAAAAAATGCGCTGGATATTTCCTGTGCCAGGTGAGACTAGAGAGTAGAGTAGAGTTCGTCCCACGAAAGAAGAAGTATACCGTAAAACGGGGTGAATAGGGATGCAGGGGTGAATCGGGACGAAACTTTAAAATGGATTTTAAAATTGAAATAATTGTTTTTTTTGCCAAAAAGGACTCTAATGTGTTTATTATATTATAATTAACGATTAAGTTTCCTTGTTGGCAATAAACTATGTTACATCAACGTTAAAATCCATTTTAAAGTTTCGTCCCGACTCACCCCTGCATCCCTATTCACCCCGTCTTACAACAACCCGCTTATCTCGCACAGATTCGCGCTCTGTAAGATTGTGCATTTTATTAAGTAACCAGGCGGGCAGCATTATATAGATATGTTTGTTTCCTTCAAAGGAACTGCTAAATGAACTATCTAGTCTCAGTAATTCCTTTAGCTTTCGAAAAGGAACTACGGATCCAAAAATTCTCACTAGTTCCTTTAAAGGAACTAGTGGTAAAAACAAAGGGTAATATGATGTTGAGAAAAAATCAAAATAAAGATCTATGTCTCATTAAACTGGAAGCCGATCCCAACAAAGTTGGGAAAAGGCTAAGCAGATTGATTTCAAAATTCCACGTCCGCACACAGATTTTGACATCACCGTCTACAAATTACAGTCCGGCCGCCTAGAGAATGCGTTCCTGATACCTGTCAATGCGACAATTCTAGTAGGTAGCTAATAAAGATCGAATTCGCAAAACACGTATTCGTTTGTGTGAAACTGACAAGTGTCAAGAACGCATCCTCTCGACGGCTGGACTGCTGTCAAAATCAATGGTTCTTAAAGCTGCTGTGTTTGTATAGACGCCAGCACATCAAGCTACCCGAAACTGTCAAATTTTCCCAATCAACTTTGAACCTTATGCTTTAGGGATAAAGTTGAGAAATTGGACAGATTGTAGTAGCTTGATGTGCTGGCGTCTGTACCTAGCATAAGGGTACCTTTGCACTGCGTCCGATTAACTCGAATCAAAGAGTACTTTTTACGAAAACTCGTACCGAATATGTATTATAGAGACTTGGATATATATAATGAGAACTTATGCAAATGGTACAGTCAACTGCACATCACTGAAAACAATTTGAGATTGATAGCGCATTTATGTCATAGCAGTAAAGTCGATTTTTGTACAATAATGTACGGTTGACTTTTCCTACTAGGTATTGCGATTACCTACTACAGAGCGTAATTTCTTGGAATCGGATCGAATTAATGCAGTCCGGATCCCTTGAAATGGTTTTCCGTTCGTAGTTTAAGAGGAGAGAGAGACTAGAGAGAAAAAATCTTCTAACGGACAGTTATGTTATTCTGTGGCAATGGGACGGTACATATAAATTAAATGAACGGCCTCATAAACACATATTACTTATAAATCTACGTCAGTACCTACCTATGTACAATAAAATATTTAACAATCAAGTTAAAATTCATGTTAAGTATCATCATTTTTTCTTTGTTCTGTCTGTCCGTACAATCTTTGGTAAAACTATGTAAGTACAGACGCCAGCACATCAACCTACACCTAATTGTCAAATTTTCCCAATCAACATTGAACCTTATGCTTTAGCGATAAATTTGAAAATCTATTACAGAAATCTGACAGATTGTAGTAGGTTGATGTGCTGGCGTCTGTACATTAATAGAAAAGTAAATAGATATCCTATAATATTATAATCACACTTACAATATTTAAATTTTGACAGTTAATTTAACAGTGTTACCAATACAACAAAATTAAAATTCCCATTAAAAAAGTTAAATGTTGTCGTTGTCCGTAAAAAGATTTAAAAAAGCTCAAAGTATCCAAAAGGCTTTCAACATCTGGCAGCATAATATTGCTTACTGGACACGTCCACTCAAATCTGTGCGGTTCTTTCCTCCAAAGACCATCTCAGACACTAATCTGCATTGCCCTCACAAGATCAGACCAAGATTATGTCTGGACTGGTCTGGACTTTAAAAAAATAATGACCAGTTGTATGCAACCTACCCTGGCGGGCTAATTACGTGTCACACTTTCATTCAGTAGCAATGGGTTTCATTTTAACAGTTCAACAACATTCATTGCGTTATTTACGTTGTTGAGCAGACACATTTTTCAAACATATGAAGCAATGGAAAGATATTGCTAATCTTTTAAAATGATTTAGATTAAGATAGTGTGTTACGCAATTATGGTGGAGGTTACTTACTGTACAGACGCCAGCACATCAAGCTACCCGAATCTGTCAAATATTCCCAATAAACTTTGAACCTTATGTTTTAGCGATAAAGTTGAAAATCTATTAAAGTTTGACAGATTGGTAGAGAGGTAGTAGGTAGCTTGATGTGCTGGCGTCTGTACCTACAGAGTGGCGATTAGTTTATCACATTAAATAGCACAGCGGTTATTACAAATCTCATCAGTCTGTAAAAATATAAAAAAACTGAATTTTTCAAACAAAACAAATAGCGTAAAAATAGGCACGAAATAAAACACGCTTCATAATAAGGCACTACACACGCGCGGGGCGATGATGGTACACACGGCTACACATCAAGCTATACATAACCAGTATAAGCTGACTTCTGATTGTAAGTAAAACCTATACAATGCGAGGTCAGCTAAAACTGGAAATGTATAGCTTGATGTGTAGCCGTGTGTACCATCAATTCAACACAAAATTTATGGTAGGTATTGTTACCAAATAATCACACTCCCTCTCACAGAGAGGAGGCCTGTGTCCCAGCAGTGGGAACATTATAGGCTGATTATGTTATGTGTTATGTAATCACATAATATTAAGTTTAATCTTGTTAAATACTAATACGAAAAAAAGGTCGAACGGCTAGAATGTTTAATTGTTATTAATTAAGTACCTATTTTAATTGTGCATGTTCAAAATACGTAATGTGGAATACTTGGTGTCAATTCAATTAATGTTATAATAACCTTGTCGCCGCACTGTAGATATACGAGCTAAAAATAGAAATTTAAGATTGTTCCTACACACGGCTACACATCAAGCTATACATAACCAGTATAAGCTGAGTTCTGATTGTACGAAAAACCTGTAGGTACCTACAATCCGAGGTCAGCTAAAACTGGAAATGTATAGCTTGATGTGTAGCCGTGTGTACCATATATACCTCCTATCCTATCATATTTTGATTTGAAAGAGTGTCCGTGGAGTTTGCAGCCCGTTCTTCTTCGTAGGTACCTACCTACCAACTGCGCTTTGGAATGGGCAACTAGCTTCATCTTTTTGACTGACCGACTCCTTGACAATTCAAAATTGCGTGTAATTGGTTTATTTGAAATAGGTGCTTTGAGTTTGAGTTTGAAAAGAATTGACAGCGACGCGGAAGAATTATTTCGATGTTGTCTTTTAGTTTTCAGGTAGCTAGTTAGTTGTTAACTCTTAGGACATATTACTGTTTTTATTGTTTAAATCGTGCTTAAATAATAACAGCCGCACCGGTCGATCTAAGGTCAAGCTACCCTTGCCGCGGTCGGTTCGTGGATTCAGATTCAGATAATTTGCTCAAACATAATAATATGTGTAGGTACATAATTATAATACAATGCATGCAAGGTGTTATAAGTGCTAACATGTTTACCATATTGTCGTGGTGTGCAAATATTAATACAAGTTTAGAACTAAAACAAAATAATAATTACAACATTCATTGGATGGGTGACCAACCATATCATATCGAGACCCTCCGTGCCTCGGAAAGTACAGGGATCAGACCGGAATAAATCCATTTTAAGACGTTGGTCCCGGCTGTCATTCGTAGGTCCTTGACAATCGTCACAGATCATGTAACCTGACAATCGTTACGAGAAGTCTGAATGTATGACAACAGTCAGATAGGCAGTTGCTCCATGTAAAACATTGGTATTCAGTTGCATCCTCAACATGATATTTCCCGACTATTTTGGGGTCGGCTTCCAGTGTAACCGGACGCAGTTGAATACCAGTATTTTAAACTAGCAGCGCCCCGCGGTTTCACCCGCATACGTTTCCCGTGGGAATATCGGGATAAAAACTATCCTATGTCCTTTCCCGGGACTCAAAACTATCTCTATATATCATCTAAATCGGTTCAGCGGTTTAAGCGTGAAGAGGTAACAGACAGACACACTTTCGCATTTATAATATTAGTATGGATGGAGCGACTGCCTATCCGACCTTTACAACCCAGTTACTGGATAACACGATACCCCTTGGTAAGACCGGTTGTCAGGCTTACGGGCTTCTGACGACCCATAACGAATGACAGCCGAGACCAGCGGCTTAACGTGCTTTCCGAGACACGAAGGGGTCTTGGTATGTAAAGATGGTCAGCCATCCACGGGCCGACCGCGGCAAGCGTAGCTTAACCTGATCGATCGACTCGTGCCGCTGTTATTACTTAGAAGCTACGAGATCCTCCTACATGTACTCTTAAAGTTTTTAACGTTGGTTTTTAATTTCATTTTCTACACTCAGCATACCTACATGTTTGTTACTGCAGTAGGTATGGCCTCTAAGCGCATAGACAACTCATTTCAGTCTTCCCTAAAGCATAACTTCTTGCAAAAACATAATAGGAGAGCATAGGTATACCCATCCAAATCTAAGACCTACGAACCGACAACTTGACCTGACCTAACTCCGAGTGCTGACCTCAGCTCAAGTTTCTATGTATTGTCAACACGGACGAAAATAGACTGTTGTCAGTGAACGAGACAAAAATAGACTCTAGTCACGTTGTTTATACGATCTTTTAGGGAAATTTTTAAATAGGTAACTGTTTCTCTAAAAAACTTATTGAGCATCTTATGATGGACACTTTTTTAAATTAATGAACCTCTAAAATATTTTTTCGCTTCTACTGATGCACACTTTTTTTTCAGTTAACCTATGTTGTCCCACTGCTGGGCCAATGTTTTCCTCCATATTTTTTCCACTATTATTTATTTTTCCTTTATTTCATTATTTATATATAAATTATATTTTTAAATATAAGCATATAAAATAATTATATAAAAACATTTGAAAATATAAAAAATAGTAGCCCACCGGTATCGGGAACAGGGTCCAAGCTACCGGCGGTCAGGGCTCCAGAGAGAGGAACCTCCTGACAATGCGGGCCGTGTCGAGAAGTACCGCTTTCTGAATCAAGCCCTTGATCCATTATTTATTTTATTTTTACTATGCCTTCTTCGTCTAATCTGTTAGGAACGAGTCCAAATCGTCACGCCAGGGTTTCTTAGGCCTGCCTAATAATATAAATGTGACGACGCCCGTCTTCAGGCACCCACTGGAATAAATAATTGAGCCTCTTTTTAACTTTCTGAAACCCTTTTTTGCTGACCTTTCAAAAATAAAAATATTTTATTTCATAGCTTCTGATGTTTTATGCCCATGTAGCTAGGTGCACGGGTCCAATTGGTCGTTTCCTGTGGAGAAGAGCCGGCAAGAAACTCCACGGTTACCTACTCTTTTAAAATAATCGGCTTTTACAATGTTTTCAAATTACACTGTCAATAGTTATGGGAGGACAGTGTAGTCCTCTCAACAAGTATCCGGTACTTAGATTACTTATTAATTTCAGAGTCAGCTCGACGGAGCGATTGTGAAGGTGTCATCCACACATAATTGTTTCACGTTGACTGAGTGACGCAAAGCGGCCGTGTCTGATCCCTATTCTGCGAATGACACATGTTCATGCTTTTTATTAATTTTGAAACAATACATTATGTAAATTAGGATGTTGTCAGGCAGATGACAGAACTGTCGTCCGTCTTTTTAGTGTTCCGTACCAAAATGTATTACCCATATTTGCAAAATAAAATTCTATTCTATTCTAAAAAGGAACCCTTATGGTGAGACTCAGTCTGTCTGTCTGTCTGTCACAGCTGGATATCTCAAGAACCACTAATGCTATCAGCTTGTAATTGAGAATAGTCTTAGATGACGTTTGCCCAACTATTTTGCAAATAAGAAAGAAATAATTTTATTTTTTTGCAACAGGGACTGATAGTCTGAAAAATTCGAAGTGAGGCTACTAGGGATCTGGGCTGGGGTATCAAATGAAAGAGCGCAGTTTGCACATTCTCAAACATTTTTCCTTTTTTTTTGGGCCGCATAGTTTTTGACTTTTGATGAAAAATGTAAAAAAATGCCCCCCCCCCCCCCCCCCTTATCTCCGAAGTTTGCAAAGAGAAAAACCCGAAATTATTCTGTGTGATAGAAGTTTATGTAAAGATTACAGGAAAATAAAACGATGTCTCTAAATAGCACACTTTTTCAGAAATCATCAACAAAAGTTACATTAGTTCCACAATCGGTCAAGAGATGGCGCTGACCTAAAACTGCAATATTATTGTACATCCCACCGCGGTGTTAAAATCCCGTTGTACCGTTTGCACCATTGACCTGCACCATCAATGGTGCAGAAGAGACAATTAGTTTCGTTTGCACCATTAATGGTGCAAATGAAACTGCATTGATAGTATGGTCTCATCTGCACCATTGAGAATGGTGCAAACGAAACCGTATTGATAATATGGTCTCATCTGCACCATTCCTGAAAGTATTTCCTCTTTGCATGTTCTAATATTATTTGAGTGTTGACAAGGTAACTATTTTGTTATAATTTTGTCATTTTATTTCAATAAGTAATTGTATAATTGGAGCTTAGACTATAAATAACAAATTACAATGAGTGGAACTAATTTAACATTTGTTGCACAAAGTCGAGGAAGACTTTTGTTGTTCAAGGGTATCAACACCATTTTCACACACACTACAAAAATCTGACAAAAAACAAAAAAAAAAACTGAAAAAAACAAAAAAAAAACTGGCATCTCTTTGAGGCGCGCGTGGAACACAACGCGCCGTCGACCCGGGCCTGGTCCTTACCGGACGGCGAGCTGCCCATTGCTCGCCGTTCGCAAGCCCGCGCCTACGGTGGCCGGGAATCGGCTATTGATTCCCGACGCCCCGGGCGTCTCCTGCAGCGACTAGGGACGCGAGAGCGCAAAGATTGCCTCTCCCTCACGCGCTCCGCCTCCTCCTTCGCGAGCATTACTGCTTCGCAAAAGGAGGCAACGGCTTCCCATGCACTCTCGCTCCGTACCATGGCATGGACCAGAGCCGGACGCGAGAGATCGCCGCCGTGAGGACTCGGCAGTGCTCCGCCCAAGCTGGGCAGACCTCCACCGTATGCTCCACCGTGTCCTCCGGGCGATCCACACAATGGTGACACCCGGGCGTTTCCTCCCGCCTTATCCGGAAAAGGAACCTCCCAAGGTGAGGACCTGCGTTAGGCGGAAGATGAGGACGCCGTGTCGCCTCTTCAGCCACTCCTCAAGGAGGGGACTTATCGCCGCAATTGTGGCGTGCCCAGGTTTTTGAAGTGAAACTTCTTTACGCACGCTTGACTTGGGGAGTAAGCTGGCGAACGCGTGACGTAAAGCGTTACGAAAAGTGTGATCGGGCGAGGCGAACGGAAGTTGAGTGGGGGATATAAGCAAGAGACAGCAGTGCGCGCGCACATTTTCTTTCTCTCTTCCTCTCGTAGCCAAATACGCAATACTGAAGTTTCACTTCAGTCGTGTGGTCATAAGCACACTCATTTTTTTTATTTTTCACAAGCTTATTTTTACCAGAATTAAGGAAGTATACATTGACATTTTATTTTTTAGGATGAATCGAAGGTTGTGAAAAAACGTGAGCATTCCAATCACTGTATGCCTGATGAAAACAAAAATGTCTAATGCCATTTAATTAGTTCGAGTATAGATACCGCGACAACTTCAGAAGAAACAGTACCTGCCATTTATAAAAAGACCGTGGCCACTTTCAAAGATATGGGTCTAAACTTAACAAACATAACAAAACTACCACGGAACGAAAGTTATAAATCATATGTGTTTGTGTAGCGTCATTATTTTTATATTATTACATAAAGTAGTTGTGGAATTTATTTATAAAAAATATTATTGTTGTTGCTTTTTGGTTGTTTATTTATATTAAAAAGAGGTTCCGCACACAAACAAAATACTACGTATTATTGGTTTTTATTTTATTTACCTATGACTAGTAAAGTATGGTGAAGTAGGTAGTTATATTAATATTAATGGTGCAAACAATTTGTCTCTTCTGCACCATTGATGGTGCAGGTCAATGGTGCAAACGGGAAAAGTATGGTGAAGTAGTTGTATTATTATTAATGGTGCAAACGAAACTAATTTGTCTCTCCTGCACCATTGATGGTGCAGGTCAATGGTGCAAACGGTACAACGGGGTTAAAATTCTCTGACGGATATAGGCATCGCCGATGAAAATTTAAAACATATTATTATGATGGTACGGAACTCGTGATCGTTTAAAAGTGCCTTGAATGTGCCTATTTGAAATAAATGATTTGACTTTGACTTTGAACCCTGGTGCGCGATTCCGACTCGCTATTGATCGGTTTTTTTAAAGTCCAGACATACCTAATCTTGGTCAGGCTATTTGAGGACCATGCAGGTTTGGAGATGGTCTTTTGAGGAAAGAACCACACTGATTTGAGTGCACCAGTCCAGTCAGTGCAAGGTTTTGTCAGTAATCATGTAGCTCAACTTTTAGTGATAAGACTGCATTATGTCTCCCCTTGAAAAATTTGTACATTTTTATGTTTCTTTCTGTTAAATTTTTCTTTTTTATATATATAACTTGTTTTTTTTTTACTGTGTTTAGTTTAGTTTGTCATCTTCCTGTACCGAGTCGCAATAAATACATTTTCTTTCTTTTCTTTAATATTTATGGTGTAAATAATAAAGAGTATTCTATATATCTCATCTCAGAACTTAAAGAGCTCAACTAACGCTTATTAAAATATTATAATTTAATACTCTGGCACAGGAGTCACGGTTATTGCGCATACGACTCTATTTATTCACTTGTGACGTCCGAACTACGATAATTTTACTAAAGGTTTATTTCGGGGACATAAGTGATATATATTTAATGGGGAAATTCGTTCCAGATTCAGGAATTGAAACTTCCGTTTGACCTTGGTGGAGAATACTTAATTTTTTTGTTGTTATTCGAGTGCAAAACACCTGATGGTGTTTACCGCGGCAGGCGCTTTCTGGTGAAGTAAGCTTGTATTGAGCTGAATCCCTAGCACCAGCTGTAAAAATCTCGTGGTAAATATTATGTATGTGAAGTGAGCTGTCAAAAGTGTCTATGTCATCCTAAGTTTCAAGGTTTTTTTTTTTATAGAATGATTATCCGTGGCTAAATAATAACAGCCGCACAGGTCGATGGATCAGGTTAAGCTACGCTTGCCGCGGCTGGTCTGTGGATGGGTGACTATCTTTACATACCGAGACCCCTCCGTGTCTCGGAAAGCACGCTAAGGCGTTGGTCCCGGCTGTCATTCGTGGATCTTTGACAGTCGTTACGGGTCGTCGGAAGCCCGAAAGTCTGACAACCAGTCTTACCAAGTGGTATCGTATTACCCAGTAACTGGGTTGTGGAGGTCAGATAGGATAGGCACTCGCTCCATGTAAAATACTGGTATTCAGCTGCATCCGGTTAGACCGGAAGCCGACCCCAACAGAGTTGGAAAAAGGCTAGGCAGATGATGATGCGTTGTATTGCAAATACGTTGATTAGACGGCGGGTTGTCCTTTTTGTAAAACAACAACATTTTAAAAATACTTTAATAGGTATACTTATAGATTGGTTCAGATTTCTAGTTTTATAATCTGGAAAAATGCTTTTACCAATGTTCTATTAAATTTTCTTGGCCATTTGCCACCTTACCTATATTACTGCGGATATTTATGAACATTATGGACATTTTACAAATAAATTACCTACACACATTTATAATATCCTCCGGACCGATTTCGGCCACGGTGGCCAATCTCAACGGAGATTAGCCAGGTACGCAGGAGATATTATAGTGCACAAGTGTGTGCATAAACACAAGTGCACTCTCTCTTCCCTCACTCTCATAGTCCTCAGGGACGGCAATTCGACACGACCGGAGAGAGATCAGGCGCAGTACCAACGGCTTTACGTGCGAGGCACGGGGGTATTAAACCGCCAACTTCCATAACACTTTTGCCCGACCTAGGAAGGGAACCCAGGACCCCACGCTCAGAAGGCGCGCTTGCAACCACGAGACCAACAGGGCAGTCACATTAAAATTTATATGACACATTTATCGTGTAGGTACTGCTACTGCCTAGATTCAAAGTTCTTAATTGGAAAAATGAGCTTCACACAAAAACACATACGGTCTTCCTCTTATTTTTATTAACTAGATTTTTATTGAAAGGTGATCATCGAGCCAGTTTTTGTAATAAGAATCTAAATATGATCAAAATACAGTCGATTATTCTAAAATTCTCACTGTGAAGTGAGCTGTCATTCTACCTGACGCTAGAGATTGACACTATTGACAGCTCACTTCAAGCTCACTTCACTTACGTTTTCGCGGTGAGGTTTTTACAGAATAAATCGACAGGACTTTTATGAACTTTATCTTAGTAAAGTTTTAAAGAAATTTTAAAGCGACTACAGATACAGGGTCAAATTAAATTATCTAGCGAAACTCTGCAGACGTGAAGGGTGTCGTATCTAAATCTAAACACTATAAAATAAAAAATTAATGTGATATTTTTTTGGTTCAAGGAGTGCTGGTTTTGTGTTGTTAGATACTGAGAAAATCTGTTTTCTTTAGTTTTGTCGTGTTGAGATATCGATACGGCGATACCCATGACGTCTGCGAAGTTTACACAATAAAAAGCTGATATTTCAAGTGACTAAACTAACTGCGGTCGAACCCCAAAAAAAAAATCCCCAATTTTTATCAATACTTACGTATCACGTCTTCGGAGTTTCGCTGGCTAATTAAATTTGACCCTGTATTTCCATACATTTTACTTCCCCGTGTTTTCGTGATGCCGTCGCCCGTCACGATAGTAGAAATTATAAAAACGCACAATGACGACGAGTATTCAAAGTCGACTACCTAATTGGTCTATAAGATACAGTCTATAGCTCTATACTCCATTTGTGATAAGATTAGACATTTAATTAAACCTTTTTTACAGCCGATTTTGACTGGGTATTAAAAGCAAAAAAGTGGTTACAATACCATCTTTTTGCTGCAGCTGCCATATGTCATGCCACTAACGCAATAGAATTCAAAATCGGTTGAACGGACTGTAAAAAAGGTTTATTTAAATGTCTAATCTTATTTCAAATGGCGTATAGTTCCCCTAGGATGCGAGTACCAAAAGGCTCCAACAATTGCTTCGTATATGAATATTTTTTTTTTTTTTTTGGATGGGAAATCATCTAATGACTCCTCCCGCTCTGGGTGGAGCGGAAGGGAGTGTCAGACTCTTACTGAGTAAAACCCACCCGTGTTCCTTCCTTAGCCCTTTATGTTCCGGGCAGCGGTAACCCTTTCGGACAATCCCGCTGCGTATATGAATAATCAATGAACCTTTAATCTTTTCCAGTTTTGCTGATGTCCTGGTTTGGGGTGGACCAAGTTAAATCCAACTCCTGCATACGGACTGGTAATGCGCGTTGAAGTACCGAAAAGTGTCAAAATGTTACAAGTGTTGTGTACCATAGTGTACCCGTTGTTAGATCTGTGTCGTGTTGACAGCTGCGAACATATCGATAGAATTGTGATTTGTGGGTGTCACATCACTATGGCTTAGGGTTGACGCGTAACGTAAATGACAGAATAAAATGAAGTTGAAGTGGTAAAATAATTAGATAGTAAATAATTTTTCTTTTTGTCATAGTTAAATGGTTTTTTTTTTTTTAATAAAACATTATTCAACGTGTCAGTGGACGTTTTAAAAGTAAGTGACATTTACAAATATCGTTAACAATGGAATTTATTAAAAAAAAAACATAATATGGCTAAGTATACGAGTAAAGTTTTAATGGGTAAGCAAAATACCTACTATCTACTAACCAGTAGTTAATTTTTTTTTTGTTTTCAACCAAAACCTTTTAAGTCTTTGGACAAACGATTAGAATTTTCCATTAAAAAAAACACCTTCGCTCTTTCCATCCAGGGCACAAATATAATGCATTATTGTCCGTTCTTTCGCACCAGTGAACTGAGCCTGGGCAGCTACAATGTTGACCTTATTATAGCCAAGATAAGGTACCAACAGCTTGATCAATGAACACGACGCGATATAGCTGTAGCAACGACGGAACTGCCTTCTACTTCCGACGCAAAGGCCACTAGATTAAACTCTAAGACTTTGGAATTAAGTAAATTTTTCTTTAAGGGGTGTAATTTAATGTTATCGAGTATTAGGAGGAAAATCAAAAGTCATAATTTGTTCAAATTAGGCTGAGAATCAGCATTTTTTGAACGACAACATTATATAAGACAGTCCCCCTGAACTGAACTGTTCCCTTCACCAATTCCTAGCGCTTTAGTTATGAAGAAGAGGGCAACAAACTCCTAAGCAAAAATTTAAAAAATCTTAGGTAATACCTAAATAAAATGATAAAAAATACTAAGTAAAAATATCGGTATAAATAAAAAAAAATCATCGATTATTAACGTAAAAAAACAATATTGGAATACCGCCTCAACGTACAACCTATATTTTTCGTGCTTAGTGATGTGACATAACAGTATCAAAACCCAATAGTGATGGGAAATTATCGATGTTTTCGCAGCTCGATAAATGTATTGTGTTTGAGTGCCCACAGGAATGCGTGTTTAAATGTTGGAATTGAGGAATGCAATAATTGCATGTCATAATTATTTTAGTCACAATAGACGACCTAAAATTTCTAAAAAAACTACTTATAAAACTAAAAAAAATACACTCAAACATTTTTCGTCCTGTAAATAACTGATTTCCTTTTCAGATTGACTATTTCTTTAGAATCACTAAGATTCGGTAAGAAATAAACTGAAAAAATTGTTTCTAATTTTTTTATTTGTATTACCTAATAATCATTTTGTTATTTAGGTTGTTTCTTTCTAACATTCAGCCAACCAGTCTATGCACATGAAAGAAAAACCATAAACAAAAATATTTTTTTCTTTTTAATTCAGTTATTTACAGGATATATATCTTTTTTAATGTGGAACTTCTTCTATTTAGATAACTGTGTAGTGTTTTCGTTTTTCTTATATGTTTTTTCTTTTTTACTAATTCAAGCATGGATTTTCAGCATTATGGGCACTATGTCTCAGCCCCCTTGTTCAGGCGGAATGCCAAAGTAAGTACTGTTTTTTCTTTTTTTTTTTACAAAAACAATAATAACTCATGAGCTTTTAGGCTTTGACAGAAATAAAATAAAAAAGCTAATAAAAGCCATTTTTACACTCGCCAGATGCTTTTACGCTTACATTAAATACATTCACGAAATAAACTTAGAAAAAAGATTGAAAAATTGTTAAATAATAATTGAAATGTCGTAGACTGGGTTGGCTAACATAACTAGGCAGAGATTTTTCTTCACAATAATGGTCACAGTTTCAGCTTTTTTGTTTTATTTGATTTTTTTGTTAAATAACTTTACAAACTGCAAAAGGTAAAACATTTTCAGCTAATCATTTACTAAAAACGTATTTAAATATGTAAGTAAAATTAGAAAAATACATTACTTATATTTTTTCTACGTCTTTCGTAGTTCTAGAGCATGATACTAGCTTTTCCCGTTGGCTTTTGGCGGTTATTCCGCATAGAACCCAAGCTTTTATTGATGCGTAAAGCTTCGGTGTCCTAGAAGAGCGGCGGCTGCCACATAGCGTCCGCAATTTACCGATGAATAACGTCACTGAAACGTTACTTATGGAAGTCAGTGTGTTTTTCTAGAGAGTTTTATATCAAACCCCGCTGTCATAATTTTCATGACAGCCACTGCGGCCATTATATGGCGGCTATCGCTCTTTTAGGAAACTGTAGCTTTATTGGTACTTAAAAAAAAATGTTCCCATGGGATTGTAAGTACTTTTCTACTATATGTAGATACTAAATTAATCCGTAGAAGCTTGGATACGTAGGGATCATTAATTATTGTTGTCAATTAGCTAATTGCACTTTGCCAGAATCCATTTGGAACTTGCCACAAAACGTCAATTTTATGAAAAGAACGAACCGTTTTTTATATTACCTAGAACTCCTTTAATGTCCGTTTTCACCAACATTAGAAGTCACCTACACCTAAACAAAAACGCGCTGTTAAATTTTCAACGCTCGGTTCAGCGCTGAAAGTTGAAAATCCAATAGCGTGAATTTATTAAGGCATTCGTTTAGGCGTCGCTTAGTTATTGAAAAGGGGCAGAAGTTTCGAATAGACACTGGCAGGTGTGATAATGTATATGCTAGACAGTTTTAAATAAAGCTGTGCTGTCTTCAAACGCGACTGATTGTATGTTTGTTTGTTCGTAATATTTCGTGTGTATATGTGTCTATTTAAATAGCTACTGGGGTAAGTATGAATTAATTCATAAAATGATGATATACCTACACTTTCACTGATGCACAAAAGCTACCAATACACCTTTTTTCTTACAACAGCAGCTTTTGAGAACGTCCCTAAACACCTAAGAGCTCTTACACATGAGCGGCACGAATCAACGGTAAAGGCAACTGCCGTTGACAACATACACCGACCGCTCGTGTATTTGATGACCGTACTCGATATCACGAACGGTACGTTTAGGCTCAGCGCAGACAGAACGGAGCGCAGTGGAGAGGATTTTATTAACGCACTTGAAAATAAACTTTAAAATTATTACAATAAAGTACATAACTGCTTGAACCTGACAAAAAATGCTCGCGCGTCCTCGAAGACGCGTCCTCGCAAGCTCGAGCATACGCGATCCGTAAAGAAAATGCCCGAGACCGCGCGGGGATTATTCCTCTCTGTCTGCGCTGACCCTTAGTAGCACTCGAGTGACACGCTTTAAGGCGATACCTCGAAAATCTAAAACCCTCGAAAACCTACTAAGCGAGCGAAAGTGATGCAATTACTTTTGAAACGAAAAAGAAGAGTGATGGCTAATAATGTGCGTGCGCTCGGAATAAAACGACGTATGTGCCAAAACGAATTTACTCCTTTTTTAACAAAATAAATTAATTTTTAAAACTACTTTGGGTAAACTTTGATATTATGATAATTTTCTGTTTTAAAGTAAATTCCATTGAATAACTCTTAAACGTTACGCCGCCGTGATGTCGAAAAAAATAAAAAATACTTAGATATAACTTTGCAATTCTTTTGTATCGAGAAAAATTCATTAAATCGTGTATATTTTTTATATGATACTAGAACAAAGAGGAAAAAAACATATACCAAAATGTTAAATCCCTATTCCACATACTTACTAAGTTACATGAAATAGAAAAACCACATTTTTTGTAACTGCAGTCGGCGACACACGTCGACGGCCGCCGCGGCTGCCGTCGACAACATCCTGCTCGTGTATTTGAGTACGGTGCTGAAATCTGAAATACACGGCCGCCCGGCCGGCACGTTGTCGACGGCTACAGTTTCTTCTGCCGTTGACGCGTGCCGTACGTGTGTTTGCACACTAATCCAGTATTCCCTTCACCGATTTCATTTTGGCTGGGTAAATTTTTTATACAGCCAGGTTTGGTTTAAAATTCGCTATTTTTCACCACACACACGCCAAATAAAGTTGCTACATAGTAGGTACAGTGAACCACACATCAACATTTGCACTACGAAAACCGCCCTTACGTCTACGACATAAAGGCGCTGTCTATGTCAAATTTTTACTGTATTGTGCGGTTGATTGTCCCTAGCTAGAGGCACCGCGTTGAAAGCACCAAGTATCGCTTTCAGTATCACTCACAAAATATAAACGACAAAACACAACCACGGTTCATATTCATAACTAGCTTCTACCCGCGACTCCGTCCGCGTAAAATTTCCTCGGCAATACTGTAGCTTCCCATCAGTGAAAGAATTTTCGGAATCGAATCAGTAGTTCGGGAGATTTACCCACTTCGTACAAAGTAAAAAAAAATTAAATACCGGTATTTTAGGGAACCGGTACCATTAGCTTTGGTGTGATACCGGTACCAGATGTAGTACCGGTGCTAATGGTATTTCTAATCAGTATCGGTACTGACCCGATACCAAACAAATATTTCCCTAAATTAGAGGGAGAAAACAGATATAGCAAGTAAAATGGATAATTTTATAGGTATTAGAAAAAACGAGGTTTGTGGTACGCAGCGGGTACCTGTATTTGGTACCGGTACTTTTTAGGTGGAGTACCGGTACCAGTCTGGAACTGGTACCCATCTGGAACCAGTAACGTCTGACACCGGTACTCATACCGTCTGGAACCAGTACCCAGGTACTGAAATAGCAAGAACCGGTTAGTACCGGTACAAAATCTGTAGTATTGGTATCAGTTCCAAGCCCTGAATAGAAGCGAACAAACACGCGGGAACAAACTATTAACATCTCAATCCAAATTTATCAACGCCACACATTATAGAAATAATAGGTCGAAGTTATGAGAGAATTTACATGAAGACTGCGCATCAGAAATAAACGGCGATCGTCGTGAATCTAAAAATGGCGCTTGCGACGAACGTAGGCACAGAATTACGATCATGACGTTTAAAATTAGCTTTAATTAGGTAATGACTGTCTTTGAATGTGGTTTGAACATGTCAGCGATTTCTTTTTGAAGTCTTTTTGTACTCTGTTTAGGTGTTAGCTAGAATTTTAATGTATCTTTTGTGGAAAAGCAACGTGGTAAATAAACAAACACAGTTTTTGGTAAACACAGGAATGATGGATGAGCAGTGGTGGCCCAGTGGTAACGACTTACGAGTTGCAGGTCGTGGGTTCGAACCTTCGAACCCAGCAAGCAGGCACTTTATTTTTATTTTTTTTATTCGCGTATTTTTTTATTACCGCCTTAAAGGCTGATTATCCTACCACACATATTATTTTTTATCGGTCAATGCAAGTAGTTACACATAAAATCATAAAATTATGTTAAATTATATAAAACTAGACAAAATTAGAGAAAATGAATGATAATTGGTTAGTTCTCCAAGAGATGTAGTCGTAGTTGCTTCGTTCCAATACAATAGTATTTTTCTTTTAGATAAGATAGGCAAGCTAGTAAAACGCAATCGATAAAACTAATTGGTTTATGATATTTGCGGCGCAACCCTACATGTGTCATTAGCAAGATTAGTGATGTAAACATCTCAAATTGGTTTATTATCGATAAATAGTCGGCATTCCTAAATAGAGTCTGACCTTAAGCAATTAAAAATACAATTTTTCTACTTACAGTCAAAATAAATAGTTTATTTCAAGTACTTAGGCCATTAAAAGGAACTTTTGAATGACAAAATTTACAAGAAAATAGAATTGATACTAAGTAGTTACTCCTTCCAAAAAGTAGTTTTGTATGGAGAAGAATGGGTAAGAAACGCCATCGTTACTCTTTTAAAATGTGTTACAATATTTTATTTATTATCTTGGTAAGTAGTACGTACATCCATACTTTATTTTCGTTTAAGGGGAAATCTAAATGAAAGGCAGTTTAATTATATTCTCAGGAAGTCGAGAGGTGTAATGAATGACAGGGAAAAACGGGTCTCGTGAAGGTAAGGTATCTACGGGGTATTGCAGTGATAATTCACTGAGGGAACTGGCATGAATGCAAGGAGTAGCGAGATAAGATAGGAAAAAAAATAGAACTCTAACATCCTCATTTTGAATTAAACAGTGTAAATGTAAAAATAAAATAAAACACAATAAAATGTTCATTTGAGTTCTTAGAGTTGTATTTTTTTAACGTATACAATAAATCCTCATACTATTACGTTCTCTTGGCTCCATAGTGGCAATGTGGTCTTTCAAATCCTTACTGACTTAAACCACACGGTATTTTCAACTGCCTTTTGCCCAGGGCCCGTCACCCATTTACGTAAGAAACTTATGTCTGCCGCTCGCAAGATCGTTTTTATTGTGACCGTTGATCATTGAACGCCCTGTGACGCTGGGTGCTTTTACTTTGGTTAAACACCCTCTTATAGAGAGGAGGCCTGTGTCCCAGCAGTGGGAACATTATAGCCTGATTATGTGTCCACGACACGTAGCGAAAGTCTTGCGGTTCTGCTGCTAGTGGCCTAGTTTCCACCGCCTGAAAGTCAAACCAAGCCAGACATTCAGGCGACATCCTCACTGGCGCCTAATGGGCTATTCAGCTGCATTTTTTCAATTCTAGCTATTGGAATATATTACAAGGACTGGCAGCAGTTTCCTTGACATGCATCGCGTGTTTGAGTAACCTTGCCACGATTTAGCACTGTTATAAATAGCCTAGGACATGGTATAGATTTTTATCGTGCGGCTGGCAGGTGGGTCTTGCAACAGGTCGAGTTAGGGTCCTCAGTTATTGTCGTCAGTAGTAGGTCGATCGATTGTGAGCGTTTGTCGTTGCTAAGCCTGAATGGGTCAACATTTAGTAAGCTTTTATAGTTTCTAGTGCTGATAATGCGTTTCCTCATACCGGTTAAGTACAGTACCCGAGCGTTGTTAAGACGACCACTTCCCAAACGTAGGACACCATAAAACGCTCAGTTTTTGTCGCACAGTTAGGGGCCAGAACAAAATTGAGTGTATTATCAAAATCGGTCCAGTCGTTCCAGAGATTAGACGGAACAAACAGACAGATAAAAAAAAATTAAAAATAGTTATTTTGTTATAGGTATTTACCGTATGTACTTTCAAATACAGTTATGATAAATGTTTTAATTTCTGTAAGTAGGTTTGTACAAACACTTTTACACGTCAGTCACGTTTTTTTAAACTAGATGAGGTCGGTGTTTCCAATCTGACTATTCTGAGAAGAAAGGCCGAAACAAACTCAGAGGCCACAGTCTCTTTTAAAGTCCAGACAAAATCTTGGTCAGATCTTTTGAAGAACGTGTTTTATCTCCTGGCTTCCGGAAGTACGTTTCAATGACGTGATAAGGCTAAACAAATTAATCTTAATCACTCCTCATTATCTTTCAATAACCTACGACCTGTATGGTCGTTGCCTACGACGCTTCAGACACATAAGATCACACATTCACACTTCACAAGTCATTCGTATCAACTACACTAGCTTACAATAACGTCATGAAGAATCCATCGCTACATCACAAAAAAAGACTCTTTATCGCTCTTGCCTGTATACACAAAAACAATGTCTTGTGCATCAGTCATGTTAATAACAACACCAGAGAGGCAATTCTCGTAATTTTAAGAACGTTCAATCTCAGTCTCAATTTGTTAAAAATACCTCTATTTTTCCTACATTTTTGACAAGTTTTTGACATTGATTGTCGCTGAGATGAGATTGCGACTAGATTTTGAACGTTTTTAATTACGGGAATTAGTATTTAGCTAACTACTAGCCAACCAAGACAATTATACAATTGGGTGAAATTACGGCCTAAACTAGGGTTTCTTAAGACAGCTATGCCGCCACAAAGCAGCCGCAATTAAGCATCGAACGTCGTCATAAAAATATCTACCGTAACAACTGTAAAGATGGCCTGCCTCTTGGAGAGCCCAAAATGTACTGCTGCACATTTGAGGACGTAAATAACGCTACTGAAGCCACGATCAACGTGGCCATCTTCTAGGCCAAAGTAATTATCTGTTTAACTAAAACTAGACATCATCGATTCGAATCAGATTCTAGAAAGCTACACCGTTTTTTTAGACACTGTATGTAGCTTCCCGGAAACCGTTTTCTAATACCGTAACATAAAACATCTTTGGACACCCACCGTATTATCTTTGCATTCGCACAGCTACTGTCTTAGGAAACGCGAGTTTTTTAGCGCCTCAACGCGTTCGGCTTAGTTTCGTCAAATATTTATAGATGGCGTAGTGATAGTCAGTTGTCTTGGTCAGCTAGAACAACATTCCAATCGCAATTAACCTCAAAAACAATACATTATCGTTACAAATGATCCCTAATCGTGTACCCAACCTGTTCCCAGCACGAACGATATACTGTTACGAGTGTGACAGCTGGACGGACCCCCGCTGCAAAGACCCCTTCAACTACACGGCGCTGCCACGAGACCAGCCGCCTCTGCAGACCTGCAACGGCTGCTGCGTCAAAATGGTCCGATATTCTAAGAGTCGTGAGTATCATCATCATCTGCCTAGCCTTTTCCCGACTATACTTAGTATACCAACATTACAGAAGGAGCTACAGCACCCTAATGTTGCGTAACACACGATCAATCTCATTTTGAAGGATATTGCTAATCTATTGCTTCATATGTTTGAAAAATTTGTCTGCTAAACAACGTAAATGACGCAACGAATGTTGTTGAACTGTCAAAATGACAGCCATTGCTACTGTTAATAGTGTGTTACTCAATTACCCCGCTGGTCCATGAAGGGTGAGTTGCCTATGGCACTGAAACGCAAGCTCATGGACATGTGTATTCTTCACATTGACGCACAGACTTGGTCTTTATGGCTCAAGGTCTACCAACAAACAATGGCGCGAGCGATAGATACTATAGTAATAAATTAGCTGCGACTGCATCCAGTTAGACTGGAAGCTGACCCAAATACATAATGTTAGGGTCGGTTTCCAGCCTAACCGGATGCAGCAATATTTTATATGGAGCGACTACCTAAGCTAAAACTAAAGGTACTATAGGTACCGGAATCGCTTTAGCGTCGCAATAGCGGTCATTGCCCTTCCCTAAAACACTCCGCAGAAACCCAAACAATAAACTATGTAAGGTTTTTCGTTATTGGAACATGTTGAAGATCACGATAGATATTGACTCAGGACCTTAGAGTAATTAGACTAATTCTATGCTCAGGATGTTAACGGACTTAGAAAATGTAGATGGGTCAATGTCCGCAAATGCCACGCTAAAGCGACGCGGGTATAGTTATTTTCCCATTTTAAAGTTCTCAAGTTCATTAAAACGTTTCTTTTAACTCCATTCGAATTGGGCTTGCTGCCAATCTTCAGAATGTAGTTGTTATGTTTTGGCAATCGAAAATGCAGGCGGCGTTTGTCATCGCTTGACAATTTTAATGGGAGAGGACGGGCCTGTTATTGTATGAGTATAGGTACTCAATTTATACAGGGTGTGTCGTAAATAGTGGTCCACCGTTAAGGATTCGATATACCAAATAGTTTACTTTAAGATACTACAATTTTAACCATTTTTACCCAAGGGTTCCGAAAATATTTTTTTTTATGTTGTTTTTTATTTACGAAATTTCAACCTTTTGTTACAAATTTGGTTGTAGTTTCAACAAAAACCATTATTTTTCCATTTTGATTTCTGTTTATTACTGTTGAATACTAGAGCTATCGTGTAAAATTATAGTTTTTTATGTAAATTTAGAGCTTTTGAAGAAAAAGTTAGCTCTTCTCTATTTTAACCCTAATTTTTAGCATAATCATGCAAACTCAGGAGCGATTTTGTAAAAAAAAAATGTACTAGGTACTAAAATGGTTAAAATTATAATATGTTATAGTAAATTATCTGGTATATCGAATCCTTAACGGTGGGCCACTATTTAAGACACATCCTGTATGTTTTACGACTGACAGTTGTTTAATTTTTGTGGTAGAATAAGTGGCGCGGTCGTTGAACCGAAAATACCTATTATATCAAGCTAAAATGGGTAGTTTCGTGCGTCGCCAAACTAAAATTGATGATCAATTAGTTAGATCATTTGAAGACCCTATTGCATACAAGAAAGTGCACCGGTGTCTGCGCTCACATTTGTGCACCATAATATCTCCCGCGCCGAACGCTGGTCTCTGATTGGTCGCCATGGGCGAATTCTTTCTGGAGGACTTAATTATTTACTTGCATTTTATTTATTTTTGTAAATTAAAATAATAAGTAAGCAAATAACAACTAATACTTAGCTAATTAATTTACTTGCATACAAGAGACAAAGTTCGAACAGGACAAATATCAAAGTACCTACTCTGTGAGGATCTTCAAATAAACTTTTTCGTCGTTTTACACATTCGTCGCCTCCCCAAGTTATAATGCGGTCTTAGATAAACTTAGAAAGTACTTAAATAAATAATCATTTAAAATTTAAAAGTTACCACGATATTACTAAACCAATTAAAATAATATTTTCTCTGATTCCAGCGTACGAGGTGGTCCGGCGCACGTGTACGTCACAACTACAAATAAATCTCTTCATGGTTGATCACGTGTGTATGATGGAAAGTACTGGCACGGGCCACATGTGCTTCTGTGAGGAAGATATGTGCAATGCCGCGCGCACGCCGGTCGCAGCACTGGCCTTGGTCGCAACATTAGTCGCATGCGCATGCCTGAGGTGAAGTAGGCGTAGAGACTGCCCCGAGCGGTCGATTGTCGAGTATCGATGTCGATGAACGACAAATATTGTCCGTTTTTCACTTTCATATGACGTTGCTGTCTACGCGGCGTGGTGTTAATGTCGCCGGTCCGACAATACGAGGAATTCATCGATATCGATCCAAGTGTCAACTGTCAAATGCCAACCCCTATCTCGGATCTCACTAGTGATGTGCGTACGATTAGTTTAATAACGATGAATCGACAATCGATCGACTGTACCTTTGGGCCCTACCCTAGCCGAGATTTAATTACATTTTTCGTCCAAACGTAGATGTAGTTTAGTCTTGTGGTGCTTAGTTTTTACAGCACGGCGTTAAACTATTCCTCTTAAAAGCCGCATCAGAAAATGCTTAGCTTCAACTTTTTCGAGGTCATAGTGAGTAAAGACTTTGTGAGGGCTTCTTCATTTTGAGGTGACTTTTATAATTTCGGAGTAAAATAGGCTTATTATAATTTAGAATCGAACAACAAAAAAGATGAAAGAAAGAAAAATATAGAGGTATCTAATTCTTAAAGAGTTTGTAGAATGTCTATAAATAGGAAAGAATAGACGTCAAAATCCGTATAGAATTTTTCAAGTGATTAAAAATGCAGTTTTAATACACTTGGAAAAACCTAGACGAATTTTTTGTTACAATTTTTTGATCGCTAACAGGTGTCATCGCTGTTTATTTTTTTTATCGATAAAGGAATCAACAATTGAAATTCATACCTAGGTCATACAATAACAAAGAATTCGATTTATCCTAAGTATGCAAAAATACTAAGCCTCTCGTTCTGTCTATTTTGTAAAAATATCACCGCGAAAACTTAGGCGTATATACTTGAAGTGAGCTGTCAAAAGTGTCGATCCCTTGGAATGACAGCTCATTTCACTTAAGTTTTCACAGTGAGATTTTTACAGAATTGAACCGCTGCGCGCTGGTATAGTTTTCCCTAAAAATCGAGAAGCCCCACAAAGGAAAATCAAAGTTTAACATAAAAAATAAATAGTCTACCAGCTTCAAGCTTCCAGTTTGTGGTGTTAAAACTAAGCACGTTTTTCTTCTAAGGCTAATCTCATGTTCAGCAATTTTTGCTCTAAAATTATTAATAAAGTTTTCCTGGATTTAGCATGTACATACAGCTCAGTATAGACGCGTTAGTAATAATGAGAATCATAGAGGCGTGAGTTTGCTGAAACTAAATGGCAGTGGCGATACGATTTTACCGTTACAATTCAAAATGTGAACCCCCACTGCCATCTAGTAGGTTTTTCGGGTTACTAATTTCTCCTGCGAACGCTTCTGATTGGTCCAATTATCGACCAATAAAATTTGCTCATAGTTGCACCTAATCTTAGAAGTGGGCACCTGTAGATAGAACAAGCCGAAATTGGGAAGAAACTAGCGTGTACTGCCGAAATGTAGCCGAATAGTTACGAGTAAGTGCATCAGATTGGTGATATCAGTTTCTGAGATTAGTGTTAAAAAACGGTTGTGTTTTTATGGTCTTCTGAAGAGACGTAGGTAGTTAAATTGTCAATTCAGTTCTACTTTTTAATTAATTTAGCGTGTATCAAATGTTAATTTTAATGAAAACCCATTTTTTACGATAAAGAATATTAAGTTCGCAATTTACTTGCTAAACTTATTATCGATAGAAAAAAATATTGTCACATCTCTAATTTAAACAATGCGTAAACAAATAGTGATGTGAAATATGGTTATCGATATTATAAAAATAAGTTTTAAAAGTTTGATGTAGTATAATTTAAATCAGAAGCTAGAATATATTTTAAAGCCTTTAAATTTAAAATTAAGGTTCCTACATTATAATTTTGACATTTATTTTTCTTAATCTGCGGGTGACATAGATTATAAAAACAAAATAGTGAAAAAGTATGCTAGAATTTAGTCGCAAAGTATGAGGTTTTATAATTATAGCGTAAAGAATAAATAATTTTATGAAATTAAACACCAAATACATTTTAATCATTAATATTAAGTTATAAATAATAATATATCGTAGGGTTATAAAAATGTGCTTGTAGGTGGCAAGTGATACTTGCTACTTATGCACTATGTGATCTTTGAACCCAAATCGTTGAACACGGTAACTTTAAGCGGTATACCTTCAAGAGTTTCTTGCCTGTTCCTCTCCATAAGAAGCTACTACGCCTTGAAATGGGCAACTAGCTTCATCTTTCTGACTGACCGATCCCTTGACAATTCAAAAGTGCCTGTAATTGGCTTAATTGAATTAAATTATTTGCGTTTGAGTTGTTTTTTAATTCTTTATAGAAATAATAGTGTTAACTTTTTATTTTGAACTCTTCCAATTTCAGTTTTAGTTTAAAAAAAACGGGCGGCTGTAAAATATTTTTGAACGCTCACGTTCGCTAACGTTCGTTAAATTATTTTGATACTACAACATCTTCTGAACGTTACCTATATTGTCAAACTTTACTTGTGCGATGTACAACGCTACAAGGCACAAGTATCTTTTGGCACGTGGTCAAAATCGGAACTGACGCCGCCATCTTGTTTTGTCAATACAGTTTCCGTGACATTTTCAAAAATGAATACCAGACCCCCTCTGTCAATGTCATTCAGGCGCCAAAAGATCTTTGTAGCACTCTATAATCCATGTGACGTCACACAGTGGCAACATTATTGATACCTGTTGCTCACTGCTTTTATACCTAACCATAAAACGAAATCGTATCAAAATCGGAACGTAATCGTATCGAAATCGGAACATAATCATATCGATATCGGAACGACATCGGGGTGAAGTCGAAACGACATCGTAGGTATCGAATTCGAATAAATACCTTAATGTCATTTGGCAGACATACCCTCAGGATATACCGCTTAAACTACTGCAAATTCCGGAAATATCGTGGGATTATAAATAATATCGTAGACGCGAAATATGGTTAGTACAAAAATATATTTTTCAGCATAATTTTGCTAGAGATAGAATAAATGAAAACCCAAGGTCATAGCCAGACGTCGAAATGTATAGTAAAATGGTGTTTATCGCATTAGGGTTTGTCTAGCACTCCTTTGACTGGTTATCCAGTCGCATATGGCCTTAGCTTGTGTACTAGAGGTTATTTTATAATTCTTCGAGAAAAGCCAGCCAAAATATTAGCCAGTCCAGCTGGGCTGGCCAATTTTCTAAAATAGTGAGATATTATAAATATTATAGATAGACAGAGTTTAGCAATAGACAAGTCACTAAATAGTAATAATAATGAGAGCAGGACAGCCTTAATAGAAACAGTAGTGAGAGTAAACGAGACAGAAATATATTTTCTTTAACTTCATCGCGTGCAAACTTTTTGTTTGGCACCAGTTGTTAGGCTACAACTGGGGCCCAACAAAACGACTGTCATGGTACGATTTCTTCGGAAAGTATTAACCGACGACATTAAATAGTTCATAAGGTATACGCTGACAGCTAATCAATACAATACCTACTTTATCTACGACGACTGTAAAATTGTACAAGGATCTTTTTCCCTGTGGCCAAAATCGGAACTAAACTCGCCATCTTGGCTACTTTAGTTCCAATTTCAACAAGACGATTTCACAAAATGTTTACCAAACGCGCTACCTTGTGAACGTCATTCAAGCGCCAAAAATCCTTGTCGCAGCGTAGATTTTGTTTACTCCATCAAGAAAATTAGACAATTACTGTCAATCAAAAAATATAATTTGGAGTCTACTTTGGAGTGACAAAGGTGTTGAAGTTTTTATGTAGTTAAATAATATTTGCATTTTATTTTGTGTAGGGTAGGTTAGAAAAAATGATACAATGACATAATAAGGTGCTAGACATCGTTAACCTGTAGTTAGTTCAAGAAAATGCTAGAAAAACGATAATGCGTTAAAAACCACAATTTATAAATTAAAATAAAATTTTATAAAAGTCACAAAAAATATACATTTTTATTAACCCACGCTAGCCAACGCTGAGAATGCAATTTATACATAATTATACATTTAAAAATGAATTATACATTTTGACGTCATTTCGACACGTTGACGTGTAATACAAAGTTGATATCTGTCATTATACCAGCTGAATATAGCCACAAATTAGAGAGATATAGAACTCTTCATTTGATGAAATTTTCGTTAAAAACTTGACAAATAGATACCGAGCGAGACAAATTGAGCTAGGCAAAAAAATTGCAAACGAATGTTAGCTGTGCATTGGCGCAGAATACTGTATAGAATGTAGTTTTTAAATTGCGTATGAGCTGCGAACTTTATTTATTTAGCAGCTCATATTTCGTCATATTCGATTGATCATGAAAGAAATCGCACACAGTCACTGGTAGACTTAAACGATACGAACGATAAGTGAGTGTGCTGGATGGCGAATATCGAGTTGAATGACGTACAATAGGAGAGGCCTATGTCCAGCAGTGGACTGCTATAAGCTGATGATGAACGATAAGTTGCTCAAAATCGGCCGCAAATTTTTTGCTTGAAAACAATCACCTTAGAAGTTAAATCTGTCATTCTTTCATTGAGAGAAGGGTAAGGTACTATTTGTTCTGTATAGCCCCATCTCTTTCTTGCACTAAAACAATGATGGATTGACTCGTCACGGTACTCAATGTGAAGTTTTTTTATGAAGAGTTCTATAACTATCTATATTGTAAAACTAAATTAAATAGGTAGATACGGGTGCAATACTTAAAGAGCAAAGATTAGTGATAAAAATTCGTTACTAGTAATTTTAATAGAAGGTCTTAGTTGTGATTTTTACGGTGATTTAGTTAAGTAGCACGCTTAGGGCAAGTTTCACAATTACCGTTTGATTTAACTATACTCAGTAAATGTTACGTATATCGACCATACTATCATGGGGATAATGGTCATATTTGTATAAGAATTTGAACAAGCGTTTAGTACGAAGATCAACTCTAATAACAAAAAATAAAGTTCACATTCGTATGAGGCACTTACTTTACTGAAAGTCAAAAGTCATCTGTGAATCTTGCCCTCAGTGATAAAACACTAAAAATCTTTCCCGAAAAAACGATTTAAGATTTAGTGAAAACGGTGTTCAAATCCATCGAATAGTTTTTGATATAAAACCCCGGACGTAAATATTGAGAGAGCCGTTAATTCTTATAAACTTTTCATGTCAACTGTTGCTTGCTCTTGTTCACATCGTTTCGAAATAGCCCAAAAGCTTTATTGTGAGAATTTGAGCTCTATAGTTCTGATTTTTCCAACATCATAATATATCTTTTAACCGTGGAATTAAGTTGACGGTTGACAATTAATTATTGCATAGAAAATGTGTCAAAAACTGAAAATTATTCCTCGTATAAAGATATCCGGCGTTACAAGAATCATCCCTAAATTAAAAAATTACATAAAATCACGCCTGAAAACCCTGAAGAAATAGGCAGAAGTGTACCTTTAGTACACCCACACTTCGCCAATTATGTTTAAGTCCCATGTAATAGGGGGCGAGCCTATTGCCATCAACCAGGCCCAAATCCAAACTCCGGGCTGCTACTGAGAAACTCCTGATGGAAAAACCCAGTAACACTTCGCCCCACCTGGGAATCAAAACGCATTTATTATCGAAGTAGCATTTGCGACGACTAGACCAATGAGGCAATGAATAAAGATTATGTAGTTCCCATAACACCAGAAAATTTAAACTGAGGCGTGCTTCAGGCCTGTATATATCAAGGGAAAGCCTTTCTGTAGTCTCTCTCAGTAAATGCCATTTACTCAGAGACATTCCAGTCTAAAATATAGGGTTACATTAAATAAGCTAGCGAAACTCGACAGTCGAGATGGGTTTCGGTCATCATCATCATCTGCCTAGCCTTTTCCCAACTATGTTGGGGTGGATTGTCAGTCTAACCGGATGCAGCTTAATACCATATGGTATTGGGTTTCGATATTCCGTGCCTCGGAAAGCACGTTAAGCCGTTGGTCCCGGCTGTCAATCATGGATCTTTGACAAGTCGTTATGGGTAGTCAGAAGCCCGAAAGTCTGACAACCAGTCTTACCAAGGGGTATCGTATTACCCAATAACTGGGTTGTGAAGGTCAGACCGGCAGTCGCTCCATGTAAAATACTGGTATTCAGCTGCATCCGGTCAGACTAAAAGCCGACCCAAACATAGTTAGGAAAAGGTTAGGCAGATGATGTTGATGGGGTTTCGATATTTAAACATAAAAAACAAAAAAAAAGGATGTGATGATTTTTTGGGGGCCAGCGACCGCTGGTAGTGTAGTTTACTTGAAGTACGAGTCGAAATCTTTTTTTTTTGTTTTATCATGTTAAGATGTCGATCACGTCTGCGGAGTTTCGCTTACTAATTTAATTTGACCTTGTATATGCGGCTGAACTATGAGTAATAAATGTTATATGTATATTTTTAGTAAAAGGGCCTCAAGACTCTCTCACACCGTAAAAATCACAATCATGAAAACTTAGGCTGTATCTAAAGAGGAGTGCAAAGCATATAATAGGTATTATAAATATGTAAAATAATTAATAAATAAAAAAAACAAATATATAAATAATAATAATAACGACCGTCATGATTATGTACTTCCTAAAATTGTTATTAATTATTTAGTAAATTAAAATTAAAGTAATTCCTTTTTATATTTCTTGCATAGGTGTATTCGCGAGCGGATATTGTTTGGGTTATAAATTATAATGCTAAGAGAATGATAAATTATAAATATCATAGATGATAATTTATATTAAGAAATTTAAATCATCCCGCGCCGGTGACAGAGCTGATTGATTTATACAATTTGAATATATTATAAATTATACAACATAAAACGGAAAAAATATACATTTTAAAATCGGAATCCTTTAATGATTTAAAAAATCTTGACAATATTTTACAGTTTAAAAATGTATTTGACAACAACGTCAAATTGTATAAAGCACAGAGCAGGAAAAAATACACAGATAATACAAAAAAGTAATCCTAAACAATGTTTGCTTGTCACGTTCAGACGAATGACGCTCTCATCAAAACATTGCGATCATTGCATGTTAATTTATATTTAAAAAAAACTGCGATCCCTAGAATTGTGTTGGGATCAGCATGGCACTGTAGACAGGCTTACCACGACTCACTGGAATGCTGTTAATAAAAACATGAATTGTTCATTTTTGAGTTAGCTGTTATACAAACAACTAAATATCGGGTGTCTGAAAGGTTTGACTTTAGCTGATAGATTGACAAAGAGCGCCTTCCGAATTGCGTTAAAAGCGATTATATCGCGAATCCAAATTTAATAGTCACAAAATATAAGGGCTATTGAGTAATAATTGTGACATTGCGCGTTGGTCGGATTCGCGATATTATCGCTTTTGACGCAATTCGGAACGTAGGGCAATTCATGTTGTGTGACAGATTGACAAAGTGCTGTGATTGGCTGACTGAAATAACACAAGCCCATCAAATCGTTTCACATGACAGTTTGACAAATGTCAGCTAAAAGTGTCAAAAGCTATCATTGTTACGTTGTGAAAAAGAGATGGTGTTATTCGTCCTGTATAGCTTCATCTCTCTCTTGCAGTGAAACAATGAAGGCTCGAATACTCAGTAGGACCGCTAAAGGGAAATAGTGACTCTTCTCTTTCGATTTTTGACTTTATGAGGGTATTTGCGATTCATTTGTCAAGGTAACTGTCATTTTGAATACAAAATGGTTGCGAATGCTAAATGAATGGCAATTCGAGTCTCATGTAAAAACACCAGGATTAATATATCCTTCTGATGAAGAATCGAATCACTATTTCCCTTTTGAGGTATAACTTCAAAAAACAATTGATATAATGTACCTTGACGACATATTGGTAGTTCTTGGTTACATTTTGGGTTTAGTCCAACTGCAATAATAATATGTATACCTAGTCAAAAAAATATATTTTTTAGATTTGTACATAAAATACGATCCATGGATGTCAGCTTCAGGAGTTTTAAAAGAGCCCTAAGAGCCAGTCAACTGCAAGTTAGTATATCTACTTAGTTTAAGATCTTAGTTTAATTTCAGGACAGGGAATTAGGGCTCATATTTAGGCCTCCAGATAAGCAACTTAGGTTATAATTTTAATGGAAACAAGTACCATTAATTTGCGTTTATTTGCAGTCGGATTAATATTGAAATGTGTAAATTATTAAATAAATAACAGCTGACTCAACGTTATGTATGGATTAGATTTTTTTATAAAAAAAAACTGTTAATATTAACTTTAAAGTTTAAAGATTGATCGCTTTAATTTAAACTAACTAGAATGTTAAGAATGCATTGTAGTGGTGGGTTATATTTTTAAGAAGAGTATTTAAGAATTTACGAAAGAATTACGAAAATTGTAAAATTGAATGAAGAAAAATTGATAAATTATAAGCAAGTTTTGAAATACTTAGAATCATTACGCTTAATATATCTTAAGTAGATTAAGGGGTGATAGCATATATTTCGAAGACAACGGTTGAATGATAAAAATACTTAAATAATTATAAGATAGCCACTATATCGTGGCAATGTCCATTCCCAAAAGAATATATAATCAATACATTGTTTATCCCACTTGGCAATACCTGCTATAATTGTATTATTACCACACCGTCTTGCCAAAAGTCAATCGACGTCAATCAACTTTATCAGTCGACATTTATCGATGAAATCTTCCAGAAAAATCTGTCGATCAGCGTCGGCTGATATCCTTTTTTTTATATTGTTCGACGTCGGTCGGGTTGGTCTGATATCACCTTAACTTTGACGAAAAGTGTTCCAACTATGCAGACTCCTTGGTATATTGAATATCTTTTTCATCCGAGCCTTTTCCTAGATATGTTTGAGTCGTCTTCCCTTCAAATCACAGTCAAATATTTACTGTATTACTGCCTCCACTCAAACATATTGGAGTTAGGCCGCTTACTAATAGAAATCGGAAGGCGCCTTCTGTCGGAGCGACCGCGCTATCCGGTTCACCGAACAAAAAGTGGCATGAAGGCGACCATCGTGTATTCGCCCGACGATCGCTTTCTAATAGAACGCGGAGTTAGGCCTTTTTTTTTCTCAAACCAATTTTCTAAAAAGTGGGGATAACAGAAAAATGTCGATTCAAAATGAATGATATTAAAGAATTTAAAAATATAACCCACCACGTATAGTTATAATATTCTTCTTTCTTCACAATTTTTCTAAATTTTATGCATATCACGCATTTGTTAGAACTGTTTAGCCATCAACTATTAATACTGTCAATTAGATCGTCTACATATCCGCGTACAATTCGCTTGGATTGTCTCCCCGAGAAGAAAACGCATAGATTTGAAAAGCATGTACTAAAAGGAGGGTAGGACGATGTTTTACGAACATTTCTTTGACATTCGACAATAATTTTGTGAAATATAAGTTTTAAAATAAGTTATTTCAATGATTCTACTATTACTAAGCTATTTATTATGGAAAAATTACATTAATGCTAAGTTTAATTCCTTTTATAATTCGCTAGTTTGTAAATCATGTAATGACCGCTAGCGCCATCTATTGAACATAGCAGGTACTATTAGTTACAAAAGTTGATACTAGATGGCGGTAGTAATCCTGCATCGCGCAAGCGAAATTACGTGGACATCGTTTTACCCAAAATGGAGAATTTATTGCACTTTATTTTTAATTAATACACTAACAAGCTAAATGCTTAAAAATGGCCAATGTTGAGAATCTGCCGTGTAATAATATGAACTGTGAAATTAGCGACTGTGAAGCCAAGCTTCTATAAAATGACTCTCAAAAACCACAAATTCAATAAAAAAAACTGTGTTCAAAAAATGATAGTAAAAACTATAATTTTTTGAATGGTCAAATCAAGCAGAGTTTTGTAATTATGTTAGATACCAAAAACTTTCATATTTTACTTGCCTACAATTTGATTTCCAAAAGTAATATAGAAAGAAGCCATTCTTTGTAGGTACTGAAAATAGTAAAATAGCTTTGAAATCTTGATTGATTGATTGTTGTTCAGCAAAAGTATTAATTATCAAGAATACTTTCGTATGTTCTTTGCGTTAGTTTTTGAAAGGCTAATCAAGATAATTAAAAAACTGACAGATTGTCAAACTCATTTCACTGCTGTGATTGGCCGACTGAAATAATCACAGCCAATGAAATCATTTGAGATGAGTTTGACTATAAAGCCCCATTTACGCGATCCAAGTTTCTTGCCTGTGGCATACAATAAAATTGAAGCAACTGTGGCGGCATCTATAACGCCACATGCGAACTACGCATCACACTGACGTCACGCAAAATTTTGCATCGCGCAAACAAAGTTTGACGCGAACGAAGTTCAGGTGACTTGCATCGTCCAAACGCTGTTTAGACGATGCAACTGTTATTGTTGCTTCAACTTATGGTATGCCACAGGCAATTTGCACCGCGTAAATCAGGCTTTAGTCAGCATTTTTATTTATTTAAGTATTTACCTCTCTGAAAGTAAGCGTTAGTAATATTTTTTTTTAATACAGGATATCTTATCTACTTCATAGAAGTCGTTAATTTCCCAGTTCTACGGACAATTGTGGCCCGTTTGACAGATTTTTTCACATTTCACACGATGATTATACCTACCTGTAAACCGTTTACAGGTTCAAACGTAAATATTAACTTTACATTTAAGTCTGTAAACGGTGATGTAAATATAAAACGTGAATGTAAACTTACGGTTTGAATCTACTCTGTATTATACATTTAAAAATTATTTTGAAAATGGAGGTTCGAAATTCCATAATGGAATATTAAAATGAAGTTTTTAAAATGGAATACTGTTATGGACGATTCTGAATATGGAATCTATTACTCTTGTGCTTGTGGCTGATTAAAAACATGAGCAGAATTACTCCTTCAATATTTTCGTTGTTATAGCTTCAAACCTATGGTATATAATATTATTTATTGTCAAATATTAAAGTGCCATAATTATAGAGATTGTTATAAAATATGGATTTTATTTGAGAACCCTTAAACCTGATACATTTATTATCTGCCTAGCCTTTTCCCAAAATTATTTCATCACCACTGCTCTCAAAACTGTGGAGTAAAATATCGTGAGGAAACTGGCATGTCCTAGAACCAATAATTCGAAGATATGTGACATCTACCAACCCGCACTGGGCCCGCGTGGTGGATTTCCACTCCCTCTCACGGATAGGAGGTCTGTGTTAATTTGACACGAGAAAAAGGTAGGTATATTAAAACAATCACTTAAAAAAATGTAAAACCATTTATTCTTCATAATTAAGTTCTTTGCTAATAACATTAATTCCTTATTCAATAAAAAAAAATTGAGTCATTCATTAACAATACTGGAATGAAAAATAAATACTATCCAATTAACGATTGCATAATAATTCTAGTTATAACAAATAAAAATTAAGGCAAACTTGATTGAAAGTGGTAATCCCTGCCTATACAATGTCACAGTATAAGAAAGTAAGCAGTATGACTTGTTCACACAAAACGGCCGAAACTACGCGCTTCGAAATCTCGGTGTACACCAGAAGACCAATTCCCGTAATTAAAAACGTTCAAAATCTCGCCGAAATCCCATCTCAGTGGCAATTAATGTCAAAAACTTGTAAAAAATGTAGGAAAATTAGAGGTATTTTTGACAGATTGAGACTGTGATCAGACTGAACGTTCTTATCCAGGGTGTGTCGTAAATAGTGGTCCACCGTTAAGGATTCGATATACCAGATAATTTACTATAACATATTACAATTTTAACCATTTTTACCCAAGGGTTCCGAAAATATTTTTTTTTTGTTTTTTATTTACGAAATTTCAACCTTTTGTTACAAATTTGGTTGTAGTTTCAAGAAAACCCATTATTTTTTCATTTTGACTTCTGTTAATTACTGTTGAATACTAGAGCTATCGTGTAAAATAAGTGTCCATGTAGGTTTATGTAAAATAAAATATTTTGATTTTGCGTCAATATCGAAACCAGAAATAACATTATTTTTGTCATGATAACGTCTTATAATAAATCTATGAACGCCGGCTGCAAGCACGAAAAAGCATGACTCATTGTCACGTTCCGCCTGAGCCCAGTGTGCAAGCGAGAGCGTGGAACAAGCGATAGAGAGGCACGATCGAATGTTTTCTTATGACGTTATCACGTAAAATTATCGTCCGTAAACCGACTTTACAGACAACCAATGTTTTTAATTACCAATTCAGTCGGCAAAGTAAGCCTAAAAACTAAAAATAAAATATTATACTACTTTATTATACTGTGACAATGTGGAGACGACATTACGAGAATTAATGAAAACCATTACTAATGCATAAGAGTATTTTGGAACTATCAAAAGTATCAAACAAATCCTAAAATCAAAATTAAAACAGTGATTTTTTAAACAGACTAAACTATTGGATATATTTGATTGAGTGCTCGTATGAATACGGGAAACGTCACTATACAGGGTTAAATTATATTAGCTGGCAAAACTTCACAGACGTGATGGATATCGATCGATATCTTCGTAAAATAAATTAAAAAAAAATAGATGTTTCTTTTGGAGAGTCAATGACCGCTGGTTGGTGTTACTACTTTAAGTATGAGTTGAAAAAATCTTTATTCTTGTGTTTCATCGTGTTAAAATATCGATACCAATCAAGTCTATGAAGTAAATCATCAGCCTAGTCTTTTCCCAACTATGTTGGGGTCGGCTTCCAGTCTAACCGGATGCAGCTGAGTACCAGTATTTTACATGGAGCGACTGCCTATCTGACCTCCACAACCCAGTTACTGGGTAATACGAACCCCTTGGTAAGACTGGTTGTCAAACTTTCGGGCTTCTGACAACCCGTAACGACTGTCAAAGATTCACGAATACTACCAATTCCCTATATTTTTAACACATTAGCCAAAACTACAAATTCCCTATATTTTTAACACATTTTTCACATTTATTGCCTCTGAGATAAGATCTTGACTTGAATTTGAACGTTTTTTAAGTACACACAGCGACACATCAAGCTATACATTTCCAGTTTTACCTGACCTGGCTTTGTACAGGTTTTTCGTACAATCAGAAGTCAGCTTATACCGGTTACGTATAGCTTGATGTGTAGCCGTGCGTACAAGAATTGGCCTTCTGACCAGCCGATCGACGACCTCGATCAACGGCACGGTTCATCATCAATCGGTATAACTTTAAGGTAATCGTTCTATTTTAACTTCTACTTTAACCTGCAGAGGGTCGGCCGGATGTTAAAGCGTCGTTCCAGTGTTTTTTAACCTTTCCAGCATGTTTTCTGAAACAAAAATGTTTAATATGTATAAGCAATTGGTAGGCGGTATAATTTTTTTTGGATGAAAAAATGAAGGCGTGTGCTTATAATTCATAGTCGTATTTATGAGAAGAAAAAAACCGCGAAAGGAACTCCTTTCCAACCGGTTGTCCCACGATACCTCTCTTTTTTTTGTCGATCGCCAATGTGGATCGTTTTTGTCGATCGATAAATCAATACGCCCACGTGCGCACGGACGTAAAAATATCGCGGCTGTATTTTATCGCGCACTGGATTTTCAACTCTCGGTGTTGAACCGACGATTGAGAATACAAAAGAGCGCATCCCAGCGCGATAAAAAAAACACTGTTGGATTTTCAACTCTGGACGTTAAGGGGCTTAGAAGACCTAAACGCAAAAATCGCAAGTTTTAGAAACAATAAAAGTATATGATAAACTACAGTAAAAAAACTCAAAAAAATATATGATATTCTTCAGGATAAATGCGAGGAAGATAGTGTGTTGAAAACATAATACAACTTATTTGGTACGATAGAAAAAAATCATGAAGATACCTCTAAAAACTTTTTTTTTACAACCAAATTCATACTAATATACATACAATCATTATGATTTTTTGTCAGATTATTCTACAAGCAACATACTAAAACTATAGTGTTTTAGTTTTTTTGTCCAAACACTAGATTTTTCGTAAATCGATAATTGCTTCATATTTTGCAATAAATTACCAGCGTTGTGGCATCGCGCTTCTCTTTCTTTTCTATGCAGTCCGACAAAGACCGCGCTTTAGGTCATGTAGTCCTCTTAAGCAGTGAGTTGAAAATCCAGTGCGCGAAAAATAATCGCCGCGGGAGAAACACTCCCGTAGCCAACGAGGGCTAAGTGATGTCTACGTCTGTCTCGATTTTAACCTTGATATTTATTTATTGTTAACAGGCGACAGTGAAAAACAATCAAATCGAGCAAATCTGTACGAAGCTGTCAGATCTTATTGATCATAAAACACAGTATGATCGAGGAACAGTAACGATCCACAAAAATCTGAGCAAATCTGCTGGCACCTAGATAAATTCAGTATCTTGGATAATTTACATTCAACAGCCACTTATTCGAATATCTACTTTAGCATTATAGTACATTACTGCAGCGGCCAGCAAAAAAGGCATTGATGGACGAACGATACGTAAGTCCATCAATGCCTAGTTGTGGCTAAGGCTTGTATAGTACTTTTCTCAAATAATGCGCGGAAATTAAAACTAAGTAGTACAGTGGGTTATATGTGTTAGCTGACCCACCTAAAAGTTAGACGAATTTGAACCTTCTGCAATTAGCAGTACCTAGATAAATGTGTTATTCGATTTCGAGCTTCACGAACTATATAGAACGACTTGTTCAAGGTAGGTAAATATTATAGAATACAGTTATGCCAATTTGATCTTTAACACGTAACCTTAGGGTAGGTAAGCTTTTGAATACTGTTTTGTCACATGATGGAGTTGTTAATTTCAACGATACTTGTTAAGTCGATTTGGTCTAGTGGTTGCAACAGTGAACCTATAGCAACATGGTTGCGAGTTCAAAACAAACTTTCCACTTCTTGTAGCTTTATGTTTACAATATTCAATTATGTTTTTTGAATCCAAAACATTATTTATATTAAATTAAAATAGTTAATTTAAATGAACTATTTAAAAACAAATACCTAACATGAGAAATAAAAAACAATAATGATTATGATAACGATTTTATTCAAAATAAATACAAAATAATCACTTACAAAATTAATTACTTGTTTTAAATATAAGGTATTCTATGATAAGCTTGAATTTTTGTTTCTTCGTTTCAACAATGTCTATAAAATACCCATTTTTATTTTTAAGTAGGTAAGTAATCAGTTACATGTAGTGAATCAACATGTTATATGTTTAGAAATATATATAGGTATTTCTATTTTATAACAATAACATCACCACATTAACTATCATACTTACCTACTTCTAAACTATAAGTGAAAATATTTTTTTAGAAAATAGTAATTACTAAAATATAAGTGAAAAAATAGCACTAAATACTTTGATGTTTTACCTACTTTATAATTTTTTTCTACTTAAGTATTTTTAGTTTTAAATATGGTTATGATCGTAAAAAGGACCTGCTTATTCATTGTATGAAACACTTCCATAGAAATTATGATGACAACAGTTTATTTAACACACACACTGACACGTAAGTAAGTATTGTTGACTGCGGGCGGTGGTGATATCATAATAGCGAAATGGAGCACCATGTCTTTCCACAATTTGTTGCAAGCGGCTTCGCATGCCGCACACCATGTTCCAGCAAGCATCACTTACTCTTCATGAGAACGTTGAAATCACAAGTTGCGCCAAATTCTCCTGACTTCTGATGAATCCCAATTTAAAATCATTTGACCCCACAAGTTTTCTATTGGGTTTACGTTTTAACCACAATCTGACTGTATTTCTGTGAAACAAAGAAATGAAACAGGTGTCACTATACGTTATAAAAAATATGTTTGCTTACGTCACGGCATAAGGAATAGTTAGGTATAAAAACAAAGTATAAAATTAGAAAAATACACTTACTGCTATAATATTATGTCTTCTAGCAATCTTTCTGATGCCAACATTCTCCTCGTGCAAATAGATTATTTTGTATTTTAAATAATCACTCAATTGAGACATGATAATAAAACTATAAAAAATAAATTAAAAACTTGGAAAAAGACGTTGTTTTCACAATTTAGTAAGGCAAGGTAAAACATATTCACGCGTAGTCACTGCAATTGTGCGTAGACTGGCTTTTAGCTTTATTATTGTGACGGTTCATTTTTATTTTCCTACCCGTATTTTTAGTAACATTTGAATACTAGTTTTATAATGAATACGCATATTTGTCTTTCAACTACCCACTTATTACAAGTTAGGCGAAAATATTACCGAGTAGCGCTAGTCTGATAAACTCATACAAATGAAATAACTCTTAATGTTACAGGCAGAGGGTTCAAATTCCTTCGTTTATAGGGTGGGTCAGATAACTCATATAACCCACTGTACCTAGGCAGAACTTTTTTGTCAAATACAATTACTTTTCAAAATCAATGACGAACAACAATAATTTTTCCCGCGTTAAAGTGTTCATTGGTTTTTTTTTTCCAATTAACAGCTTTCTATTTGCAAGCCAGTTCGATATTTAAAACCTTTCATAAGATACCTCCTTGCTTGCCATGTATCGGAGTAAAAGATCGTTCCATTTTTAAATTACACGATAGATATGAGTTTACTATGTAATTTTTTGGCCGCTAAACCACGACAGATATGGATTTTCATACAACTTTTGCCGGCCGCTGCTCGCATGTATTTGACCAGTACAGCAATTTCGATTTATCTCGAAGAAGGTTGTCAATATAATGTTCAAATTTCCAAGCATGTTTGAGAAAAGTATTTTAACTAGCAAATTGGAATGAAAAAATCCAAAAAAAAAAAATTACAATGGAATTTGAACTCTATCTTATAATAAATTGAGTTTGTTTTTCCAAAAATCGATTCCGAATTAAAGTCGTAGTTTTGGATAAATGACTTACTCAAGTCTACAGCATCTGGACACTTCTTAAGATGTTCAGTGATAACAGTTCTGAGTACCGCCCTCTCTGATAACAGCTTATCATTGAACTCTTGAAGTTTCTTATTCTCTTGAGCCTGCTGGATCCACGTCTCTTTTAATCTTGCCCTGGAGTAAACAACATGGCGGTTTTAGTGAAGAATAATAATAGTACTACAATGATCTTTTTGTGTGTCGCCGCATTTACATCACCACATGCGATCTACGCATCACACTGACGTCGCGCAAAATCCTGCATCGCGCAAGCAGTTTTAATCAACAAAATTAATCAATTCTGCAAAAGTGCAATACCTACGCGGTCAAAATGTATGGAACAGCAAATTTTTAGGGTTCCGTGCCTCAAAAGGAAAAAACGGAACTCTTATAGGGTCACTTTGTTGTCGGCCTGTCTGTCTGTCAAGACCCTTTATCTCGGGAACACGTGGAGGTATAGAGTTGAAATTAAAACACTCAGGTCCACAGTCCCTAGAAGCTGTGAAAAAATCAAACTTCTAAGTTAACGTAAAAAAAAGATACGGCCGTTTATGCCGCAAAAAACGTATATTTCGACACTCTCGAGGGAATCAAAATTTATAGGGTACTTCCAATTGACCTAGAATCATGAAATATGGCAAGAAGCAATGTCATGTAGCACAAGTAAAGGAAAAAATCCGAAAGCCGTAAATTTGTAGTTACATACCTACTATACGGAACCCTCGGTGCGCGAGTCCGACTCGCATTTGACCGGTTTTTTATTTAATAATAGACAAAAAATTTCATGAAGCAGAATCAGAATCATGTACTGAATCCATGGTAAGGTTGCGAATCGATGACCCTGCCACGCTGTATAGATCATTATCTGCCTGCCTTTTCCCAACTATGTTGGGGTCGGCTTCCAGTCTAACCGGATGCAGCTGAATACCAGTATTTTACATGGAGCAACTGCCTATCTGACCTCCACAACCCAGTTACTAGGTAATACCATACCCTTTGGTAAGACTGGTTGTCAGACTTTCGGGTTTCTGACTACCCGTAACGACTGTCAAAGATCCACGAATGACAGCCGGGTCCAACGGCTTAACGTGCTTTCCGAGGCACGGAGGGGTCTTGGTATGTAAAGATGGTCACCCATCCACGGACTAACCGCGGCAAGCGTAGCTTAACCTGATCGATCGACCCGTGCGGCTGATATTACTTAGCCACAAGCCCCTCTGTATAGAAATAAAAATAATAATCTACCTATATCTCCTTGAAGCAGCAGACCTGCTGTCCAAGTCCTTCTCTCTCGGCACACAATTCCTCTTGTCCCTATTTGTAACACTACTACAGGTTGCCTCACTATCACATTTTTCAGTTTTCACTTTTCTTTTAACCGGCTTTTTATCAAATTCACACATATTATTCAAAGGTATAATAGGCATTTTGTGGTTCATACCGTTAACATGAGGTACAAAAGTTACAGGTATCAACGTCCCAGGCACTATAGGTACTTTATTAACAGGTATTAAATTAACAGTGTTAAGTTTTTGTGTAGTTTTCTTCGACTCAACTTTTTCCGTTAAGGCTTTTTTTAACACTTCCTTCGCAGACTTTTCTTGTGTCTCTTCTACAGCTCGCATTTTAACTTGTTTACCGTTTGGTAGTTTGATAATTACTTCATAATCTTCACTTTCATTTTTGGGTTTTTTTTTCGCTGTGTCTTCAAAATCTGTATTTAGACTATCGACTATGAAGTCTAAGGATTTTTGACTCATTATTGGGGGGACTTCTTGTACCTTTTCTGTACTGTCCCGTATAACCGTATCTTCATATATTAATGTTTGTACTGGATTCTTTTCGACACTATCTTTTCGAACCATATTGCTGATTTTAATAACGTTATTTGTGTATGAGACTGAGTCTTTTCTTATATCTTTGTTTCGTTCGTCGAGTTTTTCTTCAGTCTTGCCGACGACTCGACTTATGGTTGTTACTTCATTTGTTAGTTTAGATATTGTTGTACGTTCAAACTCTTTGACTGCGCCTGATTCGTCGCTGGATGATCTGTTGATTAAAAGGAAGAAAATAAAAGAAGGTTTAATTTATGCCAGATGGGACGGCTGCATTTAAAATGATAACAAAACTATAACAAACGGAACTGGCTATTAATGAGTAATTCTAAATGGAAAAAACTCAATAGCACTTTGGCCCGATCGCGACCTGGATATCGAACCCAGGGACCCCTCGCTTGGGCGGTGGCGTTAGTTTGAAACAGTAATTTTACCCCGTCTGAAAATCATACCAAAAATAGTTTTTCCTGTGCAGAAGAGATGCGAGTGACAGCTGCTCTAGTAGTGGGGGAGTCCAAAGTTAGAGCATGTCAAAGTTGTAAAAATACTTACAATAGTCATTTTATACCGCGCCTAAACCTTAAGGTTTGAAATTAATATCAAATACTAAAAGCTGCAATCTCTTGAAGCAGTGAATAAATCAAACTTCTAAGTCAACGCAATGAAAAGATAGGGGAGTTTATGTTCCATTTATGCCGCATTTTTGACACTCGCAAGGTAATCAAAACCTATAGTGTACTTCCCGTTGACCTAGAATAATAAAATTTGACAAGAAGCAAAGTCATGTAGCATAAGTAAATGAAAAAATCCGAAAACCGTAAATTTGTAGTTACATATCTAGTACGGATCCCTCGGTTTACTTAACCAAGATTACTTGCTTACCTGCTAATAGTAATATTTCTTTGGTTGTTGGTGGTGCTGTAGAGAGCGGAGTCCCCATCTATGTGCGGGAACACCATCTGAGGAGTGTGCAGCTCGTCTGATGATGATACCAAGGCATTCTCCAGGGATAGGAGGCCATGTCTGCGGAAATGGAAATATTTTATTTAGTAGCTTGACCAGAATATTTATTTATTTATTTTACCATTTATGTACACACATATATAAACAGACAAGAAAAAACAGAACAGAAAAATAGGTACAAAGGTGATGCTTATTTCATAAGAAATCTCTTCCAGCATACCTGCGATAGGACAAGAAATAAAGAGATGTAGACAGCGTGTAAAAGAGTAAAGGAGACAAAAAAAAACTTTTTTACAAAAAAAACAACCGACTTCCTAAAACAAACACTACAAATTGAAAAATAACTTTAATTTCGGAAGTCGGTGTCGTTGGTTCCACATTTTCGTTTTTTTGACACCGACTTCCGAAATTAAAGTTATTTTTCAATTTGTAGTGTTTGTTTTAGGAAGTCGGTTGTTTTTTTTGTAAAAAAGTTTTTATTTTTCGCTTTTTAGTTGTACCTACCCCATACAAATTCATATAACACTACTTGCTAGTGACAGGAAGATAAACATCATCAATATAAACTAAGTGGAAAACAAACGTATTGTTGACGCTAATTCCAAAACTACCCAAGCAAAGATCATAAAATTTATATGGGACCACCTCTGAAGCATACCTTATTCATTAATTAGACTAGATGCTGATAATCCTGGCTGCAGCATCAGGCCAAACTTATGTCAACTTTGCATTGAACTTAAAATTTAGTCCTGTTTAAAATGAGCCCAAACACGACTACGGTGCTGTAATTTCAAGGTTTGTACTTTTTCTGATGTTCCTGGCTTCAGCATCAGGTCTCTATGTACTTCGGTGTTCCTCATTAACATTACGTTTATCCACACATCGAACCCTTTCCAATGAGCCTAAACACGATATATCTGCTGTTAGTTGTCGAGGAGTTAGGTACTCTGCAGACTATCCTGACTGCAGCATCAGGTCATGACTTGATGATCATGAGACCAAATGTGGCAAATGCCCAATCAAACATCAAAACAATTTACTAAAACAGTCCTTGCCTGTTCGAGTAACTTCTTACTGTTAAGGAGTTGTACCTTCCATCATCAGCCCAGCTACCTGAGATGGTGACAACCATACGCAAATACACAAGATACTTCATAAAATATGCGAAAAACCATAAGTAAGCCTATAAAATTTGAGGGTTGCCCTCGATTTCTCTAAGATCCCATCATCAGATCCTAACTTGGTTACAATGGGACCACCTCAGAACTATCTACTTTCGAACAAAAAAAGAATTTTGAAAATCTGTACATCCAAACAATTTACTAAAACAGTCCTTGCCTGTTCGAGTAACTTCTTACTGTTAAGGAGTTGTACCTTCCATCATCAGCCCAGCTACCTGAGATGGTGACAACCATACGCAAATACACAAGATACTTCATTAAATATGTGAAAAACCATAAGTAAGCCTATAAAATTTGAGGGTTGCCCTCGATTTCTCTAAGATCCCATCATCAGATCCTAACTTGGTGACAATGGGACCACCTCAGAACTATCTACTTTCGAACAAAAAAAGAATTTTGAAAATCTGTCGACAATTGGCGGAGTATTCGATGAACAAACATACAAAAAAAAAAAAAAAAAAAAAAAAAAAAAACATACAAACAGACGAACATAGTACCTCCTCCTTTTTGTGAAGTCGGTAAAAATACATAAAATCTAAAAACAATTGCAATATGAATTGAATTGAAAAATTGAATTGAATATGCTGTATCAGGAACGTCAAATGCATGTCATCGGTAACAGTTGGATTTTTACAGCGCCTTTATTTAGTAGCAGTAAGGGCGATTTTCGGGCAGTTGCCGTCGAGTTCTATACACATATAACTTTGCACTACATTTAGACCTAACGCTAAAACTTGCGCGGGCGCACCCTCGCGTGTCTTTATTAAACAATAGTATGAGCAGCGCTAGCTGGGTTTGATCCTATTGTGTTTTCTGTTTGCATCAGCTATCAATTTATACAGAGTTATTGGAAAAACACCAACAACCTCAGGTCATAGTACTCATCATTATGAACAACTTTTACTACGGGACCAAACCTGAAATCGCGAAAAAAAAACCAGCTGAGGCCGCACTACAAAGTGCTAAAGCTATGATGATTCCATTGAGGAAAAGGGACAGTGCTATGCATCCTGCATAACTCCATCTCTCTTTCACACTGGAATCATGATGGGTTTTGCATTTCATAGTACAACCCCTGTTCCCTACATTTTGACGAGTTATGCGAACATAAATTAATAGGAAACAGCTGATTATTTTTTTCGCGATTTCAGGTTTGTTCCCATAGTAAAAGTTGTTCATAATGATGAGTACTATGGCCTGAGGTTGTTGGTGTTTTTCCAATAACCCTGTACAGGTTTCTACTTCAACTTACTTGGCCTCCATAGCCCTCTTGAACCCCTCATCGAAAGGATTGACACTCTGCAGGTCTTGGAACAAGCCAACCTCCTCACAGTTCCTGATGAAGCGAGTCGGTGTTGGCGTTTGGTCAGCTGGAAAATTATAAAGAGGTATTCTTACTTACATGATAAAGACTGGTTTTAGACAGCTTCAGATAGAAAGAAGTGGGAGTAAAGTATTAAAGAATTTTCCATTGTATTTACAATAATATACAACATAAAATCGCGAAAAAAATCAGCTGTTCCCTACATTTATGTCCGCTTATCTTGTCAAAATGTAGGAAACATCTGATTTCTTTTTTCGCGATTTCTGGTTTGATCCCATAGTAATAGATGTTCATAATGATAATTAGTAAGTACAATGACCCTTAGAGGTTATCCATTAATTACGGGACACCCTGTAGATAGATGAGATCCTTATGTTGGACTCTTGAGGGGCTCGTGGCTAAGGAATAACAGCAGCACAGGTTGATCGGTCAGGTTAAGCTACGCTTGCCGCGGTTGGTCTGTGGATGGGTGACCATCTTTACATACCAAGACCCCTCCGTACCTCGGAAAGCACGTTAAGCCGTTGGTCCCGGCTGTCATTCGTAGATCTTTGACAGTCGTTACGGGTAGTCAGAAGCCCGAAAGTGACAACCAGTCTTACCAATGCGTATCGTGTTATCCAGTAACTGTGTTGTGGGGGTCAGATAGGCAGTCGCTCCATGTGAAATACTGGTATTCAGCTGCATCCGGTTAGACTGGAAGCTGATCCCAACATAGTTGGGAAAAGGCTCGACAGATGATGATCCTTATGTTTGACTGTAGGTACCTTTATGTTGCATAAAACACAGAACGTTATTTTTTTATTTCTTTACTTTGACTTCCTTGTAGCGACCATACTGTATTGTTACAATGTAAATAGTTTAAAGAGATGGCGAGATGACCTGGACGCGTACAACGAGGGCTGGTTCGAGGTGGCGCGGGAAAAGAGTTCCTGGAAGGATTTGGGGGAGGCCTTTGCCCAGTAGTGGGACACATTAGGCAAACAAAAAAAAATAATGTTCTGTTTGAGTAACTGCTGAACATGTTGTCCTGTGTCTGATTAGACAAAGTGTTATTGGGCTTTTCATGTGGAATTTGGAAAGGACTGGCCCACACTAGCCGAGGACAGAAGAGCTTGAAGAAGCGAGAGGAGGACCTTTGTCTTGTAGTGGGACAATACAGGCTAGGTAGGTAGGTAGTAAATGTAGCCCATAATCTGATTTATGTTTGAGTCACGGCAACAGCATAATCAGAATATAATGTCGCCACTGCTGGGACAAAGGCCTCCTCTCTGTGAGAGGGAGTGGGCCGTAATCCACCACGCGGGCCCAGTGCGGGTCGGTAGATGTCACATGTCTTCGAATTTTTGGTTCTAGGACATGGCGGTTTCCTCACAAAGTTTTCATTCACCGTTTTGAGAGGTGTTACACAAAGTAAACCAAGTAAGTTCTGGGTTCGAACCTACGGCCTACACTCGTAAGTGTCGGCCGTTACCACTGGGCCAGCACTGTCTGTCCAGGGCAACAGGCTCACCATCTATTACATCCATACTAATATTATAAATGCGAAAGTGTGTCTGTCTGTCTGCTACCTCTTCACACTTAAACCGCTGAACCGATTTAGATGAAATTTGGTATAGGGATAGTTTGAGTCCCGGGAAAGGACATAGGATAGTTTTTATCCCGATATTCCCAAGCGATCGAAACTTATGCGGGTGAAACCGAGGGGCGCTGCTAGTAGAGTATAATTCTGTTATATACATTAATATACAACACTGCTTACATCTCTAGTTAATGGTGTGATGTTTGTTATAAGACCACGCTACCGCATTAGGATTATTGCCTGTAATGATAGTTGTGTTTGTGATAAATAAATAAATAAATAAATTCTGATTTTGAATAATATGGTGTAAGGTAATATCAATGGGAGAAGCCTTACCCTGCAATGGGTCAGTTACGACCGATATTTAAAATATCTATAGAAGTATGAGGAGCTGGGTGTAAAGTTCACTCATCCTCCATAGAAAAGGGGGGATCCCCCGAACAAACGGGTGTTGTGTCTGGTGGACTACTGCACGAAGATTGATGTCGGGACGTTGTATATAATATGCTAGTTGTGCGGTAAATTCTGCTTGCGCTATGCAGGATTTCCGTCACGTCAGTGTGATGCGTAGTTCGCATATGGCGATGTATATGTCGCCACACGACTCGGACAGTTCTCAGGACCCTGGAGAACCCAATGCGAGGGGCCTAAAGCTAACTCGCAGAGGCCTGATAATCCCGGCATTATATCACTCCACAGGATACAGTTAACAAATAGTTAGGTTAGTGACTATAATTATCTAATCTAATTAGATAACAAACACTTCAATATCAAATGAATCACTACCAGGGGATTCCAAGATAACACCAGACCTTTATTCCCTCAAAGGGGTAAGCAAATTTGTACCTGTAGTACCTACACTAGCTTCTGACCTCGGCTTCATCTGCATGGATGTCGAAAATTATCCCACTGGAACGTGCTACCAGGACAACAAAAATTAGCCTATGTCCTTCCCCGGGATGCCATCTATCTCCTTGCCAAATTTTATCGAAATACATTCAGTAGTTTAGACATGAAAATGTAACAAACAGACAGTTACTTTCGAACTTATAATATTAATAAGTATGGAAGTACTCATGTAAGCACATGAAGCCGTTGGGCATGTGCTTGATCTCACTATGGATGTGTTGTATTGCAGTCCCATCCGATTATGAGTGTGAATGCACCCGTGTCTGCACACACAATTGTGCACTATGTATTAATATTTCGCGCACTGCTGGCTAGTCTCCATTGAGATTGGCCGCCATGGCCAAAATTCGGTCTGGAGGGCTACTATACGTACATTTCTGCTTACTGTAAGTAGTATTTCTATCTGAGCTTGTGATTATAGACCTATTTTGTTTTTTGAAGTGAACTTCTTTAGGCACATTGGGCATTTTTTGAGATGGGAAAAAACCATTGAACTCGCAACACTGTTACCAACACCGCTCTACATTCGGATATGTTTGGCTGTCCTCTGGATGTACTCAGATTTGATCTATTTCCGAAAAGTGAGTGATGGCAAAGTATTCTGTTTGTGTTTTGTTTATATGACAATTCAAAAATACACACGTAATTGTTCAAGTTTTCACATCTATCAGCACTCCCGGAGTGCCACTTTTTTTCCTTTTTCTTTATTTCTTGTTTTTATTTATTTGTATGCATGTTTCTATGAAAAATGAACCTATTTATCTTTATTTCCATGTAATAGTGGACGAGCCTTTCGTCATGAACTGGTCACTAAATCAAACCCTGGACTGTTATTGAGAAATTACAGATGGAAAAACCCATTTCTACTTTGCCCTGAACTGAGGGTCATAGCCAGTCTGTGTCCAATGTTGTTGGACTCTGTTTGCCTTGAAAGCAGTGTGTAATGTGTATCGTTTGATAATAAAATTATATGGATACTAGCTGTTGTCCCTGGTTTTACTCACATCCTATAAAATCCATCAGCATGTTGAACATTGTTGGATTGATTAAAACTTCAAAATAAGTTTTCGCAATTTTCCTACAGATTAGTGCGCCTCTGACCCTTCCTATTAGGTCACTCATATTATAAGACAATCCTCATCTACCTAGCCTTTTCCCAACTATGTTGGGTTGGCTTCCAGTCTAACCGGATGCAGCTAAATACCAGTATTTTACATGGAGCGACTGTGTAAGACCATAGAGGTTTAATTAAAATAGTTTTTAGTACAAAAATCCTTACCAACAAAAGCTGCTTTCTGTTCTGAACCCAACGATAAAACCATGTCATGTTTTTTAGTATGCACGTTCAAATGATCTTCATTAGTAAACGTCATGCCACAGTCGGGCATAGTACAAGCAAACGGTTTCGCCGGCTCCACCATTTTTTCTAAGTTTTAACGAGAACACCAAGATAACTTTTACAAGACCTTTTTTCCTGTTTACATTTTAGGCTGCAATAAAAATTTTATACACTTTCTGCAGCTTTGGCTGGTCATGTTTTGAGAAAAGTATGTTATCAATTTAGTTTTTGTTAGTTGTTTGGTTGTTAACGAATTTTGAACATCATTTATTTATTTTTACCAATTCACATCTAAAATTCCGTAAAACATAACTGGTTGCGTTCCAGCTGTGTGTCTTTTTTTTTTTACATAATAAATGCAATGTTTCGAATGAAAGAGAGGTGCGATACTTCACCATGAAGGTAAAAGAGACAGTATGTATAAATTGCTTGAAATTAGAGCCCTACGTTCCGAATTGCGTCAAAAGCGATAATATCGCGAATCCGACCAACACGCAATGTCACAATTATTACTCAATAGCCCTTATATTTTGTGACTATTAAATTTGGTCGGATTCGCGATATAATCGCTTTTGACGCAATTCGGAACACGGGGTAGATTTTGTTAATGGAAGATGAATGAAGAATTCTCCTTGACAGGCATTTGACAGGACATTTTGATGTTACGTTTTGTTTTATATTTTGTTGATGATTTAAATAATAACAAAAAGGGTTCAGTACATTTAAAAATTAATGAAATCAAAATATTTACTAAACATTTAATAATGATATTTCAACAAATTGCATAATAACAAAAACAGAACAACGATTATAACAGTACTTTTGCACCAATATTCCTGATAAGTACTAACAAAACAAAACAAAGTGAAATACAGGGTGTTGGTGTTCCTAAAAATTATAGTGAAAAAGTGCCATTAGTACAAAAGTAACAAAGAGATTAAGATTTAATTTAGGATTTGATTAGCTTTTAGGATTCGTTTTGGAAAAGTAAGAAGTGTATCTTTCAGGGGAGTATCCGTGTATTTTGACTTGGTGTGGCTGATAAGAGCCGATTTCACGTCCAAGGGTCCTATCAAACAGGGGGTAGACGGTCGATCTCTTCTTTCTTGGTGACTCTTGCATTTGTTGGTTCGGGTATGGATCTACGTAGCGCCTTCCGTTATTATCGTTGCCATCCGCTGTCGGGAATATCGGGGGCTAAATTAATAAAATATTAACGTTTAACTATTCGCAAAATTACAACTTACTTCTAATAGAAATAAAACTTAGAAAAGGATAGAAAATACTTTATTTTGTTACAATTTAAGTAAGACCAAAAATTGTATTGTTGATTGTGAAGTATTGCAATCAACAAAAGAATAACTAATTAGGTAGGTACATAATTACGTTACATGCAAGGCCATTATAAGAATTACTAGAATACTACTATAAGCACAAATCATCAGTCAACTCATTTTAGTGAACGGTCCCTTAACGAAGCCGACAGTCACTTGTTCTTCCCGTCATTGTGATATTTTTTTCGAACTGCATTAGTAATAAGAATGTTATAAAGTGTACTAATAATTTCTAAGCTACCAGAATAACAACATGCTTGCTAAAATTTCATCATATTACTAACTAAATTACCCAATACAATGAGTTGGTACTGTGAATTAAAATTTTAGTAAATGAATTGTAATTTTTGAGCCTGGGAAGTGGCTTAATCAAGAGCTAATAACAACTTCTCCTTGCCTGCTCCTCTGCTGTTGAAGATGCCTGGTGCGGGTTGTCCCTGGGGCTCACCTCCGACAGTGTTCTGCTGGATACCGCTCATCCCCACCACTGCCGGGTTAGGCTCGTTCTGCTGGCCCTTCCATGGCCTGTAGAATGATGTGACAAAGTAAGTTACATTAAAGTTGGTAAAATGCAGTTTGGTGTTGATTTTCCTACTTTGCATCAGTAGACTTTTTGACGGATTATAGGCTCCATCTCCAAGGTATATTTTCCTAAGGTTGGTAAGGGTGTTGGTGCCTAAGAATGAAATTCAATCTTACTTGTCTGGGAACAATTCACCGGGCTGTCCTCGTGTTTGTACTATTCTCTCACCGTTGACTTCAACGACGCACCTCAGACGGGCGCAGCAAGTTGGAAACTCTGGATAAATAATGTTAATACAAATTAATTATATTAAATATCAATAGGTCTGATTTAGAAGTTTTCTTAGTCATTTCTTCATTTTAGCTGTAATTACAATAGTTAAACTATCTATAAGTAGACAGTAAAAAATAAATAAGTGTAGAGAGCGCAGTTTCAATACATACCAACATTTTCATCCTCAATGTATTCGTGACATTCCAATGCATTTTCAGGAATTTTTGGTTTTCTACATCTGAAGGATCAGTAAAATTACACATTAGTTTAAAAAAAAGGTCACAAATTCAGTAGAGTAGTCATACAAACGTATTTAATGGTTAGTTTGTTGCAAATGACGATAGTAAAAGTCTTCATCAGCGAAAACATGTTTGGTAATGGTTTCTGGGTCATGAGGACCCTTTGACCCCTGACCGACTTATCGCATATTATAAGATCACACTGATGACGCTTCTCTATAACTAGTGTACTTATTTAAATGGAAGAATTGTGTAGTTATCCCTTAACCTTCCTCGTATAATAACAAAACGAGTTCAAACTTTGGTCTGGCCCAAGCCTTGGACGTTGTAATTAGACAGTCGAAGATTGCTATTATGGTCTTCTCCCTGTAGACCTCCAAGTATGGCAATGAAATGAATATTTACCCAACAGCAGCGATAAAGTACTTCCCGTCCCGAATCTCGCACCGATACCGATGACACGTGTAATGGTCGGACCATTCCTGCCACGGTTGATAGCCTTTCCTTGAGTATTTATCCACGCAGGCTTGATCTGAAAGGTTCAGCCGTTACATTGAAAATGTTTGCAAAAAATCTGATAAAGACGCGGTGTTTTCTGAAGAGTGGAAGTGGAGTGAAGAGTGTATGAAAGTTTGGTGGATATGTCATTTTCATAAAATCAGCGCGTATTAAGTATTGATACGTCTATGACTTTTTGCAGCATGTGTCTCGTGAACTCTAAAATAAGCCCGTAAGAGAACACACATGATAAGTGAAATTCACGGCCGGAGCTAGGTCATAGCTGGCGTTCAAGTAAATTTACGAGTAGGCATAAGGCAACAACCAGTGAAAACTAAACTACTGATACTTAGCCTAGCTTTGTGTAATGTTTATACTTAGTTACACAACACCAAGAAGTTGTTACGTTTATAAATAAATGAACACAATGCCTGTAATTTCGTGTTTTACAGTTTGACTCAATAAAAATTATGATTTGCAAAGTAACTGAAATAAAACATCTATTTGCTGTTATTTAAGGTAAAAACCAAAACAGATTATTAATTCTTTGGAAGAGACTGTCTCCGTTGAGTGATAGATCATGAACATGAATGATAGATCAATAAATCAGTGCAAAATAAAAGGTGCATCTATAATAAGTATTTTGTGAAAAATAAAAACTTACAGCTCACATCCTCAGCAAAGATGATAGGAAATATAACATGCAATAAGAAAATTAGCGTTCCGAACTGCATTTTCACCGTGTCAACTTCAGCTGTAATTACACACAATACTACTTTGGTCACCTTGTATGCTTGAACTGTGGTACCGAACTAATTTAAATTGGAGCAACGCGGACTAGAAATACACTTCTTGTGGCGAAATATTTATAAAACAATGACTGAGAAGACACCGTCTAAAAGGCGAAAAGAAGTAAAATATTTTGCCAATTCTTGCGGGTTTCCGCGAAAAATTTCAACAAACATGTGTATGTGTGTGTCAAGTGCATGGGATCCGGGTTGAATGTTTTGCTTATTAATCTTCATAACATACTTCTTCTTCAAAACATGCCAAGCGAATTAAGAGAAGTTAACATTACAGTCTAATCATTTCTGTGAGAGTGCAACAGCTGTTACGAAAAAAGAACAATTATTAATTAATCACCATAACTTACTATAGTTACCTAAGTATACCTAGTGTATGTGTGTTTTATCCTATAGTAAAATTCACTTTCAAAGAAAGCATTTGCATTCAATATTTACAATTTTTATTTACTGCAGATGTCTTAAAACATTTCTTAAATTTAAAAATAAAAATTACATTTTTTATTACCGCCTCTCGAAATCTCCCTGCGCCTCAAAGTAAATTATAATTTAAAACCAACACCTACTATCAGATTAAACTTCAAAAAAGCCAACTACTCTGCTATTAAATCGGAACTAGAAAATAACGACTGGTATTCATTACTCTCGGATACAGACGACCCCAATATAATGTTGCAACGGTTCTATACGGTACTCTATCAGATCATTGAGCGATTTGTCCCATCGACCTTAGTTAAAAGCAATTTGCGACCACCATGGTACACAAAAAAGCTGCAGAGACTACTGCGTGAAAAAAATAACTTGAGGAGAAGGTATGGTACGTACAAAAACCCTATGGATAAGATATCCCTTCGTTGGTGCAGCAAGTGTTGTGACAGTATGGCAAGATAATGTTACAACTCCTATATAAATAGCATAGAACAGAAAATTACAACGAATCCCAAGTTTTTCTGGTCCTTTAAGCGGGGTGTAGCTAATGCCTATCCAGTCTCAATGTCTAATGGCGTCAGCAAAACTTGTGATGGCAATGAGATGCGCAACATGTTCGGAACCTACTTTTCTTCAGTATACAGTCCAGCTACCCGTGCCTCCAACGAAGTTCTAACATCGGCTTTCTTTGAAAGCCTTCACTGCAACTTCGACAGTTTTTCCCTGATTCAGATTCTTAAGGATAAAATAGCCAAACATCTCAAAGCTGACATATCCAAAGGTTCCGGCAGCGATGAAATTCCCCCTAACTTTGTCGCAACTTGCGCTGACCAACTTGCAACCCCCCTATGCTTGATTTTTAATAAATCTCTCAGCGCTGGTATTTTCCCTAAAAAATGGAAGCTGGCCAAAGTGGTACCGATTCACAAATCAGGCGCTGATGATTTGGTAGGAAACTATCGTCCTATATCCATCCTTCCGACATTTGCCAAGGTTTTTGAAGCAATAGTATGCCCTGACATACAAAACTATTTCAGGAAATATCTATCAGACCACCAGCATGGCTTTACTGCTGCAAGATCCACCTGCAGCAATCTAGTAGCCTTCGTTGAGGTTATTGCAGCTTCACTTGACTCGAACCAGCAAGTCGACGCCATATACACTGATTTCAGCAAGGCTTTTGACAAGGTTTCCCATGAAGTGCTGATTCAAAAACTTGCTGCATACGGCTTTGCTGGTTCTCTTCTTAATTGGCTGCACTCCTACCTAACGGATAAATCCTTCTATGTCGTGGTCAGTGGCTATAAATCTGAAACCATGATCATAACCTCTGGTGTTCCACAGGGTTCCCACCTTGGCCCCGTTATATTTATTATCTTTGTAAACGATCTTCCTTATTGCTTCTCTGGCTCCACGCCATTCCTATTCGCTGATGATTTGAAAATAGTCCGCGTTATAGAGTCTCTAGCCGATTCAAAATTACTTCAGGATGACTTGAACAGACTTTTAAACTGGTGTAAAGATAATAATATGCAACTTAATGTTGAGAAATGTTCCCAAATAACGTTTACACGCAAAGCTAACTCAATTGATTTTAATTACAGCATGAATGGAACGTACCTCTGTAAAGTTGATGTGATCAGAGATTTGGGAGTCCTTCTAGATCGTAAATTAACATTTATTCCCCACATGGATAACATTATTAAAAAAGCTTCAAAGACACTAGGTTTTGTGTTACGTAATGCTAAATGTTTTCGCAAGCCTCAAACTAAAATTTATCTTTTTAACTGTCTCGTTCGTACTATATTGGAATACTGCGCAGTTGCATGGCGTCCCCACTATGCCACACATAGTCTCAGGTTAGAGAGGATCCAGAAAAGATTTTTTATACCATCTTGCCTATTCTGCGGGATTAGGCAAAAAAATTCGGAGCTACGCGAAACGTCTTCAAAAATTTAGCATGACTTCACTCGAAAAACGAAGAAATAATATAGATTTAGTTTTTCTTTTTAAATTACTCCAGAGTAAAATAGACTGCCCCCTGTTGTTACGCAAGCTTAATTTTAACCTACCCCACAACTATCCACGTCACCCTATAAAACTATTACGTCCCCCATTCCGCAAAACTGTTTCAGGATCCAACTCCCCCATCCCCAGAATTTGCAGGCTTCTTAATAATTGCGGTGATTCAATAGACATTTTTTCCACAAAACTTCAAAAATTCAAGCGCCAAGTCCATCAAAACTAACCAACATATTGACTTTTTTCTTTTATTTTCTGTCACCTTTGTATTTGCTGTATTTGTATATCCACCCACTGTTGTTGAAAGTGTTATTTCTGCACTGTTATTGAAAAAATATTTTTTTTTAATGTTATAATTTAGTTTTTTTTTTTTGCATGCTGTGTCTATCGCATCATATTGTACACTATGCTTGTATATTGCTTGTACTATTAGGTTAAACAGTGTAACAATTGTAGATAGGCCAATAAATAAATAAATAAAAATAAAATAAATTACTGAACAAAAACTTACCCATTTTAAAAGGTGATCTTTCCAACAAAGCACAGCACAATAGTCAATCATAAAGCCAGTCGATAAATGAAGGAAATACAGATTGTGGAGTTCGCGGTCGACTTCGCGATGTGTTTTCAGTTGCATAGGTTACATTCTAAGAACTTGACCATTGTCTTTCCCATTCATTGTTGTGAGTTTAATCAAGTTTACATGTAAGTATTTTTTTTGTTTTTATTTATTTATGCTTTTCTTGAGGGTATTGCTGATCATTGGTTGACCTATCAAATTACCTTCAATTAACATAAAATGTATGTACCCAAAGTACGTAAATAAAAATGAACCCTGTGCCTTTAACACTTGCCATAAAAAGGAAAAACAAGAAGTTTTTTGAAAGAACGCTTCAATTGCGTCATAAGGTGCATATTTTTAGTTATGGTCTAGAAAAAATTCTTTCAGATAACCTACTCAAAAAAGGTACTGGTAAACCTACCAATTTTTTGTTCAAATGTGGCCCATTAATATTTTCCCTCACTTCTATATTAGAACTTCGTATTGATGATTTTAGTGATTATTATTTCTGTAAATACATACTTTGTTGCCGTTTCGTCTATTTTGTTTTTATCATAGTCATCATCTCAAATCCATCATCATAAAAGAATTTCGCAGCCTACTTTTACGTAGTAGTCTTAGTCTCCTTGCGAAGTAGAGAAATAGTAAAAAAAAAAAGTTTTCAGAAAAATCTTACATTATAACCATTTCTATGTAACCGTTTTTTAGTTCACATACTGATCACCAAAACCATTCTGTACTTGAACGCGTCAATAACATACACAACGAATGCTTGCGTAAAAACTTTCAGTCTATCAAAAAGTACTCTGTGGTAAAAACGGAACGTCAGCTGTCAAAAGCTATGCGAAACCCGATGACACAAGCGCGGTATAAAATTATTTTTTTATAATATTCTGATATATTTTTCACAATAAAATAATACAGAATTTCAAAGTCGAAGAAGTTACAAATGAGGTGAGTGTACTATTTTACATGATTTCGTTAGTTGATAATGAGAATTTTATCATTGAAAATTGAGGTGTCGATTTTTTGATATTTTGATTAAATTCTCCTTGAATTTGTTGCATTTTGTGCATATTGTTTTCTATTTTTTACATAATTAATGAGTCTGCCAATATTTAAGTCGAATGAAGTGCTTCTAGAACGGGTTTTTTAAAGATTCATGATGGTACTTGCTACCCACATTTTGTATTTATTATTTTATTTTATCTTGAGGAAAAGCAGGTATAAAATTTATGAATTACGCATTATATATCACAATTACTGTTTTCTATGTTAGATTAGTACACATATACAAATGAAATAAACAATTTGTTTTTAATAGTGCTACAAATAGACATGAAATAGAAGAATTAAATTTTCTTTTTGCCTGGCAGAGCGATACTATTTTTTCCCCTCATTTTGTTTGTTCTAATTATTAATTGTAACTATCACAAGAAATATGTTAGTCTACATAAGCAGAAGCTCTGTAGAGTGAATGCATATGAAATTAAAATAAGAATTCATTATTATAACTGTAAGAAAAGTTATTTTAAATGCCATTAAACTACTGTGAACTTCTAGGTTTTATGCAAATACTAGATATATACTACTCATTTGTATTGTAGGACATTACTCGTACCATAACTTAATGTCAGACACGATCTGCCTAGCTTTTTCCCAACTATGTTGCAACCAGATGCAGCTGAATAAGAGTATTTTACATGGAGCGACTGCCTATCTGACTTCCACAACCCAGTTACTGGGTAATATGATTCCTCTTTGTAAGACTGGTTGATCACGACGATAGGTCGTGGTGGAGCAAATGAAAGTATAGTCGACTGTATAACATGAATTATAATAATGGATTACAACGAAAAGAAGTTACAACGGTCGGTTAAACATGAAAGTAAGAAACAAAGATGAACTTAAAACGCGCAAGCGCAGCCGTGCTTGAAGGCGTGCAACAGCTGTCTCCATGTCGCGGTGTGTCGCGTGGGCCCGCGCTCGGCCGGCGGCCGGCTGACCGCCCGTTGTCCCCGCTCCCCTCGTTCACTGCCGCCAGCGCGCGGCGATGTTGAGTGCAGCGGTCTCAACACAGGTTGTCAGAATTTTGGGCTTCTGACAACCCGTAATCACTGTCATAGATCCACAAATGACAACCAGGACCAAAGGATTTACGTGCTTTCCGAGGCACGAAGGGGTCTTTTTAAGTACAGATGGTCACCCATCCACGGACCAACCGCGGCGAGCGTAGCTTAACCTGATTGATCAACCAGTGCGGCTGTTATAAATTACCCACAAGCCTCTCGCAATTAAGCAAGCTGCTTATTTTTTAACAAAGACTCCAAGTTCTCCACAAATGATGAAAGTTTCATCTTTATCACTAGGAAGGAGCCTGATGTATGCAATTATTAATGTTATTTTATTTTGGACTCTCAGTCCATAAAATTATTACAAAAAAGGCGTTAGTAAGGTTGTTAGTTACATATAAAAAAATAAATTGCTACTAACACCTTTTAGTAATCCTATTTCCTATTATAATTTATAATATCCTAATAATATTATAAACGCGAAAGTTTGTGAGAAATGTTTGTTACTCTTTCACACAAAAACTCCTAAATGGATTTGGATGAAATTTGGCACACATATAGTTTATAATAAGGATTAACACATAGGATACTTTTTATCCCGATATACCCACGAGATCGACACTTATATGGGTGAAACCGCAGGGCACAGCTAGTTTGTTAATGCATTTCAAATGTTAGATAGTAATTAGTTGGCTAAATCTGCGAGAGAAAAAAGTAGCTACTCCATATGTTTAAGTTCGCATAATTCGTACAAATGTAATAATTATACTGTTGTATATTCATCATAATCAGCCTATAATGTTCCCACTGCTGGGACACAGGCCTCCTCTTAGTGAGAGGGAGTAGGCCGTAATCCACCACGCGGGCCCAGTACGGGTTGGCAGATGTCACATGTCTTCGAATTTTTGGTTCTAGGACATGCCGGTTTCCTCACGATGTTTTCCTTCACCGTTTTGAGTTTTGCTTTACTGTTGTATATTAGACTGTCAAAAACAAAACATCTATTTAAAAGCACTTTTAAGGCACCTATGAACGTAAAAATTTACAAGAAAATAGAATTGATTCTACGAGTAGTTGCCCCTTCCAAAAGGTAGTTTCGTATGGAGAAGAATGGGCGAGAAACTCGCAGGACCTTGATCGTGAGTTGTTTCGTGTCCCCAGACTTTGAAACTATCGAGATTTCCCAAAAACGTCATAACTCGTCAAAATGTAGGGAACAGCCGATTTTTTTTTCGCGATTTCAGATTTTGTTCCTTAGTAAAAGTTGTTCATGATGATGAGTACAATGAGCCCTAAAGAGGTTTTCAGTTATTTGAATTGCACCTCATACCTCCACAACATTGTTGTAGTAGTTTTACCTCACGAAGCGACACGTGCTTTGCGTAAATATAATATGAATGTGCGTGGAGACGAGTAGAGTCAGCACATGACACACGCCCTCACACGCACTCTCGACTTCGCCATTGTCTCGGACGGCGCCGAGAGCTCCTGCGCTTACACGGTTTACTAATGATAAGCGTAAAATATATTTTCATAATTTACATTAGCATAACGAAATTCACCATAATCATCACTAGACACTACGCATAATTTTATTAGGCATAAATGATTTGCCATAATGTTTATTACCACAAATACTGTTGGCATAATAATAATGAAGCATAATTTTATAAATCATAATATTATAAACGCATAATTATATTTACAAATAATGTTCTTTGGAATAAACATAATAAACCCTAATAAATAACTCCTAACGGCTGTAGACACTATTTCGCATTATTGATTATTGCTCCAATGTAATGCCGAACGTAATGAAATAATAAGACGTAGTCGACGGAGCTCCTCTTCGCGGGGCCCCTATTTCCTATTTCTGTCTGCAGGGTTTAAAGGAACCTAACACGAAGGAGATGACGGGGGCCCGTTCGCTCGCTTTGTTCGCTCACTTGAGCTCCCGTCATCCCCTTCGTACCTAACCTGTCCGAGACGGGGTGCCCCAAGCCCCGAGCTGGCTTCGCTCGCTCTTGGACCGACATGCGACACTTAGAAAAATTTCTCAAATAAATTAAGTAAGTAAGTATCAAGCAATGCATTTTGTCAAACGTTATTTATGCTTTGCGTTGTTTGACCAATTAACATGATTATTTATAAAAAATATTAGTTTGTCTAATGATCTTTTGATGTAGTACCTAATGACACGTTGTCTTTTAATTATTTGTCAAATGAGTTATTTACAGAAAGAATAGTTTGTAAAGTGATCTTTATCAAGTATTAACCTAAAGTTATTTTTAAAATGAAAATGTTGGTGCCCGGTCAGTTCACCAAAAATTTATTTACAAATTTTTTACTTGACAAACAACGATTGGCAAAAACATGATTTGTCGTTTCATCATTATACAACAACAAGTTTGCCAAATAATTCACTTTACAAAATAATTACCCGATAAACTTTTGTTTAATAACGTGTTATTTGACAAACAATTCATTTTTTATTCATTTTATCTCATAAAAAAAAAACGTTTTACATATTGACTTATTATTACGCAATATCCTAAAACTCATTCTGAAACTCAATCTTTCATCGACTTGCGCTAATAGAAAAAAGAGACTATTTTTAGTGGGCTACCCGGAACCGAACTAGTTAGATTAGGTTAATTATTAAAATAAAAAATGTTTCGGTTAGGTTAGGTTAAAACTGTGATAATGGACGCACGAGCCGAGCGAGCGAAGCGAGCGGGGCCGCGGCAGCGGCCGGCGAGTGCCAGAAACGACTAGATTATATAGAAAAAATACTTGCCTGTAAATTATTTGACCCAAATGGAAAATACCGTCATGATCACTTTGTGGCTGGTTTAGAAAATCTTTACATAGTATAAAACAAAGTCGCTCCCGCTGTCTGTAAGCTTAGATCTTTTAAACTACGCAACGGATTTTAATGCAGTCGCTAGTGTATTATAAAATTATATTTTGTATCGTGATTTTTCCAAAAGAATCTAAATATTAAATGAAATATGTATAAATGATTAAATATCACCCGAAACGTTTGTAAAAAGAAGCATTTGTCAAATAAATGTTTGTAAAGCGAGTGTTTATAAAATATAACATTTGCGGAATGAGTTGTTTGTGGAATAAATAGTACACGAAACGTTGGTTGTAAACTAAAAATGGAGTTTTGGTAAAACATTAGTGAACCGAAAATGTTTGATTCGTTTTTTGTCAAATGACAGGACATCCTTTTTATATTTTTATGGCTCATAACTATTAGAAGAAGAAATATTATGCCTTAAAAATGTATGCAACTCCAAATTATGCCAAAACAAATTAGACCAAAAGATAGTATGCTAAACTTTGCATCATGCCAAAGTATTATTATGCCAATAAAAGTTATGCGAAAACGTTATGCCAAACAATATTATTCCTTCAAATTTTATGACAAGAGGGGGTTTCCCCGCTTACACACACTTTCACAGCGTGTTTGTACATTTGGTAACTACAAGTAAACCGCGCGTCGCTTCGTGAGATAAAAATACTGTCCAGCCGGGACCAACGGCCCGACGTGCTTTCCAAGGCACGGAGTGGTCTTGATATGTACCTAATGGATGGTCACCCATCCAAGAACCGACCGCGGCAAGGGTTGCTTAACCTTCGATCGACCCGTGCGACTGTTATCATTTAGCCACGAGCCCCGACTGTAGCTGTAGAAAGTAGTTATTGGGAACAAAAACATGTTAACATACTACTATTGTCTTCGGCACTTTCACTCTATGTATGGAATGCCATGCTATTATAGCTCTGTGGTTAATTGTCACTTATAATCATAACGGCTGTGAGTTCGCGGCTAAACAATGTGTGCATAATTTAAAAAAAAAATAAGTTAAATATATGTATAAATGTATTGTATTTATTTACATGGAGCGACTGCTATCTGACCTCCACAACCCAGTTATATGGGTAATACGATACCCCTTGGTAAGACTGGTTGTCAGACTTTTGGGCTACTGACGACCCGTAACGACTGCCAGAGATCCACGAATGACAGCCAGGAACAACGGCTTAACGTGCTTTCCGAGGGACAGAGGGCTCTTCATATGTAAAGATGGTCACCCATCCACGGACCAAACGCGGTAAGCGTAGCTTAACCTGATCGATTGACTCGCGCGGCTGTTATTACTTAGCCGCAAGCCCCTCTATATAGGGTGACTGGTAATTAGTGACCGATACTTAAACACGTGATTGTACTCATGATAACAAACAACTTTTACTATGGGACCAAACCTGAAATCGCGAAAAAAAATCAGCTGTTCCCTACATTTTGACGAGTTATACGAACATAAACGTAGGGAACAGCTGATTTTTTTTCGCAATTTCAGGTTTGGTCCCATAGTAAAAGTTGTTTGTTATCATGAGTACAATCACGTGTTTAGGTATCGGTCACTAATTACCAGTCACCCTATTTATACAGCCCCTATAGAGTAGCTTGTGGCTAAGTCATTTATCTTTATACATATAAAATTCAAAATCCTGACTGACTGATATATCAACGCACAGCCTAAACCGCTGGTCCTAGAGACGTGAAATTTGGAGGTTGTTCTTTGTGAAGAGTAAGTATCCACTAAGAAAGAGTTTTTCGTAATTCCACCCCTAAGAGGGTGAATGGGGGGAGGATGAAATGTCACGCGGACGAAGTCGCGGACAGAAGGTATTAGATAATATAACGTGAAAATATCTTTAATAAATTAATAATAGAATACTGTTCTATTCGAATTTCATTTGTTTTTATTAGAAAACATCGTTATAAGAGGTTTTACGTTATCATCGGGCGAAATGACACATGCTTTTCAACTTTAAACTCGTGCCATCGCGTCGCACGTGTAATTTTTAGCGATGACACATCTGTTGGTCATAAGCGTGAGAATTGCTGTTTATTTTGCTGACATTTTATCAATATCTGTGAACTTAGAACGGAATGAAATAACTTTAAAAGTTAGTTATGGTCGCCTAGCCAAAATTTCTTGTTGCTAAAAACAAATTCTCCCATTTTTTTCAAAACTGCGTCCTTGTAGAATTGTGGAAAACATTTTTTTCCGTGTATGGTCGCCTAGCAATGTTCTATGTTGGGTTTGAAAAAAACAATTACAGGCACTTTTGAATTGTCAAGTGGTCGGTCAGTCAAAAAGGTGAAGCTAGTTGCTTGGGTCGCTTTCCAGTCTAATCGGATGCAGCTGAATGCTGAATGCAAGTGCTCGAGCGCGGTGACGGGTGCGGGCGCGGTGGACTGGCGAGTTCATGTTCACATTGGCCGCCAGGCGTTTGCGCGCTAAGTAAGTTCGATACGGTTGAACTTATCTGACGTCGCGAGTGAATCGCGCGCTCCGTCGCTAGTTCGACGTGAACACACACAAATATCATCATAGGTTTGTTATAACCGCGAGCGCGCCGCACGCGCAGTCGCTAGCTGGCCCAATACTTTCGCTTCACCTGCGTTTTGTACGTGAACACTTGCATACTATGCTGTGTGTTTGATATTTCGTGACCGCGCCCGCGAGTCAACGTGTTCAAGCACTTACATGGAGCGTGCCTATTTGACTTCCACAGTACAGTTACCGGGTAACACGACACCTCTTGGCAAGACTGGCTGTCAGTCTTTCGGTCTTCTGACGACCCGTAGCGACTGTCAAAAATCTACGAATGACGGCCGGGACCAACACTTAACGTGCTTTCCGTGGCTCACGGATTTAGCGGATTAGTTAGACTGGATTTAGTGCTATACGGATGGTCTGTACGGACTACCGTACGGAGCTCCGCAGTATGGATCGTCCGTACGGAGCTCCGCAGTATGGATCGTCCGTACGGAGCTCCGCAGTATGGATCGTCCGTACGGAGCTCCGCAGTATGGATCGTCCGTACGGAGCTCCGCAGTATGGATCGTCCGTACGGAGCTCCGCAGTATGGATCGTCCGTACGGTCGACCATTTACTCGTAGTGCTCCACGGAGCATCATACGGCTCGGACGAGTATAGTCGCAAACATGTATACACGTCCGAACAGTTCTCCGCGCAGCACTAAACGCGTAGATTAGATGCCTCGCGCGTCCGGATACGGACGTACGGAGCACGGACGCGCTCGATGGAGGGTCCTTGACTGGATGGACGGACGTTCCGCGGGCCGTGCACTACTAGACGTAATAATTGATTTCTATACGATAGCTCCGGACAACAGACGTCCGTACGGACCATCCGTATAGCACTAAATCCAGTCTTAGTATGGAATGAGTAATCACACATGCAAGGACCAAACGCGGCTAACGTAGCTCAACCTTGATCGATCGAACCTTGTGGCTGTTATTTAGCCACGAGCCCCTCAAAATACTTCCTATTTTCAATAAATAAACAACACTTAATTCTTCCTTTTTGTTCCAGTAACATCAAAACACATCGCTCAAATGACGAAGAATTAACATCACCATCCTCAGATGAGAAGATGGACACGGGATCCGAGTCCTTTCGGTCCCAGGACACCCCCAACTCGGTCCTATCCTCCGACTTCGAAGGCGACCACCCGGAACCGGTCCTAAGACTCCAAAATCCAGAAACACTCCGGCTTTCAGAACCAGAACGGTTTGACGACAGCCTGATTACGAAAATGTCGAATTTGCACTTAGACTCTCCTCGTCCCAAAAACCTTGGTATAAGCCCTCCTAAATTCAGTTCCACGTTAACTTTAACAACTAACCATCCTCTCATGAGTCCTGATGAGAATTATCCTGATTTAATCCCGAAAAAGGTCCATAAAATCGATGACGAGAAAGACCTTAGCCTGTCCAGCATTGAAGACGAGAGGCCGAACGAAAATAATGGCTTCTACAGTCCTCAGAGAAATACTTCGAAAAACAACCTCTATTTCACGGAAAGTTTTGCGACAGCCGAAAGCCATGATTTGACAGGGTTCAGGAGTCACGATTTGGACCTGACAGTTCCTCCTGATGTGGCGAGGGTGGATAAGGTGGAACGAAGGAAGATAGTGCCGAAGCTAAGGGATGGGACACCCCAAAGACCGGATGGGATGCTCATGTTTATTGAGGAGAAGCATATGCAACAAAGTACTCCGAAAACACAGCCTGTGGATATTAGCGTTAATGAGGAGTTTCATTCGGTGAGTTTTTTTACATGTTTGAGGAATATGTCACGAGAAAAGTTTGGAGCATGAAGTGGCTATAAGTGTAGGGGAAGACTAAAGAAACGATGGATGATGAAAGATGATTTAGCTAGAAAAAGGGTGACTACCGAGATGACGACTAATAGAGAAGTATGAAAGAAGAAGACACGTTGCGCTGACCCCAAATAAATTAAACCATGAGACTCATCTCGTCAATTCTCGTCCCATCGGACTATGAGAGTGAGGCAAGAGTGAATGAACCTCATGTCTGCGCACACACCTGTGCACTATAATATTTTCCGCGCAGATGGCTAGTTTCCGTTGGGATTGGCTGCCATGTCCGATATGAGGTCTGGGGGACTATTCATAAAAGATCGCCGGTTGCAACGTTTCGCTAGCTTGAACCTGTATAATCTGTCTTCATCCTGCAGGTGGCTGAATGGTGCGAGTCTCCATCTCACCTCCGATCGATGCCTAACTTCGAGTTACCGATTGAGATGTCCAGCAGTATAGGAATGCATAACGTGAGTCATCATCTGCCTAGTCAATTTAAATCAAATCAAAAGTCATTTATTTAAACTAAGCTGAGAATCAGCACTTTTCTAACGTCAAAATTACAAAAGACAGTCCCCCAAAACGCCCGCCCTTCGCCACTTCCTAGTGCTTTCGCTGGGAAGAAGAAATGGCGGAACAAACTCCCCAGCAGCACAGCTGTCTGTTCAGATAGAAAATACTTGATTGTATACTAGTCTTTTCCCAACTATATTGATGTCGGGTTCCAGTCGTAACTAGGTGCAGCTGAATACCAGTAATTTAGACAGAGCGACTGCCTATCTGACCTCCACAACTCAGGGGGTCTACCCCCTAAGCACAGTCCGTAATTACGGCCAAAGATACGGTCGATTCCAATACCTTATCGCCTACGGACAAGATTAGTTCGAGGCCCGACCTAAGAATTAATGATACCACGATTTTCCTACCCCGATGTGTTTTTATTACCCGTCTGAAAAAAGTTAATTAATAGGGTGTAAGTTGCCTCTACTTTCGGGCGGTCCCGTATCTTCGTTGACGGTGTCAGCGACTAGACCCCCAGTTACTGGGTTACATATACCCCTATTTACCTCTTGTTATCTATACAAATAAATAAAATTGGAGTGTCTGTTTGTAATATTAAAATAACCGCTTTTTATTAAATGCATATGGATGTATACACCGTACATATACCATAACTAGCTTATGCCCGCGGCTTCGCTCGCGTTAAGTATTATTATTAATTAGGTATATTTTTGCGGTTTTACTCTTAATTTATTCGTTCCATTAGGTACTGATAGTTCAAATTAATACATTTACATCCTCCATCAGCCCTTATTTTATCCCCATGGGGGTTGAATTTATCAAAATCCTATTTAAGCGGACGTCTTCATCATAGTAGCTCCAATCTTTAATTTCAGTTCAATCAGTCGAAAATCTAAGATGATTTATACAAACTTTCATCCCCTTGGGGGTAGAATTTATCAAAAGCTTTTCTTAGGGGATTCCTACGTCATAGTAGCTATATGCATGCAGTCTCAGCCCGATAGGTTTAAAATTGACAAAGTTTCATACAAACTTTCATCCCCTATTTTATCCCCTTGGGGGTAGAATTTATCCAAATCCTTTCTTAGGGGATGCCTACGTCATAGTAGCTATATGCATGCAAAGTCTCAGCCCGATCGGTTTAAAACTGACAAAGTTTCATACAAACTTTCATCCCCTATTTTATCCCCTTGGGGGTAGAATTTATCCAAATCCTTTCTTAGGGGATGCCTACGTCATAGTAGCTATATGCATGCAAAGTCTCAGCCCGATCGGTTTAAAACTGACAAAGTTTCATACAAACTTTCATCCCCTATTTTATCCCCTTGGGGGTAGAATTTATCCAAATCCTTTCTTAGGGGATGCCTACGTCATAGTAGCTATATGCATGCAAAGTCTCAGCCCGATCGGTTTAAAATTGACAAAGTTTCATACAAACTTTCATCCCCTATTTTATCCCCTTGGGGGTAGAATTGGACGTAGTTTAGCAGTAAGGACTCAACCCACAATACGTCTTTTTTGACTTATCGAGGTTTTTACTTTTTTTTTGTAGGTGTGTATTGCTGTAATGATGTTGTATTTGGAATATTTTGAAATATAATCATGTAAGGACAAAATATACAAAAATTATTATTAAATTATAATTATAATAATTATTTAGGACCTCTTTGGCATATATAACTCATTTTTGACCATAGTGTGGGTTGAGTCCTTTCAGCTAAACTGCGTCCAATTAATCAAAATCCTTTCTTAGCGGATGCCTACGTCATAACATCTACCTGCATGCCAAATTTCAGCCCGATCCCTCCAGTAGTTTGGGCTGTGCGTTGATAGATCACTATGTCAGTCAGTCACCTTTGAGTTTTATATATTTAGATATTTTTTTTTACAATTTTTGTCTGTCTGTCTGTTTGTTCCGGCTAATCTCTGAAAAGGCTGGACCGATTTTGACGGGACTTTCACTGACAGATAGCTGATGTAATAAGGAGTAACTTAGGCTACTTTTATTTTAGAAAAAAAAATAGGTTAAAATCGTAAACTGCGAACTGAACAATAACTTTTTTGTTAAATTCCACGCGGACGAAGTCGCGGGTAACAGCTAGTTAAGACTGGTGGACTTTCTTGTGTAATTAATTTATTGGTTTACAAACTAAATACTAAACAGCATTTACAGTCAAATATTGGAAGCACCAAATATGCTATGTTTTTACTGATGACGTTATTGATTTGTATGACGCTGAGTCATATCGGGGGAATTTATCTGACGATATTCCTTCCGGGCTTAAATGTTTTAGTTGTGGAAAAATACCTAGTTTTTGCCATTGAGCTCTTAAGCAACTCAACATGAAGTTTAATACGGTTTCATAAAGTAATGCAATACTGTGCTAACAATCCTATGAGTATACAGGTTGACGAGGACAATGACGCGTAAACTCATCATCTGCCTGCCTTTTCCCTACTATGTTCGGGTCAAAGGTTTGGGTCGGCTTCCAGTCTAACCGGATGCAGCTGAATACCAGTATTTTACATGGAGCGACTGCCTATCTGACCTCCACAACCCAGTTACTGGGAAATACGATACTCTTTGGTAAGAGTGGTTGTCAGACTTTCGGGCTTCTGACGACCCGTAACGACTGTTAGAGATCCACGAATGACAGCCGGGACCAACAGCTTAACGTGCTTTCCGAGGCACGGAGGGGTTTTGGCATGTAAAGATGATCACCCATCCACGGACCAACCGCGGCAAGCGTAGCTTTTAACCTGATCGATCGACCCGTGCGGCTGTTATTTCTTAGCCACAAGCCCCTCGACGACGCGACGTGCAAACTGGTACCATGAATTTAGCACATGATTCTGAACTCCACTGCGTTGAAACTTTTCGTCGGTTATTAAAAATAAAAAAAATTATAGACCGCGTAGGTATTACACTTTTCTTTGAAACAACTGTTTTTTTTATCTAGAATCATGTGCTGATGTCTTGGTTTTAGGTAGCGCGTCGATGTCTCTGCCATCCTAAACAGAACAGCTCTTTGGTTGGTCCAATACTAGTTTTTAGGGTTCCATACCCAAACCGTTTTAATTAAATGTCTGTCCTAGGACCTGGATTCTCCAGACGTAATATCAGCATCGACGCAAGAGGATAGGTCTGCATACCAAGCGCTCCTAGACCCTTATACCGGCAGTGTGGCGCTGCGCCATACACCGGCACAGCATAGGAGCCCGGGAACGCAACGGAGGAAGATACAGCTGGTAAGTCGAAAACGTAAACTACGTTTGTAATTTAGTTTCCAAATATAAGGTGCTATAAAAATATCTGCCACGGCTTCAATGGGAGACAGTATTTTGTATATAGATTACAGTAGCGAAGAAATTTTGCACCCCGGAATAGTTAAATCAATTTGAGAAAATAAAGTAATTAAATAAACATTTACTCTATTCTGCATAACGTGGTTCACAAACTACGCGCGATGTGTCGCTTCGTCACATTTTGCGAAATTAAATGACGGTGCGGCAACAGCTAAACTAAACTTAAGTTTAGTTTGTTTGCATTGATGTCAGCCATTCATACTAATATTATAGATGCGAAAGTGTGTCTGTCTGTCTGTTTTACCTCTTCACGCTTAAACCGCTGAACCTATTTAGATGAAATTTGGTACAGCGATAGTTTGAGTCCCGGGAAAGGACTTAGGATACTTTTTATCCCGATATTCCCACGGGATCGAGACTTATGCGGGTGAAACCGCGGGGCGCAGCTAGTTGATTTATAGCTATCATGCGTGGCCGCCATTTTGAAAAAAATCAAAATGTCGGACAGGTATATCAGGTTTCATATAAAAATCTTCAATCCCCTTTATACCTTGATATGTCGTCGTGAGTACATAGTTATAACCGTAAGCCAGTAACATAGCAGTCAACCAGTAAATGCAATACGTAATTATCGAGGCCTAAAAAGCGTTACAAAAAACGTCATAACACAGTTCCTACGATACACAATATTGTTAGTAAACCAAACCCGTGCGAACTGCCAACAATCGCGGCGACATCGTACGATATTACACAATAACATCAGGTATTTGTGTGGAACCGAATTATGGTGTACGCCTGCCGAGCCTTGAGAGCAGCTGTGGACTTGTGTGGCCCAGTGGATTACCACTGGGCCACACAAGTCCACAGCTGCACAAGTCGGCCGCGACTTACGAGTTGTAAGTCGTAGGTTCGAACCCAGTCAGGCGCTTTACTTTGTGTAAATAATTTCATCACCACTGTGCACTGCTCTCAAAACGGTGAAGGACAGACAGACAGACAGGACAGTTCAAACAGGACAGGGACAGTTTTAATAGGTTTATGCGTATATTTATATTCAAAATATTTATGTCTCAATTTTCATGATTGCACCTACCACTGTTTGTCTCTGCTTCACCCAAAGATTGACTGGTAGAAAACGCCTATGGCATTAAGTCCGCCTCTGTACATTTTTGTGCTTGAAGTATTAAATAAATCCTACTATAATATTATGTATGTGAAAGTTTGTGAAGATGTTTGGATGTTTGTTACTCAATCACGCGTAAACCGTTAAACAGATTTGGATGAAAATTGGCACACAGATAGACCATTTCCTGGATTAACACATAGGATACTTTTCATCCCGATATTCTCAAGGGTTTGAAACTTACGCGGGGGAGACCGCGGGGCGCTGCTAGTAAATAATATAACATCGTGAGAAAACCGGCATGTCCTAGAGCCAAAAGTTCAAAGACATGTGACGTCTAGCAACCCGCACCGCTTTCACCGAGAAGAGGCCTGTGTCCCAGCTGTAGGAAGATTATAGGCTGATTATGCAGTCTAAGGGCCTGCATCCATTGGCGACAAGGCACGGCAAGGGATTTTTATGCGACAAATAGAAATATAACTTAATAGTATCATCATCTGCCTAGCCTTTTCCCAACTATGTTGGGGTCGGCTTCCAGTCTAACCGGATGCAGCTGAATACCAATATTTTACATGGAGCGACTGCCTATCTGACCTCCACAACCCAGTTACTGGGTAATACGATATAACTTAATAGTATATAGCAATAAAATTGAAAGTTCTGTTTGTTTTCTATTAACAAAATTAAATTTTATTCGAAAACATCCATCGGTTTCTTACTAAACTTCAACTATATCAGACGATCCTGCATACTTATATCTTTTGTTGACTGTAAACTTAGTGGCAGCCTAAAATCAGGATATGCGCCCAGTTGGCAAGTGGGTTGTATTCCTCAAAAGGTTAGGCCAGACAGGTATAATACTGTATACCCACTTTTCACCAGCTATGTTCAAGTCCCACGTAATAGGGGCAAACCCATTGCCACGGTAGTTTGGTAAATTTTTAATGTGTATTACTTTCAGCCCCCAGAGGAAGACAGATGTAGCCTGGACAGCGTCAGTGTGTGTTCCATGGAGTCGGAAGACGAACCGCCTGAGCCTCAGGAGTTGGAGACAGAGCCTGTCAACCAGCACCTGGTGTTGAGTGATGATGAGGGGAGCAAAATGTAAGTACAACACCCTGGCGTGAAGCGGCTTCTACATCGCCACATACAAGCTACGCATCATACTGACGTCACGCAAAATCCTGCATCGCGCAAGCAGAGTTTACCGCGCGACTATCATTACCTATATACAGCGTACCGACATCAATCATCGGGCAGTAGTCCACCAGACACAACACCCGTCTGGTCGGAGGATCCTCCCTTTTCTATGGAGGATGAGTGAACTTTACACCCTGTTCCTCATACCTCTATAATCTGCATTCGCGATTTATTTGCCAAAAATGTAAACAAATATAAGTTAAAAAAAAAAAAAAACTTTAAATCCTACACCATAAAGTTCAGTTTACGCTATAACTTCAAACAATTTATAACTTTTTAAATCGTGCTAGTCACTCTGAAATAAACTTAATAATCATTAAAATAAAGTTGATATTTGTTTAACTTGAAATAATATTCATTTGAAACATAAGTTTGAATAGACTAGGCGTTAATATGACACTTCGAGATCTACATTTTGGAAAGAGCAACAAGCTTCAGCCCAGAAGAAGATGGCGGGACGATCTTGACGCCTACAGACAGGATTGGTCCACACTAGCTCAAGACAGAGAGGAGTGGAAAGAAGAAAGGCAGGCTTTTGCCCTGCAGTGGGTCAACATAAGCTCAAAAAAAAAAACTAACTATCTGACTGACTCCATGACAGTTCAAATGTGCCTGTAAATGGTTTAATTGAAATAAATGTTTTGAGTTTGACACATTGAGCTTTAGAAAGAGACTGTCACACAGGTTTGCGTGAGAGAGACGACATGAGACAACGACGATTCCCTTTCTACAACTTGTTATACGCCATGTTAACGTTTAAACTAACACAGATAACTAAAAAAACATGTAACATGTGTCTGACAGCTGTCAGTCGCGACGTCATTCGCAAAGTTACGAAATTTTTTGTAGGCATTCCTTTCCCACGTAACGGTCGCAAGTCACCTCTTCGAACTGTCATTATCATTCAAAATGTTGGCAATACGTAATCGGAAAAATAATAGGTGCAAGCAAAAATAAACCTTAAGATGCATAACGTAATACATTTCTTGACTTTAAAGGGTGTTTAAATGTAAAACTATAATAAATTAATAATTACAGGTCAAAATCAACGAACACACTATCGGAAGGTAGCGACCCCATCCCCGAATACTCCGCGGCTGAGGAGTTAAGCAACGAACGAGGTTGGATCACTGTGCCCAGAGCAGGGGGACATGCTACTTGTGATATGAAGGTAATCCTTTTCATCATCTGCCTAGGCTGTGTCCAGCTGAATACCAGTATTTTACATAGAGCGACTGCCTATCTAACCCCCACAACACAGTTGCTGGGTAATACGATACCCCTTGGTAAAACTGGTTGTCAAATTTTCGGGCTTCTGACGACCCGTAACGACTGTCAAAGATCCACGAATGACAGCCGGGACCAACGGCTTAACGTGCTTTCCGAGGCACGGAGGGGTTTCGGTATGTAAAGATGGTCACCCATCCACAGACCATATATCATCCGCATGGACCCATACATTTTGCCACGCATGCGTATCACCCATGCATGCGGAAAAAAAAAACAGCAAATTTAAGTACAGTCAACAAAAGAGATAAGTATGCACGAATCGTCGGATATAGTTGAAGTTTATTACGAAACCGATGCATCGTGCATCGACGATCCATCGGTTTGACTGTACAGTGACTGTCTCATTGGTCTAGTGGTCGCAAGCGTGGTCCTGAGTTCGATTCCCGGATCGGGCAAAGTGTTATTGGGTTTTTCCGTCAGGGATTTCGCAGTAGCAGCCCGGAGTCGGGATTTCTGCTTGGTTGATGGCAATAGGCTCGCCCCCTATTACATGGGCCTTAAATATAACTGGCGAAATGTGGGTGTGCTATAGTTACATCTCTGCCTACCCCATCAGGTCAAACAGGCGTGGTGTTTTTACATTTTTATTTATAAAAACATATTTCAATTCGCAGGTAATCGAGCCCTACAAGCGCGTGATATCACACGGTGGCTACGACGGCGGCGGTGCGGCACTCATCGTGTTCAGTGCGTGCCACTTACCCGACTGCGCACGACCAGACTATACATACTGCATGGATAACTTGTTCCTGTGAGTATTGGGACGAGTTGGGACGGTTTTAGAGTCGGTAGGAATAGATTTAGAGCTAATGGGAATAGTTTTCGAGCCAATGGAAATAGGTTTAGAGCCAATGGGAATCGTTTTAGATCCAATGGAAATAATTTTAGAGCCAATGGGAATCGTTTCGAGTCCGTGGGAATATTTTTAAAAACAACTCTAGCTGTTTCAGATTTAGTTGTGACATTTAAAAGTCAGCTGCAACGCTATTGAAATTGAAAATATTTTATTTCACATAAACCTACATGGGCACTTATGAATCATCAGAAGCTAGGTGCACGGTTCCAATTTATGGTTTCCTATGGAGGGAACTGGCAAGAAACTCCACGGTTACTATTTTTACAAGTACAGTCAGTTGTAACTGTTTTAGTGTCAGTGGCAATAGTTTTAGATTGACTTGTTACAGCTGTTACAGTTTTAGAGTAGGCCGTTACAGTTTTTTTTTTTTTTTTTATTGCTGAGTTAAGTTTAAGAGACAGTTATTACACTGAGTCAGTAGTTATATGCATTTTAGACTGAGAGTATTACTGACTGTGAGTGTAGTGAGATATTTATTTATTAAAATTTTATGCACAAGTAAAAACTGTACAAAGGCGGACTTAATGCCTTGGGTATTTTCTACCAGTCTACCTTAGGGTGATGCAGAGAAAATACACAGCAGGTGCAATAACAGAAAAAAAAAGAAAATATTTATAAAAGATATAAGAATAAATACATATAATTATACATACATACAACAAAATATAAAAAAAAGTTATGAGACATAAACAAGAAGCCCTACGACAATTCAATTCTGAGACGAATCTGTCAACTTCTTGTGTATGTGTTCTCGAGCTTTCACTTTAAATGTGAACTGATTGGTTACCGTCCTGATATTCTGAGGGAGCGCATTCCAAAGGAAAACCGCCTGGACAAAGAAAGAAGACTATAAAACCAGAGCGATGAGAAGGAATTATATCTATTTCAGAGCGAGGTGTAATATGTTCAAGTGAGTTATAAATATTGTGCACTCAGTTTAATATTAAAAGAGTGTTGTAATATTTCAGAGCAGGTGTAAAACCCTTAAACCTTCTATAAACCTTCTATACTATAAAAGAATTCCTTCAGTTTAAACCTAAATGATCTAATAGTACCTATACAAAAAATTTGCATGTCATTATGTTATGATTGAATATATTAAGCTACTATTCTACCATTGTAAGAACTTTTGTAACCATATTTATCAGCAAATAAATCTTTGACTTTGAACAATTTTAGAGTACATTGTTACATTTTAGAGTATTTGTCACACTTTCAGAGTTGTTACAACAGTATTTGTGCCAGTTGTTACGATTCGTTACATGACCCGTGTGACCGTAGCCGACGTTGAGAGTAATTTGTAACACTTTTAGAGACATTTGGAGCGCTTTAACGTCAGTTGTCATACTTTTAAAGTAAGTAGTCTCCGTTTTAGAGTCACTTATCACACTTTTAGAGTCAAAACATACAGTCATAAAGACTTAAAACTACCTTCTCCCCACAGCTATGTAATCTGGACGCTAGAGCGCCTGGTGACAGACGACTACGTATTGGTTTACCTTCACGGCAGCGCCGGTAGGAGACGGCTGCCCACCTTCCACTGGCTACATGAGTGTTATAAACTCATTGATCGAAGGTATGTATAAGAAAGAAAGAAAAATGCGTTTATTGGCATTACAGCAAAATAAATACACCTTAAAACTATAAAAACAAAGATTATAATGCCAAAAGGGCCTCAGCTCAGCATAATGTCAGATGACAACACCAGGTGTATCATCTGACGCTGATTTTCAGCTGCAACCCACGAGTGCCATACGCTGGAATAACAAACACATAGGGAAGTGTGTGTCCGTTAATAATAAATTAAGAGAATCGATTAAATGTGATATTACAAAAAAGCTCATACAAAATCAAATAAAATGTTGTGACATACATGTGTGTGAGGGTGTGTGTGTTGTATTGTGATTAATAAAAAAACTAAAATAAATAACCAATAACTATGAGATACTTGTCACTCATTCTGCCTAGCCTTTTCCCAACTATATTTGGGGTCGGTTTCCAGTCTTAACCGGATGCAGCTGAATACCAATATTTCACGTGAGCGACTGCCTATCTGACCTCCACAACCCAGTTACTGGGTAACATGATATGCCTTGGTAAGACTTATAGTCAGACTTTCGAGCTTTCTGCTGACCCAAAACGCCAAACAAAATTGTAAATCAGTTTGACAATTTGTCAGGAAATTCTTCATGAATGTAGCGCTTATTAGATGAAGAAAATGCTTTATAAAATACCATAATTTGTAGTTTTTTTTATGTGGTTAACTAATTCTTGTTTCAGGTTACGTAAGAGCTTGAAACACTTGTACCTGGTGCATCCAACTTTTTGGCTGAAATCCTTCGTCATATTGACTAAACCTTTTGTAAGGTAAGCATTCATTTTTCCTCAATAATTCTAAGATTTTTGAAGTGAAAACTTCTTTAGGCGCGTTGGGCATTTTTTGAGATGGGAAAAAACCATTGAACGTAACCGACACCGCTTCGGATGTGTTCGGCTGTCCTCGGGATGTACTCGGTGTTAATGTATATCCGATATGTCAGTGAGTGATGGCAAAGTATTCTGTTTGTGTTTTGTTTTCACTTCTGTCGGCACTCCCGGAGTGCCACTGTTTTTTTTGCCCCTAGTCGCCGCAAGCGTGGCATCCTGGTTTCGATCCCCACGACAACGTAATTGATGTTGCTATTATGTGAAAATGTAAAAAGCAGTTTATTGAAAAAAATTGTTGTCAATTTAGCAATATGTAAAAATGACAGTGTTAATCGACTTTTGTTGCTGGCTGTACTACAGGCACACCTCTGCCGTACCCTTCGAGGGATAAAGGCGTGATTTTAAACATGCATTTTTCTCTCCACAGTTCAAAATTCTTCCGCAAACTATCCTACGTGCGGAATCTGGCCGAGTTAATGCAGAAAGTTCCCGTTGAGCCCAATGCTATTCCTGAGCTGGTGAAACAGTTCGACGCTACTCGACGATAGGAGATGTAACGGTGTTCACACGAGTCCAGTCTTTAGTTGAGTGCAAGTAAGTTGATAATATTGTTAACTTGAATTGTGTAAACGTCAAAATCTCGTGACACAGTACAGTCAACAAAAGAGATAACTAAGCAGGATCGTCGGATATAGTTGAAGTTTAGTAAGAAACCGATGGTTGTTCTCGATTAAAATTTAATTTTATTTAATAGAAAACAAACAGCTCATTTACACAATACATCATGCGCAATAATAATATAATCATGATACATATCGGATATATCGGCAAACCCTGTGTGAAATTATAACCATGTAAACAGACATTTTAGTAGCTAAATGTTGTTTAGCAATATTGTCAAGTTGCTACTAAAGACTGGATGTGTGTCAACGGACACTAAACATGGTAAAATGTTGAAAAATATAGTGATTCTTAACTCCATGAAGATTTTCTAGCTATAATGATTTTGATTGACACTAATATAATTATGATGCCTCTTTTTGTGAACCATATTTATATTAGTGTCAATCAAAATTATTTAAAAATATAGTGCAACATTAAAAGCGCAAAAACTTAATAATGAATAATTTAAAAAAGTGTCCATTATTAGTAAGACAAAACGTTTTTAGAGGATCATAATAATGAGTGCAATGACCTCTCTAGAGGTTTTCAGTTATTTTAATAACACCAAGCAGTCAAGATATTTATAAATTTTTAGAAACTTTGTTCAAGAAAGTTTGAGAGTCACTGTATTTTTTATCGTGGAAATTATAATTAATATATAATAATATCAGTGGTTGGTCTTTTTATGCCATTAATATTTTTCTTTTAAGTTCGCTTTAAAGCACTATAGAATTTCTACACTTTATTTTTCTTAGTAATCTTTATGGAGGGTAGTTGGAAATTATTTCGTAAACTCACTACGATTGAGAAGAAATGGCGAATCAAACTCAGAGGTCAGTCTCTTTCAAAATCCAGACATAATCTTGGTCAGATCATGTGAAGACCATGTAGATTAGTGTCTGAAATGGTCTTTTGAGGACAGAACCACACAGACTTTAGTGGACCTGTACAGGCAGTTTAAACTCGTGTTTATTTCGTGATATTCGCAAATTACTTTGTCCCTGTCACCTCTGACCTAGACTAGAGTCAAGAGCAAACCTATTTCAAATAAAAAAAAGGGCGCAAAAATATCGCGCACTGGATTTTCAACTTTCGGTCTTGAACCGAGCCTTGAGAGTCCAACAGAGCGAATCCCAGCGCATCAAAAACACACTGTTGGATTATGAACTCTGCGCTAAGCAAAAGAGCGTTGAAAATCCAGTCCACGAAAAAGTGCAGTGGGAAAAGTGCGCCTGTGCGAACTTGGTCTTCTTCGCCTATCCCGAAATAAATTCGTGTCGTAATTGTTACTTTTAATAATAAAAAAACTACCCTGTATATTTTCTTTCAATTTTTTTTTTCAACGTAATTCATAAAAATATTATGGTCGAAACAGATTAACTACTGATTGTACAAAATTACAATAATATAAATATAAAAATAATATATCCGGTTCATATATTTTTTGTGAAATATAAATTCGATGGAAAAATAATAAATTATTTATTAGAACAATTTTAGGACATTCCATATCACAAGAATAATTAAATGAAAATGTACCATTCCAAAATGCACAGATTATTATTATTTTTCACATAATTAATACATTGCAAAAGAAAACTATTATTTTTGACATAAAGTTGTGTTCAGCCTGACGGTATTCACAAATGTATTTATTTTATACAGGCCGTGCCCGATGGGATTTCTCATCAGTAAAAATGACAAAACTTCGTCCAAACTTTCATCCCCTATTGGGGATTTATTTCCAATAATCCTTCCTTAGAGCTCTTGTGGCGGCATCTACACCGACACATGCGAACTACGCATCATACTGACGTCACGTAAAATCCTGCATCGCGCAAGCAGAGTTTACCGCACAAATAGCATATATACAACGTCCCGACATCAATCGTCGGGCAGTAGCCCACCAGACACGACACCCGTCTGGTCAGAGGATCCTCCCTTTTCTATGGAGGATGAGAGAACTTTACACCCTGTTCCTCATACCTCTATACTCTCTTTCGTTATAAAAGGAACCCTTGTGCAACATTTCATGCTTCTGCCCACCCATCCAGCGGTTTAGACTGTACGCTGGCTGTCAGTGAATGAATTTAAGGTTTTAACTAACTAAAATCTTCTAGATATATAAGTGCTTCTGCCACTTTACTGACTATACGCCTTTCTCATGTTTCTCGAACTGTATCCTTCTTTCTTGAAGTTGTGTCTACCGAGCTGGATGACTTGCACCAGATACTCCTTCACTTACCCTACCGACTCTGTGGATTGCTCTAGCAAGAATAAACCTTAGTCTTCCATAATGATATGACAATAATTGGCTTAAATATTAGCTAAAAATATTTAAGGATTTTCTCATTGTAATCTTGCCTTTTCAAATCTCTTTCTGAGAATTCCCTTTACTTATAAAAAGTGGTTTAATAAAGGGTAAAGTGGTTAGTGGTAAGACCAATTTCTTTATCTGTTACTAGTTTCTGTCCGCGACTTCGTCCGCGTGAAATATCTTGTTTTAATATAAAATATATCTATGACTCTCGGCCATACTGTTGCTTTCCATTAGAGAAAGAATTTTCGGAATCGGATCAGTAGTTCTGAAGATTATTCTTTTACATACAAGCTTGCAAATTCTACCTCTATACAATATTACAATTAATTTTCACAAAATTCTGGTTTCTTAAACTAATTTTCACATTTTTACTGTCAAACCAACTGCAGCTAGGACACCATTCTTATTGTTACACGACATTACGATTAATCGCTGCGATTACTCGCAGGCGTGAACACAACTTTATATCTTTCACGACACTGTGATAAAATAACATAGCAATACTTTCAGAAACTATAAATAATTATAAAAAGTACATAATAAGTGGATATTATTATAATCGGCAAACCTATATGATAAATATATTTTAGACAAAAAATTATTATTGCTTTAATAAAAATCTTTTATTAACTTGGTTATAAATAATTATGGCCGAGGATTATGGGCCAGTTTCTCGGACGAAAATTATCGCAAAATTAATGTATTCTATAAATGGTATGGAATTAGGCTCGCTCCCTTTTACTTGGAACCTAAGACCGGCATAAGCTAGTAAATGTGCCGTTTAATAATTAATATAAAATGGTTATAATTATTTATAATTAAGAATAATAAATGGAATTTATCTGCCATAGCTTATTAAGCATTGATGTTCAATAATTTAAGGTAAAATAATAAATGCAACACTTTTGATGTTTAGTCAAAATAGATTTTGTATTATTATTATAATATAGTTTGAAATATTTTGATATATCGATTTATTATATCTGCCGAGCCTTTTCCCAACTATACTGTGTTCGGCTTCCAGTCTAACCGGATGCAGCTGAATACCAGTATTTTACATGGAGCGACTGCCTATCTAACCTCCAAAACCCAGTTACTGGGTAATACTATAACAATTTGTAAGACTGATTGTCAGAATTTCGAGCTTCTGACTACCCGTAACGACTGTCAAGATCCATGAATGACAGCCGAGACCAACGGCTTAACGTGCTTTCCGAGGCACGGAGGTTTTTATATTGAACGATATACCAATATATTTATTCATAAATTTATAATTTGTCGGTAAAATGCACTGATTTTGCAATTATTATTATTATTTCTAATAGAATAGTTTGATTATTTTCAACATCTCACTATTAAGATTATCCAGGCACTGTCGGCGATGCTTAGCTAGTATAAAAGTTGCCATTTTCTTGTACATATAGTAGGTTTAGTAAAAAATATATATAGTAGTTTTTGTTAAAAAGAAAAATAGTTTTTAAGCAGAATTACAACGAAGATAAGGCACAACTTTAAAGTACCATTTTAGTGTCTAAATAACACTTTTTTTGACTGTCGGTGTTACCAGTTTCTAAAAACTATAAATCTACTGTCAAATATCTTGTGAGCTGTTGTGATTGCAGCAGAAGTGACCCAGTGAAAACACCTGCGACTTACAAGTTGTAGGTCGTAGGTTCGAACGTAGCCACTTTACTTTGTGTAAATTATTTCATCACCACTGCTCTCAAAACGGTGAAGGAAAAACATCGTGAGGAAACCGGCATATCGTCCTAGAACTTAAGATTCGAAAACAAGCGTGATAATGTTAAATGGCTTGTTCTAGTAAAAACATATGCGATTAGTCCTAAAAAAAATATTAAATAAAATAAAAGATAATATAGAAATCAACATAAAAGTGAATTACGGCCCACTCCCTCTCACAGAGAGTAGTTCTGTGCCCCAGTAGGGAGAACATTATAGGCCGATTATGCAATCATATAAGTTGACATTGGATTTGACAGCAGATTAAATTCTCTTCGGCTTTGTGAAACTGAGAGTGAGGCAGTATTTTTCAGTAAGGGATTGTTTAGTAAATAAGTTTGAAATGTCAAATGATAATTTTCAAAAAAGGGTGAATATGATACCCAAGGGGACGTTTATAGGCATACATCCATTAACATCGCCTGTAAGCGTTTCTAGGGCTTTTTACTTTCATTGTAATAAAAGTAACGATTTACGTACTAGTGTTGTAGCGAAGGTATCGATTCTTAAATGGAGATTTTTTTTACAAATTAAGTTTTTTATGAAATCGGAAAAATGGTTGACATCTTCCTTAGTTAAAGGTCGATATTACAAGTATCGCTTGAAAAGTATCGAGTAAAAATATAGTAACGTACCAGAAGTATCGATACTTTAGATATGGAATGCCTAGTCGTTATGCGTAGTAGTCAGAACTTTCATAAGTATCATCTTTTTGACAATTCAACTTATTTATTAAACAATCTACAGACTTCATTATAGTTTGCTGAACATTGCAACCAGATTAGATTTTTTATAAGCCAGTTTTTATATTATATTTTTGTCAAGATTTCACTAATAATATTTTTCTGTATAGAATCTCAAAAGTTTATGCAAAACATGACAAGAGATAAAATTCGATTGTGTTGTAGTAGTCAGCACTGGGTTTTTCCATCTAGGATTTAAACATAACTGACGAAATAAGTAATAAAGGCTTGATATTATGTTACGTTAAATTCAAATCTATAATGTCATATGGCTTTTTTCGAAGAAAAAGTACTTGGATATTATAAAAAAAAAACGATACAATATTATTTGTGAAATCTCAGTATTTGTAAATAGTCAGAGTTATATTTTCCCTATATCGTTAGCAAGCTTTAAATAATCATCTAATTTCGTAAGTAACAATCGATTGTGACAAGTTCCTTAAAAAGAAAAAATCGAATGGTTTATTTGCCATAAAACATGTGCATATAAAATATCGATATTATAAAGATACTCAAATCATAGACCCCACTGTGTTTAGGGTCTTTTTGACGCTAACAGCTCATTGGGGGTTACAGAGACCTCCTAAACTTACTACAATGCCGATTGGGGTCATTGAAACCTGCATAGCTATTCACAAACACTCGATACGCTTCCGTATCGTATCAAACATCAATCAATGTTATTGTAGGAGTCTTCTAAACGCTGTTCACAAGTCCAAAACCCGAAAGTTTTGTCAGTTTAAATCAAATAGACGCCCGCTATTCTTCCAACAGCTATTTGCTGTCGGGGGCAAGTCAAATCAGATTATCGAAATGTGTCATTTTCGATACGATAGCCTGTAGTATGGTTGTGAATAGCTATGCTGACCGCTTAGGGTCGTAACGATTAGGGATCATATAGCTCAAACACGCCAGTATTTAGCTTTATTTACGAAAATAAACACTATATGAATATGCTTTTCCACTATTAATATATAAGTTAAGTTAAGGGAACGTTTGTATGTATGTCTGTAAAACAAAATCTCGTGAATAGCTTTACTTAGAATAGTTATGTACCTGTGTGTTGAATTTAAACTAAATTAAGGTGAAGCACAAAATAAAAATATTTGTATTCCTCTAATCTACGTTGTACCTTTGAAACTATTTGAATTTTTGGAGTTTATTAGGTAAATTATCTTTATACTTTCTGATTTTGAAGGCGGGTAAAATTACTGTGTGGCTTTTTCGCCCATATTTGTTTATGACTAGTTTCTGCCCGCGACTTCGGCCGCGTGAAATTTGGGGCCCCGACCCACCTCGTCGCAATCCATCGCCCCCCGCGCTATTACTTCGGTTTAGCGTTCTTTCTGACTATTTTTCTTTTTTGCTCAACCTTTCAAATCCGACTGGTGGTTCCAGAGATGACCCTCAACGTACAAACTTACATTTTTTTTTACTTCTTTATAATATTAGTATCCTACATTGGCAAACAATAATATTTACCAAAGGTCATCATCTGCCTGTCTTTTCTCCCAACTATGTCGGGGGAAGCTTCCAGTCTAACGGGCTGCAGCTGAATATAGAGTGACTTCCTGACCTCCACAACCCAGTGACTGGGTAACGATAACCCCTTGGCAAGACTGGATGTCAGACTTTTGGGCGACTAACTACCCGTAACCACTGGATCTTCGAATGACAGCCGGGAAGACTCCGAGGCACGGAGGAGTCTCGGTATGGTCACCCATCCACAGACTGACCTCGGCAAGCGTAGCCTAACCTTTACTTTGATCGACCCGTGCGGCTGTTGTAAAGTAATATACAAATTAGGAAGCCGTCGCATAAACGATGTTTTTCTAGATTCTCTGATCATAGGAGGTCTTAAAGTAGCCCAGTTTTTGACAATACGTTCAAAACTATCTTTTGCCCGTCTTTCAAAAGTCAAAAGAATGAAGATACAAAATTAATTCGTCTTCATCTGAATAGTATTGAAACCTAAAATTATTTTTGTAAAACCGCCACTTCTAGGTACCTTACCAAAATTCGTATTTTTTGAAAACCACTTGTTAGTTTTAAGTAGTAATAAAATAAAGGTTTTTTTTTCCATGTATGTCGCTTATTTGTTGGTCTCGTTACTAAGCAAGAGTTTATTACATAAACTTCAGAGATCTTTTTTGTTTAGCAGATTGATTGCCAACTTAAATTGTCCGTCTATTCAAATCACAACTGTACTTTTGACAGTTGTATTCAAAATTCAAAGCATTTATTTCAACTAAACCATGTGCAGGCACTTTTGAATTGTCAAAATTAAATAGTCGGTCAGTTAGTCAGAAAGTTGAAGCTAGTTGCCCATTCCAAAACGTAGATCTCTATGGCGAAGAACGGGCAAAAACTCCATGGACACTCTTTTAAATCAAGATATTACAAAATCCTGGGTACATTATTCTTGTTGCTTCTATATGTGAGAACAATGTAAAAAAAAAAAACACACAAATGAAGAAACAATTCAAAATATAAGATTAAAATGCTATGAAATGGTTATGACACGGCAAATTAACGTAGGGTGTCAAATTGCTTCACAATTAATTTTCTTGCACACATTAAGTATTTCAACCAGTCTTAAGGAATTTCTCAGTAGCAGCCCGGAGTCTGTATTTCTGCCTGGTTGATGGCAATAGGCTCGCCCCCTATTACATGGGACTTAAACATAACTGACGAAATGTGGGTGTACTATAAATGTCTGCCTACCTCTTTGGGGAATACATTCTTGATGTTATCCTAAATCCTAGTTTAGTAATAAAAAGAGATGTTTACGCCGATGCCTATTTTTCTATACACTATAGTTTTTCTGCATGTTTCAGTTAAGCCCCATGTTTTGGGGCTTTGAAGCATTATCTACAGGGTCAAATTAAATTAGCTAGCGAAACTCCACAGACGTGATGGATACATGATAATATGGGGAAGAAATTAATTTGATTTTTTTATGGGGATCACCGCTGTTAGTTTAATCACTTGAAATATATCAGTTTAAAAACTCCGTTTTTTTTGTGTAAACTTCACAGACGTGATTAGTATCGATATCTATCTTCAAGTAACAAAACTACCAGCGGTCGTTGACCCTTAAAAAAACACCAAATCTTTTATATTTAACTTTTATCGTATTTAGATATCGATACTTAGCAAGTCTGCATAGTTTCGCTAGCTAATTTTATTCGACCCTGTTTATTTTATGGAAATGATTGGAGTGTGTCTGGCTTGGTTACTGCCTCCTCATTATAAATAAATATTATACTCAGTTATATTTAAAATCAAGTAAGCATTTTTGCAACTTATTTCATAGTTTCTGCTCTCAAAACGGTGAAAGAAATTATCGTGAGGTGAGGTGATCGCGTGGACGACTGAATCACAGCGGTGGGAACATTATAGCTTGATTATACAAGGTGTAACAGAATAAACGCAAGTCCTGAAAGTAGTTTGTTCATAATTTACTACTGCATCGATTTCAGTAACTTTCAAAATAGGTTTTTTGTTTTAAATTATGTATTTTCCATACTGACCGACGATTAAGCCAACATTTCAAGGCAATAAGACCCAACTTTAAATCCATACAGTAATGCCATTGCCACGATTTTATTCATAATAATAGCTTTAAAAAAAATAAGTTTTTGTCATTGTATTATGCTTATAACTCAATACTCTAATTGGGGTGTATGAGGTCTTGAGTTAATTATGTTACATATTGTATATTGAGAACATGAAGAAATTATTTACGATAACCTCTACTCACCATTCCAATCTTGCTTGATTTTAAGATTATATTCAGAAACTTGCATTTTGATAATTGAAGTGAAACTTCTTTACGCACGCTTGACTTGGGGAGTAAGCTGGCGAACGCGTGATGTAAGCGTTACGAAAAGTGTGATCGGGCGAGGCGAACGGGAGTTGAGTGGCGGATATAAGCAAGAGACAGCAGTGCGCGCGCACATTTTCTTTCTCTCTTCCTCTCATAGCCAAATACGTTCCGTATATTATCTAAAAAGAAGTTTCACTTCAGTCGTGTGGTCATAAGCACACTCGTTTTTATATTTTATCATTCCTGTATCTCTGTCCCGTACTGTTTCCCGTATCTCATTCCGTGATATCGCTCAAAAGATGCTCTTTTATTATAATATGGCCAAGGAGTCATGGCCGGTCCGAACTTTGCGCAGAAGGCTGCGCAATACCATTTTTTAAGAACCAAATGGTGGCATGGGGCGAGTATGAGAGGATTTGCGCGAAAGTTCAGAGAGTAAAATCAAAATATTTTATTTCACATAAACCTATGTACATGGGCACTTATGAAGCGTATCAGAAGCTAGGTGCACGGTTCCAATTGGTGGTTTCCTATGGAGAAGAGCCGGCAAGAAACTCCACGATTACTGTTTTAAATAATTGGCTTTTACAATTTTTTCAAATTTGTGTTAATATGTATGGGAGGACAGTGTAGGCCTGTCAACAAGTACCAGGTACTTAATAAAATGGAGAATGGTCTACAAATCTACAGTCTACAAGGCCTACGCGTTCTCACATTCTCAAAATATAAAAGGATCTATCAAAAACGTAAATAAAATATTAAAACCAAAAGACGTGATTGCCATTACAACCATTTTGAAAAAAAACAAAATGGCGGACACATTGGTATGCCACGGAACTTGGAAGCCCTTTGGGAGCAGTTAACAGACATTTACGAGTACATAGCCTATGTTTAGACCTGCCATGATTCAGTACCGACCATATTGTATTTATGTTTTTTATTAGTCACTCTTGTCTGTTATACAAGGTCAAATTAAATTAGTTAGCGAAACTTCGTAGACGTGATTAAAAAAAATATGGGAAGTATTTTTGGGGGTCAACGACCGCTGGTAGGATTGTTAGTTTAAGTATGAGCTGAGAAAATCCGTTTCCTTTCGTTATATCATAATTACGTGTGACGTTTACGCAAAAAAAAACGAGATATGTCAAGTGACTAGGTACACTAACTGCGGTTGATGGCCCAAAACAAAACATCAATTTAATTCATTTTTGTTTAATTGTGTAGATAATTATCGATACCCATCACGTCTGCGGAGTTTCACTACCTAATTTAATTTGACCCTGCACTATAAACTAGTTTTTACTTAAGTATTATAATTTTGTATTATTTTTTCTATTATTAATTTACTTTATAACATATTCTTAAGGCCATTTTTAGTATAAAATATAATCTTGTATTTAAGATATAAATTCCTACATATTACGAGTATTTAGAGGATATTTCCTATGATATTATTATTTTTGTACCAGTAATAATGTTATCAAAAACATAAATTGATTTTTAAATCATCTCCTGCTTGTCTTTTCCCAACTATTTTGGGGTCAGCTTCCAGTCTTACCGGATGCAGCTTTACATGGAGCGACTGCTTATCTGACCTCCACAACTCAGTTACTGGGTAACGCCCGTTGGTAAGATTGGTTGTCAGAGTTTCGACTTAATGTATAAATCATTATTTTTGTAAAGAACCTAGCTACTTATTGAAATTTTAAAACTGTTTCTATAAAGGTTTTCAAATATGATAAATTACTTTGCGGGACTCTTAACGCCCTTAGGCGTACTAACAATAAAACTTGTGGGCATTCGACTTATTTGCCATTTAATGTGCTCTTTTATAATTTCTATGGTTATCGTATTGTCGTGGACGTTCACGTCCATAAAATGTAAGGAAATACGTGCACGTTTATAACGTTATCGTGGACGGAAATTTAAAAGCGTGTTCATATACAGGGTTATTTTAAATTTGCTAGCTAAACTCCGCAGACGCTATGGGTATCGATATCTAAACGCGATAAAATAAAATTCAAAGTTTTGATGTTTTTTTAAGGAGGTGCTTTTATTGTTACTTAGAGTATGAGTTAATAAGAACGGTTCTTGAGTTTTATCGTATTTAGATAACGATATTATATCCATCTCGTGTATGTGAACACAAAATAATATATTAACTGATATTTCAAATGAGACAACAATAACTGCGGTCGATGACTTCACACAAAAAAAAAATTGTTTTATCGTGTTTTGATATCGATACCCATCGCGTCTGCGGAGTTTAGCTAGCTAATTTAAAATAAACCTGTATTTCCATACATTTTACTTACCTATATTATCGTGATGCCGTGGACGTCCACGACAATCGCAACGTTAGAAATTACAAAAGGCACAATAACATAGAAAAGTCCCATAAGAGTCATATTTGACCCCCATAGTTAGTCTGCAAGTGCCATTAGTTTTAAACAGCACAATAAATATATCGTTTATATACCCATTAATATATAATATATGTATAGAGAACATGTACTTGTCTGTGTGTAGAGTTTAGAAGTGTGTGTGTGTGATGTTAAAATTAGATACAGAACTGTTTTTTGTACAACAGTGAAATTTTTTTTTGTTTAAAAATGGGTGCGTCATTGTTAAATAGCATACCTACTGGTTTTTGTTAAAGTCACCACAATGCAACTTTTGTAATTTGCTGTAGGTACTTACTCTAGAATCTCTCTCTAGAAAAACTAGAATCCCATGTCCTCGAATCCTACACGGTTTTTCTTTTTCGATAAAAGTACTTTTATATGTTTTGTAAGACAACCTCCCATCGTTGTCAGAATGTAAGGACAGGCAAAAAATATTTTTTGGTCTGTTCGTAAGCATCCGCACTCATTCGCGTTGGAAGCACAATAACGTACGGATAATACGCGCTTCGACGTGGAGTTGCGAACACCAGCCCGTATTACTAAATCGAGAGATTTTCATGAAATCACTTAAAGTTAGCACATAATTGTCACTGAAGTTTGTGAGGCCACGCTTGAGCAGCTCAGTAATTTGTTCATTTGCAGACTGATCATTGTGTTGTACCTTATAAGTTGTAATAAATACTGTGAATCATTGTTTTGGTGTTTTTTTTTTATAATACCTTTTCCTCGTACTATAGTTGTTCCCAAATTATCAGATGAAAGTAAAAATAGACATAGTTCTGGTTAAATTCTTACAAATTCACTCATAAAGCGAACTGGTAACACATTCATCTGTGTTTAGAAGGTTTCATCATTATATAATAAATAATATATACCACCCTTTACAACAATTATTTCTGAAATCAACTTAATTTAAACTGACATAGTTGAAATTCGTTTTAAAATCAATTGGAGATGAGGTTTTGAATATGGAATAGTGCAAGCTCTTTTGGGCTCAATCCAGAACTCAATTTGTCTTGCATTTTCCCAGCTGAGTAGGTGTCGGCTTCCAGTTTAACCGAATGCAGCTAAATACCAAAACTTTTTATGAAGCGACTGTCTGTCTGACCTCCCCAACACAGTCACTGGGTAACACGATACACCTGGGTAAGACTGGTTGTCAGACTTTTAGGCTTGTAACCACTGTGAAAGATCTACGAACGACAGCGGGACCAACGACTTAACGTGCTTTAAGAAGCACGGAGGAGTCTCGATATGTTATGGACGGTCGCCCATCCACGATCCGGCCGCGGCAAGCGTAGCTTCACCTTCGATTAAGACGCGCGGCTGTTATCTATTATTTAGCCACGAACCACTCTTTCATTGCCACTTCTATTTTCATGAATACCAGTTTCCACTACAACTTCAAATATTTTTATGACTCTCAGTACCTAGTACCTACTGTTATTCTGTAATCAAATTAATTTTCACAACAAAATGATTGCCTCGTTGGTGTAGTGGTCGCAAGCGTGACTGCTCGTAAGGTCCTGAGTTCGATACGGGGGTCGGCGAAGTGTTTTTCCATCTGCAATTCCTTAGTAGCAGCCCGGAGTCTAGATTTGTGCGCGGTTGATGGGAATAGGCTCGCCCCCTATTGTATAAGACTTAAACATAACTGGTGAAATCTGTGTGCTAAGGTACACCTCTGCCTCTGCCTTTTCTTCAGGGAATGCAGTCGTGATATTAAGTTAGGGGTAATAAAATAAAAGATTAAAACAATTTTCAAGTGGACGTGGACATTTATTTTCATTATTGGATACATTTAACATTGATTTGAAACTGCAGACAGAACACTTAAACGCTTTGGTTTATTATTTTATATTTATTTTACTAGCTTGTGAAATTAGGCCTATCTGTAATATTATTGAGCTAAAACCTCGTAAAGGTGCAGTTCCACTAGGTTTCAACTTTATATATCACCTCTTTTTTCAACGATTATGTTGGGCCGGCCATATTAGCCGTATAACCGATGACCGTTGGGGTAGACGTGTTCTTGAGTGGAGACCGCGAATCGGCAAACGTAAGGTCGGACGCCCTCAGGCTAAGTGGAGCGACGATCTTCGCAGGGTGGCTGGTAGCAGCTGGATGAGAGTTGCCGAGAATCGAGCTAAATGACGTGCAATTGAAGAGGCCTGTGTCCAGCAGTGGACGTCTATCGCCGTAAATCATGATGGTACACGACAGTGGAACTGCGCCTTTACCTATCGCAAGATTCGAGGAAGCGCTAACGTAAAACGTGATCTAGCTATTATTTTTAACAAACTGCTTTTGTAATACCTATGTTAGTGCAAAAATCCGTTTTAAACGTTAATTTTCAGTGATTTTTTTAACAATTTTTCTAATACAAATATGAACACATTTAATCTTATACTCGATAGAACAACTATTTAGCAATAGATAAAGCTTACTGCCACTTCCAATAAACACCAATTTATAAGAGGCATCTAGTTTTTACGGTCATAGACATTAGTATTCTATTAACCTTTTAAGCGCTTGGCCACAGATAATATAATACTCTAGGCTTGGCTAAATATTCATTGCCGTGCCCCTAGCGCCCGGCTACAAATCGATAAAATAATACCTACAATAAATAAGGAGGAGAAATCGTTGTATTGATTAAAAAATAGTCAAAAAGTTGTTTTCTCTATTTAATAATGGTTTTAGTTGTACCACGCAGTTAATACGACAAAAATATAACGAAAAAATGTCGCATAAATACGACACGAGCGGTAGGGGCACGGAAATATGTGTCGCATAAATGCGACACAAGCGGTCAAAAGGTTAAATCGTTGTCGACATGAAATAAATATACAGAGTGGTAGGGACATCGACGCGCAAACTGAAACTACCAATTCAGCGCGTGATTCTAGACCTAGAGTAGAAATTCTTCGTCGGTTATAAAAAAAATCTACTGTTTCATAGAAAAGTGCAATACCTACGCGGTCAAAATATACAAAACAGCAAATTTTTAATAACCGAGAAACAAAGGGCGTTGGCGCCCAAAAAATTATCAACTGTCCCATACAAAACTTCATACCCACTCGACCCAAATGTATGGGACGGCTGATTATTTTTTCGCGATTACGATGTTGATCCCATGGAGAAAGTTTAGTTTGATGGTCTGTACCACACACTTAAAAATGAGCACACCTTTCGGAAACATGCTGCAAATATAGTGTCGACAAAAATGTCTGCAATTTTGTTAAGGTAAGCATTTTGATACCTATATACTATAAAATAGATATACACATATGTAATAATTATTATACCTGAGCAAACAGCTTGTATATTTTTACAAGTACCTACCGCTATTAATCAGACATTATCCTTAATATTATGACTTTTATCACATCAAGACCTAAAATTCATTCCTGTACCATTCTTTAGAATTATATTATATAATTATCATATTGAAAAACTAATTCGTAATTTTAAAGCTATTTTTTTAAATAAATATGAAAATTATGTAATAATTTAATTAATTAATATTTCTATATGAGAGACCAAGCTAGGGTTCCCTAAGATTGCGGCGGCCGCCATATAGCGTCCGTAATTTACCGTCGCATGACGTTACTAAAACGTTATTTATAGAAGTGTTGGTGAATTTTCTTAGAGCGTTTTTAGACACACCCGGTGCCATCTCTTTCATGACGTCCGTCATGTGGCGGCGGCCGCTCTCTCCTAGAAGACCGTAGCTCAAAACTTTTGTGTGTGCAATTATTAGTAGAATCGATGTTTAGACTCGATCAGAATAAGGTAACAATCGGTAAGGTATTTACCACAATCTTTGTAAATACATAAAAACATACATAAGTCATTTGTTAATTACTTAATTATAATATATTATAATAAGCATGTGTGTGTGAAAGATAGAATCCTAGAAAGGGGGTGACTGCTGAGATGATTTAAGTGGCAGTGGGCAGGGCACATTGCTCGCAGAACAGCAGATGCGCCCGAAAGGTTCTGGAGTGAAAACGAAGCGTTGGAAGACCTCCCACAAGGTGGACCGACGACCTTGTGAAGGCTGCAGGAATCTGCTGGATGCCAGAAGCACAGAACTGGTCGATGTTGCAAAGCTTGGGGGAGGCTTATGTCCAGTAGTGGACGTATTTCGGCTGAAATGATGATGGTGACTAATAGAGAAGTATGGAAGAAGAAGAAATGCCGCACTGACCACTAATAAAGTGGATAAGGGCAGGCGATGAATGAAAATGAATGGGGATGAGAAAAAGTAAAATAAAAAACCAAAATTATAAATACAAACAGTTGTTTTTATTCAATAGAATGCTGTGAAAAATCACACTACAGAGTCTAAGATACCACAATACATATAATGTATACTAATATTAAATCACATACATGTAATCATTAATTATTATTATTAAATACTTCCCCATCTTTATACGATGCTGTGACTTTATATACAGGGTTATTCGAAATACATTAACAACCTCTTAAGAGGTCATTATACTCATTATTATGAACAACTTTTACTATGGAACCAAATCTGAAATAGTGAAAAAAAAATCAGCTGTTCCCTACATTTATTTTCGCATAACTCGTCAAAATGTAGGGAACGGCTGATTTTTTTCTCACGATTTCAGATTTGGTCCTTTAGTAAAAGTTGTTCATAATGATGAGTACAATGACCCCTTAAGAGGAAAACGGTGATTAAAATTTCACCCTGTATTATATTTTATCTGCCCGCGACTTCGTGAAATTTCTTGATCCCACGAGCCACCTCGTCGCATCGCATCGCCCGTCTGCCCTATACTTCGTTTTCGCTTAGCATTCTTTCGGACTTTATAGCCTTCCTCATTAAATGCCTCCTCTCTTCGAGAGGGAGTGAGCTATACTTAATCTACCACGCGGGCCTAGATGTCACATGTCTTCGAATTGCAGCTAAAGCACTAGGTCCTGATTCGCAGCCTAGTTTGGTTAAAATAATGACGTTGTTTTTTTTTTTTCGTTGTCACAGCATCCCATAAAGATCATTTTCATCTGAACAGATCAATCACAGTTAGTTAATATCCCACAACTGACTATATTTTATATAAAAGACACAGTATTATAGTCAAACTGTCTTAAATTAAATTATTTATTTCTTAAACTTTTGTAGGAATGAGAAAAATGTAGAGCTATTTGAAGAAATTATGAAAGTCAACTGATATTACATTTATAATCAAGTTTGATAAACTTACAAGAAATATATTCCACGGATGCCGTTGTTTCTGTAAACTTTGACAATGTATTTTCTGTGGACATGAAAATGTCTTTTCATTTCTCATACTCGGAAAGTAGTGTTTGTTTGATCAGAATAGCGGGTGGAAGACGCTGCTTCCCACCTTAGGGCGGGAAAGACTCATTAGTAATTGCTTCCCTCTCTAGGGCGGGAATGAATTTAAAAAATAGAACTAAATTGGTTAGGTAGTCAGCTACGAAATTTTTTACATAATTAAGAAAAATGTTGCGGTCTTGTGAGTGTATAAACAGACAGTGTGAAGTAATTAAATACCTATTAAGCGAGACAGCCCGCGGTAGAGACGCGGTGTGTTCCATATTTAAAATAGTACACAAATTGTTCTAACATCTCAATTAATTTTAAATAGGTACCTACCATTCCTGTTATTATTATCAATAAATATTTTAGAAAAACCACTATTTTTTACTTTCCTTATATTCGAAATGAAAAGTAGAGTGTTTAACACGCGTGAGAGTCATCAATTCCTACTCGGACTTTGGATATTGATAATGGTCTAGCAGGCAGCAAACGCCAGATGGTTTGAAAAATATTAATATTCAGTTGATTTTCACAATTTTCCGTGAACTGATAAAGTTTTTATTATAAATATGCGATTTCGAGTAAAATTAAATTGAAATGCTTTCGCGTCAATATTATGGGAAATATCTCTAATTTAATATATCGACGACAAATTATATAACATAACATCACGCCTGAATTACCGAAAGGGTGAGGCAGAGGTGTAGCTATACTACACCCACACTTCGCCAGTTATGTTTAAGTCCCATGTAACAAGAGCCAATCGACGGCGAAGTGCCAATAACACCTGACTGAAAAAGTCGAAAATTCACCTCTGGCTACCCCTACGGTGAACACAAGAGTTATATTTTTATATACTTTGCCGCCATTACATTTTTCGTTCTTCGTGCTCCAATACGGCAGTCAATCGTTATAAAATAGTGTTAGATTATTAGCGACTACTTAAAATCTAATTTTATGTAGACCATTATTATTTTATTTTCGGTTTTTGATTGTGTAATAACAAGAATAACTGACAAATGCGTGCACTGACTGGACAGGTCCACTTAATCTGTGTGGTTCTTTCCTCAAAATACCATTTCAGACTAATCTACATAGTCGTCACATGATTTGACCAAGATTATGTCTTGACTTGGAGACTGACCTCTGAGTTTGCTGAATACCAGTATTTTACATGGAGCGACTGTCTATCTGACCTCCCCAATCCAGGTACTAGGCAACACGATACCCCTTGTTAAGACTGGTTGTCAGACTTTCGGGCTTCTGACTACCCGTAACGACTGTCAAAGATCTAAAAAATTTTGTCACATGTACTCACAGTAGAATATTCTTATCTTATTATCAAAATCCTGTTATTACACGACCAGTAACCGTTTTACCCTTATTAAACGTACACCGTGATAATAATAATATAACAATTAATAACACAGCGTTGCGACAGTCGTGCGACAGTCGTACGACTAGTCGTAAGCGCGTTAATACAGTCGCAATTGTTAGCAATATAAAAAGTGATAATTTTTGGACATAGCTCGTCATACTTACAATAGTTCTAGTATATTTTAGTTAATATACGAAGTTTTTTGTATCATTTGTGATACAAATACAAATTATTACATAAAGCACTAACATCTACGCGCGTTTGTGAATTCGGCTTTCATATTGTTCGTTTAACTTTACATATTTACTTAAAAACTACTGAACAGTTTTTTTTTATTGAAAAAATCGATGTAGTGCCCCGAATCACGTTAAAGCTTAAAAATACCTATATTTTACCGAATGTCAACATGGATTGTAACTATTTTACCCAACTACAGCAGAGAGAGAGGTTATACATGTCACTGTTTCGATGATACCATTACTATTTGTAATATAATCCACAATTTCGCACTATAATATAATTGTATAAGTAAATATTTTTTTTAAACTTTGCGGGTAGTTGAAAAAAAATTGCAAATTCGGGGTACTACGAATATTATTACAACAAATCTCGTTGTCCGAGAGTACAGTCAATCGCATATCAGAGATGACGCTTTACAAAAATCGCCCTTACTGCTGTGCTGTCTGATTTAAATAATGACTTAAAGGTGCTGTCCATGACAAATCGTTACCACTGTACTGCAGTTGACTGTATGAGGAAGGTTGAAAAGGCAAGCCACTTAGATTAGTATTATTATTGTATTAATCGACACCGAGATATTTTATAATGAGTTAATTACAAATACCGGGTCAAAGTAAATTAGCTAGCGAAACTCCGCAGACGTAATGACTATCGATATCGAAACACGAAAAATTTTAAATATAAAATATTATTTTGATGTTTTTTTTTGTGGGGTCGGCGACCGCTCGGAGTGCTGTTACTTGAAGTATGAGTTGAATGTCGTGTTTAGATATCGAAACTTCTGTAAAGTACAAAAAAACAGATTTTTAAACCGATGTTTTAAGTGACTACACTAACTGACTGGACAGGTCCGCTCAATCTGTGTGTTTCTTTCCTCAAAAGACCATTTCAGACGCCAATCTACATGGTCTTCACGATGATCTGATTAAGATTTTGTCTGGACTTTAAAAGAGACTGTGACCTCTGAGTTTGTTTCGGCCTTTCTTTTCAGAGTAGTCAGATAGGAAACGCCGACCTCATCTAGCTTTAAAAAAATATGATTGACGTGTAAAAGTGTTTGTACAAAATAAATCATTTATCATTAACTGAGGCCGACGACCTCACAAAAAAAAGTCATCAAATTAATTATAATGTTTAAATATCGGTACTCATTTTGTCTGCGGAGTTTCGCTAGCTTGTTTAATTTGACCCTATATATGATTTGGATAAAGTAATCCAACCAGAGTATATTATTTACGTTGATTTTTCAAGAGTAAGAGACTAACATTGACATTTTTAACCGGCTTAAACAGAAGTTCTGTATGTCCGTTAATATGGCACATCGGTAATTAGAAAGAGACTGTCACGCAGGTATGTGTGACAGAGACGAAGCTATACAAAGTACAACTTTTTCTAAATCTGAATGTGCTATAGCAACGGCCGCATATTGTACAGTCAACCTGCGCACTCGTAGTTACACTTGCACTACAAAAATGACCCTTACGCTGGCCCTTGGCGCTGTCAATGGCAAATGATTACCATTTTTGTGCGGTTGACTGAACGCCTCCAGCGAAATTTCTGCCACTCAAAATGAGCCGCTAAAATTACAACCTTGCCGTTTGCACAACAAACTCGACAGAAAAAAGATCCAAACTCATTTTGAGACACAAAAATATCTAAAAACACAACTTATTTTTCAGGCATCTAATGATAATAATTACAATATTGCCTTTAACAACGCACTCGCCAGAAAAAAACTCATTTTGACCGACATAAATCAAAAATATCCATATTTTTTCGTTTTCCAGGCTGTTTTTCGGGCATTTAATGAAAATAGTAACACTGGTGCCTGTCCTGCTGTATTCGGGCATGATGCCCGCACAGCCCGTACAACTCTCAAATGATGTTGCAGCACCGACAGTACCTCGGCCGTGCGCGTGCGCCGCCCACGGGCGGGGTCACGGGCGCGAAGTAGGCGTGCACTTTTATGTTTGGGAGATGGTTCTGGAAAAGAGAGAATATATTACAGTGAGGAAAAACTAACCACTCGAAGACACAGAAGGGGCTCGTGGCTAAATAATAACAGTCGCACGGGTCGATCTGCAAGGTTAAGCAACGCTTGCCGAGGTTGGTCCGCGGATGGGTGACCATCCATAACATACCAAGACCCCTCCGTACCTCGGAAAGCCCGTTAAGCCGTTGGTCCCGGCTGTCATTTGACAGTCGTTACGTAATAGTCAGAAGCCCGAAATTCTGACAACTAGTCTTGGCAAGGTGTATCGTGTTTCCCAGTAACTGGGTTGTGGAGGTCAGATAGGCAGTCGCTCCATGTAAAATACTGATATTCAGCTGCATCCGGTTAGACTGGAAGTCGACCCCAACATAGTTGTGAAAAGGCTAGGCAGATGATGATGATGAGTCATGTTGTGTGTGGTGTCGCATATCGTCTATAAGGCGTGCTACAAACTTGTTGTTCGACAAAATACTGTCCCATCGAATGTACCGACCCAAATAAGTGTGTAGCTCGCCTTATTGACCTCCCATACAATGACAGGGGGTAAAAGTGATTTTTGGCTTCGTTAAGTCTTTTTCCACCCGTTAAGTTGACGTGGCTCAAAAGGCTGCTCAACTTAAATGGGACTGGACAAAACATGTTTGACAAACTGTGGGCCCAAATAGCGCAGAACTGGTGCCCTGAGACAGTGAGGCGGGGTCGCGGCAGACCACGTAGGAGATCGCGGGGCGAGCTGGATAGGTTCCGTCAACACTGGAAGGAGGACGCGCGGGCTCGCGAAAGATGAGAGGAGTGGAGGGAGGCCTTTGCCCAGGAATGGGACAGTGCAGGCTAGAAATAATATAATAATACTCCTCTCGTGATGCATATTTCGTATTTTATTTAGTACATACCCTCAGCTTCCTGATAGCGTTCCTGCTCACCATCTGGCAGTCGTAGAGCTCGATCAGCTGCAGGTTGTGGCAGGAGATCAGGTGTTCTAGAGCGCCATCTGTCACCAGCGGGCAGTTGTCTAGACCTGCGGGCAAATGGTGTGTAGTTAGAAATAGTCGTTTCTGAGCCATTATTTTTGCTCTATGTTACTAAGGATAAACCCAATGCGTAGAATTCTGCTTGTTTATGAGTCTTTATAACCTTTTTTAACAGCTTATATAAGTCACAGTACTCATTAGTAGTCTGCAAATATCAAAAACGTAATTACTATATTAATCTTTTGGCTGAGCAGAGAAACACATTTCGTTTAACTATTGTGTCTGCTTGGCCGACAACACATCATCTACCTAGCCTTTCCCCAACTATGTTGGGGTCAGCTTCCAGTCTAACCGGATGCAGCTAAATACCAGTATTTTACATGGAGCGACTGCCTATCTGACCTCCACAACCCAGTTATTGGGTAATACGATACCCCTTGGTAAGACTGGTTGCCAGATTTTCGGGCTTCTGACTACCCGTAACGACTGACAAAGATCCACGAATGGCAGCCGGGACCAACGGCTTAACGTGCTTTCCGAGGCACGCCGACAACTAAAGTATTAAAATATATTTTTCACTTTTTTAACTTTAAGCGTGTAAACGGACGACCTTTCTCAAAGCACATGTTTATTTTAAGGAAATAGACAAAGAAAATAATGTGTTTTCGTCTATTTCGGATTCGGATCTTCAACATCACCATAATACAGGACGAAAATGGAGAAGTGAAATGTAAACCGAAAAATATGAAACAATCTGGTCAACTAACCTAGTACTGTGAGATGTTCGGCGGCGCACGGCGACATTGATAACTGTTTGATACCGTAGTCTGTTATCAGCTCGCAGTGGGACAGCGTCTGGAATGATAACAATAGTACATTACTGCAGCGGCCAGCAAAACAGGCATTTATGGACGAAAGTGTAAATGTGGGCCGAGACACACATACGTAAGTTTTCCAAAAATGGAACGATCTTTTACTCCGAAACATGTCAACCAAGGAGGTAACTTAACAAAGGTTTTATTTAAATTTCGAATTGGCTTGCAAATAGAAAGCTATTATGAATTGTATAATGATATATTATATCATGCCTTCATTCACCGGTTAAACAAGCGAACTGTTCTTTTGTAACCCAAATGGTAAAGGTTACCGGTTACATAAGCACAAACGGTTTTGACACTCAAATTAACCGGTTAATTCCGTAATTCGTAATTTTTTTTCGTATACTTTTTTAATATTTCCAACAAGTTACGAGAGTGGCGGGGGCCGGGGGTTCAAACTTGGTTTTAACCGGTTAATTTTCCCTATCAAAACCAAAATTCATGAAAAACCGGTTTTCCGCATAAACCGGTAAAAACCGGTAAAGTGCAACCTTTAACCTAAATCGATTTCGGTTTGGGGTCAATGACCGTAACCGGTTAAGAATTTCAACCGGTTTCCGAGCCCTGGTTAAAATAAACATAAGGATCTTTACTCACCAATTTCTCAAGTCGGGGACATCCCATGGACAGATGGGCTAGCGTGTTGTCGGTGATCAGCACACACTCCTCGAGGTCCATTCGCTCTATCATCTTGCAACTCTGTTGAAGAATATATTTTTGAAGTGAAAGCTTCTTTAGGCGCGTTGGGCATTTTTTGAGATGGGGAAAAAACCATTGAACCCGCGACACTGTTACCGACACCGCGCTATATTCGGATGTATTCGGCTGTCCTCGGGATGTAATCGGTTTTAATGTATTTCCGATATGTCAGTGAGTGATGGCAAAGTATTCTGTTTGTGTTTTGTTTATATTACGATTCAAAAAATACACACGTAATTGTTCAAGTTTTCATCTCTGTCGGCACTCCCGGAGTGTCTCTTTTTATTTTTGAATATTATTGGGTAACCGTCGTCAAACATCAACAACTAGATTTTGGTCGACATCAATCATTCATATCGACCTAGTGTGGCGTATAGTGCAGCCGGATGCGGTCAAACGACGTCGCATAAATATTGGTGAAATAATGCAGTCTGACAGCAGTGGTGGCGCAGTGGCAATGGCCCCGACTGTAGGCTGTAGGTCGTGGGTTCGAACCCAGCCAGGCATTTTAAGCTATTTCATCACTACTGCTCTTAAAAACGGGCACATGTCACACAGGGTCCACAATTTTGCTTATCTGTTAGCAGTATTTAAAAATTATGGAACGCAATAAATGAATTGTTTTTTAAGGCGACCAATATTGACTTCGATCGCCCGCAATCTAGTAGCACCTTGAAAGTACTAATCACCACCCCAAGCAATTTCACACAAATTAATCACCATTTCGAGCAATTTCACACAATCTAATCACCACCTCGAGCAACTTCAAAAAAATCAGCTCTCACCCTAGCCAACGCCTGGAAGCCAGCATCAGTGAGCTGCGTGCACTGCGCCAGCTCCAGGGTCACGATGTCGGGGCAGCGCGCCGCCAGCACTCACCCTAGCCAACGCCTGGAAGCCAGCATCAGTGAGCTGCGTGCACTGCGCCAGCTCCAGGGTCACGATGTCGGGGCAGCGCGCCGCCAGCACTCACCCTAGCCAACGCCTGGAAGCCAGCATCAGTGAGCTGCGTGCACTGCGCCAGCTCCAGGGTCACGATGTCGGGGCAGCGCGCCGCCAGCACTCACCCTAGCCAACGCCTGGAAGCCAGCATCAGTGAGCTGCGTGCACTGCGCCAGCTCCAGGGTCACGATGTCGGGGCAGCGCGCCGCCAGCACTCACCCTAGCCAACGCCTGGAAGCCAGCATCAGTGAGCTGCGTGCACTGCGCCAGCTCCAGGGTCACGATGTCGGGGCAGCGCGCCGCCAGCACTCACCCTAGCCAACGCCTGGAAGCCAGCATCAGTGAGCTGCGTGCACTGCGCCAGCTCCAGGGTCACGATGTCGGGGCAGCGCGCCGCCAGCACTCACCCTAGCCAACGCCTGGAAGCCAGCATCAGTGAGCTGCGTGCACTGCGCCAGCTCCAGGGTCACGATGTCGGGGCAGCGCGCCGCCAGCACTCACCCTAGCCAACGCCTGGAAGCCAGCATCAGTGAGCTGCGTGCACTGCGCCAGCTCCAGGGTCACGATGTCGGGGCAGCGCGCCGCCAGCACTCACCCTAGCCAACGCCTGGAAGCCAGCATCAGTGAGCTGCGTGCACTGCGCCAGCTCCAGGGTCACGATGTCGGGGCAGCGCGCCGCCAGCACTCACCCTAGCCAACGCCTGGAAGCCAGCATCAGTGAGCTGCGTGCACTGCGCCAGCTCCAGGGTCACGATGTCGGGGCAGCGCGCCGCCAGCACTCACCCTAGCCAACGCCTGGAAGCCAGCATCAGTGAGCTGCGTGCACTGCGCCAGCTCCAGGGTCACGATGTCGGGGCAGCGCGCCGCCAGCACTCACCCTAGCCAACGCCTGGAAGCCAGCATCAGTGAGCTGCGTGCACTGCGCCAGCTCCAGGGTCACGATGTCGGGGCAGCGCGCCGCCAGCACTCACCCTAGCCAACGCCTGGAAGCCAGCATCAGTGAGCTGCGTGCACTGCGCCAGCTCCAGGGTCACGATGTCGGGGCAGCGCGCCGCCAGCACTCACCCTAGCCAACGCCTGGAAGCCAGCATCAGTGAGCTGCGTGCACTGCGCCAGCTCCAGGGTCACGATGTCGGGGCAGCGCGCCGCCAGCACTCACCCTAGCCAACGCCTGGAAGCCAGCATCAGTGAGCTGCGTGCACTGCGCCAGCTCCAGGGTCACGATGTCGGGGCAGCGCGCCGCCAGCACTCACCCTAGCCAACGCCTGGAAGCCAGCATCAGTGAGCTGCGTGCACTGCGCCAGCTCCAGGGTCACGATGTCGGGGCAGCGCGCCGCCAGCACTCACCCTAGCCAACGCCTGGAAGCCAGCATCAGTGAGCTGCGTGCACTGCGCCAGCTCCAGGGTCACGATGTCGGGGCAGCGCGCCGCCAGCACTCACCCTAGCCAACGCCTGGAAGCCAGCATCAGTGAGCTGCGTGCACTGCGCCAGCTCCAGGGTCACGATGTCGGGGCAGCGCGCCGCCAGCACTCACCCTAGCCAACGCCTGGAAGCCAGCATCAGTGAGCTGCGTGCACTGCGCCAGCTCCAGGGTCACGATGTCGGGGCAGCGCGCCGCCAGCACTCACCCTAGCCAACGCCTGGAAGCCAGCATCAGTGAGCTGCGTGCACTGCGCCAGCTCCAGGGTCACGATGTCGGGGCAGCGCGCCGCCAGCACTCACCCTAGCCAACGCCTGGAAGCCAGCATCAGTGAGCTGCGTGCACTGCGCCAGCTCCAGGGTCACGATGTCGGGGCAGCGCGCCGCCAGCACTCACCCTAGCCAACGCCTGGAAGCCAGCATCAGTGAGCTGCGTGCACTGCGCCAGCTCCAGGGTCACGATGTCGGGGCAGCGCGCCGCCAGCGCCGCCAGCGCCGCGTCCGTGAGGCGCGCGCAGCCCGACACACACAGGCGCCGCATGGCCGCGCCTAGCTTGGAGATCGACTCGTCTGTTAGTTGCTGTGGACGTAACACAATATTAAATCAATACTGTATATTGTAGTATGGAAATTCGGAAGGAAAACAATAAAATAACGTGACTGTTTGGCAGTTTTTTTTTGGACAATATTATGCCAAACTGTATTTTTTTCTTCAGATAAAAGTTATACGATTACTAAAAAAATTGGGTTTCTTTTTTTAAATTATAAACATTTCAATTTAAATTTAATTTATTTGTCATAAAATAGCACGCGTTTACATATTATTATTATTTTTTGTATATTTGTATGTAATGATATCTAATCATAATGTCAATATTATAAAGTGACTACTATAGTCCGTTCGCGTTAAGAAAATAGAATAATAGTTATTTATACAACTGATGTATAATGAGGGGTATTAAAACACGAATAGTGTGATAATAGTATCACATAAGTGCATGACAATGATCTTTTTTGAAAAGGAATTGCATAATGAAATTTAGTACAACATTATATTATAAGATAGCCGACCCCAACATTGTTGGGAAAAGGCTAGGCAGATGATGATGATGATTATATTATAAAATTTCAGACATTATAGGATTTATAATGAGATCCACTCATGACTTTAAGCGGACCTCTTCGTACCTCTGTGTGTATAAAACCCTAGTCCGTTCCCAGCTCGAATATGCCGTATCCATCTGGAACCCATACTATGGCAAATACATTGACATGATAGAAAATGTCCAACGTAGATTTCTTCGCGCAATGCACTACAGGTGTCACAAAACGTATCTACAGTATTAATAATCAGTTGCTCAGTAAGTACAAGCTTTTGACGCTCAGCTCTAGACGTAAACAATTGGAAGTAATGACATTGTATAACATTGTTAATGGCAATTTTGATTGTATTGATTTAAACAATGTATTTTGCTATGCAGTTCCCAGAACTGTCCATAGACGGCAGGTGCGTGCAGGCAAACTCTTTGCAGTAGGTACCTGGCAGCCAGTTCGGCGAATGGCAGCAACCTACAATGAAGTATTCGAACACATAGATATATTTACATGCTCTTTGATTAGGTTTCGTAGCCTTTTGTATGAGACACTTCAACTCTTAGACTAGTTGTTTTAAAAATACTGTTTTCCTTTTTTTCTCAATTTATTGTTTTTATAATATTAGCGTAACTGTCATGCATGCACAGTTCACCTCCTGGTGACTAAGGTTTTATTTATTAATGGTAATCTGTGAACAGCGTTGTGGGTTACATTATTACTTAAGTAATTTATGTTTTTCTGTTTGTAACATTGTATAATGTAGCTGTTTGTTGTTCCTTTTTTAATAAAATAAAATAAAATTATAACACTCGTTTGGATGATATTATGGTTACTATGACACTGGTTGTTTTAATGTTGGCTATAAGCTAATTGTTTCAGAAACTTTTATAGAGGATTTATAGCATGGGTGTAGATAAACACCTTTACCCTGCAGTTGCACTGATGACTCACTATTTTCTTGACGCGAACTGACTATAGCGCATGGCATGCACATTATGATTACTCTAGGGATAACAACTGTATTGGCATGATGAAATAGGCATGAGCATTTTGATGGTGCTATAATCCATATTAATATTATAAATGCGAAAGTGTGTCTATCTGTTACCTCTTCACGCTTAAACCGCTGAACCAATTTAGATGAAATTTGGTATAGAGATAGTTTCCGAGTCCCGAGAGAGGACATAGGATAGTTTTTATACCGATATTCGCACGGGAAACTTATGCGGATGAAACCGCGGGGCGCTGCTAGTTTTTAATAGATTCAGTGCATTATCGAAAATCTTGGAATCACGGACGGAGCCGGGAGCAAGTGAGATCGGAAGGTGACAACAACACAGTTTACACAAGGATAGGTGGATGAGAAAATACAAGATTCGGATTCAGTAAAATGATACTTACATCGCATCCCTGTGTATTGAGCCCTGATAAATCCGGACAGTATGTGGCGAGCGTCGACACGCAGTTGTCGTTCACGTTCTTACAACCTGTAAATAAAAGAGAGCATTATAATAATAATTAATCATAAACATCCAAAGAAAAAAAAAAGGAGGGGCCCGTGGCTAAATGATAACAGCCGCACGACCCGATCGATCAGGTAAAGCTACGCTTCGGTCTGTGGATGGGTGACCATCTTTACATACCGAGACCCCTCCGTGCCTCGGAAAGCACGTTAAGCCGTTGGTTCCGGCTGTCATTCGCGGATCTTTGACAGTCGTTACGGGTCGTCAGAAGCTCGATAGTCTGACAACCAGTCTTACAAATTGTTATAGTATTACCCAGTAACAGGGTTTTGGAGGTTAGATAGGCAGTCGCTCCATGTAAAATACTGGTATTCAGCTGCATCCCGTTAGACTGGAAGCCGACCCCAACATAGTTGGAAAAAGGCTAGGCAGATGATGAGAAGTCCAAAGAATGTAAAAGTTGAAAACGTGTTTTTAGTCGAGAGACATATCTAATATAGACTGGATTAGAGGGTTATCAGACATACCACATAACGTAACATCACGACTGTATCCTAAGGGGTTGGCAGAGTTGTACAGTGCACCCACATTTCGAAAGTTTTTAAAGTGAAAACTTCTTTAGGCGCGTCGGCCTTATTTTGAGATGGGAAAAACCATTGAATTCGCGCCACTGTTACCGTAACCGACACCGCTTCGGATGTGTTCGGCTATCCTCGGGATGTACTCGGTTTTAATGTATAGCCAATATGTCAGTGAATTATGGCAAAGTATTCTGTTTATGTTTTGTTTATATGACGATTCAAAAAATACACACGTAATTGTTCAAGTTTTTACTTCTGTCGGCACTCCCGGAGTGTTTGTTTTTGCGCTGTTGTGCTACCGAAAATATTGAAAAATCAACCAAGTGCTATAAAAGAAAGAAGAAAGAAAGAAAAATGTTTTATTCTGCACAAACATAACGCACATTACAAATAAAATAAAAAAAGACATAAAATAAGCATAAAATATACATATACAACGTAGTCAAAAGCCTCGTACTCAAGCTTAATAATAAAAATGTTGACAATTTTGTCCATTGCTTGATGTTAGGGCCAGGGACCAAAGACAACACGTATTAGTTGACATTGTCAGACTATAGTGGGTATCGTGCTACGAAACCGGGTAGTCCTCATACCGCAGCGCTGGTATTCTGATAGGGCGGGCTATGTGACATACCTCTGCATATAAACGTCTTGAGTCTGGGGCAGGCGCGCGCTAACGCTTCGACGCCATTTTCTGTGATCGCCTGGCACCAGGATACGTTCACGTGGGTCAGGAGCTGGAAATATAATGGTTTTGTGTGTTACGTTCATGTTGGAATAACAATTTAATTTGAGTGTGTTTCTAAATTATTCGATTTAGCATCTCCAAACGCGGAGTTAAGTTACAATCAGTATTTATTTCTGTATAATTACATGTTTTGCGTGGTTTAAGTTTGTCATAACTATCAATGGATATTTGCGACCATGGTAATTATATCTTTTGCGGGTGGATCGAAAAGTTTTAAGATTTGTGTTCGTTAATGTTATTGGCGTAATAAATTAATTGTATCACACTAATATTATAAAGGCGAAAGTTTGTGAGTGTGTGTGTGTTTATATGTTTGTTACTTCTTCACGCTCAAACAGCTGGACCAATTTTGATAAAAATTTGTATGGAGGCAGCTGACACCCTGGATTAACATATTTTTTATCCCGATATTCCCACGGAATCGACACTAATGCGGGTGAAACCGCGGGGCGCAGCTAGTTTGGTATAAAGAAAAACAATAGCTGCTATTCTGTTTCCGTACAGACAAAATTAATAATAAGTTAAAACGATATCATGTTTAACTTTGGATGCACAATGTCAAACAGTGGAGTGATACTCTCCCGAAATTTGTATGGAACAAATATCGACTAGTGGCACCTTAATACCCTGAATCAATACTTCATCATCAGCCTAGCCGTTTCCCAACTGTGTTGGGGTCGGCTCCCAGTTTAACCGGGTGCAGCTGAATACCAGTATTTTACATGGAGCGACTGCCTATCTAACCTCCAAAACCCAGTTACTAGGTAATACAATACCCCTTGTTAAGACTGGTTGTCAGACTTTCGGGCTTCTGACGACTCGTAACGTCTGTCAAAGATCCACGAATGACAGCCGGGACCAACGGCTTAACGTGCTATCCGAGGCACGGAGGGGTCTTGGTATGTAAAGATGGTCACCCATCCAAGGACCGACCGTAAAAATAATTATAGGAAATAATAGTAATGGCACCAATATTAACCTTACCGGGCATCCATCTGACAGCGCCTTCAGTGAAATGTCGGTGATATTCGAACATGAGTCCAGGTTTATCCTGAAAAAGAAGAAATATTCATAAATCAACAAATAAAAACAAACCACAGACGTATTTCACCTCCCTCTCACAGAGGATGATTGAGTGAAGCTCCTCTTATGGGCCGATTATGGTAATCCATATTTAATATTATAAATGCGAAAGTGTGTCTGTCTGTCTGTTACTTCTTCACGCTTAAACCGCTGAACCGATTTAGATGAAATTTGGTATAAGATAGTTTGAATCCCGGGAAAGGACATAGGATAGTTTTTATCCCGATATTCCCACGGGATCGAAACTTATGCGAGTGAAATCGCGGGGTGCTGCTAGTTTACTATATTAGTTGAATCTCACCTCTGTAGCTTTTTGCATCGTCTCCCAAGCGCCTGGCATGCGTTATCAGTGATCTTCCGACATTTGTTCAAGTTTAACTCCTCGATGTTTGGACATGACTGAAAATAAACAAGAAATTATAAGAAAAAGACACAACTTGAGGATGTCTTATAAGGCGTAAAAATGAAAACGACTCAAAGCAATCCCCAAATGCTCATATATACGAGAGGCACGTTGCTAACAGCAGAGGTATGGCAGCGTACCGTCCACACTTGGTTGATATCTCGACCAGTCGTACTCAGCGCTTCTCCTCCACGTTTATTATGCGCACAGCCAAAGTGTGGCACTCTCTGCCGGCGTCTGTGTTCCCTCTCACATTTAACTGTCTTCAAAGCAAGAGTGAACAGGCATCTTCTGGGAATCTGGGCACGCTCGTTCCATCATAGACCTCATCCATCGTTTTCCATCAGGCGTGATCGAAGAAACGAGCAGCCCCATTAAAAACAACAAAAATAACGTCATAAGAAAACATGCCTCTCTATCGCTTGTTCCGCGCTCTCGCTTGCACGCTCGGCTCAGGCGGAACGTCACAATGAGTCATGCTTTTTCGTGCGTGCAGCCGGCGTTCATCGATTTATAAGACGTTATCGCGTCAAAAGAGGCAGCTGCAGCCATCGACGAGTGTCCGATCGCAAAGAGCGGATTGCATTTTGGCAGATTCAACTGAACCCAGAACAGGTATACACTTTGTGTTTTTTATTTCATCACCACTGCTCTTGAAACGGTGACGATGAATGTGATATCCACGCGGACACAGTGCGCCCCCCCCCCCCCCCCACTGTGTCCGCGTGTTAGATTACGGTCCACTCCCTCTCACAGATAGGAGGCCTGTGTGTCCCAGCAGTGGGGACATTATACACTGATTTTGCTTGTTGTGGCCACTTGTAGATGAATTTGTGGTGCAATATGATCATCATCATCATCATCTGCCGAGCCTTTTCCCAACTATGTTGGGGTTGGCTTCCAGTCTAAACGGATGCAGCTGAATATTGTGCAATATGATAGCACCAATATGTGGGTCATATCTTTTTTCTGTATTTCTTTTTCTATTTTCCTTCTTAGTTAGTTTTAATCATGATCTGGCAGTTTGAGTAATTTACGTGGCCTACCCAAATGTCCTTTCTTTGGTATTATTCGTCGAATCGTTGAGCTGCTCAAGTTCTGAGTTGAGCTGCACGACCTTTGACAAATGGGTGCACTGACTGGACAGGTCCGATTAATCTGTGTGTTTCTTTCCTCAAAAGACCATTTCAGACACCAGTCTACATGGTCTTCACAATGATCTGACCAAGATTTTGTCTGGACTTTAAAAGAGACTGTGACCTCTGAGTTTGTTTCGGCCTTTCTTCTCAGAATAGTCAGATGGGCAACGCCGACCTCATCTAGCTTAAAATAAATATGATTGAAGTGTAAAAGTGTTTGTACAAACCTACTTACAGAAAATAAATCACTTATCATTTAATAAACTGACCTGTGCCAGCGACCTGACGGATCCATCCCCGATACTCTCGCATCCTCGGAGGGACAGCTCTCTGAGGAACCCGCCGCATCTGTGTGAGATGTTCTCTATTACTGGACCCTGGAGAGGAAAGACAATATCATTAAAATTTAGGTTGCCTCGCTTGTCTCATCATTCTCCCGCCCTTATCCCAATTTATTTGGTGTCGGAGCAACATGTCATTTTCATCCATCACACTAATATTATAAAAGCGAAAGTTTGTGAGTGTGTATGTGTGTTTATATGTTTGTTACTTCTTCACGCTCAAACGGCTGAACCAATTTTGATAAAATTTTGTATGGAGGCAGCTGACACTAGATTAACATATACTTTTTATCCCGATATTCCCACGGGATCGACACTTTTTCGGGTGAAACCGCGGGGCGCAGCTAGTACTTAAGAGGTGTCAGGTGAGGTGTAGGTAGTTACTTAAGAGGGTGAATGGGAGGAGGGTGAAATTTCACGCGGACGAAGTCGCGGGCAGAAGCTAGTCCTGTATATGTTATGACACTCGGCAATACAGTAGCTTCCCATTAGTGAAAGAATTTTCGTTTACTATGACTCTACTGACGTGTTGTCGACCGATCAAAGTCCATGTTATTTTTATAACATTTCAAAGCTTGGATATTCTAGGAATTACACATTTTAGGAAAACGTACAGGGGAGCAGATACTTCATAATCTGCCTTTCGTAAGATTTAGTGGTAAATTAGGTGCGTGCGTGTATGACCTAACTACCCCGTTGGTCCCGTGGTCGCAAGCGCGACTGATGAGCGTGGGGGGACCTGGGTTCGATTCCCGTCTCGGGCAAAGTGTTATTTGCTTACTAACAGCCCGGAGTTTGGAAGTTGACGGTGTGATACCCCCGTGCATCTCGGAAAACATTTTTAAGCCGTTGGTCCTGCGCCTGATCTCTCTCTGGTCGTGTCGGATTGCCGTCCCATCGGACTATGAGAGAGTGCACCTGTGCCTGCGCACACACCAGGAGGCCTACCACAAGCTCTTAACGCGATGCATTTTAGGATTTAGGTCCTAAAATGGATCGCGTTAAGAGCTTGTGGTAGGCTGAACTGGTCATCTAATTCGTACCATGACGTCAGTTCAACGATTCAGTTTAGGCCGTGCCGTTCTGCTGACAGCGATTGTCTTTGGACAAACAAACTTTGCAAACTTTCGTCGCAAACTTTGGTTTCATTCATACTTATTTGGTACCATGACGTCCATCGAGCAGCTCAAGCGATGCAGTTTAGGAACCTAAACTGAAATGTCTTGTTTTTGAATCGTTTTTAATTAGATCATGGTAGGCCACCTGTGCACTATATAGGTCGCCTGTCCGAAAGTCGGTCTGAGGTGTATGAGGTGTATGATTTTTCCGATACAATTGTGTGGTTTTGTGGTACACGAACTTGTAAATTGTAGCCCCCTCACTAATAAACGTTGTATAGCGTCTGTAGGTATAGTTACACAAAGCTTCGTCTGCTTCATTCGAAAGTCAAATTACTGACGACTGAAAGAGAGAAATCGGTGTGTAACTATTCATCTGATATAATACGTTTATTGTATAGGTTTGCGGTATAGGACCCAGATGTATGAATGTTATCGAAGCAAAAGGAGTATGTAAGAATCGTAGCAGGTGGCATTCTGTAGTTTCTGCCTACCCCCGTAGGAAGATGGCGTGAGTTTATACATACTTATATGTACCTATGTATTTCTATTTAAGTTTCTCACCTCGACATCCCTTTGAAACTCGAAAAGATCTATCCTCTGCCAGTTGGAGCCGTCCAGGGCTAGTATGTTCCATAGTTTGGAAACCTGCAAAATATAAATAAATGCACACATAACGTAAAAACGATAAAACCAAGGGCAATCAAGGGCTGCTCGTTCAGACGACACGCACCCGCTAAGCGCACGCCACGCGCCTAACTCTAACCCCGCGTCTAACTCGCTTTGAAAGTTGTGTATAAGTAATTTGAGTCTTATGACGACACATCAATAGATCTCAAATTGCAGTTATCGATGTCCAACCGCACACGCCACGCGCCCGCCTCTTGCCAACCCCGCACAAGCGCTGCACCCACCCCAGGTGTCACATCTTACATTGTCACACCAGGATGCCACTAGGTCCAGTGAACGAAGTAGTCCAGTAGTCACTAGTAGTATAAGAGGGTGCGAGGCGTGCGCCGATTTTGTGCGTGGCGAGCGCGGGTGTAGGGCGGGCACGCGTGTGCGGGTCCTGTGCGTGGTCGGCGCGGGTTATCTGAACACGCCCTAACTGTTTTGTGTCAAAACTAGGTGTTGATTACTTGATCGCAAACAGAACCTTTTATATAGGATTCATATTATTATCCTGGGTGTAGATAAAGTCTTGTATGCAATTGTAACCCCACATTCGTGTTTTAAAACCCCTTATTATACAACAGTTGCATAAATAACTATTAAAATATTTTAAGTTCATGTTATCCAAACAATTAATGTGGTCTACTTGGTATTGGTAGGCATAAATGGTATATCACACAATTTGTTTTATTTGTAGGTTTTGTGGGTATCTAATAATATTGTTTTCTTGTTAGAATTCGTCCTATATATATATAAACAATATAAAATTATTGCCGAAACCGGGGCCAACACCGGTTTCCGGTTTTGGGCCCGCAAAACCGGAATTCAAAACCGGTTTTGAAGACCTTCCGGTTTTGCACGCCCTAGTCGCAAACAAGGTGCCGAGAGCGCCTGCGTTTACACACACATTCTCACTTTCGCAGGGTGTTTGTACACTGCACACCTCTACTTGCTGAAAGCTTGGGCTTGAGAATTCCTTTCCAGCTCACCTGTGCACATCTACAGAGCGAGACGACGTCCAGGTAGGACAATATCCTCAGCAGTAGCTCTTTGGGCAGCTTTCTGTTTATGTGGTAGTCATCCTCGCTCGAAAACCGAGCGATCTAGAACAAAAGAGGTCCATAACTTATCAGAGTACACCCATGGAGCCTTAAAAAATGGTGATGTCACAAGACCAAGGGGTCCGTGGCTAAATAATAACAGCCGCACAGGTCGACCAATCAGGTTAAGCTACGCTTGTCGCGGTTGATCTGTGGATGGGTGACTGTCTTTTATATACCGAGACCACTCTGTGCCTCGGAAAGCACGTTAAGCCGTTGGTCCCGGCTGTCATTCGTGGATCTTTGACAGTCGTTACGGGTCGTCAGAAGCCTGAATGTCTGACAACTAGTCTTACCAAGGGGTATTGTATTATTCAGTAACTGGGTTGTGGAGGTCAGATAGGCAGTCACTCCATGTAAAATATTTAGCTGAAGCCGGTTAGACTGGAAGCCAACCCCAACAGAGTTGGGGAAAGGCTGGGCAGATTGATTGATTGTAGTTGCGGAATTGTGTATGTGCAAAAATTAAAATTTAATGTAATGAAAAATTAAGATGACATGTTATGAAAAAATAAATGGCCACGAACATGATGTGATAGGTATGAACATATAAATTGCTGGCGAAAGAATTTAGGACGCCTGTAAATATAACTTTGAATTCCATTCTGGTTTTATTCGTGAAAAGTATTACAGGGGCTATAAAAAGAATGCTCTTTAGTAATAAAAGATTTTTACAACTTAAAATGTCAAGAAATGTCCTGTGGGTATAGAACCAGAACAGCTTTTAAAAATAAAAAGTACAAGTAAGTACAAAGTACCTAAGGCACATCGCCTTCTAGATAAATTTTCGTGTTTGTCTCTGTCACTCATACATATCTGTGCGAGTCTCTTTCTAAAGCTTGAGTTCTAGTTTGACGCCAAAAACAACACTTAAGTAATTGTTAATTTTAACAAGGTTCAATGTTAAAACCCCTTTTAAAGTTTCATCCCTATCCACCCTGTTTGACAGTATTTTTTGAGAGCAATGCCTTATTTGCCTTGCAGCGTGGAGAACCTGGATGAGTTTGGCACAGAGCAGGGAAGCAGGGCACTCCTACACTCAGGAGTGGGTCGAAAAAGGCCAATGATAATGAATGCCTTATTTAAAAAGAAGTCTTTCAGCACTACATATTATTAGTTCCCTCCTATAAGAGCTTGTCAGACATTGTAGATGGAAAATACATAATTATTATGAGTCATTTATCATTGAAATAAGCAAGCATGGACTACAATATGGCATGATAATTTCTTATCTGATAAAAACAATTTAACAACAATCTGTCTGGCGTCGTTTCTAAACAAAAACATATTGCGCGTTTTATTTTGCGATTTACGTAAAAAGTCAATTTTCCCGCCTTACTTTCAAAAAAAAACATGCGCACTTTATGACTTTCCCCATATCTTTCACAGATAAGCAAAGGTAACACGGATAAAGCCACAAAAGTAGGCGCAAAATTAAAAATACGTTTTAAATTAACAAAACAATCATTATAACGGTTTATAAGCAATTCATGGGTTGAGTGGCCGCGCGCCTGAGGTCATTTACACTGACCTAACAAAGAAAAACACTAATACTGAGTACCGCGTGTGAATAAACAATAAAAACATACAAATAATAATTACGACATGATAGTGAACATATCCCAAAGATTGCGTAGAACGCATCGTTTTGCATTATTCAAAAATAAAAATAGAATAGGTATGGCTTCCCGACTTGTAAATACATGGAAATACATTGGTATTTTATTTACATATGTTATAAGTTTATAATAAAGTTTTATTCCCTGGAAACGTCGTAAATGGCATCAAGAACAAAGAAATGGGCCCGAAGCGCCCATGTCAGCTGTTTTTATCACAACGAAAACACAAACAATGACATTAATATTGATTAGTTCTTACCTCGAATTTATTCCTTCCGGAATAACTCATGCTCGGGTAAGGCGTTACCTTAGCCACAATGTATGATTTATAACACTTATTTTAAACAATAATTTGTGCAAAGTGCACCACTAAACAAATATGGAGGAAAATTTTATTTGATTTTTCGCAGACAGCGACAAAGAGACGTCCTTCATCAGCTGCAGACTGGGTTACCAGACTGACATAATTTAATTTCCCCACTTCAGCCCACTTGTTGTTTTATCGACATGCCAGAAATAGCTATGTGTGCCCAACGCGTAAACAATACTAAGTTAGCATGTAGAATAATAATTGATTAAAAAAGCAAGTTGTAAGGGCCTATGCACACGACGTTATTTATATGCGTGCGGTTCGTATTGTGGCCCGCATCGACGACGGCGTATTTGTGACGCAATATTTTGCGCCGAATCGCGCCTCTGCAGACGGTGCGTAAAATAAAACGCTGTGTGCTTAACTAAAGTGTAGGTAATATTTTATTTTATTAGATTATTCTACCATTCGATTATCATGGACAAGCTATTTTAGTCTACGGTACTCAGAGTTACTTTTAAATTCACATTTAGCCGGATAGAATTATCTGGCACCTTGACAGTTTATAATTTTAATAAACAACGTGAGTAAAACAAGTGTGTATTGGAAGGAATAATGACTCGCTATTGGGGAGAACGCCTTACGCGGCAACCCTCATAGCGTTCCAGATACCAATTTACATAATCTGTAGCGTAAAAAGTGTTCAGTCATTGCATCGAAATGATTGACATAATATATCAATAAACAACTGTCTATTCCTATCTCTATCACTCTTACATAAAATTCTATAACTTGTCTCTTTCTATGCTAAAAATACCGGTCAATATAAATAATTTAGAGATTTTCCAGTTACTGGAATGGAATTGAAATAAAAAAAATAGCAATTTTTATGTTTCGTATCGAAACTTTCGAAAAACAATCGATTTCTAGAATTTTGCGAAAAAACTACGGCTCAACGACTCAGAAGATATTATTGCCACTTAGTAGCAGCGTTAGCAGGAAATAGATGCATGAATCACAGTACGTAACTAAATTTGTATTTACTCTGCTAAATATCTACTGACTACTGTTATTATTACTAACATTGCATTTATTGATTCCAGTGCAGTAGGTACTCAGGGTCCTCGTGCGTAAAACCAGGCACCTGTCAGGCTAGAAAGAGACTGTCACACAAATGCACAATTGAGTGAGAGAGACGACGTTCTACAAAGCCAATTTTTTTACGAAACTCGAATTGCAATATTGACGTCCGGGTCCGGAATGACCCAGTGAATGACCCGACTGACCTATTTTTACATGAGTCTTGTCCTATCTAACTTTGATATTATTGCCATTTAGTAAGTATTTATAGCAAGGATTATTTATGTATTTAATGCATCTCCAACAGCTGCTAGGTACACAATTACCTACATGTGAGTAGCCGAGTAGGGCTTGAAATACCGGTATTTTTGGGAACTGGGACCGTTGGCCTTGGAGTGATACCGGTACCAGACGTAATAGGTATATGTAGTCTGTACTATTGGTATCGGTACCAAACAAGTATTTCTTTGAGAGAGTGAGAAAACCGGTACGTACCTTTAGTAAGTACTTAAAAAGAGGTATCAGAAAAATAAGTTCATGGTTGCCAACCGTACAAATGAGAGATTTGCGGTACGCGCCGGGTACCTGAATTTGGTACCGGAAGGTACGTTCGTTCGGTGGATTACCAATACTCTTCTGGTACAGACGCCAGCACATCAAGCTACCCGAAACTGTCAAATTCTCCCATTCAACTTTGAACCTTATGCTATAGCGATAAAGTTGAAAATCTATTAAAGAAATTTGTCAGATTGTAGTAGCTTGATGTGCTGGCGTCTGTACATACACGTTTGGAACCGGAATCCAAGTAGGTACCGAAATGGCAAGAGCCGCTAAGTACCGATACAGAACCTGTACTTTTGGTACCGGTTCCAAGCCTTGCATGCAAGTTCACATAAGTAAACATAATTTATTATTATGTATCATTTTGCCCGGCCTGAGAATCGAACCCAGGCCCTCGTGCTCAACAGTAGAGCTTGCGAGCACTAGACCCACGAGGCTGTCCAACTTGTTGAAGGTCGCGGTAATCCGCAGATTTCGGGAGGCTTAGGACCGGCCGTTGTGCTGATGGATGGGTTGTGTTGTGGTGGACGCCAATCGGCCTTATTACGAAACAAGGTCTAAAACTGGATGCTTTAGACCCAGATTTTAACCACAGCCAATTTTGGATTTCTAACTTTATTCCGTCAACTCCAACGCCAGATAATATTATGGGAGGAATAATTTTTATTTTTGACAGTTCTTCCATACAAAAACTGTCAAGACGTCAATTTTATTCCGTGAATTAAAATTATTATCTGACGATTGAATAATCCGCCCAACTAATTTTAAAGCGGAGTCTATGTTTTCAATTTTGTATTAAGAACCCATTGTATGTTTTATGTGAATCATCGTTTTTATTGTAATGTTTTTTCTGGTGTACAATAACTTATATATAAATAAATAAATAAACGATACCATAATAAAAAAGTTATAGCATATCTCTGTTGAAAAAGAGCTGAATTAAAAAAAAAATACACATTTTATTTAATTTCGTTACAGGCCTGTAACGAAATTAAATAAAATGTGTATTTTTTTTTTTACCTTATGCCGAATGGGATTTTTGCAATACCGGTATTGCAAAAATCCCATTCGGCATAAGGTTCGAAATACAAAAGTGGCTAAAGGTAAAATTAAATCTCGTTTTGTAATAAGATGGATTTGTGTCTAGCAGATGATAATGATGACTCGATGATAAAAAGAAATGAATAAAAAAAAAACAGTTTAAACTTACAAAAATACTTTTATTTTAATGCTAAATGTAAACTTACGTACTTAATGACAAGGTAAAAAAAAAAAACAAAAACCAAGGTTCATAATATACTTGCAACTAAAAATGAGCGCTACTTTTCAAAACCAACCGACTTAAGTTTTTTTAAAGATCTTTTTAATCACTGTTTCCAAACCTTATCCTAATCATCACAGAGTTTGAATTTAGGTACTTAATAGTAAGTATTAGAGCGGTTTCGCACTACTTACGTCCGATCCGAATCCGATCCGAGTCCGAGAAATCAATCCGAATTAGAAAATTGTTCTAAATTCTGACGGATAGAGTTCGGATGTAGTGCGCAACCACTACAAACAAATAGGACTACGGTCACTTCGGACCGGCATTTCTCGGATTCGGATCGGACGTAATGCGAAACCGCCCCTTACAGTGAAAATAACTCATGGTAAAAATATGAATTATTAGTTAGTGTATTAGTACCTATTTAATTAAATAAAATACCAGACCTCAGGATTCAGTCGGCAACCACCTTGCTGACAGATTCCAGCCAGCTGTCATTTTTATTAAATGTTAAATTCTTCCCGCAAGCTGGTACACACGGCTACACATCAAGCTATACATTTCCAATTTTAGCTGACCTCGCCTTGTATAGGTTTTTCATACAATTAGTAGTCAGCTTATACTGGTTATGTATAGCTTGATGTGTAGCCGTGTGTACACGTGAAGTTTCTTGTTTTAACATAAAATGGCACTCAACAATTGCATAACTTTCTATCAGTGAATAACTTTCGGAATTGGATCAGTAGTTCTGAAGATTACTCCCTACACAAACTCACTATAATATTATAAGATAAGACTGTCGGTTACTTTAATTGTTACTAAACAACAATCAGCCTCTAAAAGGATCAGCAATAGGGTCCTTTACCTTTTCAAACGGATAGTGAGGGTGTGTCTGCCAGAATGAAGGCAGGGTGAATCGAGTACTCGAGTCAAATCGATTGATCTTCTCGATCTCGTCTTGTTCTAACTTAAAATCGAATATGTTGATGTTTTCGGCGAGCCTCTTCGGGTTGACCGTTTTCGGGATTGGTACCACGTTTCTGTCGACCTGGAAATGATAATATTTGGTTATTGCTGATATCGAAAATATCTTAAAGTTAAAGGCAAAATTATGCTGTGTAGAAAAACTTCTAGCCTTTTCCCAACTACGAGTATGTTCGGGCCAGCTTACTGCCTGCCTTTCTGACCAGCACAAACCAGTTACTGGATAACGCGATACCCCTTGGTAAGACTGGTTGTCAGAATTTTGGGCTTCTGACTACCCGTAAGGACTGTCCAAAGATCCACGAATGACAGGCGGGACGGAGGCACGGAGGTCTACGAGGCACGAAGGGGTTCCGATATGTATCTTATATCTTCTTTCTTTCTTTTTCTATCTTTCACTCGCCCTTATGCCAATTTATTGGACATCTTCGCACATAGTAAATATTCCTCTTCTTTCATTAATCTTAATTGAGATGTCATGTCAGTACCAAATGTACCAACTCACCCCCTTTCTGGCGAAATCATCTTACACAAAATCCATTAAACGATGACCCATCGTTTTTCCAGTCTACCAAGTCTTGGACCTTAATTTCGCAACACCCTTTCAATCACAATCTGAATCATTTTGAAGGATATTGCTAATCCATTGCTCCATATGTTCGAAAAATGTGTCTGCTCAACAATGTAACCAATGCAATGAATGTTGCTGAACTGTCAAAATGAAAGCCATTGCTACTGCTGGTTTGTTACGCAATTACGCCACTGGTTACAAACCAAACTTAATATTGTAAATGCAAAAGTGACTTTGTCTGTCTGTTACCTTTTCATGCAATTTGGCATACGAATAGACCACGCGACCGTCACCTAGGTTAGGACTTAGAATACCTACTTTTTTCTGGTAAGTAGTATTTTGCAGTGGAATAACCTCCAACTTCCACGCCGGACGAGGCCACTGTCAAAAGCCAGTTTAAAATATTTCCAGATTACTTACCAACCACCTCAACACCACTTGTGCAGAAGTCTTCCCATATTTCTGGGCTATTTCCACGAGAACCGGGTCATCCATCTTAGGTCCTGGGAACTGCATACCGTACCGCATGACCAGGGAGCCGAAGGGACTGTAGCCCATGACTATGATATTTTCAGACCTGGCGAAGGTTATCAGGTCTTCTTGGATTATTTGAGGATGAACCTGGAAAGAGATTTAATTATCATATAAGATACTAAATTAAATGAGTAAATAACTTATTAAAAAATAAATACAAAAAAATATACATATTAAATAATTTAAGTCATAGATATCCGATGATTTATGTAGGTTGTGAGACTTCGAGAGATCGTCAAGCGGTTGGTTGACCCTTCACGTCACCTAATTTTGGCCGGCCTATTTTTTGGCAAAAGAATCAGCATTGCCATACAACGTGGCAATGCTCAATGCTGCCAGCCTTTTGGGCACGTTTCCTATTGACAGCGATGCGGACGAATTTTTTGATGCCCTTTGGTTATTTCCCCTCCATTTTATATACTTGTACATTTTTTTTTAAGACTGATAGCTTTTTAAATTATGACTAGGTAGTGAGTGGGTTTAAGCTGCACGTATTTTCATCAAAAAGCTCACCATAAAAGGACATAAAGGACTCGCTCGAGGACACCATCTTGCCAATTTCTGCCAAGAAGCACTGTTGTCTTCCAGTTTTTACCATAGATAAAGATCTATCACGGCAAATCATTTTGGTAATAATACAGGTGTCGGTGAATGGTAACATGTATCAACAGGAATAATTTGCCACCTATTAAAATATATCTTTAAGCCAGTCCTGCCACCTTTACCATTCGGAGACATGGCTATGATCCTCAGTTTTAGAAAAAACTCTGTCTTTAGTACTTGCCCTGATGACCTCTTCCATCAGAGCTGAATTACTCAATTAAAACGATGTAGCAGTTCTAGTTACCTCAATCTGCAAAGCCACAGGTCTCACAGTGCCCTCATCGAGGACCCTCTGCAGCTGCTCCTTATTGAAGTTGGACAATCCTATGGACTTGGCTAGGCCAAGTCTGTGCATGTCTTCCAAACCTCGCCAAGTCTCCATGAAGTCCACATCTGAGTGGCTGTAGTCGGCCTGGAATAGTAACAAATACTATGATTAATCTTTTCAATAAAACAATGTTGACCATCGTCATTCAGTCTCGGAAGACGTCTACTGCTGGCCAGAGAACTCCCCTAAGCGGGCGCCACTTCGACGGGTCCAGTGCTGCCCGCATCAGGTTGTCGGTTCTTCTTGTGGGGGTTCTTCTGTACCAAAGCTGCGCCACGCTGGTGCGCAGTCGCCGCCCCAGAATTTTTAGGACCCGTTGGGTCTCCGTTCTACAAGCAATGTGCCTACTAATTTCCTCTTGAGGTTGTTGTTAACGTGTTAATTAATGTCTATTCCTGGTTTTTTTTTTCTAGCAAACATCCGATATACCTAGATTTTTGTCTAAGATGAAGGCATACTCACATTGAGCCCAATAGGCCAGTGTATCAGATACAGGTCTACGTAGTTGAGTCCAGTCTTGTTCAGGGTCTCTCTCATGGCAGTCGCTACCTCTTCCCTTCTGTGATACGTGTTCCAGAGCTAAAAATAAAATAAACATAATTTTAATGAAGTGCAGATTACATTGCTTATCCTCAGACTATCGTGACTATCATGGTGGGACCATTTCAGAGAATCTATCGCTTTAAGAGCACGGAATTAATTGTCATTTATTTCGATCTGCATGTTGCGAACAGTGGCCACATTCTATTGGTAAAAGTTTAGAACTTATAGTTGGAAGACCTATACAGGATTTTTTCAGGGATATTTTTCAAGCCAATATTATTAGATTCCAGAGAAAGACGCAGAAATTTTCTTTAAACCATGGTAAAAAAAACCTTGGACTCATTTTTAAGAAAATGTATTGATACGCGATGGGGACGGCTATGGCCGTATATCCGATTAGGTAGGGAAGGCAAGACCATACAACACGTCTCACCGCCATGCGCTACTGAGCGCGAGTCTATTTGAATCTGAGTAAATTAATACTGTATCTGAGTAAGTATTTGTCGATACTCGTACTAGGTGCACCTAGTACGGCACACCTCTATTAGTTTTCGGCCAGACCAAACTTCACCTTAGTAGTAATAAAGACATCTTCCCTCGAAACAGCTCCCTGGGCGATCTTCATCCTGACAGCTTCTCCTACCTCAGCCTCAGTGTTGTAAATAGATGCTGTATCGAAATGTCTGTACCCAATGTCTATAGCTTTTAGAACCACGTCCCGCAGTTGCTTGTCTTTGGATTTAACCACGCCATTCTGGAAAAAACAAAATAAGTTACAGGTTTCGGGCGTAAAGATTACACATCGTGTTTAAGAAAGAGACTGTCAGACAGGTGCGAGTGACAGAGATAACGCTCTACAAAGCCGAACTTTTTAATTTTTATTGTTTCATGATTTTGTAAGGTTTAATGTTATTTTTAGGGTTCCGTACCCAAAGGGTAAAAACGGGACCCTATTACCAAGACTTCGCTGTCTGTCCGTCCGTCTTTCTGTCACCAGGCTGTATCTCAAGACCCGCGATAGCTAAACAGTTGAAATTTTTACAAACAACGATTTTGTATGGAGTCCGTTCAGCTTTCCGCGGCTGAACGGATGCGTACGCATCTCATACAAACTCGTTGTTTTCTATGGACAAAAGCTGAACAGAGCTGAATAAGTGTGGTTAGTCCCTTAACATGCATTCTGACTTTCTGAGGCACGGAGGGGTCTCGATATGTAAGTAATGGATGGTCACCCATCCACGAACCGATCGCGGCAAGCGTACCTTCGATCAACCCGTGCGGCTGATTATCATTTAGTCAAGAGCCCCTTCAAGTCAGTATAAGGTAATATTATAACACTGACCTGATCAAATCCAAGGTATGTGCCTAAACCTATGGCTGGCATCTCCCGTCCATCGGACATCTTTAACCTCGGCACATCCACAAATGAGCTCATCTGAAAAAAGAAAGAAAAATGAAGTTTAAAGAGGTTTCTACAGAGTGACGAACAGCCGGTCAATCATTTCACAAGCTGCAAGGGATTGACGCTATTGACAGATCACATCACCTGACTTTACTGGCAGATTTTTACAAAATACATCAGCAGATACTAAATTAAAACTAAGTGTCCTTTGTTTCTTTTTTTTTAATTTAATTCTTTTTTATTTGTATAGTAGGTCAGTTAGTCTTTTATTTTAGTATCTAGTGTATATAGTTACATTGTAATTACATTTTATGTTAATGGACACAATCATTGTCAGAAGATATATAAAGTTGAAGCCTACATACAAAAATTAAAACTCGGGCGTTAATTATAGCACAAGGAGTTTAAGAAAGACGACGGGTTTCTAGAGCGTTGTCTCTGTCACTAAAACCTGTTTGACTGTTTGACAGTCTCTTTCTAAAACTCGATAAATGCACGTAATAAGCATAGTATTTTTATCTCATGTACTTGTGTTAACCGAGTGTACAAACACGCTGTAAATGTGCGCGTGAAGGCGAATCAGTACTTGACTCTTACAGACACTTTGACTTCGTCATGGCTTCGCCCCTGTCTCGGATGGTACTGAGTACTCCTTGCGCTTACACACACATTCACAGTGTGTTTTACACTCGGAAACCACAAGTAAACAGCGAGTCGCTGGGTGAGATAAAAATAATATTTCCACCTAATGTAAAATTATGCTCAGTTTATGCCTGTGTGACATTCAGAAATGATACTCAGTTATCAATTTTGCAATTTTAAACATAGGGTGGCTTAAATATGACACTTACCTATACAGGGTGGCAGGGAAATCCACGCAACCTATTACGATGGAATCAGTACATGATTCTGAACCCCCTACGTTCAAATTTTGCGTCGGTTATCAAATAAATCGATCAGCAGCTTGATAGAAAAGTGCAATACATACGCGGTCAAAATGTAAGGGAACAGCTAATTGTTTTTTTTTTAACCGGCGAAAATTTTCAATGCAGGGAATCATGCTGATGCAAGTGAATCCATGATAACAGTATGCGCGTCATGACCCTGTCACCCAGAAGTGTCTTATGTCATTACAAACCTCAAATCAAATATACTATTAAAAGGCGATTATTTTAAACAAACAGGTCTTAGTTTTAAGTGACGAAAAACATTTGAACACGTAAAAAAGTTAATCAACAATACCACTGCAAACTAATTTGACAGATTTTAAAAACCTTCCGTCTCTTTTTAGTATTATTTACTAGAAAAGGACACCAATATTCAGAGTTTAGTCTAGTTTGCAACCGAATTAATCGCCATTTTGTTAAAGTTTTTGATGCAATGATAAAATAAAAATATAGTAAACGCGAGCGCGCGTGGTCAATGCCTGACCGCTACTACTCAATTAATCAAGTTGTAACAATGCAGTGCCAGAGATATCGTTGTTGATATTATTATTATGTACACAGGGTGTCCCTGGAAGTATGGATCAAAAGATCAAATCGAATAGAGGCGTCGGCAAGGTCATTTCCAAACTTTTTTACCCTGAGCATATCAGTGATTTTTTTTACGATTCAAAAGTTTATTTTGTTTTACGGCTCAAAGAAAAAAATAATTTATAAAAAAGTATCAAGGGCTGTCAATTTAATTTTTTAGATAGCCCTGGTAGTTTTTATCTTTAGTACTATGCGAAGTGGTTGAAAAAAAAAACAAAAATTGGTCATAACTTTGAAACCGTAAAAAAATTCACTGACATTCTCAGGGTTACAGTTTGGAAATGACGTTGCCCGCCCCACACCCCTATTCGATTTGATCCATACTTCCAGGGACATCCTGTATATGTAAGTATGTATATGTGTGTCTATAGTAATACTCCAGTCCAGTCTATTTATTAAAGGCAGTCGAAGCACGATTGTAAGCAGTGAGCGAGTGATTAAGAACAAAACTAATTAATGAGGAAAACGGCTTTTGTTTGTTTTGTTTATGGTATAGCGCAGTGGTAAGGGTACACATGTTTAAGCTATGAATCGCGAGTTCGTTTCCCGACATAATTATTTATGTTTGCCAGTTGCGAATATGTAAGTCTACTGTCCCCATGTAATGGGGGGGGGGGGGCACAACAATGACCGCATGAATCCGGGACCAGCACCCTAATTGCGAAACACTATAAATCACAATCTGAATCATTTTGAAGGATATTGTTAATCCATTGCTTCATATGTTCCAAAAATGTGTAAATAACGCAATGAATTTTGTTGTATTGTCAAAATGAAAGTCATTGATACTATTAGCAGAGTAAATTTGTTTTTTCTATGCTATTAGTGTGTTATGTAATTACCCCGCGGGACCTCGGCAGGCGCGCTTGGTATTTTTATCTCTTGAAGCGACACGCGCTTTACTTGTAGTTACCAATTGTAGGTACAAACACGCTGTGAATGTGTGTACGTGTAAGCGCAGGAACTCTTGACAGTCGGCGATCAGCACCCTAATTGCGTAACACACTATTACTCTCAATTTGAATCATTTTGAAGTATATTGCTAATCCATTGCTCCATATGTTCGAAAAATGTGTATGCTCAACAACGTAAATAACGCAATGAATGTTGTTGAACTGTCAAAATGAAACCCATTGCTACTGATAGTGTGTTACGCAATTACCCCGCAGGACACGGGTGAAGTCTAAAGTGTGTGTGTGTGCGTGTGCTTGCGAAGTGCTGGCGCTCGTCTTCTTCACGCACTCATTCACAGCGTATTTGCATACTTAGTTAACACAAGTACGCGTCGTACTGTAGCTACCAACGAAGCAAGTGAACCGCCAAATAATAAAAACTATGTAAGTAGGTACAGTACCCGACCATGAATAATGACACATCGAGCATTAGAAAGAGATTGACACACAAATATGAGTGAGAGAGACGACGCTCTACAAAGCCAATTTTTTTTATGAAAGTCGAATTGCAATATTGACGTCCGGGTCCGGGATGACCCAGTGAATGACCCGAATGACCTATTTTTGTACCTATAAGTCTTGTCTCGTCTAAAGTCCGACCGCGGCAGATTTGCCAAAGATGTAAACAACAATGGCCGCTCGAAATGAATAAAATCGATAAACAAGAGTACCTATTTATTTTAAGTAATGTTAGTTTTCGTCTAAATCTCCGAGCTAACTAGACGAAAACAAGTAAGTAATGTTTTTTTTCGTCTAAATCTCCAAGCTAACTAGACAAAAACAAACATTACTTAATTAAAATAAATACTCTTGTTTATCGATTTTATTCAATTTCGAGCGGCCATTGTTGTTTTACATCTTTGGAAAATCTGCCGCGGGCGGACCTTAGGTAAAGATACTCTGCTCAAGGCACTTATATTCCTGCCGGGGTAGCGGGATTGTCCCAAAGGGTTACCGCTGCCCCGGAACATAAAGGGCAACTGAAGGAACACGGGTGGGTTTTAGTCAGTAAAAGTCTGACACGCTCAAAGAACTGGAAGACTGAAGGAGCTGGAGAAGTTACCTATTTGATAATTTCTCACCAAAAAAAAAGGCCTCCCTTCCCTCTTTACTCGATCTACTGCGATTTTGAGCCAATCCTTTAAGAAGCCCAGCTTAGGCTAAAAATAAAATAATATTGTGTACCTAGTAGGTGCATCATTATGTGCATATTATTGGCAGTGTGTTGTGAAGGTTGCACCAAGAAGGGATTGTAAGGACGGTCGCCATTTGTCCTTACGTAGGCACCTCTCATCGCCTTTAAATAGCAGAAAACGTCTATATATATCGTCGTCAAGATAATAAATATCTTCCTTATTATGGAACAATGTATTTTAAAGCGGTTAATATCGCATCATTTTATTTAAGTACTATGGAACCGACCAAGAATTATACATGGAATTAATAAGTAAGTACTTTATGAAATGAAATAAGAAATAATAGAGAAGACTAGCTGTGCCCGCGACATCGTTCGCGTGCATATCGGACTGTCGGTAAACAAATTTGATTTCATGTGTTTTAATTTTTTTTCGCGGTTTCCCTATTTTTTTCTCTAAAATAAAAGTAGCCTAGTCTATATTGCTCCTCATAACATTAGCTATCTGCCAGTGAAAGTTCCATCAAAATATGTAGGTTCAGCCGTTTTGGAGACTAGCCGGAACAGACAGAAAGAAAAATAAAAAAAAGGTTTTTTGTTATAGGTTTGGTATAAGTAGGTAGCTATACTTTCATAAAAATTATGCATTTAATAAAAAGCAGTTATTTTGACATTGCAACCAGAAACTTCAATTGTATTTATTTGTAATAAATAGAAGATTTAATAAATCATCCTATTTACGTAACGCGTTTCCAATGTCAATTGCTTTCATTGTGACAGTTCAACAACATCCATTACAATCGCTTTGAGTTGTAGAACTTGAGTTTGAGTAAAAGAAGGTAAAAGAAACAGCGCGGAAATTGCGTAACACACTATCAGCAGAAATGGGTTTCATTTTGACAGTTCAACAACATTCATTGCGTTATTTACGTATTTGAGCAGATATTTTTCGAACGTATTTAAGCAATGGATTAGCAATATCCTTCAATCAATGAATGAAATCCATTGGTGAAGTTGAATTAAATCTAAGCTGATTTTTAATGTTGACAAAAGGTACAGACGCCAGCACATCAAGCTACCCGAAACTGTCAAATTTTCCCAATCAACCTTAAACCTTATGCTGTAACGATAAAATTTAAAATCTATTAAAGAAATTTGACAGATTGTAGTAGCATGTGATGTGCTGGTGTCTGTACCTACTATATACAATTTCTTCAACCCTGCACCCTAATTGCGTACACTATTACTCTCAATTTGAATCATTTTGAAGCATATTGCTAATCCACTGCTCCATATGTTCGAAAAATGTGTCTACTCAACAACGTGCATAACGCAATGAATGTTGTTGAACTGTCAAAATGAAACCCATTGCTACTGATAGTGTGTTGTTTATATTACTACCTTCTATACTCAAACTATATCTATAGAGCAGTGGTGGCCACGGCCGCGACTTGCAAGATGTAGGTCGTAGGTTCGAACCCAGACAGGCACTTTACTTTGTGTAATTTACTTATTTCATCACCACTGCTCTCAAAACGGTGAAGGAAAACATCGTGAGGAAACCGGCATGTCCTAGAACCAAAAAATCGAAGACGTGTGACATCTACCAACCCGCGTGGTAGATTATATCCCAATCCCTCTCACGGAGAGGAGGCCTTTTTCTCAGCAGTGGGAACATTATAGGCTGATTATGTAACTCAAACTATAGCTAAAAACCATTTTGAAGGGGATTCAACTGTGCCTGACTAGCGCTGTTTTTTTCAAAAATAGCGGCCGCTCTTGAATCCTATACATAAATCGATAGCGACATCAATGCAAACGGGAGAAATGTAATAGGACCAAGCCCCGTAAAACGTCACTTTACGGGGCTTATTTTTTGAGGGACTCCTTCATTAAATATTATTGTTTAATTTCCATGGCACAGTGCTAGTTTTAAAAGTAATATTTTCGGTTCTCAATTCGACTGCATTTATTTTTTTTTTAATGTTTGTTACGCGATATCTATTAAATTAGCTTGGGTAGTTTTTGAGTTAGCTTGAATAATAGGTACCTACCTACGTATTTTTGCCACTTAGTTTATATTCATGATGTTATCACTGATATTTACATAGCAAGTAGTGTTATACGAATTTGTGTGGAGTAATTGTACAACTTAAAACTGAAACGTAAAAATTTCATTACAAAAAAAAAAACACGACTGCCAAAAAAGATACTACTTACAAAGTGAAAAATAACTTTAATTTCGGAAGTCGGTGACAAACAACAAAAATGCGAACCCAACGCCACTGACTTATTTTTCACTTTTTAGTGTCTTTTTTGGACGTCGGTTGGTTTTTTTTTGTAAAAAAGTTTTTAAATTATTTTTTCCGTTTCTTTAAAATAACAACACCGTAACTTCTACGCGAAGACACCTCAACGCAAACTAAAAGATAGTTTTCTGATTAAACGGCAAAACAATAAAACTGATAAAAACTCGGAGTGAATGACTTATTTAAAGATAATGTTTTAATAGCTAAGTACGAAGACTCGGATTAAATAACTAGACATTTAGTTTTGTACAAAATCATTATCTATCTACATTAATAATAAATCTGAAGAATTTGTTTGAACGCGGAACTACTTACCAGTCGGATATGAAAAAGTCTTTTTGAATTTGATAGCTCAATTCTTGAGGAAGGCTATTGAGCTATGCTATTTAACATCACGCTACGACCCATGGGAGCTGAGCAAAAGCAAACAAGCCAGAAAAAATGCAAACCGAAAAAGAAGTGATAGCGCGGGCGATGCGATACAACGCGTTGTCGGGAAACAAGAAGTTTCTCTCGGACATGGTCGCAGGCAGCTGGCAGAAGCTATATCCTTTCGTGTGTGGCGGCCATATTGCGCGAATCGCCCCATGTGTGGTTGGGCACGATATCGGCGCAGGCGAGTTAAGAAACGTCTAGTAACCGTTGTTCGGTCGTTTGAGAGGCATGACAAGTGATGGTATGTATGCCATCCTTGTTCTTTCCTGTATACTTTGTGTAAGTTAGAGCAGCGTAGATACAGAATAAAATATCGGTAAAATATTATAACGTAACGGTAACGTCATAAGCCGCGGTACGTTTTTGATATGAATCAACCCGTGATTCACTCACAGATGCGAGCTTTTTGACAGATACTGTGATGTCCCACTGCTGCTGTCCACTTGTCTGTTCAAAGCTGCTAAGGACCAGTTCTTGTTGAAGGAGTCCAGCTCATTCCGCCATCTCCGTCTGGGCCTGCCACAATGTCGCTTGCCATTAAGAGGGACCCATTGGGTCGTAAGTTTGGCCCATTGTTCGTCTGACATGCGAAGAAGAAGGTAGTAGGATAATTATCTAACTAATCCATCGGATTCGGATCGGACGTAGTGCGAAACCGCCCTTAGTGTGTTACCCAACCGCAGGACAGTCAGCCCCGCTTATGACCTTGCCGACTAGGCTAGCCCTCAAAATACAAGCAAAATTGATGAATGGCATCAATATACTGCTTGCTGTAACTCGAAACGACACCAAACGTAACCCGAGAACTGCCAACATTAACAAAAGCGTATAATGATAAAACAATGTTTATCTAATTAAAAACAATAACAAAACTCACCGCTCCTTGATATACTGTTAATATCACAAGTAAACTGCTCGCCTCCATCTTTTCGCTTAAAATGACGCTCGCTCCGGGTAACTATATCCTATATTTATATACATTGCGTGTATATTTTATTTGTAACATATTGAGCTTATGCTATCTCAAAATATTGGGATTCGTGGCTCGCGCGGACGGCTTTGTCTTTGACCCGTCTGTGTGTTATGTTTATATGACGATTCAAAAAATACACGTACACGTAATTGTTCAAGTTTTCACTTCTGTCGGCACTCCTGGAGTGCCACTTTTTTTACGCACCTTAATTGCTTGCTTGTATTGGAGATGTCCATATGCGCCGGTGACACTAACTTACTGTCAGTTGAGCCGCATGGCATTCGTTATCACGCAATAACACACAAAACCAGTAAATTATTTTCATAAGTAGCACAGTAGGTAATTTTTAGCACGTTATATTTTGTAACACGTTAAGCCGTTGGTCCTGCAACTGATCTCTCCCCGGTCGTGTCGGATTGCCGTCCCAAATCGAGTATGAGAGTGAGGGAAGAGAGAGTGCACCTGTGTCTGCGCACACACGCCTGCACTGTAATATCTCCCGCGCCGAAGGTCGCCGTTGAGATTGGCCGCCATGGCCGAAATTTGATCTGGGAGACTTTATTTATATTTTCTAAATAACACGTCTCCTTTCCCCGATAACGTGGCGTAGCCTAAACTTGTTTAAAAATAAAATGCCTCCTTTTTCTTTAATCGGTATCGGCGGGTCCCTGGGTACCTGCACCCTGTAGCATAAAAAACATAAATTTATACTCTACCTAGCCCTTTTTATAACAACTTTGTATACCTACTATAGTTTTTTTTAACCCTGACCATACTGTTCAAACCTAACTGCTCACTGCCGCTGTGGGTAGAGGGAGGTACATACCGCGCGGGATTCGCTCAGGAATTTAGTATCAAGTTCCGCGGCTGGAGCGGAATAGTTGGTGCCATAGTACCGCATATAGTCTAATTATTAATTCACTGGAGTAATCTGACATTTACGGTGTTACCACTTTTTGATGAAAAGAAAATAGTGTTGTGACAAGAAGATTGACATCAATCACTCGCTCATTCATTCTTTACGTTCTAAATCAAATCACATTATTTTATTAAGAAATCTCCCAGCTTAGTTTTGTTTAATCGATATAAAAATATTAGTAGTTAATACCTTTATAGGCCGATTCTTTCAAAAAGCGAATTTTAAATGAAACAAAAATACATTGGATATATTTCTATTCGTCGTAGTCAGCCATAATATCAGCACTATCACTGTCGCTATCAGTAACACTTATTATAAAACGGTCCATAAAATTTTATATTATACGGTCGAGATTGCACATTTTATATAAACAACAATACCAACAAACACAACGTAAAACAACTTAACAATGAACAGCGCGTGGGCAAAAGAAACATTCGTGCACTCAGACCAGAAGAGTTTAGAAGCCGAATGAAAGACAAGCAAAACAAGATCGCCGCGCGGGTGGCGTCCCGCGTCCGTCACGTAGGGAGGCAATAATGCCCGACCCAATAATGTCCAGCCCAATAATTCGTGTACATCGTCTCTGATAGAATTTATGATTATAATTATTTAGGTACTTTTTATAATAAATATTCCTATTGACTTTGTGTGAATGAGCTGAATCACAATGAACGGAACGCATCACTATTACAATAAATATGGCAACATTATTTTACAAAGTGACATTAGCATCTGTCAGTTTACTCCAGTGAATTAATAATTATACTTTAGGTATTGTTTCGCTTGTTGGGCGAAACCTCGAACTCGGTATTCTACCCACAAGGATAGCGAAATCCGCTTTGGTGTGAACAGTAATATTACCGCATACCCACTCGGTTTTCTCTACCGCAGACGGTAGCGAATACCGCTTAGGTTTGAATAGGCCTTTAGAAATGTGGACACGGGAGTGATATAACTAGGGTTGCCAACCCTACTATATAGATAATATAGTTTCTTGCTATAATTGAGACCTAAATATTATATTTCAAAATATATATACTAACAGGATGAAATTTTAATCACCGTTTTCCTCTTAAGGGGTCATTGTACCTACTCATCATTATGAACAACTTTTACTATGGGACCAAACCTGAAATCGTGAAAAAAAATCAGCTGTTCCCTACATTAATGTTCGCATAACTCGTCAAAATGTAGAGAACAGCAGATTTTTTTTTTTCGCGGTTTCATGTTTGATCCCATAGTAAAAGTTGTTCATAATGATGAGTACGCACGGCTACACATCAAGCTATACATAACCAGTATAAATTAAGCTGACTTCTGATTGTACGAAAAACCTATTCTATTCTATTCCTATACAATGCGAGGTCAGCTAAATGGAAATGTATAGCTTGATGTGTGGCCGTGTGTACGAAAACGGTGATTAAAATTTCACCCTGTATACAGGAAGATCTTTTTATCACCATCCAAACTTTTACAGGCTGTTCTACTCATGAATATGAACAACTTTCACTATGGGACCAACTCTTGAATCTGAAATCACGAAAAAAGAATCAGTTGTTTCATACATTTTGGTCAAATAGGTATTGAACTTTTGTAGTAGGTAATAAGCAGCAGATTTTTTTCGTGATTTCAGAATTGGTCTCATAGTGAAAGTTGTTCATATTCATGGATAGAACACCCTGTAAACATTTGGATGGTGATAAAAAATCTTCCTGTATAGGTAGTAGGTTTTATTATTTTTGTGTGAGTAGGTATTGTGAGCTTAACTTGGGTCAAATAAACTTATTTTCTTTCCTCAACCATCGAACCCTATCATATTTCATATCGAGGCATAAATCTTTGCCGTACCACACCCTCCAAAAATGAAAAAAAATAAAAATAAGGAAAGGAAAATAAAACAAAACAATTTTACAAGACTATTTATTTACAAAACTCGTAGTTTTAAATACAGAAAATTATCAATAAATGGCTTGGCATTTCTAAAAGCTAAAAATAAACCTAGCTCGTATCTATGTCCAGGGATCCATTTTAGAAAATACGTAGGTACTTCTTTCCTACAAATAATATTGCAATTGTGATACAGAATAAGGATGTGTTGACAATTGTATTGCAATGAACATATCGCGAGTGTAATTTGAAAGAATGAATGAAAGAATGATTTGCGACATATACTATTACTTAAGGTGAATGCGCAGTGGTAGACCGCGAAATTCAAATTTTCTTACGTTTTTTGCAATTTGCAGGCCAGTGTCAGGTTGTATCTTGATCAAAATTTGATTCGCGACAATAACAGGTACGTATTTATAGAATTATAATCATTAGAATCATTAATACATCTTTCTAAGTTAGATTTGTACCACTAAGCAGTTTTCCATAAGAGATTATTTTGTTGTCGTGGTACAAATCTAACTTAGAAAGATGTATTAACGATTCTAATGATTATAATTCTGTAAATACGTACCTGTTATAGTCGCGAATCAACTTTTGACCAAAATACAACCTGACACTGATCTGAAAATTGGGAAAAACGTAAGTAAATTTGAATTTCGCGGGTTACCCTGGCATTTCCCCCTTAAATAAAAGTTTAAGTATAATTATTACCAAATATTGCACCCGTATTTATTATAAACGTGTTTTTTTTTTCCTACATTGTGTCCCATTGCGACAATATTTTGTATCCAATAAGCATGAAAGTATCTAACTTTAAAATCGCACGTTAGGTACTAAGAGTGACACATACGATTCCTTCTTAGTCTGTGGACGAATCTTTACCTAAAAACCCTTTTAGTCAATGGTAGGTATTTTATGTAAAAAGAGGCTAAGACACTGGTTACCTACCCAACATTCAACTTTTTAATAACGGTTGTACCTAATGGCAATCGTATCATTTGGTTTTAACAGAAGATTTTTTAGGTTTTTTTTTTCTTTTTGATAGATTATTTTTCATTCAACGTTTAATGACAGAATGACAACCAAGAACATTCACTCAAAAGCACTCAGCACTCATTTCATTCAACGTTGAATGACAGAATGAACTAGACACCTAGAACATCCACTCAAAAGCGCTCAGCCATTTATCAATGCTCACTAACGCCATCTATTTATCGCACAACATCACTACTATCGTCTAAAGAAACAGCATTCTTTTCCGTCTCTCCTGAACTTAATCTGTTGAAATGTTTTCGTTTATCATCCTTAGAACGTGATCGTTTTTTGTGCGAGCGAGAGCTCTTGTTCTTCCTCTTCTTGTGAGTGTGTTTCTTGCGTTTCTTCTTGGAGTCTTCTCCGCTGTCTGGGACGGCCATGTGGACGGGCGCTTTGCGACGGTTCTGCACCCCAACAGGAGCCATGTAGGTTGGTGCAGGTTCCTGGTGAATAGAGGTACTTGTTGTAAAAACATAGCTTATGGCACTCGTAATAGCATAGATTACTATTAGTGAAAGATTGTTTTAAATCGGTTCAGTAGTTCCGAAGATTACCCCCTACATACGAACGATACGAGTGGTGATGAAATAATTTACACAAAGTAAAGCGTAACCCTGGGCTGCTACTGAGAAATTCCGGATGGAATAACCCAATAGCACTGACCGACCCGGGAATCGAACCCAGTCGACCTCATCACAACACTACTGCTGCAGCGTTACTGCTCCACTAAACCAACGAGCCGAAAAAAGAACGTTACAAAACTAAGTAATTCTCAAATAATATAATTATCTTATTACCTTGGGCGGGACGTTTCTCCTCAAGATACTGTTGCTAGCATCACTGAAATATCCGGTCAGATTAGTGTCTTCAATAAATAGTGGTTTTTCTGTGATAGTATCTGCAGAACTATGGAGGTATTTGCTACCTCGCTCATTAAGCGCGTTAAACCTTTAAAAGAAATGTATTAATTCAAATCAAATCAAAGCATTTATTTCAAATTAACCATGTACAGGCACTTTTGAATTGTCAAAATTAAATAGTCAGTCAGTTAGTCAGAAAGTTGAAGCTAGTTGCCCATTCCAAAACGTAGATCTCTATGGAGAAGAACGGGCAAGAAACTCCATGGACACTCTTTTATATCAAGATATTACAAAATCCTGGGTACATTATTCTTGATATGTGAGAACAATGTAAAAAACAACACAAGTGATGAAACAATTCAAAATATAAGATTAAAAATAAGCCTTGGCAGTTAAGAGATGACCAGTCTCAACCGACGGCGCCCGTTCACATTTCAATTTATATCACAATCAGCCTATGATGTTCCCACTGCTGGCACACAGGGCTCCTCTCAGTGAGAGGGAGTGGGCCGTAATCCACCACGCGGGCCCAGTGCGGGTTGGTAGATATCACATGTCTTAATTTTTTTGGTTCTAGGAGATGCCGGTTTCCTCACAATATTTTCCTTCACCGTTTTGAGAGCAGTGGTGATGAAAGTAAATACACAAAGTAAGGTGCTTGCCTGGGTTCGAACTCACGACCTGCAACTCGTAAGTCGGGGGCGTTTCCACTGGGCCACCACTGCTCTTTCTTCATTCATTTACATGTGTTAGCGTTATTTTTCGTTTGAGGACAAACTTTTGCGGTCTTATTACGAAACAAGATTTATCTTAACACCCAAGTTTATCGAGCCACCATCGAGCTATTTTAAAGTTTCAAACTTTATCCCGACAATCTTAAAACCGAATATCGTTGTTAATTTTGTATTGAGAACTTTTCCTCAGTCGGAATAAGGTCCGAAATGCAAAATTTGGCTTAAATGTTTGAGCTTGGAGTAAAGTAAGGCGCCAAACAAGTAGCGGTATTCTGGGCTAAGTCCATTTAGATTGCCATCGAAACGCCAAGAAGAAGATCACTGTCGACATGCCTACGCGCACCGAATTGTTATCTGCCCGTCGTCATGGAAGAAGACTTCTAGCCGCATGACGTGGTATTCCGTCGCTTCCGCGGACAAGTATCACAGAACAGCGCAAGAACATGCTAGTGAAGTACTATTTTATAATAAAAATATGTATTTATCTATGGGCCTGCGTCGCCTGAAATAAATGAATAAATAAAATAAATAAATAGTTAGTGAAAAAGGGTCATCATCTGCCTAGCCTATTCCCAACTATGTTGGGGTCGGCTTCCAGTCTAACCGGATGCAGCTGAATACCAGTAGCTTAACCTGATCGATCGACCTGTGCGGCTGTTATTATTTAGTGAAAAAGGGTATTATTTAAATATGAGATACCTTTTATAACTTTCATCCTCTCCGCTTGGTCGTTTGAGCTCCTTATAGCGTTTATGCGCTGCATCTCGCTCAGCTGACATTCTGAATACACAGGTTTATAAAATAATAATTTATTCACCAAAATAAGAACATAGGTCATCATCATCTACCTAGCCTTTTCCCAACTATGTTAGGGTCGGCTTCCAGTCTAACCGGATGCAGCTGAATAGGTACCAGTATTTTTACATGGAGCGACTGCCTATCTGACCTCCACAACCCAATTACTGGGTAATATGATAGATATTTACACCTTGTTAGACTGGTTGTCAGACTTTCGGGCTTCTGACGACCCGTAAGGACTGTCAAAGATCTACGAATGACAGCCGAGACCAATGGCTTAACGTGCTTTCCGAGGCACGGAGGGGTCTTGGTATGGTCACCCATCCATGGACCAACCGCGACAAGCGAAGGTTAAGCTTCGTTTGTCGCGGTTGGTACGTTAGGCTGATATTACTTAGCCATTGAATAATGATAATATACACTAAATATTGGCTTAAAGTTTGTAATATAGATAGTTTTGATCCCTATAAACAAGTTGTGTACATATAGTAGGCCGTGAGAACTTTGCATTATTGATATACATATTATTATCTGCGTTGTAGGATATACAGGATGGTCCAAATAGTGACGTCAATAAAAAAAAATCATTTTCTATAAAAAAAATCGTATCTTGCACTAATGTTAGGAAGATATTTTTTTTATAAATGAAAGTATATTTCAATATAGTTCCATCGCAAAAAATAAAATTTAATAAAAACTTATCAAAAAATAGCTATACATTTTTAAAGATGTCCCCAAAGAATTTACCCAAAAATTAAAAAAAAATTCATATCTCCTAAACTATAAAAAATCGCGGAACATACATGGGGTATTTTCGGATACCCCTAGGTATGAGGAATCAAATTTTTTTTATTGACATCACTGTTTGGACCATCCTGTAAAATAGGTCGAAAAGTATAGTTTTTAAAATAGCTCGTCGAGCTATTTCTCCTTTTTTCAGTATGAAGAATTTAGTTTTTGCGACATTGTGGGTATTGGCCCTGAGTAATTTTTTCACCACGTTGAATCCCTTTGGGGCAGCACTGAATACCTCATCCCAAGTATCGGCGGAGAAAACGAGAGTAGTGTCATCTGCATATGAGATCAATTCGCCACGGGGAGATGGAGGTTAGTGAAGTCGTTAATGTATACGAGAAATAGAGTCGGTCCCAAAATACTACCCTGTGGTACCCCATAGTCAACTACATGATCACTACTCGTGTGTTAACCTACTCGGACACACTGTTTTCGCTCTAAAAATAGCTAGATAGCTCTTAAAAAGATTCAGTTGCGTGCCTCTAATTCCTAATCCATCTAGTTTGTTTAAGAACAGAAATAGTCTCAAAACCTTTGCTTAAGTCGTACTTCCTCAGTACGTATACGCAGTAGGTATGCCACGGACCTTCAAAGGCCTTTTTGCGATGATTACTCTTTCAGAAACCGAATGACGAAACATCATCTGCCTAGCATTTTCCCAACTATGTTGGTATTGGCTTCCAGTTTAACAGAACAGAATACAGCTGAATACCAGTCTTGTACATGGATAAATTCTCTCACCTTTTTTCACTGCTGCCTTCTACGACAGGTTTCGCCTGATGGACCTTATCGCTCATCTTCTGTACAACACTCTCAATGTCCCGCATCCTGGTACCAATGGCGTCTACGAGAGCCTTAAGATTCGATGGCTTATCCAGTGTATCTTTCTTTGGAGGTGTTTGTACTGGTTCAGGTTTCGGTTCTGGGGGCTCTTGGGGTTGTGGTTCTGGAGGCTGGTAATTATTATTGTTCTCCTGGAAAATAACATTGAAGTTTTGAGAAACTGTCGCTTATGGAACTTAAATATAATCAGCCTATGAATTACCCACTACTGCAACTCAGGAGTCATCTCTGTGAGGAGAAGGGTTATGCTATTTGATAAAAAGTATGTCGCTCAGCGACTTGCCATAACGTTTTTTTAGTTAATTTTATGTTTCTTGTGTAGATGACAGCTAGGCAGGCAAAATACAGGGACATCGACGCACAAACTGCAACCATGAATTCAGTATGATCCCTAGAGCCCCGCGTAGCGTAGAAAATTTTCGTCGGTTAGGAAAAAAAGTGGAATACCTAGGCGGTCAAAATGTATGGAACAAATGGATGAAATGGAAAAATGTAAACTCATGTTCTGAATCTATGGTTGCGCGTCGATGTCCCTGCCACCTTGTAAGTATAAATGGTTATAATTACGCTGGCTCTAGCTTCTACGTCCGCAGTCTCCTTTGGTTCATTCCATTGGCTTTGAGGTATTTCAGTCCAAGAGGCTGGATTGTGTGTGTTCTATAACAAAGAAAACATAAACAAGTTAGCAAAGGAACATAAAAAAATAAATACTTAAAGATTACGCGTTACAAACACATGAATTTGGCCAAAAACCTTAATACTTAATCATCTTCAAAGTTATTACTGTGGTGACATCTATATCGCCACATGTGAATTGCATCATACTGACGTCGCGCAAAATTCTTCATCGCGCAAGCAGAGTTTACCGCGCAACTAGCGTATATACAACGTCCCGACATCAATCGTCGTGCAGTAGCCCACCAGACACAACACGCGTCCAGTCGGATGATCCTTCCTTTTCTATGGTTGATAAGTGAACTTTACACCCTGTTCCTCATACCTCTATATTATATTTGTCATTAGACTTTGCCTTTCTATTCGGTTTTAGTATCACGAATTTCTCAACAACAGTCAGGAGTCTAATATATCTACCCGGTTATAGCCCCCTATTATAAAATCTGGCGAAATGAGGATGTAGAGCTCACCTACATATACCCGGTAGGTATGCGGGGTATACAGAGGCCTAATGTTATGTTTTTCCAAAGGTACTTCTTGTTCTTCTTCTTCTTCAGCCTTTCGCCACCCAATGCTGAGTGTAGGCATCCTGCAATGCACGCCACTGTTCTCTATCTCTAGCCTTCCTAAGCCAGAGTCGTCCAGCAATCTAGACCAGGTCGTCGGTCCACCTCATCGGCTGTCTGCCCACACTTCTACTACCAGGTCTGGGTCTCCAGTCCAGCACTGTTCTACCCCATCTGCCATCTGTTCTACGCTAAAATACTGGTATTCAGCTGCATCCGATTAGACTGGAAGCCAACCCCAACATAGTTGGGAAAAAGTAGGCAGATGCTGACATTATTATGTAAATAGTACGTACATGGGACTTGTGCGGTGGTTTCTGGTTGGCTGCATTGTTGTTGTTGTTATTGTTGTTATCGAAGAATTTCTCATTCTCCTCCTCTAGTGCTTCTTGAGGCTAAAAATAATAAAAACATATAAACAATGATGCACATTATGTATCATTTTGAGAGAAAAGCAAAGATCGACTAGATTCTGTACTATTCTCGACCGCTGGAACAGCCATGCGTTAAAATATAATTAATTTAAATGAAATGAAATGTATAATTTTGCACGTCAATACATTGTTGATCAGTATCTTAAAACGAAGTGAGCTATAATCTACCACGCAGACCCAGTACGGGTTGGTAGATGTCACATGTCTTCGAAGTTTTGTTCTAGGTTCTAGGACATGCCGGTTTCCTCACGATGTTTTCCTTCAACGATTTGAGAGCAGTAGTGATGAAATTATTTACACAAACTAAAGTGCCTGTCTGGCTTCAAACCCAGTTGGACCGTTAATACTGGGCCACCACTGCACTGCTCAAGAGCAGCACAATTAACGCGCTGCGAAAAAACAATGTTGGGTGCTTATAGCCTGACCGTAGCGTTGTAAGCGCTACTCTCCCGCAGAAATATTTTCACGAGAAGGCCGCGCTTGTTGCGGTTAGTTCATACATTATACAGGACCTAGGAGGACCTATATGTAAATTATATCTATCCTGTATAAGGTCCTCTTAGGACGTATGTTATTACTTCCCAGAATTCGATTCTTATTAGCGACACTATCGAATGGTGTAATAATACATGTGTGTGTTTTTTTTTCAAAGCTTTTTTCAAAAACTCAATGATGCAGTTTTAGTTTTCATCAAAATCGAGCCCGGGACTCCTTTGGGGACTTTCCGCTATTCCTCATAGTTTCGGATCTGGCCATCCACGCCCACTAGAAAAATTCAGCCTGTATACACTTACTTTTTCAGTAGGAGTAGGTACCTCCTCCTCGTTCACGGGTTCAGCCTGTTTCTCTTTCTCTGCCTCCTCTTCGAAGTACTTGGCCGGAGGCTGCCCGCTTGATTTCCGCCGTCTGCTGCGCCTAGAAGCAACAAAAATCTAAATAGTTTTTTAAACTAGGCTGAAAATCAGCACAATTTGAACATCAAAATGACATAAGACAGTCCCCCGGCACGCCCGCCCTTCACCACTTCCTAGTGCTTTAGCTGGGAAGGAGTGGCGCAACAAACTGCCCAGCAGCACAGCTAAGGACTTACATACAAGGTGCAACGGAAATAACTAGAATACCTATTTTAAGGGGTCATTGTGCTCAACACTATGAACAATTTTTACTATAGAACCAAATATAAAATCGTAAAAAATAACCAGTTGCTCCATACAATCATTACACGGAACATTATCAGTACGGTTATGGAATGACTTGCTTGTGTCGGTAAGGCGTGCTCAATCTTTGTCCACTTTTAAAATTATGATAAAAAGGACTTCCTCTCTCCTTAATAGGTAGTATAATATACTTTATGTAAGTATGTATTTATTGTATTGTGTAAATGGTACACCACAGACTACCTACAGTATTTGTCTGTCCTTCCCCTTTTTAATCCATCCAAAGCTTGTCTTTAAAAGATCGCTCTTAGCGATAAGACCGCCCATTGTGTCACCCATTGTAAAGTTTCTATATTTATGTCTGTAATTTATATGGTGTACATAATAAAGAGTATTCTATTCTATGTTCGCATAACTCGACAAAATGTAGGGCAGTAGGAAACAGTCCAATCAGCTGATTTTCAGTGATCTACTGCCGCCATAGGGTGTGGCCTGCGGGCGACCGACGTGGGAAGTCTGACTCCTGAACAGAAAACGGCTTGAGACGGTGGCGCGCCATGTCTCACTGCGGGCCTCTCAAGACGGCGGCCGTAGAGTAACGGCCGCAGAGTCTGACGGGGTCCGCGTAAAAGATATCCAGGCTACTTGGACGGGAGCGTGACATATTGCATAAGTACTTCAGCACCCTGGTCAAAGGTAGTTGAAGAAGGCCGTGTAGTTTAAGTCAGTAAGAGTCTGACAGAACCTTCCACACTCAAAAGGCAATGGCACATTCAAATCAATGAAAGACATACCCAGTAAATGGTAGCTTTGTAATAGGTAAATAGTACTCACGTATGTGATATCTTATTGTGAGAAGACTCCTTTCCTTCATTTGTTGAAAGCGCGATCTGAAATCGAAAGCTTTTGTCAAAAATATAATTTTTAAGCCCCCAAAACATCTCATCAGCTTTATTACGTAAGCAATCGCTTTCGCATAGAAACTTCACTTGTTTATGTTCGTTGAACTGTCAAACTCTGAAACAATGCGGGCTATTGTAATTGTGTTACGTAATCAGGCTGTGATGGAAATTAATGTCACTGCAATCTAGAATTTATTAGATTTCCAGAAACTGAGTAAGATTTTCTATCAAAGTAAGTATAAATTTTAGTTATGATTGGTCTAAAGCAATATGATAATATTTTGGGATTTGTGAATGCCCATAAAATGGAATTTAGATCAATGTTAATATGACATTTTACAAACGACAGTAAAACCTATGTGTCTGGTCTTGAGGGTCAATCAGGCATTGCAATGAGTTTTACCAATATCCGATTCTGAATAATACAATATCGCAATTCGAGACTTGTTTTCGTGAGTACCTATAATAATTTTAACTATAGGTACTTATGTGCTTTTATCCAATCTGAATTCAAAAAAGGGCGGTACTTTTATTAGGGAGTATCAAGTTCACGCGCCCCCGCGCGTTATTTCTACATACAAATTAAATAAAAACGCGTTTCCGCGCGGAGCAATGTGCGCCGTTTCCCGCGCCCTGTCGTCGTCGCGTGGTAGTGTGAGATCTGCCTTATGCTTCGTACGCATAATGTGTCTTCATACAAACTTTACCACCCACTAAATATTGGTATTTCAAAAAATCCCGCCAACACTAAAGACACTCTAAGGTATATTTATGTAGATACATGTAGGTATATTATGTAGGTATATCTAAATCCTATGTTCTCTGTCAGTCAGTCATGGTAGATCCTGTTTTATAGTTATAAAATATTGCGTTTTCAGTGCGATCTCAGCGTAACTTAGCTCCGTTCAGAATAGAGTCGTCGACGGAGTTCCATCACGATTATTGATTACCACGATATCTGGGGGCGGCAGCGCAGCCTTAAGCACGGATTCAGGCGCTATTTCGTTGTAGTCTGTGGTGCCAGTAACTGGCTTCTTGCCTGATCGTAGCACCTTATCATGGCCGCCTTGATCTGATTCGTTATCTGACAGCTCGTACACTGGGCCTTGGTCGATGGTCCTAGAAGAATTAAGTATATTTAGTTTAAGATTACAAGAAAGGAAGTGCTTCAGGAACCCCACTATTTAAACTCTGTTGATTTTATGACGATTATTGAAACCTACACCAGACGGGCAATTGTCGTAATTTTAAGAACTGAATCTGTCAAAATTACCTCTATTTTTTTTCTACAGTTTTGATAAATTTTTGACATTTGTTTGTCGCCGAGATGAGAATGCAACTAGATTTTGAAGTTTTAAATTACGAGAATTGGCCTTCTGCACCCATGTTGTATACAAACACACTCGCAACGAGAGTCCCTGTCATTTTGAGGCTACAAAAAAAAGTCATTGCTTCATATGTTTGAAAATTTCGACTGCTCCTTTCGAGTGTGTTAGGTGGTACTTTTATATAATTATTGTGTAGGTTTATGGAGAGCTAATCACAGCAAAAAAATGCTTCCAGATTGTCAAGCTCAGTCAGCTCTTTCAGTCAGCCAATGACAGCCATTTACATGCGAGGCGGCAAGCCTCCTTGCTGGAATGCCGCCATGGGATCTGGAGGCGATAGTCCTCGCGCGCCTGTATGAGTGGCGCGCGGAGGCACTACGCCGGGGGGAAACTCCGCTTCCGCGGCAAATCGCGGCGGAGCGGACGGACCTCCGGCGCGATCTCATGGTGGCATGGAAAGAGCGACTTTCGCAACCCAGCGCAGGGCACGCCACGATAGTGGCGATAAGACCCCTCTTTGAGGAGTGGCTAGAGAGGCGTCACGGCGTTCTCACCTACCGCCTGACGCAGGTCCTCACCGGACACGGATGTTTCGGGAGGTACCTGCACATCATCAGGCGGGAGGAGACGCCCGGGTGTCACCATTGCGAGGATCGCCCAGAGGACACGGTGGAGCATACGGTGGAGGTCTGCCCCGCTTGGGCGGAGCACCGCCGTGTCCTCGTAGAGGCGATCGGCAATGGCGGCGACCTCTCGCGTCCGGCCCTGGTTCAAGCCATGGTCCGGGGCGAGAGGGAGTGGGAGGCAGTCACCTCCTTCTGCGAAGCAGTCATGCTAGCGAAGGAGGTGGCGGGACGGCTCAGGGAGAGAGCCTCACGCCTCAGCCGCCGCGGGAGACGCTACGGGCGTCGGGAGCCGCGTGACGACTCCCGGCCACCGTAGGCGCGGGCCTGCGGACGGAGAGTAATGGGTAGCTCTCCGTCCGATCAGGACCAGGCCCGTGCCGGACGGCGCGTATGTGTTCCACGCGCGCCTCAAAGAGATGTCAGCATTAAGGAAGGGGCCCGCCAGGGCCGAAGCCTGCCGGGGTAGCGGGATCGTCCGAAAGGGTTACCGCTGCCCCGGAACATAAAGGGCTAAGGAAGGAACACGGGTGGGTTTTAGTCAGTAAGAGTCTGACACTCCCTTCCGCTCCACCCAGAGCGGGAGGAGTCATTAGATGATTTCCCATTAAAAAAAAAAGAAAAAAAAAGCCATTTACATGAGTTTGTCAATATGTTGGATTTTTTTGTGTTGTGTCGTAATTCAGGAACTGGCTGTTAGGCGATTGGCACACTGCACCGCATTACGCAGCGGGACGCAGATAACTTGCGTGCGTGTACGTGTTTACATACAAATTCAATAAAAACGCGCTTCCGTGCGGGGAATTTGGCTCCGTTTCACGCACCCCACTGCGTAATGCGGTGCAGTGTGCCAATCGCCTTTAACTCGTTTGACAGCTAAAAAGTCCCTATCCTTATCTCACATTTTTCTATTGCTGTATCTTACTAAGAGCCTTAACAAGTGAGAGTTAATGAACAAGAGGATGAGTACCACTTACTTGGGAAGGAAAGAGGAGTCAGCTGGCGGCGGTTTCTTCATCTTGTACATGTGACTCCACGGCGCGGCGGGCAACACCTCCCAGGGCTGCCCCAGCACCCTGGTCCATACTTCACCCCGGACTACCACCAGACACCTAGGGGGGGGGGACATAACATAACATCACGTCTCTTTGATCGAAAAGGTTATAGGCAGAGGTGTAGGTATAATCCACCCACATTTGGCCAGCTATGTTCAAAGGAGCCTCTATTGGCACAATCAAGTACAGATCCAAACTTCGGGGTACTACAAGTATTTTACGCTTCCTGAAGTAAGTCAGCAAACTATTATATGGAAGCATTATATTTAAAACCAGTTTTTATGAAAATAAAGATATTCTATTTATTTATAATTATAGTACTTCAAGCACACACATGTACAGAGACAGACTTAATGCCATAGGCATTTTCTACTAGTCAACCTTTGGGTGATGCAGAGACAAACAGTGGTATGTGCAATCATGAAAATTGAGGAATAAATATTTTAAATATCTATATTCTATTCTGTAGCTACTGAGATTTTCCTAATGGAAAAACCCAGTGGCACTTTGCCCGACCTCAGAATCGAATCCAGGACCCCTCGTTTTGCGTAGACCATCTAAGTACGAATTAAGTATATGGGACATTGATAGCTCATGCCTTGGTAATAGTATCAGGCAGTCAGAAAGGTGGTAGCGAGTCTAGCGAGGCTGACTGCTTTGAATCTGACCGTTTGAAGTAAATAACAGAAGAAGAGGATCTCACCTAAGTCGCGTGCAACAGAAAGGAAACTGCATATTGGTATCTTCCACCACTTCTTCACACTCGATGGCAGACTCCGGAGCTTCTACCCGCTTACATCTTAGACAGAAATAAATAAACATTATGAGTACGTCTGCCAATCATGAAGCTTTTGGCGTCGTGTCATGAGACCCTGCCAAGTCTCAGGTTGGTCTCACAGCCCCGCTTCATTATCACCACCCTCATCACCATGTAGTCAAAAGACTTCCACTTCTAGACAAAGGCTTTTCCCGAGCAGGGCCCCAACGATCCATCTCGTGTTTCCCACATACAGCGAGGTGGTCAGTCCACCTTGTGTGGCCTACCCACGCTGCGTGTTTCAGTATGCGGTCGCTACTTCTGCCCCACAGGCTATCCGTTCTGTGATCAATGTTTCTCGCGCACTGGACCACTGCTAGATAAGTTAGGCAATTTTTGGTACCTAGTATCAAGAAATTTAATAATGTTTGGAGAAAAAAAAAGATGTTGGAAACATACCCGACTGTGTATATAGCAAGGTTCCGGCCTCCGGGCTGGCATCTATGCCTAGTGCAGGAGTAGGCATCTGCCCACTCTGTGTATGCTTGGTGCTTCTTCATGGTCCTGGGATCCGTGCAGTCTGAGGGCAAAGAGATGACGTCATAAAAAAAGGGTTTTTTAATACCTAGCTGATGAAACAAGCAACCACACCCAGTATTGAGTATGCTTGAGTCGAATGAGTGATGCTTGAGAGAATGTCGCTTGAGTTGGGAATCCCAACTCAAGCGACATGAAGAAGCCTCCTCGTGTAGCGCAGTTTGTTACGCCAGTTACTCAACTGAACCGAGCGCTCGGCCCATCCTGGACAGTCACACCCAAACACCTTATTTGACTGGCCAATTATTCCCTTGCGGTGGTAGAGCTAACGCCCGCCTGATTTGCGACCACCCTCCCACTGGAGTCCGGCGTCAAGCAGCGTGCTGTGTTTCGTCAATGCGTGGGGTTCCAGAGCCTTAGGCATATTCTGGGCACGCTCGTTCCATCATAGTCCTCATCCATCGCTTTCCATCAGGCGTGTTCGAGGTCAAGAGCAGGCCCATTCAGCAATAAAAAAAAAAAGAAAAGAATAAAAAGGCGAAAAAAAAGGCTGACCTTTTTGATATTTGGTAATCGCTGATGACAAATTTATAAAGGTACCTACGTAATAATGATGATACATAACAAACAAAATTGCGATTGCATTTTCTGTACCTATCTCATTACTTTTAAACTGGTCTTTTATATTTTTGATCTAAAATAGGTGATCAGCGTTTCCAAAAAAAAGGGCAAAAATACGTGCAGTGGACTGAAGTTTGCACTCAATAAAAACGCGTGATTCGCGCCAAAACAAGTGCGGGAAAAGTTTCTTGTTTATAAACAAAGCGCCTAATCAAGTGATTCGGCAAAACAACACGTTTGATTCGGTTTTTCTAACAGTAGGTACCTACTTCCTGTATTTATTATTAGTTTCCTTTGGCTTGCAAACCTTCGATCAAATTGCAAACAATCTGAACTTCAAAAGTGATCACCGAGTTTTTGTTGCTATGGAAGTTTCAGCTTTATAGTCATGTCACTTAAAATGAAAAGTATGATTAATCTCAATATAAATAAGCACCCAGGAGCAGGTGCAGTTTGACCTTTCAAAATTCAACATTATAATACAAATAAAAGCTCATTCAAAACCGCATCCTAATTTTATTGCATATTTCTTTTTGAATGAAAATCCTATTCGTTCTGCTGACAGTCCAAACCTTTGTATCATTTTTGTTGCCAAGCAGACAATTTTTTAAAACGTATTTTCAAATTGAACAGAATTGTTCTAAGAGTTTTAAATAATAATAAGGGTAGGTACTGTAGCACCCTCGAAATGACAATCTCTTTCATTATCCATTGCAAGCAATTTCGTTGTGTAGATGTCGCAGCCAACTGGTTTAATTAGCCGTTTAGTTAACCGCCTGGCCTTTTAACTAAACGGCGGCCGTTCAACTAACGGCCTGAATGATATTCAATATTATAGTTTAGGTTAGAACTGTAACTAATCACGCGCGAGCCGAAGTTAGTCGCAGTAACTAAGCTAGGGCACCCCGACTAAATGGGTTAGGTTAGGTTAGAACTGTGATCAACCGCGTGCAAGCCGAGAGAGCGAAGCGACGCGAGCACTACTTCTAAAGGCCAGGCGGTTAACTAAACGGCAAATTTAACCAGATGGCTGCGACATAGACATAAAAGGAATTGCCATTTCAAGTCAAGTCAAATGGAGGTCTATTAAATTTTAATAAAGATATAAAGAAGATATCTACATTCTGAATTGAAGTTCTCGTGTTGCCCTTTGTGCTTCCCGGCATGGCCAGAATTGTGAACTGCAAACAATATATCATATGCAAGTCAATTTATGATCATTAACATTCAATTCATGACAATAGGGGGCCTATTGTCAACCACTTTCAAGTGGTCGCACGCACAGACATCTAGGTATGTCTGTGGTCGCACGTCACATATGACATATGAATTAGAAAGATTCCGAAATCTTGATAAGGATGAGAGCAAATCATTAAAGTCAGCATCAGAGAACTTTACAGCACAAATTGAAGGCCGTGGTTCAGCAAAACTTAACATCAAAGGTGCAACAGTTTTATTTAAACAGAAAAACGGAACTGTAAAGTGTAATGGTCAAATACTGTTAGAGCAGAAAGAAATGAAGACGCTTACAAGAAAAAGCTAGACTCTGCGAAGCAAATAAAAAGCAGCAACGGCATAGAAAACTAGCTCATCTCAATGAGGGGCAAATGCGAATAGCTCTAGATAAAAAGAAAATGGAAGGATTGGAATTCAATAAAAATGACACAGTTAAATTTAAGGCTGTAGAGTGTGTGCTAAAGGCAAAGCAACAAAATTACCATTTACTGCACCCAAAAAAGAAGAAAGAACAAATGAAAAATTACAAATAGTGTATACAGATGTATGTGGTCCCATGATACAACAATCGAAAGCGGGTTCCAAATATTTCATCAAATTTACTGGTGATTATTCAAGATAAACAAGAGTAGGTATATACAATGAAAACTAAGGATGAAGCCCTATCAAAATTTAAAGAATTTAAAAACGAGCAGAAAGGTTTACCAAACAAAAGATAGTTTGCTAACAACGTGACAACGGGACGGAATACATAAACCATGAATTCGACAAATACATAAAAGAAGGCTATCTGCACCATATACACCAGAACAAAATGGGTTCGCAGAGAGAAAAAATAGAACATTACTTGATAAAGCTAGATGCATGTTAATTGACGCTAATATGAAAGAAGTTTTCTGGACCGAAGCCATTACAGCTAACTTACTTGGCAAACCGTAGTCCTTGCAACAGTATTAATAATGAGACTCGATTTGAAAAATGGGTGAATAGAGTTCCATCTGAAAGGCATTTCCACATTTTCGGGACTAAGGCGTTCGTTCTAAAAAAGGGAAAACGAAACGAAAAATTTGAAGCCGGATCGACTGCTGGTATATTTATAGGGTATTCGGAAAATCACAAAGCGTACCGCATCTTTAATCCAAAATCAGACAAAGTGATAATAAGTAGAGATGTCAAAGTACTGGATAAAATGTTGTACAAAAATGAGACAAAAGTAGATCAAAAAGGAGATGTAGTTGATAAAAATGACATAAGAACAGAAGTTGTACTTTTCCAGAAGAAGAAAATAAAGACTAGAATGGACATGACATTAATGAATCAGACAAAGCACTAGACGTTAATTATATATTTGTTGATGCAACTACAGAAACAGACAATGAAGACAGGCAAGAAATGTATACAGATAATGAAATTGAAGCGACTATTTCAAATAATGAAAAGCGACAGAGAAAACCACCAGTTTGGCAGAAGGATTATGAGAAGGATGCTGAACAATTATTCCCCTGTGATATAGATGAGAATAGTGATGAATGGGACGCAATAATAAATGAAATTGAGAATTGCAGGCGTGATGTTGTTATGTTACTTCCAAGTCAACAGATTTTAAAGTAATAAAAAATATCTCACGTTGATTCTTGTAAGTCTCTTTATTTTCCGACGTGGAACTAGCAGAGGCCGCGGCCAGAAGGCCCAGAATTGTTATTAACATGTTAGAACCGGCACATGGACTGTGCACCAAATGCGATGTTGTTTAATGACCGACTGTTTGTAACTGCTATGCTTTGGACGCCGTACAGTGAGGCAGATATGGGTAAAAGGAAAAAAAGTAAAATTGTACTGTTTCGACCTTTTTCTGATCCGTTATTGGATTAACGTGAGCGGTTTTTTGTACTTAGATAATGTTTTATGGGTCAATTAATTGATGGAGGAGTGGACTGTTAGTGACAACGGTAAAAAATATCAATAAGTAGACTCCGGTCTAGCGGAGTTTTCAAAAAACTTCTTTTTACAAAAAAAAGCCACCGTCTTCCAAAAAAAAACACTACTTACTAAGTGAAAAATAACTTTAATTTCGGAAGTCGGTGTCGTTAATTCCGCATTTTCGTTTTATGCCACCGACTTCCGAAATTAAAGTTTTCGTTTATCACCAGTGAATCTTTATTCTATAATCTGAGAGTGAAAGGATGTTATTTAAGTCTAAATGGAAAAAATAGGTACCTACAATACATATGTTTTCCTTCACCGTTTTGAGAGCAGCAGTGGTGATGAAATTATTTACACATAGTAAGTGTCCACACACATTATGCCGAAGTGCCGAAGGTACGCGGCCGAAGTTCCGCGGCTGATTTTACGTTCCGACTTATTCGGCTGATATGACACACCAACACCATAGTGCCGAGCTTACGCGGCAGAAATTCAGTTGCGCAACTTTGTGTGTACAACGGGCGGGGCGCGGGCATGCCTGCCTCCCGCTGCTCCCCACCCCACCCCGGATCTTCTTCGGCAATCGAACCGAACTTCGGTCGCGTATAATGTGTGCTATAGAGAATACGTTGCCGCCGAATTGCCGCTGAACTTACGCCCGACCGAAGTTCGGCTGTACGCTATAACGCAACATAATATCGGCATAATGTGTCAGTAATGTCAAATAGCATTGCAGGCGTAATCATGCCGAACTTCGGTCGCGTACCTTCGGCATAGTGGTGTGTTTCCACACTAAAGCGCCTGCCTGAGTTCGAACCCATGACCTCCACGTCGTAAGTCAGGGCCGTTAGCACTGGGCCACTACTGCTCACTGTATTTGTGTGCATCAAGATCAGAATATGAGTATAACATGATTGAACCTAGATTAAATTCACCATGTTCTACCACGATCTTAAAAACGTGGTGAGGAGTAGTATATAAATAGAAAAACAATATTTTTCTTTGCCTACCCGTTTATCAGTTTTGATGTTGACTGTACTTCGTTTTGAGAACAATACAAATGTTTTGTATTTAAGTTTACGAGAGAGCGGGCATCCGGTTCTTTTTCTTCTAAAACGTGGGAAAAAAACCAACCACTAGCCTAGAAGTTAGATGCGTGTGAAAACCTCGTGAAAAACATAGTCAGTCATATAGAAAGAAAATACTTTTTAACCGACTTTCTCAGTTCGTCGGAATCTTATTTTCTTTTTTTTTTGTGTATGTTCCCCGATTACTCAACGACGGCCGGACAGATTTCAAAAATTCTTTTTTTTTGTTTGAAAGGGTATATTGTCTAGGTGGTCTCATTGTCATCAGGACAGGATCTGATAGTGGGATCCTGGAGAAAATGAAGGAACTCTTCAAATATTATAGGCACCTATAGCGATTTGGGCATTTTTTATAGTAACTCCTGCATTTGCTCTCGGAAAGCACCTTTTAGTGAAGTGGAAATGATGATGAAGACCACAGATGGCCACCGGAACTATTCAATAATAAGTATTTCACGGGTTGCAATTCGATTACTTTAATATGGTTGCTAAGTAATTTATGCTCGTCACAATGTGAATGGTGAAATGGAGCTGATGGTGGAATACCAAGAGAACTCCTCAACAATTAACGTCACTGCATCGGGAAAACCAATATTTTGTAAAAGGCGATGAGCAAGTTGACATTAAGCTTTTTGGCCATAACCGCCAGTGAGTATCTACGAGCTCGCGACTAGTTCCACCTTAAGTTTGGTAATTCTTCGGGCGGTTAGCTTGGATCTCCTACGGATCTCTTCAACTACGGACATTATCTTTCATACGGATAGTAAAATAAAACCAGTAAATTCTCAACATTAATTTATTTACACTAACAACTAATAATAACTCTTATACCTTAATTATTACAAATAACAGAAATGCATTGTTTTATTAATACATAGAATTTTATGAGATTACGGAAGTTTTTTAAACGTTCCTACTCAAACCTTGAATTTTCGGATGTGTGCTTATAATAATCTAAAACTGAGCAATCACACAACAAAAATAATAAAGGTACACTTCCGAAGACGACGGCAGACGGCATTGCGGTTAACCGCAAGCGACGGTGCCGCTGCGGATTTAATTCCGAACGCGACAACACAACTTCGACGGCAGCGACACTACTCTTCTACAGTTTAGCGAAACACGCACTACTGCCGCCACTACTGGTATATTGTCTGTAGTCGCAACTCGACCGCAGCAGCAAGCCTACGGAAGTGTTTTCATACAAATCTTTAGTCACTGCGGATGTGTGGTACAGCCGCTACCGCCTGCCGGCCGTTGCCTTCGGAATTGTACGTTTTAATTGACAAAAAAAAAAACATGAAAACAAACTTTTATTAAAATGCCGCAAGTCATCATTAAGCAACCCAAGGCCACAATACTCATGGATGCGTGGCTCAAGCGTGCGTAACCTCTCCGTACACATACTACACAACAGTGGAATTACGCCTTTATGATAACGTTTTTCTATCAACGTATTTACTGAAATTTTAAGACGATTCCAGTAACCGATGAAGAGTTTCTTCATGTGGAGACGATCCTGGCTGCAGCATCAGGTCATGTCTACTATATAAATGTATTGTCATCGGAACGGAACAACTATACAAAGTTTCAACTTTATATGTCAAGAGAAAGATGGCTTAAATTGGATTGCAAGATTTGACCCTAAAATAATAAAAGCTTGGAATCTGTCTTGGTGTTCTGGCGGAGAACTAAAGCTGTCAACATAGCTCGCAGAATTAGCAAGCTCAAGTGGCAATGGGCCGGCCATATTAGCCGTAGAACCGATGACCGTTGAGGTAGACGTGTTCTTGAGTGGAGACCGCGAATCGGAAAACGTAAGGTAGGACGCCCTCAGGCTAGGTGGAGCGACGATCTTCACAGGGTGGCTGGTAGCAGCTGGATGAGAGTTGCTGAAAAGCGAGCTGAATGTCGTGCAATAGGAGAGGCCTATGTCCAGCAGTGGACTACTTTAGACTGATGAAGTATATGGGTAATATGGTATGTATTTAGAGCAGCCAAAAAATTAAAGTACCTAGTCTATTGTCTTAAAAAACTAAAATATTATGTTTTTAAATTATTTCTAAAATTCTGTAATACCATAATTTTATCATCTGTACAAACAACGACGAACGCAAAAAAAAATCCTTTGGAATTACGTATACATTAATATTGGAGTTGGATGTGCCCCCTACTACATGGGGCATAGGATACACCCTTGCCTATCCCTTGGATACAGGCGTGATGCTACGTAGAGAGGCGAATATAAAAATGGATGTCAGTTTCCATGAATGGTTTTCTTTAGTGGGTAGATGAATATTATAAAGGTGAAAGTGCGAGTATTTGAAAAATAAAAAATTAAAAAAATATATACGCGTCGACTTGAGAACCTCCTCCGTTTTTTCGTCGGTTAAAAATAGTGGCAGTAGTGTAGGGAAAAACTAAGAATTGTACTTTTTTCTTGTCGGTTAGATCTAGCATAAGGGATGGTTTACAACAAACATAACGCTCTGAAAGTGAGCTAGCGTTAGTCGGAACAGACAGAGCAGCGAAATTCTCGATACCGCAGGGATTTATCTCTTGCAGACTATTTTGAACTTTATTTTAGTTGTAATTTAGTTCACTATCTATTTATCAAAGAAAAACTGCTCAGGTATGCTATTGTGTTTTGTGGTTTTTCATACATTTCAACTTTTCATTCACACAAAAATCATAATACGATTAAACCTTCCATGTGAGCTAAACCATATCTAAATTGTAACAAAATGGAGAAGAATGATAAAATATTTGACTTCTCTTTTTTAGCATATAATCGCCTGTGATGTTGTCTTCATAAATCATATTTGCTGTAAAATCCTTTATGGTTTGTTCTCAATGACCAGTTTGTCAGTCCGGTATAAATCTCCTACTATAATCTGAAAAAAAAAAAACAAGATTTTGAAAATAAGTACGTAATAAATTCAGAAGTGTCATGGCACTCGGCAAGTCGGCAATAGCTTTCTATCATTAAAATCATTTTTGTAATCGAATCAGTTATTCAAGAGATTACCTCTTACAAACAATTTTACTTCTAATATTCATAATCTGGCCATAATGTTCCCACTGCTGGGACACAAGCCTCCTCTCTTCGAGAGGGAGTGGGCTATAATCTACCACGCGGGCCTAGTGCGGGTTGTTAGATGTCACATGTCTTCGAATTATTGGTTCTAGGAAATGCCTGTTTCCGCACGATTTTTTCCTTCTTCGTTTTGAGAGCAGTGTCGATGAAATAATTTACATAAAATAAAGCGCCTGCCTTGGTTCGAACCCCCGACCTACAACTCGTAAGTCGGGGTCGATACCGCTCGGCCACTGCTCTTTATAAGAGCCTCCTGACCGGTTTCGGTCACGGTGGCCAATATCAATGGAGATTAGCCAGGTATGCAGGAGATATTATAGTGCACACGTGTGTGCGAAAACATAGGTGCACTCTCTGTTCCTTTATTCTCATAGTCCAATGGGATGGCAATCCGACATGACCGGGGAGAGATCACGCGCAGGGCCAACGGAACAGCTATACATGCTCTCCTAGGCACAGGGGTATTAAATCGCCAACTTCCAAACTCTGGACTGTTACTAAGAAATTCCTAATTGAAAACCCAATAACACTTGTTGAGAGGGTGGGCTTTTTTAGTCCGACCTGGGAATTGAACCCAGAAGTCCATGATCAGCACTCGCTCTTGCAACAAGACCAACAAGGCAGTTACGACTCTTTATAATATTAGTTCAAATTATATGTATACCTGTCTCCTTATAATAGTAAGGTTTTCCAAAGCAAAGTCATATTGTTGCTTGATTTGTTTTGAATCGGTCAGCATCCTGTTGTCTCTGAATCCATCTTTTACTCTTCTAATTGCATAGGCCCTGAAAATTATAGAAGAAATATAATTAGTAGTTATTATAATGACTATGATTATTATGAGTAGTAATAGTTAGTGATAGTTCAGGGGCTTGTGGCTAAGTATTAACAGCTGCACAGGTTATTGTCCATGTACATATCGAGAACCCTCTGTGCTTCGGAAAGAACATTAAGCAGTTGATCACGACAGTCATTTGTAGATCTTTGACAGTTGTCATCTTTTTACAGAACCAATTTACTTCCTGTTTGATAGTAGGTACCTCTAAGTATTCATGTATTTCAGTTTTTAGTAAATAAAGATGCACTGCGTTTTACCCCCTTACTCCTTTTATGCATCTGATCCTAAGGTATCTTGCAGCAAACGTGTTCAGATACCTACGAGACGCTAAGAACCGGGTACAAGAGTACGATACAAGTACTCAAAACTTGCAGCTTGTGGTCTCTGTGCCGTTGTTTGTATTTTTTGCCAATAAAAACATGACGACATTGATGTATTAAAATTATTTTATATATCAATGCTTGCTGATGAAATATCTGGTCGTGTAAGTGACTGTATATGTGTAAAGATATTTGAATATTGAATCGCGTGTTGTTATTCACGTTTATCTAGTAACTTATTGACTACTTCGGTAACCCGTTTTATTTTTTTGTGCTAATAGAGGTTATGTAATTTGAATTAATTCTAAGAGTTTACCTGAAGTTATAATTGGAAAACTTGTCAGCTTCCCTCAAGAGTAGCTTGTACATTGATAGAATTTGCCGTCTTGTCACTCCTGAAGACATTATTAATATATGTTTCTTACTCTATTTCACAAGGAATTTTCACCGAAACGAATGAATTTGTAAATAATTAAATATGATCACGTTAGTCGTTACGTTTGACTCATAGAAATTCCTGAAATTGTTTGCTTAAATATCTTGATAATACTATTGCGTAGCAATATACCCCTTTTAACTTAAATTTAGTTTATTATTGTTTAACAATTCAATCATATTCATTTTATTTATCACCTCCTAAAGTACAAAAATAAAAGAAAAAAATGTTATGATTTTGTGAAATGCTTGTAATGAAACGAAATTATTTCAGTGAGTTGCCAGGTAATTAATTTTAGTACCATGGTAATTAACACCAATCTTTCAGTCGTATTCTAGGAGAAAAAAAAGACGAAAAGAGAAGAATAAAATTATGAAATAAATCCCACAAAATAACAACAGCTATATTGAAGAAGCCCTACATTCACTGACGGACTAAGACGAAGCCCTTGCGGCCCTGAAATCTTGAGAAGTACTCAAGTCTCAAACTATTTTGCATAAATAAGTCTCAAAGTAACTCGATACTTAAATCAAGTCCACTCCTCCCGCTCTTGTCATTCACACACATTCCCTTTACTGTCAGGGTCAAGTTTTTCTACATAGTGCGCAAGTCGATAAAATCACTCCTATTTTTGTATGCTAAGAAAACCATAGATACACAAGGTGGTGTGCTAAAATTTCAAGCTCGCTTCTCTCCCTCTAGCAACCTACATTCTCTTCATTCTCATGATTTCCTAATTGAGAATTACGAGACGAGCTGAAGGCACAATACTTACTTATATATGAATTTGTGCGGAGTAGGTACAACTAAAACGTGAAACATAAAAACTTGTATCCAAAAAAAATACAATCGTGTTTTTTTTTCGAAGACGGTCATCTGCCTAGCTTCTCCCAACTATGTTGGGGTCAGCTTCCAGTCTAACCGGATGCAGCTGCGATAAATCAACTGACGACTGAGGGAAACTGACCAGTGATACGCGGACTCTTCAAGATACCTGACCTTTCTTTCATTTTCGGTTTCTGCAAAATGTTACTAGAAATTCCTACATACTGAGAAGACTAGAGGGGGGGGGGGATTTTGTTTTACACCCCGGGCCCCGGACGGTCTTAGCCATTGCTTACATTTAAAATGGTAAAAGTAAATAATACACTATTTATTCTATTTCTATTAAGAGTAAACTAGTCGCGAGCTCGAACTCACTGGTGGTCATGGGCAAAAAGCACGCTGTCTCACCTGGCTTCGTGTCTGACAGAGCTAGTATCAGTGATGAGCAGTTAGACACTAGTCTACAGCTACACGCACAACGTCTAGTTCTCACGCACAGAAACACCGTTCCGAACTGATAGACGCGTAAAAAAATTCGAAACGTGCTTTGGAAAATCGAGTTTTAGGAAAAAACCACTGCATAAATCAATTATAAATAAAGTTTATTGAACTCTTCGATAACTGAGCTTTGTCGGTACGGGCTTGGTTTTGATGATTTTAGACCTCTTTTATCACTTATTTACACCCAAAGTTACGTTAAAAATAGCAAGAAAAACGAATCTTTGTTGGCTCATAATTTTTTAACGGCTTGTTATTTTACGATTCTGTTTCCGTACATACACAATCAATAATAAGAAAAAACGATATCATGTTTAACTTTGGATGTACAGACGCCAGCACATCAACCTACACCTAACTGTCAAATTTTCCCAATCAACATTGAACCTTATGTTTTAGGGATAAAGTTGAAAATCTATTACAGAAATCTGACAGATTGTAGTAGGTTGATGTGCTGGCGTCTGTACATACCTTTGATTATATAATGTCTAGATAGAGCATCAATTGCGCGCAAACGTGTCAAAAAATACCAGCCAACTGTTGGACTGTAAGTACTTACCCGCCGATTAGTGCCGATCGTACCGCTTTGGTGTCACTACGTATTACGCGCGCTAAGTAATAAACAAATAACAGCGATAAAATGACGGTATGTGCTATTAAACTGTGCCGAAATTATAAAGGAAGGGTAAAAAACACCAAACACATCACATATCATCAGTAAGTAACCAAAAAAACTACGTATTTGTTTTTTGTTTTTATATTTACCAAATTACGCCATATTACGCCATATTTTATCAGTGTTGCCAGTTTCTTTTTCCATTCTCCCAACTTAACGTCCTTTTTTTGTGGGTATATTCGTTGCTTTATGGTTACGTTTATATTATTTAGTTGATGTACTTTTATTATTCGATTTCAAAAATGGTGAAGTTTTTCAATTCGTCTGTACTTTTTTATAATAATATAATGTTCGCGTATAACTTTTTTGTTTATGAGCCCATTTTAATGATTATTGTTGCATTGGGTCCAATAAACTGATTTCAAAGGTGCCAAGAGTAATTTTAATAAGATTAATTTATTCCATTCGTATTATCTGTGATCTTTCATTTGAAATTTCCAAATACAAACTGCCTAAAAAGTTAAATATTCTAATTGAATTAACTTAGCTGATTTAATATAACACAACATTCACACATACACAACTCTAATTCAATTAAATAGTGTTTTTTATTTATAAATACAAGTAAATAAAGACACTACTAAAACTGAATAATACTACAAACATACACCTAAAACTTACTTATATTATTTGTATAGTCAATTTTTTTAATGTGATTTATGGGAGAATTGTAGTAGCTGGTATCATTATTCACGCACACAGAGACATAGATGCACAGTGTAAAACACCGCCCGCACGCACACATGTTTGAAATTGTTGCCTCGTTTTCTTTGTTTTGATTGTAGGGCGACGCTCTATCTAGACATTATATAATCAAAGGTACATACATACAATGTCAAACAGTGGAGTAATACTCTCCCGAAATTTGTATGGAAAAAATATCGACTAGTGGTACCTTAAGGGACATTCATCAGTCATGGTATCACTTCTGTACTTACACTTAATTCGCATTCGCAAGATGTTGAATTTGGATGTGAATGTTATGTGCCAAGTTTCTACTATGTCGTAAAAACATTGACAAGCAATTTGTTGCAAAATCCGTCGTCAAAGTTTGGCAACATTCGAGTTTTTTACAAATGGCTGCTGCAGCTGAATCAAACTTAATGTGATAGTCTGTTTTCATTGTAAAATAATAATTAAATTAATTGTTAATAGTGTTAGTGTTTGAAAATACTAGCATAACCTTTAATTGTGTGAATCTCGTTACTTCTAGTGCCTAGTGGCTATTAAACGGTGAGTAATTTGAAGAAACAAGACATTTCTTGCGATTTTGTTTATTTATATTTCAAATTTTCGTCTATATTGGGACTGCACGACGTCCTAGATTTCTGGAAGGATTGCTAATATAATTATTAAGTTAAACCTACTATGTTACTTTACGTCATTATGAAAGTTCGTCACATCGAGGTTAAATATGTCATTAATAAATCATAATATTTGTATGTGTACTAATCTTACGCTTTACAATGTATTTTTTTCACGAAGTCATGTGATATTACGTCTTTAAAAAATTCTATAACATTCCGTACTTAATCAAGCAACAATATTGACCTCTGTATTCGTTATCCATTTGAAACAAATCGGTCACTTTTGTTAAATCATAATTTTTTGTGTATTTTTCCACTAAAACTATATTATTTCTAATACTGTGATAAATTACATGAAATTAGGTTTCGCATATAAAGAGTTACACACTTAAAGAAGGGTATGATCATAATTTACAAGCTCATTTGTAATTCTAATAGGATTTCATTCAATTTAGGAAGCAGAGCCTACAATATGTTTTATTCATAAGTTTGCAATAATTTATGTACCTTGAAGGACCATTGTCATCGCAATAATTATATGTTTAGTAAACTATAAAAAAGTAGACATAATTGGTCTGAGATAACAATAAGGTTTCTTTATGAAATTATATTTCTCAGAACTGTCTGAAGGAAAAAATATTACTGTGTAATGAAAATCATCTACTCTGCTGTAGTAAACAATACTTAAGTTATGAAAGAGCGGAGTCTCCTAACACAGGCTTATCTGCTTAAAAGGAGGCTCCTATAACTAGTTGTTAGTTGTACCTGTTAACCCCTCAAGGGTCAAGTGTACATCTAGTATACATCTAGTGTACATAAGAGGAATTGCTCGAAACGTCAACGGTACACCAGTAACGGTATTATATAATAAACACCTGTATGTAACCCATGTATCACAAATAAACAATTTGATTTGACACCAAGTGTATAGAACAGTGTCATTGTTAAAACAATGACTTCACTGCGACTTGGGAAATGGCTAGGCAGATGATGTTGATACACAGTTACAGGCTATGACAAGGCTAAAACTGAAGAGTACATGACAGATTAACAGATGAAGAATTTTGGCAAGTTTCTTTTTTCAAAATTGGCCCAGCCGAGTGAGTGTGAAGAAGTAACAAACATAAACACACACACACAAACTTTCGCCTTTATAATATTAGTGTGATGTGAAAGTTTGTGTTTGATAGATAGATAGGTAAATCGTTTATTTGGTGCACAAAGCGTAGCACAGCATACAAAAGCACGATTATGTAATAACTAATTACATGAACGTTAGGTTTGGATGTTTGTTACTCAATCACGCAAAAACGGCTGAACGATTTGTTTATAGCTTGTATTAACACATAGGATACTTTTTATCCTGGTACTACGTTCCTGTGGGATAGGTTTCGATCTCCACACGGGCGAAGTCGCGGGCAGAACCTAGTGTTTTATAAAACTTGAGTTACTTATGTAAATGTTAAAACTGCTCACAATTTTATGTAAGTAAATGTTTTCTGACTCATTAAATTACTGATAATATTTTAAACTAAAAATACTTGAGCGAAACCCGCGCGGTATGCACTTCTACCCACAGCGGCAGTGAATACCGCTTAGGTTTGAATAGGCCTTAAGACTGGTTGACAGACTTTCGGTCTTCTGACTACCTGTAACGACTGTCAAAGATCTACGGATGACAGCCGGGACTAACGGGTTAACTGAAAATGGAAGGTGGGTCTCGGTATGTACGTAATGGATGGTCACCCATCATCGGAACGACTTCTGCAAGCTTAGCGTAGCGACCCTGGGGACTGTCATTATTTAGCTACAAGACTTACGTATGTACCCTTACGGCCATAATATGAAGAGTATTCGAACAATGTGTGAAAACATTAAAATAATATAACCTTCATGCTGCAATAGTCTATTTTAAGTGCGGTATTAGCAATGGGTGCATGACGCATCCTGCATCCCACATTTAGTTAGTGTAGGTACATATTTTATTTCTTTCAAGATAAATGTGTGTCATTCGTGGATCTTTGACAGTCGTTACGGGTGGTCAGAAGCCCGAGTCTGACAACCAGTCTTACCAAGTGGTATCGTATTACCCAGTAACTGGGTTGTGGAGGTCAGATAGGCAGTCGCTCCATGTAAAATACTGGTATTCAGCTGCATCCGGTTAGACTGGAAGGCGACCCCAATATAGTTGGGAAAAGGCAGGCAGATGATGATAAATGTGACTGTCTCGTTGGTCAAGCCACTGCTGACTGCTGAGCAAGATATCTATAGTAAAAGTGCGCAGTGCTGCACACACCCACCTTATTTCATGTTAAACAAATAACAACTTTATTTCAATGACAATTAAATTTATTTCAGAGTGACTAGCACTATTAAAAAAGTTGTAGTACTCTATAAGTACCAAATTTCATCTAAATCGGTTCAGCGGTTTAAGCGTGAAGAGGTAACAGACAGACAGACACACTTTCGCATTTATGATATTAGTATAGTATGGATTAGTATTTGGGCCCACAATTTGTCCGGCATGCGGCAGACATGTCCTGCCCAGTCCCATTTAAGTTGAGCAGCCTTTTGAGCCACGTTAACTATTTTTGTTGTGTGCCTGTGCCCTGAGACAGTGAGGCGGGGTCGCGGCAGACCACGTAGGAGATCGCGGGACGAGCTGGATAGGTTCCGTCAACATTGGAAGGAGGACGCGCGGGCGAAAGATGGAAGGAGTGGAGGGAGGCCTTTGCCCAAAAGTGGGACAGTGCAGGCTAGAAAAAAAAAAAAGGATTAGTATGGATGTGTTATTAATATGTTGTTTTTGTCCACAGTTAAATCTATGGATGGCGATAAACATTGGTATGACGATGACCGCCTGTACCCCTCTGTCTCGAACAGTGATGACAGCCCCATACTCTCGCACAGGTAAGGCATTTAACTTACCTTTTGATAGGCCAGGACCGTCACACAGTGGGTGTCAGAAGACGGGCGTCGTCACCAAGGCTGGCCTGAGGCCGTTTGTCCATCGTTCACGTCAACGAGAATGAGATAACAGCGCCGAAGTAGCGGTACCTACATACTATAGTCCGGCGTTTCTAAATTTGCCAAAGATGTAAACAACAATGGCCGCTCGAAATTGAATAAAATCGATATACAAGAACATTTATTTTAAGTAATGTTTGTTTTCGTCTAGTTAGCTCGGAGATTTAGACGAAATTATTATAATTTAGAAAGAAAACAGGCGAGAGCGTTTCTATGGAGAAACGACCACCCGCATTTCCTCATTGTCATATTGTAGTCTCTATCTTGTAGTCAAACACCAGAGGGGCAATTCTCGTAATTTTAAGAAAGTTCGCAGTCTGATATTAGGTTACTATTTGGAACCGATCTGCCAACTGCAACTGTCGACAGCACGTGCAGCGACTGCATGCAATCGGCCGCAGCTGCACTACTGATTTGAATGTATTTATATGAAGAAGCTGCACGTGCTGTCGGCAGCTGCAGTTGGCAGCTCGGTTCCAAATAGTACCTTTAGTCTCAATCTGTCAAAAATACCTCTAATTTCCCTACATTTTTTAAAAGTTTTTTACATTAAATTGTCACTTAGATGATATTGCGACTAGATTTTAAACGCTTTTAATTACGGGAATAAAATTGGCCTTCAGTAGTTTTAACTTATGGTGGTAATAGTCGTACTTCCTTTCGCACTCGTTTGTTTACCAAATGTAGCCTGTAAAATATTTTTGATTCACCTGTTTATGCCTTGGCAATCCCGTTATAGGATAACATAAATATATACGTAAAGTAACACTTTCTTGTTACTAACGCTTCGTTTTCTTAGTCAGTGTGGAATTTGTTAACTAAACAAATAAAAAAGTTTTTCGGCACGACGACATTGAGGCAGGCCATGGCGAAGATGGCGATGGCAGGACGAGCTTGACTCCCGCGGAAAGGACCGGCGGGCACTCGCAAAAGACAAGTGTGTGGGAAAGGGAGAGGGTGGCCTTTGCCCTGCAGTGGGGCAATATGGCCTAATTGCGTAACAAACTATCAATCTCAATCTGAAGGATATTGCTGATCCATTGTTTCAAATGTTCGAAAAAATTTCTGCTCCACAACGTACCTAAGTAACGCAATGAATGTTGTTGAACTGTCAAAATGAAACACATTGCTACTGATAGTGTTTTACGCAATTACCCATGCGCAACGCATGCTAGTTAGAAGAGTTCCGTACCATCGAAACTATTACGGTCTTATTACAAAATAAGGTTTAGGGCCAGGGCAGGCAGGACTAAGCGCAGCATAGTTTCACTGTCAAACATGATCTGCCTAGCCTTTTCCCAACTAAGTTGGGGTCGGCTTCCAGTCTAACCGGATGCAGCTGAATATCAGTATTTTACATGGAACGACTGCTTATCTGACCTCCACAACCCAATTACTGGGTAACACGATATCACTTGGTAAAACTGGTTGTCTTGCCAGACTTGGGCTTCTGACTGTTGTGGATTGTCTATGTTTATAATGACATTAAAACAGTTGTCATCCAGACTTATATTTCATTACACTACATGGTGACAGCGGTGAAAATTTATTCGATTTAAATGGTTTAAGTAGGTTATAAGGCACGTTGTGGACTGTAAAATATGTCAGGAAACAGCAAACAAACCGTGTAGGGAACCTATGATTCCGGTAGATATACCAGAATTGCCAGGGAATAAAATTGGAACAGATATATTTGAGTATGGAAAGCAAAGTTATTTAATATTAATTGATTATTATTCTGGTTTTATTGAGGTCGCATATTTGAGAGACACTACGTCAAAATCAGTAATATGTATTATGAAAGAAAATTTTGCACGGTATGGTATACCGGATACGGTTATCAGTGACAATGGTCCACAATATTCATGTCGTAATTTTAGGAATTTTTCTTTAGAATGGGGTTTTGAACACGTCACTTCATCTCCGTATTATGCTCAATCTAATGGCAAGAGTGAAAGAGCAGTTCAAACCATTAAAAATATATTGAAAAAATCAGTAGATAGTAAATCTGATTTTTATTTAAATTTGCTAAGTTACAGGAATACACCGCGGGAAAATTTGAATTCTCCTGCACAGTTAATGATGGGCCGGCGTTTAAATTGTAGACTACCAGTCCATCAAGATTTATTAAAACAAAGTAATTGTGACAACTTACAACATAAAAAAATGTTGGAAAAACAAATAAAAACTAAAAGTTTCTATGATCAGCATTGTAAACTGCTACCTGAATTGAATGTGGGCGACGAAGTTATAATGTTAGGAAATACAAATAAAAGAAGTCGTGGCAAAATATTGGGGAAAGCATCGACTCCACGTTAGTGTCCGACCGAAGGTGCAATTCTGGCCGAAGCCGAAGCCGATTAATCGGTATTCACCAAAACCTTCGGCCGAAGCCGAAGCCGAAGCCGAAGGTGTCATTGACCTTGAGAAATACGATAGTTACTTTGATCTCAGAATATACTAGATACATATTGTGAGAGCTTTAGAGATTTAGCCCAATAACGAGCCGAGTGACCAACATATACATGTCGTTTGGTCCGGTGCGGCGGCGCGGCGAAACTCTGCTGCTCTGCACACTCTCCGTCTCGCTCTAGCATCGTTCAGTAAATTTCAAATTTTGACAACTAGCAAACCTTCGGCTTCGGCCAAACCTTCGGCAAATTTTTGGCCGAAGCCGAAGATTTGGCCGAAGGTGCTTTTTTGGCCGAAGGTGGCCGAAGCCGAAGCCGAAGCCGAAGCTTCGGTCGGACACTACTCCACGTTCTTATATTGTTAAAAACAAAAAAGGTATATATCGCCGTAATCGTCGACATTTGATAAAGTCTGTAAAGGATCCTGCAGACATTACTTTGTCTGATAGAGAAGATGAGTATTTTTCGGGGGATGATAGGGATGATGATTATGTGCCAAGCACCAAAATAAATGTGTCGTCATCTTACTCGCCACCTCATACTCGTAGTAAGACATAATAACTATTTGTATACCTATGAGTTTTTATAATGTACCTATAACTAAGTTTGATTGATTGATTTATTTTAAGTTTGTTTATTATTTTTAGTTTATCTTATAAGTGGATTAATGGATTTTAAGTTTGTTCTTTATTATTGTTTTATCTTATTTAAGGGGAAGGTGTTGTGGATTGTCTATGTTTATAATGACATTAAAACAGTTGTCATCCAGACTTATACTTCATTACACTACACTGACAACCCGTAACGACTAATACATAAATGAAATCCGGGTTATTCTTTCACGCTAAAACGGCTGAAGGGATTTGTATGTTTGGCACATGGGCAGGCCATGACCTGGATACTGTTTTATCCCGATATTTCCACGGGATCGAGACATATGCGGGCAAAACCGCAGGGAACAAAACATTGTGTTACGCAGCTAATTAATGATAATTATTTAGCAACTGTAACACATAATCTACTTACTGTTTATCACATACGGGTTTTTCTGATACACTTTGCCCTATATGCCAAAAGTAACGTGAATTTGTGTAGCATACCTATTGTTATTATAATATGTATAGTGATTTTCACAAATTGGGCAGATATAATTGGGTTTTACGATGAGGAAATTTTCAGTAATAGTCCGGAAGTTGGATTGTGATTTAAACATCTGTCGAAATCAGTGGCGTAGCTAGTTTTAATAAAAGGGGCCATGTTTCATAAAAACCACTGTACCTCCACACCCGGCGCATTTTGATACTAGGTATTTTTTTTTGGATAGAATAGACCATTCATTCTGCCCAGTTCATCCCGCCATCTACGTGGCCTGCTTCGACATCATTTTATATTTCTTTTGTTAACCTACTAGCTTCTGCCAGCGTCTTCGTCCGCGTGAAATTTCTTGTCCCCGTCGCGTAGCGGCGTTCTTTCTGACTTTTTGTTTTTGCTCGGCTCCTGAGGTTCCTAGCGTGATGCTCGGTCCAATTAAAATTCTTATTGCATTTGATAGCCTATTTCTTGAGGAAGGCCCCCAAGAAATGGGCTATCAACTGCGAAAAGAATTTTTCAAATTCGACTGGTATTAGTGGTAGTGTTTCAGAGATTCGCGCGTTCAAACAAACAAACTCTTCAGCTTTATTACCTATCAGTATATAGATACTGCGCACAGCTGGGCAAAGGTCGTTCTTGTTCTTTACTGATTGGTCGGAAAAGGCAGCAGACAAAGATGAATGGAAAAGTATGGGGCAACCTTTGCCCAGCATTGTTTTTTTTTTTACAAAATAAATAAAATATGCATTTCTCTCTCAAAGACACTAGAATATGGTGTCGAGTCTGGTCAATATCGACTCGAGATTGCATTCCCTAGGGATGAATGAACAATAATAATTATACAGATCGGACTAACTTACCTAGTGACGTCCGATCCTTAATTATGTGAAGTAATCTCGTCCTCATTGAATACTTTGTAGTTTGCACTTCGTGCAACACGCTCATCACAATATTTAAAGAAACCAAATGTTATCTGTGGTCCAGTCGTTGGCGCTCGCTCCTGACATCTGTCAATCATTCTTTCAAAGCATAAGAACGGGACTTCACGATGACCTATATGGGCATCGTATAGTCCCGGCATAGTGCATACAGCACAACACAACTTATAGAGGGGGTTTAATAAGGCAATCCAATACACATATAAGTATGATGATTATCTGGGAAGGGTTGGGATAGAATGAGGACGAGATTACTTCACATAATTAAGGATCGGACGTCACTAGGTAAGTTAGTCCGATCTGTATAATTATGCTTCGTAATCTCGTCCTCATTGAATACTTTGTAGATGTTCAAAGAATAAAGTTGTGTTGGTAATACATTACATGAGCATTGTTCAGTAATTGAACATTGTAACTTAACATGTTATTCTAAGTTTGTTAGGTACTTAACTACTTAGTAATTGTAATGTATTTCTATTTAAGAATCAGTCTACCATTAAGGTAAATAGTTACCTACCTAACTTAGTTAAATTCTCTAATTACTATTAGTTTCTGGAATAATTATTCAGTTTTGAATCAACTAGTTTAATTAATAATCTTATTGGTATTGCACATCAATTTCCTATAATAAAATGATTAACATTGACATGTAATAAGTTCTATGAACAACCACTCTATGGAGCACACAAAGGCTGGTGCAAAAGCATTAGAATAGAATCACTAATAAAAAGGTCTCTCATAAAACCGAATAAAGGTTGAGTTTGTGATCCAACCAGCATATTGACACCTTCTTCAGAGCCCTTTGATGTAGAGGCATGTCTGCTTGTGTGAATTTAGAAATAATAATATCTATTCCACTGTTAGGTACCTATTTAAAATTTGTTTTATCCATCTACTATTGGTTACAGTAGAGGTGGCATTATAAGGTTTTCTTATAGTTATAATTAATGATTCACAATCTTGTCTTATACTCTTAGTAAAATCTAGATAGGACAATTTAGGGTTGTAGCAGTACAGATACATAAATTTATTCCTAAAAATGAAAAATGGTAGTACCTATTAAGTTGAGTTGAGATCTACCAGGTTACTAATTGTTAGGTTTGTAATTCTAAACCAATGGTTTGATTAGGAAATAAATTAAATAATCCACAACGATACTAGGGTCCCACTAACTACTATTTCATATTTGGGACTCTTTGGACTTAATATAAATATATCCCTGAGCAACCTTGCCACTCTGTCATCTGTGTCAATGTGGGGCCCAAAAACAAGAGTAATTGCTGACTATTATATAGCTCAATCAACACCATTAGGATATTGAGTGAGCTATATAACAATGCTTCATTAAACTTAGTGGTAAAAATTATATGACTATCAGGACTGAGCCTAGGGGTCAATGACTTAATTCTAACAGAAGAGAATCCAATGATTTAGAGCAACTTCATAAATTGTTTTCCTTTGTTTTGCACAAGGAAGCTAGCACTATATCAATTTAAGGGATCAGTCTTTCTCCTCTCAGTAAAGCGTCCCTGATAATATGGCAGCAATCAGTGACTCCTGTGCATTGGGTGTCGAGATCTCATTTTGTCAGTGAATAGATTTATGGATCAGGGAGCCATGATATGTTTAGTATTGGACCTGTTTGCAAACAGGTTAATAGGGGGCTGACCCAGTATTGCAACAATTGACTTGTAGGCTATATCACATCACTTCCATTCAATTTCTATGTTAGGAAGCCTAGATTCTAGATTTCCCATAGTGATTTCTTGAGAACTAATATAAGATGCATAAACCCATATTTTTCTTTCCTCGTACCATTGCCAAACTGTCATAGCCAAGCTATTATAGATGAGTAAAATGAATACCAACCATCTTACTGATACGGGCTATGGCCGTTGTGATATCTTTTCTAAGTCCTCACAGTATCTGAGTTTGTTTGCAAGTGTCTTGAGCCCCCTAAATGCTGCTAATAGTTCAAGGTAAGGTAAGGAACTTTTCATCATTAGCTCTCCAGTGCCAGTGATATCATTACATGCCAGTCACCCCCAGCAGACAGCTGCTGCAGATGCAGCTACTAGAATACCTAGTAATTAAAACAAACTCTATTATTTATATCTCATTTCTGACTCAATATTCTTTATGGACTATATATGAATTGTGAAATTAACAGTTAAAATTCTTGTTTATATTTGCAAACCTTATATGGTTATTAACAGTGTACCATTTTGACCTTTTGTAACATCCACTGAACCTGTTTTATGCAAATAAATGATTTGATTTGATTTATAGGATAAACTCTATCCTTTCCTGAGGAAGTGAAATGGCAAACTGGACTGAATCCAACAAATATCCTAGTCACTGGCAGCACTGTCTGGGCACTCTTTTCAGTTTTAATATTAAATCTTAGATTTTTTAACACAGTTTGAGTAGCAGGCACATTTTCTAAACACTTTGCATATGAATCGGCAGGGTACAGAATATAATTGTCAAGATTTATGACAAAAAAACAACCCTAATGACCTTGGGGGCCAGGCAACTTGCTTTATGATGTTTGTGAATACATATAAGAGGCATGTAAACTGTTATAACATATCTTGAAATAGAAACTGGAGATATCTTTTAACATATTTTCATATGGATAATTGATATGCATTTTTTTTTTTTTTTTTTTTTTTCTTTAAAAAATGTAACAGTGTAGGCAAAAAACTTATGTATACTACATATGTATTTTGATATGTATCTCCAAGTACCATGTGATTTTGGTAATATTATATTAGATAAAATTAACTATTGACAGGAGCACATGTTTCAATGTAAGAGATTATTCCATGGGGATAGATTGCTTTCTTTCTGACTGAAGTTATTATTCAGAAGTTTGAACTGGAAACTCAGTAGAAGGTAGTTTATAACCCTTGACCCACTCAAGTATGGTTGGATTAGTAGTAATACCATACTTCAGAGAAATACTACAATCTACCAGCCCGTACCTGAGCTAGTGATGATGCTGGTTCTGGCAACGATTGTTAAAGCTTAAGCTATTCTGACATTGGTGTGTAGAATAGGTATTCTGATATTGGTGTTTACTCACATCAATTCTTGCATTTCTTCATGGCTGGGTAGGATTAAGAATCTCAGTGTGTTGCAATGATAAATGTAACACAGCAGTCTAGCTCAGTAACTTAACAATTTGATCTGCACTATACAAACACTTAAGGAGGCTATTAGACTGTTATGAACTTTTCCAATGAATGTAATAACAGCAGCCACTGTAATTCGCTGTCCCCTGATTATGTGGTCCCATTTGATTCCTCTTCCATTTACTGCTGCCACCCTTCCTTGTTAAATTTTGGTGGGTTCAATAGGCTACAGATTATGTAGGCTACAGATGTTTCATACTTCTTTCAAATGTTTCGTTTCATCTCCACATTTAGTCCATTAACACAATTGACCACCGTGTGGCCAGACTGCCATGCAGTTTTATAGGTAAAGTAGCTAATTGTACTCCAGCATCTCACAAGTAGATTTTCAATACTTGAACTTGAGGCTTCAGGTTGGGTATGTATACCTTTCCACTCTCAGCCTCCTTGCGGCTGTATTTTCAATACTTGAACTTGAGGCTTCAGGTTGGGTATGTATACCTTTCCACTCTCAGCCTCCTTGCGGCTGTATTTTCAATACTTGAACTTGAGGCTTCAGGTTGGGTATGTATACCTTTCCACTCTCAGCCTCCTTGCGGCTGTATTTTCAATACTTGAACTTGAGGCTTCAGGTTGGGTATGTATACCTTTCCACTCTCAGCCTCCTTGCGGCTGTATTTTCAATACTTGAACTTGAGGCGTCAGGTTGGGTATGTATACCTTTCCACTCTCAGCCTCCTTGCGGCTGTATTTTTAGTGGAATTGAAGTACTAGCACAGCATATTTAAGTTAAATTGTATAAAAACATCTAGAAATATAAAGTATTTTGGAGTTAGATTATAATTGGCGGCATTGAGTATGCATGTTCCCAGTCCGGCTGCATTGGCTTCGGTCACACATAACACACAGTCCAACTGTAGGTTTCCATGGAAGAGGGCTTCGTACTCATCTACGAAGACTAATTAGATGTAGGTTCCAGACTGCTTAGATCTAAATCCACGGCTAACTTATCATGATAGCTCTAGGGATGAAGCAAGGATGTGTTTTTAACACTGGACCTATAGACTGGTTTTTGTCTGATTTTATTTGATTCATATATTATGTTTTGTGGTAATGGTTGTTATTTACCTGAAATAAATAAATTATTATTACAGACCATTGACTAACCTCTCGTGGAAGTTTGTGTGTTGTCGATGGCACAGTTGAATGTTCTCATAGTTGATCTCCCGTGAAAACTATTAGACGGCCAGGGATCCAGCAGGAACATGTTTATAACACTGAACGTATATACCATTGACCGACCTCTCATGTGGGCTCATGTGGTGTCGTTCTTGTGTAAGTATACGGCACAGTTACATTCTCATTGGTAGACCCCTCGTGAATACTCTAGAGACTGCTGTGCGTATTACGGCATCCCTGTAGTTTTAGGAACATGATTTCAACTGCCGACAACTTGAGTTTCCGTGACGGGCGACGGCTCCGCTTTCGCTTCCTCAAGCGATGTGTAAGTATACGGCACAGTTACGTTCTCATTTGGTAGACCCCTCGTGAATACTCTAGAGACTGCTGTGCGTATTACGGCATCCCTGTAGTTTTAGGAACATGATTTCAACTGCCGACAACTTGAGTTTCGATGACGGGCGACGGCTCCGCTTTCGCCTCTTCAAGCGATGTGTAAGTATACGGCACAGTTACGTTCTCATTTGGTAGACCCCTCGTGAATACTCTAGAGACTGCTGTGCGTATTACGGCATCCCTGTAGTTTTAGGAACATGATTTCAACTGCCGACAACTTGAGCTTCGATGACGGCTCCGCTTTCGCTTCTTCAAGCGATTTTCCAGTTCTCGCAGACGTTTGGTCAGCTCCTTCATTCCTTCGTCTCGTTTTCTTCTATGTTTTTCCATCTTGTTAAAACTTTTCTGAACTTTTATAAACGAAAACGTGATCAGCGCGCGGCACAAAAAAGTACAATGATTGACAGATGTCAGGAGCGAGCGCCAACGACTGGACCACAGATAACATTTGGTTTCTTTAAATATTGTGATGAGCGTGTTGCACGAAGTGCAAACTACAAAGTATTCAATGAGGACGAGATTACGAAGCATAATTTCTTTATTCATCAAGTAACGTGACTCAGTTGTATTAGTAACAATATTCCTTACCCCTATGTTAATAAGCTTGCTTTCAGTTTGAGTATTCCTATCCTAATCACTTAGCCTAAAACCATGAATACATGTGAATCACTGCCAGATGCCTAACATTGAGGTGGACAGCTTGCAGCAGCGACAAGCAATCGAGTCAAGAGTCAAAGACAATATATCAATGAAGAAGACAAGCAATTAAAACAGATTCTAGTACGGCATCGACGGGCAGTAGGTCAATTGTCTGTTTAAATGAGAGCTCTTACGCAGTAGATTGTGATGTCCTTAAAAAAATTAAAGGTTATATTCGTGAAACTTGCAACAAGCGCCGCTCGCCGCTCGCCTTTTAAGTCACGAATAATTTTGACACGTGGATACGAAATCGAAAATAGTCCTATTAAGCCTTTGTTCTCATATTATTACATTCGCAAAATATTATATTCGCAAAATATTATATTCTCGAATTATTATATTCTCAAAATATTACACAAAGAACAATCACAGCGAAAAATGTTTTTAATTTGAGGGAAACAATAATAAATATATGTGTTCATAACATATATTTGTCTCGGATGGGAATCAAACCTACAACCCCTTTTTTAAGGTTTACCTACCTTCTGTAAAATAATTCTAACTAATGATTTTATATCACCCAGTAGTAGGTAATCCTGAAGATATGCATTAATCTAATATTATGTGCATTTATATTGAAGTTTTAATAGATAAACTCTTTGCTAGTAGTTCCTGTCAGATTTACAATAAAAAACCTATGTTTGTTCTAGTGTCAGTTTTTATTTATCAATTGTTTTTGATGTACTTACAATGTGACATGGTGAAAAATATTTATTGGGAATAAATTTTGCATTCTGATAAATAAATATTAAAATAAAAATGTCTGAAGATAGTGAAGCCAAGTTCTTTCACGAGTCAAAAAGGCAAGTCTGTTTTTTATATAACGGTTACAAATACAACTTCTTCATGAATAATAAAAAGGGTACAACCAACTGGAGATGTTGCAACTTGCAACCAAAGGGAGTGCAAGACTTCGATTACATTAAGTTTGGATAAGAAAGTCGTTAGACAGCCCAAACATAGTTGCAGCGTTGATTTTGAAAGAAATATAATAAAAAGAAGTGTGCGAAAATTTTGAACCCATTCCAAAAATATTTGAAAAGCACTTCTTGGGAAAACAAGTTTTTCAAAATAAAGAGTATCTGATCCCATCATTTACGTCCAAAAAGGACTGATTTGATTTAAATAAATTCATTTTTATTTTTCACTGTGTTTGATTGTACAGTTGCCATCAGATATATTGTAGCAGACAAGGTGACCAAATACTTCTGAACAATTTAAAATGTCAATAAGTTCCATACACTACAAGTTACCATTAATATCTGAACATTCATTACTTCATTAATATCTGAGCAGATGCTTGTCAATAATTTCTATACAAACAACTAACCAAAAATATCTGAACACTTACAACGTCAAGTGTATCTACGCAGACAAAAACTGAGCTTACCTAATTCGTTACTGCGTGATATAAAGGACGAACCAAAAAGGACTATCGAATTGACAATCTGTAGTTAGTCTAGTCATTTGGTAGTTTTACCTGGAAAGTTTTTAAACTGGTGATTTTATTGAGGTCGTCGTGTTCTCTTCGAATTTTCACATTTTCCCCAGAATTCTACCGCAAAGGCATAATGACTATTGATTTTACCAAAAAATTGTGAAGACATAAATTGAAGGAAATTTTCTCTAGTTTCATTTTGTTGATTAATGTGTTATCGTAAAATGAATTGTCAAAAAACTGCTATGAGGCGCCATTTTTCCAATATGGCGGTGCGAGCGGCAAAGGTAAAACAATGAGCGACAAAGTGAAAATTCGAAGAGAACACGTCGAACTCAATAAAATAACCAATTTTCAAAACTCCCGGAAAAAATTCATGACAAGACATCATAGTATATAAATTAGCAAAAGAGTTCCTATATACAGGGTGTGTCGTAAATAGTGGTCCACCGTTAAGGATTCGATATACCAGATAATTTACTATAACATATTACAATTTTAACCATTTTTACCCAAGGGTTCCGAAAATATTTTTTTTTGTTTTTTATTTACGAAATTTCAACCTTTTGTTACAAATTTGGTTGTAGTTTCAACAAAAACCATTATTTTTTTATTTTGATTTCTGTTAATTACTGTTGAATAGTAGAGCTATCGTTTAAAATTATAGTTTTTTATGTAAATTTAGAGCTTTTGAAGAAAAAGTTAGCTCTTCTCTATTTTAACCCTAATTTTTAGCATAATCATGCAAATTCAGGACCGATTTTGTAAAAAAAAAAATCTACTACTAAAATGTTTAAAATTATAATATATTATAGTAAATTATCTGGTAAATCGAATCCTTAACGGTACGACCACTATTTACGACACACCCTGTATATTGTATTTATAGTAAAGTTGGAAGCATTTCCTACTGCAATTTTTCTTCAACTGCTCAGATATCTAAGACGTATCCATCTGCGTAGATACGCTTGACGTTATAATTGTAAGTGTTCAGATATTTTTGGTTAGTTGTTTGTATAGAAATTATTGACAAGCATCTGCTCAGATATTAATGAAGTAATGACTGTTCAGATATTAATGGTAATTTGTAGTGTATGGAACTTATTGACATTTTAAATTGTTCAGAAGTATTTGGTCACCTTGTCTGCTACAATATATCTGATGGCGACTGTACTTCTAATATTTTGAGAATATAATAATTCGTGAATATAATATTTTGCGAATGTAATAATATGAGAACAGGCGCTATTAAGGGGGCAGCGTCAGGTGCGGCGCCGCGAAATTTTATGACATTTTATTATTCAATTATTATTGTCTTATTCTCTATAATGATGATGACAACCTCATTGGGATCCGATTCGTGGTTTAGAAGAACAACGCAGTAACGCGATTTTGCTTTATATGTACTTTCTATTTATTGATTTATCATTTTTTTGATATAAACCTATTGATTGATATTTCATGAAATAGTCATTCAATCCGACGACCTTGTGAAGGCCGCAGGAACTCGTTGGATGCGAGAGGCACAGAACCGGTCGAAGTGGAGGTGCTTGGGGGAGGTTACGGTGTCCAAAACGAAGCTCTCAACGTAATAAATTCTTATTTACATAATAGGTTCCAATGTGTAGATGTTAATGGTGTAAAATCTTCCGGGCTACCAGTTCAGCTAGGTGTACCGCAAGGCTCAATACTGGGTCCATTCTTGTTCTTAGTATATATCAATGATTTACCATTCCATTTAAAGAGCATCTGTGACGTTGTACTGTTTGCAGATGATACCTCTCTTATTTTTAAAGTAGACAGGAATAGACAAGATTTTGACGACGTTAACAGTGCACTATCAATAGTTACGGATTGGTTTACGTCAAATAACCTAGTTCTCAATGCCAAGAAAACGAAATGTGTAAAGTTCGCCTTACCGAATGTTAGAAATGTAGGACCCAACATCGTCTTAGATAAAGAGGTGCTTGAAACTGTGGGCTCGGCAGTTTTTCTGGGAATAACAGTAGATGCCAAACTTCAGTGGGGACCACATATATCAAGCCTAGCAGGAAGGCTAAGTTCGGCTGCCTACGCCGTCAGGAAAGTAAGACAATACACTGACGTTGATACAGCTCGTTTAGTCTATTTTAGTTATTTTCACAGCGTTATGTCCTACGGTATTCTGCTGTGGGGTAAAGCCGCTGATATATATGTCGAGTTGGTGATCGCGCAATGGTGTCGATCGTTACACGAGTTCGGTTCATGTTATTGTTTTAATTCATCGGAAAAAAGTAAATACATAGTAAAAAGGTATGAAAAAAATTATATCAATATAATAAAACTTTTAGTACTTACAAAGAAAATGCCCGAACGGAGTATAGATAAATAATCCGAGTTGTCACTATGCTCGATAGATGGTGTTGGGATCGAAATAGATCGCGCTATGGTTTCGTTACACGCATTTGGTTGGGTATCGGCCGAGCGCTTCTGTCGTGGAATGTGGCATTGTGGATTGATCGTTTCGTAAATTTAAAATTGGCTGCGTTGTATTAGTAGATTAAAAGGTTTATTTGTTGGGTTGTCTGGTGGTTGTTTTCAAAATTGGTTCCGTTGTATTTGTCGATTAAAAGGTTTATTTGTTGGGTTGTCTGGTTGTTGTATAATGTACATAGATATATTTTTACATTTCTATGATAATGTAAGTTTAGTTTGATCTCGATTATTAGTAGATACTAAAATTGTATGTCTAAATTCGTTTTAATTTTTAAATTAATTAGATCGTTCCTTTTTTTTTTTTTTAGTAGACAGTTTTAGTCAATTTAGTTTAATTTTATTTTTATTTTTTATTGACATAATCTACTCATTTCAATGTTTTTTAATGAGTTGATTGCAATATGTGGTTAGCTAGCGACCTCTACGATTGATAATATTATTCTTGCTTGAGCAACCGGCAGCAAGTTCGTCATGCTCCCTTAGATGTCACTGCTTGCGGTAGCGTCGGGGGTCGGGTTGCCTCCTTCCCTCAAATATGGCGAGGGGGGTAATGGCTGATCTTTGCGTTATGCTCGTGAACGGGTGCTGCTTGTGGTGACTGGTCGTCTTGCTGACCATGGTTTTATTGTTGTTATTAGTAATAACTTGTTTATTTATTTTATTTATTTTGCTTAGATGGTCCTAGTTTATCATTTGTGACTTCAAGTGACAGCTATGTAAACACAACCCAGCATTGCATAAATATGTAAGCTGTCACGCCCTTTATACCTGGAGGCTATTATCTAGGTAGTACCTAACTTTTTTTTTTTTTTCTTGTTTACATTTTTAATTATTATTAGGTATTTATATTTTTTTTTGCTTGAGTACATATAGTGTTTATTGTATTTGTTGGTATATTGGCGTGGCTAGCTAACCTATGGCAAATAATGTAATTTAATGTCCTGTGTTAACGTTAATTACTTTTCATACATAGTGTTGTATAAAATCAAATTATTTTCTAACTGAACAGACAGCTGTGCTGCTTGGGAGTTTGTTCCGCCACTTTTTCTCCCCAGCGAAAGCACTAGGAAGTGGCGAAGGGCGGGCGTTTTGGGGGACTGTCTTATGTAATTTTGACGTTCGAAAAGTGCTGATTCTCAGCCTAGTTTGAATAAATGACTTTAAAAAAAAAAAAAAAAAAAGAGGCCTATGTCCAGCAGTGGACGTTTTTCGGCTGAAATGATGATGAGTCTTTCAATAGAGTTACATGAACTTAGAGAGTTGTATTGATGATTTTAATGATTATAATTCTGTAAATACATACAACATGACACTGACCTGCAAATTGAAAAAAAAAACGTAAGATAATTTGAATTTCGCGTGATTCCCTGGATAAATGATAAATGATTTTATTTTTGTAAGTAGGTTTGCACAAACACTTTTACCAATCATAATTTTTAAAAACTAGATGAGGTCGGCGTTTCCTATCTGAATACTCTGGGAAGAAAGACCGAAACAAACTCAGAGGTCACAGTCTCTTTTAAAGTCCAGACAAAGTCGTGGTCAGGTTATATGAAGACCATGTAGATCGATGTCTGAGATGATCTTTTGATGATAGATACCACACAGATTGAGTGGACCTGTCCAGGCAATGCACGCATTTCTCAGAAATCTTTGGGATTGGGAGTTTGCCCAACTGTTATTTTACCTTTGATTTTACATCACAGTGATTTTTATTGTCGTTGCTATAAGGCTGCTGTCAGATGTCAACATAATTGAAAGGACTGTATACAGGCTGACATTAAATTAGCTAGCAAAACTCCGCAGACGAAACGGATATCGATATTTAAACATGATACACTTACAAGGTACAAAATAAATTCATTTGATTTTCCTTTGTGGGGTTATCGATGGGCTATCGACTGCAGTTAGTGAAGTCACATGAAACATCCGTTTTTTTTTTGTACACATCACAGAAGTATGTGTCGGTATCTTTACACGATAAAACAAAAGAAAACAGATTTCCTAAACTCATATCAAGTAGCAACACTCCTAGCGGTCGTTGACCTCCCAAATATAAAACATGAAATATTTTGTCCAACATAGCTAGACAACTGTCAATTATGATAATGACAACGTATTTCGGGCTACATTTTTATTTTATCGTGTTTAGATATCGATACTCGTCACGCCTGCAGAGTTTCGCTAGCTAATTTAATATGACCCTGTATAACTGACAGGTGTCAGAAACTCTCAAATTATTAATGGTGTACTTACAGAATTGAATAACATTTATGATTCCTTTCTAGGTACGAGAAAAGCCGCCGCCTGTCTCCGTACGCGTCCGCGAAGCGCGAGCGCCGCTCCACGTTCACCGTCCTAGCGAAGTTCTTCCTCTTCTGCACCGCCATGATACTGTTCTGCGTGCTCTTGTACATACCAGTTTATAATAAGGCCAACGATCAGCTGTCTAAAGGTAGGTTGTCCAATATGTCAGTTTTTATTTTTAATGGGGTTTTTGAATACTTATACATGGTGTTTTTAGTTGGTTGATGAAACTTTACAGACGACGTCAGACTATGGTAATGTAACAATCAGCAAGACAAAAATGAAATGATTTTATAAAATTACAATATCACGCCTGTAATCCCCTTAGGGGGTTACGCAGAGGTGTACCCATAGTATAACAACATTTCGCCAGGTATTTTAAAGTCCCATGTAATAATGGACTAGAATATTGCCATCAATAGAGCACAAATCCTGAGTGCTAATAAAAAAATCATCATCATAACACTGCCCAACCTGGGTCTCAAAACCAATACCTCATGCCCAGCATCGAGCCAGTCAAAATCATAATGTCTGAGGGGAAAGTCGCATTCTAATGTCAGTTTAAATCTGTCACAAATACCTCATAATTTACTTACATTTTTGTCGAGCTTTTGATATTGATCGTCGCTGAGATGAGATATTGACTAGATTTTGAACGTTTTTAAACACGGGAAGGCTACATGCCGCACTACAGTTGTCATCATCATACAATATCACGTGTGTGAAGTTTTGCCAACGAATTAAAAACACCATGTATTATCAAATCAAACGATTATTTACTAGAAATACATTGTTTTGGTAAAGGTAAGATCTTATAACCTAAGTGTCATTGTATTCTGCCTGCAAGCAAGCGTGCAAATATTATTAAGTTTACATATATTCTTATTATATTACTATTACCATGCAATTATACACTATTCCATTTAATAATTTATATAGTTAACATTCTAATAAATACAAATTTTCAATTTTTATGTTCCATAAATTCCTTAATACTATAAAAACAACTTTAAAAGCCATTCTGTCAATTCTGTCTTGAACATATTCCCTGTAATAATTTTAACTCGTTTGGTAAGTTATTATAAACTACAGTCCGTCAAATCTAAGAAGTACCGTTTGACGTTTCATATTTTTCAAACCGAAACAACTTTGTTCATACGTACATTATTCAGTTTCGATAACCTTTTTCATAAAACCATGAATTTAGAAAGATTTCATTATTGTATCTAAAAATGTACAATTCTTAATATCTAAATGTAATTGAAAACTTTCAAACAAAGCAAAATAACACATATTTACACAGTAAATAATTTCTAATAGTTATATTCTTGACCTCATTACAAAGTTACGTAGTTAGGTCACTGCACGTAGTGTTGCGACTCTTCGGATACACTTGTATGCAAAAAAATCGTTTACATATACGAAAAATCGAATGTATTATTTACAAATTACACTTGACAACCAAACAAATATTTTTTCATGTGAATGGGATTTATCTCACATATTACGATTACATAACTAAATAGTTATGTAATCGTAAAATATGAGATAAAACCCATTCACCAAAAATACGTATTTATAAATCAAATATATTTGCTTCTTTAAAAAGTTGTCGAAAGCGATTTGTCGATTTTTGATTTTCGCGCCCAAATAAGTCGGGGTTTCTCGCGCTAACGCTGTCGAAATAGTAAATGGAGTCAGGGATAGTGTTTTTTACATTTATTTTTGTGTATGATAGTATGGGTTTGCATATTACAGAGAAATAAACAAATTTTTAACAAGCACATCCATTGATTTTACAATTACAATTTTTTCTTCTAAGTCTTATTTCTACGTCTAAAACTAATAAAAATAAGGTATGTAGAACCCATTCACAAAAATGTTGTTGCCTGATGTTATAAATTAACGACGTTACTGCGCGACCGCATAATGCACTGAATACACAGATACCCTAAAATAAATTAATTTAATTATTTTTAGGTCAATAGGCAAAATCGCAGGTGTCCAAGTCTCTACAATTTTTTTTTTCTGGCAACACTGCCAACTACAAGCGCACGCGGTCCGCTCGGTCGGTTCGGCGTCAGCAGTCTCTCGCCATCTTGGAAGCTGACTGTGCGCGTACTTGCTTTGTCGTTTGTGTTTTACAATTTGTGACTTGGCTATTACTTTTCTGGACTGATCATTCTTTATCCGTTTACCTTGGCAATATTTATACTGGACTCCGAACTAAGCAAGTGTTTATTAATAATGTCGAAAAGAGGACGTACTTTGAACAGCCAGGCTCGTGAATTGGTGGTGAAATTACACGAGTATTTTGAGCGTGAATCTCAAAATGGTGGACTTCTACTGCCAGTTACACAAGTTCGGGATCGCGTCGGTGAAGCTCTCGGTATTGGTAGCCGCACCGTTGGCAAAATATTAAGTGAAAAATATGGGCCTTCGGGGAGTGACAGTAACGTACTTCACACACCGAAAAAACGAAAAAGAAATAAACCTGTGACAGGCATCGATGAATTCGATAGTCATGCTATTAGAAACCATATATACGGGTATTTTACAAGAGGCGAATTTCCAACATTGGCAAAGTTATGTGCAACTTTAAAAGATGCCGGGCTGTATAAGGGAAGCATAGAGTCGTTGAGAACGGTAATAACAGGAATTGGCTTCAGATACAAAAAAGTTGACAAACGAAAAATTGTTATGGAGCGACATGACATAATTATGCAGCGACTAACATTCCTGCGCGAAGTTAAACAAATTATAAACTGGGATAATGTAATATTTTTGGACGAAACCTGGCTAAATTCCAACCATTCTGTGCCGAAAACATGGACTGATGATTCTGAAGCTTCGTGCTCGAAGGTGCCGATAGGAAAAGGTGGACGCCTCATAATATGCCATGCTGGGTCAGCGTCTACAGGCTTCGTGGAAAACTCTTTATTAGCTTTCCAATCCAAAAGCACTAAAGAGTATCATGAAGAAATGGACGCAGTAAGGTTCCGAGAGTGGTTCTTAAATTTATTACAGAATATCCCTCCTAACAGCACAATTATAATGGATAATGCCCCATACCACTCTGTGCAAATTGATAAAGCACCTACGTCAGCCAATAAGAAAGCAGATTTGGTGGCATGGCTGCAAAGAAAAGGAGTGGATGCCGACATGTCACTATTAAAAGCTGAATTATTACAGTTAGTGAAATTGCATAAACCACCAAAACCGACATATGTAATTGACCAATTGGCCGAAGAGCACGGGCACAAAGTCATACGACTTCCTCCGTACCATTGCCAATATAATGCCATTGAACTGATTTGGGCCCAAGTTAAAGGTAATATTTTATAATATTATAATAATAACACGAGTACTTCTAACATTTATAATTTAAACAATGGTTTTCGTCTGCTATCAAATAGTTACATTATTGTTTTACAGGTTATGCAGCAAGACACAACACAAAACCACCCTTCAGTGTCAAGAAAATGGAAGGTTTATTAAAGGAAGCATGTGCCCAAGTTACACAGGAAGATTGGAGTAAAGTAGTACAAAAAACAAAGAAAATAATAATGGACGACTTCGAAAGAGACGTACACTTTGATAATGTAATGGACAATCAACTGGTCATTAATTTAAATGACGATGATGACGAAGACGACGATACTAGTACTAGTAGTGAATAAAAAAATATCCTAAACATTTCTTTTATTTAATTATAACAATTGATTTCTTAAAATTCGGATATTATAGTAATCGATCTCTTAAAGTTCGGATATTATAGTAATCGATTTTTTCATCCCATCCCTATCATTCAATTGTCAGAACTGTCAAACGGTACTTCTTAGATTTGACGGACTGTAAGACACACATATTAAACACATTTTTCTTATAATAGTTATTTATGCAACTGTTGTATAATAACGGGTATTAAACACGAACGTTCGCCTTGTGTGATAATAGTATCACATGAGTGTTTTAATACCTAATTATGTACAGTTGCATACAAGACTTTATCTACACCCATGATATGAATCCTCTATAAAAGGTTCTGAAACAGTTTTTTGTAATACTAATATCGAACAATAATGGCGGCCGGCGGGATACGACGTGAATTCGAATAACCTATAAGTCCTTTTTTTTATTACGGCGCTGTGGTCGGTAAACGCGCGTGCATGACAATGTTCTTTTTTTGAAAACGAGTCGCATAATGAAATTTAGTACAACATTATAACACTCGTTTGGATGATATTATGGTTACTATGACACTGGTTGTTTTAATGTTGGCAATAAGCTAACTGTTTCAGAAACTTTTATAGAGGATTTATAGCATGGGTGTAGATAAATATCTTTACGACATGGTTGATACAGGAAGTTGCGAAACTTAGCCCTTTTTTGTCTAGTTAGGACCTGACTATATTGTTTAAAGTAGAGCATAAATGTTTTTTGGTAAAGATGCAGATATGTTTTATGCATTATACAAGATTAGAGAGTTTGTTTGCTAACTTTGACCGGTAATTTCCAGGTTTAGTCGCGGGCTGGTCGATCCACACAAATCGCGACACAAAAATATACGTACAACCAAACAACGTAACGACAATACACAGCCCTAGGAATTTATGCCCTAACACTAGTAAAAACAAGCTATTTCTACTAATAGTTATCTGCTCATCCACCCTCAACTTCGAACGCCGCGTAGCTATAAGAGAAACCTGGGGTAACTATAAAAGTTACCTAGAAATGTCCAAATTATATCACGCGGTCAAACGAAAGTACATAACCTACAATTATACATATGATCTTTATTCAGAGAATGCTGTAAATAATATATCTAGCGATAGGGTCAAGAGAGACATATCCAGCTTTAGCCGGCTTTTGCCCGAATTGGCTAAGGCGCTGCAGGACAATCTGGTGAACGAGAAGACTGACAATGTACCTGAGCAGAGGTTCGAAGACGAAGTTATGTTGCCAGAGTTTGATATGAATCAAGAGTTAGGAGAAAATACTGAGCCAAATTATGATTATTATGATACTAATGTTATGAAAATACCCCCTAAGGGGTACGAAGATACCCCAGATTTAGAAAAAGTTCTATCAATGTTAAAAGGGAACAAAAACTTCAAAAAAATTAAGGAGAAATTGTCATTGCCAACACCATCTGGCAACATTGATCCGGAATATAAAGTAGTGTTTCTCTTGGGGTTGCCAACCAATGACAACGATTCTACCATTCAGAGTAAAATCGAGGAGGAGTCTGAGAAGTATGGTGATGTGATCCAAGAAGGATTTATTGATTCTTATAATAATCTGACACTGAAATCTATTATGATGTTGAAATGGATCATTAATGATTGTAATAATAGTGGTAAGTTGATATAATAATATTTAACATATTTACCTGTTGCACATAATCAGCCTATAATATTTCCCCTGCTGTCACCCAGGCCTCCTTTCTGTGAAAATCAGGCCGTAAATCCACCACGCGGATACAGTGTGGTAGATGTCACATGTCTTCGATATATTACACGCCGGTTCTAGGACATGCCGGTTTCTTCAGGATGTTTTCCTTCACCATTTTTGAGAGCAGTGGTGATGAAATAAATTACACAAAGTAAAATGCTTGCGTTCCTGGGTTCGAATCCTACAATTTGTAAGTCGAGGCCGTTAACTGTTCTGCTCAAAATCGAGCTGTAGGCCTGCAGTGTTCGGGCATATGAAACGCTCAATTTCATTTCTATTTGCTCAGTAATCTTGCTCACTTGCAATAGGTATCATAAACAATCAATCTCCCGAGCCTTTTTCCAACTACGTTGGGGTCGGCTTCCAGTCTAACCGGATGCAGCTGAATACCAGTATTTAACATGGAGCGACTGCCTATCTGACCTCCACAACCCAGTTATTGGGTTATTCGATACCCCTTGGTAAGACTGGTTGTCAGACTTTCGGGCTTCTGACGACCCGTAACGACTGTCAAAGATCCACGAATGACAGCCGGGACCTACGACTTAACGTGCTTTCCGAGGCACAGAGTGGTCTCGGTATGTAAATATAATCACTCATCCACGGACCAACCGCGGCAAGCGTAGTTTAACCTGATCTCTCGATCCGTGCGGCTGTTATTATTACTTAGCCACAAGCTCCTCATAGGTATCATAAACAAATTTTCTTTTTTTTTCAGTCCGCTACATACTGAAAACAGACGATGATATGTATATTAATGTGCCAAATCTCATAGACAATTTGAGGAACAGATCTCACGACTTTGATACGAAAACTAAAGGACGTAATATTAAGGAGTACATGCTCATAGGGGACCTCATCTGTGGCGCGAGACCTGTGCTGGATACTAGTGATAAATGGTGAGTGGTTTTTTTTTGTGTAAAACACGTTTTTACTCCTCGGCAGTGGCGAAGGGTGAATTTATGACAGAGGTAGGCCGGAGCAAAAAAAATTCCAAAAGAAAATTTCAATGATGAATTGACTATAGAGTGGTTATGTTTTGAATTTCCGAAGGGAAGCCGGTGGGAATCGAGTTGTATGGTACCTTCGCCACTGCTTCTCGGAGAGGTAGGTTGAGGTGTGTAGTGCTGTCAACTACGGCACGTCATCAACCATCAATCCAGACTACTAGCTGCTTAAAATCTCCTTACCAAAAAATCCTATAAACTTTGCCCGAACCAAAAGGTCAATTCCCGTATTCAAAAACTTACAAAATCTAATCTAAATCTATCAATAAAAAAATAAAGTTCAAAATTTGCATTCTTTTTATAGTTATTTTATCTCCGACAGCAGCAACCCAACAGCAACCTTATTGTTACTATCATAAAGATCACTGTGATTTTGACAGGCTTGTGAGCGGTGTCAAGCCAATCGCAATCTTATTTCAACGGAAGTAAAGATCACTTTGTTTTTTAAAGTGATGCAAAATCAGAGGTAAATCAACTACGAATGGATTGTATTCGCAATATATTATCATCTCAACGACAAGCAATGTCAAAAACTTGGAGGCCGTCCATTAATCACGTGATGCTTTTTTTGGCATTTTTAACCCCCCCCCCCCTCCCCCTTGGTGATACATGGTGAGGTTTAAGACTCTCCCCCCCCCCCCCAATACACGTGTATTTTTTAGTACGTACCAAAAATCTTAATTTTTTCTGAAATATTTATAAAATACAAATATAAGTATCATCTAATTTTATTATTGAAAATGAAAGACTACAATAATAACGTTTAGAGGTAGACAGAAAGGTTGCAGGTTGTTTTCGATTTTAATCTTAACGATTCCTTACTTCGAAACCACGTCAATTTATTTATTTATTTAATACTTCAAGCACATAAATGTACAGAGGCGGGTCAATTCCTTAGTCAATCACGACGTCTGCTATTAACGTATTCTCTATGACACAATGGCGTGGTTTGAACTGTCAAAATACATGTTGTCCGTACGGTTGACATTACGATTCCATGCCATGAACAAGATACGATATTGACGTGGTTTGCTCGTGGTAAGATGTCCCGGGGATTAATACAGAATTGGGGTCCTAGTATCGAATCTAGAACCCCACGGTCAGCAATCTCGCTTGCGACCACTAAACCAACGAAGCAGGCTGATTAAACTTTTAACAATGATTTAACTGTTTATTATTATTTGCAGCAAAACGGTGAGTTATAAAACTTAATTACACACATGCATCTTAATAAATAAAAAATTAACAAACAAAATACATGCACAAATCACTTTCAAACACATAACTCATAGTACTAAACCAGAAATAGAGATTGTATAGCCTTCAGTTAGAACTTTGTACGGAAGGAAAACTATACAGTTTGAGGGAGCTGAGCTTTATAATAAGTTACCCAAAGACATTAGACACTCAACTGTAAACAGTTTTAAAAATAGACTGAAGTTGTATTTGGCTAACCAACAATAAGAATATTATGTAACTCTGTATAATTCGATAGATCTAACGGCAAATAGTAATACTTAAGAATATTATTATGTTTTTTTTAAGTTTCTCATATTTAAGTGAACTATGATTGTTCTTTTGAGAATTGATATTCTTTAAACCGAATTAATATCAATTTATATTATCATTTTCCTGCAGGTACCTGCATTACAGTTGAATATAATTTTTTCCCATTTACAACGACAATACTACTAACAAAAAGCCTTAATTACAATTTTGAAACTAACACTAAAATATATACAGATATAAATATGTATTGTGTACAAGTATCTAATCAAAAATAAAGGAAAAAGGGAGGAGCTCATTGGGCATCGAAAAGTTCGTCCAAATCGCTGTCAATGGAATAAGTGCCCAAAAGGCTGGCCATATTCAGCAGTGGGTGAAAAAAAAGCCTGAAATTGTTTCAAACATTGCTTCAATTTTCATTGCAGGTACAGCCCGAGGTACATGTACGGGGGTCGTGTGTACCCCAAGTATCTATCCGGTACAGGGTACGCGCTCTCCGCAGACGCCGCGAGAACCCTCTACGCGGCCGCTTTAAGAACTAACTACTTTCATATAGAAGATGTTTTTATTACTGGTAAGTTTGAAGGATTTTCCGTAAGGGTTACGAATCGCAATTTTATTTGTGATTTCTGAGTTCTCTACGTTCTGTGTTTTGATATAATTTAGTGAAATTAAAGCTATAAGTAGGTATGAGTTATATAATAATAATAATAATAATATTCCACAACTATCACACAACGCCATCTAGTCCCAAGCTAAGCAGAGCTTGTGTTATGGGTACTAGACAACTGATAAACATACTTATATATTTCTAAATACATACATATTATAGATAAATTACAACCAGACACAGAACAATAATAATGACAAACACAACAACAATAACAATAATACACACACACAACAATAGTAATGAGTAATGTAAGTGTGAGTAATGTAGTATGAATAAAGTATGAGTTAGCCCCCTTACTAATAAACGTAGTATATCAGATGAATAGTTACACACCGATTTCTCTCTTTCAGTCGTCAGTAATTTGACTTTCGAAAGAATAAGACAAAGCATTGTGTAACTATACAGACGCTATACAACGTTATTAGTGAGGGTATAGATAGATGTATGTGCCAATCACATACTTGACTAAAGCAACATCTTAAGGCTCTCCCGTGAAATTCAAAACTTATTTTTTTTGCAATTGCAAAACCTTACCATATAATAATAGCGAACAATTTAGAAGGAGAAAAGATTTAGTTGCCCAAGTTCCCCAAACAAAAACTAGATTTGCAAGCAAGCAATTTAATAAACGCTCTACCCAACTTTATAACAAGATTAATAAACATGTTTATGTATACAAGCTGTTGATTTGCATCCTAGTCAAATTCAAGGACGTAATTATGCTAATGATTCTCGACCCAAATCAACAATAAAATGAGTAGGTATTTTTTTTATTTTTTTTTCTTATTTACGAAAATCAGTAAGTGTGAACCAGCCGTATTTAAACGCGGTCCGTCTGTTACTAGCCCTATAACCGCGCTTTCACACACAAACAAACGCAAACAATACATACACGACGCATACGCAACGATCATTCATAAATTCGTAGGTAATCAATCCCATCCCCCAATCACGGAGCGGGTACTCTCCCGCGCCGCTCCTAGACACGCCCCCGCGGCCCCGCCGCCCCGGAACTAACAGTGTGTTTGAAGTCGCCGAAGCGCTCGCGCGCAATTTCCGCTTCGCGATACATCATTGAGACGTACGTACAAAGTGCAAGATGACGGACAACTACTCAAATGTCGAGTTGGTGGAGATGGTCCGCCTGTATGCCATCAGTGGAGACAGCCTACGTGGAGCCATGCGGATGTTCGTGGAAATGTTTCCCGATCGGGAACCCCCGTCACAGAGCGTCATGCTGGCTGCTACGCAGACTGCGGGATCATCGGCAGTTTTGACGTTCCCCGGCATGCTCAAGCTCGCGGCCTGTCGCCTTGCAGGAAGACATCCTGGAATACTTCCAGCGAGACCCATGGGCAAGCACGCGGGAGGCTGGTCAACGCTTTGGATTGCACCACACTACAGTGTGGCGCTGGCGCCTATTGAAGCGTGAGCTGCAACACCCATTCCACTACCGCATGGCACAAGACATTCACCCAGGTGATAATGCCGTGCGGATTACATTTTGAATTTTGAGACAGAAAATACGTGCAAGGATCATTAGTGCTTTCGACACTTTAAAAACGAATGTGTTAGTGTTACGTAAGCTGAAAGAAAACCAGCTACGTCGTTCTCGATTGTGCGAAGAGTGTGATGGTGGTCACTTTGAACAATACCTCCGGGTAACTTAAGTACTTAGGTAATTTATTTATTTGTACATTTTGTAAATACGTTGTTAGCTTAATCAATTGTATTAGTTAATTACGCCAATAATACCTAAGAGTAGAAAGTATACCACGTACTTACACTTAACTAGCACGTCTTTCCATTCCATCAAACGTAGAAAACATTTTTAGACTTAGTAGATAGGTACACCAACTAAGGTAGACGTATTATTGCCGGTCCTAAGCAAACAAATCAACCAATTTAATCCACAAATAAAAACAAAATCACTACGAAAACTTTAGGTTCAAGGCAAAACTAACATTTTATTAATCATCTGATAACAGGTCAGTGAACTTTTCTTTGGCACACTAGTATTACTGTCATTAGTAAGATTTCCGTATTCCAATGATGCTCAAAAATGAGTTAATTATCAAGCGAAATTTATGACAATAATGTAGGTGATTTTCGAAATAAAATTAGGTAAATTAAAATTATTGCTACCGGTCATTGCTCGGTCGCGCGACGCGCGCGCTTGTAGGTAATTTCGTAGAATCGAATCGTAGGTAAGGACGTCGACACTCACGCACACAGCTGCTTTGTCGCTGCGTGAGTAGTCGGGTGATTCTGTTTTATTTGTATTGAATTAAGGGTTTAATTCTGAAATACTGTAAAATTTCAACAACAAAAAAAAGCAGCGCTTACTAGTTATTGCCCCCTGCCGTACTTCTATTCATTTTATTTATGTCTTTTATGACAACCTCCTGAAATTTGACGAGGATGCAAATCAACAGCTTGTATAATAAAAGTTACCGCGACTGTAAAAAAAGTATAACAGACTGGATAAAATCACTTACCTATGAGGAAACCGAAGTACTCCTGGAACATGCCGAGTAGCTGAAATACATCGCATTATAATATATATTACAACCTAGAACACCACATCACACACCACACTACACTTACACAACACCCCTCACCATACACACTGCATTGCTATTCTGTAAGAATCTCACTGTGGGAGCTTAGGCGAGTTGTCTATGGTGTCACTGTCAATCCCTAGCATCACGTGGAATGACAGCTCACTTCGCCTGGGTTGTCGCGGTGATCTTTTTGCAGAATAGCACCGCTGTTCACACATTACACCATACCTTGCACCACGCCACACACCTCGCTACATCACAGTACTTACCCCACATACCTCCGCACTCCTTATTAGTGCTATTTTTGTATTAGTTTAGGTACAGTTAATAACTTGATTTATAACATAATTGTAGATTAGTCAACTATGCATAAGTTAACAACATGAAATATTGATTGTTTGTTGTTCATTTCTTTATTTTATTTTTTTCTAAGAATAATAATAATTAATTAAATATTGGATTGTATACTTGCATTGCATATTTACCCTCAAGGTACACTATACTCACAGCTAGTAAAGTGTATAGTTATTTGAAAGAGCGGAGCCTACTAATACAGGCATTGTTTGCCTAAAAGTAGGTTCCAAACACGTTATCATGTAATGTTATTTTATTGAGACAATAAACCATTATTATTATCGTCATATTCCCGACATCAATCGTTGGGCAGTTGCCCGCAAGACACAACACCCGTCTGGTCGGAGGATCCTCCCTTTTCTATGGAGTATGAGTCAACTTTACCCCCTGTTCCTCATACCTCAATAGCCCCCAATGCAAAAAAGTTGCAGGCTTCCTCGTAATAATTACAATCTACCTTGCAGGTATGTGTGCTGTCCGGGCACACCCGCGCATCATTCCGAGAGACGACCCTTCGTTCTCATACCAGTCGCCCTCCGCCAGCGGCGCCATGCGGGCCTGCAGGGCCCACGTCCGGGCCAACGTGCATCGAGTGGCTCCCGACCTCATGCGGCGGTTGCATGGTCTACTGAGGAAACCTGGCTGGTTGGATACGTATGTATTGAAGATAATTTATTATTTTGATTTTAAATATTCAGCCTATAATGTTCCCACTGCTGGGACACAGTCCTCCTCTCGGTGAGAGGGAGTGGGCCATAATTCACCACGCGGGCCCAGTGAGGATTGGTGGGTGTCACATGACTACGAATTTTTGGTTCTAGGACATGCCGGTTTTCTCAAGATGTTTCCCTTCACCATTTTGAGAGCAGTGGTAATGAAAATAATTTAACACAAAGTGAAGCGCCTGTCTGAGTTCGAACCTACGACCTATATCTCAGGATCGCGGCCGTATCCACTTGGCCACCACTGCTCATTTTGGTTTTAGTATGAGGAAACTGTCTTGAGGAAAGTTTGGGTGTGGATAAGAGTAGGGGAAGACCAAAGAAACGTTGTATGGACTGTGTGAAAGATGATATGGTTAGAAAGGGGGTGTCTACCGAGATGACGACTAATAGAGATGTATGGAAGAAAAAGACATGTTGCGCCGGCTTCAAATAAATTGGGATGATGATGTTTCGAAAGTGTTAGTGTAAGTAATCACTACTTAGGGTCTGTTGTCTCAAACGGTTGGTTAATGTAACATACGTACGTCAAATAATGACAATTACGTAATCGTTATTATTTGACGTACGGCAAGGCCATAATTTTGAAATTGTAATTTGAAACAAACCTTTTTTTGGTTTGGCTATAGTTAGCGCCATTTTTGGCGTATACGATACGCATGTGTTAGAAAATGGTGTAGAATCTATTTAGAAAAGTCTATATGTATACATATATTACCCAAATATAAAGCTTTGCATATCAAGTTATTTAATATGTGTAAAAGTAACTATGAATATGGTATGTAGGGAAAGGATTTTATGAGATAAAGCACAGAAAGACAAGCTAGACATTTATTTCAATTTAGGCTTGTCAGTAATTAATCAGAAAACTAGTTGTCCGTTCCAAATCTAGGTCATCATGGAGAAGAAGGACAAGAAACTCCATGGAAACAGTATTAAAGTATTCTATCAACAAATTTCTTATATTGCCATAAATTATAATTATTTTAAAAACAATTAATTATACCTCTTGGAGGATGATGGTCCAAGAGAACTCAGAATAATAGCAACATAATAACAATGGAATATTCCATTATATACTTTACAACATGGCCATATTATTACATTTACAGAAACCATAGTTATCTATATATATAAAAGGAGAACTGACTGACTGACATATCAACGCACAGCCCAAACCGCTGGGTCTAGAGATTCCAAACTTGGCATGTAGGTTCCTTATGAGGTCTAGGGGTGCACTAAGAAAGGGTTTTTCGAAATTCCACCCCTAAGAGGGTGAATGGGGGGGAGGGTGAAATTTCACGCGGACGAAGTCGCGGGCAGAAGCTAGTCAGTAATAATCAAGATAATAATATCAATTAACTTACATGGCATCTGGTCGATCTATTCCGCATAATAACTCACTAGTACTAATCAATTGACTGTAGGCCGGAGCTCCGTTCTGGTTCATGTCTCGAACAAGAATGATCCCCGCCACTGGGAGCTCCCCCTTTTATAGTCGTGAACAGAACAACTTTGGCGTTTCTATCTACCGTCATCCAAAATATCAACAACATAAAAGGTGGATATCCGTTTGGAATATTTTCTATGTTTTGCTACATTATTCCTTAATATTTAGGTTATGCAAAACATTACTATTTTATCAAGTTTTAACAGTAAAATGATAACAATAACAATACCTTTAATTAGGATAATCTATATTACGTGCGTCAAGTGGACGTGAAACATCCCGCCCTTAAAGTGTTAGGTATACAGGATGTTAACCGTCAACTACGCATTCTGTACCTCAAACTAAGTATCATTGCACAAAAATAATAGCTGGGAAACTTTTATTTTTGATGTGAACATTTTCTGTTTGCGGTAGTTAGCAATGTGACACATGTAAAACATTTGTGCTTATTATGGGTGCATGATACAGGGGTCGTTTGTGATATAACATTAAAAACTTGATTTCATAAAAAAAAAACGTCAGTAAAAGTTGGAATTTTGACCTTCAATGTCTCCGCACCCAGAAGGTACCCGGGTATGGTTCAGTACAGACAAGTGATCAGAAGGTACCCGGGTATGGTTCAGTACTGACAAGTGATCAGAAGGTACCCGGGTATGGTTCAGTACAGACAAGTGATCAGAAGGTAACCGGGTATGGTTCAGTACAGACAAGTGATCACAATGACGGGGAGTACAAGCGACTCTCGGCTTCGTTATGTCTTTTTACATACTTTATATATTTTATATTACTCTTTTAATTTATTCAAACGGACACATGAACTTCCCTGTGTTTATTATTCTAGCGTATGACACTCGTCGGTTGCAGCTGAGAATCAGTGTCAGGTATATCTTGTGTGGTGTTCCGACATTATACTGAGCTGAGGCCCTTTTGGTTTTTTTTTTCTGTTTTATATGGTTTTTTTTCTTTGTTTTAATCTTTTTTTTTCTTCTTTTTCTATAATTTTTTTCTCTCTGTTTTTTGCCAAATAAATATCAACATAACGTGTCTTAAAATAAATTCGATATTAAATAACCTGAGACGCGACGCCTTTACGCTTAGATGCGCTCTCGAGCTAATGGAAATTAATTTATTCTCAACTTTATTTCAACTGTAGCAAGATCGATGTTTGTTTGGCAGTGAAAGTCAGCCAGTCAAATAGCTTTATTTTCGTTTTTTTTTTTTTACGAAGAAAAATTTCTACGCTACTGGGCTTACATTTTGCGCACTGGCTAAAAAAATCCTGTATATTTCCATTTTCTTCAGCAAAAAAAGATAGAAATACTAACTTTAAACATTTTTCTTTATCTTTTCCAGATGTGAAAGAATGCGACTCACACAGGTAAGGAGGGACCGGCTTAAGCCCAAGACGCCGCCAAAGCGTCTAACTAAACATTAGCACTAAGAACAATTAGTCACAATAGTCAACTCGTCCATAATAGTACATAAATTATAGTCACCCATCGATATACAGGGATGTTTTCCAGATCTCAAAACTAAAACTTTCTTTTCGTTGAATCAAACCATTTATGCCCAGTTTCACGAACGAAAATTATCGCAAAATGTGACATACATAATCAGCCTAGAATGTTCCCACTGTTGGAACACAGGCCTCGTCTCTGTGAGAGGGAGTGGGCCGTGATCCACCACGCGGGCCCAGTGCGGGTTGTTAGATGTCACATGTTTTCGAATTTTTGGTTCTAGGACATGCCGGTTTCCTCACGTCGTTTTCCTTCACCGTTGTGACAGCAACGGTGGTGTGAATTTACACAAAGTGAAGCGCCCGTCGGTGTTCGAACCTACGACCAAAAACTCTTAGCTCAAGGCCAATACCGCTGGGCCACCGTTGCTCTGTAATGTGACATATTGCCGAGCACACTGTTCTGATTGGTTGAATGGTTTATCAACAGCCAATAGCAACAGATTGTGCGCGCTAGACAATTTGTCGCATTCATTTTTCTATAATTTTCGTTCGAAAATCTGGCCCCTAGGCGACACGTACATTAGCGTGATCTGTACATAATCAAATCTACTTAAAAAATGATTTTATTTTAAACCACTTACTACTATTACTATTTTATTTTAATTACTAAGTTTTTTTTACTTGTATCTTAACTAATTAATGCTTTAAGTCCTACCTATTTATCTAAATATGTACCTATGTATCTTCTGCATTCCATTTTTTATCTGTAATTGGAGTAAAACCCATGTTAATTAGCGTCTCCTGAAATATTTACTAATCCCACTAATTCGAACTTGAAAATGTAAAAATAAATACTTACGCTAGGAGTATGTAAGGATCGTAGCAAGATGACTGTTGATTCTGCTTACCCCGTGGGAAAAATGCGTGCGTTATGTATGTTTCGTAAAAGAAGTTACGTCATATTAAAACGGACGTCAATCTGTAAACACTAAACACTGACTCTAGTGTCAAAAAACTCTGTATTTGGACAGGCGTTATTTTGTGACTGTTCATCGCTTTCTTATGAAACCAAACATTAACAAATCCATACTAAACTCCAAAATCATCTTAGATATAAAACGAACACCCTGTATATCGAATATAGGTATCTTAACACTAGTTTATGAGTACAATATTAACTATAGTTTGTCTCAGAGTCGCCGTAGAATTATAGGAAAGAATCGTCGTCATAATACATTGTCTCGAAATGAGAAAAGTACATGCGTTAATATTACGAAAACAATGGCTAAGATTATGTAGAATATGGCTAAATTCAGCTTAAAAATATTGCTATCTCATTCTAGCTAAATAAATAAGAAAGAGACAGAAGATGTCAGGCTGTTTCAAACTTTCTGTCGGACTGTTTCAAACTGTCCAGACTATTTCAAACTGTCGCTGTTTCAAACTGTCAGACTGTTTCAAACTTTCAGAATGTTTCAAACTGTCAGACTGTTTCAAACTGGCAGACGTTAAATTTACGTATGACGGTCCCTCGACACACCCGCCCTTCACCACTCCCTAGGGCTTTAGCTCGGATGAAGTGGCGCAACAAACTCCCCAGCAGTAAGATAGCGACATTTTTATTCAAGCTTAGTCGATGCACTACATAATCAGCCATTTGTAAAACTATACCGAAAATGAATAGCTCTCAAAATTACCCCTATAACAAATGAATCTATCTACGTTACCCTCGGTAGTAATTAGTATTTTTCAGGTGCCGTATTAAGATTGTTTAAGAGCGCGCGCGGGCTGGCAACGTCGCATTTCTATTGGTTTTTCGTGATTACTTTATTTTTAAATTTACTCTTAAATAAAAATATTTAATCGAAACTACAAACTGCAAATAAAAATAATTGACAATATGTCAATTTTTATGAGTAAATACCATAATAACTGTTAAAAAATATTTTTTATAAGTACAAACTTATAAAAACCAACGATTTAGTACTTGGCTGTAAAAAAATAGTACTTTGGTTTCAATTTAACAAAATAATAATAAAAAACCACTAGAAATGCGGCGTTGCCAGCTCGCGCGGTATGAAGGCTCTTAATGCCATCATGATTCCAGTGTAAGAGAGAGACGGAGGAGGACTTTCGCAATGGAATCATGATAGCATTAATACTTCATAATACGGCCCCAGCTATCTAACATGAGCAGCTTCAGAAATCTATGTTGCTTTATTTATTAGCCATATTATAGTTTTTATTTAACAAAAACTGTTTATTTAGCATTCCTATTATTATTTATAATATTGTTAATACCGGTATTTTTAATACCTAAGCACTAAAATTTTTGCATGTGTTTAAAAAGTAAAAATGGAGTGATAATGTTGGGGTCGTGGCTAAGTAATAACAGCCGTGCGGGTTGATCGATCAGGTTAAGCTACACTTGCCACGGTCGGTCCGTGGATGGGTGACCATCTTTACATACCAAGACCCCTCCGTGCCTCGGAAAGCACGTTAAGCCGTAAGTCTCGGCTGTCATTCGTGGATCTTTGACAGTCGTTACCCAATAACTGGGTTGTGGAGGTCAGATAGGCAGTTGCTCCATGTAATATACTGGTTCAGCGGCATCCGGTTAGACTGGAAGCCGACCCCAACATGGTTGGGAAAAGGCTAGGCAGATGATGAATGTTTGTTAAGACACCCAAAAAAGGGCAAAAAAAGTGGGCAAGTGCGAGTCGGACTTGCACACACAGGGTTCTGTACCACCGTACAATATTTACCACTATTCTGATGTATAAGTAAAAGTACGCAGTGCTACACACCCCCACCTTATTTCAAGTTAAACAAATATCAACTTTATTTCAATGACAAATAAGTTGATTTCAGAGTGACTAGCACTATTGAAAAAGTTAAAAAAATGTTTGAAGTTGTAGCGTAAACTGAACTTTATTGTGTAGGAATTAAAGTTATTTTTCCATTAATTCATATTTGTTTACATTTTTGGCAAATAAATCGCGAACGGAGTTTACATATTTTTTTTTAATTTCCCGATTTGTCTACCTATTACGGTTCAAAAGATACAGACGGACAGACAGCGCAGCCTTAGTAATAGGGTCCCGTTGGCAGCCTTCGCCAACCGGTACGTTACATGGAGCGACTGCCTATCTGACTTCCACAACTCTACTAGATAACAAGATGATACCTCTTGGTTGTCGGACTGAAACTATTGTATCTAATTGTAAGAAACTTGTTTCTGAATCTTAGATTATTTACATTCCATTGCCATTTGCCATTTACTAAACTATCAACATTAACGTCATGTAGTCAAAAGTTTATATTTGAATGTACATTTAAAATAAAAGGTCCTAAAAGAGTTGAATGCAATGAAAACTTTGTCATGCATGTCATTGTGTTTGGAATTTATCACTCCATTTTTACATTACCGCGATATTATGGTAGCCTTTAGCCTTGGTAAATGAATGCCTTATCCTATACACTCTTCATGAGTAACTGGTACCTCGTCCCATAGAAAAAAAACGCTAAAAAAACGCAGTCCCACAAATGTCACGTCGAGTTTCAGAACAAGTTTCTCCTTGTAGAGCATTGTCTCTCTCACTCCAAATCTGTGTGACAGTCTCTTTCTAACGCTCGATGCGTCATATTAATGCCCGGTACTGACTGCTCGGTGAGTCATTCTACGTAAAAAAAAAAACTCTGCTTTTAGGCCCCGCAGTCGGGTGGACGAGGTTTTTGACAGAAATAATAATCTCATATTTTCTAGAAATAGTTGATAGTTGCTTTAAAACATTGTATGAAAAGCTACTGCAGTTAAATTAATTATTTTTATAGCAAAAAATACTTGAAATCTAGGCGCTTATTTACTGTGAATAAATCGCAAAAAACGTAATCACATTACATTTTAGCTCTCGCCACACTGGGGCGAATCCTGCGCGGGAGTCGTTTGTTTTAATGACGAGAAAGTCACGCGACTAATCGCGCCAGTCTGTACACCTCCATACCAGTTGACGAAACCGGTGCGAGCGAATTTTGTCCCGTATCCCGCGCGGGATTCGCTTCAGCGTAACCAGCATGGCTATTCACAACCATACGAAACGCTTCCGTGTCGAATCGAACAACAATCAATGTTATCATAGGAGTCCTCTCAACACTGTTAACGAACACGAAACCCGAAAATGTTTAAACCAAATAGAGACCACTATTCTTCCGACGGTTAGTCGGCTACCTATGTGCGGTCGAGAGCAAGGCAAATCAAATAATCGAAATGCGTCATTTTCGACACGACAGCCTGTCGAATAGTTGTGATGAGCTTAAATCTGTACTGCCACAACAAAAAGGATTTTTAATAAATTAAAAATGGATAAAATGTCATTTAAAAAGTGCTATGTAACGTTTTTGCGTTATTTGCGAATACCATAGTGAATGAATAGCCTGTAGCTAATGACTACGCAGCTTTATAATATTACTATCGTCAATAATATATTCACTTAAGGGGAAGGGAGCTAAGCTTTGCGGACATACTTGTATTAATTTATTTTAACTTAGGGGTGACATTAATTTAGATAGAAATGCATAGCAAAGCTTCTAATTCTATATTCCCGACAGATAGTATTTACCCCCCTTTTTCCTTTGAGTAAAACTCAAGGTAAGGGTCAACCATAGTGAGAGTAGTTTACCCCTTAGGGTGAGAGTAGGTTACCCTTTCGGGGTAAAACTCGGGAAATCAGTTGCCTTTTTACGTTAGTACAGAAAATGGTTAGGGGTAGTCTAGGTGGTAGGTAGTTTAGGCGAAAGCGTCAGGTGAGCCCGCGAAATTGCAAATTTTCTTACGTTTTTTGCAATTTCCAGGTCAATATCAGGTTGTATGTTGACCTAAATATGATTCGCGACCATAACAAATATGTATTTATCCATACTAATATTGTCTGTAATATTATCGTCTGTATGTTACCTTTTCACACCTAAATCCCTGAACGGATTTCGATAAAATTGGCAGATAGATTGCATCCCGGGGAAGGACATGGGATAGTTATTATCCCGATATTCCCACGGGATCGACACTTATGCGGCTGAAACCGCGGGGTGCAGCTAGTAGAATTATAATCATAAAAATCCATTAAATCTCTACATTCTCTCATTACATCTCTCTAGGTTTATATTATCCTATTGAATGACTATTGAATGAAATCATGACATTTGAGGCCAATTTTAACTTAAGGAGTTGTACTACTGATTCTAATGATTATAATTCTGTAAAGTCATATTTGTTACGATCGCGAATCATATTTTAATCAACTCACAACCTGAAAGTGACCTGCAAATTGCCAAAAACGTATGTAAATATGAATTTTGCGAGCTACCCTACCTTAGATAGCTGTAAGTACAATATTGTTGATACTTTCTCGTGATACCTAGTATTTAGCTAAATATTAAATTAAGGGGAGTTTTCTAGACCAGTGTTACCCTAATCTGGCAACTCTTATAAATAATTTAACTGCTTTTAAAAAAGAGGTTCTTAGTATTTAGTTTTATTTATTTGAAACAAAATTCATGGCTTTTATAAGGTTGCCAACTTTAAAAACATTTTGCAGAAGCACGCTAGTTGGCAACTGTAAACAGCAAAAACATTTTAACAGCTGGCAACATTTTCTATATTTGTGCAATATCCCAAAGGTGTAATGTTTGCTTTTATTAATGTTAATAATTCATTACAATGCCTTTTATTAGACTAACCTCCTCACTAATAAACGTTGTATAGCGTCTCTATAGTTACACAACTCTTTGTCTTCTTCTTTTGAAAGTCAAATTACTGACGACTGAAAGAGAGAAATCGGTGTGTAACTATTCACCTGAAATACGTTTATTAGTAAGGGGGTAAGTGCACAAAATGTAACTGGTTGTTAATACACATCTCTCTATTCGCTAATAATATAATTAAGCTTAATATTATAATATTGCATCGTGCACCTACTGGTTACTAACTAAATTATTCAGCGTGAATCAGAAAGGTGTGGCCAAAGGCCTTTGAAGGGCCGTAGCATGCCTAACTGTCCGCCAAGGATAAGAAATATAGAATACGCTTTACGGGGTTTGGTCCTTTTATGTTTTCTGTTTGCATTGATGTCAGCTATTGATTTAGAAAAGATTCATGCAAGACCGCCATTTTGAAAAAAAAAATGGCGGACAGGTAGATATGCCAGGCTCTTTATAAAATAAAAATCTTCAATCCCCTTTAAACAGGGTTGGAAAAAAAACAGGTTTTTTTTAAATTTTATAAAATAGTTCAAATTGTTTTAAAGAAATGTTTTTATGTTCTTTTTTGTTTAGGGCATTATTTCGAATTAATTCGACCTATAATTAATTTCTAGACTAGATATAAAATTAAATATTTACAAAAAACGATCAATGAATAAACATTTATGTTGCGTATCTCTAATCAATACTGAACCCTTTACATTCACCCTGTATGTTCTAACTAATGTTGAACTTTAAAATGAGCAACACGGGGATTTGTCAATTTCATTGAAAGTAAATGACATGGCGCTGAAGCAACAAGCCCAGGCTCTACAAAAAAACTGGAAAATATCGCAGTTATACTTGATATCTCCCAAAAAAATTTTGATTGATTCAAAATTTCAATTTCAATTGAAATTTTGAATATTCTAATACATGTTTCAAAAATAGGTGTTATCTTGTCCCATATAAATCCTGGTACTTAGGTCTTTGTTTGATTGAAACAAAAATAATGTTTTATTTAATTATAATGCCAATAAAAGTTCAAAAATATAACATAGCAATAGCATAGACTCAACTGGTTTTATGTCAAGCTATTTAGATTCCTAAATATAAATTTATTTTCATTTTATATCCATTCATTCGCCATGAAAAGTAGTTTTAAAGCTTGTTTTTTTCTTATTGTTTTATACAATGCTTATAACTTGTTTTAATTTGTGTTTTTAAATGTGTGATAAAAAACACGGTTTAAATTCAAACTGTTTTAAATTTAAAACAACTTGTTTTAATCATGCTAACCCTGCCTTTAAGGGTGTGGTACATAACATCAAACTAAACAAGTTTCTCTTAGGGACCCACGTCCTAGTCGCCAAAAAATATCAACTGTCCCATGCAAACCTTCAATACCAACTCAACCCAAATGTACATATTATTTGTATCTCACGAAGCGGCGCGCGCTTCTCATGTGGTAACCAAGTATACAAACATGCTGTAAATGTGTGCGTGAAGACGAGAAGTGTCAGCACGTAACAAGCACACGCACAAACACACACTTCCGAGTTCGCCATCGTCTGGGACGGGAACAAGAGCTCCTGCGCTTACACACACATTCACAGCGTGTTTGGTAATCACAAGTAAAGCGTGCGTCAGTGCGCGTGATAAACATACTGTACTACATGATTATGACCTTTCCGATACATGCTGTACCGGCTCACTTTTTTTTTTACCGCCTGGACAAAAACAGAAGCCTATGGCACAGAAATCTCTTTGTTTTTACCTTATACAACAATCAATCCTTTGGCTGAAGCCATCGTCCGCCTTTAATCAAAGGATTGAATGTCGCTACGAATTCATTTATAATTTCCGCGCGTGAAAAGGCTTCAATCAAAGGATTGAATGTAAAAAAAGAGAGGTTTCTGTGCTTCTACTTGTCGGGCTTCTACTCCGATCATCTATACCCTGATTTTGTCCAGATGGTAAAAAAAAGTCAGCCGGTATATTTCGCTTTGTTAGTCTTTGTAGTTCTTATAATGTAGGTACGTAGAACCATTTATTAACTTTTTTTTTTTGCATTTTCTTTTGTTGATTTTTTTTCTTTCATCCTTTTCAGATAAAAGAACAACAGCGTAGAGTTTATGTCATTTATAAGTTCTTACGAATGCTTGTTTCTACCGAATGCTAAAGAATGTAGTGCCCTGAAATATTGAGGATAAAACATTACCCCTACTTTTGGGGTAGTTGGGTAAAAATTTTGGGCCGAAGGCCGCATATTCGAGATTCTTAAGGAAGTCCGGGATTATATTATTTTTTAGTGCTAGTTATTAGTAATTTACTTGAAAGTAATTGGCGAAAAAGATAAGAAAAAATGCTTCAGTGTTTACAGCTGCCCAGCTAGTTACCTATTGCTCAAGTTAAATTGAAACGATTTAAGAATTTTTTTATTTTATTTTAGAACAATATAGTTGTGAGTATATTAGGGCTCTACTTTGCCTTTATTTAAATATCGAATGAATTGTTAAATCGAAGGCCGAATATTTCGGCCTAAAGCCGAATATCGAAGTACGACAGCCGAAAGGCTGAAATGATGTAAACGATGCTTTATATTTGCACCCATTTTAACTTAAACTATCATCTAATATAATTACTTCGGTTTCGGCTTCAGCATTTTTTTTTAATATAATGAAATTGTAATATTTTAACCTTTTCACCGCCAAGCACTTCTATAGAAGTTCGGGATTTTCGTGCCACCAGCGCCACAACTTCTATAGAAGTTGTTAATTTTAACTATCTTATTAAAATAAATTTACTGTGATTAAAAGCATTGTTCCATTTTATTATTTAAGATAGCACTGTCTACTACCCTGTTTTTTATTTTTCTACACAAAATAAGCCCTAGTTTGTCCTAAAATCGGCAAAAACAGAAAATCCGAATTTTGTTACTTTCCTCAGAACGCCAATCACTTCATATCAAGTTGGCCAGTGATGTGCCGTGAAAGGTTGATTTCACCATTGAAATATTTATAAATACAGAAAGTTACGAATATCGAAAACAATTTGAGGTCAATAAAATATGAACTTAGTTATCTACTTCATTACAAAGGAAAGTAGATGAATTTCGACCTTCAGGTAGATGCCGATACGTAATTATAAAGTTGTTACCAATTCTTGTCGATAGTTATTTTCCCATCTCTACAAAACAATTGGTCGTCTATGCCCCTGTGCGCCACCGAGTGCCACGGACTACTATAGAAGTTGGTCAGTGACGTCATAGGCGTGCGGCTGTCAAGGTCACTTTGGCATAGTGCAGCACAAAATCGGATTCGCGCGCACGCATCTTTCTTTCTTTCACTTGATAACAAATAGAAAAATGAGTGAAGAACTTGATTCGGACGAACTTCTTAAAATTTTGCAAGGTGTGGAATCGGACTCGGAGTATTTTGTGGAGAACATTGAACCAGAAGATAATTCTGAGGTATGTCTAACTGGATGATAATAATAATGTTTATTCATCAAAGAGTAGGAATTCAATAAGTATGTAAAATGTTCGGTGAGCCCAGTATCTCCAGATGCACTGTAATTACAGTAGATTTAGGTACTGTTTTTGTACTCCATACACTATTATGGTAAATACAATACATGAGTTAAGAAAAGAACAGAAACAACACTTAAAAAACAATGCTTTGATAAGTACACGGCTACAAGCGTGATAGAATTTAAATATATAGTTACTTTCCATTTCAAAAAACACTTTAAAAACAATTAAAAATTCTGCCACTTAGATACCTACGGTAAAAAACGTTAACTGAAGTTATTAAAAAAACACAGGAATAAACAAAAATAGAAGAAAGAAAGACCATAGACCCCATCCCTGATCAGAATCGAATTCAACGTGCCCTCAGTGCCAATAACTTGATATGAAGTTAAACAATGAGATCATGAAACAAATAGAGATGTACCCCATTCCTTATAGTTCTAATTGAGTTATGTATTAGTTTCTTTGATACTCATAATTTATACTGTTTTTTCTTATTAAGGATACTGTGAAACAAAACAAATCTGGAAATATTTAATCAGTTTTTATTTATATTCGTAAAATCAACTTTAAATCTTAACTTTACGCGTACAAATCTTATTCATCGATATGACGATATCCCCATCACTACTGTTTACTATATATTTAGTTATACATTTATAGCTTGGCGCTCGGCGAGGCATTGCGTTTTGTGTACGTTGGCGGCGAAAAGGTTAATGTTTAACCGTAATCTCAGTATTTAGCCTTGCTGAAAACTTGCGGCGCATTTTTGAAACACCTATTAAAAAAAAATAGTACTTACCAAATAATTTATTGTCGGCGAATCACATATGCGCGTGATTGACCGAGGGGACGGCGCGGGGGGTCGGGGTACCGAACCCGGTACGCAACGGCCGCTGTGTTCCCTTCACTCCACTCAGCTCACAGACGCGCTCGACCACGGGCATTTCATTGTTTCTCTTTCTTATGTTGATTAATGTAAATTACGGTATTATACCTATTTTAATACAGTTCACTACTTTTATTATAAAGCCCCGAATCCCCGAGTGAGCCCATTCAATTTTTTTTTTCTACATGTATAATATTTTTATCTCACGTAGCGACGCGCGCTTTACTTGTGGTAACCAAGTGTACAAACACTTTGTAAATGTGTGAATAAACGCAGGAGCTCTCGGTACCATCTGAGACACGGGCATTGTCGAAAGTGTATGCCTGTTGTGTGCTAACGCTACTTACTAGTCTTCACGCACACATTCACAGCGTGTTTGTACACTTGGCTACCACAAGTAAAGCACGCGTCGCTTCGTGAGATAGAAATACTGTAGGAAGTTGTGGTCGTAAAACGTGCAAGCAGGACGGTGTTGTGTCATCTCGCTCCCGCATTTTGTGACCGCGTGCCACGGCCTCTGGCTACTTTAGCATTAATTGATCGTATCTATAAAATTGTAAAATTACGCGCCGTAAGTTTTTAGTGAAATCTCGCTTCAATAGTATTATAACCCAGTGCACATTTTATGCTAAGTCTAGTCAGTACCTCAATTGCATAACCCACTTTCAATCAGAATCATAAGAATTTTGAAGGAAATAGGCTGGTTGACAGTTTTTGAAAAACCAATTAGTAATGTTTCCTCGTGTTTTAATCTCCTCAAAATATGAATATTTTAGCGAAAAATTATTTACTTAGTTTTATTACACAGACCTAATTTCATTTTTGATAATGTAAAAAATAATGTTAAGCAATTTAATTTTGCCCTGCAGTGGGACATCGCAGGCTAATAATAATTTAATTTTGGTTTTCAAAACGGTGTGTGTTTGAAAATGTATTTATTTTAATCTGCACAAAACAGCACTGCTAAAATAAATGTTTGTTCGTGCCCTGCACGATTTTCGAGATATATGTAAAAAATGCGGACACTATAGCTTGACAATTTTGTCTTGACCTTGCGAAAATTGTATACATATTTTGCCACCTAGCTGTGCCGAATCATACCGACCCTAACAAGTGTGTCGCACGCTTTATATGATCTTTTTCAGGCATACTATAGTGGCTGTAGCACAATTTTTAACTGCATGTTTAATCGAATTACCTGCTGACCTCTTAAGGGCCATTCATTCAAGTATTATGTTAGCAGTGTTTTAGTAATTTTTAACCGCGAAATCTTGATTTTTTTAAATTTTGAATTCAAATTTTCTTACGTGTTTTGCAATTTGCCTTATTGCATGACGATTACAATATGATTCGCGAGTGTAACAAATATGTCTACAGAATTATAACCATAAAAATCATCAACCTTCTAAGTATAATTAATCATTTTAAAGATTATAATTCTGTAAATACATGTTTCGCTCGCGCTAGACAGATTGATAGGTTTATATTGAAACGGTCAAGTTTGAAATTGTAGTTATTGTTTCACAGCTGATTAAAAAAATATTAATACTCAACAGTGATGATAACCATTTTAAGTGACTGATCAACATTGACTATGATTTAATTTACTTTTTAATTGTATTTATCAAAAAAGCCTCTTTGTCTTCCCCTTAAGCATAATATTATTTTCGATAGAAGTATAATTATTATGTTTTAATATTTTGCAAAATAGCTTTGCCTTCAAATTTTTATATTATCTCAAATTATATTATATACGAAAGTTCATACTTAAGAATCTCTGAAAAAAATCTCGTTACGTAATTATTTTTAATACGACCAATATCTACGTAATTTTGTATACGTACGCATTTCACGTTTTTAATTTTTAAATCAAAATCAAGTTTTACTGAGTTTCTTTTTTGTTATTTTATATTCTTAAATTGTATGCATATTATCAGTAGGTACACATTTTTACTTTGTTTTGCTTTACATATGAATTAAATTATTTTATTAATTGGGATAAGTAGATATTAAAAATAGGGGTAACCAACAATCTCGAAATTATAATTGTCACAATGTATGTGCCATACGTAGGTACATAATAATACTTATACATAATAAAATATATTTATTTTAAAAATATTGTTATTCAAATAATAATAATTTAACTTTTTTTCTGTAAAAAAAAAAATAACACCAGTTAGGTAGAAAACTAAATAAAAACTTTTCTTTATTAAGAAGTAATAAAATGAATGCATAATTACATGAAGTTTCAGTGATCAATGGATCAACTAATTAAAAAATAAAATCGAGTGAGGAGGTGTCGTGGAACACCCGGTTGGAACGAACTTCCTTTCGTATTAAATAACAGGCACAGTGAAATAAATTAACAACGTTTATGAGAAACTGAACGAAAAAATTAATTTGAGTTTTTTTATTTAAAAAAAAAAGTCAATACGTTAACTTTTTTCGGTCTATGAGCAGCACCCTAATTGCGTAAATGCTTAACACACTATTAATCTCAATCTGAATCATTTTGAAGAATATTGCTAATCCATTGCTTCATATGTTCGAAAAATGTCTGCTCAACAACGTAAATAACGCAATGAATATTTTTGAACTGTCAACATAAAAGCCATTGCTACTAATAGTAAGGCCAATTCTCGTAATTTAAAACGTTCAAAATCTAGTCAGTCTCATCTCAGCGACAAACAAATGTCAAAAACTTGTCAAAATTAGAAATTAGAGGTATTTTTGACAGATTGAGACCGAGATCTGAACGTTCTTAAAATTACGAGAATTGCCCCTAGTGTGTTACGCAATATCTCCTGCTGAGTATAAAGTGCGATAAGGAACTTCATTCTAATAAAATATTTTGTATAAAAATAATATTTCCACAACGATTACCCGTTTGATTAAAAAAAAAAACCCAGTTCCAAATATAACCGGTCCAGTAGTTTTCAAACAAATTCGCATAAATATATAACTTTTATACCATTCGTCCTGTATATACCAATAAGTATAAAAATGTACATAGTACGTTATTTTACCTATAATAGGTAGGTTGTAAGTAACTAAAGTGGTTTTGTATGTGCCTATACCCGATTTGGAAGCGGCGTGATGTTAAAAAGTACGCCAAAATATGTTAGTCAGTATTAGAAATTGCTAAAATTAGTTAAAGCTCATATTGTCTGGTTGAAGTGGATAATTAACTGTCAAATATATGTACAGTCAGAAAAAATAATTGTTGTGCAAATTGACATCAAATTGCCGTGTAATAGACATTTCATACACATGTCGAAGAATGTTAGTTGTGATTTGAATATACGGACACTATGTTGGTTGTCGATTTTCTTAACAATTATTTCCGCTGACTTTACTTTGCCCGTAAAGTAAGATTCATATCAAGTTATTTTCATATCAATTGTAAATATCGTTTTTTTTTTTTGGCCATATTTTATTTATTCATTTGAACAAGAAAAAAGTAAACTTTTATTGGTCACAAAATTGACGTTAAAATAATTATATTTAAGTAATTATTTAGGCCCATTATAATAACGACATTCTTGGATACATAGCAATTTTTTATTATATTGGATATTAATTTTTTTTACGACAGAAAACGCTGCGCCTATTTTATTTATATTTTTTATGTGATATTTGAAATTGGCTACATTCCATATAATAACTATTTAGTTTCTTTGTCCAAATTATTTGCTCAGCGTTTATATTTTTTTTAAATTAAAATTTACTTTATTTATTAAAATTGTTTTATATTTTAAGATTTATATTTATTATACATACTTACAGAGGCATGTTTTTCGTAGTAACTTTGACTTTAGGTAGTTAGTACTTCTGACCCAGTTATGGGGCCTCTAGAAAAAACATTGTTAAAAATTGGTTAACATTAAGATATTATACCTATTATAAAAATTATTTTTTAAACTTTTCAGAATTTTCATTAAAGGTTGTATAAACTATCAACGCTCGTAATAAAAAAATTAGGAATTAAAAATTGTGCGAAAATCAATGGAGTTAATTACGAGTATTTAGCCGCTTTTCTTGAGAGCAATGGTGGGATTAAATTAATAAAATTTTAGTTTAGAAAATTAAAAGGTTTATGGGAAAAATAGATAAAAAATGTTACGTAATTTAAAATTAAATTAGAAATAATCGGGTGTCGATAGAAAATTAAAGTTTTTACTGTTTAAAACATTCATTTCCTAAAATAGGCAGTACTCTATCCGAAAGTAATTTTATATTCAAAATAATCTTAAAAAGAACAATAATAATAATACTCAAGTAAAGTTGCCTTTAATAATAGTCAATGTGAAAAAAAATTTAGTCCTTCGCTTTATAAATATACAAACAACTTTTAAAGTAAAATGTATATTAATAAACTGATGCCATAGCCAGTCCGTTGTTAAAATTATAAAAGGAGAAAACCTTCACAAAATTATCGGCTAGAAAAAAAGATAGATAGTGATATAAAAAATAGTATATAAATAAGATCTGGTGCCGTATTGTTGATAGTTGTTTAAAAATAAGCTTTTTATTAGTCCAAGAGAATAATAAAAATTATTCGAAAAATTATAAAATGGACTAAAAATGTTTCGAACATACATTGATTTATCATAACACTGAAAATTACTTTCAAAAGTTCTCTGTACTCAACCAAGACAATTGCAGATTGCACAAAAAGTTAAATGTTCAAATAAATAATTTAAAAGAAAGTGATTATAAGCCCCACTGTCACCAGAAATCAGTAAACAATGGATTTAGCGTTAACCAATGTTTTAAATTTCGCGCTAAACGCATGACTACTGGTTCGTGTTGCGAATAGGCCTAATGGCGTTGGTCCACCGCCGCCGTCACCCGGACGTCATCGCCAAGAACGAGATGACGAAGTAGCGATAAGCCCGGAATACGCATGCCTATAACTTACACAAAGGTAGGCAAGTAGCTTGCACGCCGTGTGCCATAACAACTTCTGATTGGTGAGTGCCATAGTGGCATGCAAGGTATTGCAGGCATGTGTATTTCCGGGCTGTACATACCTACATTTAAGATGTCACTCGGTTCGAATAATCTTGTTTCTTGGTGACGGCGGCGGTGGATAAACGGTCGAGGTCTAAATGCCACAGGTTGGGTATCGCTGATTTTGATGCACGATGCATCGCCATGTCTTAAAAACTTTGCTCATATTTAGTGATTTTTAAAACTTTAGTTTTCCTAATAAAAATCTCTAATAGATCTAATTTAAAACTATCAAAATTATTTATTTACATTTTTTCTTTTATATTGCTCCATGATGATATATTATTTGTATTGACACAAATTGAAATGATTATACAGTCACAGTAGACTAACACCCGGATAATGAAAGGCAAATCAAGACAAAATATCTAAAAGATTGATGAAACTTCACTACATAGTATAAAACAAAGTCGCTTCTCGCTGTCTGTCTGTCCCTATGTATGCTTAGATCTTTAAAACTTCGCAACGGATTTTGATGCGGTTTTTTTTAGTAGATACAGTGATTCAAGAGGAAGGTTTATATGTATAACACATGCATACTATAGTAGAGAAAAGCCGAGAAATTCAAAGATTTGTAATGTGATGTCGTAACAAACATATTTTTGTGCGCTTACATTGCAAACGCTGGCTAAACCTTACGAGATAGATCAATTTAATGTACTACGGAATTGTATATCTTAGTAGTGAACCCCTTTCTAACCATATCATCTTTCACACAGTCTATCCACACCAGTTTTCAGTTACCGGTGCCACGGTGTTTCATAAGTTTGACAATCTGTCAGTAGTTTTTGTTTTGATGAGCCTTTAAAAGCAACCGATTGCATTTATTGCTTGTATCAAAATAATCTTGATTGCTGTCCATTCGTTCGTCAAGAAACTGCGTATATGAAAGATGCGTACAGAAATTGTGCGCAATTTTCATATATTATATGCGTTCTGTACCAATACAAAATATGTTATAACAAAACTTAATTTTATACATTTAAATTAAATTTATTTTACTTTTATTATTTCTTAAGAGAAATATATTTATGTGCAAGCTTAATATGCAGCAATAAAATTTTTCATTGCAAAAACGAATGTAATTCCTAATAATCTTCATAATTATGAATTAATTTGGTTCGTCCTCTATTACATGGGACTTAAAAATATAACTAGCGAAATGTAGGTTATACTAAATACTTCTGCCTTACTCTCTGTAGAATGTAGGCGTGAGGTTTATGGTTTATTAACTAGTTTTTTTAATGAGTCGGTCAGTTTTTGCCATGAAAAATTATTGTGCCCTTAGTTATTAATTTCCAATCTCATAATATTTTATAATGTCTCAGGAGTTTCTTAACTCAATATAGTACGGTCTTTGAATCATGGCCGCTCCGAATTTAGCGCAGAAGGCTGCGCAATAACATTTGTTAACCTTTTGAACGCCACGGACGTTTATAGACGTCTAACGAAATCGTGCCAAACACGCCACCGACGTCTATAGACGTCAAGAAAACGACATTTTTTAAATACAAAATAAATATACTAAATTAAGTTTTCTGTGTTTCTTTTTCCTATTATTTCAAACTACTTTAGTGAAATATTGTAAATTGACACAAAGATATATTCATTATTTGAATTCACAAGAAAAAACAATCGTCAAATATTGCTAATCGAAATCCGTAAAATTGTGTATTTCCCCACGCCACAGACGTCAAGACACGTCAGCTAGTGATGGGTAGGTAAGGTAACTTATATTCCAAATTTATGAAATATTTTATTGAAAGTAGCTTACTATTACTTTGACAATTACTTTTTACTGACAAATATTCGTATCTGAATATTCCTAATGTATAATATTTAAAAAAATGTGGAAAAGAACTTATAATTGATATCCTTAAATCGATAGTTTACTGTCCACTCTCGCGCATCCCTATGTAAGAGCTCATAGACAGTTACCTGTACGCCACAGACGGGAATGGACGTCAAGCGGTGACGTCATTAGCGCTACGGGAGTCTGCTAGTGCTTTACTACATTTATTATTATGATCGGTGGTAATATTAAAATTTGAAGCATTATTATTGTGCGAGGCTATATTAAAAATGGCTGACAGTCAAATGACTACTGAAGAACTGTCAGTCACATATGTCAATATACTGAACGTAATAAGAAAAGTAAGACAGCAAAAGGACTTGGATGACATAAGTTTGCCAAGTTTCGAAGAATCCGACTAATAATTATATGTAAAATGATTAAATTGTTTTAAATAATAAAATATTATTATTTTTTATGTACCACAATATCACATGATCACATCCCTACTCGCATGCGAGAAAGTTGTCAAAAGTCGTGCCAGCCACGCCAGAGACGTGTCTTCACGTCGGCGGATGACGTCACGAACCAGATTAGTGATGTACCTTATTATTGATTTATTCGTTTGTAGTTCTAATGTTTGCTTTTAGGTTGCTTAGAACTTAGTAACTGCTGTTTAATGATAGTATGATACCAAATAGGGTCAAGTTAAATAAAAGACCAATGCAACGAATAATATTTATTTAAAAAATATAGAACGAAAAGCACGGATTCATTGGTTATCGATAACTTTTCGTTAAGATGTTGGAATCACTATTTTTTTTTGTAGGTTTTTGTACTGAATTTGTGGCTTGGCGTAGAAGGGGCGCCGATGTGTTTACGCTCTGGCGTTCAAAAGGTTAAGAACCAAATGGTGATATGAGATGAGTATGAGTGAGAGAACATGCTCAAAGTTTCGGAGAGCCTATGTTTAGACCGGCCATTATGATTCATTGGCTGTATTGTAACTATTACTGTTGTAGTAATTGTAATAGTACCTTTGTCATTCCTCAAAATATAATTTCTCGTAATAGGTCTGTGATAATGCCTATTTTAAAACACGTAATATAGAAATGTAATAATATTAATAGTGATTCGAGGTGGCCTATTTTTGTTTATTTTTATAGAAGACTTATTGGTTGTGTATAAAATGAAAAATCGTTTTTTTTTTGTTCTTAAGAATAATAAATATTGTCTAAGATAATTCTTTAGAGAGTATTATTGTGTGTCTGATGAAATTATTTATGAATATATTTGGGAGAATTATCCGTTGGAGGGCTAGTAGTGTGTAAAGCCTGTCTATTATGTACAGACTACAGACGCCAGCACGTCAAGCTACTACAAAATCTCAAATTTATTTAATAGATTTTCAACTTTATCGCTAAAGCATAAGGTTCAAGGTTGTTTGACAGTTTCGGGTAGCTTGATGTGCTGGCGTCTGTGCCTAAAATATATAATACTAACATTCTCACTTATGGGAGTTAATGAAATATTAACTAATAAACTGTTGTCCCTAAGACCTAAAAACATACCTGAACAAACTAACAGATCACACTAATCATGAATATGAACAACTTTGACTATGGGACAACTCTGAAATATGAAAAACAAAGAAACTGTCCCATATAAATGTGCAATGCTTACGATTAAAATGTATGAAACAGCAGATTTTTTAGGTGAAAACTTCTTTAGGTGCCTTTTATGCTCTTTCTGAACAGTAACTGAACCGTCACGCTCGGGTTGCGGTCGGTGACGCTGAACCGCGTATACTCTGCTCCAGTCATAAGTATTCAGTTCTATCATGTGGCCATACTCTCTTGATTTGTATTTCGGAGTTGGGCCGATTGTAAAAGAATAGAATAGGTACTCTTTATTATGTACACCATACAAATTACAGACATAAATATAGAAACATTACTTTTAAGCTTTTCATATTAATGAGTACTGCTCCCCGTGAAAGTTGATCCAGGTAATTTGATTGGAGCTTATGTATGAAAAGACTCAACTAAGTTATCGTCAACTTAATGACTCATTCATTTAGTTAATGGCTCATTAAACGTAAATAGGTCGCCTCTCATAAGTAGTGAAATAATAAAAAAGTGAGACTATGTTTTGAAGTGTGTCCCAAGCGATTGATATTACTGTATAAATTCGTTTTTCACAGATTATAAATAAATATGAGATGTTTAAGATATTGTTAAAAGCTTCGCCTGTCCGTATGCGTAGTTCTAATGTCAACCAATTTTATAAATAAAAGTTTTTGGAACTGTGTCTTTGTTTCTTTTTTTTTTCTTAGCGGATTAATGACAAAAAGTTTAAACATTTTTGGCGCAAAATTTAGCTGCGCGAACTCCGCTCACTGATGAAGCCATAAGGTCATCAAGTGCACAGGTGACAGGGCATGCAGCGCAGGATGGAAACTGCAATAAGTATAAAAAATACTTATAAGATTACCTTTTTTTAGAGGTCATCTTGTTTCACATTTTCTAACTCTAGCATAGTTAATCAGCCTATAATGTTCTCACTGCTGGGACACAGGCCTCCTCTCTGTGATAGGGAGTGGGCACGCGGGCCGTGTACGTTACCCTAGCAGGAAAGTAGCTCCTAGAGTGATATGAGTGGAACGTATAATTAGTGCGTAATCTGCTGTAAATGTGCGCCAAATAAAAAATTTGTGCGCTTTGTCGTTTTGGAAAAAAACGGAAAAAACGATTCCTGCTAGGGTAACGTTTTTCCAGCAGGAAAATTCTAAACGAATGATCGGAGAGAGAAATATTGTGCATGGGCAGAGAGCTTATATTTGTGCAAAAATGTGCGCTGAAAATATAATTTGTGCGTCTTCAGGTTTCCGAGATATTGAGTTTCCTGCTGGAGTGACGTTTTGCAGAATCGTGTATCTCTAAAACTATTGTATGTGCGCCTGTAGAATAAACATACACGAGTAGCCCTTAATTTGTGCGTATTTGTGACAGAATTAGATTCAAGAAAATATTTATAATTTTCAAGTAATCGCGCTTTTTTGAAAACGCGAAAACATGTCACAGCGCCTAAACGAGAAAACGTATAAGATCGCTGAAAACTGTGTTCGGTCCTTCTTGATGCTAATAATAACCATAACAAGTTTCAAAAGTGTACGTGCTTGCTTTATTGAATTAATATTGCCTAAAGTCAAAACGACGGGGTCGTAACTTTGACGGCAAAATACAAGAAATCGGCTCAACCCAAGGTGTGTAGTTTAAACCAAAAATTAGTGCGTCTAGTCAAGAATATATAGTTAAAATGTTCAGCTTGGAATGTTTCGCATTCAGTAGATATAAGCAAAAAACATAACATGTAAACAACGGCTGGTTATCCGACCAAAATTCGAATGACCACAAAAAAGCGACAGATTCATACATATCGATGACATTCTTAACTTTACCCACGAACCGGTTGACACGTGTTGTGCCTGAGTACACTGAAGTAGAAAAGAAGTAAAAAAATAAACTTGTTATTAGATTATATTCTACTAGCTTGCGTGACTTTGCACATGATTAAGTCATCATCTGCCTAGCCTTTTCCCAACTATGTTGGGGTCGGCTTCCAGTCTAACCAGATGCAGCCGAATACCAGTATTTTACATGGAGCGACTGCCTATCTGACCTCCACAACCCAGTTACTGGGTAATACGATACCCCTTGGTAAGACTGGTTGTCAGACTTTCGGGCCTCTGACTACTCGTAACTACTGTCAAAGATCCACGAATGACAGCCGGGACCAACGGCTTAACGTGCTTTCCGAGGCACGGAGGGCTCAGTATGTAAAGATGGTCACCCATCCACAGACCAACCGCGGCAAGCGTCCCTTAACCTGATCGATCGACCTGTGCGGCTGTTATTATTTAGCCACGGACCCCTCTCCTCTCCGCACATGATTAAGTAAGTACATTATAAAAAGTAGCCTATGTGCTATTCCAAGGAATAAGCTATCTTCTTCATTCCAGCTTTCATTAAAATACATACAGCAGATAACATATTATTGTGATGGAGCGTCAGCTCAAATCTAACATTAAAAAATAATATATATTGGCCCTTTAAGTTTAATATAAGTTGCAGGAAATATTTTGATCCAAGCTTCCTCACGTCGGGGGACGGCTAATGAAAATTGGAAGTTAACAGCAGCTATGTTTTCTACAATAGCATGCATTCATTATTGCTGGGTTTAAACCTCATCTGTTTGGCGTTTTCATTAGCGACGGCTAATGAAAACGCCAAACAGATGAGGTGACCCCGACGTGAGGACGCTTGGATCAAAATATTTCCTGCAACTTATATTAAACTTAAAGGGCCAATAATATATTATTTTTTAGTTTTTAGAGGTTTTTGTTTGAGTCGGGGTTTTTTTAAATTAACTTTTATTTCTTGCTTTTTAAACTTAATAATATTATATTACTAGTAAAGTAAATATGCTATACGATCGACACGTGACTCGCCGAAATCTGCAAAGCTGAATCTCCCTCAAAACTAGGTCATATAATTGCAAACAAATGTTTGAACGCAACTGTACGGACAACAGCTTAGGTTTAATACGACCAATAAAGAAGACCATCGATATGTATGAATCCGTCGCTTTTTTGTGGTCATTCGAATTTGGTCGGATAACCAGCCGTTGTTTACGTGTTATGTTTTTTGCTTATATCTACTGAATGCGAAACATTCCAAGCTGAATATTTTAACTATATATTCTTGACTAGACGCACTAATTTTTGGTTTAAACTACACATCTTGGGTTGAGCCGATTTCTTGTATTTTGCCGTCAAAGTTACGACCCCGTCGTTTTGACTTTAGGCAATATTATTCAATAAAGCATGCACATACACTTTTGAAACTTGTTATGGTTATTATTAGCATCAAGAAGGACCGAACACAGTTTTCAGCGATCTTATACGTTTTCTCGTTTAGGCGCTGTGACATGTTTTCGCGTTTTCAAAAAAGCGAGATTACTTGAAAATTATAAATATTTTCTTGAATCTAATTCTGTCACAAATACGCACAAATTAAGGGCTACTCGTGTATGTTTATTCTACAGGCGCACATACAATAGTTTTAGAGATACACGATTCTGCAAAACGTCACTCCAGCAGGAAACTCAATATCTCGAAAACCTGAAGACGCACAAATTATATTTTCAGCGCACATTTTTGCACAAATATAAGCTCTCTGCCCATGCACAATATTTCTCTCTCCGATCATTCGTTTAGAATTTTCCTGCTGGAAAAACGTTACCCTAGCAGGAATCGTTTTTTCCGTTTTTTTCCAAAACGACAAAGCGCACAAATTTTTTATTTGGTGCACATTTACAGCAGATTACGCACTAATTATACGTTCCACTCATATCACTCTAGGAGCTACTTTCCTGCTAGGGTAACGTACACCGCGGGCCCAGTGCGGGTTGGTAGATGTCACATATCTTCGAATTTTTGGTTCTAGGACATGTTGAGTTTCCTCACGATGTTTTGCTTCACCGTTTTGAGAGCAGTTGTAAATAAATAATTTACACAAAGTAAAGCGCCTGTCGTAGTTCGAACCTACGGGTCGCGGCCGTTGCTACTGGACCACCACTGCTAATGTCTATATAAAAGCGCTCTGTTGGATTTTTTACTATCGCTGCTGAGCCCAGCGTTGAAAATCCAACGGCAATTTATTCCACCGCACTAGAATAATCTTCGTTTCTTGTTGGCGTCCCGTTGGCGGTTGCGGCTGGACAGTGTAAGATTACCTTTTTCTAAAGGGCATTGTTAACGCCATCATTCATTTGTTTATATTTTCATGCCTAATTACTGGCAACTCTAAATAATATTAGTATCTGTGCGTCACTCCTTCCGCTTATAATGCCTGTGCGTGAGCGAGAAGGAAGATTTGCAATGCGCGAACTGGCGCGAACACTGCCGCGTGCCGCCATGAAGAAAAAACCGCCAGTTTCTCAACCGCTGTCAAGGCTCGCGGGTCAATTAAACCCCAAGTCGAAGTGAACTCATATTTCACTTCGAAGAACGAAGATTGTTATTAAAACTGTGCAAGTGCGTGTCTTTGTATTGTGGAAAGTGCAGATCCTCGTCCGTACGTAAGTGAAGTCGTGGACGCGCCGCCTCCACGTGGCTAACGAACCCTCCGTACCGTGTCTCCGCCATCACAGCTCACCAGGCAGGTAGGATCATCATTTTCCCACACCACCAACACCTACATTGCGTCATCGAACCGCCCCTCATACAGTCCACTGAGAAAATTTCGATTTTCATCCCAAGGCTTTAAGGGGGAAGCGCTAAGGTAGCCCGCGAAATTCAAATTTTGTTACGTTTTTTGCAATTTGCTGGTCAGTATTAAGTTGTACGTTGATTAAAATATGATTCGCAACCGTAACAAATATGTATTTACAGAATTATAATCATTAGAACCAGAAATACAACATTGAACTTGTTAAGTTAGTGTAATCCTAAAATATCAAGATTTCATGAAATAGGTAGGTAGTCATCACAGAGCATGTAACCTTTTAGTCATTCAGTAGGATTACTTGGTCTTCGAGAGTCGTGTTGATGACTTTAATGATTATAATTCTGTAAATACATATTTTTTACGGTCGCGAATCATATTTTAATCAACTTAAAACTGACCAGCAAATTGTAAAAAAAAAAAATTTCGCGGGCTACCCTGGCGCTTTCGCCTTAAGCCGCCGCAACAGGCATCTTGATTCAGAAATGCCTTTTTTCAATAACACTAGGTGACACCTAAATAAAAGCACTGTTGGATTTTTTACTTTCGGTGTTGGGCCGAGGGTTGAAAAGCCAATATTTATGCGTGAATCTACGGGTTCCTAGAAAAGCGGTAACTGCCGCATGCGGCCGGCCGTAATGCTCAACTAAAGAGCGTTTTACCTCAAATACTGATGAAACTATGACTCGCGGCAGTAACAAATACCTACTTATAATTATGTATTTACATAATTATAATCATAAGAACTCATGACTGCTTCGTTGGTGTAGTGGTCGCAAGCGCTACTGCTGAGCATGAGCTCCTGGGTTCGATTTCCGGGTGGGGGGGGCAAAATGTTATTGGTTTTTTCCATCTGGAATTTCTCACTAGCAGCCCGGAGTCTGTGGCCCTGTTGCTGGCAATAGGCGCGCTCCCTATTACATAGGACTTGAACATAACTGGCGAAATGTGTAATGTGAAGGTAACATGTGGAGTAAATAAAAAACTTGATGTAGGGTAGGTTATAGGTATAGTCTTCGGTAAAATTGATATACATAAGTCAGTTGAAGTAAATAAGTATGTATTTTATTACAAATCAGATTGTCATAGTATAAAGTTCTTAGTATCTAAGTGTTAAAATCTGTTCATTTTAGGATGGTTGATTACGGCAGGTGCTAATTGCTTTTGATTTAGATATCTTCGAAAAGTCGTATTCGATTATTCCTACTGTAATGCTATTGTCTCATAAAATCAACGTGAAAACTAACGTGAAAGGAGCTGTCAATAGAGTCAATCCCTAGCGTCACTTGCACAGCTCACTTCGACTAAGTTTTCACGATGACATTTTTGCAGAATAGATTCGGCTGATTCGTAAATTGTCGATCTAATTTCGACGTTGTAGATAAGTGAGCCTTCAAATGACGAGTATTGATTTAACTGTCTTTAATCTTAATTCGATAATATTGTATCAATGTTTAACCACAAAAAGTTTTAAACATTGGGTACTTAATTGTAGTTACACTAGAAAATCAACTGAATTCTCCTCCAACTTTTTGTGCGTAATCAAAAATAGCGCAAAACAATGTTGCCGCGTTAGCAAGTGTCAAATTAACCATCACAAATTGAACATAGTATAGTAAGTTTATTGTCTTAGTGCATTAAACCTCATTTAACAAATCCTCGGTATAATGCGGTAGCATCATCCGGTTACAACCGTAGTCGCAGATCAAGGAATCTAAGAAAACCTTGGCTAAACGGTCTCCTCCGTAGAAGAATGATTCTCGTTCAAATATGTTCAGTTTCGTCAAATCCCTCGATAAGAAGTTTTCTGTAGGCTTGTCTGTGTGGAAAGAAATGTTTTGTTTAGTGAATGATTGTTTTTATGATGGTGTGGTGGTTTTGGTAGAGAAAATGTTCTAATGGGTGTAAAAAAGCCACTTGTAGGTACTCCCTGTCATTGTAATATTTTTTTTGTACTGAACCATACCCGGGAACCTTCTGGTTACGGAGACATTGAAGGTATAAATTCCAACTTTTATCGACGTTTTTTACGAAAAATATTTTTGTGTAGGTAATGTTAATTGTTGACGGCCATGTGAAAAGTAATTTTATAGGACCCGAACAAGATGATTAGACAACTGGGTGGAATGCGGCCGCTTGGCCCCTCATCTAGGCGTACCTACTACCGTTCAAATATGTCAAATAGTTGAGGTTACGATTTACGGTTGTCTAATAAAATTGGTCGACTAGTAATGAGTCGATATTGTCCCTCCATTATGAGGGTCATATTTTGTGTTGAGGTTTACAAGAATTCTGTACGGTTCAATGTTTCTCGTGTTGAATGCAGAATGAGCAGAATGTTTGTAGCGGCATCTACATCGCCACATGTGAACTACGCATCATACTGACGTCACGCAAAATCCTACATCGCACAAGCAGAGTTTACCGCGCGACTAGCATACATACAACGTCCTGACATCAATAGTCGGAAAGTTGCCGACCAGACTCGACACCCGGTCGGAGGATCCTCCCTTTTCTATTGTCTCACTGCTGGATAATAGCCTCTTCTCATACATCTGACCACGCTCGCCCACTGTTTGTTAAAGATTTCAGACGGGTAAGTCCAAGTTTCTTCATGATGTCTTCTTCTCAATATGGTAACTGTTTGTTACTCTCACTCCCACAGACGTGCAGGGCAATTGCGTAACACGTTATCAATCGAAATCCGATTCATTTTGACAGTTCAACAACATTCATTGCGTTATTTACCTACGTGTTGAGCAGACAAATTTTTCGAACTTATGAAGCAATGTATTAGCAATTTGCTTCAAAATGATTCAGATTCCGATTGATAGTGTGTTACGCAATTAGGGTGCTGGTCAAAAGCTATAGGTATAAGAGTACTTAGTTAGAATAACAACCCTGAGGACTGATGATGTAATGCGGCAGCGCGACAACGTCAGTGAAGACGTGCGCCTTGCACAAGTCCATGTGGCTCCAGCTGGGCAGGTTCACTGTGATACGGGTCATTTCTGAAAACATTATAAGACTTGGTTAGCTTGATTGCTGGTTGTCATTTGAAGTGCACATTTTTGTTGACTACTTTTTTTTGTTCACAAGTGAAAGCAATCAATATATTGAGTAAAATAAAAGTAGACTAAGCTACTCCTTATAATATAATTATGAGCTACCTGCCTGTAGCGAAAGTGTATTTTTTTCATCACTGCTCTCAAAACGGTGAAGGAAAACAACGTGAGGAAACCGGCATGTTCTAGAAACGTAGACATGTGACATCTCCCGATTCGCCCTGGGTTCGCGTGGTGGATTACGGCCCAGTTCCACTCGCAGAGAGGAGGCCTGTGTCCCAGCAGTGGGAACATTATAGGCTCACTATGCTCATCATAATCAGCCTATAATGTTCCCACTGCTGGAAACAGGCCTCTCGCTCTCGGTCAGAGGGAGTAGGCCGTAATCCACCACGCGAGCCCAGTGCGGGTTGGTAGACATCACATGTCTTCGAATTTTTGGTTCTAGGACATGTCGGTTTTCTCACGATATTTTCGTTCACCGTTTTGGCGCTGGCTCCACGAGCGAGAGAATCGCGGCGATATTATCGTCGTGCCACGTATTTCTATACACTCTCTATGGAACCGTCTCCACACGGCGATATTATCGCCGCGATGCGACCCTCGCTCGCTCGTGCTCGTGCTCGTGGAGCCAGCGCCTAAGGCGCTGGCTCCACGAGCGAGAGAATCGCGACGAGTCCGCCCTTATATCGTCGGATAATCTCCACGAACGAGCGATAATTCCGCCGCGTATCGTCGCGAGTCGTAACGGAATCGCAGCGTTTCCGCGACGACTCGTAACGGTATCGCTGCGTTTCCAGAGAGGCAACGCTGAAATGACGCTGCGTTTGACAGCGCGCCCGCCGCGCGCTCGTCGCGAGCGCGCGGCGGGCCCGCTGCTAGTCGCGGCGGGCTAGCGACGATGTAATGACGTTTCGCGCGCTCATTGCCACTCGTCGCATCGCGGCGATAATATCGCCGTGTGGAGACGGTTCCATAGAGAGTGTATAGAAATACGTGGCACGACGATAATATCGCCGCGATTCTCTCGCTCGTGGAGTCAGCGCCTTAGAGAGCAATAAGTGATGACATAATTTACACAAAGTACAACGCCTGATTGGGTTCGAACCTCCGACCTACAACTCGTAAGTCGCGGTCGTTACCATTGGGCTACCACTACTCTCACAGACGATGATGACCTAAAATTATTTGGATAAAAGTAGGTAGGTACTTACCATAGCATGCATGAATATGGTAGTAATAGTAGGAGTCTTCCTTCTTGCTTCGATGTTGGATCAGCACGCGGTCTGACTCCATGTCCAAGTTCGGGCAATCTATGGTCAGCACAGCCTTGTTTGTGTCGGTGTTGAAGCTGAAATATTTTTTATTAAAATGGCTCGTGCCGCGTTGGTTTAATGGTCGCCAGCTCGACTGCTGACCGTGGGCTACTGCTGATTCAATTCCCAAGTTAGACAGTGTTATTGGGATTTTCGTAGTAGCAGTCTGGATTCACAATTTGTGCTCAGTTCAATGAATCAACTCAGTGTATCGCAGTCCACTGCTGCACCTAGGCCTCTCCCAGGCCGCGCGACAACACTAAACTCCGCCTTCCGCATCCAGTCTGTCCCAGCCAGCACTCCCAGCCACCTTTTTGAGGTCGTCCGTCCATCTAGCTGGGGGCGTCCCATATTACGCTAGCTGATACGCGGTCTCCACTCCAGGACTCGTCTGCTCTACCGGCCATTGGTCTTGCCCCCTATTACAGAAGACAAATATAACTAGCGAAGCGTTGGTAGGGATCTTCTAAACCACATGTAACGTCCACAATAACGTTGTAAAAGCGATAGCCGACGCAACATTTCTACGCTAGAATCAGTTAATGTCTCTGCCACTATATTTACAGACGAATTGAGAACTTCCTCTTTTTTTTTAGAAGTCGGTTAAAAAGAGACTGTCTCTCCTCTCCTTTAGAAATGACAGCGACGACGTTCAACAAACCCATATTTAGGTAGGTACATCATCCTTAATATAATACTTACAAAAACTCAGAAACGAAGCACTTGTCATGGTTCTTCACGATCAGATTTCGATCAATATACGAAGCGTTAAAGTACGGAGTCTCGAAGCGGAATTCCTTCACCAAGTATTTGTTGGGCAGACTTCCTTTCACCGTCTTCCTACAGTTGGAGTTGGCAGCTAAGTTGTCGCGGATACATTTGTAGTCTTTTAAGGCGCAAGGTCTGACGATCTCGGTGAGAGCTGCAAGATAACTTGGTTATTGACACGAGGGAAAAGGTTACCCATTCCTATTTCTAGAAAAATGTGCATCGTTGACTGTGGGTCAAAAACATCTTGAGGAAACCGGCATGTCTTAAAACTGAAAATTTTAAGAAATGTGACATTCATCAACCCGCACTGGGCCAGCGTGGTGGATTACGGCCCACTCACAGAGAGAAGGCCTGTATCCCAGCAGTGAGAACATTATAATTATGCTGATTATGACTGTAGGTGTCTATATAATTAACTATTGATTAACATAATCAGTATATAATGTTCCCACTGCTGTGACTCAGGCTTCCTGTCTGTGAGTGGGAGTGGGCAGTAATCCACCACGCGGGCCCAGTGTGTGGAGGTTGCATATTCGAATTTTTGATTCTGATTCCATTCGCCGTTTTGAGAGCAATGGTGATTAAATAAATATTGCACGAAGTGAAGTGCATATCTACCTGCCTGGGTTCGAATCGCGCCCTGCTACATAATACCACACCTTGTTTCCCCGAACTGTTGAATTTTTTTTTTACATAACCACTCGCATGACCTCCCTCATGACATCGTTACGAATGAGCCAGGACACTTTTTTTTGGCGCCCCGGGGCGCCTCGCCACTTATACACGACTAGTATAATCTCCGAAGAGTAGGTAAGGCAGAGGTGTACCTACGGTCTACCTATAGTAAGTACCACCCTTTCTGTTACGTTGTTCCTTGTATACCACCTTGTATACACCTTGTACACCCATGTAACAGGGGACGAAACTTTGCCATCAAACATGCACTAGGTAATCCAGACTCCGGGCTGCTACTGAGAAATTCCAGAAAGAAAATCCAATAACACTTCCCGACTTGGGAATCGAAGCCAGGGCCTCATGTCATAGTAGACAAGTTACTCCTGGGCCACCACTGCTTATTTTAATATTTGCATAATTAATTATTGAACGCGTATCTACTTAGTACAAATGCCTGTCGTAAAATAATAGGAAACAACCATAATCACAAAATAAACGTTACCTGTCGAACAGATCGCGATCACCATTAAAATAATGATAATTTTCGCCATCTTGCTGCAGCGGCGGCCGTCGCAAAATATAACTGATGAGCAACTAACGAATAATCCGACTACAATAATATAAAAATACTTACTAAATTATAGGCTAGAGCAACTTTACTGAAAGGATAATTTATTGCGTTTGTACAGTTGGGTGAATTAATTGTATTAAACGATTTATAGTTATTAATCATTGTTTATTCTTCGATAATTTTATAGGTAGTTTTGTCTGTACGTCATCTACTGAGATACTTAAAAGTAAGTACTCTTGCAAAATCAGCCATGTCAATGTTCCCACTGCCAGCAGTGGGAACATTGACGTGGCATGTGACATAGACCTCCTCTCTATGTCTGTGTGTTTGGCCACACCAACGGGAAACGCCGATAATTATCGCGATGACGGGCGTTAATAGTAGGTGCAGCCACAATTTATCGCGATAATTATCGGCGTTTCCCGTTGGTGTGGCCCGGGCATAGGACGTGCCGGTTTCCTCACTATGTTTTCCTTCCGTTTTGAGAGAAGTGGTGATGAAATAATTTAGGTACTTACACAAAGTGTCTGCTTGGGTTCGAACATAATAATTAAACAATTACATACCTAAACGAAATCATTGCCCAAGGATCCACTGTGCCCTTTGATCCAGTGGAGGGTAATTCGATTGAACGTCGATAAACTCTCCAGAGGTAGATGGAACTAAAAAATTAGCTTGTTGTTAGTTTGTTTGTTCCCTAAAGCTTTGAGTAGGTATAGATAGGCTGTCGGATAGGAATTTAATGCCGTAGTTCCGGATGCCTAAGCGCTTTACTGCTATTGCGGCTTGTTTTCAGGCAACACCTTTACATTGAAAGATTGAACTGTGTGTGCCTAGTGGTATGTGAAAGTTAATATTGAGGTCAAGGGAGTGTACGTCAGCACCTGAACCGTTTTGTGTTTTTGAGCCGTCTGTGTATGATGGATGGATGTTTGTTACCCTTTCACGGAAAAACTACTGAACGGATTTTGATGAAACTACAGTAATATAGCTTATACGTCAGAAGAACACATAGGATACTTTTTATCCCGATATTCCCACTGGATCGACACTTATGCGAGTAAAACCGCGGGGCTTAGCTAGTCATTAATAAACCTACAAGTGTTATTTGTCCAATAAAACTGCGTCACTCTAAAATGCGACCGTATTTGTAACAAATATTGATACAGTACATTTGGCCATTCATGTGTTTGTTTTGTTATTAAATAAGTACTTAAATTTTTTCCAATTATTCACTGGAATCATGAAACAGATGTATGTTGTTATTGCTTTGATTTGCGTAGGTATTTAATTATGAAAATAAGTTGTGTAATTGGTATCAAACCTGAAGCAATGTCTTCCTAAAACATTTAAATTCCAACCGCTGTTTTGTAATTCGCCTTTCTGTTACTATATACTCGAGTATCACGCCTTTATTTTCCGAATTAGGTGTAGTCGGAGGTGTATAGCAGAGGTACCTACATTTCGCCAGTTTTTTTTAAGGTTTGTGTATTAGGGGGTAGATAGGTACCTAAATTCTCGGAATAGTGTCTTCCTGAGATCATCACCCGTAGGTATCGTTCAATGAACCTATGGTGATTGGAGACACTAATTGATCGAACGATACAAAACAATTACTTTATCCTTTCTGTAAGTTGAACAATGGTTTTCAAATCAATAAGAACCATAATCACACTTCAATTCAAAACTATACTATTTTTTATTATTTGCTAGAATAATAATCATTAGTTCAATAGCTATAATTTTACAAGAAAATTATTAAGATATGACGTATTTTTATTTGAATACGAACAAAAAGCCTTAATTACAATATACAAGCTAACACTAAACTACTATATATATCTTGTACAAGTATATAATAAAAAATGTGAGGAGACCATTTTAGCATAAAAAAATTCGTCCGCATCGCTGTCTATGGGATAAGTGCCCTAAAGGCTGGCAGCATTACCACGTTGGATGGCAATGCTGATTCTTTGGGATAAAAATAGGCCAGCCCTCCGGTCACGTGAAGAGTCGACCAACCGTTTGGCGATGTCCCGAAATACTCGACAATGCGATGAGCACTCGGACTTCCTAGTGTTTCAACCCCAACGGCTCTCTAAACATATAGCTTCCAATAAGGTTGTCAGAAGTGACTATATCTCTGTGTGCATTAAATAAATCTTAGTAGTAGACTTATGAGTATTGTTTTCCTGAATAAAAGTCCTTATAAAACAACTTACTTATCGATACAGACTATTTTATTAATAGGAGGGTAGAATGAGCAGTAGTGGTAACGGCCACGACTTGCCAAGTTGTAGGTCGTGGATTCGATCCCAGACAGGCGCTTTACTTTGTGTAAACTGGTTCATCACCACTGCTCTCAAAGCGGTGACGGAAAACATCGTGAGGAAACCAGCATGTTCTACAACCAAAAATCAAGACATATGACAACGGGCAACCCGCACTGGGCCTGCGTGGTGGTTCAGGATTATGGCCCAATCCCTCTCACAGAGGGGGTCTGTCTGCTAGCAGTGGGAGCATTGTAGGCTGATTATGCATATATTTTGTGTGCACTATATATATCTATCTAAGTAGTAGATCCGTCATGAGAGTATTGTTTTTCTATAAAAGTCCGTATAAAACAGCTTATTGATAATTATGAACTATTTCATCAATATGAGGGTACAATGATATTCCAAATATCCAAATAAAACCACGACACTATTAGTTACAAGTTTATTACATCGACACGATCACCATACAAGCTTACATATCTAGCTACCGTACATAAAATTTAACATAATATTAACAAAAAATACCAAGCGTTTTTTTTAAACAATAAATTTTAGTAAAAATTACTTTCCATTTGGTTTTATAAGAGATTTTATTTATGTAATCAAGACTTAGGTTAAATGTATCAAAAACTACAGTTTATTACGTGTATAATATAGTTATATTATATTTAATTTAGTGTAATAATATATTATATGAGTGTACAAGCGAAATTCGTTGCTTAGAGCGCTCAAAATGTCAGAAAATCCGACACAGATTTTGAAAATGTCGGATTTATATTATAGCCGCCATCTTGGTAAGATTTCATTGGACAACAAATACTTTCGGATAGGTATTTAACTAATGCCAGATTTCTTAAAACTGAAACTAGACATCATATTTATTGTTGCCAGAATAATATACTTAAATCTTTTGCATTTTTCGTAGAATGTCGGATTTCTTCACTAAATTCGACACGTAGAAAAATAAAGGCGTCTTTTTTCTTGTGGTAACTTTAAGCACTCTAAGCCACGGCTTATAATAAGAGTATAGATTACAATAATAGTACAGTATTGTTAATATTAATAAGACACGATTTAGCCCGACACGAACTATCGCTCGTGGTTATAACGCCTTCAAATATATATATTATTTTTCCCTTTTTGAGCTAAATAAATTTCTATATTCTTAAATAAGTATATAATTTTGGTAAGAATATTCAAAAATGTCAGCATACTATAGCACTGTTTTTCTGGTATTTAATTATATTTTTACTACATAGAAAACATTTTCCGATACCTTTTTATCTTCAAAGCTTTTGTAAAAACTTTAAGTCAAAACTACACACAAATATAATTATATTATTATTTTCTGTACTCGACGATATTGTTTTCTAATAGTTTTGAATTGTCGGAATTTTTACATCGTTCCAATAATTTATAGACAAGGGAATATATTTTGGGTACAAAATACGTATTTTATATTATAAACTCTACATAATTATTTATATTTTTATATACTAAACTACAAGAATTGGTGTTTTGTTACCTTCAGTGGACGAATCGCTTTCGCGGGCATCTATCCTAAGAGTACAATGTATAATATAATATACACGAAGCTATATTCAACTTAAACATCTGTATTTTTTGTTTAAGTTGAATATTATTTATAGAAAAATGTTGTTTAAGCTGCGAATCACATAAGGCACGTTATATGAAAAATAAGATTACATTTTTTTTTCTGACAATCCGACATTTGAATATAAAATTACTTATGTTCAAACATTTATATCGAATTGCATTGAATATAAGTGCGAGTTACTCCGAAAAATTAAATGTTATTTTAAATTTATTAATTTAAATTACATCTTATTTTTATATTTTTTCGTAAATAATTTCACGAGACTTCGCCCGTCGGCACCATCACTATGCTATAAAAATAAAAACAATAAAAATAAAATTTTGTTTTTTAAATATTAAATTCCTTTTATTAAATGCGTTAATGTTTGCAAGCTGCGTTAACCATTTGCCCGACATTTAACTGCCATGTTAACGGAGACTCTGTCAAATAGTTAAATCTTAGTTTATTAGTACACTAAATACTTTTTATATTAAGTATATTTTTAGTATATTTGTAAAATAATTGCACCATACGATCACTGTTGTATTCACGACATCCTGTTAAGGAGGTAGGTAGATTTATTTTAGCTGCATTTATTTAAAATATTACTAGTTCTTTGTATTTCATGTCGGAATAAATATTTATAATTTCTATTATAACAATATGATATTTTATGTTTTTTTGTCATCTCTAGCTTTATTATAACTTAGCGGTATTTAATACCAGGACATCGTGAAGATTATTCAGTTAGTATAATTTTTAGTAAAATGTATATTATAATTTATAAAATTAAATATATTCTGAAAATGGCACATCGTTTCATAATAAATCGGGCTGTATTTGAAGTTAGCTAGTTGCCACGGTTTTTTATTATTATTTTTACTTTATGTTAAGGTATTTTAAAACCGTTTTATTTGCTGAATAATCCTATTTTTATTTTGAAGTTTTCAAACAGTTTTTAGAGGTTACGTAATATTTTTTAAACAATGTTTTCTATATTTGTCCACAATACAGCCCTTTAAAAACATTTACACATAGAAGAAAGGCACGAAATATCCAAAAACAATTTATATAACAATAGTATACGTAATGGCACAGTCGGTAAAATCGAAGGCATCGAATATAAGGTCCCCGTGGGGCTAGCACTTTGTGAAATGTGGGCAACTTGCCCAGCAGTGGGACTTGGATTTAGTTGTGTCAAAGAATACGTTTGAACTATGTTAAAAATGCTGCCTGATTTGTGAATGAGATCTTATGAAAACTACATATTTATGACACCAATTTTTTTTGCGCAAGCAATAATATTATATGGAATGTGTGAATGGAGAATGGTAACAAAACCTTTTATGTAACGTCAATGGAAAGACATGATATATTATTTTAACAATATTCTTGAAAGTTAAGATAGCTGAGACATTAATTTCAATGAATGAACTAGGTATCTGTAAAATTGAAATTGCCTTTAAAGCTCTTCTTAAGTGTCTTTTTGTTGGCTTGCTGCGCACTTTGGTGTTTACTGTAAGTGCAGCAAGTAATTGTTATATAAATAAAGCTGCCAATTTTCAATAGGTGAGTTATCTATGAATTGAAATTGCCTTTAACCCTTAGTATGCCGAACGTGGGTAGTTGCGGCATTAAACCGGTTAAAGCTACCAATTTTGATATTAAAAGCTACTTTATCGACATCACTATTTTTATTATGGTTAACACAGATCCAGCAGTAAACTGCAGATGTCCGAGGTCTTTGACACGACTAACTCCAAGTATAAATAACAATTATAATAATTGAACGTCAAATCTCTAAGGCTGACTAAGACACCGTTTGTTTTAAATTAAATATTAGCACCTTACATTTTAATTTAGTTTTAATTTTAGTCATTTTTGCTTTCATTTGTGTTTTTAATCTTACATTTTTTTTTTCTATTTATAACGTGTCGAAATATCTAATATTTTTATGTTTTTATAAATATTTTGGTTTAAGTATAAAACTTTTTAAATAAATATTTTAGCAATTTTAACAAACGTCGTTTTAAAATGTTAGATCAAAAACACAAAGACAAACATTTAAATAGACACACTTTCTATTTTTAAGTAAATTTTTCAATAATTTTGAGATTTATATTAATATACAACAACTATACAATTTGCTTCGATAGATATTTTGTCAATTTTTTTAAATATTTTTTGCAAGGACACGAATGAAACGGTTGAGATTCGAATGGACGACCTTATGATCGTAAATTAACACTTTAGCCACTGGGCTATTTGGTATATTTTTATAACTTGTCATATACGATTTCGAGACTACTTCCAATGAAGACTACCCTGTAAAAAGTCAAAATATCTATCAAATTTCGAGACTTTTAGAAAACATCAAATTACAAACACGACTATTAAAATATAAATAATTTCAAAGTTTTTTAAAACGTGCATAGTCCTTTTAATTTCAACACTTAAATAACGAACTACCGCAAGGAATTACCAGTAAAAACCTTTTTAAATTTCCCAAGTTGATTGCCGCGGTAAAAACCGAATTTTACCGGGGTAAACAACATTTTTTTAACCGAAAATATACTATGTACTAAATTCCGGTAATTTCTTGTGGTAGATAAAAGCATTTTTCACAGACACATAGTGAGACGCACCTTTTTAGAAATTGCCAAATTTCTTAGTGACAGTTGACGAAGACTCTGACTTATGGGAGCTGGTCATGACAGACTTCCTCTCAATGGTTTCCGAAGTAATCGTTTGTTTAGAGAACTTCTTATCCAAAGCATCTAATTCTTTGACCATTTCTGAAGGCTTTTTGACCTTTGTAATATTCGTGGAAGCTTGGTAGTCCGAGGACTGGAACTCCGAAGGCCTCATGAAAGATCGACTGGTATCCGAACTTAGTTTGGACTCTAAAGTGTTGAAGCGAGAGTCTAAAGTGCTGTACTTTGAATCGTTATCGAATGACTTCGATAATTCATCGATTCCATCTAGCCGGATTGGTTCATATTTAGTGTTGGTGGTCGTCAAATTGACGGGAGAAGAACTGTAAATTTTTGTGGTAGTTATTTTCTGAGTACCATTCGGAATTTCTTTCACTTCTGTGGTAGTTTCTTCCATGAAATTCGGACCACCGTAGCTAGAAGTTTCCTTGTACGGGGAAGCGATTCTATCATAATCTGGAGTCACTGCTTTGACCAGCTCGGTAGACCGATCAAACTTGGGTGTAGACACAAAAGGCGACTTGACTTCTTCACGGAACTCCGTTTTACTGAATTCCGTTTTAGGATACGATTGGTAAGACTCACTGTGGATTTTAAATTCCGTCTGCTTTGTACCTCCAGGGATGGCTTCTGTAGATTTTTGATGCTCTGAAAATGTTTGACCTACACCGTCGAATGGTTTTTTGAGGGTTGAGTAGATAGGTTCCTTGTCATCAAATTTAAGTTCTCTGGCGTTGAATTTGGGGCTCAGTGGGGTCTTCGGGGGCTCGTATCCATACTTCTGTTCTTTGTAGTCGTAAAGCGATGATTCATGTCTTTCGGATTTGGTTTCCAGGTGGCGCGGGGGGTCGTGTAGGGGGCGCGGGGTGTCGTGAAGGGGGCGCGGCGTGTCGTACAGACGTGTCTCGTAGCTGTAATGTTATTTTTAGTTGGTTACCGGTTGATTAAATTTTAATGTAATAGGTTATTGGCTTGAGTTGTTTATGGGTTTGCCATACGAAAAAAAAAACTTATTGGAGATTGTTGCATGTAGTAGACTTTTCGATGATATAGTTCAACAAAAACATAACATGATGCCTGTTCTTCCCGAAGAGGCAGGCAGAGGTGTTTATACACACTCGTTTCGACAGTTATGTTGATTGTATAGTCCCATAACTGGCGAAATGTGGGTGTACTAAAGGTACATCTCTGCCTCACCTTGTGGGAACAGGCGTGGTATTCTTATGGTTTTTAAGTCCCATGTAATAAAGGGCGACTCTACTTCTATTTATTTGACAAAAGATACTACTAAATTAAAATCAAAAGACTTCGAAATAAATTAGAAGCTCTGTGTATTTTTTATTGATTATTATACACACTTCCATATTTTAAAGTTGGTTATATTTCAAATAACTATATTATTCTACCCATAAATAACACAAGACCAAAAATTAATCAAATTATAAACCCCACCCCAATTTAAAAAAAATCCCTTTTTTAAACAAATACCTGTACGTAATATTAAAACCAAGTTGCTGAACAAAAAGTGATAAAGTTAGCCGTCATAGAAAGTTTCCCACAAGAGTTAAGACACCAACACCGCCATGCCATGCCAGAAGAGTATTAAAGTGAAGAAGAATTAGTTTCAGGCCACAAATGTCATTAGGAAACAAAATATTAGTATCTTCTTTTAATATTCAAGAAGTTTTGACAAACTGTCGGTTGAGTTGTCGAAATATTAGTAACACATTTTTATTTTTAGTTGTAACAGCAAAAATGTTATATTCACATTCATTATTAAAGGACCAAGCTTGCCATTCATTCATCTGACCTTTTTCTTTCATCAATAGTAAACAAACTTTATTTATTTAATTCAAAGTCCATACCAAAACGCTTTCGTACATGCAGAAGAAGTAAACGAATTTATTTCGATTCACTTCAATCGTCATTTAATCATTCTCACTCACTCACTCATTCATTCGTTCTTTTTCCTCTTACCATTCCTTATATTGTTTTCCCTTCTCCATTATTTCACCACCTACATAAAATGTTGTAGTACCCGGCCATTTATATATCACATCGCGTTTTAGTAAAGTTCGGTCTTGTAGAGCGACACACTGTGAGACGGTCTCACTAGCCTACGACGCGGGAGATATTATAGTGCACAAGTATGTGCACAGACACAGGTACACTCTCTCTTTCCTCACTCTCCTAGTCCGATGCCGTCTCGGAACGCAATCCGACACGATCGGAGAGAGATCAGGCGCAGGACCAGCGGCTTTTAACGTGCTTTCCGAGGCACGGGGGTATCAGACCGCCAACTTCCAAACTCCGGGCTGTTACTAAGAAATTCCTAATGGAAACACCCAATAACACCCGGCCTAGGAATCGAACCCAGGCCCCTACGGTCAGCAGTCGCGCTTGTGACCACGAGACCGACGAGGCAGTATCTGCAATACCAGAGGCATTGCAGGTGTGTTGCCATCACAGACAGTTGCAGTCTCATGTGTCTATTCCACCGGCACCCACAACCGTCACACAGCTGCGCTTGTCGGGGCACATATGTATGGCGGTAGTACTTCTCGGACGAGCTCCTTCGCAGACAGCTCTACTACTAAAACTCGATGTATCATATTAACGGCCGGCCGGTCAGTTCTGTAAAAATCTCACTGTGAAACCCTAGGTGAAGTGAGCTGTTATTTCACCAGCACTATTGCGAGCTCACGTTAAGCTCACTTCACATAAGTTTTCACGGTGCGACTTTTACAGCATAGAACAGCTGGTACTGTACCTACATGGCGTGTCCACTCCCGCGGTCAGTGATGGTGTCATGTGCCACATATTAGCACAGTGTGCCCCATACCTATCCCGATGAGGTTGCCAGGTTTTGATGATGAATCTGATGGGTTTGATGATGATGTGTTATAACAGGATAGCTTTTTATGTGAATTTTGAAGCTTTTTATTTTTATGATAGAAAGAATGAATGGTTTTTTTTAAAGGTTTAAATGTTTTTTTCCGTTGTATTGTCAGTTTATGGTCTATAAGTAAACCTTTGATGGTATATGGTTGTAATATTTCTAATGGTTGCTGACTTTTACGACAACCACGAGACGAGATTCAAATGCTTTGAAAAAGCCATTTCATATTTAAAAATAAATGTAAAAATAAATTACCCAAAATGATTTTTAGTAACTACAATGAAAGATGACTCTTGAAATTACATATTAAACAATTTTACCGGTACCTCTTCCATTTTATTATCCAAAATGACACGACAAACGACATTTTATCCCCACACAGAAACTTAGGAACCAATCCCCACATTTTTCACCCCAACCAATTTAACTACCCCCTTACCTGGCAACCCAGTGCATGACAAAACAAAAGATAGAAGAAGAACATCACAAACCGCTTATCACTTAGCCGTATCCTCGCACCTAAGTAGCGAAGCCCTGCGCGGCGGGGGCGGGGGCGCGCGCTCCCGGCGGTACGGCACCCGCTCCTCGCCCACCAGGAGCGCCGTGCGTACCTCGGGCAGGGTTAGCGACCGCACTGTCACCTCCTCTAGGCTTGTCCTTGTGAAGCACCCCATGCAGGTTAGTTAGATTAGATTAGTTCGTCAAAGGGGGTTTGTGGTGGCAAAGTTTTTTTTTTGTCATGATGTAGGAGAAAATATCGATGTTTGTAGTGTCGATATCGGTATAATGTTGGATGACATCGCTGCCATACCGAACACGTTCTTGCTCTTTAGAAGAAAAAAAAATACAATTTCCTTATAAACCATCGTATTTCGATCTAAAAACTGTACCACCATTAAAAACCTCGCAAAAATAAGTAACGGAGCATGCCTAGTTAGTGCTCTATGTACGAGTATAAGGTAATAGTACACAGTATAAAGTAATGATACACAAGCTATACACAGTATTATGTACAGAACGATGACTCGATCCGCTTGCGCATATGTTAGGAGCGTCGGAGTCAAGCAGGTATGTTTGTAACCACTAGTTTTTGAAAGTCTGTGGCACTAGTATGAACACATTTCATGTTAGGTATTTGAAGACTTTTCTATAAGGGCTATATCTCTGTAAGGGCCTATGGTCACGGCTTTATTTTATGCGCCGTCGCGTCGATACGCGTATTTTTTTCTGTTTTTTATAGTTTTAAGGTGTAACCTTTTTGCTGTAATGCCATAATCATAAGCATAATCAGCCTATAATGATCCCACTGCTGGGGCACAGGCCTCCTCTCTTAGAGAGGGAGCGGGCTGTAATCTACCCAGTGCGGGTTGGTAGATGGCACATGCCTTCAATTTTTGGTTCTAGGTGCGTAATGCCAATAAATGCATTTTTATTTCTTTTTGGTTTCTTTGTATACGCGCTGTAAACGCGACTAGCGCTGCATTTTTAAGGCAGAAAATGCGCCGCCGACGCTTATTACATGAAACGCCATTTGCATAGGCCCTAATACTTTGTTTACTTGGTGCGGTTTAATTGTCTGTAGCATACCATAAGTTGAAGCAACAATAAAAAAGTTGCACAATTAATTTGTTGCTTTAATTTTTTTGTATAATAGACGAAAAACTTGCATCATGTAAATGGGGCTTAAAAATACAATGTGCATGAAACTCTCTTTCAAAAACTGGAGGCCACGTGTACAATTTTGTTGGTATTTTCACGAATTCGATTCCCATAAGGAACATAAATGTCTTACAGATAGTTGTTCAGGGTCTTCGTGTAGGTGACACTCTCAAAACGGGAGAATTTTTGCTGTTGCAGATCGGGACGACATATTTTTTTTTTTGTTTGTATAAAATAATAAATAAAAATAAAGCAAAAATATATAGTGCGGCAAAAACGTTCCTAGCATATTGCAAAGCGGAATTCAAGCTTGTATGGACGCTCACAAAAATGTATTTACATTCTGTATGTATATGTCTTTATTTACATATGTATAGTTGATTTTAATATTACTTGTCGACAATGTAAACATACAAAATAATGACGGTATTGTTAGAGTAGTAATCACAAGCACCCGAGCTGAGTGTGGGTCCACTGGGTGCTGAAGTTTGATTGCTAAGTCGGACGTTTTATTGAGTTTTCCATTAGAAATTTCTCAGCAGCCCGGGGTGTGTAACTATGCCCGATTATAGGCATGCTTGCATGGGATTTAAAAACGAATTTGAACTCTTTTATAAATAAGGAATGGAATATCACCGAAGTTATTTTTAACATGTATATAGGTATATACCTGCGGGTGTAGGTATTATCAAGTAAAATCAAAGCATGTATATATTTATTTTTTCGTTACTTTCTTTTGATTATATTCCTGTCAATATTTTTAACAATATTAACATTGCCACATAAAATAACATTCCAATCAACTATAATATATGTATAATGTATGTAAAAGCTTTGTTTTTTAAACTTACTCTTGATTCATCGTTCTGTCATTGGAAGAGACTCTGCAATGAAAGGCACATGAGACTCAACTAGGCATAGATCTAGGTAACTAGGCACATATCTAGGTAACTAGGCACAGATTTAGGAAACTGAAGCCTGTTCCTAAAGTATCTGTTGAAAGTATAAACAAACCTTGTCCAGGTTCTTACGTAATCACTCGCTAAAGGGAACTATTAACACATTTATCAGTATTTAGAAGGGTTTAACTTTATATCGCATAGTTTTTTTTCCAACAATGATTGTTTAATAGTTATTTAACATAATCAGCCTATAATGTTCCCACTGCTGGGACACAGGCCTTCTCTCAGTGAGAGGGAGTGGGCCGTAATCCACCACTCAGGCCCAGTGCAGGTTGGCAGATGTTACATGTCTTCGAATTTTTGGTTCTAGGACATGCCGGTTTCCTCACGATGTTTTCCTTCACCGTTTTGAGAGCAGTGATGATGAAATAATTTACACAAAGTAAAGCGCCTGTCTGGATTCGAACCTACGACCTACAACTCGTAAGTCGAGGCCGTTACCACGACTCAAATTTATGTTTATGGTGATTTAAAATTAGAATTTTGGGACTCGATTTGTGCACGTTTTCTGATATTTGTTTACATTTTCATAAGATACTTTTTGAACAGACTATAGGCATAGATCTAGGATTAAATCTAGGTTCAAAGCAAGGATAGACAGTTTTAAAGCTAGACCAGTCTGTGGTACAAGTAGAGGCTATATAGTTGATAGTTAGTGTTGATATTGGCTGGGAAAACTAAAAATACAAACATTACAGACGCGTGAAGCATATAAATATAATTCAACAAATAAGTCGTTTTTAACCTGTAAAATTACCCGGGCACTATTAACACTAACCGTAGTTATAACACTAAATTGTCATGTTTTCTAACAGATAAAAGATATCATCTATATTCTGCTTAGCATACATTGTTTAAGCGTGAAGACATGCATGAAGTATAGAAATGTGTATGACAGTAAAATAAACAAACTTAAGGCCTGTATTCCACAAAGGGTTAAACAAATAAAAACTTTATTGCTAAAAAGATTACAGAGATTTTACAACGGCCCCAAACTAGGCAAGCCTGTATCTTGGGCACCAATATGGAGGGTTTACCATTTAATCATTTGGCATAGGTGTGTCTATAGTACACCCACATTTCGCCAGTTATATTTAAGTCCCATGTAATAGGGGCGAAAATAAATGCTCACAATATAAGGCTGATATAGCGAGTCTTTGCTACGATTAAATCATGTTTAGTTTAGGGGAAAAATGGATGGCTTGCAATTTATTTTACTGTTCACAAGTTTGGAAATGAAAAGAAAACAGTGTTGCATGTCATTTTAAGCTATTTAGCTGTTATATTTTCTACTCTAAATATTGTAATTAATTATGTAACATCTACACATTGAATATTACTTTAACGGATTATTTTGCGAATTACTGTCTTTTCTAAATTTATCCGGATATTTTGAACAATTATGTGGTCAAATCGCAGAATAACCAGTAAAAGTAATTTATTTTTGAAATATAATTATTCTAACCTTGAGTTTGGCTTCCAGAGTGTTTGTATATTTGTGTTCGTAATCTTATAAACTATAATATATAGGTATATATAATTTGAATAGTAGGCACATATCATAAGTTGTGAAGGCACTTTGAAAAAGTAGTTTTTTGTATATAAAAGTATTAAATAGTTTAATAATCATCTGTTTGTGTCCGGTGGTAGCGTGGAAAGCAAAAGTTTGGAGTTAATAATTTGGAAAAAATAGTGTTAGAATTGTTGTGTTGTTGAATCAAAATGGCCGTTGTTTTTGGTGGTGAAACTGTCTGGATTTATTATATTTGATATTTTAAATTGAAAGTACTTTGGGGTAAAAAAATTACGAATTATATAGATTCCATAAATCTAATAGTATGATTTCTCAAGACTAAAATTGATTATATTGTTAGCTATAGTAACAGCTTCTTTTATTTGATCACAAATACACATACAGATTAATTTTAGAAATGGTGCTCAAATAATGATTTAATAAGTCTAATAAGGACCGAGTATTTTCTTGCACAATAATAAATATTTAATGAAAATGATTTCCTTCAAACTCAAAGTGTAAGGTTCCCCTTTAAACATCAGCAGTTTTTAAGCCAATCTTCATAAAATCAACAGGTACTCGTATCATAATTATCTTCCTATCAGTTGCACCACCAAAACACAACTAAAAAGAATGACTAAAAAGCTTGAAAAATCACTTACCGAGTGGTAAATCCTTCATAATTCTGTTTGGGCTCTTCGTGTGGTCTGAAACTCGAGAACGTTGGACTCTGAACCGTATACTGCTTCTCCTCTCTAAACTGGTTATAACCAGAATTCTGACTGTACGTTGACTGGTTCTGAGTCGACTGGTTCAGAGATGACTGGTTCAAAGTTGACAAATTGTTAAAGTTTTCCGGTCTTGCAGGTACTGTCGGACTTTTAGGGGTTGTATATCCGTATCCGGGTGAAACAGGGCTCTTTGCAGGTTGCCCGGGCGTTCCGTGAATTGACTGGTTGAGGTGGGAAATATGTGTGCTTATGTTGGTACTGTTGTGCGTTGTCTGTGTTGTGTTGTGTGGGGAGAAGGTGCTGTTGGGGCTGTACGTTGTGTTCGCGAAACTGCTGTTTGGAGTTTTGAATCTGTGGAAAGTGGGATACAATTATTATTTACTTCAGGAAAGCTAAAGGTTGACTGGCAGAAAATGCCTTGTGGCATAAAATCCGCTGCATAAAAAATATTATGAGCACATTTATTACTTTCTTATTTTTCCGACTACACTTAGAATGAAGATAATAGTTCTAAAAGGTAATAAATACGTGTCCATTTTATGGCAAAGAAGTCTGTTTGAAAATTGCTTAGTCCTTGACCATGGCATAGAAGTCAAATCAAATCTGCCTAGCCTTTTCAGAACTATGTTGCGGTCGGCTTCCTGCAGTTGAATAGCAGTATTTTACATGGAGCGATTGCCTATCTGACTTCCACAACCCAGTTACTGGGTAATACAATAACCCTACCCGTAACGACGACGGCCAAAGATCTACGAATGACAGTCGGGACCAACGGCTTAGCGTGCTTTCCGATTTGGCACAGCCTATTTCTTTTTGGTTATGTCTTATTGTCTCTGAGCTTTTGTGCCAAATAAATATTTTATTTTTTCTATTCAGGTCAGCGATTGTGCTTACCGATGCTGCTGCGAGGCGTCACTGTTATATCCTAGCTGCACATCCGTGTCCGTGTCATCTCCCGACGTCTCTCCGGCGCGTATCTTGTACTTCGCTTGTCTGATGGCAGTGAGTCGACCCCGGGCTTCCTCTAACTCTTTCTCTATGCGAAGGACTTCGGATCTGGTGAGAAAGATTCGTAATTTTAATAAGATATTTTGAAAAGTAAAAATCTCGTTTCTTCTAAAGAAGGTGCCTAGTCATGTTGTTGTGTTAAACCGGCAAATTCGTATTGTTCTATTTCACATAAACTTACATGAGCATTTATGAAACGTCTGAAGCTAGGTGCACGGTTCAAAGAAGAGCCGGCAAGAAAACCCGTGGTTACTCTTTTAAATAATGGACTTGCATGTCCTAGAATTTCTTGTCCTTCTCATCTGGTGGAAGGCCTGTCCCTTATGGGTAGGTGTTACAAAAGACGGACCAATGACTTGGTGAAGGTCGCTCGGACAGGCCTGCGCCCAGCAGTCCCCAGCTCACCTGGCGTCGATCTCCTGCGCGATGCCGCCCACCATGCGTCGGTTGAGCACGAGGCTGCGCTCCTCCTCGGTCTGGATGGCGTCGCGCGCGGCGCGCACCAGGTTGTCGGTGGAGCGGATGACCTCCGCGCCGGCCGACTGCAGGCGGCGGGTTGATTCGGATGATGGGTCGGCTTTCACCTGGGAAGAATCATACATACACATTGAAATCAAGATGCAACTGTTCAAGGATCTATAGACGCGTGACAAAAATGGGAACAAACGCTGCTATCTTGCATTTACAAAACAATTTCATGAATGTGTCTGATGAAGCACTGCTTGTAGTCAAATGCTCTTTATTGTACAGACGCTAGAGTTACATAGGGTGCTACATCAATGCGTACTCTTATCGCTGAAAGCGATTTTTTACAGACAAAAAATTAGAATCCTAACCGAAAATCGTTTACTCAAATTAGGATGTAAATTCATCAATCCTAATCAGCCTGTAACGTCCCCACTGCTGGCACACAAGCCTCTCTGTGAGAGGGAGTGGGCCGTAATCCACCACGCGGTCCCAGTGCGGATTGGTAGATGTCACAAATCTTCGAATTTTTGGTTCTAGGACATGTCGGTTTCCTAACGATGGTGGCTCAGGGTGTGAAGCTCATGGTTAATTAACAGCTGCGCGGATAGATTAACCAAAATTAAGCTACGTTTGCCGCGGTCACTTCGTGAATGGGTGAATGTTCATTATATTCGTATAAGTGAATGTGAACAAGCATTTCATATGAACCTTATTCGTATACAAATAACATTCATATTCGTTTGAAACGGTTACTAAACTTAGCTTATAAGTAAAGTCAAAGTAAGATCTGTAAATTCTGCCCTAAGTAATTCTAGTCTTAAGTATACCATACCTTGCAAGCCACCAGCAACTGCGCCGTGGAAGACGCCACCTGCCGCGCGCTGGAGATGAGCCTCTCCTCCGAGCCTGCTCCCTGCACTAAAGCATTGGCAGCTTCCACCAAGGAGTGTGCTGCAGCGGCCACGAGCCTGGCTGCGGAGATCAGACCCTCGGACCACTGCCCGTCGTCTGATGATGACGTGGGGCGGCGAGCTACTTTGCCCTGGGAATAAAAAGGTAACATTAAAAAATATAATAGCGTTATGCGTCTGTATTTACGCATATTATCGATATAATGTGGAGAAATTATTATGTATTCTTACGTTATTAATTTAATTTAATTAATTAATTTAATTTATTTTTGTTTAGTTTAATTTATTCGTACAACAATGTCGGTAGGTCGGTACCTACTCACATTATACCAACACATTATGCAAATATATTATTCAGAGTTTATCGCTACATCTGCTTCAGGTCATTCGGACTTAATTTTTTTAAAATTAATTATAAAAAGGTCTTTAAGACTTTCTTTTTTTTTAATTAATTTTAAAAAGGTCGTTACGACTTTTTTTTTCAATATACAAAAAGTCTATACCTGATCAATGAGCTCCCTCTGTGCGGCTGATGCAGCCCTGACAAGCGCTGACGTGGCCGTGATGATGGACTTGGCAGCCTCCAGGATCATCTCGTCGAAGTTCAGGCTCTCATCCGCTTCCTGCAGACAAGGGGAGGGAAGGTTTGAGAATCATACGATGATGGTACATACAAGTACATAAGTTAGAAATAATGAAATACGAAAAAACAACACAATAAGATAATAGATTCAGTGTCAAAAATATAAGGTGTTTCAAAATTAACCCAACAAACTTTTAGAGGTGCTTTAGACCATCGAACTGAACATCTTTCACTATGGGACCAACTCTGAAATCACGAAAAAAAAAACAGCTTTTCATACGTTATGGTCAACTAGGCATTGAACTTATTGTATTAAACAGCTGATTTTTTTTCGTGATCAGAGTTGGTCCCATAGTGACAGTTATTCAATTCGATGGTCTAAAGCATCTCTTAAAGTTTTTTGGGTTAATTTTGAAACAACTTTTATAAGAACGAAATTTATCTCTTTATTATTAACTCTAGACTACATGCACATAAGATAGAATATTAAAAGTACATAAGACAAACAAACATTGAAAAATATTTATAAATATTACAAGACATACAATAATGTTACAGGCAAAACCCAATATTTTAATTTTTTGTGAAAATGAGTAAATTCCAAGAGTTAGATTTAGAATAGAATAGAATACTCTTTATTATGTACACCATATAAATTACAGACATAAATATAGAAACTTTACAATGGGTGACACAATTGGCGGATTTACTTATTCGTAGGATTTTACTAACGAATATTTTATCAATAGAATTAAAAGTTTTCTCAATCAATTTCTAACCTAGTGAATAAATCAATTTCTAATCAAAATCGTGACAGATTTCAATTAAAATTAGTCAGATATTCAAGTTTAGCCAGTAACACAAAACATACGTAATACAAAAATTTATAGATAACGAACACACTAGACACCAAGACAGACACTAGATTTTTAGACAGACAAAAAAGAGAAATAAAATATTGCTGTAAGATAATCTTCAAATTTCCTCCGTCGCCGTAGTTCAGTAGTTAGTACCGGCATCGATGTGTAATATGTTTGATTCCTGGGTGACGCTAACGATACAACCAAGAATATCAAACATATCTCAACGACACGCGGTAGCCTTCAAGAAGACATGCCCTTCTTATATGTTCTTCTGGATGCTCTGTGAGTCATTCTTCTTTGTGGAAAAATTTTGCTGCATTTTGGTAGATATTGTTGATGTAGATAAATTCAATGAAGAATCAAAATAAGAAAAGTACATATACATAAATATTCAATAAATCAAGAACATTCATTAGGGTTTATCATGTAAGGGGGATATTAGACAAACATTTTGAACATCTCTAAAATAGTTTAATATATTTATGTGTATCATAAACAATCTCTCTCGACAATCGAAAAAATTGCACATACAATACATATCGCTCGGCTACACGTAAAAAGAATATCCCTCCTGCGTGATACTCCCACAAAATTAAATAGTTTAGTAATTAATTGGTAACACAGTCAGGGAAAGTAATAGTAAGCAAATTGACACCCTTCGTTTATTTACCGTGTTATAGCAGTGCATACAACTGTCAAAGACTTGTGTTTTGAATATACGGGCAGTTAATCTGCTTAACAATAAAGTTCCCTGACTTTATTGTTTTACATTACAGCTGCAACAATGTCCCCACTGACCTGCACTTTAACGCTCTTCCTAGGTCTGAGCGACTCCAGTTTCTTGGCGGCCGCGTCGATGGATGCAGCCGCGCCCAGCAGTTCGTTCTCAGCTATGACTGTAGGGTCGTCCGGGTCCACCCAGTCAGAACCTAGTGGGAAAAAGAGGTAGTTGCTTTTAACATGGGTTTCGTTTCTTCGCTGTATAAGAAATAGTATTGCAGTGTTATTGACTACAAGCTTCTACAAGCCTAAAAAAGAGTATTCTGCCTATCAGAATACTCTTTTTTGGGAATCATTCAGGGCCTGCAGACGTGATATTTTTCGGTATCTAGCCTGGTTATTTACTGTAGAAGTTTCGTCAATTAATAAAAATGACTCTATTAAATTACAATAAGAATCTTCGTCGGTAACGGTTTATCCCAGCAGTGGATGTCTTTCAGCTGAAATTATGATGAAGATGTAGTCTTTAGTAGTTTACCTTTGAGCAGCTCAGCAGTGGCGATGATGTCAGCAGTGGTATGCGCCACGTGGCGCGACAGGTCGGGCAGCTGCTGGCGCGCCGTGACGTCACCGCCGCAGGCCGCCAGCACGCCCTGCAGCAGCGCGCGGTACGCATGCGCGGCGGCGCGCCCGGCCTCCAGCGTGCGCGCCTGCAGCTCCGCGGACTCGGCGCCGTGGGCTGCTCCCTGCAGGACGAACGTTTTGGGTGACTGTATTCATTTTAAATTACTAAATTTATTCCGATAGATTTCTTATGGAGAAATAAAGTGAGTCATAACATCTCTTTTTAGAGCAAACTACTTACAAAACAAATAGCTTGCCAAATATGACCCATAGACCTAGGTATACCAATAAAATTCCATTTTTTTTTAATTTGAAAATAGCATGTGTGTTTATTCAGTTATTTATTTATTTGTATTATTTAATAAATAACTATTCTGCAAGAAACGCTTTAAGAATCCTATTTAAAATTTCTTTATGTCTATCATCTTCATAATATGATTGACAGAAACAGTATGACGTCATAAATATATTTAGCGTTAAAGTGCTTAGTTAGAGGGCATATGGTGCTGTTTTACCGACTTCAAAATAAGGTTATTATTATGAACATGGTTATTCATAATCTATGAAGACATTTGAAGGGATGGTCCATATTGGGAACCTGTTTCACGTGTTGTTTTACGGTCCACTCTCTCACTGAGTCCTAGTAGTAGGAACATGTGACGTACCTTGCACACGACCAGCAGGTCCACCACAGTCTTGCGGCCCAGGTTGGCGGCGGCCGTGAGCTGGTCCTGCTTGTTGGCGTTGCCGGCCGACACGGCGCGCGCCGTCGCCACCGTCATCTGTCGCGTCACGCGGATCAGCTCCTCGGGGGTGGCGGCCGCCTTGGGGCCCGCCGGGGACATGAGCACCTGCGGGACAAGGTTATTATAACATCACGTAACGTCTGTATTCCCCAATGGGATAACACACACACACAATTTATAATACATCCACATTCCGACAGACATGTTCAAGACCCATGTAATGGACAAAAATACATACTTCAGGCTGCAACTGACAACATGGTGTTTGTGAAAGGAAAGGTAATCTCAAGAAATACTTATCAGACTTTAAGACGATAATTAATTTACTAATAGAAAGATTCACTATTCCAGTGTCATGGGAACTTTTGAACTAGAAAAATGCGGGATTCGCGATAATAATAAAAAGAGATAAAATTATTTGTTTATATGCTTGTTCAAGATAGTCTCTGGAAAGCTACACTATTGCCGAGAAACATGATATATATTTTATGTTTAAACAATAAATTGTACGCAGACGAAGTCGCGGACAGGATCTAGTTTATTTAATATTATAATGTTCGGCATTAGAATCGTTCCCAAAACACACAAATATTAATTAAAAAAAAAAAACAGTTTTGACTTCGCTACTATATGTATCAGTGGCGAAGGTACCATACAACTCGATTCCTGCCGGCTTCCCTTCGAAAATTCAGAACATAACCACTCCATAGTCAATTCATCATTGTAATTTTCTTTTGGTATTTTTTTTTTTTGCTCCGGCCTACCTCTGTCATAAATTCACCCTTCGCCACTGATATGTATAGATAAATCAGTTGTACTCTTACCTCTATCTCCTGCGAGATAGCTTCAATAGTAGACTCCAGCGCCCTGGTGCCGCGCGTATGTTCATCCTCCACAGCCTTCACGGTCTTCAGCAGAGATGTCACGTTGGTCACCATCACCTAACGGATACATACTATTAGTGAGGGCACTCTGTGGGAATGGTGGTTCGCTGAACAAAGTCTTAGGAACAGTGGTGAAAACAAATAATCAACTTTACATGTTAGTAAATAAAGTTAATTTTAGAATGAAATTTCATTCAATTGCCTTCATGTTGTCAATTCATGCAATGGCCTTGATGTGTTCTTAAAAGGCGATCGGCATTTGTTTTGTTTATGGTATTGCTTTGCAAGTCGACGGTCCATCAGCACGCGTAGCGTGACCACCATAAAAATGGGTTTTGTCGACGAAAGAATAGACAAAATGACGGGTAGAACAGACAGTGTCTACAATCTGTCATTTTGTCTACAAAACCCGTTCCTAGGGTGGTAAGTGGTCACCGCCGGCTATGGACATCTGCTACACCAGAGGCATCGCAGATGCGTTGCTGAAATGTCTCATGTACCTATAACTACACCGGAAAGCATACCATTTAAACCGGAACACAGAAACGCTTTGGTTTAACTGGTTCAATGCCGTAATTACAGAAACAATTTAAAAACCATTGAATCTCGCGTGGATCCACGTTCCAGCATACGAAGGGTTAAAGGATATGAGTGCCGGTGTTCTGACAGACATAAGACCCATTTCAGCAAAGCATCTGTTGGCAGATACATTTGTATTCCGCGATAGTACTTCCATGGACGAGCTCCTTCACAAAGAGCACAATTAATGCAATTTTATCAGATGAAGATTTTTAAAACACTTTTAGAATTTAACTGTTCCCACACGATGCGATGATCAGAAAACCACCAAAACGTCCCAAGTGAATTATCATTTATCATAATAAATTATTAAACAACAACAGTGTTTTAATAAAATTAAACTAAAAACATGAAGCTTTGGGTTGCCAACTAGAAATTAGAATTTTTTAATACGAAATATTAAAAAAATGAGAAAACCCGTTAGCTAAACGACATAAGCGCCATGCTATAGCTGTAACCCATAAGCTTTCAAAAAAAACACCATAAATATATAAGAAAATAATCTTTAAAAAATACATACATAATTTACATAAGGGTAGGACCAGAAAAGCGTAACGCAGCGTAATTTACGCCGCTCAAAATAAGCAACCGAAATTACGCCGCCGAAAATGAGCTACCGAAATTACGTCGTAAAACATCAGTCTCGAAAAAAATTCGGCTTATTTTGAGCAGAATATTTTACGCCCTGATCCCAGCCTTTTCATAGATATTTGTTTGTCAATATTGGACCGTATGGCAGCTGATATGAAAGCTTGTGGTTTGTGTTATAGACAGATGACAAGCAGGCGTCCTCTTGAACCGGACACCATGAGTTGATGGCTACCATGACATGATTCCTATGGGAAATGTGTTTAGGAGGAGACTTCTTCGAAAACGACCTAAGAAAAAAAATACCCTTAAAAATATCTTACGAATGATGGTTGACCTCATATACAAAAAGCTATTTTAAATGTATGAACTAATTGAATAGTCGACTTTAATATAAAAAAATTACACCTTTGTTACTTAATTCTTCTTTTTCCTTTTTTCTTCTTAACAATAATCGAATCGGCTATATCTGAGACTCGATATCAAAGCTACAATATTGTTCTAATTCTAGTTTTTCTAGACAACATTTTTAGTAACTTATTGTAGTATATAATATATTTAACTGCTATTGTATTCATTCTAGGTCTGTATCTGGGTAAAGGCCTCTGTTCGTCACGAGGAGGCTACGAAATGCAGTTCTATCTAAAACGCTTCAAAATTCAATGCTGGGAAAGAGATACACAGACATCATCAGCCTTTTCCCAACTATGTTGGGGTCAGCTTGCAGTCTAACCGGATGCAGTTACACAGACATATTGTCAACATGGAGTTCTGAAACAAATAGATGTACAAGCTAGGACACTGGTCAGGGTCATGCCACACTGAGACATAAAACTAAACACATTTCGAACAAGTGTGACGATGAGAATGACGGAAGCGAGTTAGTTTGTGTGGCGGCCGGTTTTTGCAGCATTTAGTTTCCTATAACATAATTAGCTCATAATGTTCCCACTGTTGGGACACAGACCTCCTCTCTGTGCGATAGAGACGGTCGTGATTCACCACGTAAACATAGTGCGGGGCGGGGTGGATACTGGATACTTTGGATAAAATCATCCATTTTGCACGAATATGTGAAAATGTATATAATAAGACACCTTTTTAAAAGGTTTAGGACCCAATGATGGACTCAAAAATTATTTATTTAAGATTTAGATGGTACATGAGAGTGGTATTTATTGTCAGAATATTTTTTCTTTGGACAATATCTAGTGTTTTAACTAATATGAAGCGATTATTGTGATAACCTACTACACCATTTATGATAAGATTTCTTTGAGGATGGTAGTTTGATGATAGGATTCCACTTATTTTTTAATGATGACATGTCTTAACACCCCTATACCAACCCAAAAAAAAACAATATAAAAAGCTTTACAACAGCGTGCAAAATAAGATCACAGTGCAAAACCGACCGCCACACGACAATGACTTGAGAACCAATGAGAAGCCTCCACACCATGCTCGGCGTGCGCAGTAGCGATCAAATTCAATTATATCTGACCGATTCATCGTCGTTCCTCGTCACTGCCTCCGTCTCCTTAAACCGATCATTCCTGATCTCGTTTAACATCCGTAGTTGTTCTTCCATCCTTGAGTTCGGTCTCGATCGGGACTGACTACGCATCAGAGAGCGAATCCTCTCTATATCTTCATAGCTCTCAGTTTTATTAAGTATCCTTTCGTAAACGTTCCACCAGTTGTCAATGGAGCCGAATTGTTGCTCGCGACTTTTGAGTACGTCTTCGTAAATTGTCCACCAATTGTTAGCGTAATATTGGAGAGGGTAGGTGCGAGTTAGGTCTAAAATTTCGAGGGTATTTTGCGAGTTTTCCGGGTTAGATCTTGTTGATTTTATTGTATCCGTGTTGTAGGTTATATGGTGGTTGATATTCCGGTGTAAACTGTTCGTTGAGTACACATTTGTTGTAGTAACTTTTTTGTTAATATCTTGACGATTTTCGGGGATTATATTTTCTTTATCCCTGAAATCTTTTTTGTATTTTCTGATAATTTCTTTGTAATATCTTTCTAATAGGCACAGTTCCTCGTAAGTATATTTGCTTGTATCAATTTGAGAGTAGACGTTCAGTATTTCTTGGATGTCGACTTTCTTTCTGCGATCGATTTTGATGTTCGACAGAGCTTTTAGCTGTTCGATAAGAGGATCAAATCCTTTATAAATAAAGTCCTTTTTAGCGAATTCGATGAGTTTTAAAACCATATCTTCGTACTTTTTGTTATATTCCAAGTCCTGGTTAACAGCTTTGGACTTGTCGACTTCTTCGATGAAATTCTGTAGAGTATGTTTCTCATTTTCAAATCTATCGAGTTGAGCTTGAAACTCGCCGAGAACTAGTTCATGTCCGCTGAATCTCTCCAACTCTCGTCTAGTTTCATCCATTTTGTCCAGATTTCTCTTGGCTAGAGCTTTCCACCATTCTGTGTCATCCTTGAACATATTCCAGAATTCCATTCTGACCTTTCTCGTCATTGTGTTGACGTCAGATACGTCTTTTGTCACAGTTTTTGTCTTTACCTCGGGTTTGACGACAATTTCTATGGTTTCCTCTTTCTGCCTCTCTTCTGGGCTAAGCATTTGTTTGATAGCGTCTGTCGCTTCAGGAGATGTGGTCTGAATATCCAAGCTTACTGGTCTGACTTTTTTGAGTGTAAAAACAGGGCTTTTTAATTTAACATCTTCTAACTTTGGCTTTTTCTGAGGTACAGTTTCAATGTTAACTTCAGTTTTGACGTTTATCTCTATTTCAGTGTCTATGTTCTCAATGACAGCTGATAATCGTTTCATTTCCGTATCCAAATCATTGTTAGCTTTAATTCTTTGTATCTTGTCTATTTTACGCTTATTTTCGACTCTATCGCCAATATCTTGTACAAGATCTGCTAGTTTTTTGACCTCTCCTAAGAGTATGTTCTCACCGTATTTAAGTACCCTCCAATCCATATCTAGCAAGCTATTGGTAGCAGCCAGATGGTACCTCTCATTTAAATCATCATTCTTATGGCTCCTAACAGGCGGTAGGGTCATCAAATTCTCAATATACGTGATGACCTCTTCGCAATTATCATGGAAGATACTCGGGGAGACGTCATCGTCTTGGCTTGAGTAGTCGAGGAGTTTGACCAGTTCATCTTCTTGGTCTGATTGGAAGATGTCGGTTTCGGAGTCAGCCGAGTTATAGTCGCTTCGCAAGAGGGCGGAGCGCCTGTTGGGGCGGGGAATGGTGCTGGCTTTGAGGGGGAGGCTCCAACGACGAGTGGCATCCGACAGCCGCTAAGGAAAATACCAGCTCAGTCCAATATTGACAGACGAACACAATGTGGCGGTTAAACCAGTTGGCGGTAAACCGAGTGGCGGCAATATAGCCAAGTGGAGGGTATATTGCCGCGTTACCATAGACAACAACACAAATGTTATGGAATGGAAATGTTCCTTTGTTTTATTTATAGATATTTTTAACGGTTTTTATATATCACATTGCACCAAAAAATATTGCAGCACTTGTGAATACCATACTTTCTAATCTTACTTTAGTTTTTAGGGCTAAAATGAATCGAGAAACAAATAAAGGGATAAGTAATAAAAAATAAGCTTTTTAGTTACTTAAAACAAGCCATCACAAGTGACGCAATTGATTTTTGAAACAGTGCACGTCATTTGAACGACAAAATTTTGCATTTATTTTGCGCTTTGCCACAAATAATGTTAAATACAAAGAAACATGTTAAAAAACAGACGGTCAAGTCTTCTAAAGAATTTTGTCTGTTTCCCTTCATATTAATAAAAAATTTAGTTTTTGTTTCATAGTTTGCCAAATTAGACAAAAAAAAAACTTAATTTACAAGTCTACTAGTGCTACTTAAGCGACGATAAATTGCAAAAAAAACATGGTGTCGTTTCTATTTACAATAACATCAATAAAATTAAGATTGTAAAAGTGCTGTCAGACATTTTTCTGGCAAAAATTAAAATATTCAATTAATTGAAACATAATTAAAAAAATATTAAGCGTCTAGTTTAACATAATATAACGCCTGTATTTCTCGTAGGGTAGGTAGAATTGTTAAAAGTACACCAACATTTCGCCAGAAGTTTTAGATTACACGTAATAGGAGCTTATCGCCATCAACTAGGCGCTAATCTAAACTTCAGGGAATTCTTGCTGGACAAAACTTAATAAGATCTTAGCTGACTACCGGGATTCCAGTCCAGGACCTCATACTTAGCAGTATTAACGACCAACGAGGCCGTCTTGGTGTTTTCTACTATTGTATTTTTAATATTAATATTTGAATAATTGCCAGGAATATCTGTGATTGTGTACAAAAGGCTTGTGCACGCGGCGGGCCTACCTTGGCGGCGTGCTTGAGGCGGTGCATGTCGGGGTGCGCGACGTGCTTCCCGCTGGCGGCCGTGGTGGCGGCGGCCAGGTCCCGCAGCGCCGCGCCCACGTCCCGCGCCGCGTGCAGCAGCAGCACCTGCGGCTCCGGGCTGCCCGACCCCAGCGACATGGCGCCGAGCTTCACCACCTCGCACAGTTGCACTGGGGAGCGGAAGAGAACTTTTCTTAGACAGGAGGAAGCTGAACAATTTATTTCGAATGGCTGGAACGCATATCCACGTGAGACACATAGATTGTTATGTTTGTAATTTTATTGTTGCATTCAAGAAGTGTCAAAATGTCATTACAGAAGAGCAATTCCAATCTAGCCGCAATCTCATGTTACAAAATTTTATACACAAGTAAAAATAAATGTACAAAAGCGGACTTAATTCCTTACAAGTTGTTTACATATTTGGAAACCAAAGCTCAAACGTAGTGTAGTGGCTGGTATTGTTTATACCATCACTAAACTAATTTATTCCTTGACTTGCGCTTTGACGTGGAGCTGCGCCACACCAGCCCGTCTGACTATTACCATGTATTTCTCAAAAGGATAAGCAGAGGTTGTCTTGCTAACTTACCAATGGTGCTAACAGCACTCTGGGCGGCGCTGGCGAGTTGTTCCTGTGTGCCGGCCGCTCCGCCCACCAAGGTCTTGGTGTCTTCCACCAGAGTCTTAGCTGTTTTGAGGATATTCTCGCGATGGTCAGAGAATGTATCTGTTTCTTTCTCGGAGTGCAGGGTACCTGGGGAATGAGATAAAAGATTGATGATACTATGTCTTTTTTGTTGCAATTTTAAGAGGTTAGTTCAATGGAATCGTTATTTTTTTTTTGTTATATGCTAATAAAACTAAAATAAAATGGAATGGACTGAAAGAAAACAGTCAAAATTATACTTTGAATTACTGTGGAAGGTTTTTGAATCCCAAACCCTTTCTTGTCATATAATCTGTCATGACATGTTGTACTGAGATACTATGAATAGACATCTAACCAAGAAAGGCAACATACTACGCTGACCACTTAGGGCGTTCGTTCACGGAGCGAGCGTCACTGCGTGTACAAACCCGTCGCACGCGTCCGCGCCAGAGAGCGCTGCTCATATTATCTTTCAATACAAACACCACCCGCCGCGTGCGCACGCGCGAACGTAGCGAACGCCCTAATAAATTGGGATAAGCGCAGGATGATGATGATAACATAAGTGTTCCTCACCAGCACTAGCGAACAGTATGGTGGTGTCGAGGTCGCCGATGATGGCGGCGATGGTGGCGGCGGCGTCGATGCAGGCCTGCGTGCCGCGCGAGCCCGCCTGCAGCGCAGACAGCACTGCTATCACCTGCCACGACAAGGGTATGGGTTACGTTTCAACTTGTATGGTGTAATAAACACTACTACAGCAGCGCGAATGTTTAATAACTTAGTTTGGTCCTTGATCACATCAATATCGAAAAACTTTGCATACTAAATAAAACAATCCACCTTGTGTATCGTTGCTAAGGGCAGACATTTTTCTGCTCATTCTTATGAAATTCTGCTTTCACTCTACTCAAGAGTTATTAAACGTTCTTCACTGTGTCGATCTCTGCTGAGTGCCTACGTTTAAACTCAAGAAGCATTTAGTTACGTAGTTTATTTTACTAGAGAGTTCGTTGCAACACTTCTTCCCAGCTAAGGCACTAGGAAGTGGGAAGAGCGGGCGTGCCGGAGGTTCTCTTATGTAACTTTTGGGATTTACAGAGTGATATGTCTGGTGTTGGTCTCACAAATATGAATTTAAAAAAAAACTTGATTTTAGGTCGAAAGTGATGGTGTTTGACGAATTTTGCCGTAGAAACCTATAAGTTGTGTTGTATCAATACATTACCTTCTCGTTGACAATCTTGGCGGCGTCTGCGACGGCGCGCTGGTTGGCGGGGATGGCGGACAGGCGACAGTGTCCTCCTGCCTTTATTAGTTCCGACACGCCCTCGCCGAGCTCTACTACTGCCACGCGGATTCTGAGGAAGAACATCAATGATTTTAGTATTTGAAGTTAAAAGCTTGGTTCCCTTTTCAGTTGGGTTTAGTGAAACCAAACATAAGTCTAAAATTAAATGTAACTTAATACATATCGAGTCTTTTCAGGAAGAAGATCGTAACCGCCATTTTGCATATTTTACAGGAGAAGGTGATGCAAAATGCAAAATCAGTTGATCTGGCGATTGATATTAAAACAGTTTTTTGGGATTTTTGGCGGTTACGATGTTCTTCCTGAAAAGGCTCGATATATGCAAAGTTATTGTAATTGAAATATTTGTTTGTTCATCGGTTTTTTGCAACTCCTTAGCGTGTCGATGGCAAAAAATAATACAACAATAAAATTTGAAATTGCCACTAGATTTCGGGTGAAAGGAAGACCACCAACATTGGTGTCACGAACTCACGAAGCACTTTCCCTCCTTTTTTTGCTACCCCGTATACATTCAATGTTCTCCAAAAGTAGTTCAGTTCCCATTCATTAGTGTACATACCTATTCGCGACGTCTCCATTTGGTGTGGTGGCGGAGGCTCCGACGCTGTCCTGCGCGAGCTGTTCGTATTTCTGACACATCTCGTTCCCGAGTTGCACCAGGCGGCTTGCGTCTGTAGCCGACTTCGCCGTCTACCAAAATAATAACAAGTTTAGATTCAATTAAGGAGAAAAACATTAATTAATATTTTATTATAATAGCATATCAGTATATATCGAATTGGATTATAGCAAAACAGTCGCGTTTTCAATTAAAAGCTTTTTCTTTATTTTACAAACTGTCGACGTGTGATAACCAATTTCAAACGTTATCTGTTGTGATTGGTTACCCAGATTTACAAAAAATCATTGCCACAATATCATGACATCCATTTAAATAAGTTTATAGAATCATACTGATCTGATGAGATGTAGCCGAGAAATCTCAGAATGTCTCCCAATAAGTATTTCCCATATGAAATATCTCCTTACCATATCAGTAGCAAGTCTCGAGATCTCCTTAGCAGCGCCGACCATCCTGGTCTGGTAGTCCACGAATGAATCCGTCTCATCATACGTTCCGATGAGTGACATTCTGTAACAAAGATATTGACGATGTTTACAAATTTTTAAAGGCAGTGCTCTTGAAGTACAGGGAGAGCTTTTTACAGTACGCCATCGACCCACTATGGGACGAAGTGTCTGGCGTCAGTAAGTCTGTGGTCTGAAATTCTCGTAGAGTAGGTTTGTAGAAATCGTTTGCCAAACTACGATTACTTAAGTTTATAGTGACTATGACTTTATTAATCGCCAAAGCATAACTGTAACTAACCTTACCAGTTAACATGAGATTAGTTCAACAAATTCATTGAATGGGTCTCCCAGCGAACGATGGACATTTGCTATAATATAGGTGGATATCAGTACCGAGTCATCAGGTTATGCGTATTTTTAAACTTTCAGAGATGGAAGTCACTCACAAACAGATAAACAGACGCAGCTCGTTGGACATGACCTACATATATCTATATACCGCGCGCGAACTTCTCGCTAATTTACTACTTGGAATAGTCAGGGATGCCAAGCATTGTTGGCGCACAAGTTTGTCCTGTAAACAATTAGTTGTGGTGTCTGTTATCATGCTGTACTCATACACAACGGCGAATAAATTCCTAGCTTGAAGTTAAGACATTTTTCAATAATTTCCATCAGGAATTTCTTAGTAGTAGCACGGAGTCTGGATTTGTGCCCGATTGATGGCAATAGGCTCGTTCCCTAATTACATGGGACTTAAACATAACTGGCGAAATGTGGGTGTAATATAGGTACACCTCTGCCTAGCCCTTCGAGGATTAGAGGCGTGATGTTATGTAATTTTTGTAATAAAAATCCAGCACGCCTTTAGCAAGCATGATGATCAATACTCTTTTAACTTTTCTGTATGGATAGAGACTTATCATCTGCCATGCTGACTTGTCTGTTATGATTGTTAAGGCATAACATCACGTTTTAATTTCCGGAGGGGTAGGTAGTTGTGTTAAGTTATCTCGCCAAATATGTAAGTACGCATTTTTTTTGCGAAATTGGCCCGCTCTTGACCTCGTTCTCGTCTGATGGATGAGGTGTACGATGGGACGAGCGTGCCCAGAAGATGCCTGTTCACTTTGCTTTGAAGGCTGACGTAAAGGGGAACACAATGCGGAGAGTTCTACATTTTTACCGTGCGCATAATAAATGTGCAGGAGAAGCGCTGAGTACAACTGACTGGCTGGGACCGCCCATTGTGTCACCATTTGCAAAGTTTTTATATTTATGTCTGTAATTTATAATCATGGTGTACATAATAAAGAGTATTCTATTCTACGACTGGTCGGGATATCAACCACATAAATGCGAATGGTCCCCTGCAGGAGCTCTGGTAGTGCGGTAGTGAAAGCGAGTTCCTTGTAATACTAGGCGAGCCTATTGACCAAGCTGACATTTTATTTTAAAAATATCCTAGTGCTAGTTCAATCATCCCTATTTCTAGATAAATATATTCCCATGCAGGCCTAACCTTGAGGTGCTGTGACTTCAAAGGCGGGCAACGTTAAAACTGTTAAAATAAAGTTTACGATTATGTCTGTACGATAACGTGGTCGCCAGTCACGCGACATTCACAGTAACTCTTGGGGTTTATTTACTGGAAAATTTTATAGAATTCTGTGTTTTATTGGCCACTGGATCAATATAATATTGGCGATGTTCAGATGTAAGAACGTTGACGCCAAATGAGCAATTTTTTCCCTAACACTATGAAGAACGCGTGCTCGTATGTACAATTTATCGGTGAACTTTTCCGATTTCTATACAACTTACTAGTTATTTCCCAATGTTAAAAGTCAGAGCCCACCGATTTCTATCTCCATGTCGATTTGGAATCAAAATTGACCTCATACCTACTATGAATTAGAAATTATAGTCATGATAATATTTACGGGTATTTGATCAATACGTACATAGTAATTTAAATGTCACATTCTCACATTAAAATCAATTTATGTAAAGAGTGCTTCATCGGAAGTATAAATAAGGGGGCAAAATGGCAACACGATATCAAAATAAACAAATAATACTAACTGCAATTTATCCATGTTATATGCTTGACTTTGAATATGAGACTCCAGTTAACACAAGTAGGATCTCCAAAACTTCACAAAATATAACCACAACACTAATACGCAAATTAAATCTCATACATAATTTAATAACACTACACTATCAATCATTTACTCTTAAATCCACAACAATAAAAAAAAGTTAGTTATAATTTTGCTAACCACAAAAAATCTGCACTAAATATACTTCATATTTGACACTAAACTACTTCAATAAACTTTAAACAACACCACGTAAAAACTGAAACAGTTTAAGTCGCGTTTAAACCTTGCCTCGCAGCGAGCGACCTAACTCAACTGACCGTTATAGTAAACAAGACTTGCGTATGCGCTTACGTAGTTATAACGATAATCTAGATGCCCTATATCTATATTATCGATATAACCACGTAAGCGCATAGTCTAGACTGATTGAAAGACTTACAACCGGAAAGTCTATGATCTGTAAATCTGCTGCCAATTCCCTTATTAGCACGAAATGCTAACTGACCGACTGCAAATGCTGTAATTAAAGCATTTATGCTTTCATGGTGCACCAACCCGCACTGGGCCCGCGTGGTGGATCACGGCCTACTTCCTCTCACAGACAGGAGCCATGTGTACCAGCAGTGGGAACATTACAGGCAGTATGCTATGCTTTTACAAGAAATAACAAAACCATTAATTTTGAATCGGTTTTTTTATCTACACAAAGAGCTCCTTCACAAAAGTCTCTTCATTCATTTGTTTTTTGCTTTTCATTTTTGGAATTCATTTGTTTTTGTTTAGGCTACAGTGCGTTCATAATCTACCTAATCTTTCCCCAAGTTCAGGTCGGCTTCTAGCCAATGCAGATGCAACTGAGTACCAGTATTTTACATAGAGCGACTGCCTATCGGACCTAAACAACCCAGTTACTGGGTAACACGATACCCCTTGAGACTGGTAACAGGGGAATGATAAATGAATTTTGTATTTTGAGAGGTGAATGACATGAAGTCCAAATAAAAAAAAAGTCCTCCAGACCGTGTTTCGGCCATGGCGACCAATCTCAAGCGGAGACGAGCCATCGGCGCAGGAGATATTATAGTGCAGGCGTGTGCGCGCACACACAGGTGCACTCTCTCTTTCCTCACTTTCATTATCTCATTATCAAGTCCAAATACATTGTGTCAGACAATCTGTAATGTAAAATTACATAGAGACTGGTGCCACGGTGCATTTTTGACCATTCGTATGACGTCACATAACTAACTATGGACAAAAATAATACCATCTTCAGTTAGATCATCGACAACCAAAGAGTTGGCGCGATGCCAAGTGCAAGTCTTATTGGAGCAGAGGCTACTTAAGAAATTAGCGAGCCATAATTAATTTATAAATTAATCTCTGACAGTTAGAGATCAAAAGTGGGCTGGAGTGCGGTATAGTAAGCTGAGATAATGGATAATTGGCGGAGTTTGATGTACATAATTATAAATAGCTATTAAACCAAAATCAAAAGTTATTCAAATTAGAATCAGGGCTAAGAATAGGGCTGAGAATCAGCACGTCAAAATTACATAAGACAGTCCCCCAATACGTCCGCCTTTCACCACTTCCTAGTGCTTTCGCTGGGAAGAAGTGGCGCAAGAAACTCCACGGCAATACTGCCGTCATAAGGAAAAAGGGCATAACTATCCGAAATTGAGTTCTATACATATTCGGAATCAGAAAAAAAAGGCCCATCTGCTAATATTTTTTGTACAATTTCGGAAAAAATGTTAGTTATGCCCTTTTTCCTTATGACGGCAGAATATGTGTAAAGAATATACAATATAGGAAATACGTATGGATTTTTTTTTTGCATGGGAAATCATCTAATGACTCCTCCCGCTCTGGGTGGAGCGGAAGGGAGTGTCAGACTCTTACTGACTAAAACCCACCCGTGTTCCTTCCTTAGCCCTTTATGTTCCGGGGCCGCGGTAACCCTTTCGGACGATCCCGCTACCCATATGTATGGAATCACGTCTGTATTTCGAGAAGAGGTAGCCAAAGGTGAACAGTACACTCTGATTTAACTTAGCACAAATGGTTTCGAGTCCTAAGAGATTTGATATTATTATAGTACCAGTAGCCAAGATATAAGATTCAGCAGGATTCCTATCCTTCATAATACAGGGAAAAAAACTTTTTTACAAAAAAAAACAACCGACTTCAAAAAAACTACAAAGTGATAAATAACTTTAATTTCGGAAGTCGGTGTCGTTGGTTCCGCATTTTCGTTTTTTGACACCGACTTCCGAAATTAAAGTTATTTATCACTTTGTAGTTTTTTTGAAGTCGGTTGTTTTTTTTGTAAAAAAGTTTTTATTTTTCACTTTTTAGTTGTACCTACTCCACACAAATTCAAATAACACTAGTGCATTGAGGAATTGAAGACACCGACTAGAAGAATCATCAAAATTCGCATAGAAATGCCGCAGATGCAGTACATTTATGCATATAACATCGTACATAAGAATAATTATATAATGTATTATATACTAAAACCTTCCTGAAAGTATGTAGATCACATTAGTGAAAGAATTATCTAAATCGGTTCATTAGTTTTTGAGAAAATCGCGGACAAACAAACATACATACATACATACGGGTCGAATACAGAACCTCCTTTTTTGAAGTCGGTTAAAAACATGATCAAGTTCAGTTTATTAGCACACTACAAACTTTAGAAACAAAATAATTTCTTGCAAAGTAAAGAGCAGTAGTAGCCCAGTGGTAACGGCCGCGACTTACGAGTTATAGGTCGTAGGTTCGAACCCAGACAGGCGCTTTGGTTTGAGTAAATTATTTCAAAACCACTGCTCTCAAAACGGTGAAGGAAAACATCGTGAGGAAACCGGCATGTCCTAAAACCAAAAATTCGAAGACACGTGACATCTACCAACCCGCACTGAGCCCGCGTGGTGGATTACAGCCCACTCCCTCTCACCGAGAGGAGGCCTGTGTGCCAGCAGTTGGATCATTATAGGGTTGTTTATTGATTTTATTTAGATCACGAGTTTTGTCACCCTTTCTATACGTTTTAGGTGCCTACCTGTCTTTTTAGTATTACTGTAGTGTGCTAGTATGATAGATATAACACATCTTAACACTTTAAAGAAAATTAACGGTGAACGGTTTTAGAAAAAAAATCTATAATAATCAATCAAAGTTTCGACTTGTTGTATCTCGTCTCAAGTAAGCATTTAGCAGGTCTCATACATATAACTCGTCATAAAATGCCTGCAAATATACAATTATTGTCCCTGAAAATGTCTACCATACAGAATATAAAGCCTACACGAGAAGATCTCAGCACATGTGGGTCGTTGAGCGCATCTTAAAATAGCGCGCGTCAGTGCGTTATATTTGTACTACAGCTGAGCGGTTAAGGCCAAATGATACATCGGTATTTATAATATACGGTCATAAAATTACGCCTGTACTCCCTAAAAGGGTAGGCAGTAGTATAGGAGAAAGAAATAAAGAAACATTGATTTGCGGTAAATATGACGCAAAGAAAATACACTAACACAAAGGACAAGTCGGGGGAAAATATGGGTCACATCTACGCAAAACGGCCATCGCCGTAGTATAGAACTGAAGGCCAATTCTCGTAATTTAAAACGTTCAAAATCTAGTCGCAGTCTCATCTCTTCGACAAAGCGACAAACAAATGTCAAAAACTTGTCAAAATGTAGGGGAATTAGAGGTATATTTGACAGATTGAGACTGAGATCAGACTGTGAACGTTCTTGAAATTACGAGAATAGCCCCTCAGTTATATTTCGTCAGTTATGTTTAGGAGTGTGTAACGTTGATATCTATTTGTTCTTTGAAAGTTGGTCCGAAATATCTGCCAGACTTTTCTCAAATATGTTGGGGTCGGTTTCTAGTTTAACAGGATTCAGCTGAATATCTACCAGTATTTTACATAGACCAACTGTCTATCTGACCTCCACAGCAGAGTAACTGGGTAGCACGATATTTAAGTAAGATTGGTTGTCCGTTTCCGGCTTCCTGAACAAATGTCGAAGGATAGTCGGGAAGAACGACTTGACGTGTTTTCCGAGACATGCAGGGATCTCAGTACCAAATGGTAATGCTATAACTTAGCCATGGCTCGTGGTTAAGAAGATAGAAACCTACATAGAGGGGCTCGTATGTGGGTTTCTATCTTCTTTCATATATCCGGTGCGTGTTTAATTGAGTTAGTAACAAGACAAAGGACCACATTTGACTGGCTTTCTTAACCGTTTATCGCGCTTATCATGTCTCACGCCTTCTTCTTATGGGTTAGGCAGAAACTACAGATCGTTCATACATCTGGTCATACATGCACGCCGGTTGCGACTACTACGCACATGATGGACCTGAAGAACATCATCAATAAGGTTACTTTATGTCCTTCTAGGGCGCCCTCTCCCGGCGTGTCCACTCACAGCTGGCTTGTAATATGCTTATGTTATGCTATGACCGCACCTGTGCTCCGTGAGCCTGGCGATGGCCCTCTGCAAGGTGTCCAGCAGCGGCCCCACGGCCCCGCGCGCCGCGCTCAGCTCGCGCACGCGCGCCTGCAGCTCGCCCAGCGCGCCGCGGCACGCCGACACCTGCGTCGACACCTTGCCGTGGGTGTTCACTGCCTGTGGGGCCAAGAAAAAGGCAATTTAAATATCAATCCATCATAGATCATTCCGTGGTGCCCAATGAAGAAGGCCTCGTCTCTCATACACGAGGTTGCGGATTCAAATCTAAGCAAGTACCAATGTGACGTCATCATGCCCTGTCACCTGCACACGTAGGGACCTAATGGCTGCGTCAGTGAATGCTATCCGAGTTGCTGAATTTTGGGCCAAACAAAAAGAAAAATATATATAGATATTTTTGCCATCGACACGTTAAGAAGAATTCATATGTACTTTCTGAGTTTATCTTGGACATGACTGACATCGGTGAAGGAAAAACATCGCGACGAAACCTGAACTTATATTAATATAAGTCTGAAATCAACAGTCAGTCTTGAACAAGTGTAGTGATAAATGCTCGTGCCTTCTCTGGTCTTTGCCCTGCAGTGAGACAATAATACACTGGTAATTATTAACCATAGATCGTCCAGGAGGCCAATTCTCGTACTTAAAAAACGTACTAATTCAAATTACAATCTCATCTCGGTGTCATTCAAAGTCAAAACTGTATGCAGATTAGAAAATTCGACTGCAAGTTACAGGAACTTGATGGATACTAATGATGGTGCCAAACACGTAGTCAAATTCTGGACCGAGTCCATTGCCATACATAATTATGATAAGAAGAAGAGGATTTTCTGACAGATTGGGACTGAGATTAGAATCCATTTTAAAATTACGGGAACTGCCTCTTAGAATTGGGGTCAAAATCAATAAACAATCAATTGGGTTATAATACTAACCCAATTGATTGTCTATTGTTTTAATAATAATAAGAAGTCTTGGAGCCCTGACCACCGGTAGCTTGGACCCTGTTCCCGATACCGGTGGGCTACTATTTTTATATTTTTAAATGTTTTTATATTTTTTTTAATATTCTAATATTTAAAAATATATTTGATATGTATTTTGATGAATAAAGAAGTCTTTTTAATATTGTAATTAAGAAAAATTAAGTTTTGAAAGGTGATTGACAAATCATTCGGTATTTTTAACAGGGGGGAGTGAGAAACCAGTTCTAATATTATCAGAAGTAAAAATTGAGATTCATAGATACATAGTCATAGCTGCTCACCCTGGGGTTCCCGGCCGCAGTCTTGGCGAGCAGCACGAGCTGCGCGTGCGCCTCCAGCACGGTGCGCGCGTGCTGCAGCAGGCCCGCCTGCGTGCGCGACTCCGTGACGTTGGACGCGGCTCCCACGGCGCCGCCCACCAGCGGCTCCGCGTACGACACCTGCGGGAGGGAGGCTCGTTATGTACAGGTACAGTCGACAGCAAAAGTAGATGATGAAATTTTAGAGTCAAAACTGATCACGAATATAATATGGCAGCTGTACTAGTAGTAAATGTTTGGTATAATTTACAATCACATACTTTTGAATCACTTCGACGCCACACAGTTCTGACGCGAACTCCGTTCATTAGTATTGAATTTCTGATTTTCATCATCTACTTTTGCTGTTGACTGTACAAATTGTTGACACGTCACCGCTGCGACACTGTATACGTAACTGTCAGGGTGTGTTCAACACTCGTGTAATACTAGTATAAACATCGCCTGCGGCTCGCTTTTTAAACGCACACTCTTTTTTAATAACCCAAGCAGCACTTTCATTATAGTAGTTAGTTAATTAAACTGTTGCATAACAACTGTACTTTAATAGAAAAAAGTTATTGCATTATCTTGATATGGAAAGTGTGTTTTGTTGCACTTGGATAAAGTCCGTCATTAAGGTAATATTTTTTATCTATACAAATAAACAAAATTAGAGTGTCTATTTGTAATATTAAAATAACCGCTTTTTATTAAATGCATAATTATAGATGTATACACGGTACATATACCAAAATTACATTTTTTTTTAATTTTGTCTGTCTTTCTGTTTGTTTATACCGGCTAATCTCTGAAACGGCTGGACCGATTTTGACGGGAATTTTACTGCCAGATAGCTGATGTAATAAGGAGTAACTTAGGCTACTTATATTTTAGAAAAAAAAGGATTTCAAGCGGACAAAGTCGCGGGCAGCAGCTAGTTTCAAAATAAGGACTAGGTATACGATATAACTGTAGATAGATACCAACATTCAACAAATACTATACGAAGATCCCAATACCATTTTTAATGTTCACATTACTATTAATCCTATATTTTTTAAATACTTCATACAACATTCCAACAAAAATAAATGTTTACTGAAATAAACATCTCACCAGCTGTATGACAGCGTGTCCCAGGTTCTCGGCCTCTCCGTTGGCGGCGATGTGCAGCGGCTCCAGGCGCTCCAGCATCTCTGTGGCGCTGTTCTCGATCTGTTCCGAGTAGCCTGGCGGGACACAGGGATGGTCGTTCAGGTTCATTCAATAGTCCATATAATTATTGTGAGTAAAGATTGTAATATACTGACATTAAGTCCTGGTAGTTTTCAAGAAACCTAGTATTTATGTTCAATTAGAATTAGCATTGCCATTCAACGTGGCAATGCTGCCAGTCTTCTACACACGTTTCCGGATGACAGCGATGCGGACGAGTACCTCGACGCTTAAGTGTTCTTTAGTTTTTTTTTATTTATTTGTATAGTAAGTTAGTTAGTCATTTATTGTAGTATCTAGTGTATATAGTTCCATTGTAGTTATAGTTAATAAATCTTGTATACTCGTGTCATAATAAATGTATTTATGTTAATTTTAAAGTTGAAATTAATTATTGATTTATTCAAATCAAGCAGTAGAGTATGTTTTAATTATATTTATGTTTTTGTATATATTTATATGTTGAATTTGTTTAGCTGGGAAGACTTAGTATGTACTATTTTAGTATACAAAAAAGATTTACAAGCTCAATATCAAGATTGTTTACGTAAAATAAATGATATAAGTATTTAATTGTTATAATATACGCACCTTGCAGCGAGTTGTTCTTCCTGGGGTACAGCTCCTGCCCCACCGCCTGCATGGCGGCCTGGTCGAGCTCTCTCAGCTGTTTGTTGAGCGTCTCCACTGCTGCTGAGCACTCTCTCTGACCCGGGGCTTTTTCTCTGTAACAGGATGTTTCATTAGTATGGCATTTATATTAAAAACATAACAAGGTTTTGTTTTTGATGCTGCTGCTCTAATTGCGTAACACATTTGGGAATAAGATCCTTTTTATTTTGACAGTTCATCAGTAGTCATTGCATTTATTCATTTGCCGTCGCGCAATCGAATTTTGTATTTTAATTCGACAGGCAAATGAGAAATCATTTTGATGGAATGACAGGAGAATGAGAAATCATTTCGATGCATTTTGCGAAGAATAAAAAAAGTGTGCAAATGATCTTTTTCTGGCAGAAAAAAAGGATACAAAGGGGTGTGACAAGTGAGTTGTCGACTGAGAGAGATGTATGGAAGAAACTATGCTGCGGGGACCAGTAATAAATAAGGAATAGGGCATGATGGTGACTATGTTATACTCACTTGATGTTAGTGACGAGCGCCTTAATGCTGTCGGAGACAGTCTTGCTGTGCTGCGCCAGCAGCTGCCAGTGCGAGCGCTCCGCAGGGGAGACTGCGAGCGAGCGGGCCGCCTCCAGCATGGAGCACGAGCCGGATATTATGTTCCTGTGGACAAATATTTCGATTAGTAACACATTTGATACTATAGTAGATTATTCACGAGGGGATAAAGCAGTGTCTTATGTCACGGGCGCTATATTGAATCCCGAGCACAACGAGGTTCAGAGTTAACTCCTGAGCGAAGCAAAGGAGTTAAAACTAGAATCCTGAGTGCAGCGAGGGTTCCAAGCTCGCCCAAGACGATGATACCTTTCCCTCAGCAATTTTATTTTCGTTTTTTTTTTTGTAAAAGTTTTTGTTATCATGTCCTAACTTTTTTTTTTTTTTTTAATCTTTATTTATTAATGGAGGTTTGTTCATATTTGAACATGTCACCCCCGTAAGAATAAACATGAAAATATACATAGCACAATACTAAAATTAACTACATATATAAATCATACAGTAGATAAACTTAAAGTGATCTATTCTTAATACCTATACGTGTAAGCCTATAAAGCAATTTGGCCTCCTCTGAAAGAGGAAAGGACAAAATGCTATTACACCATCCAGCATTGAAAGGAGACTCCAAGCTTTGAAGTACCACATATCTAAATGCTTCGTTACGAACACACTCCATCAAAATGTGATATACGTCCTCTATAACATCACATTCAGTGCAATTCGCAGAGTTGACTTTTCCCATCAGGAATCCAAACTTATTTAATGGAATGTGTCCTGAGCGAAGTCTAAAACTCGTCACAATGTCATACCTTCCCATATTGCATTTATGTCCTAACTTGATAAAGGAAATAATTTAAAAAGTGACGTAAATATAAACTATCAGACTGTACCTTATATCTATTGTTATTAAGTCGTGAACTCATCAACAACGTTTACTGAACTTAGGTAATTTACAACAGACATTATTAGTTATAGTTTTATAATGGTGCACTAACCTGCCACAGTCCAGTATAGCCTCCTGGTTGTTCCTGGCCTGCGGTGATATCTTGGCGGGTATGGAGGCGAACTCGGGCGAGTCCGCGAACTGGCACAGGCTGCGCACCGCGTCCTGCAGCGGGCCTGTGGCGCCGGCGCAGCGCGCGCGGTTGGCCTGGGGACGACGGGTGTTGTGTGACGGTTAAGGGGAAACACACAAGAATGATAGGTGATTGTTCAGGGTAATAATGATTGTTTAGTACTTCTGCCGTTCATTAAGTCAAAGTTAGCCCTGAAAAGTACGCCCACCACCTCCTAGTGTCTGAGTTGGTAAGAAGTGGCGCAACCCCAACAACACGTATATTTTATAAAGATATTCAGAAGGAATGGTAATTTATTTGTGATTTTTAAAACGACGGAAATATCTTCAAATAATAAATGCAGTGGGGTCATAAACTCAAACTACAATTTTTATTTTGCTTCTGTTTATTCGTATAATTTAACACGGAGTTCAAATAATGAGTTCAGCGCGTGGTGTTATTCTCACAGAGAAGAGGTCTAGAGTCACAGCAGTGGGAACATTTTAGACTGATTATATATGTGTGAAGTGGTTACCTCACTATAATCCGTGTCCAGCGCCTTGATCTCCTTGACCAGCGCCGCGGTGGAGTTGGCGACGTCCTTGGCGGCCTGCACGAAGTGTCTCTTGGCCTGCGGCTCGGGCGTGCGGCCCGACGCCACGCGGCACGCGTTGCACAGCGCGCTCGTGTGCTTGGCGATCACCGTGGCCGCCGACAGCACCTGCGGAGACGGTGCTGATAAGATAAGAAGGCCAATTCTCCTAATTAAAAACGTTTACAATCTAGTCGCAATTGCATCTCAGCGACAATCAATATCAAAAACTTGTCAAAAATGTAGCGAAATTAGAGGTATTTTTGACAGATTGAGACTGAGATCAGACTGTGAATGTTCTTAAAATTACAAGAATTGCCCTTCTGAACACCTATTTGGCCTAAACATGAGTAATACATACACATGACATGCAAGATGTTTCAAAAAAGGAAATAAAAAATAAGAATAAAAGTTTTATTGTTGAAGATACAGGAAAAAATGGTTCTTTGTATTTTTTTTTTATTTCGAGTAACAACGCCCTACATGGCGTTGTTACTTAGACAATTTAAAACGGTTTTCAGGCTGTCAAACAATAAAATGTCAACATAAATCAGTGTAATCGTAAGACTCGAAAATAATTTGTATGTATGTAGTAACAAAGACCATGGTCCCATTGGTCACTGATTTATTTTCTTGTCTTGGTTATCAACCAATGTTTTAATCTATTCTAAATATATACATATAATAAATCTGTAGACGAGGCGTTTCTGTACATTGAAAATATTTCCAAAAAAGCTAAGCTATTTCAGAAACTTTTATAGAGGATTTATAGCATTATTTTTTTTTGGATGGGAAATCATCTAATGACTCCTCCCGCTCTGGGTGGAGCGGAAGGGAGTGTCAGACTCTTACTGACTAAAACCCACCCGTGTTCCTTCCTTAGCCCTTTATGTTCCGGGGCCGCGGTAACCCTTTCGGACGATCCCGCTACCCAGGATTTATAGCATGGGTGTAGATAAATAACATTATTATGTGAATAATCACGTCATAAAGCAATTCTCACCCGCGGCTTCGCTCCCCTGGTCTATATGACAGGGAATGTGCTCTTATCTAGCGCTGTTGCTGAGTATTTCTATTTCTTTATAAATGCTTTGTTTATGAAGTATTTATGCTTTAGTAGCATTTATCATGGACATACTTAAGATTTAGTTTATACTAAATGGATTTTGAAAAAAGTAAATTAAAGCAGCCTTGAAGCCCGTATTTGAAAATCTATTTTGAATTCTACGACGACTATAGTTTATAAATACATTCTTTAGCAAAGTTTATCTTGGCCAAGTCAAAGTTTAAGATATTTTATAGACATGGCTGTTTGGTCAGATATATAATCAGCCTCGACGAGGCGCTTTCATTTTTAATAATTCTCAAAAATGAAAGTGACACTTCGTCGCATTGACATTATGAACCCTGAAGACGCAGTGACTGCAGTCGAAAGGGCTGTGGTAGAGAACCCCAGGTAACGCTTCCCACCAGGCAAGATCGAAAGATTCTTCGTTTTCAATGAAGGAGTAGTAATTACACCTTTCCTAAGCGACACATTATTGTTTTCCGACATCCACGCGAACGAAGTCGCGGGCATCAAAGGGTCTCTCTGTCCGGGTACGTACCTGCTGTTGGTTACTGGTAGCGTCGCACAGCGCGCGGCACGCCTGCTCGATGGCCACGGCGGCGCGCGCGAACTGCGCCTGGTCCACCAGCCCCGCGCGCCCCGCCACGCTGCTCTCGTGCGACACGGCCACCTGGCGGAGGGGACGTTATTGTTGTAACTAGGATGTACAGAAAGAGATTCGCGAATGACAAGTGGTACAGACCCAGCTTAGTCGTTATGGGCTATTCGAAAGATATAATGTAGGGACTACAGGTAGCAATAATGCTGACAATGCCAAATGCAATTTTCCCCGCGCATACAGTATGGCAGTCGTGTTCCCAGCGCCGTAGCAACAACTTGTGTACTAACTAGATTATGTAAGACTGTAACGTGTGGTTATATAACGTGACTGTGCTAATTCATATTTAATAGACTTCATACCGGACACTGGCATTTTATTTTCTGGCAACCTTCTCCAACCATGATATCAAAGTTTCCAACATATAAATATTTTCGAAATCAATCACTTTATATACGTTACATAATATCACGTATTTGATCTCCAAAGCGGTAACTAGAGGTGTATGTATAAAGGTGCGTTTAAACGGCGCGGGATAGCACGAGCCCACGCGAGCCGAGCCGTCCGTGTAGATCCGGCTCGGCTAAATCCGAACGCAAGCCTACTCGTATACACGGCGCGGCGGAGGTGCGTTTAAACGGCGCGCAAACAAGCGAGCCGAGCGAGACTCGGCGCGCCACGCGCAACAACCTATGCTCGGCGCGGCTCGGCACGGCTCGGCAAAGCTTGAAGTCGGTTGTTTTTTTTTTGTAAAAAAGTTTTTATTTTTCACTTTTTAGTTGTACCTACTCCACATAAATTCAAATAACACTAGTGCATTGAAGAATTGAAGACACCAACTAGAAGAATCATCAAAATTATCATAGAAATGCCGGAGATGCAGCACATTTATGCATACAACATCGTACATAAGAATAATTACATAATGTATTATATACTAAAACCTTCCTGAAAGTATGTAGATCACATTAGTGAAAGAATTATCAAAATTGGTTAATTAGTTTTTGAGAAAATCGCGGACATACATACATACGGGTCGAATACAGAATCTCCTTTTTTGAAGTCGGTTAAAAATGGGCGACTACCTCCGTCGCGCGCCGAGCCTGGCTCGGCTCGCGTGTTTGCGCGCCGTTTAAACGCACCATAATACACCCACATTTCGCTTGTTATGTTTAAGAGTCCCTATCAATTTCGCTGTCTAAAAACAGAAAATTCCATTTTTTTCAGCGCAATTTTCTCAATATCCTTAAGTTATCTACTTTTTTTTTAAATGCACAGTTATTTATCATCTATTTATCTAGTAAGTCTACAAATTAAAATTTTGATAACTACTTAATATAAATTAAGAAAAATAAAAATCTAACACACGTTTTTACGTAAACACGAAACACCATGTTTTTCAATTGCTTTTTTAGCTTACTGGTAGCAAATAACAATCTGAAAAAAATCCCAAATATTGGGAACATAGTATATTAGTAAGTCTACAATTTATTTTTTAAAAGTTTAATGAATTAGTACTTGTAAAAAAATGTTGACTACGCTGAAAAACTCCAATAAAATCATGTGCAAAACCGTCGTCTATGTGTAAGAATTGATTGAAAATAACAATAAGTGTTAAATATTTTAAAATTTGAGGTGTTTATCTACCAAACTCAATTTTTATATTTTAATTTAGACTACTTATTTAATTGTAGTAAAATATTTAAATAATGCCTTATAAACCGATGCGCTCGCTCGATGCATTCAGTCGCGCCCGAGGGCTTCTCGACGACGGACCTGTGTCGCCTGTGACGTTCGCCGCTCCCGACGTAACTACAGTCCGTCAAATCTAAGAAGTACCGTTTGACGTTTCATATTTTTCAACTTTGTTCATACGAATTCATCATAAAACCATGAATTTAGAAAGATTTCATTATTGTATCTAAAAATGTACAATTCTTAATATCTAAATGTAATTGAAAACTTTCAAACAAAGCAAAATAACACATATTTATAACTGTCAAACGGTACTTCTTAGATTTGACGGACTGTAGCGAATCGCGCATGATTTTGTACTACGCCTGACCAGTTTTGAGACTAAGTATATTTATTTTTTTATTTTAATAGTGTGACTTATTAATGCTTTGTATTGTACTATTAGTAATATGGTGAATATATTTTTAGAAAATGGGTCGAAAAAGTGAACTTTATTATCATGGAAAAATCAAAGGTAAAAAGAATAAAGTTGAAAAAACACGAAAGGCACGTGCAGTTCTTAGGTAAATAATAATTGTTGCAATCACCTTAATTAAGAAAATTGTAATAATTTACTATTATTTATATAGTCTAAAAATATTTTAATTGTATTTGTAGAGAATTACATGGCAGAAATCTACCAAAAATCAAATATTACTTGGAACATCATCAATGAGCAAAAACAGAAATACAAACACACAAACAAGACAAATTATAAAGTAACAGTGTACTCATTGTTGAAAAGCCTAATAAATAAATAAGACAAAATGGCTCGCTATACTATACTATCATGGTATGCGGTCTTATAGCGAGGGAAATACTACAGACCCCTTCGTTCTGTATTAGGTAAACAATAACACGTGTAATTCGTTTCAGACGTACCTTGTATACGCTGGTCACACTTTGTAATTTGCTTTTGCTATAGTGAATACTAGGTTAAGATGTTTTTATTTCAACGATATTTATTGTATTTAGGGGACCTAAACATAACATGTCATAATCACAATAAAATCCATCCAGTATTACGGAATCTTAGTAAAAACTATGGAGTACTAATAATATCGGTTCCGGACCAAGATTATTTGTTCCCGCTTCATCGTACGCTTCAACGCACACTACGATTATCAGCTATAGTTCGAACGCACACAGACACATTGCGCTCCTATAATTACCTAATCTAGTAGCGCGCAGAAATTGATAGGGACTCTTAAGCCCCATTTAATAGAGGGCGAGTCTATTGCCATCAACTGGGCACAAATCCAGACTCCGGGAAATAATAGAAAAACCCAATAACACTTTGCCAGACTTAGGAATCAACCATATATTAACTAATTAGCAGCGCCCCGCGGTTTCACCCGCATAAGATCGGCATGAAAAGTATCCTATGTGTTAATCCTGGTTATAAACTATCTCATCCAAATCCGTGCAGTAGTTTTTGCGTGATAGAGTAACAAACTTCCATCCATCCATCCTCACAAACTTTCGCGTTTATAATATTAGTAGGATACTCACCAAATAAGCCGCCTGCGCAGTACACTCCACCAGTCCCTGCACCGCAGTAGCGACTGTCCCGACGGCGCGGCTGAACTGATCGACCTCGCTGCGCTTCACTGAGCTGGCCATCGAGGACATGCCCTCGCCTGTTCAAATAAAATAACTATTTAGTTAGGTAGAAAGAAAACACCATGGCAAACTTTGCATGTCCTAAAACTAGAGATAATTTTATTAAAAACTTATGCACTGCAAACTGCCCTTTAAGACGCGTTTAAAAAGAATCACCAAGCGAGTGTTACATATTTTTATTTCTTGTAATATTATATCATGTATGGGGACTCACTGAACAGGCAGCTGTGCTGCTGGACAGTTTGTTGCTCCACTTCTCCCCAGCGAAAGCACTAGGAAGTGGTGAAGGCAGTGCCGTGGGCGTGCCGGGGGACTGTCTTATTTAATTTTTAGTTACATCATCATCATCTGCCTAGCCTTTTCCCAACTACGTTGGGGTCGGCTTCCAGTCTAACCGGATGCAGCTGAATACCAGTATTTTACATGGAGCGACTGCCTATCTGACCTCCACAATCCAGTTACTGGGTAATACGGTACCCCTTGGTAAGACTGGTTGTCAGACTGTCGGGCTTCTGACTACCCGTAACGATTGTCAAAGATCCACGAATGACAACCGGGACCAATGGCTTAACGTGCTTTCCGAGGCACGGAAGATGGTCACCCATCCACAGACCAACCGTGGCAAGCGTATCATTTTTAGTGACATACATACAAATTTGTACGGAACCCTCGGTGCGCAAGTCCGACTCGCACTTGATAGGTTTTTTTTCTTCTTCATTCACTCAGCAACAGTGCTAGAACACGGTCCCTGTGGTATGGACCAGGGGAGCGAAGCCGCGGGTGAGAGTTGGTTTAGTATAATGACTTACTTAAACTCTTGCTCTGTTCCACAACGCAGTCGAGACACGCGAAGTATCCCAGTTCAGTGAGTGGTTGAGTAGGATTGTTAAGCAATGGTCGGGTGCTCTCAATGCTGCGGATAGCTGCGTTGCATTCCTTCTGACCTGGCGCTGCCTCGGTGCAGACGTCCACCTTGAGGGAGAGGAAAAGAAAACTGTTAGGCATTCATTTTTACCCGACTACGGTAAAGACAAAGAAGGTTTATGATTTTTTCGTGTTGTTACTTTCATCTGATATAGTTTTTGGTACTCACACAAAATTAAATAATTATTTTAATAAGTATGCCAGATGTAATAATAAAGAACATAAAACACAAATACTCACAAGTCTGTTGATGCTATCGGTGACGGCGCGAGCTGCAGCCGCTAACTGGTTCTTAGCATTAGGACGAGTCAAATCCTAAAATAAAATAAACTTAATGTATTTATACTGAGTAAACAAAGTATTAAATGGATTCATTTATGACAAAACACAAAGGTCATTTTAATGATTTTGGATAGTCAAAGCATATTGATTATATCTTATGTTACATAATAAACCAAGTAACGTGTAATATCTCACCTGACTGACAGACTTGGCGGTGCCCAGCAGTTTGGAAGAGTTCACGGTCACACTCTTCATAGAGCTCACCATCAGAGTTTGAGCGTCACGATCCTAAAACAAAAGAATATTATTTATAATATAGTATACACATAGATAAACACTCTCACGTGATTAACATCGAACTTCAGTTACAGGTAAGTTCGTTTGATTTGTAATATACACGTGAAAATTGGCTGAAAACCCATCTTATGGATGGAATTATTCCGATCTGTGTGTGGTCTTTTAAGAATTAATATATTAAATTCTATGGGGTACAAACAGGAATAAAAAGTTAAAGATAGGAGTGAATAAAGTTCGAACTCATGTCCCCTCCTTGCTAACAGGGGGACAGATCAAACTTTTTTTCCGATATGTCCCCCAGCAGGGTGACAGATCGGAATAATTCGATGGAAGGTGGATATCGGAATATTTATTTAATCCAAATCTGCAAACGATGGTTATGATAGGATATCCTTAAGTTACATGGAGTAACAATCTTCACAACTGAATGACAGTTGCCAGATGGAAAAATTAAAAAGAAGAGCTGTACCCTAATTGCGTAACACACTATCAATAACAATCTAAATAATTTTGAAGAATATTGCTATTCCATTGCTTTATATGTTCGAAAAATTTGTCTGTTCAACAGCGTAAATAACGCAATGTATGTTGTTGAATTGTCAAAATGAAACCCATTACTACTGATACGTGTTATGCAGTGTATTACCCCGCGGGTTAGTGCTTCTTCACAAAATAGATTCAAGAAATAAATAGAAGTGGAATTTGGATACCGTAATGGCAACCCTATAGTTAGCCAAGGATCAAATTAAATGTACGATTGGAGAGACTTATGTCCAGCAGTGGACTGCTGCAGGCTGATGATGGCTTTGGCCTCCTACCTCTGTGTGTCCTGCCATCTCCATGCTGACGCCCAGCAGCCTGTTGAAGGCGTCTCCGAAGTGCTCGCTGGTGGAGGCCAGGGCGGCAGGACGCTCCACGTTCTGGACTACTTCTGATGAGGCGGTGTTCAGGCCTACGGCGGCTGCGTTGAGTTCCGTTTGTAGTTCGCTAAGAGAAACATAACACGATTATAAGAAAAAGTATATAAACGAAGTTCCGATTACACGAAGAGATCAATCGGAACAGAAGAATCTACACATAAAATAAATCTGATTTAAAATCAAAATCAAAGTCATTTAATCAAACTAGGCTGAGAATCAGCACTTTTTTAAACATACAAACTATAAAGGACAGTCCCTAAAACGCCCGCCCTTCACGATTCTACAATGGAAACACGAAACGATCAGACTTTTTAGGTTCCACGCTTTGCTAATAAAAGTAATCGTTCCGGCCAATGTAGGCAATCGATCTTGAGGCCCTAAGAATCACACCCGGTACGGATTTTGGTCAGATCAGACAGAGTTGAAGTTTATGAAACTTTACCGCAAGCGAAAAAAAAAAACTTGACTGAAGGACAGATGCAGTGTACTGTGTTCAACTGTTAATTCTGAAATACCCCTTGTGTCATTGAGATATAGTTTAATATTCATAGTTTTTCTTATTTTGAACCAATCAGTCTTAATACAAAAAAAAGACACTTGTTAAAACCAGTGTGTAACGTCTATTTATGGTAACGAAAACAAACTCCATAAATAATACTATTTTGTAGTAAGGCAGCAAATATTTGACGCCGTCTGTAGAATATAATATGTGACTTACCCATAGCTCCTGTCGGAAGGTGGGAACTCGTTCATGTTGAGGATGTTGAGAGTCTCGTTAATGTTCTCCATGGCCACGTCCAGTTCAGTGTGCGAGGGGATAGCTTCTAGCGTTGATTCTAGACCCTGTAGTAGATAAAAATAATTGGAAGATGGATTTAATAATACAACGCAATATTAAATTGGCTAAATATATGAATATTACATGAAAAATTACGTTTGAGACCAATTGTAACTATGAGAGTTGTATTGATGATTATAATGATTAATTATACTTCAGTAATACATATTTGTTATAGGCGCGTCTAACTTTTTGATTGACCATACAATCGGATACTGGGCAGTAAATTGCAAAAACCGTCAGAGGATTTGAATTCCGCAGATTTTATTTATTATTTAGTACTATAAGCACACAAATGTACAGAGACGGAAAAATGTTAAAGGAAACTGGACTGGGAATCAACATAAAAACTGGGAAATAAAATGAAAACTTTTATAAAGGAAGTTTGACGTCCATCACAATGACGGCTACACGATATATTGCGCCTGTTATGTGGCGGCAAAAGTTTCTTAAAAAACCGAAGGTAAAAGCACTCAATGTCCTACCCAGAAAGGTAATTTTGAAACTTACGATATTATGGCTTACCTGTGAGATATCCTTAGCGATGCTCATGATGGAAGTGGTGTCGACAGTTTCCGAGGTGGTCAGGTATCTCTTGACATGTTCCACGAGGGTCTGTGACGAGTACAGGACTTGACGACCTGAGTTGATCACCCTGTAGAGAGAGACAGAATGAGTTTAGAATAGAGAAGAGATAATTATGAGTGACGATGGAAGATCTGGCAAGAAGGGACATACCGAACTTTTGTTATGAAGCTGGTTTTCTCACCAACTGATTGTCGATTTTGACTACTTTCTAAGTTTATCTTGAAAATCACTGATATCAGTGAAGTAAAACATCGTGAGGAAACCAGCCTTGAGGAAGCGTGGTGATCAATGCTCGTGCCTTCTCTGTATGAGAAGAGGCCTTTGCCCAGCAGTGGGATAATAAAAGCCTGCTGGTATTATTGTTATAGGTCCTGACCTCTCCCTCCGGGGCTGCTCGTCGTGCAAGGCCGCAGAAGCCCTGAGTCCCGTGGTGAAGTCCTTGAGCGACGTGGCCAGCTCGCCGGCTGCGCGCGCGCAGGCGCCGGGCTCGGCGTGTCGCGCGGCCGACACCAGCTGCGCCGTGTGCGACGCGGCCGAGCGGGACGACGTCTTCATCGTGGACGACGCCCATTCGGCCTGCGGGAGGGGGATTTATGTACTAATTGTTGTATAGGGTCAAATTAAATTAGTTAGTAAAACTTCACAGACACGTGTATTTGATGTCTAATAAGAAAAAAGAGTATAAATTCCGCAATTCAAATTATCCTGTTTTCCCAGTTAATTTAATAGGACCTTAATTTGATTTATTTTTCGATGCTACATTCGTATTTGTTGTTAAGAATTTAGGTTATTTTACTGTTATTAATTTATTATAATAATGATTACGTAAATTATAAAAAAAATATGATAAATGAATTAGTAGAATAGTACTTTTGATCTTTTATTCAAAGTCAAATAATTAATTTCAATTAAATCATTAAGAGGCACATTTGAATGAGAAAAATTACAAGAATTCAATAATAACTTACGGTCTGTCCAGGCAGAGGTCTGAGTTCAAACGCTCTGGCAGCTTCCTCTAACTCATCAAGTTCGGCTTGCAAAGATTTGATGATCTCTGCCGCTGCGTCCAGTTCTAGACCCTTGCAGGATATGCGAGCACGACCTACTGCCGATCTGTTGGGGAAAGATAAAATGTATGTGGGATTAGAAAATGTCAAAAAAGTTGTATTTCATAATTGTTTTTTAACAATAGGTAGTCCATAATAGTCAGTTACCTGAGCTCAGCACAGCTGGAGGTGAAGCTGTGCGTGGTGTCGGCCAGCTGCTTGGCGGCCGCGCCGCCCGACACCGCGGGCAGGGCGCCGCGCGCCGCCGCCGCCACGCGCCCGCTCGGCTGCCACACGGAGATATGTGTGACTCAAAAATCGTGTATGCAGGGTAGGCAAAAAGTCGTGGATCAAACGAAACAGGACCATAGTTGGGGTTAGTTGCAGTAAACAATATCCTTGTGGCAGAGCCCTAACTTGACCTCCTTAAAAACTATGACAATTTAAGTGTTTGTGTGTGTTTGTTTTGGGTTCTAAAGTTACAAATAATTTTTCGTGAGATGTAAAATATATTGAAAAAAGTGCCAATACTGATAAATCATGGTACCCACTGTCATAAAAGCACTGTTGTAGTGATAATACTTTTTTTTTACTGCAAATAACCTCAACTATCGCCCTGTATCGTTTGATTCACAATTTTTTGCCCACCCTGTATATAGTAATAGACGTATAGTATATTAACGTGGTGGCTTCTCGACTTAGATTTCCACTCCATTTATGAAATATCATACCTGTAAGAAAGCCTCAGAAGCAGATATCAGGTCGAGCTGCGCGGCCGCCTCTCCCGGCCGCACACTGGACACCTTCACGGCGTCCACGACGCGAGGGATCTGTTCTGTGAGATACTTGCACTCCTCGATCAGGGTTTCCTGGTCAACATAAGACAACACATTTATTAATGGTGGTTTATGACAACAATTACATATTAAATATAATTGGTTACAATAATTTATCTGCGATCAAAAATATCTTTACTGAGCACTACTTTTATTTTCTTGACATTATATCATCAAGAAATTCCTCTCACAATTCGAATGATTTGATAAAAATGTAAAGCAGTATCAACAACGCCACATGCGAACTACGCGTCATATTGACGTCACGCAAAATCCTGCATCGCACAAGCAGAGTTTACCGCGCGACTAGCATATATCCAACGGTCCGACATTAATCGTTGGGCAGTTGCCCGCCAGACACAACACCCGTCAGGTCAGAGGATTCTCCCTTTTCTATGGAGAATGAATGAACTTTACACCCTGTTCCTCATAACTATAAAATGAAATATTCCACTAAGTAAGACCTATGTTGAGGTAACCATAGAGTTTCTTGCCCGTTCTTCTTCATAAGAACAGGCAATTAGCTTCAGCTTTCTGTCTATTATTTTATTAAAAGTGTAATTTGGCAACCATGAATTTTATTCATGAAAAAAAAAACCTACCCTAACTCAGTTTAAGACAATTTGAAACTACATACCTGTGTATACTTGTTAGAGTTGAACTGAGTCGCGTTGTGAGCTGAAGTGATGAGCTGTGTAGCGCTTGAAGCAGCTTGACGGGCGCTCTCCTGTGTAGACAACATAAATTATTAGTTTATACATATCACCACGCTTGTATTCATTCTCAATCTGCTGCAGACATATATACAGACAGCTTTTCATAATGATGAGTACAATTACACGCTTCTTATGCCGAACGTGGATCCACGCGAGACACAATGGCTTTTTAACTGATTCTGTAATTACGGAATTCAACCGGTTAAGAGGTTTTCATTTGTTACAATTACACCTTGTATATTTCGTATTATACAAATGTTTCGTTTGTTACCTGTAGTCTAGCGACTTGTGAGCCCACGATGTCTTGCCCCTGCGCATAGTCCACGGTGATGTAGCGCAGTTCCTCCGCAGCCTTGCGAAGAGCCTCTTGTTTCTCACGATCCTGTGTAACAATAACAACAAATAAGTATAATCAAATACAGTTTCAAAATTATAAATGATAATATTTTTTTTCAATGTACAGACGCCAGCACATCAACCTACCCTAAACTGTCAGATTTTCCCAATCAACTTTGAACTTTATGCTTTAGCGATAAAGTTCAAAATCTATTAAAGAAATTTGACAGATTGTAGTAGCTTGATGTGCTGGCATCTATACTTAAAATAATTTGCTTTCTATATTTTTTTCTTATTAGCATAATGGAACACGTAGGCATCTTATTGAATGGAACACAAAAGCCAATCAAAACATTATTGAAAAATATTACTTGAGTTTAAGTTAGAATGATTATTTGATATTGTTAGCCGACTTTAAAAATGTAATGTAATGTTCTGTATACAACCAGTATGTCATACTAATAGACAAACAATACAGTGATGGTATAGTTTTGTTAGTAACTGCTGTGAATTATTTTATTTTGCAAAAACGAGAGACTATGGATTAAAGTATGATTTAAAATCTTAAATATGTTTGAATGGCTCTATGTTTTATTAATATTTCTTGTACTAAATGTAAATAAGAAGTAAATAAATACACGAGGTTTGAGCAAGACTAGTGCATGATCGGACCTGCGGCGACGAGGCGCAGTGCCGCGCCGCCTCCACCATGCGCGCGGTGGCGTCGGCCAGCAGCTTGGCGGCCGCCAGCAGCTTGCGCTGCGCGTCTGAGGGCTGCGACTCCGCCTCCGTCTGTGGGATATACATTTTGTTTGCTTGCTTAGTCGAAAACATACGTCAGAAACGCTGAGAACATTGTTGTAAGACATTTGAAGGGGTGTTGTATTCATGAATATAACAAGTTACAAGTTATGCTATAGAAATCGAAAAAAAATTGTACTCTTTCATACTATATTGATCGAGTTAGTAATGCACTTTTAAATGGAATTGAGGAGCAATTCTCATGATTTTAAGAACGTTCACAGTCTGATCTCAGCCTCAAACTGTCAAAAATACCTCTAATTTCCCTATGTTTTTGACATTGATTAAACTTCCAAAATTGCGAAAACGTATGTACTATTATTTGTAATTTGGTTATGTAATTATAAATATTCGTCACTACTAAAAGCATCTCTTATTTATTTTTCTCATAGAAGGGGATGAAAAGCAGAGTATGTCACATGGTACCAAAATTATTTAACCTCGAGAGACGTACTTTGAATCCCTCGCTACGCTTAGGATTCTACTGTAGAATCCTTCGCTTAGCTTTGGATTCTAACAATAGCTCTCGCCTTCAATTCATTATTTTGGTCCCATAAGACACAATCCAGGACAATACAGGACTTTATATCGATGAGCAATATGCCTTGCAAAGTATCCTTTCGTACTGTTCACTCACATTAAGGCACTAACTCGAAAATCTAAAATACTAGAAAACCTAGTAAGCGAGCGAAAGTGATGCAATAACTTTTAAACTCTTTTGAAACGCAAAAGAAGAGTGATGGCTATAATGTGCGTGCGCTCGGAATAAAACGACGTGTGCCAAAACGAATTTACTCCTTTTTTAACAAAATAAATGAATTAAATTTAAAACTAACTTGAGTAAACTTTGATATGATAATTCTTTGTTTTAAAGTAAATTCCATTGAATAACTCTTAAGCGTTACGCCGTGATGTCGAAAAAAGTAAAAAAATCACCTTAAGTAGTGGAGGCAAGAGTACTTGAACATTCTACTGGATCCACTTGTGGAACAAAGCAGTGAAAACAACAGTTCGATAGATATAGACAGAATTCGCATTCAAGAAATACCCATTTTTTATTGAGCTTGTGGCGGAACTTGGGCGAGGCAGTAGACTCCGACACTAGGCTAGCTGGGCTGGTTGCTAGCGTGACGAGGCAGGGCACGTACCTTGATGTTGGTGATGAGGTGCGCAGTGGCCTGCCCCAGCAGGCGCGCGTGGCGCACCATGTCGGCCGGGTCGCCGGCCGCCACCACGCGCTCGCTGGCACACATCACGTGACGAGGCAGGGCACGTACCTTGATGTTGGTGATGAGGTGCGCAGTGGCCTGCCCCAGCAGGCGCGCGTGGCGCACCATGTCGGCCGGGTCGCCGGCCGCCACCACGCGCTCGCTGGCACACATCACGTGACGAGGCAGGGCACGTACCTTGATGTTGGTGATGAGGTGCGCAGTGGCCTGCCCCAGCAGGCGCGCGTGGCGCACCATGTCGGCCGGGTCGCCGGCCGCCACCACGCGCTCGCTGGCACACATCACGTGACGAGGCAGGGCACGTACCTTGATGTTGGTGATGAGGTGCGCAGTGGCCTGCCCCAGCAGGCGCGCGTGGCGCACCATGTCGGCCGGGTCGCCGGCCGCCACCACGCGCTCGCTGGCACACATCACGTGACGAGGCAGGGCACGTACCTTGATGTTGGTGATGAGGTGCGCAGTGGCCTGCCCCAGCAGGCGCGCGTGGCGCACCATGTCGGCCGGGTCGCCGGCCGCCACCACGCGCTCGCTGGCACACATCACGTGACGAGGCAGGGCACGTACCTTGATGTTGGTGATGAGGTGCGCAGTGGCCTGCCCCAGCAGGCGCGCGTGGCGCACCATGTCGGCCGGGTCGCCGGCCGCCACCACGCGCTCGCTGGCACACATCACGCTCTCCACCGAGCGCTCTGTTACTGTGGGCTGTTGCGCGCGACGGTCTGAGGAACACGTAACTTAAAAATATTACATTTGTAATAATAAAACATGAAATCACTGTTCCCGAAAGAGTATGCAGTAGAGGGCGAGCTTAGGCATAACACATAACTCGAGCCTATTTTCGTCAAAGGGGTATGCAGAGTTTTAAAGAACACCCACATTTCGCTAGGTCGTTTATAAGTTCTATGTAGTATAAGAAGCTCATCAGCTGCGTAAACTAGGTAACCTTTTCCCAACTATGTAGAGGTCGGCTTCCAGTCTAACCGGATGCAGCTGAATACCAGTATTTTACATGGAGCGACTGCCTATCTGACCTCTACAGCCCAGTTACTAGGTAATACGACACCCCTTGGTATAAGACTGGTTGTCAGACTTTCGGGCTTCTGACTACCCGTAACGACTGTCAAAAATTCACGAATAAAAGCCGGGACCAATAGCTTAACGTGCTTTCCGAGGCACGGAGGGTCTCGGTATGTAAAGATGGTCACCCATCCACAGACCAACCGCGGCAAGCGTAGCTTAACCTGATCGATCGACATGTGCAGCTGTTATTATTTAGCCAGAGGCCCCTGTAGTATAAGAAGCTATTGGGCATAATGTAAAAATATCTGTTTTAAACATTTATTTATTTATTTATTTAAACATGGAAGACTTACAGCTTAAAGACTAACTAGAAAGGAAAACATAGTCAACAGAAAGCCAATTACAAGTCTTCGCTTGTAGAAATAGACTGGTTAATATGTGAGCATACAACAGCAGTACGTAATAAATTGTTTTTTTTTAAGAGGTTACATAATTTGTCTAAAGATATTTGATTGGATTCAAATAGCATGTCTAACAAAGGGTGATGGCAGGTGCATTTCGTTGGGTTATTTTGCTATAATTACTATGACAGTAATAAAAGCTCCGACAAAAAAATAAGAATTGTTCTTACTCAAATTATTAAATCTGCTGCCTAAAATACTAACTTTCCGACTACTTTTGTCCGAATAAAAATGACGAAACGACCGAATGAGATACTGAAATCTGCGAAAAATAAACATCACTGTTTATTGCTATAATACTTTTCTTCCAGCTTAAATTACATTTTAATATATATAAAGGTATATGTATTCTCATTCGCTCGCTCTTGCATCCTATGTCGACGGTGTCCCACTTTGCGGGGCTCCTATTTCTATGTAACCTAAACAAACCGAACCTCGGGGTGCCCTTCGCTCATTCTTGCATTCTAAATCGACGTAGCCCCCCCCCGCGTATATATTTAATATGATGATTATTTTGACAAAACCTCTGTTGTCGGCAACTTAGTAATTTTGTCGGAGGTTCAGTATATTATTCGGAGGTTTAGTTTTGTTATTCGAAGATCCATTTTTTTTAGTCGGCCACAGATCGCTGGAGATTAATTTGTTTTTCGGAACCATTATTATTTCCCTAATTATAATTACTACAGCCAATCAGCGTACTCACCTAGATCACAATGCGCCAGCAATCGCTCCAGCTCCTCAGTGACTCTATGCGCGGCCGCAGTCAGATGTTCAACACCTGAAAACAAATTAAATGATGCATTTCGGAACTAGGATAATATTAGTACACTATTGTTTATCAAATAGTTTTCAAATTTAAATAAATTATCAATACCCATTGCACCGGGAGCGGAGTGCAAGAGGTAAGAGAAAACTTAGCCTTCAATATCTCCGTAACTAGAATGCGACCTGAGAGGTATGTCAAAAATACCTCTAATTTCCCTACATTTTGAGTAGTTTTTGACATTTGTTTGTCGCCGAGGTGAGACTGCGACTAGATTTTGAACGTTTTAAATTACGAGAATTGGCCTTCTGATATGGTCCAGTACAAAAAAAAAAAAACAGTGGCACTCCGGGAGGGCCGACAGAAGTGAAAACAAAACACAAACAGAATGCTTTGCCATCACTCACTGACATATTGAACATACATTAAAACCGAGTACATCCCGAGGACCTTGTATTCCCGTTGTCCCCGTGATCTGTGTCCCCGTACGGGGACAACGGGAATTTAATAAAATAATTAAAATTACTTCCCGTTGTCCCCGTACGCTGTCCCCGTTAACGGGGACAAAGGGACAGCCGAACACATCCGAAGCGGTTTCGTCACGGTAACAATGGCGCGAATTCAATGGTTTTTTCCCCATCTCAAAAAATGCCCAACGCGCCTAAAGAAGTTTGCACTTAAAAAAACATGGGGAGTACCAAGCGACTCTTGGCTTTGTAAAGTGTCTTTTTACACCCTCTATTTGATGTTGTAACGCGCGTACGAAGTCGTGGGTAGAAATTAGTCATAAATAAATACCTGGGGCTGCACTCTCCGGCACGGTGTTGCAGGCTTCCACCAGCCTCTCCACAGCTTGTGCCACTAGACGCGCCGCGCTGGTCAGTTGTTCGCGACAGGCGGGGTTGTGGAGGGTTGGGGCTACCACCTAGGGGAGAAGAAACAAGGGAAAATTAGGATAAAAAACATAATACGTAACATACCATTATGACTGCTGTCCCGAATGGGTTATAAGACAGTCTCATGTAATAGGGGTGAGCCTTATGCCATTAAGGCACACATTCAGACTGCACTGTTACAGAGAGATTCCTATAACCCAACAGAACGTTGCCCAAATTGGGAATCTAACCCAGGACGCCACGCTCAGCAGTCCGCAAGTCTCCACAGGAGTAACGAGGCAGTAAAATAAAAAATAATAAAATAGTAAGATTTTCGAATAATTTAAATTTCTTACAAACGAAAATAAATGTGGAAAATAATTAAAAAAAAAACTGCAAATTGTGTCATTTACCAACATCGAAAAGGGAGATTCTGTATTCGAACCTTATGTATGCACGATTTTTTTACTTTTCGTACGTATTTAAACCCATTTCTTTATTCTTTTCTTCTTACCTTAGCGCAGGCGACAAGCTGGCTGGTGGCGAGCGCGCAGTGCGTGGCGGCGGAGATGATCGCGTTCTGCAGCGGCTGGTCGTCGCGACACTGCGCGGCAACGTTCTTAGCCTTCAGCACTAGCGCGGCTGTCGTGTTGGCTACTGCCTTGGCCAGGGATAAGAGGATGTCCTGTGGGAGAGAGACAAATTGTTAAAATCATTGTTTTAAAACATTCACAAAGTGTCAGTCCGGTAGAAAGAAAGCTGAAGATAGCTGCCCGTTCCCAAGCGTTCCTATGGAGACGAACTGGCAAGGAACTTCACGGTTAGGTACTTCATTAAATTATTGATTTTGTACTAACAACCCTTTAAAATCATTCCCCCTGATTACAAAACATCGTCGAATCTGTGTGTTGTGTTTAACGACTCAGAATATATAAGGTGACTGGTAATTAGTGACCGATACCTAAACACGTGATTGTACTCATGATAACAAACAACTTTTATTATGGGACCAAACCTGAAATCGCGAAAAAAAAATCTGCTGTTGAGTATATTTTGGCGATCATAAACGACTAAACAGCAGATTTTTTTTCGCAATTTCAGGTTTGGTCCCATAGTAAAAGTTGTTTGTTATCATGAGTACAATCACGTGTTTAAGTATCGGTCACTAATTACCAGTCACCCTATATAATTTACAAGATACTAGTCAAGTGTAGTTGGGTACACAAACGCTTAGCCTTTTCTAATATTGATATAGAAAATGTCCAGTCTTGATACATTATACAATATATACAGCAATGACTTCAAGCATGCCTGAAATATTACGATGAACTTTTTTATGAAATAATACGCAACCGCCGTCATCTGCGCGTCATGTTCGCATAAATAAAAACTGTCTCAGTCGTAAAAATACTTTGGATGTTACGTGCGTCCGGCAAACATGACATGACATTCACACGTTTTGGTTTAACAAGCTTATTTATCATCTCTCTGCCTATTATTTACCATATTGCCATGCATTTTAGTTTTTTTTTTAATTTGAAATGAGTTTGCTCTTGACTCTAGTCTACGTCAGAGGTGACAGAGACAAAGTCGATGATGGTGTGAGCTTACCCAGAAGTAGCCTGTTCACTCTCACTTTGAAGAGGTTCGGGTTGTATGCGCTCGGAAACACAGGCGCAGGCAGAGAGTTAGTCCGTTCTAAATAAGCTCAGGTTAACTTATTTGGCCATAATTTCATATTAATTCCGTTTATTTCTTTGTTTGAGAGTGCCTATTTGGAGACAATGAAACGGACCTTTTAAATGTTGCCTAGACCACACTCTACTCTTGCTGCCTTATTTTGTTCCCTTTTATAATCATTTAACTATAAGAATATTATCATAATCGAAAGGCATCTTTCAAAATATCATAATTCCCCTTTCATTCCTGCTATACTCAACAAAAACATTCACCCCAGTCAAGAATCTAGGCCGAACATTAGTCTCCACTCGGACATCGAGCTCACGACATACATGTTATAAAAACCAGACATCTGTCTCCTCAACTATCTAGGTCACCGCGCGTTTGTTTTTATTACAACGCCATCTCTTGACAATGTGTGGAATTACTTCCTTACGTATCGAACGTGGAATGCGCTTGTATGGCGCTGCTTTAAAATATTTTGATTTTTGGTTTATTTTAACTTATAACTTAGATTATTTTTCTATACGTTTCAGATGTATGTGAATACTATATTATGACCTATTCATTACATACAATGTCTGCATTCCCCACAGGGCTAGACAGATGTGTAGTACATCCATATTTGGTCAGTTATAATTAAGTCCCATGTAATGGGGGCGAGCCCATTGTCCATGATTATTATTATTATATTAATGAAATGTTTTATACATATTGGGCTTATGAAATGTCTTTAGTATGTTGTGATTGAGTTATGGCCATTTAGTAACAACGTTTTCAAAGTTTAAAAATGTTTTTAGTCTGCCTGTAATTGTACCACTGCAGGAAAAGGTCTCTTCTAATACAGTGAAGGAGCAGTATTGATTATCACGCTTGCTCATTGGCGATTTTAGTCAAGAGTACTGCTCCCGAGCAGTGGTGTCCAAGTGGTACCGACCGTACGAGTTGTAGGTCGTAGGTTCGAACCCAGACAGGCGCTTTACTTTGTGTATATAATTTCATCGCCACTGTTCTCAAAACGGTGAAGGAAAACATCGTGAGGAAACCGGCATGTCCTAGAACCAAAAAATTCGAAGACATGTGACATCTGCCAACCCGCACTGGGCCCGCGTGGTGGATTACGGCCCACTCCCTCTCACTGAGAGGAGGCCTGTGTCCCAGCAGTGGAAACATTATAGGCTGATTATGAGTCCAGATTACCTCAAATTATTTTCTTTCACCGGCTTATATACAGCATGATGTTATTCCGTCAATATATATACAGGGGGTAATTAGTTAGTTATTTTTTGCTAAATACATTTACTTCCAAGACAGTTAGTTATAAATAAAACAATTGTTTTTTTAAGCAAATGTATTAACCAAAAATAACCAACATGGCAGTGAGAGTTTAAGAACCATAACCATACACTGGAGTGCAGAGAAATTGTACCAATATTTGTAATAAATTTATAATATCTTAGACTTTGAAATATTTGATATGTTATTCTTGATTAATCTGCTTAATAAATAAGTGTCATGAGATTTAATATGACGAGATTCAAATGGTAAGGTGTTTCAAGAGAAAATATACTTTGAAAATGCTGGTACAATTTTCTTTGCTACCAATAAATTGTATTAAAGTAATTATAAAAATAACTATGTCGAGTGGCTGGCGAGTTTCGAGTAAGAAAATAAACATAAATAGCATAAACTTTTGACAGATCAAAAATAAAAATGGCTTTAATACCAAACATTATAAGATTTATAAGTAATAAAATGAGATCAGTCTTTTACTCTAAAATTTAAGTATCATCCAATTTATAAAACAAGCGGAAATTTTAAGTAAATGATTTGGCATTCAATTTTTAAATTAAAAGTCACTTTTACCGTCTTTTCATAAAACTCGAAACGCGCCAAGTGTTTAAAAAATAAATGGCAAAAAATAAAATTAAAAATAAACCTCTATTTTCATATAAAATGGCAATTTAAATGTTTGTACACTTTGTACTTCGTGATGGCAATATTTTGAGTCATAAGTATATGTGACTTTTTGCATTGAATAAATTAATAGATACTGAAACATATTTATAAAACTATTTATAAAATTGATAGATACTGTGGTTTTTGCATGTAAAGACAAAAACAATCTAGATTTTTTGATGAAGGAAATACTGTACTTCTCAGGATTAACGAATTAAATTATTATTTAAGCGTTTTTTAAGTACAAGTATTAGTAATAATATTTATAATGTATTACTTTATAATGCAGTATGATTAAATAACAATGCGAAAAAGGACACATATACCAAGGACATCATTAACAGATTAAGCTAATGTACACACTGTCGATTAATCCACTTTTTTAATAATTTAAGTAACATTTTTCAACAATTTAACACATACTACTATTATTCGACAGTGTATACCGGAACTTAAAAAAAAAACAACCAAAAAATATGTACATGTAAAGAAATCAGAACCAAAATTAATAACGTGTAAAATAGCTGCCAAAATATTAACAAAAATAAAATTTTAGGGTCGGTCCACATTGACGTCCAATTTATTAAGTTAGCAGGTTGAGCCGACCCTTAGCTGCCAATTACCTTAATGCTTTTAATAAAAAAAGGGAAAATAATAAAAAATAAAGACTAGATTAGTAAGCATTAAGATTATTGTTAACAAAAATAAATGAACACAAAATTTAACGTAAAATATGATGCTTCTTTACACAATGGTTCACGATGGACTTACACGAAAAATTAGAATATCACCAACTTGTCAATCGGCCATACATAAACGCACGCCTTTTCCCCACGGCGATAGGTAGAACCTACAGAACGCCAGATGCGATCCTGACACACTCCTTTTGCTTCGTCCACGTTCATACATCTTGGGACTAGACAAGTGGCCATCGCTTTCAAACCGTTTCGTATTACCACGACTTTCAGGGTTGACATAAGATTTTTTGACATAAGGTTTTTTGACATAAGGTTTTTTGGTGGCTTACCTTAATCCAATACATTTTTGACATTTCCATCATCGTTATTGCTGATAGAATATCACTTTGTCTAGGCCCTCAAGTCATACACACTGGCTTTCTGAAGGACCAATAAGATCCGGCGCGGTGGATTACGTCCCGCTCCCTCTCAAACAGAGAACGCATCCCTTTCGGAACCCATTTTCCACAAATTTCTGTTCTCTGCTAATTCGGGCCAGTCCTTTCAGTAAAAGTTGAGCTATTTACAGACGCCAGCACATCAAACAACTACAATCTGTCAAATTTCTTTAATAGATTTTCAACTTTATCGCTAGAGCATAAGGTTCAAAGTTGATTGGGAAAATTAGACAGTTTCGGGTAGCTTGATGTGCTGGCGTCTGTACCATGAATTTCGGTGATTACTGATGACTGTCCAGCTATGGTTTGGGTAGTTTCTGTGCATGTTAATGTAAAGTCGACAGTAACCCATTGTGTATAGAAGCTATTATAAGGGCTATAATAATCTCGCTTATGTCTTTGAGATGGCAAGATTGTGATATATGGCTCATAATTGGCAAAGAATGTCGATCGTTGAGATTCTAACTACATATGCGAGCAATTGATTCGGGTCACTCAGAAAAATCTTGGTATCTCCGAAATTATCAATACTGGTTGAATGTAAATAAACAAAAGTTTTAAAACAGACTGGTAGTACTTGTAGCTTTCATTATTATAAAAAAACCTCAAAAAGTTTTTTAATTGACTGACCCAATTTGCTCGCAAGTTCATTTACTTTAAATTTCAGCTGCAATTAGACTAGATTATTTTTGTAATTAATTACCATTCATATTCCATATACGTTTGGATGAAAAAAATCCAGAAAAAAATAATAGATTCGGTGTAAAAATTGTGATGACTTTTTGACTAGCATTCAAGGACTGTTATAAAACTAATAAACCGACTTAATAAAGGAGGAGGTTGTCAATTTGTCAGAATCTTTTATTACGACATCTCATAAGCGAGTATACCCATCCATTTCCACCTCGTCTTCCACCTAAGATGCCCAGTTCCACAAAAGCCTATACAATTAATGAAACTATAATACCTACTAACAGTGAAGTTAGTGCATTATGTTTTTACTTTACCATTACCAACAATCTGTCTACCGAACTGAGGATTAAGTCAAACTAACTGATAGTTAGTACGTTAACTCTTTATTGTGGAACCAGACGGGAGTGTGTGGTTCACATATTCTTACTCGGCTTCGGCGGAGTCCAAAAGGAAGGCAATGTTTTTTAACATCCTCTAACCCAAGGGTGTCTGTCCGTATGTCACAGGGCTGTAACGTTCTAACTATAATAGGTAGCCCAGTTAAAATTGTTACAGAATACCTGTTACCTCTATCATTCCACATACCTATCCCTCAATAATTTAAGAGCAAGTAAGTTTATAAAAAAAAGGTAATTTGGACGTTTATATTAATAAAAAAAAAAAAAACAATATAAGTATGTGATAGGTACGATAGAATATTAATTTAGCACGAGCCTAACTTGCCCTCTTTAATAAAATCGTGGGAATCTCATATAAAACTCTGTTCGAAAATTATGTGAACCACATTCTCCCAAAAACATCATAACCTTAGAAACTAATAAAACCATGTCATAGTGCAGTCTTTTCCCTTAGTCATTTGTCTTTATAATTTTGATTATTATCTTATATCCAACAAGAAAGGTGAAGATAAAGGAAAAAGACGATTTTTTAATACTCTAGAGCAGGGATGTTGCGAACATTCGCATCCGCATCCGCAAATGCGGATCATCCGCATAGATTTGGACATCTGCATCTGCATCCGCATCCGCATTAATCAGTGCGGATGTTCATGCGGATGCGAATATCATGCAAGTAGCGACAAGAAAGCATTGGGCGGGGCCCGGCGATTGGCGCGTGCCGGTCGCACGTGGCAATGTCCAATGGGAGCAAAGAAATTGGTGACAAGATTCGACACGTTTGTTGTGGTGCATCATTTGTTTCTTGTAAATAAATAAATACGTTTTTATTTGCGCTGCGGAATATTTATCGTATAAATAGATATTTTAAATGTTGTTGTAATACAGTGATCATTGTGTGTATTAAGAGTTTACAAAATAAGTGTTTATGGATAAACTTTAAATTAGTTGGACTAATATAAGATCGCAAGGTAAATTCTATTATGTTGCACTGGTAATACGTTTTATTGTAGGTAAAAAATATCGTTTTATGACCAAACTTCTTTATTTTTCTAGTGTGGTTTTTTTCGGTTTGATTTGATTCTTCATTTTTGGTTTGATTCTTCATTAACAGACTTTATTTACATAATATCTTAAACATCCGCATCCGCATCCGCATCCGCGGATGTGAGCCTTCAAAACTCCGCATCCGCATTCGCATCCGCGGATGTGGAAAAATCAGCATCCGCAACATCCCTGCTCTAGAGAGACAAACGTGCTTTGTATATTAAAATAATAATGCCATGAGAGGCAGTATAAAAAGAATACGTTAAAATATAATACTTATACAACGTGTCCCAAAATTCAACGATAAGCGGCCACCAAAGGGTGGACCTACTCATGACTACTAGAGAAAAAATAATGAAAAAAAAAATTGGAAATTACAATAATACATTGAAATCCTTCGAAAATTTACACCCCCTAAGATATTTTTAATCACCATGACCACAATTTTTCAAATATTTCTGATGTTTTATTTGTATCGGCAACCTAAGTAACACTGCTATCCACCACAACCGTTAAAAATCCCAGAATGCCTGTAGATTTTACAAAAAAAAAACAATAAATGTTTTTTTTCCTTAAATCAAAGTTTTTCACTTTCAGTCCACTTTGTAATTACCAAAAAAAAAATGGAGATATATTTTTTCATTATTTTTTTCTCGAGTAGTCACGATCAGGTCCAGCCTCTGGTGCCCGCTTATCGTTGAATTTTGCGACACGTTGTATATTTTTAAATACTTTCAAGGGAATATAATTATTATAGTAAGAAGAAAGATATTATAGTTATGTAACTATAATAAAAACGCGAAATTGGTACCATTTTCAGACATGGTAGAAAAGTGCTAAGATTTTTCGCGTTTTGCCAGAAACCGATTTCTGGTTTCTTTATTTTATCAGGTAATAATCAATGCTGGCTTCGAAATATATTTTTTACTTGTTCAGTAAATATTTTATCAAGAATTTTTAAGATTTTCCACACCACCACATTCAAGATTCTTTCAGTGAGATTACTCTATATGTAAGAGCATTTTTTAAATACACTGGAGGTATTTAAAAGGAACTCAGTACCACACTGGGGTATTGTTTATGAAGAATACATAGTATTACTACAGGTCCCTAACACCATAGGAAAATGCCTCCGCAAACCAAAACTACTACACCCTTATTTTACTATTTTTCCAAAAATATAAACGATTGAATTTTGAAGAAAAAGAGTAATATCAACTGGAATTCAGTCTGTCGGTCTATCTTGACAAGACATGAAAATGTTTAATTGTTGTTACTTATATTTTATTTAATAACGCATTTGTTTGGTCAACGTACGTAGTGTTGCTTATAGCAAATTGTGCTGAGCAAAGTAACTTAAAATCAGCTGCACAAGTCGATCGATCGGGTTAAGCTACGCTTACCACGGTTGGTCTGTGGATGGGCATCTTTACATACCGAGACCTCTCTGTGCCTCGGAAAGCACGTTAAGCCGTTGGTACCGGCTGTCATTCGTGGATCTTTGACAGTCGTTACGGGTAGTCAGAAGCCTGAAAGTCTGACAGCCAGTCTTACCAAGGGGTATCGTATTACCCAATGACTGGATTGTGGAGGTCAGATAGGCAGTCGCTCCATGTAAAATACTGGTATTCAGCTGCATCTGGTTAGACTGGCAGCCGACCCCAACATAGTTAGGAGAAGGCTAGGCAGATGATGAATTTCGCCTATACAAATCGCATGCATATTTCTGTGTGAAATGATTTACGTCATATTTATATTTTTGGAAAAACTAAACGCTCTTACCCCTATCACATCATATCAAAACATTTCTCACTGGCTTCCGTACTATTGTCCCCTCCACACACATCCTTCGGCAAAAAACACTGTATCAACAACGCTAACAACATAAAAAGTATCGACAACAAACACAAAATGTTCAGCCAGTTCTCCTTCCAAATCGTCGCCAGCTCGATCTCCAAGCACTCGCACTTAGGACAGCACTTCTCCTCGGTCCTAGGACACTTTCGCTTACAAAATTGACAAAACCCTCGAATATTTTCGCCTGTAGTTTTAAAAGTCGGATTATAGATTATCCTGATCTCCGTTTTGGGTTTAGAATCAGTAGAGTTGTTTAGTATTTCTGTATGTCTGTCCCGAGTCTCGCTAGTGTAGTACCGTTCGCTTTTTTTTACAAAGTTTTCAAAGCCATCGTGTCGTAGTTTCGATATTTGGTTTTTAGTGAAACTAGCATCAGATGTCTCCATGAAGGTTTCAGTTGTTGTTAAAACGCGATTGTATCTTTCTGGGTTCAGCAATTTCATGTTTAAAGACCCTGATACTTTGACATCTGGGCCAGATTTAGTAATGTCGTTAACAATGCTCTGGCATTCAATTTTTTTGCCGTTAAATCGATTGAATTGGTCATTAATGTAGTTTTTATCGATATTGTCTGATAGGAAGAACTGTTGGCGGAGTATATCGTTTTTGGAGCGTCTGGTTAAGTCTATATTAACGTTTTCGTTGTTAGTTTTATCGATATTAATATTCGATTTTTCGTTATTCAAGTTAGATTTATCGATATTACTTTTGACGTCATAATTAACATTAGCATAATCGTGATTAGAGAAATCCTTTCTAAAGTTATAAATCTTATCATATATAGTTTTCGGATACAACTTCGGATTACTGTTATCTAGATACCCTTCACAGTTCTGCACAATCGATTCAAAATCGTTATCGCTATTCGATTTTGCCGGCCGATTCTTGAACAGCATGTTAGCATAATCGATACTTCGGTAATAATCGCTATCAGATTCCTCTTGTATGACATCGAGTCCCCAATTACGTGTCGTGTCGACATCTTCATAGATGCCATCGTCAATTACGTCCTTAGACTTTCCATTGCCTATGTCAACATTTTCAAAGTCAGTGTCGTAAGTATCACCTTTTTCCTTTGCGAAAAATACTTTGTAGAAGTTATCGTAGCAATAATTAAGTTTCCTATACAAGTATGATTTCTTAGGGTTTCGCTTGGGGTCTGTTACCTGGGTTTCCTTGTCTTCCTCGGTCTCCTCGCCGATGGTGTATAGGACTGTTGTTGAGGCTTCTCCGACGCGGGAGGCTGCGTTTAGGAGATTCTGGCGTGGCTGGAAATAGATAGAAACATGTTGAGTTTATATTGCTTTGGGTTCAGGTAACATGGTCTGGGAATGGTAGTCCTTTCTATACTTTAGACGATGGAGTGTTACCATACATTTTTGTTTTAAAACTGACATATTTGAAATGCTATTTTCGATTTGGTAGAGGATGTATTATTTAAATAATACTATCACAGAATGTGTTTATGTAACACTGGATATATACCATAATCATTTGCATGGCAGTTCAAGAGCAGGACAAGTCGGTGACAATTAACAGTTGGTTCTAAAACGCTTGTTACTTCACTTTTTGTCTAATTTTGACCTGATATTAGAATATATGGTATCCCGAGTGGGCCGCATTTCACCTATTATCTTGATAGGCTATTAAAAACCTTAACAAAAAATCAAACATACCTATATTATGGCAGCAGCTGGATGAGAATAGCAGAGGATCGAGTTATATGCTATACCTTTTTCCAGCAGAGGACTGCTATAGTCTGATGATGATGAGCTTACCTCTGGACTCTATTCAGCCGCCTTTAGTTCAAAATGGCAGGTCATTGGAGCGGCCTATGTCCAGCAGTGAACTTCTAGAATGTGATGATGTTCTTACCTCTTTAGTGGTCGGCTCAGCCGCCTTGAGCAGGTCGGTGAAGGCGCTGCACAGCTTCCTGGTGGCGTCCAGCAGCTTGTCCTCGTGCTCGGAGTCGTCCAGCAGCGCCGCGATCATCTGCACGCCCTTCGTCATCTCGGGCAGGTTACTGGTGATCGTGGTGATCGCTGCGCCCACGGCGGTATGGTCTACTTCCTCTGTTCCTGTACAATATTTTCGGTGTTAGTATATTTAGTTTTTTTACTACATACATTTTTGGCCAATTAATACCATTACTAGGAAAGTTGGATGGTAGATATATGCCATATGGCATTAGGTGTAAGACGCTTAACGACGATGAGTTACTTATACTCCCCGTCATTGTGATAGTTTTTTTGTAGGTACTGAGAATGTTTTGGTTCCAACTTTTTTGAAGGTCAAAGCTATTTTTATCGTATAAAATGACACTGTTCTAAGTAGAGATGTTACGGAAGTCTTTTTATCGGAACCGGAATCGGAGGTTTTAAAGATTGATCGGAATCGGTACCGAAACCGGGGCGGAAGTAGAAGAAAGATGTATTAAGGGGCCTTCCTTTAACACATCTTTCTTCTAACATCCACAAATAAAACAATAAACTGAGACTTCGAGCGCGAGCGTGTATAAAATAAACAAACATTACCCTGGCGACAAGTTAAAACTTGTTTGTACGCGCTCTAGTCAGGTGTATCGCTGCGTTTCGAACTTCGGTATAACTTCGATTCAAAATTATCGGAATCGAAATCGGAGGTGTAAAATTAATCGGAAGTTCCCACTTTTCGGAATCGGAACCGAAGCTCCGTAACATCCCTGGTTCTAAGGCTCTAGACAGACGGACCGCATTTCAACTGCAATCCAACCGCAAATTGCAGTTCGGATGCAGTTTGAATGAGTTGAGTTCTATTGCAGTCGTTTCAACTGCATTCAAACTGCATCCGAACTGCAATTTGTGGTTGGATTGCAGTCCGTATGTCTACAGCCTAAGTAAAGTCAAAGGTTTCGTACTTAGAACTACGCCATTTTATATATTTACTGTACTGAGATAGTTTCTCTGCTCTCGTTTCTTACCTGAAGTAAGTGTGACGACTTGCGCAGTGGCTGCGTTCATGGCGGCGATCTGTGACGTCACGACTTGCTTGTTGGTGTCCATCGTCACTTGCTTCCACTTCACGGAGGCCGCGTCGTGGCCTAGCGCTGGTAACGTGGCCTGGGGAGGAGCCAAATTTAATATTAAATGGGTGTAAAAAGTCTTTATCGTAACTGTAAGGTTTAGTTTAGGTTAAGTATGTGTTTATTACATTTCTCTGGTTTTTTATCACTATAAATTGAAGTTTCCTATGCATCTTTTTTGCATTACGTATTCATGCAACTCTTTTTAGATAAATTCAAAGTCAATTTTTATTTTCATTTAAAATTACCAAGTTTTCATTTATTTAGTCATTTACGTGACTAATTAATAATAAAAATACTCGGTTTTATAAAAAAAAAACTCGACGTTTTACAAATTGAACAATCGAAAACTTTGTTATCGAACCTACGTTAAAATGGAAGTTCGCTCCACAGTGCAGTTAGGGAAGTGAAACCAAAATAGAATTGGACATCCGCCTGACATTTACTATTTATAGAAAGAGTGTCAACATGTCTGAAAAATTCACTTATGGGCAAAACTTTTATTTTTTTTTGGTCTGTTTATGTTTTTACCTTTTAATGAAAGATATGATTTGTCGTGGGTATGACTCATATTCAAAGTTACTAATAACTAATATACAGGGTGTTATTGAATTAACGCAGAACCTCTTAAGGGGTCATTGTACTCATCATTATGAACAACTTTTACTACGGGGAAAAACCTGAAATCGCAAAAAAAAATCAGCTGTTCCCTACATTTTGACGAGTTATGCGAACATAAATATAGGGAACAGCTGAGTTTTTTTTCGCGATTTTCACACAGGACAATTACCGTATTTTTAAGAACATTCATAATCTCTTTATCTGTCAAAAATGCTTCTAGTTTTGTCAATGAGATGAGATTGCGACTAGATATTAAACGTTTATAAATACAACAACTCTATTTCAATGATAATTAAGTTGATTTCAGAGTGACTAGCACTATTGAAAAAGTTATAAAAATATTTGAAGTTGTAGCGTAAACTGGACTTTATTTAGGAAATAAAGTTATTTTTCCATTAATACATATTTTTGGCAAATAAATCGCGAACGCAGATTACATACCCTGCTGAGTCCCTCCTCCGTCTGCTTGATGATCTCGACACCGCTGATGATAGTGGACATTAAACCACGTTGTGGCTCCGTCATGATTGACGTCACGCGCGTTTGCTGCATTTGTGAGGCCTGGTTGATGAAGATATTGGTTATAGAAAAGGTTGTGTGCTCGAAAATCTATGTGTTATACTAATATTTAAAGCTGTTGGTAGTAATATTAGAAAATTACGACTTGTTTCCCAGAAGGAGTAACAGGGGTGTATATAGGATCAACTTACGAAAACCTTAATCATACTAAGAACCTTGTCATTTTAAATACGATACAAATGCGACGTCAAAAAGGTAAACGCGACAGTGAATGAGTGGGGTAACGAGGTTAAAGTGACAAAGTCAAAAAGCGATCATGCTTTCGCAAGGTGATTGTACATATACCCAGATTTCGCCAGTTATGTGCAAGTCCCATGTAGTAAGGGGGCTTATTGGGGCCTTTATCTAACCCTGGGCTGCTATTGAGTAATGCCTAACGGAAAAATTCGATAAGACATTACCCAACCTGGGGATCGAACCCAGGTGCCATCATAATTCCAGTGTAAGAGTGAGACGGAGAATACATCCCTTTCTCGCACTGGAATGATGATGGCATTCATACTTCGAAATACGTCCCCAGGAAGATCAGCTGTCGCGCTTGCAACCACTAGACCAACGATGTAGTCATAATTTGTTTTGATATAATTTCTATAGTTTTAATAGTGAGTATACAATATATACCTACACAGCCCATTTCGATGACTACATGTAGCCATTATAGCAGCGTGGAACAGAATGTTTAACACGTTATTATTATTATAAAATGTAATAAGTCCGAATAGGTCGTCAGAGCCAAAGTGGCAATGGATGTTCTGGCATTAAAATAAGGTATTTATATTTGTCTGTCACCTCAGTATTTTATTAATGAATTATTGAATAATTTCTCAGATGAAATACATATTTATAAACTGAAGGCATCTTGGAATTTGCAATTTGTAACTGGAGAAAAGTAACAAAAAGTGTTACTATATAAGTAGTACCTCAATATATAAGCCTACAAAAACCATTGCCACTTTCTTTAAAGAAGAAAATCTCAAATAGAAATGCTCCATATTCATTGGAAAAAACTTTGAACAACTTTGTTTCAATTGCAGTTATAAGGTTACCATTTCGAATTTAACATTTTGAAAACAAGTCGGACATGTCTGGAAATACTTTTTAATTTTTATTTCTTTTTATCAGTACTTATATATTTAACTGTATTATTTTTTAAAGAAAATCCCCTTCATTAAAAAATGCCGAACAAATGAGAAGGCCGGGCAAAGTCCGGACAGGAAGCCATTTGTTGCGCAAAAATATTTCCAAGAACATTTGATGCTGCATCCAGTTAAGACTGGAAGCCGACCCCAATACAGTTGGGAAAAGGTTAGGCAGATGATGATGATTTGATGCTGCAAGAAACTGCTGGTCAACTTTGTTTCCAATGAATAGGGGTCTTAAAAATAAAGCAAAATAAAATAAATGAGCTAATACTGACGGCCGGCGGCGTGTGGCCGGCGATGATCTGTCCCGACACCGTGGTCTGCTGCGCACCCGTCATGTGGTTCACGGCGAACGGCTTGGCTCCTAGCCGGCAAATTATAACGTGTGAAGCGGTCGCAACGTAAAATCAAACAAATATGTGTGGTGTTGGTGGAACATGATATTGTGCTGATTTACATTTTATTTGCAGAAATGGGGCTACATTCATTTACAATAGTCTGCAACGTTTTTTTTTTAAGACAAAAGATTACGTTGGTTTTTTCAAGCTAGGAAATAATTTTTGAAAGATTCTGAGCCTGATACAATTTCTGGGTTAATTATCAAGCTGATTTCCTTTTTTTTTGGCAATAATTTCGCTCCTTATTACACTGCATTTAAACATAAAAGTGACACAGTACAGGCGTGATTTTGTTCTTTTAAGAATTTATAATTTAACAAAAAGGCAGCTATTTTTTTTCCCAGTTTAAGAAAATATTTATGTCTATTTGTTTCTTTATGTATATAAAATAATGGAATTTTGTTCAGTTTTGAATGCTTGACGAGTTTCGCTAGCTAACAAACACAATACAATGTCCCACCAAGTATTCTTTATAAAAACAAAATACACTTCATCTAAATAAAACTACTCGAAATATAAACATATGAGAGCATTACCTTCAGCGCCGGGTCTGTGCACGGCCGGCTTGGCCACCGACTCCGTGTTCACCTTGCCGGACTTGAACGTGTCGTGTTGGATGATGTTGGCTCTGAGAACAAAATGATATTGTGGTTAGGTTGAGAATAAATTAGTTATCCTTTCAGGTCATGCGCCTATGGAATCTTTGATACGATAAAGAAGAAGGTAATGTGCCTTTAAGGCCATGACTTTTTACAATTTTGGAATACTAATGTACGCCGCTAAAGCAACACAGTACTGAGATTTAATTTAATTCATAACTAGCTGCACCCCGCGGTTTCAGCCGCATAAGTTTCGATCCCGTGGGAATATCGGGATAAAAAGTATCCTATGTGTTAATCCTGGTTATAAACCATTTATGTGCCAAATTTCATCCAAATATGTGCCGTAGTTTTTGCGTGAAGAAGTAACAAACATACTCCCAAACATTCGCCTTTATAATATTATAGTGTGATGTTAATATATACATATATACTCATGTTTGGAAAAATACATGATTTGGTATCTTGTATGTTGAGAATAAGTAAAATAAGGATTATTATTATAAAATACTTTTCAATATTGGTGGTTGAGCCACGCATAAAAATCTATACCAGAGGGATCGTCCGAAAGGGTTACCGCTGCCCCGGAACATAAAGGGCTAAGGAAGGAACACGGGTGGGTTTTAGTCAGTAAGAGTCTGACACTCCCTTCCGCTCCACCCAGAGCGGGAGGAGTCATTAGATGATTTCCCATCCACAAAAAAAAAAAAAAAAAGGCATCCCAGAGACAAAGTTGATATATCTCATGCATGAGGTTTATACTTGCACCCGTGATATTGACAATTTTGTAGTCTCTTCCACAAAAGCCACTTACAAATCGGAACACAGCAACCTGCTTGGAGTTACGAATACATATGTATCGAGATCTTGGCTTTTACTTGGGTTTCCCGACTTCACCAGAAGTTTCCAAATTTTATCCAGAACTTTGATCATTAAACTCACTTGGAAGGCGACACGGAGTCCTCCAACATGGCGGAGCCCTCATCGCCCTCTATCCCGAGATGCTCCTTGGCGCGCTGTTTGCGCACTATGATGTCGATGTAGCCCGCTATGACTTGCAGGATTTGTTCAGCCTCGGTGGTTTGGACTGAGTAGTACTGGTCGCTGTGGACAAGGGTATTTAATGTTAGTTTTAAGAATAAGCGGTACCTTTGAGTCCAGAGGGGCAATTCACGTAATTTTAAATCATTCCCAGTCTGATCTGTCAAAAATACCTCTAATTTCCCTACATTTTGACAAGATTTTGAACGTTTTAAATTAAAATGTATAGTCACAACTCACAAATATTATAGATAGTGCCATCCACGAAGACGCGCCCCACTCTTCTTACTAATCGCTAGTGGTTATGGCTAGTTAATTCCGCTAGTGATTTAGTTTTTTGATACACACTAATTACCCACTAATAAGTAATATTATTGTGTATCGACATACACTAGCGGAATGTTGCACACTTGTACTGTAAGCGATTAGGAAGAAGAGTGGGGCGCGGCTCCGTGGATGACGCTATCTGTAAATACGTTACAATTACGCAAGATTGAAAAGCGATTTTCGCCTTAATAGTTGACTATTGTGTTACGAACGTGGTTTTGAAAATAAAAAATAACGTCTTTTATCAAAGTTGCAATCGTTATTTCACGTGAAAATCGCTTTCGAATTTTGCGTAAGTACGGGTAAGTTTTTTATGATTGATGACGTATGTTCACTTATACACCTCCGCCTTCTCTCCCGTCCTATATTGTCGTGAAGCTCACCTGTAGTCTCCGAAGTCCAGGGTGAAGGTGTTGGGGCTGGCGCACCACCTCCTGACGGTGGTGAGGGGCCAGGTCTGCAGGATCTCCTTGGTCTTCTCGTCGAGGCGCAGCACGGAGTCCTTGGTGACGCCCAGGAGACGGGGGACTAGTTTGTTCTTGCCTTTCATTTTTTCCTGTTGAAGAGAATTTGTGGTAAGAACAAGGTTCGATTTTTATGTTGTTTCTTTATCTCGACCCAAATTGTTTTTGATTATTAAATATTAAATATAATTTATATTTCTAGCTGACCCTATTTGTTGATAAGCAGACGAAGTGACGTGCTAAGTTGATTCCTTCAGCAACCTGTAGTTGAGAACCAGGTGAAGTGTCGCCACTACGTGTTCAACAATGAACAAAGATTAATTCGAAAGTATGGTCAACAAAGATCTAATCCTTCATAATGATACCTAACTTGATAAAACATAACATTACGCCTGTTCTCCTAGAAGGTTTAGGCAGAAGTGTATCTTTAGTAAACATCCCAATTTAATCTAGCTTAACTTCGATCTCCCATGCGACTGTTACTTAGCCACGAGCCCCTTATGATACATACCTTGACTAAAAAGAAGGCGACGCCATAAGTCTTGAGGTCCCTGGCGCTCTTGGTGTACAGCACTTTAGCGTCGAGCTCCGTCAGAGTGATGTGCTTCTTATGTTCTTTGAACACCTTCTTCTCTATGCCTTTGACTTTCATGTAGGAGGCTGGCAGGAATTCCTTGAGGCTGGAAAGAGACGACAAATATAAATTGACATTTATTTCAATATTCTTAGGCTAGGGTCAATGATTGATTTTTTTAAAGTATTTAGTTATAGTTAATTAGGTCGATTAGTAAAAATTAACAGAAATAAAACCATAAGTATCTAAATCATAAAAAAAAAATTCATGAAAAAAAATAATTGTTTTGAAAGTCGGAGGTAAAAGTTATTTCGTGTTTGTGCAGTTAAAACTAAGATTTCGTTTATTTTTTATGTGGCTTTTTGGTCGATATCTGGTTGCCTTTTTGTTGGTCCGGGGTTGTGTGCTATGTTGCTGTGTTTTTCGGATTTTGTCAAAAACAAAATGGCGAAAAGTTGGTTTAGTAGTAGTCTAATATACCTATTACTTTTCAAAATAATGTTTTGGAGACTAAAGACACTGTATAATAAGCATATAATATTGGACGGCGAGTATGTATTTGATAATGGATACTCACTCTAAGAATCCAGGAGTATGCTTGTCTTCTCTGTGGTCTCCGAACTGTATCTGACATTGTATACCCGCGAACTCGCAAGCTGTTGACAATATATAATTTCATTAGTACTAAAACAGCACATTAGGGGAAAAGAGTTGTGGGGCAGAATAGGTAAAGTAAAAAAAATATTACATAACAACTGAGTTCCCCATAGGGGTAGCCAGAGGTGTACAAAACACCCACATAATTATGTTACGTTTAACAGTAGATTATTCACCAAGGGGATGAAGCTATGTTTTGTTACGAGCTCCATACTGAACCCGGAGAGTTGTGAAGGATTCTAGCGTCAGAGTGAAGCGATTCTGTACAATAATGTTCGCATTTTAACATACCTTTGTCCATAGTGACAGGGTGCTGGCCGTCCAGTATGGCGTCCCTGGCCTGCACGTACAGCAGGTTCAGCTGCACGGGGTCCCGCGAGTCCACGTTGCGGTCTGAGAAGAACAGCTTGCGGCGCAGGAGGAGGGTTTCCGTCACGTCTATGCCTTGCTCGCGGAGGGTTTTTGAGGGTTCCACCCAGTTTACTGTGGGAAAGAGAAGATTTAAAAAAAAAATTGAAATTGACTTGCTCTTGACCCTAGTCTAGGTCAAAGGTGACAGAGACAAAGTCGACGAGGGAGCGAGCTTATCCAGAAGAAGCCTATTCACTCTCACATTGAAGAGATTTTAAGTTATTTAGTATAACATGTATACAGAGTGGTTTCAAAGTGTGCGACGATGATCTCTTACCAGTTAGCCTAGGTCCGATCAGTTAATCTTAAACATAGTTATGAAAAAAAAAAACTCGCACTCAGTGCCGACAAAAGTGAAAACTTGAACAATAATTAAGTATGAATTTTTTGAATCGTCATATAAACAAAACACAAACAGAATACTTTGCCATCACTCACTGACATATCGAAAATATATTAAAACCGAGTACATCCCGAGGACAGCCGAACTCATCTGAATGTAGCGCGGTGTCGGTAACAGTGTCGCGAGTTTAATGGTTTTTTCCCATCTCAAAAAATGCCCAACGCGTCTCCTAAAGAAGTTTTCACTTCAAAAAACCTCACAAAAATCACATAACATCACGCCCCGAAGGGTAGGCAGAGGCCTCATTTCGCCACTCACAACCAATCATTCGTTGACACGAGACTTAAGAAGAAGAAACTGTAGTCGGCCATTTAAAGTTGTTTACCTTCATCATCAGTCCTTAACTTCTTTCGGAGCTGTTCCATCTTGGCGTCGCGTTCCTTCTCCTGGTGCTTCCGCTTGAGGGTCAGGGTGCCGAAGTTAGGCTTCTCGCAGGGGTCTGGCTCATCTTTTTGATCTTCACGGACCTAAGGGGAAAGAGATTATTGAGTTTCTGATTTAGGAATTAACACAGGTCAAGACGTACAGCCAGTTTTCGCCAGTTATGTTTAGTCCCATAAATAGCTCCCACAAGGTGGACCGACGACCTTGTAAAGGACGCAGGAACCCGTTGGATGATGAATAGCGAACTTATTGCTATCAGCCGGGCATAACCTGCGGATCGAACCCGGTTTTTTAACCCTTCATTCCTTAGAATCAGTTTTGTAAGGCCTCCCACGCACTGGGCGACCAAGACTATTGTCGCAGTACCCATCATTTCACGTTATATTAGCAAAAAACTGGTCGTTGCGACTATGGTTGCGGTCTTGGCCGCGTAGCAGCGTAATCAGACTATAATAACCGCGCTGCTGGGACTGTGGCCTCCTCTCTGCGTGATGGAGTGGGCCGTAATCTACCACGCGGGCATAGTGCGGATTGGTAGATGCCATATGTCGTCGAATTTTTTGGTTTCAGGACATGCCGGTTTCCTCCCGGCATGTACGAGTATACACAAAGTAAAGTGCCTGCCTGAGTTCGAACTCACGACCTACAACTCGTAAGTCAGTGCTGACCCCACTGGGCCAGCACTGCTTGACCGCATAGTGCGTATAGCGATGTGGTAGCACTCACCAGCCCGTACTCGTCGTAGTTGGTGATGCCGATCTTGGTGCAGATCACCACCATGAGGTTGGCCACCACCTGACTGTCGTCGACCAGCAAGGTCTTCACCGTGCCTGGAACAAGGATAGACAGTTGACTATAATGTTATAGGCTACTAGCAGCGCCCCACGGTTTCACCCGCATAAGTTTCCCGTGGGAATATCGGGATAAAAACTATCCTAAGTCCTGTCCCGGGACTCAAACTATCTCTATACCAAATTTCATCTAAATCGGTTCAACGGTTTAAGCGTGAAGAGGTAACAGACAGGCACACACTTTCGCATTTATAATATTAGTATGGTAATTGGATATTTAAATGCCGTAATGTGTAAGTCGAATTTGGATTTTGATTTTACGAAACAAGAAGGTTTTGCAAGTGTAATCATTATTTTACATTTTATTATTTTAAATTAAATATTTGTTTATTAATGGCAACTAGGCCCAATTGTAATCTGCCGTCCTTTAACTAGAAGGCCGTTAAGCCCAAAAAGTTGTTTCGGAGTAAATGCCAAAAAACGTGGGAATCGTTGTTTCTTAAAAACTATGATACTTAGGATAATCATTGTTGGACACATCAATTGATATTTCTTTCTGTCTATCGTAGATAACCCTTTTTGTCCAATAACTATTATTAATTAATTTTAAAATTCATTTTTCTCATTTTGTTAAGCATGTAACCTAGTTATTGCATCTTATTACTGTACTAAAAGGCCGTTATCCATACCTTAGCGGCTTTTTAGTCAAGTAATTTATTTAAAATGTTAAGCTTCATAATGTTTGTTATATTTTGTTTAGAAATACTTAACTAAAAAGTTGTTAAGTGACATAACTGCTTTATAGTCATGACATTCGCTTTAATTTCAATTTCAATAACTTTCCTAATGAGCAGTTACGGGGCTTTAGATGCTTTTTAGCTAATTGTTGGCAATGTTATATGGAACTTTTGTAAACTCTTAACTACTTTACTTAACTAAAAGGTGGCTAAAAATATTTCGCTTGTGGTTAACTTCTGTATAGTGTAGCATTCATATGGAAATATGTGAGTAATTAATTAAATACTAACATCATGTTCTTTTAAAAATCAAAAATATAATTCAACATTTAAAAGATAAAAGAATTACTTATAATTTTAATACGCAATAATAATCAACTTATAACTAATTATGATCTAACAGGTCATGAGCTCATTATTTGGCATGGACAATATACTTAATCCATGTTCTTTATTCCATTGATTCAACCATTGATTTAATAGAAAACTTCTAACCCAGTTATTGTAATAAACTAAAGGCTACATTATATCAGACATGAGGCAACTTCAGTCCTAAATTATTTAAATATTATAACAAATAAAAGTACCTAATAAAATATGTAGTAAAATTGCACACTAAATAAATAATAAAACATAAGCAGCACTTTCAAGTGTAGATAGATACATTTGGCACACTGGTAGACCATGACCTGGAATAAAACATTGAATACTTTTTATACCAGTAGTTCATTCCCGTGGGTTAATTATTCGAAATGATATCGTTTACCAACCTCTACGCGGACGGATCCATAAGTAAAAGCTTGTAGTTTTAAGTATTTAGGAACATCTAAATCTAAATTAAACACAGTCATCAATATACTCAGCCTATCGCAGTCCACTGCTAGACAAAGGTCTCTCCCAAGCTGCGCCATAACACCCTGTCCTCTACCTTCCGCATCCTGTTTGTCCTAGCCACCTTATGTAGGCCGTCGATCCATCTAGTTGGTGGGAGGCTCACTCGACACTTGCCGATACGCGGTCTCCACTCCAGGACTCGTCTGCTCCACCGGCCATCGGTCCTTCGACAAACATGGCCAGCCCACTGCCACTTCAGTTTGCTTACTCTGCAAGCTATGTCGGTAACTGCGGTTCTTTTCCTGATATTTTCATTCCTGATTTTATACTTCAAAGAGACTGAGCATAGCTCGCTCTATAGCGCGCTAAGTGGCCTTGAATTGTGGACCAGCCCGACCGTCAATGTCTTCGTTTCGGCAACGTATATCATGACAGACAGGACGCACTGGTTAAGACCTTAGTCTTCAAACACTGCGGGATAGGCGACAAGACGAAGTTTTCCAAATACTGCCCAGCCCAACTGGATCCTTCAGTCGGCTTCTTTCTCAAAGTTGTGTCTACTGAGCTGGTTGACTTGCCCTAGGTAAACATAATCCTTCAAAACTTTGGTTGGACTCGTTAAGATGTGCGAATTGTACATGAATTTTGTCTTGTCCAAATTTAAGCTGAAGCCAACCCACCGAGAGGCTCCATTTCGGCTGGAGAGACTTAGTCAATATGGCGATGTCATCGGCAAATCGAACAAGATGAACAGACGCTGAAACAGTTAGACCAGATGTTGCACAACCTAAATGGAGCCTCCATTTTTTGGATGAGGTTGTTTTCTGATCCTGGATCTGAAAAGTCATTGTGGCAGCGTCGTACAACAGTACAAACATCTCACCGCACGCGCGCGCGCGCGCTCTCTCTGTCTTTCTCTCTCTCTCTCGTCTCTTCGATGTAGCGTCAGTCAATTCGACATCGTTGCAGAAAGGCCAGAACTGCCCATATTTTGACGGAGTCGCATCGTTTCTCGTAGTCCACAAATGCTGTACACAAGGACTGGTTATACTCCGCGGTATTCTGTATAATTTGCCGAACATAGATGTGGTCTATGGTACTGAAGCCTTTTCGAAAACCGGCTTGATTTGGCGGCTGGAACTCGACATGTCTCTTCGCGAGACGGTCCGTGACGATCCTCGGGAGCAGCTTGTATAAGTGTTTCAGCAGTGAGATGGGTCTATAGTTCTTCAGCGAGGATTTGTCACCTTTTTTGAAGAACAAAACCACCGCATCTCTGCTCCACGCCTCGGGCGTTGTACCCTCTTAGATGACGGAATTAAAGAGACTCGCTAGCTCTTTGATTTTATTGTATTTATTTATTTGGATCGTAAGTAAGCACTAGGAAGTGGTGAAGGGCGGGCGTTTTGGGGACTGTCTTTTGTAATTTTGACGTTCGAAAAGTGCTGATTCTCAGCCTAGTCTGAATAAATGACTTTTGATTTTGTTTTCTTGTCGTTTTGGGTTTTTCTGTTTCAATATCTTCATCTGTATCGTCACTTCTTCGATCTTAGTTAGATCTCGTAGTTCATATCTTTGACAGAGTCAGTGTCAGTGCCCTCGGGGTGGAAAGATTTAGTCCGACGGGACGGCGGATGGCTTGGGCAGGGCACCCGCACCCCACTCAACCCCGGAGTGAAAGCGGCGCGAGAGTCGGCTAACTGCCTTTTAGCTAAGTAATGAGGCTTAGCTGCTTTTTAGCTAAATATTCTGGGAAATGTGCAGAATTACATGCTTAACTAAAACAGCGTTAAGGGCTGGTAACTGCAAATAAGTAAATTTTTTCACATAAACTGTTCTTTAAATGCTAACTATAAAGAAGTTAGCGTCTTTATAGTCAAGAAAAATCAGATAACGTGCTTGTAGTTAAGTAGAAGGCTAGAAAATAATCATCACATCGGGCAGTTAAGGTATTTTAAAGTACATTAAGCTAAGAAGTGTGGGTTAGACGCTTTCAAGTGATGGAATCATCAAAAATTATGTTACTTAACGGCCTAAAAGATGTCCATATCTTTGGAACTATTTATGTTATAAAAATGTTTCTTAGACAGAAAGATAGAGAATTTAAAACTCTATCACTTTCTATTAAAAAGTAAAAATTGACCATTTGAGGGTTAACGGCTTTTTAGTTAAAGGACGGCAGTGTTAGTAACATTGTTCTTAAAAACTATTGTTAGTAAACACACACAGAAAACAAAAACAAAACAAAATAAATTTCAAGGTTAGCTGTGGGGTCTTCTGACCAGCACCTCCACAGCGTGCGACAACCAGGATCAAATTGTTTTGTTCCACCATCTAAGTTCACATTTTGAAATGCCGTATTGTATATTCCTGTTGGAATGTTTCTTCCGAGGCGTCTCTAACCTAACTAAAGAACAATCTTAGCATTACCATATTTTCTTCTTTATTGCATTTTTATTCTTACTTTTTGTATAAAATAAAAGAATTAATTATGAAAAAAAAAAGAAATTTGCATTCGGCATTTGCCAATCTAATGAATGAAAATTGATAAAATTATAGATACTATCACCTAACCGATTCTTAAACTCCTCCATTCAATTATACACCTTATCCGCACTACACATAAGACACTCACCATCCAACATCCGCACCCGCAGATTCCTGGTCTTCTTATTATACTCCAGCAGGTCGCCGTTCCTCAGCATGTAGTAATCAAGGCTTCTGGACGCCTCCAACCATATTCCTTTCTTGTTATCCTCTTCTGAGGCTAAGAAGAGGCCGTATTCTTTCGCTGTTGAGAAGATTAGAAAGTTTAGATGAGGTAAAAATAGGCCGAGGCATCTCTTATAACGGGTGATGTGACTGATAAATGATTTTATTTCTGTCGGTAGTTTTACAAACACTTGTACAGGTTCAACCATATTTTTAAAACTAGATGAGGTCGGCCTTTCCTATCTGATTACTCTGAGAAGAAAGGCCGAAATGAATCAGAGGTCACAGTCTCCTTAAAGTCCAGACATAATCTTAGTCAAATCATGAGAAGACCACGTAGATTGGTGTCTGAAATGGTCTTTCGAAGAAAGAACCACACAGATAGTGGACCTGTCGAGTCAGTGCACACATCATCATATTCATATTTTATTTGTGTAACACAGGTAGTGAATACAGTTCTTAAATTAGAGTTCACAGGTCGCTATGTTATGCCAAGAGGCGTACAAATATTCGGTTGCATGCATTTGTCAGTAATCATGCAGGTCAACTCAGAACTTAAGACGCTACGATGTGACTAGCATGTACGGAGTCATCGCCATCCACTTGTTTGATTTGGAATGGCTTTATTGGATTATGCCGCCTCGTTGTGCCGAATCATGCCGACCCGAACAAGTGTGTAGCATCCCAATTATTATGACTTGAAAATATCAAAAGTACTCACGATCGCCACTACTGGCTTCTAGAATCTTCTCCCTGATGATCCTGCAGGCGTCGTAGACGGTGGTGGACGGGTCGAACTGTATGGTCTTCACCACCTTGCCGCCGTCTATTGATATCTTTAGCGATAGCGCCGCCATCTTTGTTAGAGAGTGGGCTCTGTGGGCAAAATTGAAGTCATATTTTTATTTAAACAAGTATTAACTATACTAATGGGGAAATAAGGTTGATTTCAGAATACTGTTAAATAGGTCATAAGAACTTGCAGCGAAAAATAAACTTTATGTATAGGCATTAAAGTTACCTTTCCGAAATCACATAAATTGTGAATTTAAATTGTTCACACAGTTTAATAAGGTTATAGTCAGTCTTTAATGTTCCCACTGCTGGGACACAGGTGGCCTACCATCATCTAAAAACGATTCAAAAACAAGACATTTCAGTTTAAGTTCCTAAACTGCATCGCTTGAGCTGCTCTATGGACGTCATGGTACCAAACAAGTATGAATGAAACCAAAACTTGCGACTCAGTTTGGGACAATCGCTGTCAGCAGATGGCACGGCCTAAACTGACGTCATGGTACGAATTAGAAGAACAGTTCAGTTTAGGTCCTAAAATGGATCGCGTTAAGAGCTTGTGGTAGGCCTCCAGGCCTGCTTTCTGAGAGGAGTTAGCAGTAATTCACCAAACGGGCCCACTGTGGGATATATGTTGCATCTCTTCGAATTTCTGTCTCTTTACGTATCCGAAACATGACGAGCCAAAGCCATTTTTTGCCCGGGCGTAAATTTAAAACATCGAGTTTTAGAAAAAGACAGGCAAATAGGTAAGCGTGAAAGACAACACTATAAAGCTGAACTTAAAAACTCGTAGCAGGTGGCGTTCTGTAGTTTCTGCCTACCCTAATGTGAAAAAGCGTGACTTTATGTTGTATGCTGACCTGTGTATAGTAGCAGTGTTATAGGGTCTGTCTTCCAACTCCTGAAGGTCCAGGGAGCAGGCGCTGGGCCGACGACGTCGCTCCTGAGTGAACGAGCGCAGGCGCGGCCGGGATTGGAATGAACCCTGGAATGAAAGCAAGGGGTGGTTTATACGATGAAGAGCATATTTAGGTGGGGAGTGGAAAGAAAAAGAAACTGTCTGACAAAGTAAATGGAAGCAGTTGGCTACAGGCGGCGTTAACCACATTCTATCGGGTCATAAGGTTGCATTGCTTGTAACTTACTAATAAATATCGGATACCTGGGCCAGTACACGACCGTTAATAAGACACATCGAGATTTACGCGAGTGTATGCGCAAACACAGGAGCACTCCCTCTTCTCTCTCTGTCATAGTTCTATGGGACGGCCATCCGAGAGAGATCTGAGGGGCAATTCTCGTAATTTTAAGAACGTTCACAGTCTGATCTCAATCTGTCAAAAATACCTCTAATTTCTCTACATTTTGATAAGTTTTTGGCATTTGTTTGTCGCTGAGATGAGACTTCGACTAGATTTTGAACGTTTTAAGCTACGAGAATTGGCCTTCAGGTGCATCGTGTCTTGGTGCTTTACATGCTTTCTAAGGCACGTGAGTGTCATACCGCCATCTTCTTAATTTCGGGTTTTTAATAACAAATTCCTGACGGAATAAACCCAACGTCACATTTCACAACCTGGGCTGGGATCGAACCGCGCCAGGATCAGCTCAGGAGTCATTCTTGCCACCACGAGTTCATCTTACTTGGAGACTTACAGTGCGTGTGGCTGTCAGCCGCCGCCAGTTGTCGTGTAACGCGTCCTCGATGCGCTGGCGCAGGCTTCGTCACGACTCCCCCTGTGTTTGCGGTGGTGGATCGTCAGTTGGTACCTGGTGACAACGAGAAGACTTGATTAAAAGTCAATCACAAAATAATCAGTAAATAAGAGAGGTTCTTGGTGATCAGAAAATGTATCAAGTTCTCATAATGCGGTCAGAGAAAAAAATCAAATCAAACGCATATAAATGCCGGAGAGTACAGTTATGCATATAACATTGTACATAAGAATAATTTTATTATTCATTCGAGTTACAGACTCATAGACAATATACAAAATTCAATACATCACACATACATCAAACAATACGTTAACAATACAATACTAAACAAAAACCACCAGCCCTTCAACCCTTACACATTTAATGACCGACGACTGTAGGCGACGTGCAAGTCATAATAATTACATAATGTGTTATATACTAAAACCTTCCTGGAAGTATTTAGATCACATTAGTGAAAGATTTATCAAAATTGGTTCATTAGTTTCTGAGAAATCGCGGACATACAAAAATACATTCATACGGGTCGAATACGGAAGAAAAAAGGAGGTTCTCTTTTTTGAAGTCGGTTAAAAATAATGGTAGTCGAGAGTGCTGTATACGCAACGTCCTAAAACCGAGGCCAAAATGGATCAATGAATCATCAAGCTTGTCAAAAAAGAAGTAGCTTATGTATAATAGATTGATCGATAGAGATATACATATTCTCAAATAAAAACGCTTAAAAATTAGGACCAAAACTGTTTAACACAAAACTAAACAAACGCTTTGACAAGGAAGCCCTCACACCTTTCAAACATTAAACCCCAACTGATGACAACTCCTCCATCAAGACCCACTTTAACCCCATTCCCACCTCATCACACACCATATTCCCAACGATCAAATGTTTCAACGTTCTGTAGCAAGCCATGGCACACCATGGCGTATTTCTATAGCCAACGCCATCACCTGTGTGACGTTAAATATAGACAGCTATTTATAAATGAGAACTGAAGGGATAGAGCAGAAGTTTCAGATTGTATAGTAACAAGATATTAGAATACTGTAGCATTGCCGTGAAATAATTGGAAAATGAACCCTGTGTCCAACAAAGATTATTAAAATAAGGTTTTAAAGTACAAAACATTACATATATCTACTAATAATAAAGCTGCAGAGTCTGTTCGTTTATTTAAACGCTAAACTTTAGAACTACCAGTCGGATTTGAAAAATTATTTTTGCATTTGATAGCCTTTTGAAGAAAGAAGATGGCGGGACGATCTGGAGAAAACAAACGACTCCACTTTAGCCCTGGATCTAAAGAGCTGGAAGTCATGGGGAGAGGCTCAGCAGAGGGATGATGCAGGCTAACACGAACAGTAAGTAACAGTAAGGACATCAGAAGACCGATTCTCGTATTTCCCGAAGTAGAGCATGCCTAAGTTTAGATCCAAAACCACCTCAAGAGACACACCATAAAAGATTCACCCAAGCTCCGATCGACGCCAAAAACTGTTAAGCCAACTTAGCGCGAAAAATGCACATCGTGCAATACAGCGTCAAGCCTGTCAACTTTTTTGCACCCTCCATAAAAATAAATGAAGCGAGTCGTTAGAAAGGGCGTGTCATTCACGCTCAATTTGACTAAATTTGCTACTGTTTGTTGCTTGTATGATCTGGGATGTTTGCGACTGTGTTTGACTGGGATTAAGTTGAGAGTAGTGAGCTTATATTCAATTAGTTGTTGCTGTTTCACTCACACACTTAAAGAAACTACTACATTTCATCCAGATAAAAAAGTGTACCATATTATATTAATCTACGTCCCTGTCTACCTGTATGTCAAATTCATTCATCCATATTCATTGAGGCGTTTATTTTTCAATTCTAAATATTTTATTTCACATAAACCAACATCACGTATGAAACGCACGGTTCCAATTCGTGGTTTTCTATGGAGAAGAACCGGCAAGAAACGCTATGGCTCTTTTGAGAATAAATGGCATTTACAATGTTTTCTTATTTTTATTAGTAGGTATGTTAAAGCGTGATTGAGTAACATACATAGCTTTTTCATTCTTATAGTAGGCCTTCTGCATTATCTGTCGGTAACAACAATGTTTGCCGCACGTCAATCCATAAACATATATTTCGTAACTCTTCTGCGCCTAGTTTCCGAATTTTCAGCCAAAATACATAAAACTTTATTCACTCCCTAACGCACAGATATTGGCATTATTTTTGTTGTTTTTATTGTATGGTGTAGAATCTCCAACCTGATGGTTAGGGGTCGCCGCCGGTTCGCTGTTCCCACTGCTGGGACACAGGCCTCCTCTCAGTATGAGGGAGTGGACCGTAATCCACCACGCGGGCCCAGTGCGGGTTGGTGGATGCCACATGTCTTTGATGTTTTTTTGTTCTAGGACATGCCGGTTTCCTCACGATGTTTTCCTTCACCGTTTTGAGAGCAGTGGTGATGACTTTAAATACACCGTCGTCTATGATGGACGTCTGCAATACATGAGAAGTAATCTCCTGAGGGTAGTAGTAGCAGGTACGGCCATCCGCACGATACTTGAACCACTAAAACCGACCTTACTGCTACGTAATACAGGAGCAGTAGATAACCATGGCTGAAAGGTTGACTGTACGATCATGGAATTAAGGCACTTTGACTCTCCAGGTTTATCCGAGATTAAAAACTTTGAATAGCACGTCATCATCTACCTAGCCTTTTCCCAACTACATTGGAGTGGGCTTGGCTTCCAGTCTAACCGAATGCAGCTGAACACCAGTACATACCAGTACAGTATTTTACATGGAGCGACTTTCTGACCTCCACAACCCAATTACTGGATACCACGATACCCCTTGGTAAGATTGCTTGTCAGATTTTCAGGCTTCTGACTATCCGTAATGACTGTCGAAGCCGAACCAATGGCTTAACATGTTTTCAGAGGGGTTTCGGTATGAAACGGATGGTCACCTTTCCACGGACCGTCCGCGGCAAGCGTAGCTGAACTTTGCGACTGTCACTTTGGCATGAGCCCCTCATTATTTTGTTGGAATAGCACATCTTGAAACTATTTTTCTTGTGTCACGTATCTCAGCTCAACAAACATTCTAAAAATACTATTTTTTCTAATGACATGCTACATATACGAGTATATGGAGTTGATTGGACATTATTTTCTTAGTAATGATTTGTTGCATACGGTTCTACAAGGAGACGAAAATATCTTCCGGAATTGGAGAGTGGAAGAAATGAGGCATTTGATGATCATTAAGTAAATTGGAACAGTGATGGCCCAGTGATAGCGGCCGCGACTTACCGAGTTGTGGTTGTAGGTTCAAACCCATTCAGGCGCTTTAATTTGTGTATTTAATTTCATCACCACTGCTCTCAAAACGGTGAAGAAAAACATCGCGAGGAAACCGGCATGTCCTAGAACCAAACCCACCAATCCGCACTGGGTCCGCGACGTAGATTATGGCCCACTCCCTCTCGCAGAGAGAAGACCTCTGTCCCAGCAGTGGGAACATTATAGGTTGTACAATAAAGAGTATTCTATCTATCTGCTCCTGTCTACTATTTGTACTCTCCGTTTATCCTACAAGAATGTGTCAAGCAGCTTAAAACAGGAATTTAAAATATATTTATCTGTTTTCAGACTATCAACTGCCTCATCAATCATTACAAAATGTTATGACAGAGCGAGTCAATTTTTAGATTAACGACGCAAGATTCATAGCTATGTACATAAAAATAGCACAGAGCAAACCATTTAACACCAATAATCTACGTACAGTCGACACGTAAATAGTAACACTTCAACTACGAAAACCGCTCGTAAAAATAAGAAATCAAAGCGCTACCATATCAAAATGTTTCCATGTACGAGTGGTTTACTGTACACCATTCGAAGAGTCAAAACTCATTCCATTTATTAGCCACAAAACAATATTTATGAGTTCATCTATTTTTGTAACTCGTAGTGTATGAGAGGCGGTGTTTAAAACCAATGCTATGCGGGCGTTCGGATAAAAAACGAGTAGACACATCTGATAGCTATATGGGTGATAACTATGGGAACGAGATTAGAATTTGAATGGTTGGTTTGAACTTCCTGGTAGGATATTTGTCTGGATAGATTTTTTTGTACAATAATGAAGCAAGTGAAAAATGAATCAATACTAAGAATATTAATGGTATCTCATCATAAAGCTTATTCTTAAATCAAGACCAAGGTATTTAAATTTCAATTAAATCATTTACGGGGAACTTTTGGATTGTCAAGGAGAAGAAAGTTGAAGCTGGGTGCCAGAAGCTAGGTGTCTGTTCGAAAATATAGATATTTATGGAATAGAATGGTCAAGAAACTCTATGGACACTCTTTTAAATTAAGGTATTATAACAACGAATATGATATCACCAAAAAAGGAAGCTAGGAGGCCAGAAGCTAGAAGCCCGTTTGTAAACAAAGGTGTCTAGTAAGCAAAACGAATATTATATCACCAAAACTTATACAAAATTCAGATTATTAAAAGGAAAGTAGGTATATTCAGTTACTTATAGCAATTAGCTGACACACCTTTGCATAAATGGTTGATAGAACTTTTAGAATAAGAATCAATAGAATTTTATAATTTTTTTATACATATTGTATTTACTTTGCTCAAATATTATAAAATATAAACGAATTATAAGATTCTATCGATTCGTATGGTGGTCTCAACCGTTTATGCAAAGGTACTCAGCTAAGTGTTATAACTGACTGAACGAGTCAGAGCAGTGACCCTTTAAATTATCCAAATGGTATAACGACCAATAATGTCGAGCAGGGTTTAATCATAATTCCGAAACCCCATCAAATACAGAACGACGTATTAATGACGAGAACGTGACTAATACGAAATAACTAACCAATAAACTTAACATCCCTAAAAAGTACTAACCCTCGAATTAATATCTAGATCTATAAACTCATACTTAACAGAAATAAGGACTAGACCCCTCAACAACTCAACTGAGATGCAATAAAAACCGACGCGAAGGCATTTCACCCAATCTCGAACGCAACAGAATATTAAACCTTAGTCCCCACACATAAGGGTGACTGGATACGGTTTCGGGATACTATCAAATTCCCATGGACTCATTAAAAAGCCCATAGTCATAACGGGCGAGTTATTGCATACAGTTTTGCATAAAAAGGCATCAGAGCAGCCCCTAGCACTCGTAACACACCACCCAGTTGGAATTTTAATAGTTCAATATAAGTTTGTCTGCATTCGTTTATGTGGATGACTTTATTGTTTTACGACAGACTAGCCTAAGGGTCGAAATGACTTTTTTTGAGTGACGTCATATCCAGCTCCTAACGCACATAATTCAGCTCAGATTATCTGAGGCACTTCATTTATTCGTTGACATTCAACAGAAATGGGGACGCTTCTAATCAAATTACCCAGATAATTGACAAGAGCCAGACATTCATCAATAACTTACTAAGGGTTGAGCTAATAAGAATTATCTAAGTAGATTACATACTAACTGTAGTCGTAATTCAATATCTACTTATGCCACTGAGATTCATTGTAGTATAGTAGGAATTTTAGTCAATCGGGTGTAACGTCGAAAGTTTTTGTAAATCTATACAAATAATAAAGTTGAAGAGTTTGTTTGAACGCGCCAATCTCCAGAACTCCCAGTCGGATTTGAAAACTTCTTATTGCATTTGATAGCTCAATTTATGAGGAAGGCTATAGGCTATTTATATGTTAACATCACGCTAGGTCACTTAGGAGAAGAGAAAAAAGAAAAAAATCAAAAAGGACGCAAAGCCAAAACGAGGAAATTACACGAACGGGCGATGCGATGCGACGTGTGGGTCGGAGGAACAATAAATTTCACGCGGACGAAGTCGCGGGCAGAAGCTAGCTAAAGATAAACGAAAGTTGAATTATTACTGTTATGAGTTACTTATAACAATGTTGCTGACTTTAATGAAGAAAGTCATAAATAAAGCGTCGCTGTCTTCATATCTAATATTCTAATGGATCAATAAAATTGAAAACATAAACAAGTGAGGGTGAATATAAACGCGACGCCTTATCAAAATATTCATAGAGTTCAAAGCATGTCGGTACACATTGTTAACGGATCAATGGCTTCGGGAATATTTCCATCGGAAGCTGATAGAAATGGACATCTTGATTTAACGCGTCGACTGGTGTTAGCAGATGCGTGTCTATTGTATTGATGAGATCATTTGTAAATTAATGATAACAAATTCGTTGATCTAGTGGCCGCAAGCGCTAGTGCTGAACACGAGGTCCTGGGTTCGATTCCTAGGTCGTGGAAGGTGTTATTGGGTTTTACTATCTGGGATTTACCAGTAGCAGCCCGGAGTCTGGATTTGTGCCCGGTTCATGGCAATAGACTCGTCCCCGATTACACGGGGCTTAAAACATGACTGACGAAATGTGGGCGTACTATAGGTAAACCTCTGCCCAACCCTTCGAGGAAACAAGGCGTGATGTTTTGTTATGAAGCTAATGATTACTGACGACGTACCTTTTTTATACAATACTAGAAATTGGTATGATGAAAATGAACCCAAACATTTTTGTCATACTGATTGAAAATGTTACCTACCCGTTTTTCAGGCTTCGCCGAAGTCGGGTAAAAATAGAACGACACCAAGCTTAATAACCAACTTAAATACTATAATAACTCCAATTAAGAATCTAACAAGAATTACTTCCAATCGTATCCACCTAATCCTCATTTCTAGAAAATAACACCAAACACAAAAAACGAAACGACAAATTCGACATAGGACTTTAAAACCCATAGAGTAACACCGGCACCCAGCAACATTCGATAACATAAGTAAACTCTGCCCTACTTCCCCGATCCAAGCGACCCGATGCCAAAATAATTTCCTACTACCCCACAATACGTTCAAATTCAAAGTCAGTCAAGCAAGTTTCAGCGGCGACGCTGCGTCGCGCCCGTTGCTTAGCAACGGGAGCTTGTCGCTAAGTAAAGTCTAAAGTTGGGAGGTTGAATCAATTGGAAAGTTGGTCGAAAGGTGTGCGGAATGAATGAATGAGGGTGAAAATAAAATTGGGTTGACGGTAATAATAATGATTACGTGTAATTTGGTCCTGATATTTTTGGCTACGGAGAGATATTTTTAAATTCTTACGTCTAATCATGTAACGAGGAAAATCTTAGAGAAAGTCGAACTTAATGGTTTGAAACGGGTACACACCTTGTACACAATGGAAGTGGTATTCAATACGTTGTTATTTCTTTGTACAAAGGCTCTTTACCATATAAGGTCCCATTAAAATAGATGGACAAACTTTTAGAAATCATTCAGACAACCAAAATAAGGACGATGATAAAAATATATAAGAAAAACACACTAGAAATACACTAATGTGCCGGCAATATATTATTTTAGGCCAAAATAAAATCACTTTAATCAGTGTTGCTTGGATATCTTTGGTTTGGCCTTTGCCCAGCAGTGGCACAGTATAGGCTAACAAAAAAAAAATCTTTGGTTAGACGTACTGAGCGCTGTATTAAAATTTGACCATCTATTTTAATGGGACTCTTATAGTGATGTTAAAATAACCCCTACACGTGGCGGTAGGTACTTAAATGTACTTCCGGTGCATCCTGGGTAGTGGGTGTAGCCCAGCTGCTAATGACTAAAAAACTTACTAACGAAACTGGTTGAATGGCTACTGTTTTAACAACGACATGAGCGTTCGTGCAAGAGTATGACCGGTACAGGACTAGCTTCTCCTAGGACTAGTCTAAGACCTAGACTATCAGCAGTGGGTGAAGTAGGGCTATAGATGATGATGATGATGATGACATACGAGAGAAGAATTACAAACTAACATTATGATCAGAAACGGAAACGGTGAAGGAAAACATCGTGAGGAAACCGGCATGTCTAAGAACCAGGAATCCGAAGACATGTGACATCTAGCAACCCGCACTGACCCACGTGGTGGATTACGGCCCACTCCCTCTCAAGAAGAGAGGAGGTTTGTGTCAAGTTGTGTCTCAGCAGTAGGAACATTATAAACTGATTATGTGTGTTATGTATCTGATAGTATCAGACTCGAACAACATCAATTTTCTTGCCCGTGACATATTACATATATCAAAAGCAAAACTAAAGCGACAAGAGCAGAAACAAACCTTAGAATCAATACTAACAAACAATACATAGACACAAAGGGAGTGTCACACCACGTCACTGACCATAGTGTCTCCAAACAATGGGAATATCGACACTATTATGGTGTAATGTTACCGAATAAGTGACGTCATGGTTTCTTTTTGTTTGGAAGACAATGGCTGTAGCTGTTAATCCGATATGAGGGTAATGGCAAAATTTTCTTTAGGTTTTTTTGTAAAGGGGCGCTTTCTTAGTAAAATGCGTATTCATACAAACTGGTGCAGAAAAGTATGGCTACGACAATGAAGGCAAGAAAGATAACGTATATTTTATGGTTTCGACCGGTTTTAAAGATGAACCTACACTTATCTTTAAAACTTTGGAAGTTTTTGAAGATCTAATGATGTCTAATTAATCATTAAAAAGGTAACTAGAAAGTTCTAGAAAAACAGAAAACTAGAACATCTTCCAATACTCTTTACCTGGATCAAGATTCTGCCATATTGTGTCACCACACCGAATCTAAATTACCAATATCAATCTAATTAGCTCACCATCCAATCAGAACAAACAAACAAATAATTTCGTCAATAAAACCAAACTAAATGTTAAAATGAAAGCCTTCATAAAACTAAAAGCTAATAAACCCCCAGTACATAATGTACTTACTTACTTAAAGAAAATCTATAATCGGAAGAAATCTTCACAAACAAGCATCGCGCATGCGTACCCCCTCCACAAGGGTGGGATCGATAGACTCCGGCGCCGCCGTGTCTGGCGCCGGGATGCTGCTGTCTCACTCACTCATGGAGATGAAGGTATTAGATTAAGTGAAATGGAAGATGTGGATGAAATTGGAGACGAATTGGGCGTGGTTAACAAAATTAGGTATTAGAATTTGCTAATTTATGACAAGCATGGTACTTTCTCTAAACGAAATTAAGTACGTAAATGTTACCTGTTCCTAAGCAACAATGATGAAACGGTAGATGATTGATAGAAAAAAAATGTGTAAACGTCATCTAATGAGAAAAACGTTAAATAATGACTAAACTCATTATGATATAGAACACTAATTAACACATAAACATTACTAATACTAAGGTAAAAAGAGAAAGCCAAACTAAGATATATTTTCGGATCGAACATTGTGGATATAGTTAACACATATCCTTCTAGTTTTCAGAACATATAAAAGCTTTCAAGGGAACTGTGGATAGAGAAATAAAGACCGAAGACCATAGAGCTAGCACTAATGACGTAGGAATACATGGTTCTACACACACAAACCTATAAATTAGCAATACTATTAATATCCATGATTACGTTACGATCGAACAGAACATAATAACAAAGAAATATAAACTAAAAATAACGATAAGATCAAACAAGAATATCCCAAGGAGAGATAAAAACGTCCGTACATGTCCGCCAACAAACTTCCGGTCGCCACAGCGCACGCGGGAAATCCGATAGTTCTGTTTTTCTATTAGCGAATTAGGGGATTATTGAGTGGCCGGATATAGGGGAGGGACTGCCATTTTAATATATTTGGGAGATGATTGGTCAAATTGTTTGTTATATGGGATGATTGAAGACCATGACCAGATTTTTGAAATTTAATTATGTATTTTCGAAACTAAGTCGGATGATGATACTCGTATAAATATTCAGCAAACACAAATAACATAGTAAAAAATCTTCTTAAAAAATTTATGAAGGCAATAATATTCAGTTACATAAAACACAACTATCTTCTCGACATCATCGTGAAATACATAGGCAAATATAAAACTGACAATATGGTGAAGGAGTCACAACTCTTGTTAAGGAAATCCAGTAAATGATGACATTACTACCGTACATCTTCTACATGTGATTAAATCGCTGGACTTTTTTCTGACTAAGGAAGAATCCTTTTTAACTACTATTTAAAAGAGGAAGCTTGAAGGAAATAATAAACCAACATCGAAAATTGCAGTCACAATTGAAATCAACTCTTTGAAATATAAATTAATAATTACGAGTAAGACTAACGATAATGACATGATTCTATTGAAAGTAACTAATTTATCTTTACAAAAGATAATCACGAGAGAAAATTCAAATACCAAAACTGATCACTAACAAACACATCTCTTTAAATAATCCCCGATTATCCTTAAACAAGTCAGACTAATTCCCATTCATTCATCACCCCTAATCGAAGAAGGTAGGATAGGAGACAAGCCAATCATCTCCATAGGAGGTGACCCCCGTGGAGACAAAATTGACTCTAACGATCCTTGCAAACAACTAATGAATGACGATACTATTCCTGTACACGTGAAGTTTGTCTGATTAGAGAATTATACTGATAAGATAGCTAGGGGACTACAACGGTAATCGGGGTTTTGATAAAAAAGATAGTAACGAGAACGAAGTAGATTAGTTTAATAGTGAAATTGCAAAAATAGTAGATATTGATATTGGCATTGAAATCTGACGAAACGTTATCTACCTTACGTAACAAAGTATTGCAGGTATATTCGTAAAACTAAAGGCTTTTGTCTACCTAAGTTCCATATACTAAATGTATTTACTATTTACATAGATAAGGATTAAGATAAGATTGCGAATTTTAAATGTCAAGAGCAACTGTTGTAACGATTGTAGAATTTATGAATGGAACTAGCTTTCATTCAATGAATAAGAAATAGAACAAAAAGTTATTTTCCGATAACAAAACCCTGTAAAAGACAGAAAAATGTGTGTAGGAGTTACTCGGAAAATGTTCAATGAGGTACAAGATATCTGTGGCGAAAAAAAAACTGTATTCAATACCGGATAAACCAGGGATGAGCAAACAGACTGAATCAAAGACGTAAAATTTAATGCACGTCCAAACAAATGAAGGAAATTCTAGTTAATTGGAAGGCATACAAACGAATCGGTGAGAACCTTGAAGAGAACTAACGAGATGTAATCACAGAGGATGCAGGCGATAATTATACGCGGCTTGAAGGGAGCCGATATGGTGAAATATGTAGTTTTAATGAAAAGGTACGAATTATAGAGTTATGAAATGATGGGGCAGTTCATTTTACTGATTTTGAGTAAGATAAAATAGGCAAAATTTATGTTTTAGAGGTAATTAATTATAAAGAAGTTAAAACCGTTGAAATGCAACCCTGTGATGAGGAAATACAAAGCAATACATTTGAAGCTTGGTCTATATGGATAAAATGCTTTATTTTATAAAATGTTGCAGCCGTGAAATATAGAGGTTTATTTAAGACCAGTAAAAGATTTAATGAAACTTGAAGTGAAATCTACTAAACTATTGATAATCATAATGTCTGTCTGTAATATACCAAACATAGAAACGTTAAGAAATCTGACCTAACAGTTAAAAGGGCTCAAATAGCGAAGAAATTCTGACTAAGTACCCCAAATAATACAATAAACCCCGCGCGAAGTAGGACACCAAATAGAAACCAATTGGATAAACATTAACAAAGCAACACACAACCATAATCAATAGAACATAATATTACGAACGTGCTACCAACAGGAAATCTGTGAAATGAATTCAAAAGCCAAATAATAGTTTTTGACGAAACATCGGCCAGCGGCGAGTTCCAACCACCTGAAACTGAAAACTAAAAGTTGGAACACGTGGCCCTTTACAAGTGGTGCTTACCTCGATCGGGAGCGGCGTACCATCTCGTCGTCTCGTTCCCACTTTAGATAAATACTTTACCTTCTCGCTCTCTCACACCCCGCTTGCTTGTATTGTTAATCTTGGCTTTAGAAGACTTGGAGAATTGATTTAAATGGAGTATGGAGAATAGACGGAGATTGAGTTGAAATGTTCTAACTCAGGGCCCAGTGTGGCTCCCTGCGGTGCACCTAACACTGGAGAAGTGTTGTGCAGCTGTGCAAGGTTGGATGCCGGGGGTGAGAGAGCGGGACCTCCGCCTCCGCGGACGGTCCACGGAGGAATGTACCGCGACCCCGGCATCGCGCCAGGATCTCGCGCTTGCCACTATCAACGTTCTCCGAAGCTCATGAGGGGTTGATCCGCGCACGCGCCCTGCGAATCTCCTGTCCCTCACGCACCCGCGCAGAACACAGAGATGGGGGAACGAACTTTAGGGATGATATTCGGAGGGTGAAAAGACGATGAAAGATGGAAATGCATCTCGGACTCCGCTCGGATTTCCGGAGCTCGTGATTTTGTTTATTGATTCGTATCGGGGCGAAGACTTCTATGGGATGCTTTTTGGGGACGCCAAAGTTATTAATCCCCTTATCATGTCACTATAAGATTTAGTGCTTATGTTGTTACTAATAAAACTTTTTACTAGCCATTAATATCTCCCTCGACGATGGTCGAAATTTGCGAAAACCGACTCAATTGTACAATAAAAGAATTATAAAGAGGGTTGGGCTAACAATGCACCTGTGGCCACTTTGCTCGACAAAAGGCTGCTGATTGACAGGAAATTTGAAAAAACACCACCTTTCACGCAAATATCACCCTTATTTTGAAACGCAGAAGATTTTAAACAGTTCAATGAACTATGTAGTTAGTGGGCCGAGATGTTACCCCAAAGAGTGTTGTTATAGAGGACAATTATGAATATTTACGTAGCGGAGTGCAGTGTGCGGTGGGACAGAAGTAATGGGCGGCGACGTGAAGGGTTGAGACGCTGGCAACACCGATGTGCATGACGCTGTTGATGTTGCGAATTGAGATATTGATGTCGTTATAGATATTGTTTATATCTATGGTAATTGCATTAGTTGGAATAACAGTGGGAGTCACTCTTAGTTTGATGTATGATAAAGCACAAATAGAAAATCAAACGATCCCATTATTGTTATTTTATACTAGTCTTGGTGTCCTGGGTATTTTAAATCTATATTCACTTTCATCGCATCAGAAGTGAATAACATGAATGAGTACGACTTTTCCGTATACGGTCAGCCGCCGTTCATTATTTCCTTTGAAAAGATTTCAACGACATCGACTAGGTATCCCGGTCCACTGGTCTAGAAAGATATGCGAGATCTTATAAGTGGAATTAGCTGTATGAATGCTTTTTAACTCATTATTTGCCAGTTTTAATGAGAGCAGTTTTGAAAGCTGTGGTGGCCCAGTGGTAACGGCCACAACTTACGAGTTGTAGGTTCGAACCCAGATAAGTCACTGTGTGAATTATTTCATCACCACTGCTCTAACAACGGCGAAAGAAAACATCGTGAAGAAACCGGCATGTCCTAGAATCAAAAACTCGAAAGCATAATGACATCTACCAACCCGCACTGGGCCCGCGTGGTGGATTACGGCCCTCACAGAGAGGAGACCTGTGTCCCAGCAGTGGCAACATTATAGGCTGATTATACTTAAATATGCTAGTAGTCAGTTTTAAAGTAGTTAACCTACCTATCTTTCTAGTTTTACTGATGCATTGTCATCGTCGAGTTACATAAAACGTCTATAAGCAGATTTTTAGACTACCACCTTTAGGTAAATCGCCCCTTATCCTTACGACATGACTGGTTACAAATAGAGTATCCTGTTCTTATTCAAAGATTCCTAGGATTTTCATATTACATAACATGACGCCTATATTCTCCAAAGGGATAGACAGAGGTGTTTTACATCCACATTTTTCCAGACGTCCCTAACAGTATTTCCCAAAATTCCTATTGATACATTACCATCTGTGCCTCGGAAAGCACGTTAAGCCATTGGTCGCGGCTGTCATTCGTAGATCTTTGGACACTTCCTTACAGGTAGTCAGAAGCCCAAAAGTTGGACAGCCAAGTCTTACCAAGGGGTATCGTGTTATCTAGTAGTCGGGTTGGGTTATGGTGGTCAGATAGGCAGACGCTCCATGTAAAGTACTGGTATTCAGCTGCATATGGTTAGACTGGAAAAAGCTGACTCCAACATAGTTGGGAAAAGGCTCAGCAGAATGTTTTGTTTTTTATCAACATCTGTTATTGTTACTAACAAAAATAACCCTACCATCTTCATTCTCGCATTCCGTTCCGTACTTATTAGCGAGATCAATTTTCCTCTTCCGAACCCATTATCAAAGTAAATATTGTGACATCAGCTGTATCACACGAATCAATTATGATTTGCCAGAGTTGCGTATGAGTACTTATGAGTGAACACTTTGCGGTTCATATTCTAGGTAGGCCGTGAGTGTTTATGCTGATGATTATGTAGGCACTCGAGGAGAAGGGGTAAACGGAATTGAGTGAGTTTGAAATGGGTAATGCCGTGGTTATAATTGAAGGGTTTCTGCCCTGTAAAAATCTCACCGTGCAAACTTAGGTGAAGTAAGTGTCAATCTCTAGCATGATAGCTCACTTCACCTAAGTTTTCACGGTGATTTTTTTAACATAACAGACCGGATGATGTAAGAGTGTCGTTAGCCGAAGTTTATTAATTTCATAGTGCTAATGGTTGGATCTTGAGACATTGTGTTTTGGAACACTTGAAAGAAGAAATTCGCTTATATATAGATGACTTTGTTGATCAAATAGCTATAGAGGAACCTCAGAAACCAGCCGTTATTGGAATTATAAAGGAATATAACTGGGACCAAAGTTAACACAAGGTCAGAACCAGCCGTTATTGGAATTATAAAGGAATATAACTGGGACCAAAGTTAACACAAGGTCAGATGTAAAATTACGTCTAATTTTTTTTATTAAAACACTGGACAGGCAGTGGATTTAAATTACTTTTATACTTTTTCTAGTTACTTGGACTTGGATAGACTCGTTTGATCCCTGAATATCTTGGATTAGGGGTTGATTATGCGGGCAATCTGAAGACCCTTTATTTTTCAATATGCCTTTCTTTACCAGTATATTTTGTTTTACCAAATTCTGTCGATACGTTCAGTAAATCGATGGCACTTAAGATTGACGTGTCTCCTGCTGTGCTGCGTAGAAAATACATTTGGGTTTAAAGTGAGGGTCTGTCTCGAACATGAAAATGGAATGCATGGACGTTTTTTTGGGAAAATAAACGGAGATATATTTTTCGGTTCGATGGTTTAAGTTATATTTGGGAGTTTTCTTTGACGTTAAGAGTTACACAGAGGAACTGTTTCGTTGCTTATAAAACTACCAATTAGATTGATATCGGCATAAATACACACAGCAAGAATCTCATTATTATAAATGAGGAGACCTAGTAAGAATGAATCTATTATACAGTGTATCAGGTTAAACGAGGGACATATTTTAAGGGAGTGTAGTACCCATGGAAATGAACAACTTTTACTAAGAGACCAACACAGAAATTGAGAAAATAAAACCAGCCGCTCTATACATTTATGTTCGATTTACTGGACAAAATGTAGCGAACAACTGTTTTTTTTTTTTCATATATTTGAGTCCGCCCCATATTAAAAGTTGTTCATTTTCATGAGTACTACACTCCCTTAAAGTATGTCACTCGTTTAACCTGACACACTGTATACATCATATTTAAAAAAAAATCTATGCAGGGTAAAATTGAATTAGCTAGCGAAACACTGTAGTCGTGATCGTGATGGGTATCGACATATAAACACGATAAAATAACAATAAAAAAGTTTTTTTTTAGCATGTTCAGATCTCGATCCCATCACGTCTGCGGAGTTTCGCTAGCTAATTTAATATGACCCTGTATAAATAAAATGAAATGCTGTTCGTTGATATAAGCACATCACTTGAGAAAGTGTTCGTAATAGTCTGAATTAGGTTTTTTCACACAGAAAAATTGGGAATGTTTCCCGGGAAAAACTGAACGTCTTTTTTTCTATGGGATTTTTAATGAACTTTTGTTTGGATAGATAGGACAATGTCTGTCGAATCAGTTAGTAGGAGATTAGGAGATAAAAACTCCTTCTTCTTCTTAGCGTGTCAATAGCAATCTAAATGTACTCGGCCCAGAATTCGGCTACTTGTTTGGCGCCATCACTAGCGTCCATCAATTCCTGTAACGTGCAGCTGACAGGACACGCAGGGCATAAATAAACTCTAAATTGAGTACTGAGAAAGAAGAAGAATATTATGATGAAAACAATAAGTCATTTCGATAAAACCCCGTGGGAACGCCACGTGGTGGCTCTTAACTACAACGATCCACTTGAAGCGATAAACTTTATTGGCATCTCGTGTTACAGCTATATTGGCTACACTTTTGAACTCATCATTGATTTCATAAATTTTCTTTAATGTTTTTGGATGGACATGAAGCTGACTGACCACTTGATGAGTGGTGTCCGTCACCTATGGACATCTGCAATACCAGAGACATCCCAGATGCGTAACCAGTGACAAAGCTGAAATGTCTCATGTGCCTGTAACCACACATACACCTTTCAAGCCGGAACACTGAAACACTGCTTGACTCACACTCAAAGCATTATTTCAATTAAACCATTTACAGGTACTTATGAATTGTCAAGAAGTCGGTTAATCAGAAATATGAAATTGCCCATTCCAAAGCGTTACAAAAATATTAGTTACATCAATAATGTTGAATTTAAAAGCGACTAGAGTACAGCAAATAGAAACAAAAAAAAAACAATTCAAAAATTAAATAATTATAATAAGCCGTGGCAAATAAGAGATGACCATTGACCAGTCCCAACACTCCCAACTGACGGTGCCCGTTCACAAATATGGCGCATGGATCAGCACCATTTAGCTCAACCATTTTGAAGGGAGCTAAATGATCCAACACATGCGCCACCGTCAGCGAGACATTTAAGTGAGCATGACATACCATCAGCTCAGCCGCCAGGACACATTCAAGTCAGTGAAAGACACATACTTGATAGCAGAAATCGGTATAGAGGTAGAAGTTCTCCGGATGAGCTCTTACATAAAGAGTTCTATGATTACTTCATACATTTGTGCATGAGTAAAAGCTTAGATATACATTTCGGAGAGCGTTCAATTTTGTGAATTATATATTTAAAGAAGCAAATCGTCGGATGATATACGGACGATTACTTGGGAATTAAAAAGTAGCCTAGAATCAACACCAATGGAATGTATGTGGGGTATTGGGTATGTGTATTTTCCCACAGCTGGGCAAAGAGCTTTTGCCTTTAGAAAATACGAGCTAATCTATAATAATCATAAATCTGAAGAGTTTGTTTGTACGAGCTAATTTCTGGAACTGCCAGTCGGATTTGAAAAAAAACTTTTTGTATTTGATAGCCCAATTCTTGCTTAGCATCTCGCTAGGACCGTTAGGAGCCGAGCAAAAAGGAAAAAAAAGTCAGAAAGAAACGAGGTAATAGCGCGGACAGGCGATGCGATGCGACGCGGTAGATCGGAGGAACAAGAAATTCCACGAAGACTAAGTCGCGGGCAGAAGATAGTGAAGTTTATAAAATTATAAATATATGCAGATACTCACCAATGATTCGCGTATCGTCACTTCGTATCGTTCGTAGCTAAACGTAACTATTTATAAAATAGGCACTTAGTCGTTTGTAAGGCACTCGTTTGGCGTGGGTAACTTAAGTCTTCTTCACATTGCAGTCTGTTTACCTGAGGAGGAAAGAGAACATTATTAGTATCTAAATTCATAGTCAATGTGAGATCATAGTCTAGAGCAGAAGGCCAATTCCCGTAATCAAAAAAGTTCAAAATCTAGTCGCAGTCTCATCTCAGCGACAATAAATGTCAAAAACTTGTTAAAAATGTAGGGAAATTAGAGGTATCTTTGACAGATTGATACTGAGATCAGAACTGAACTGTGAACGTTCTTAAAATTTCCCCTCATATGAGATGATACCGGTAAAGGAATAACATCGTCAACATAAACTTTTACGTTATTATCAATTAAGTTAAGGCATATTTCTAAACTAGTCATATTACCACTAAGTGGAAAACACATTATTACACATCGCGCCGCTATTCTCCAGGGTGGGCAGAAGTGGTGAGAGGAATACCCACATTTCGGCAGTATTAACATTACTGCAGATCACACGAGTTTATTGCCATCAAACTTGAACAACTCCAGACCATCGGATACCATTTTTGTAGAAAAGCCAGTAATACTTTGCGCAGTAGTAGCAGTGGTACAGTGACAATGGATCATTCGTCGAAGAAGAAAGATCCTTGAATACCAATCACGAATTAAGAAGCGGAACGTAGTGTGGTTCTTGATAAGGGTAGTAGGAAGTTGAATAATCTCAGTTTGTCGAAGAAAAGAAACATCCCTCACGGATATCAAGACAAAGTACCCAATAACTTCGAGATTAACAAAAGCCATACTCAACTTAGTGAAACCATAAATAATACGATGACATAAATACGAGAAAATAAAAAGAAACAAGTGCTAATAAACAATAGTTTGGCAACTATACGTTGCCAGTCATTGACATTTCCTAATCTGTGTTGCTAGGGGAAGATTTGTTGGCAAGCGAGTCATAATCTTATTTATTTCAAGGCTTATGTGCATGTCCATAAGAATGACTAGTGCTTGAAACCGCAGTAGCTTGTGTACTAAAACTTTTTCTTCAATGAACCCTTTACCCCATGTATTAAAATAGGAGTAAGAATACTCCACTCAATTCATGAGCCTTGTATATTGTGAATACTGGAATTACTTGTCTGGATAGCACAACATAGAAGTTTCCGCAATCTTATCCCCCAGTTATCTTAACATCGATCTAAATAGTTTTCCCTCCGAAAGATAACACCCCTCCCCAAAAAAATAAATATAAAAAACCGACACGAAAACTACATCAAATTTATCTCCGTAAATTTTCTGCAATCGAAAAAAATAACAATGCAATAAATTTAAACAAATCAAAATGCTATAAAAACAGTTCCCCCCCCCCCCCCCCCCCCCCCCAAGAAGTTATTCAGTAACGGTCCCGTGTTGGGCGCCAAAAGTCTGTGGGGGAGCGAGAGGGGGGATAAAGTGCGCGCCTGTCTTTCTCTTGGCGCCAGTCGGGCCGGCGCCGTCTGGCAGTTGTCTGCCGCCTCCATGGAGCCTCTTACATAACCTGAGCCCGGCCACAGCCCGGGAATTCGTCCTTTAACTCGCGAAAATTTCACACACATTATGGAAATATTTGGCATTAAATATAAGAGGAGATAAGAGTGAAATATGATACAATTTGTTCTTTTGCCTTGTTCTGCGTTTTTCGGTAATCCACTTGGTTTTGTGTAAGGATTGTGTGATTTTTCAGGAGCTCGTTGATGCAGGGGAACATATATATTTTGTTGTTACCATGAGATTTTTATATTTGTGTCTTGACAATTGTTAAAACTACGAAATAATTGTCAAAACTACTAGCAAAATGACCTCACAAACAAAAATTTAGAACAATTTTTGACGATTCATCATCATCAACAATTCATCTACCAAGCCTTTTCTCAACTATGTTGGGGTCGGCATCCAGTTTAACCAGATGCAGCACAATACCAGTATTTTACATGGAGCGATTGCCTATTTGAATTTTTGACAAACATGTCAGAACATTTTTTTTTGCCAAAGGCTAAAATTTTGCTAAGGCACTACAAGCTTTTAACAAACTATCCTCCCTATTATAGAAATCTATAACCAAAGCACAATATCTTTTGCCCCGTTTCATTACAAAGAAAATGGCAGTGACAGGTGAGATTTATAGGGCATACAAGTAGTTGAATTGAGGGCAAGTCGGCACCTACTCGGCAGTGAGCGGTAAATAGGTCAATCATGACATAAGCACATAGCGGTTAGTTATTATATGAACTGCTGACGTGTTTAATGTGCACGTCCCCTTTATTGTCAAATGTTTTGATCTACAAGTAGAGTTGAAAGGAGAAAGAGGGTAGACAGAAATTAGAAGTGAATTAATGTATACAAATAATATAATAATAATCTTTTTTAGGAAAGATTTGAACTGAAGCCAAACCAGTACCCAGACAAAACACCAGCAAAAGCACTAATTTTAAAAGCCAGACATCATCATCTGCGTAGCCTTTTGCCACCTATGTTGGTGTCGGCTTCCAGTCTAACCGGATCTTATTTCAAAACCAAGGCATGTTAAGCAAATCACTGGTTAAAAAAACACATGTCGTAGAGCGACGCGTGTCAGTGTTGACACGTGCCGTAACGCTGGTTATCTGCGCTGGCGCACGTGCTAATAAAAAGGCTCCTGTTTGTTGTGCTACATCAATGTGACAACTGTAAAGCATTTACGTATGGCACTAATTTTTAAACACGGTGAAACCATTTTTGATCGTAATTTCTATATTAGACTTCCTCTATTGGACTAATGGTCGCAAGCACGATTTATGAGCATGGAGTCTTGCACCCGAATTGCGTAACACATTTTAAACCACAATCCAAGAGATTTTGAAGGTAATTGCTAAAACAAAGTCGGGTTAGTTACACCATTTATAACTTAAGAACGGCTGGACCGATTTTTTATGATTTTTGATTGTTGGATGTGTCTCCGCTCTGAATAGCAGAATAACTATTAAAACATGGGAAAAATTCACGAAAACAATAATAATAAAGATAATTTATTTTCTCATACATTAAGGCGGAACGAAATTCGCCGGTTCAGCTAGTTGCTTCAAATGTAGGAACATTTTGTTTCCTCAATAACGCAATGAATGTTGTTGATCTGTCAAAATGAAAGGCATTGCCATTGTAAGTGTGTTACGCAATTACCCCGCTGGGTTCGATCCTAGGTTCAAACGTTTCAATAACATAAGCGTCGGTACTAGTTAACCAGAGAATTTAAATATAGAACCAAAACTGTTCCATATTTGACCTCAGATCAAACCGCGCACAGATCATAATCAACAAATTGTGTTGTACAGTCAACAAAACAACTGTTTGTAACACTTGAACCGTTTCCGACTCCCTACTGCCACAAAATAAAAGCGCTATCAAAGTCAAACAGTTACCATGTGCGAGCTGTTGACCGTACTAAGTAACGACGCGTGGCATGCGCGGGCGCAACGGCACGCGCTAACAATCACGCTTCTGTTTGATATTCTACACCGACAGTTTATAATGTAATGACATGCTCGGGCAGACGAAGATAGATGGTGCTAGTAGTGGGTTAGGCGTTGAGATAAAATAAGATAGATGGAATTACCTTTATTGTACACCAGAATAACAAACAGAAAATTATATACGAGTAGGTCAGACGGCGAACGCGTCAGGGTAACCCCCAAAAATTCAATATTTCTTGCGTTTTTTTTTTGCGATTTGCAGGTCAGTATCAGGTTGCTATGTTGATTTGCGGCCGTATCAAAGATTTATTTATAGAATTATATATACTTAATCATAAAAATCATCAATACAACTCTCTAAGTTCATTCATATTACCCTATTGAATGACTATTTAATGAAAGCATGACATTTAAGAATACATATTTGTACGCCGTAAAGGTAAAACATGACCGTGTTCCTTTCTGCAATCTACATTGTCATCTTAACATCTTGCATGCTTTGTGTGTGCATACTCATGTTTCTGACAAATAAATGAACTCTGAACTGAAGAAAACTCTAATAGTTGATTCTAATGATTATAATTTTGTAAACTCATATTTGTTACGGTCACGAATCATATTTTAATCAACATACAACCTGACACTGCCCTGCAAATTGCAAAAGACGTAGGTCTAAATAAAAAATTAAAAGTTGAATTTCGCGGACTACCTTAGCGCCATTAAAAGATAAATTTGGAAACTGTAGATGGTTTTGTGTATAACTTTCTGTAAAAGCCAATACTGGGAGAAACCAATAGGGAAAGACATAAATGATATAATATACGGAAAGGCAGAGGAACACACAAATCACTAGAGGGGCAATTCTCGTAAATTTAAGAACGTTCACAGTCTCATATGTCTCAATCTGTCAAAAATACCTATAATTTCCTTACATTTTTGACATTGATTGTCGCTACTAGACTAGACTTTGAACGTTTTTAATTACGGGAATTGGCCTTCTGTTTAAAGAACATAATTAAATACAGAACTTCCTCTTTTGAAGTCTGTTTAAAAACTGAAAAAGCTCTGAGAATTTCCCGACTCCACTGGTTATTCAAATTTAGCACCTCCCACTGAACCATAACAAACTTATTATGCACATTCTGGAGGTAGCAATTACCTTCGTGACTACAAACAATTGCTACCGGTACCAAAGGTTACACTAATAGCCGTATAGGCTTCTGGTGATGAAAATGAATGAATGTAAAAATGTCTCTATACGATTTGCCAAACTACAAAGTAGTTTGTAGGCAGACTTCGTTCTTTTTTACAAGCTTTTTTAGAACATAAACATTTATAATAAGACTTTTTACCTATAATTACGCTACACCGTTCATGAATGCTTTTAATTTTATCTTTCAAATACGGAGAAACTGACAACTTCTTTTTTCATTGACCACCACGACTTTCGCAAACTATTCAATCGATTTCGTTGAGAGCAGTAATGTCCCAGTGGAAATGACCGCGACTTACGAGTTGTAGGTTGTAGGTTCGAACCTAGGCAGGCGCTTTACTTTTTGAAAATGATTTCATCAGCACTGCTCTCAAACCGATGAAGGAAAACATTGTGAGGAATCGGCATGTCCTAGAACCAAAAATTCGAAGACATATGACATCTACCAGCCCGCACTATGCCCGCGTGGTAGATTACGGCCCCCTCCATCACACTGAGAGGAGGCTTGTGACCCAGCAGTGGGAACATTGGGCTGATTACATCTATGTATATGTTTGATTTAAACTGACAAAATTTTGGATTTGTGAACAGCGTTTAGAGGACTCCTTCGATAACATTGATTGGTTTTCGATTCGGAAGCGTATCGAATGATTGTGGAATGCTATGCAGACCGGTTAGCATGAATGGAAGTAGTAAAATGTCTGCGATGCCTATCTGCCCACATATAATTTGTGCAGTGACCATAAGTAACGCAGTTATGTGATCCGTGGGAGGTGCTCAACAACCTGTCATCAGATTATATTCAACGCCTTTTATAGTACGTGGGTGAAAATGGAGATGATGACTAGGAATTGACGTGTTGGCAAATATTGTTGCTACCATATTTTTATTTGAAGACTCTATTAGCCATTGTCTTTGTGCTGCCTAACCTAGTTGCTTGGATCTGTATTGTCACACACTGGGACAAATAGCCTACGGAAAGATCTGGGCACATTGAGTCAACTTTCAATGCATGAGAGATTCTTTTGGAAGGTATGAGCTGTGTGCAAAATCAAAAATATCAATCATCTTCACGAGAGCAGCGAATGACCTCAAAAGAATTTGGAACTCGTTTTCATAGCAAGAAGCACATTTTTATTTCTCTCACTTTGATACGAAACTTATGTATTTCCTGTCGCACTCGGTCAAATTCCAGCTACACCCGTACCCAGAAAGAGCAAAAATTCCTATCTCGAAGTAAGTACTTTCAATTTCACAAGTTTACACTCCAAATTATGGAGCCAGGCCATATTTACCCATTGCATCAGGACTGTGGGTTTATCAACCTCATAAAAGGCACACTAACCCACTTCGGAGCTGTAATATCTCATGAAGCAATGGTTCTCGAAATAGCCGCAGATTTAACTGTGGCGCTAGTGCCGCGACAGTTCAGTGGTCTAGATTTGTGGAGGATGGATTAGTTAGCTGTTACATATTTATTTTAAATGTATGATTGAATATGAATGTTGCCAAAGTTAACACCCTTGGCAAGCGAACTGATGATTGGCGATTTATCAACCAGTACGATGTACTAAACAGTAGACATCACACACTGCTAGATAGCATAATCAGCCTGTCCCCACTGCTGGGACACAAGCCTCCTGTCTGTTAGAGGGAGTGGGCCTTAATCTACCACGCGGGCCCTATGGACATGGATTAGGATGGTTAGTATGGATGACTATATCGACAGCGACAGCCCATCTACATCAATGAACATCAAAATGGCGGTTAAAATAAAAATAATAGCAGCCTATTATTGTCCCACTGCAGGGCAAAAGCCTCCTCATACAGAGAGGCACCACGAATGCTCAAGACGGGTTGGCGATTTCAGACTTAAATTAACTATAAGGTTCAAAGACAAACTTAGAAAGATAAAAACAAATGAAAATGGCGGTTGCGAAATTAAAATTCCGCTCCACTGTTTACGCTACTGCTTAAACTTCGATCTCCTACTAGACTGCGCTAATAGGTCAGACATCCGGCCAGTAGGCGGTCTGCCTACGCCTGCAAAAGGTCGCAGGGCCCCATGCAATCATGGAGAAAGTTGTTCTCAAGTGGGCTTTAAACACCAAGTGTTAATGTCCCGAATTACGAAATTAAAAGTGGGCAGTGAAACGAAATTTTGGTGTTTTTGACGTATGCATTATCCATTTTAAAGACTACATTCATCCGGTATATGAATCCTGCGTTTGAATCCAGTAGCTATGGATCGGCTACCTATCGGTCGTAAATCAGCATTTACACTTGCAGGTTTAAAGTGACATCCATCAATCCGCACTGTGTCTGCGTACTGGATATACCGCCCGCTCCCTTTATCAGAGAGGGTGCCTGAGTCATTGTCGTAGGGACATTGTAGGCTGATTAAGTATATGTATGTATGTTTTGGTTTGCGTTACTGTCTCCAATTTAAAAACGTACGTGGTTTGTGATCACGTTTGCATATAAGTAAGTGGCTTAGTTCATAATATCGAGGAAACCCCCATTTTCAGGCCATGTTGTTCAAACCATGACGTAAGCGGTGCAGGTACGGCAGAGCTAAATTTGTAACGATCTGTTGTGTTCAGGCAAGGTAATTTGTGTACAGGTAGCAAAATAAATGATCATACATACAGACAACATTTTTGCACTTATACTTACTATTACTTTAGAAATGTCAAGGGGTCGGTCATTCAGAAAGATGAAGCTAGTTGTCCCTTCCAAAGCTTAGTAGGTTCCTATGGAGAAGAACGGGCAAGAAACTACTTACTAAGCTATGTTTGCCGCCAGCGTTCTGCACTATTTTAATAACAGTCGCTTACGTAACATCTTGTAACGTTGATTGCTAGCTTGCATGCTTGATTCCTTTGCCGCTTGTACCACCGTTTTCACGGTCAATTACCCCGCAATTTACTCGTAGCTTATTGGTCTTACGGACATAATCATGCTTACAATTGTTCTATCTTCGACACAGTGAGTTTCTGGTCGTACCTATGCACGACTGTCGAAACTGGTGCTTATGTTTAATTGATCATCATCCTTATACTCTTCATCATCATGATCGGCAGTCTTGTTCCACCCAGTGCTGAGTATAGGCCTCCTCCCTTGTGTGCCGTGCTTCTCTGGTCTGTGCGAGTCTCATGGCATGCATGAGGTCTTCCCAGCGATCCTCTGTAGGTCGCCCCCACCTGGCTCAAAAGCCAGGACAAACGGTAAGAGCGTTGTACAACCAATTTCTGTCAACACTCCTTCTTCCGCTTCTCGGCCACCATCCCTCCTTCCCTTCATCATCATCTGCCTAGCCTTTTCCCAACTATATTGGGTCGGCTTCCAGTCTAACCGGATGCAGCTGAATTGGTATTCCCTTATCCTAATAATTTTGTGGTTGGCGCAGTGTGGATTTCTCTTCAATACATCTACATTAGCCTCAGTTTTCAAATCCTTCCTGACCTTTCCACACAGTTTAGCCATGTTTTCTTTTATCTGCTTCTTTTCTTTTAGGTGATGTTAGTGAGTAGGGCAAAGAATCAATCTATCAGCCTACCCTTTTCTTAACTATATCGGGGTCGGCTTCCAGTCTAACCGGATGCGGCTGAATACCAGTGTTTAACATGGAACCACTGCCCTATATGACCTTCACAACCCAGTCACTGTGTAACATGATACCCCATTGGTAAATCTGGTTGTCAGACTGTTGGTCTTCCGACTATCCGTGAGACCAATGCTAAGTTTACCGGTGCGTTGTACAAATTCCTGCCTGTTATTTCACAGGAACAATAGAAAATTCAATAGGTGTGCAAACGGACAAATATTGCATTTATCAAACCCTTATTATAAACTGCAGACACGATCTCCGTTCTCCGTCCACTCGACATTGATATAACTTGCGCAAGCGCTTACGACATCGTCTTTGGAGTCGCCATTTTTATTCGCTACCTCGACTAATATGGCGATTTTAGTACGAGAAAACATTTGTATAGCCTCGTATCTTAGGCGAATTAAGATTACAAGTTTTCAAGTTAAAATCTACCCTTTTGACATAAATCCTCTGCTAGTTTCATTAAAAATAATTATTAATTGGTTTTGCCCACGGGAACGCACAACAGGGAAAAAAATATCCTAGATCTTAACCCAGGTCACGGTCTACCTGTGTGCCAAATCAGAGAGGCAATTCTCGTAATTCTAAGAACGTTCACAGTCTGATCTCAGTCTCAATCTGTCAAAAATATCTCTACTTTCCCAACATTTTTGACAAGTTTTTGTCATTGATTGTCGCTGAGATGAGATTGCGACTAGATTTTGAACGTTTTTAATTACGGGAATTGGCCTTCTGTTCAGTCGTTAATATGTGAAAAGGTACTTTAGCGATAAAGTAGAAAATCTAATAAAGAAAGACAGTTTCTAGTAGCTTGATGTGCTGGCGTCTGTACAAAGGAGCATAATCGGGCTACTTTTCCTACTGCTGGGACTCAGGCCTCATCTCTATTAGAGTCATTTATTCAAATTAGGCTGAGACTGCACTCTTTGAACATAAAAAAAAAAAAATTTTTTTGTTGTCTTCCAAACTGTATTTCGGCCATGGCGGCCAATCTCAAGACTTTTAAATGGCTAACATTACCACGGCATGGTGGCATGAGCATTTCTGATTTAGTACGTGCTAATATGACCGAAGTTTGAGGTAAACTATAAATACGAACTCGATTCTCTCATGATTGTATGAATGACGTAACGTCGTTATGAATGGCCGTGACGTGCCATGTGTCATGATCAGTTCGAGGAAAACTGGTTCAAAACATGTGTATTTGTATGTTAGGAAAATAAATAATATTGTGTATCACCTGCTAAATGGATGGGATAAATCACGGTATAGTAATCCTACTACGGGAAAACTTAATGACAGACATGTGACATTCACCAAACCGCGGGGTAATTGCGTAACACTATCAGTAGCAATGGGTTTCATTTTGATAGTTCAACAACATTCATTGCGTTATTCACGTTGTTGAGCAGACAACTTTTTCGAACATATGAAGCAATGGATTAGCAATATGCTTCAAAATTATTCAGATTGATAGTGTGTTACGCAATTCGGGTTCAGCACTGTGCCCGTGTAGTCGATTTCAGCGCACTCCCTCTCAGACAGGTACATTACAGGTACATTATAGGCTGATAATGTCTATGTTTTCAGGCCTCTTCGTACACAGAGAAGGAACAAGCATTGATCAGCACACCAGCTTACTGCGTGTTAGTGATTTCAGACTGTTAGACGTAATTAAGGTTTTACTCTCATTTTAGCGCAGCGTTTCTATAACCCAAGAGATTGAGGTACGCTGGGCGACACCGTGCTAGGTGGAAGTCCAAGGCAAAGATGTCATGACGAGCTCACCTTCTACCAAAAGGACTGGGCCGTATTAGCAGAAAACAGAAATATGTGGAAAGGGGATCCCAGAGAGAGGCATTTACACAAGACTTTAGGCACTCGATAGATAAAGAAGCACTGGTATATAAACCACTAAATCATTATAATTTCAAGCCGGAATCACCCAGTGCTGGGTATAGGCCTCCCCTTTCTTCTGGCATACTTCCCATGCGTCCCTCATCCAGGTGTTTCCCGCGACTTTGACAATATCGTCAACCCAGCGGCTTTTGGACGACCCTGGTTTCCTTGGCCACGATTCGGTCACAGCTTTACTCCATCGGCCAGAAAACCACAAAATACTAAAATAAAACAACATTAGCGAATAATTCCATAACATTTATTTAAATAAAATGACGAAACACTGCGGTGCAGTCATCCCGTTAGGTGAAAACAAAAACAAGCGAATCATTCGAATCGCTTGTACGAGTAGGTCAATGTCGTTTAAATTAGCACAATTTTTAAGTACGCGCAGTTGAGGAAAAAACATTGTATTTGTAGCAGATATATGGAGATGTAGAGTAAACTACATGTACGAGTATATGTAGCCAGTAACACAAGGAGCAGTGGTGGCCCAGTTGAACCCAGGCAGGCGCTTTATTTTGTGTAAACTATTTCATCAGCACTGCTCTCAAAACGGTGAAGGAAAACATAGTGAGGAAACCGGTGTGTCCTAGAACCAACATTTCGAAGACATGTGACATCTACCAACCCGCACTGGGCCGAGAGAAGGCCTGTGTCCCAGCAGTGGGAACATTATAGGCTGATTATGCTATGCTTATGCTATGTCGAGTCTTGAGGAATTATATTCAACCCTGTATAAGCACCGTCTTACGAGGTGCTCGTGGCTAAATAATAACAGTACCAGAGGCATCACAGACGCGTTGTCATCCTAGAGAAACCCCTAAAATGTTTCATGTGCCTTTCTTTAACAACACAGTCCTTCAAACCAGAACACATCTACGCTATGGCGGCTTTATATAGTGGTACATCTTCCAAGTGGGATTTCTCACAAGGATACTACAAAGGAAAGGACTAGTGAAAATACCTTAATCGTGTTTACGTATTATCGTATCATACTGAGATACGTGGGTTTCCCGATATTGCCGACGACGGCTTCTAATTCTAGTATTGAAACATTATCATTTAGCAGTGAACTGTTGAACATTGACCTCGGCAATTACACGTCACTCTCTCTATCCTCATCTTTCCTCAACCAGCCACCTTCCAAGAATCACCGCTCAACATAGCCTGAATCATATCCCGTTTATTTCACCATGATTCCTTGAGTAGGCCAAGGTAAAGTCGTACACACTCGGAATTCTGTGGTTTTCCCCATGACTCTGAACTCTTTGAAGAATTTCTGACACAATGCTCTTATAATTAATAGGTCAATACGCGGCCGTTAATATGGCACATCGAGTTTTAGAAAAACTTCGGCTTTGTATCACGTCGTCTCTGTCACTCATACCAGTGTGACAGTCTCTTTCTAAAGCCGAGTAAGTACATAAGAGGAAGACTGAAAATGGCCGCGGTGATTGAAAAGTTGTGTGGACATCAGTTGTCATGGTATGGGCATGTGAGGCGGAGAAATGAAGAAAATGTCGTGAGGAGAGTTTGTAGTATGAATGTCGATGGTTTTAAGAGTAGGGCAAGACCAAAGAAACGTTGTATGGACTGTGTGAATGATGATATGGCTAGAAAGTGGGTGACTACCGATATGACGACTAATAGAGAAGTATGGAAGAAATAGACATACTCGTATTGCGCCGACCCCAAATAAATTGGGATAAGGGCAGGAGAATGATGAGGAGTCTCTTGCTACAGTTCTGTGTCGTATTTTACGGCCGGTTGCTGCGACTTAGTTACTCTAATAGTAGGTATGTTAGTCATTCTATATGGCGTAAGGTCAGGTCAGCGATAACAGATATATATTGTTGGAAACATGCACTAAGTTGTGTGTGTACGTACAATAAATTACTATGCCGTCGCTATATCGAGATATCAGCAAGTTCAACACTCAAGGATATGCGACGATGTTCTGACATTATTTCATAATTAAAGTATACACTCACGATTTTTACTTTTGGGGGTAGGCAGGACCTTCACAACGCTTCATCCTCACGATCCTTACATACTTCTTTAGCTCGTTCATAAACTACCTAGATACTGTCTAGCCTTTTCCCAACTATGTTGGGGTCGGCTTCCAGACTAACCGGATGCAGCTGAATACCAGTATTTTAAATGAAGCGACTATCTATCTGATCTCCACAACCCAGTTACTGGGTAACACTATTATATCCCTTGGTAGGACTGGTTGCCAGGCTATTAGGCTGCGGACTACCCGTAACGACTGTCAAAGACCTACGAATTACCGCCGGGACCAACGCGAGGCACAGAGAGATCTTGATATTTGTAATAGTCACCCATCTATGAACCGATCGCGGCAAATGTAGCTTAACCGTCGATCAATCCGTACAGCTGTTATCATTTAGCTACGAGTCCCTCGTATCGAGTTCATAAGTCCAGTTGAAAACCAGCGTCAGACATTTTTGCTGAACTGGAAAAATTTGGCACAGCCACGAAGCACACTTTCCTACTAATTTCTCACAACGCCCTTTACACTTTTTATTTGTTTTCTTTTTTATATCTATTTCTTTTTTTTACTTGTAGTATCTGTGCTAAATAAATGTATTTTCTTTCTTCTTTCTATAAACTGTCATTCGGATTTATATCTCCTCAAATCTGTAGTGTTATTTCTTGCTGCCATTAGAATAATGAGTCACATTGTCCATGACTATGAGACGACTTCAGATGATGATGGTGTATAATTATAGCCGAAATCATTGACAGAACGGTACTATGACATCAATGGTGTTTGAAGAATACTTTTGGCGTTGATGACTATTGAAATGAATGACACAAACATCTGACAGATCTAATTATGAAAGGGATAGTCCGGGTTGGTACAATCATTCATATTTCATCGTCAAATGCATAGCAATGTTCAAGCAATTTACAGGCACACGAGATATTGGCTTCGTGTCTAAGATTGGTGCCGCTTCGGCAAATCCCTTGGTGTCTTTAGCTTACAGCAACCACTCTCCATCAAGTGGGCCGTCGGCTCTTTAAATGTCTGGCCTTTTCTCACAGTGCAGGACTCCAAAATAGGAATTATTGGATGTTCACAAAAAGAAGCGCCAATCATTATATTATTAGAGTGTTCAATAATATTTTTAGGAACGCAAAATAGTCATTATTTGAAGTTCGATTAATACAAACCGCAAAATAATGGTATAACAACATTTACAACTAACGGTACTACTATCATACATTCATGGGGTTTTATCAAGAGCTTCGCCATTGATTCATGTTGATGAGTCATGATAGTGTAGTCATATTATATAGTTACTAGGAAGCAGTGGATGCTGATACAAGAATGTTTCCTCTCTGTGCGTGTCTATATGCTAAATTATAATGAATAATGCCAACTGGTATGGTAAATAATGATTTTGTAGTTTGTAACAATATAGGCCTGTATTGACGACATCGCGACAGACCAAGATGAAGATGGAGGGACGAACTTGACTCTTACAGAAAAAACTGGGGGCCAACGCCAAAAGCACGAAACCCGCAGTTACGGCCGAAGATACGAGCGGATACTACTCCGTATCACTTACAGATACAAAGGTAACTCGGGACCCGAACTAAGAAACGATAACAACACGATTTCCCAGATGTCGCTACTGCCCTGTATGTGTCTTTGCACGTCCGAAAAAATTGGATTGATTGAATTTGACACTTGTATTGACGGATCTAACACTTTAGGACGGGCGCGTATATTTCGTTGACGGACATAGAGAGTTGACCAACTGGCGCGCAATGGAAGTGGATAGTCGTGTGTGGGAAAAGAGAGGCCTTTGCCCAGCAGTGGGACATTACGGGCTAAATAGATAGATAATTGACCTGTAGTAATAAACTAATCTCATTTGGAGACAGCAGAAATCCCAAGAGTTTCTGACACAATGAAACACACTTATGTTTCAAATTAATATTATTTCAAGTTAAACAAATAGCAACTTTATTTTAATGCTAATTAACTAATTAAGTTCATTTCAGAGTGACTAGCACTATTAAATAAGTTATACAAATTTTTGAAGTAGAAGCGTAAACTGACCCTTATTTCATAGGATTTAAAGTTATCTTTCCATAAACTTATATTTGTTTACATTTGTGGCAATTAAATCGCGAATGCAGATTAGGTGTAGGTGTGTGAGTAGGGTCGAAGCACAACATCGACATACCTAATTATAATTTCTGCCTATCTCCATCGGATAAAGCCTTGAGTTAATGTATGTTTGCCAGAGAAAAATCGAAACCCACTCAATTTGTCTCACAGCATGTAGCCAAGAAAACATCTTTAGTTCAATTCCGAGTTAGGACGGTAACTGGGGGTATCTTCGTTAGAAAATATGAGCTGGATAAACAGCTAGAACATGACATAACATCACGCCTGTAATCCCCAAAGGACGGCAGATATGTAGGTACCTACATTAGAGTACACCGTCCCATGTAATAGAAGCGAGCCTATTGCCATCAACGATCATCATCAGATTTCGAGCTGCTAATGAGAAATTCCAGATAGAAAAACCTAATAACACTTTGCCCGACCCGGGAATTGAACCCAGGACCTCATGGTCAGCAGTAGCGCTTGCGACCACTACACCAACAAAGCAGACTAAATAAATAGCTGCAAGATGCAGAAGGTTGAACACCAACTGTGACTCTCTGACGCAATTAAGGAGAGGCCTATAATATTCCTGGAGGGCACTTAAACAAACGGCTTGTAATGTTCGCACTGCTGAGATACAGGATACAGGCCTCCTCTCTGTGATATCCTATGTATCTCCTCTATGTGGGATCTAATCCACCATGCGGACACAGCACGGGCTGGTAGATGTCACATGCACAGATATAGATACACCTAGATAACGCAAGAGCAACTACTTCGCGTGCCAAAAATCGCACCAGCTTACGTACAAAAATCGTAAGCCGCCACTTTCGCGCTCAGTCCTGAGTACTGCTGGCTGGGTGAGCGTGAGCGCTGGCGCTAGGCCCCGGGGGTGGGACGAGAAGGGTGCCGCACGCGGCGGCGTCTTTGAATCGATTTGATTTTCTCATCACTAAATAGTGCTTGTGACGTCATAGTAGGTAGTCAAAAAATGGCACGCTTAGTTTTCATACAGATCGTCTAGGTATGTATATCTGTGGCCAGTTGGTCACATGTCTTTGTTTTTGAAGCGAATACTTCTTCAGGCGCATTTTGCGCTCTTTCTGGACAGTGAGCGTTTAGTTTCGCTGAACCATCACGCTCAGGTCAGTAACGCTGAATCGCGTATACTCGGCTTCAGTCGTAAGTTTCCACTTATATCGTGTGGTCATAGTCACACCGTTTTTTTTTTTGCAGACGTGTATTGTCGGACGAAGAATGAGCTAGCTTGACGTTTTTGCCCATAGAAGACAGTGTTACTTAGTCATTTATCAGTACTCAAACTAAGACCTCTTTTGTCCATATTTAGTCACAAGGAACTTATCACAATAATTTACTAAGCCAACATCTCTTGCCATCCATTTTGAACTTAGCAGTAAACACATAAAGTTTAAAATCCTTCGATGATGGAGTAACATTTTTAGAACCTTAATCACATTGTAATACGGCTCATGTTTTAAATACATATGTATTTGACCTTGTTAACTAATGATGAATCATAATAGCTTAGATAATAGTAGAAAAACGATTATTTTTGTTTTGATAATAAACAGCTGTCTTATTTATTGTACTTCTTATTTCGAAAGAAATCATTCCATGGCTATTGTATAGAATAATCACGCATTTTAAACCAGATGATGAAAAATCTAATACGTACAGACTAAGAAGGCTGAAAAATTTACAAAAATAAATGTAACATCGGTTTTATGGGTAGCACATCAAGCTACTACAATCTGTCAGATTTTCAACTTTATCGCTAAAGCATAAGGTTCAAAGTTGATTGGGAAAATTTGACAGTTTCAGGTAGCTTGATGTGCTGGCGTCTATAAAGCATGTTTTGTTTCCTCCAAGGGTTGGGCAGAGGTGTACTTATAGTACCTACACCGCCATTTCGCCAGTTATGTTTAAAGTCCCATGTAATAGGGGGCGAGAAAATTGCCACCAACCGGGCACAAATCCAGGCTCCAGATCCAAGTCCAATTCTAATATTGTGTAGAAATGCCGCAGTGCGGCATTCGAAACCGATGCTGTAATCTGTACCTACTGTGTTTTCGAAAATGCTATTCAATTGAATTTGTTTTCAATAATTATGACCACTGACCAGTGATACGATTAGCTATTTGATATTTTGATAAACCAATACAATAGTCAACCTGAGATATGACATCAGAAAGACCATCATAATCTTTAGTATAGAGATCTCGCAAAATATTCGGTTCAGTTGAATGACAAACAAGCCGACAGTCCACCAGTAAGTGGTCACCGCCGCCTTTACACATCTGCAATACCAGAGGCATCGCATATGTGTTGCCATCACAGAGACGTCTCATGTGCCTGTAACTCCACTGGCACCCATACCCTTCACACAGCTGCGCTTGGTGGTGGACATATATATTTATGTATGGTGGTAGTAATTCCAGGACGAGCTCATTCACAAAGACCTATACTATTTGAACAACCTCCTCCTACTCCTTTGGACCTCTACTACTTGACTTCAGGTGAAGTGAGCTGTCAATAGTGTCAATACCAGCTCATTTTTTTCACGCTGAGATTTTTACAGAATATATTTATTTGCTAAGAATGTAGCTATTACGAATCAGAAGGCCAATTCCCGTAACTAAAACGTTTAAAATCTAGTCGCAATCTCATCTCAGCGACAATCAATGTCAAAAATTTAGGGAAATTAGAGGTATTTTTGACAGATTGAGACTGAGATCAGACTGTGAACGATCTTAAAATTACGAGAATTGCCCCTCTGATGTTACAATTAATGTTAGGGTCCTTGTACGTTCTGCTTTAAGGCACAAATATTATGAACAGAGAGAAAAATAGTATCACACAGAATAAACCAGCTGATGCCATAGTGTCAATCCCTATTGACGGCTCACTTCACTCAAGTTTTCACATTGAGATTTTTTCAGAATAGATCCGAGATCTATCTTCGCTGTTTTTATCATTAAGACTTCCCCCATTCATCTTGCTACTCATGAAGTAAGAAAATATACAAATTCACGCGCTTCCGTTCCTGAGTCATACTAGGCTGGCTCTTATAGCTATGAGCCCATCTTTGGCCAGCTGCCAACACATTTGGTCCAACGTTTGATAAAATGATTAGCTCATGCTTACAACTTTTTCCGTGATCTTTGAGGTCAGAGTAAATATGAATGACTGATTTGTATTTTGTTGCTGGTTAGACTTTTTATGCATATGTCTGTGGTCCAGAAAAATATCTCTTTACTTCCAGAGTATAATTTCGTAAGAAAAGTTTGGAGTATGAATGTGGATGGCTATAAGACCAGGCAAACGATGGATGGACTGTGTGAAAGATGATATGGCTAAAAGGGGTTGACTAGAGAGATGACGACTAATCGAGAATTATGGAAGAAGGCATGCTCCGCCGTCCTCAAAGAAATTGGGATAAGCGCGAAAGGATGATACCTTGCAGAACATTCACAAATCTTATATGCTTGAACATAGACGTAAAATCTGTTCTGCCAAGATTTTTTCCGTTGAATTCTGGCAATTCTGGGAATAAAAACTGCAAGGTGCAGTGCAAAAAGCAGCTAAAAAAACTTTGGCATTTTGCTACAGTTGACTGCACATTATTTTTTGTAGATTTTCGATCGCTCGGTTTTTACTACAGACAATAGATATCCCTAAAACACTTCCTCTGCGATCAAAAAACATTTCAGTACTTGGGAGTAAAACCAATGTTTATAACATTTACATACCACGCCTATAATCCCCGAAGAGTTAGGCAGTTTTACCTAAAGTACACCCACATTTCGCCAGTTATGTTTAAGTCCCATGTAATAGGGGGCGGGACTATTGCCATTAACAGGGCACATATCCAGACTGAGAAAATTTCGAAGGAAAACCCCAATAACACTTTGCCCGACCTGAGAATCGAACCGACGACCTCATGCTCAGCAGTAGCGCTTGCGACCAATAAACCAACGAGGCAGTTTGAGCAACCAATGTTTATCAATACTACAAATTAAGTCAAATCACCAACACGTACTAACTAACCCCGGGTGGTGGATTACGTGTCGCTCCCTCTCACTGAGAGGACGCCCGAGTCCCAGGAGTGAGAACATTAATATGTATATATACAGGATGCAATCACGTATGTGCATTATGAAGAAACCGGCATGTCCAAGAACCAAAAATTCAAAGACGTGACATCCACCAACTCACACTGGGCCCGAGTGGTGGATTACAGCCCACTCCCTCTCACAGAGAGGAGGCCTGTTTCCCAGCAGTAGGAACATTATATGCTGATTATGCTGTGTATGTATACATTATATAGTCATGTATGTGCATAGTGATGAAAACGACATATCCTAGAACCAAAAATTCAAAGATATGTGACGTCCACCAATTCGCATTGGGCCCGAGTGGTGGATTACAGCCCACTCCCTCTCACATAGAAGAGGCCTGAGTCCCAGCAGTGAGAACATTATATAGGCTGATTATGTATGTACATGTAAACCACAAACAAACATCTTATTTACCTTTACATAAACACAAACGTTACAACAGCTGTTAGCACAAGGTTAAGTTTAGATAGACGTAAAAATACTAGATACAGACGACCTTCAAGCATATCTTGTTGTGGAAGCGGAACGAACCGATCTAGGTGTAGCGAAAACTGTTTAGAATTAGAATAACTTGTTTTAACTTTAACTTAACATCATGCCTTTATTCTCCAAAGGGATATGCAGAGCTTTAGGTGTAGGAGGAGTATTATATATCCACGTTTTGGCTGTTCTGTTTAAGTCCTATGTAATAGGGGGCGAGCCCATTGTCATTAACTACTTGTGTGGCAGGAATTGGGAAGAGATACCACTTTAATTACGAAGAACTGGTGAAGGGCAAACATTTTAGTGCGATTTCTTTATATATGACGGGTGTAATAACACTTTAGGGTGATAAGCCGAAGGCAAGAGTGCGGTTTTCACAACTAAACTAAATCTCGATTTTCAGCTGTTTTTTTTGCTCAATGTTACTACGAAAGGTGCTGGCAAATATGTCGGCATGGGTCTTTTGACCCCACTGCGCGAAAACAGACAAAGACAGGGTTATGTTTTTCATGTGTATCTTTGTATCTGTGTAGTGCGATTCTTTATACCCTAGAAGCAACCTATCGGCTGGATAGATTTTAATACATGAGGGGTTTGTCAACTCGTCTGGTTCGCCCGATGGTTATAGGCTAGGTTTTGTTTTTTTTTTTAGAAAATCAAAATGGCATATTTTAGACATCAAAATGAAGTCTTGAAAAAAAAATGGCTATGGCTATGTGGGGTATCAAAATAAAGGATTCGAGGATACGATTTCAAAAACTATAACCCTCTAAAAGATTTACAATAAAAAAAAAATTAAAATCAACAAACCCGTCTCAACACTAAAAACTTCAAAACTAGCTCACTTTTCAAGCAGTCTGATGCAATTAGTAGCAGCATCAAATATGAGATTGAACAAAGAAAAGCACCCGGTTAAACATACTTTGATCACGATTTTCAGAGCAATTTTTCAATGCAGTAGATATGCTTAATTATATTGGGCGTTCCTGTAATTCGGCGTGACATCACCGATCGATTTAGCGTGACGATGTCAGCTTAGTCATGACCCATTTGTTGGCACGCGCCAATATTACTAGTTTGTCTTTTGTTTTTTTTCATATTAGCAACATTCAACAGTAAGCAAGCGTGTTGCTGGTTCCTTAAGAGTTCCTTCTCAGCATGAGAAACCTTCCCATGGCAATTTACATCTTTTTACATTGTTTTCACAATATAAAGTCCTCCAGACCGAATTTCGGCCATGGCGACCAATCAGCACGGGAGATATTATAATACACAAGTGTGTTCAGACACAGGTGCACTCCCTCTTCCCTCACTCTCATTGTCCGTAGGGACGGCAATCCCACACGACCGGACAAAGATGAGGCGCAGGGGGCACGCGGTTATCACACCGCCAACTTCCTAACTCCGGGCTGTTACTAAGAAATCACAATAAACTCTCACAATACAGTTTCAATACGAAAACTAGATTTTAAAGAGTAACCATGGAGATTTTTGCCTTTTCTTCTCCATAGGTAAAAATAGATGAGAATGAGGAACGAGGAAGCTTCAAATTTATAACTGGGCGACTCCTTGACAATTCAAAAGAGCCTGTAGCATAACTGCATAAGCCTAATCAGCCTATAATGTTCCCACTGCTGGACACAAGCCTCCTCTCGGTGAGAGAGAGCGGGCCGTAATCGGGTTAGTAGATGTCTTCGACTTTTTGGTTCTAGAACATGCCGGTTTCCTCACGATGTTTTCCTTCACCGCTTTGAGAAAGTGGTGAAATAATTTACACAAAGTAAAGCGTCTGTCTGGGTTCGAAACTACGACCTACGACTCTTAAGTCGCGGCCGATACCACTGCTCACGGGGCCACCACTGCTGCACTGCTGTCATCAAATAAATTCGGATAATTAATGAGTTCGTGGCTCGTGCTGATACAAGAAGATTCTACATACAATTTCATTACTACATATATTATCCCATACTTTAGTAGCATGACATATAAAATGGCTCCTCCACACAAATCGACGGCTCCGTCCACATATTCCCAGCAGGTACATGTCGAAACACTTCCTGTGCTATTTCAGACTGCCCTATTTACTTTACAACAATTGTGTTACGACTCAGGCGCCGTTTCCTATATTATTTGTGGAATGGAAAGCTTATAATTAACAGTAGTTTTGATGGAGTATTTCTAAAGTAGTAGATCTTTTAGAGAGACTGCCTCGTTAGTTTAGTGGTCGCATGCTAGTACGTCGCACGTCCTATAATTTTTTTCCTTTTGCAATTTATCATTCAGATTGAATTTAAGAAATTAATAGTTTATTAGCCCTCCTTTTAGCCTTAAAATCAATACTAATGATGATGATGCTTCGCCCTACGGATACTTAAAACTGTCATAACCTAATGAACCCTTAAATTTTGTATCTGGCATGTACCGTTGATTAACGTATTTAATGCCAATTAATTAAGCACTAATTAGGACTAATTTAATTAACCTTTCTGAGTGCGGCTGAACAAGTTAAAATCGTTTTAAAGGGCAAGTTTGAATAAAAAAAAATATGGAATGACGTTATCAGCGAAGTCAACGAACTCTTATCGTGAAATTTTCAACAGATTGTGTCATTTCAGATATTTTGCCAAATAAACAAGATCTACTTAAGTCTATTCAAACCTATGTTTCAAAGTAATATTATTTCAAGTCAAACAAATATCAACTTTATTTTAATGGTAATTAAGTTGATCTCAGTCTCTAGCACTATTGAAAAATTATAAAAATGCTTGAAGTTGTAGCGTAAACTGAACTTTATTGTGTAGAATTTAAGAGTTATTTTTTCATAAACTCATACTTGTTTACATTTTTGGCAAATTAATCGCGAATGTAGATTACACACATTTTGAAAACTCCAATAGATTAGTTGATTAGTAGGTTTCTCTCTTTTACCAAATTAACATAATAACGTCACGTCTGCAGTTCCCGAAGCAATAAAGAAAGAAACAAAAGAAAATACATTTATTTGCGACAAACATGACGGGACGCATAAAAAAAAAAACAATTTGGGATTTCCTACATATTATGTACACCAACATTTGGCCAGTTATGTTTAAGTCCCATGTAATAGGGGGCGAGCCTGTTGTTATCAACAGGGCACAAAGCTAGACTTCGGGTTGCTACTGAGAAAATCCTGTTGGAAAACAGCCATAACACTTTGCCCGACATGGGAATCGAACCTAGGACCTCTGGTTCAGTAGTAAAGTTTACGACCGCTAGACCATCGAGGCAGTTCTACCAAATTAACCAGCGGAGTATTTATTATGTATAACCATAGATATCCGTGTGTATATAACACACTAACAGTAGCAAATGGCTTTCATTTTGACAGTTCAACAACATTCATTGCGTTATTTACGTTGTTGAGCAGACACATTTTTCGAACATATGAAGCAACTAGCTGTGCCCCGCGATAGTAGTCTTATAGTCCTTTTTTATTGATTCCCTTTACAAATTTCCACCTCCCTTCTTACACCCTTAATGGATAATTTCGGGGATAAAAACTATTCTATATCCTTACCCACAACTCAAACTATCTTTATACCAAATTTCATCTAAATCGGTTCAGCGGTTTAAGCGTGAAGAGGTAACAGATAGACAGACACACTTTCGCATTTATAATAGGTAAATTAGTACGGATGGATTAGCAATATCCTTCAATATGATTCAGATTGTAATTGATAGTGTGTTACGCAATTAGGGTGGTGATATATTGAGCGTTCTAGTCTGCATATTATCACTAACAAACACCCTTTCCCTACAAAGTTACTTAGCACGCCAACGCCAAGCAACCTTACACAACAACCTCATAAAATTACCTCAATAGGCTATTCTAGTAAATACAAGAATCTTAGAAGCCATACTAGTGAAGCCAACGACTTCTCAGTACCCAGGCGTTAATTATAACACCTCGATCTTTAGAAAAGACAGTCTTTTTCTTTTTACCCGACTACGGCAAAGCCAAAAGGAAGAGTTATGATTTTAAAGATAGTCTTTTTCTTCTAAATTTTAGAAAAAAACTGTCACTGGTATGAGTAAGACAGACGACATGAGGCAAAGAAGAACTTCTTCTGGAACTCGATGTGCCGCTGTTCTCAGTGGTGAAGGAAAACATCGTGAGGAAACTGGCATGTCCTAGAACCGAAAATTTTTAAGACATGTGACATCTACAAACATGCGCTGGGCTCGCGTGACGGATTATGTCTCACTGCCTCACACAGAGAGGAGTCCTGTATCCCAGCAATGGGAACGTTCATCATCATCATCAACACCAGCTTACAGCAGTCCACTGCTGGACATAGGCGTCTACGTTTTTAATACCCGACGAAACATTTCAACGCAGTGGGATTCAGAATCATGTACTGAATCCATGGTAACAGGTTGCGCGTGCGCGTCGATGTCCCTGCCACCTTGTACAGTTCTTTCGTCAAAATCGTTAACTTACATAGTAGCAAAGTACCCATCCAAATGTACCAAATCACCCATATTTTAAATGCGAAAGTAACTGTCTGTCAGTTACCTTTTCACGCCTAAATCACAGAACCGATTGATGGGACGTGGAGAAGGACATGGGTATTTTTCATCGTGGATATTTGTATTAAAAGAAGATGAGGTATATAACGGAATACACGCGGATGTAGTCGCGGGCAACAACTAGTAAACAATGAAACCTATTAATATACCTCGAGTGTACTAATTAAATAAATATTAGCTGTACGCATCCAATACATTACATACATACTTAATTATAACAGACAATGTTATTACACTATGTATTTACATAAACATAAGGATTGGGACAGACGTGCGACATGTGACCGGCACGTAGGTAACTACGCACGACGACATATTCGAACTTATGATTTTGCCCGCAACTTCGGCTTCGAAATTTATCGAACGGAAATGTGCCACCGGGATAAAAAGTATCCTATGTGCTAACCCAGGTCATGATCTACCTGTCTGCCAAGTTTTATCGAAATCCGTTCAGCCGTTATGGCGTGAAAAGGTAACAGACAAAGGTAAGGTATAAAGGCCTAAAAATGACAAAAATTATGAGTCAAAATTCTTTGATGAAGAAAATTTGATGCAGTTTTGAAGCTGACATACTGGCCATCATTGTTCCGAATTTGAATTCACGACCATTTAAAAAGTCATAGACAATATTTATACAAAAAAAAAATGCACATGTGGCTCGATGTATTAAGTATTATATGTAATATGTATTAAGAGGACTACATGACCTAAAGCGCGGTCTTTGTCGGTCTGCATAGAAAAGAAAGAGAAGCGCGATGCCACAACGCTGGTAATTTATTGCAAAATATGAAGCAATTATCGATTTACGAAAAATCTAGTCTTTGGACAAAAAAACTAAAACACTATAGTTTTAGTATGTTGCTTGTAGAATAATCTGACAAAAAATCATAATGATTGTATGTATATTAGTATGAAATTTGTTGTAAATAAAAAGTTTTTAGAGGTATCTTCATGATTTTTTTCTATAGTACCAAATAAGTTGTATTATGTTTTCAACACACTATCATCCTAGCATTTATCCTGAAGAATATCATATATTTTTTTGGTTTTTTTTACTGTAGGCGATCATTTACTTTTATTGTTTCTAAAACTTGCGTTTTTTGCGTTTCAGTCCTGTAAGCCCCTTAAGGCTATTATATATGTATTAAGGTCAGTAAACTGGAAATATATCTGTCTTCTACTTAATAAAAATCTTATATTAATTCAATGACAGACAACGCACAACCTAAACCGCTATGTCTAGAAGCATGAATTTTTGTACTAGAGTTCCTTTTTATACCAGATGAGAGCACTAAGGAAGGACTTTTAAAAATTCATCCCCTAAAGGGGTTAAAAATAGGATGAAAGTGAGTAGGCATGTTCGTCGTTTTTGCCGATGGGAACTCCTATGAGGCGCGTGGCTCGCAGTTTGATAATTTCCGTCAGATAAGTTTCGTCATTGTGCCGCGGCCGTCGCGCCCACGATTATTTTCTGCTTAGTGGTTCAGTAGCATAGATTGAATCCGTAGTTTTACCATTTTAGGTCATTCACAAGAACACTGTTGTTTTTTTGGTTGAGGGGCTCGTGCTAAATGGTAACTTTGCCGCGGTTAGTTCGTGGATGGGCCCATTACATATCGAAACCTCTCCGTGCCTCGGAAAGCACGTCAAGCCGCTGGTCCCGGCTGTCATTTGTGGATCGTCTTATCGCGTGGTGTCGTATTAATTACCCAGTAACTGGGTTGTGAAGGTCTGATAAGCAGTCGTTCTTTGTAAAATACTGACCCCAACATAGTTGGGAAAAGGCAGATGATGAGCAACTGCCATTATAGGTATTTTACAAAAACAATGTTGATTTGTTCGATCTAATTCGGCGATTGTAACAATCGTTTGCTTATTACAGTTAATTAACATTGTATTCCTAATTGCTATTCTTTCTACGAAATAGTTTTTTGAGGGGCGATACAAAAGGGGCCATTAGAGATGTACCTACGGAAAAATAAGACATACTGGCCCCAAGTAAGTTGGGACGAGGGCAGGAAGATGATGATGACATTGCGATGCAGATCTCTACTGCATCCGATTAGACTGCAAGCCGACACTAAAATACTAGGCAGATGATTGTATGTAAACTTTGTGCGACAGATTTTCCACGACATGTGACAAAAATTTGTGCAGCGTGTTGTCTGCCGTCTGTATAGGCTATTGCACAAAACTATTCTCGTGTAATGCTAGGTACACACGCAGCGACAAATCAGCTGTCAAAATTTGTGCGTGGATGTGATATTTAGAAGACGCCAATGAGGCGCCGGCGACTAGTCGCTGCGTGTCAGTTTTGTATGCTCTATGCCCATCAGTGGACTACAGTAAAATAATTTAATAGAAACGAGAAAAATAGCTGGATGATATATTTTGGTGGGTATTTAGTATGAACTGTGCCTTAGTTTGAAAGTTGACTAGAAATAGCAGTGTAGCCAACCCTTAATGTTAATTAATCTGCATTGTATACATAGAATTACTGATAAGACCCTGCACACAATATTACAACAGAGCATGCTATTAAAACATAATATACAGAATGTCTTTGAGTAACTATAATTTTAATATTTTAATACTTAATAATAATTGACTGCTGGGAACTGACTACATGCCCATTGAAGTAAAATGGAGAAATGCAAGGATTACCCAATAAAATCAATTGATTACACATAATACAATAAACTCATGCCTGAAGGCAAGGCCCCTGAAGGGTTAGGCAGAGTTGTACCTATAGTAAACCCACATGTAGCCAGTTATGTTTAAGAGCCATGTAATAGGAGCTTATGGCCATAAACGAGGCACAAATCTAGGCTCCAGGCTGCTACTGAGAAATCAATTGATAGTTTTATGAAATCTCCGCTTCAATGGACAGACAGCTTTATTCTTTCTTTTTAATGGGAAATAACACTAGAAAGTTTATCCGTTAGTAATTGGTATCAAAACCACAAAATTAATTTACTTATTGCAATTATAGTCATTGCCTTATACATATTTGATAAAACAAGGAAAAATTTATGTTTTGTATGAATGAATGAAATATTATTTTATTCATAAAATAATTAATCACTGTAATATTTGAATTTTATCCTGGCTGATAGTCTAGCTAAGTAGGTAATTTTTAAATTTATTTTTTAAACTACACAGGAAAATCTTGAGCTTATGAATGAGTTGTTTTGAAGTGAATAGCTTACTAGGCAAGCATATTGTGGTTGACGAAACTACATAAATGTTTGTCAAAGTTCGTATGGTAGTTGATAATTGTTAGCACATAATTTTAAAACTGGGTAATATTATTGAATAAAATAATCATAGACTATAAGGTAGGCCATAGGGACCCATTTTTGTTTTGATAACGGTCATACTTTAATACAAAGCAAAAATTCTAATTTGAAAATGAGTTGTTTTTACTTATTATGACTTTAATGTAGATCTGAGGCAAATTCTGAGAATTTAACATTAATTACTTAATTCATTCATACATAAATATTTTCTCAAAATTATTAGTCATAGCTACAGATGAGAACATTTTCAATTATTCATCAATAAATATTAAAATTGTTTAATACATTATTGTAGGTAGCTATAGTGATACATTCACTATGGAATATTTTGAACAAAATATTGATCAAATTGGCCCATACTTGTGTGAGGTCATACTCGAAATTATGTCTAGAATCTAGACAATTAGGTAGGTAGTTAATTAGTGTACCCTAAGCCTGATATTTCAGAGTATGAAAACATTTGATAATCTGTGGAGAAATTAGAATAAAAAAAAAAATACAGCAAGAACTAATGTCATTAAACGAATAAGGTAGGATAAGCTATACCTACATTAGGTCATCCACATAAGGTCACACAGTCATCATCATTTCAGCTCAACAAATCCATCTAATGTAGCATTGACGAGATTCAAAAGTGTTATGTCCAAAGGTAAACGAGTTGAGACGAAGCGTCCAATGTAGTAACATCATCCAAAAACAGAGTAATTCTTTAGTAAAATCTATTTAAGAAATCTGATGTCACTCTTGGTTATGTAGGCGCCTCGAGCAAGGCCGATAGAATACACGTAAACTACTACCATTACAAGCAATTAGAGCAGTGTCTTATAGTAGTTGTAAACCAAACAAGCGTTACATTTGCATATTTCACGGCTTCCTCAAAAGAAACGGGCTAATCATCAAGTATTACACAAAAAATTACATGTTACTCTATGTCAACAAAGCATAGCGGCGTCAATTTCAACAGGTTTACATGTAAACTAAATTAATTATCAGCATTTAACAGACGCTATGCTTCATATAGAACGAGAATAACGAAGGAATTAGGTTACAAAGAGCTTCCGATCGATATATTTATACGAAATCCTGAAAGCTCAAGTCACAAGATGGCGGGAATATAACCCTGCCGAAATGAAAACGACGGGACCAGTAGGAAGTGCATCGATAATGACGCGACCCAAATTCGGTCGGGTTATACGTCTGATCGGACAGATGTAAGAATTCTCGATTCCTATGAGTTTTCTGTAAAGTTGATGATGTTGCGATTACAGTATATGAGAGTTTGGGTTGATATAAAACTATTCTTACCGTTTTCGTTCTCCATTAGCGCTTAAAACAACACAAAACACTTAATTTTTTACACAAGCACTCACACGCCCATACGGTATGTAACAACATCACGAGTACTACTGCGCCATCTGGTGCGTTCTTGATCTAATGCAGCAGTTACCTGTGGCTACGTTCACTGCGGTGTTAATTTAATTTCGTCGGTTTAATTAGCGTAGTTAACTTTAAATTATGACTAATGTTTAATTAAACAACTATTATTAAGGACAATATTGTTCAAAACACACACGCTAAAGGCTTAATGGTGCCTCAATTTATTGAAAATGCGGAATAAATTCATGTAACGCGCGCAGTATTGATTTTTTCACGCAGCTGATTCACTAGCTGGCAAACGTTAGGACGTCCGATTTCGCGCAATTGAGTACAAAGTTTGACTCATCGTTATTTTTGTTCGATTTTTACGAAGTTCTGACTGATACTTTATTGTTGATAATGCTGTATTCAGTTAGAAATTGTTTGTTTGAACGCATAGCCAAATATGGTAAGTGGTCAGCTACTTAGGTAGATCTTGATTTCATCTCAGGAATTCATTGAATCAAGGTCGGCGTAGGCCAGTTCGACTTGTAAGGAAAGCTAATCAATCGATTTATCTTGTACACTGTCAGTAACTTCCGCTTTGACTTTGCGATGTATGTACTACTCGTAATACTGGCATACCTAAGTTGGAACAAGAAACTTAGGTTTATCGTAAAGAAATATTGAAGGCAAGTAACAAGTTTGATCAGACTTTTTGAGGGTCCCAGATCTCCAAACGGTTTAAAGAAGGATATTTATTTAGGCATACCTAATACCTACCAAGATATCTACTTATTTATATTTATTAAGTCTGAGGAAGGATATTTTGTGGTGGATATTCTGTGTTCTGCCAAAATACAGCCTCTTCACTGCCCTGTGGGTTACATAATTAACTCCCAATCATCGTAATGGATGGGCCACTGCAGTAATTTATATTGGGCAGTTACCTTATGCGGTAGTGAGGTAGCATATTTGAAGATTATGGGCAGTCCTAATAACAACGTTGGCTAATGTTTACAACGAGGCATTTTCCCAAAATTGGCTAATATATGACACGTTAGTTCAAAAAAAATATATCTAAGTACCTATTTGTAATCCATTTTCCCCGCGGTATTTTTCTACCAGTTAGCCGAGTGGCTGCCATTCCGTATCTTCTACGGAAAATGTAATCAACCGCTGTGAAACGTGTTTTCACCAACTGCTTCAGCGCGAAAAACAATCCCGGTGTATTGATTTACTACCCTCAAGCATGTTCATGGGTCCCGTTTTAAAAACTGTCAATAGTGCCATCTGTTATCGAGTAGAGGAACTAAATTAGCATTGCGTCTTGTTTCTCAGTGGACTTACGCAACGCTTTTTGTAGGTAATTTCTTTATTTTTATAATCTAATAGACATTGATTTTAAGTCAATTACGTACGTCGTTGTAATATTCTATTTGAAAATAACAAGGGGAAAATCTATTTCACAATGTTACCTTACCACTGGCACAGATTATAATACTATACCTACTGAAGTTTTTGTCTTATTTTGTAAAGCCCGCAATTTGCTTACACCGCAATTTATTGTATTAGTACTTAATTATAAAATGATGAGTCAGTAAGGTGTATTAATATTATATGTAAGGCAGAATGTAAGTTTGGTCTTATCAAGATCATATCCCATGGGGTATTTTCTCGTGGTCCTACTATTTTGTCCTATGATGTGTCGTGTAGGTACAGTCAACCGCACATTAGTGGAAAATCAAAATACCATTTCAGACATCAATCTACTCACATGGTCTTCACAATGATCTGATCAAGATTATGTCTGGACTTTAAAAGAGACTGTGACCTCTGAGTTTGTTTCTGTCTTTCTTCTCAGAGTAGTCAGATAGGAAACGCTGACCACATCTAGTTTTTTTAAATATGATTGACATGTTAAATGTTTGTGCGAACCTAATTCATAATTTTATTATCATTTACTAACAAAATAATTGACATTGAATAGCAGTAAGGGCGGTTTTCGGTGTAGGTAACCCAGTCATGTACGGTTGATTGTTTTACTGCATGTACTTAGGTAGGTACCTACTCTGTGGTCTTATCGTACAAGACATTCTTTTCCAGACGAACCTTTGTAATTTTGATGGTCTGAAATAGTCTGAATAAATACGAGGAAGACTGACCTACCGTGATAAAGTTTTTAACCGACTTCAAAAAAGAAGGTTCTGTACCTATTCAACCCGTATGTATGTATGTATGTACGTGTGTTTATATGTCCGCGATTTTTTCAAAAACTAATGAACCAATTTTGATAATTCTTTCACTAATGTGATCTACATACTTTCAGGAAGATTTTAGTATATAATACATTATGTAATTATTCTTATATACGATGCTATATGCATAAATGTACTGCATCTGCGGCATTTCTATGCGAATTTTGATGATTCTTCTAGTCGGTGTCTTCAATTCTTCAATGCACTAGTGTTATTTGAGTTTGTATGGAGTAGGTACAACTATGAAAAAACGACCTCGTAGATAAATTATTTTAGAATATTAATTAATTGTGTTTATTTTGTTTTAAATCTATTGTTTATCTTACAATCTTAGTATAAAGTGTCACACGCAGTGTTTGTGCCGTGTTTTTGGTCGTGATAATCTATAATAATCGATATTACGAAAAATCGATCTACCGGCTGTCAACGTTTGGATTGCGGATTTGAATTCATCGAACCCGGGGAGTATTTTGTTTTATGATAATCATTATTGTAGTTGTATTTACACACTATACATCATCTGTAAACACTGCTCAGAGTTATGAGCAACGTCCAGTACACACAGGCACCGTTTATGTCTCCTTTTGCTTGACAAATTGTGGAAGCAGAATCGACGACGAAAACACTTGCTTCAGACATAAACTTACACTACAAACTTTACTACACATATTTATCCCTAATATATACTTACTATTGTTTGATGGAATAAATTCTAATTGCTATACTTAATTATTAAACTACCTATTATTTGAAAACCAAACATTGTTTAAATGATGACAGTTTGTTAAGTACTTCTAATCTCATGTCCCTAACATTCTTAGTAGAATCTAGAATGCCCAATAATAGTTATTATCCTAAATAATAATAAAAGTCTTTATGTAAACATTAAAAATTGTGATAAGCCCTAGAATAAATTAAATAGCTTCTTATCTTCTTGTACCTTCATATTTTTTTTTTTTTCTTTAATCTTTTCTAAAACTTTATCTTTTGTTTTTCTTATTCCCTGCTAACTGTCTTACCCTCCCACCTTCTCAAGTTCTCAACTCTTAGATTCCTCATACACTCAGTTGTTTCTTGTCATATTTCAGGTGCTATTTGGGGAATTTTTTGAAAATGATGACCCGCGGAGCCACGGTTCGTGATATGAATGAAAAACTGAGTGTAGCACTGAAGAAGCTGGAGGCATCACAGAAGGAATGCAACCAGCTGCTGCAGGAAAGAGAGGACAGCGAGGTTGAAGTCAAGAGGATTAATGACAAAAATACTCAACTCAAAAGACAGCTTGTAGAACTTCACACCCAGCACATGGACATACTTGACCAGCATCACCATCTCCGTCAACTAGTGTCAGACTTTCAAACTTGTAGTGACACTCATGACCAGGCACTGAAACGCATATCAGGCCTTGAAGCAGAATTATGTGTGGCACACAACACCATTTCCACCATCAACTCTCTGAAAGCCAGCGAACAGGTTGCCAACACCAATAACCTTTTCAACGAGCTGGTTGGTAGTGTATCTGGACTGGAGTGTGAGAAGCCCACCATTACCATAGACCTGACTGGGAACGATACCTTAACTAGATGTCCAACTCCAACTAGTCATAATAAAATTAAGAAATATATTAAAATTAGTAAAAACATTAAAAGGTACAAGAAACTCTTGAAGACACAAAGTGTTCACAAGTTTAACATTAATCTTAGGAAACAATGTATTAACTTACAAAGCCAACTAAATGTATGTAATAATAACTTGGAAAATAGCAGACAAATGTATTATGTTGACATACAAAACCTTCAAAAGGAATTACTGAGCAGGGAAAATACACTTAAGGAAATATCCTGTAAGTATGAGTCTAGTCAACAAATGCTAAGCGAGCGCTTGCAGGAGGCCTGTGAGTTAGTGGACCTAGTCAAGTACAATGCAGAGAGGTACGAGTCACTAACAAATAATATCACTTGTAGTTGTGCTCCCACTCACACCACCACCTCACCACCCCATTCACCTCACATGTCACAGCATGTTGTACCTGCTACTTCACCCATTTCAGCTCATACTACAGAAACAATATATCCCACTCAAAGTAATGTTTTGGTATTTTCTGATAGATTAGGATCAGGTTTTGGATCATTATTAAATAACCGCTCTAAACATGCTATAGCTAACTGTTGTTATCATAACTTGCATTTTAATGAGCTTGTTCATAAAATAAAACATACACAAATGAATGAGCAGACTACTGTAGTTCTTTTAATTGGAAACAGCTTGAGCGTAACAAAAAGGGACATAGTTAACAGTATTGACACCCTACTTAAATTAAAACTAGGTAAATTAATATTATGTGCATTGCCATATTCTGATAATTTGTATGATGTAGAAAACGATTACATTTATAGTTTAAACAACTTAATGCATATTTTGACATGTCGTCATAGTGACCGTTTATTGTATTTTGATACAAACTATTTTATTAGGGATTTTGTATTAGCTCAGGAACATATGTTTCTTCCCAAGAAAAGTAAACATGTATTGGCTACTTTGTTAGCTTACAATATACACGCAGTTATTGATAATTTAACTGAGACTAGGTTAAGTGACGAAACAGTATTATCTAGTACTTCTATTAATACTGTCATTAATTCTTTAAACTTTTAGAGTCGACAAAAGAGAAGCGTAATAATATTTTACTGTATCACCAAAATATAAATCGCATCTCTGGCAAAATCTTAGACGTGGAAATGTTAATAGATAAATATCATATGGATATCTTATGTTTTTGTGAAACATGGTTAAAACCAGATAGAATGCTGTTTAGTGTAAATAATTTTTCAGTTGCCAGTGCGTACAACAGGTCCTCAATAGGGGGTGGTACTTTAATATTATGTAATAGTTCTTTTAGATATAAAGAAAGAAAGGATATCACTGCTTGCTCTGTTGATCGCTTATGTGAGGTAGCATGTGCAGAGGTTGAAGGCCATACTTTCTTATGTGTTTATAGACCACCAGCCTCTAACTTGTCATCATTCTTGATTGTAATGGAAGAAATCCTGAGTAAACTTTTTAAAGATAGTAAATTCGTTTTTGTTTGTGGTGATCTAAATATTGATCTTTTAGTTAATTCACCAGAAAAATGTAAGCTAATCTCATTGTTTAAATCATTTAATTTAAAATGTATATTTAATGAAGCGACTAGAATAACAGCAACTTCAGCTTCATGCATCGACAATGTATTTACTAATTGTAAAATAAAAGACTCGTCCTTAATTAGTGGCGTCAGGTCTGACCATACTGGTCAACTTGTATCATTTGACTTAGGTAAAAAATTAAACACGGAAAAATCCATTCAATTGAGACCTTTAACTAAAAATAAATTGAAAATGTTTAATAATAATGTTCTTAGCAATCTTTCAACAGCTAGTTTTGATTCACAAGACCCCAACATAAACTATGGTACATTATTTTCTACAGTATGCCAAGAATTCAATAAAGCATGTCCTGTAAAAAAAGTTACTATAAATACTAAACCAAAATTTAGTGAATGGGCCACTGCTGGCATTAGAAAAAGCAGAGATACTTTATATAATCTGTACCACGAGAAATCACTAACTTCTGATCAAGCCCTTCATAATTATGTAAGAAACTATTCTAAAATATTCAAAAGAGTCTGCGCTGTGGCTAAATCTAAATTAATAAGTAACAAAATTAGTATGTCTAATAATAAAATAAAAACTGTGTGGCAAGTAATTAACAAAGAAACTGGAAACACAAAACAGCGAGATCAGAATGAGTTGTCCCTAAAAATTGATAATGAAACCATTTCAGATAAGTTAAAAGTTGCTGAGACACTAGAACATTTCTTTACCAACATACCAATAGAGGTTACAAAATCTCTCCCCTCATCACCTATGTTAGCTGAAGCTCTTCTTAAAGAAAACTTTAATAAGGATATTCCAAGCTTTGAATTCAAGCCCATTTCTGTTGCCACAATTAAAAAAGCGTTTAAAAGTCTTAACATAAAAAACACTGAAGACTTATGGGGGATTTCTGTTAAGGTTCTCGGAGATATTATTGACACAATTGCCCCTGCCCTAACAGGCATATTTAATCAATGTTTAGACAGCGGTACGTTTCCTGACCTAATGAAACATAGTAAAGTAGTACCAATTTTCAAATCGGGTAGTAAGTTTGATCCCTCCAATTATAGACCTATATCTGTGCTACCAGCATTGAGCAAAATCTATGAAAAAATCATGCTGGACCAGATGTTGTCACATTTTAACTCAAATGGGATTTTACATAGTCGCCAGTTTGGTTTCACGAAAGGTAGGTCGACGACGGACGCGGGAGCAAAACTCATCAGTCACATTTTGGAATCCTGGGAGAAGTCCCAGGATGCAATTGGCATTTTCTGTGACCTCTCAAAAGCGTTTGACTGCGTTGACCATAATACACTGCTCTGTAAATTATACCATTACGGAATTCGTGGACAAGCTGCTGATCTTGTTCTTTCCTACCTATCAAAACGGCAGCAAAAAGTAAACGTTAACGGGGCGACGTCATCGGGGTCTCTAGTTAAGATGGGCGTGCCTCAAGGCTCAATTCTTGGCCCTTTCTTATTTCTAGTATATATTAATGACCTTCCTTACATGATGGCTAACTTATCGGATATCATTTTATTCGCTGATGACACTTCCCTTATTTTTAAAATAGATAGAAAAGATACGGATGTCTTACATGTCAACGATAGTCTGGCTGTTCTTTCGAAATGGTTTGCAGCTAATAATCTTTTACTTAATGCGAACAAAACTAAATGTCTTAAGTTCTCATTACCAAATGTACCTCAAGTGGATCTGAATTTAAAACTTGATGGCAAAAAACTAGATGCTATTACGGAAACTGTATTTCTGGGAATTACTTTAGATTCAAAATTACAATGGGGCGCACACATTAGAGCTCTTTCAGGTAGATTAAGTTCAGCTGCATATGCAGTAAGAAAAATAAGGCAGTTGACAGATATAGCCACAGCTAGGTTAGTATACTTTGCATATTTCCACAGTATTATGTCTTATGGTGTTCTGCTGTGGGGATCGGCAGCTGACGTAGATTCAATTTTCATTTTACAAAAGAGGGCAATCCGCGCAATATATAAAATGGGTCCTCGCGAGTCTCTTAGAAACAAATTTAAAGAAATTGATATACTAACTCTGCCTTCTCTTTACATTTTAGAAAGTATTTTGTATGTTCGCAAAAACTTAGGACTTTTCAAAATAAGAAGCGATTTCCATAATATAAATACACGCAGTAAAAATGAAATTGTGATACCTAAATTTAGACTAACTAAAACTAGCAAGTCATTTCTTGTAAACAGCATCCGTTTTTATAACAAGTTGCCAAAGTCGGTTACAGAACTTAGCGATGGAAAGTTCAAAACCCTCATCAAACGAGTCCTTATCAAAAAAGCATATTATAAGATTAAAGACTACGTTGAAGACAAGGTAGTTTGGCAATAATTCCTTCTGCACATGTGGCTTCCCTGGCACCTCTTTGACGGCATAAGTTCTACGTAAATGTCTATTAACTGCTCTCAAATTACGATGTTTATTTTTTATTTGTACATACTTCTATGACATAATCTTTTTATTATTTGACATTATATACAGACAATTTTAATTTTTCACCTCTTTCTTAGTTGAAATGGCAATCATATCTCTTGGTTTTAGTAGATTTTTATATTTTGTTTATCCTTTTGATACATCCTTATTTTGTAAATGTGAGGACTTTGTAAGCCTTGTAGACTAGATCTGTAGACCATTTTTTATTTTATCAAGTACCTGGTACTTGTTGACAGGCCTACGCTGTCCTCCCATACCTACTGTAACTCGAAAACATTGTAAAAGCCAATTATTTTTAAAAGAGTAACCATGGAGTTTCTTGCCGGTTCTTCTCCATAGGAAACGACCAATTGGAACCGTGCACCTAGCTTCTGACGTTTCATAAGTGCCCATGTTGGTTTATGTGAAATAAAAATATTTTGATTTGATTTGATTTGATTAAAAAGTGTAAAATAAAAACTTAAAAAAAAAACAACCGACTTCAAAAAAAAAAAAAAAAAGTGATAGATAACTTTAACAAACGAAAATGCGGAACCAACGACACTGACCGAAATTAAAGTTATTTATCACTTTGTAGTTTTTTTGAAGTCGGTTGTTTTTTTTTTGTAAAAAAGTTTTTTTACTAGTTTCTACTGCATGTAGTACCAGGGATACGGCCAGGGGTACAGTGGGTCTGCAATGTTATTTGTACTTTGTAAGCTGTCTCATAAATGAATGCCGTGAGGGTCCAGTGGTTATGACCTCGCCTCACATTCACGATCACAAACACCAATTCAAACGCGGGCAACAATGTGACTTTTTCTATCCCTATATTATCCACTTTCTGAGTTTATCTTGGATATTACTGACATATGCGAAGGAAAAACATCGTGAGGAAACCTTAACTTATCTAAACTAGTATTACTTATACTTAAATAGATTTAGATTTTTTGTATTATCTGTGTGTTACGCTTTCACGCCAAAACGGTTGAATATATTTGGATGAGCACATGGTTAGATAATGACCTGAAGAAGGACATAGGTTACTTTTCACCCTAGATCGCAGACGAAGCCGCGGGCAACAGCTAGTAGTTATTTTTTTTTATTCCTGATTAGGCCCGCTCTTGATCTCGATCACGCCTGATGGAAAGTGATAGATGAGGTCTATGATGGAACGAGCGTGCCCAGAAGATGCCTAAGGCACTGGAACTCCCACGCATCGACAAAACAGCAGGCTGCTTGACGCCGGACTCCGGTGGGAGGGTGGTCGCAAACCAGGCGGGCGTTAGCCCTACCACCGCAAGGGAAGAATTGGCCAGTCATAAGGTGTTGGGTGTGACCACGGATATCGATTATACAAGTTTGATATCGCCAACCCGTCTTGAGCAAGCGTGGTGATCAATACTTGTGCCTTCTCTGTATGAGAAGAGGCTTTTGCCCAGCAGTGGGACAGTAATAAGCTGGTATTATAAGCAGGGACGACAGACAGGCGCGACCATACAGGGCCGCAGTAGTAGGCACATAAAGAGGGCCAGGTTGACGCTATAAGACGCCACATAAGCACCCCATAAGCGCGAAAAACTTAACGAGCCAAAAACATTCAACTACCCTCTTCCATCCCACTTAACATAGAAAAAATCTCACCAAAAACAACATACATTTCAACCTACCCTCCAAACACAAGGGATGAAGATACAAAACACTAATAGAGATAAATATCTCTTCGCTCCCTTGCAAAATTTTTGATAAATTGCCATATTCACCTCTCGCTCACTCTTACGTAATTTGCTGTGGGAGAGAAAGGGGCAGAGAGCCGATATGAATATTTTTATTGTTCAGAAATAAGGGTGAATAGTAGTTACGAAATAAACTTGATTGTGTACTGTCTGCAAAGAAAGTTACAAGTTTTATGTTATTTTCGTGTGGAAAATAATTTGAGAAATGTTTTTTTGGGTGAAAGATGAAATTGGTGAGGCAGACGTTTTTCTTGGTTTGGCAGAGTTGTCCTTGTTTTCGATTAGATAGCTAAAAAACATAATACGGTGCGGTGGGGTGTGTCATGTAATAGAAAATGTTATGATAGTAGTAAGCGATAAAGTTCAAAATCTATGTATTAGCTGGATTTTTTTATTTGACAAAAATAATTTAAAACGATTTGTTTGTCTGACCGTACAATCAACAACGCAATGAAAAGATGTTATAATTAAGTTAAAACTTAAACGGCTGGGCGTCCCTTAATGGTTGAACCCATTTAAATAATTGTTGTTTATTTGATAACGAATCGTTAAGTCGACTGTGAAGAGACACATCTTTTAATTCTTTAACTGACTGCGGAAAGTAGAGGTTCAGATTTTTTTAAGCCGGTCTCACTGAAAACTTAATAGGTACCTATTACTTATATTATTTTCTCCTGTCCTCCCATCCTAAACCGCATGCCCTGTCACCTATACACGTGAGGACCTAATGGCCGCGTCAGCGAATGCTATCCACGTTGCTGAATTTTGGGCCAAACAAATTTAATAGAAAAAAACTATATTTTTGCCATCAACACGCTAAGAAGTGAAAACTTAGGTGTAGTGATGAGCTTGAAGTGAACTGTCATACCATGATGCTAGAGATTGACAGCTCCCTCACTTCCCACCAAATAACCCTGAGCGAACGTTCCCTCCTTGCCGCACCACATAGAACTCGCACAATTTTTGGAATTATTTTAATAAAAAAACAATTTTTAATTATTTATCCATTGGTGAAATTCTCAAGTTAATAGAACGTCACCTTTAGCAAAAGATGGATGCAATCAATCATTTTAGTCACTTTTTTAAAAGGAAATTTGAAATGTATTAGTACTTATATATAAATGTATTAGTGTATATATATAGGGTGACTGGTAATTAGTGATCGATACCTAAACACGTGATTGTACTCATGATAACAAACAACTTTTACTATGGGACCAAACCTGAAATCGCGAAAAAAAAATCAGCTGTTCCCTACATTTTGACGAGTTATACGAACATAAATGTAGGGAACAGCTGATTTTTTTTCGCGATTTCAAGTTTGGTCCCATAGTAAAAGTTGTTTGTTATCATGAGTACAATCACGTGTTTAGGTATCGTTCACTAATTACCAGTCACCCTATATATGTATACATATAAAAACAAATATCGAACATTAATAATGTGCTTTCAGATGTAGTTTATTTCTCATAATTATTGAGTTAATAGCCTCTGAATAACGAAGAAAAACGCGGTTATGGTCGGGGTACCGAATTAAGTTTTTACGTGACATCTGTCAGTAATCGTGTAGCTCAACTGAGATATCTCATCGGCTCGACGCACAATAGGCCAGCCCTCTGGTCACGTGAAATGTCGACCAATCGCTTGACGATGTTTCGAAAAATCAAGTGAGCACTCGAACCCCATGGCCCTATATATAGTATTTCAACTCCAAACGGCTCGGACATGTGAATTGATTAAGTCACATTGGTACTTGCCAACCCATAACCAAGAAGAGCTTCGAAAATAATTCCTCTTCGATCTCCTCTCACCCCAGACCGAATCACATATTATTCCAAACTTCGTATTTTCTCGTCAAGTCATCTCGACGGGGCGTCCCATCTCGATACGTATCTACATTACAACGAGGACGTCAATAGATAGCACTGAATTACATCTCCAGTCCCTACTACATTTGTACTGAGTTATCTGATGGCGAATCTGATTTATTTTGAATTGTTTTGATTGGGTTTGCCATTTTTATGGTTATTGGGGTGAGGACGATCGATTTTCAGACAAAACTTACTTAAAATACCAACCTACTTGCTTTTAGCGATAAAACCGCCCAAGTAGTCACTATTATTGTCCATATTCTATATATCTATCTAAAGAGGTCCACTGCTGGGCAAGGCAAACTTGAAAATAGACGAAACAAACCGATTAGACTGTGAGCCGACCCCATAGTTGGGAAAACGTTAGAAAAGCGATGATGGTTCGCAACAACAACAACAAGTAAGTATTGCGCGTGGTTTCAGAGTTCATAATCATTCGATACGCTTCCTTGCCGAATCGAACAATAATCAATGTTATCGAAGGAGTCTTAAACGCTGTTCAAAAATTCAAAACCTGAAAATGTTGTAAACAAACGACCGCTATTCTTCCGACAGCTTTGGAGCAGTGGTGGCCCAGTGGTAACGGCCGCGACTAGTGACTCGGTTGGGGCGGTCGTAAGTTCGTGCCCAGACAGACGCTTTACTTTGTGTAAATAATTTCATCACCATTGCTCTCAAAACGGTGAAGGAAAACATCGTGAGAAAACTGGCATGTCCTAGAACCAAAAATTCTAAAACATGCGACATCTAATTATGGAAAAACAAGACGTATATCTGATGGCAGTTCCCGTCGGCAAAAAACACGAACTTTCATCCCCTATTGAACCACTTTACGGGATGAATTTTTGAAAATCCTTCTTTACTGGGCTCACCTTCATTTTATAAGAAACTCTTTCAGCAGTTTTGGCTGAGCGTTGTCTGTCACTGAGTTTAAGAGGAGACGACAATTTTACGAAAGACAAGAATTCCCAGAAAGCACTTTGCAAAGTTGCCTCGGTTCATAGCTCTCATAATTCATATTTATAGTGCAGCATACCCTCACTAAGAGGGCTTCAGAGAATATAATCAATTGTATCAAGTAAATCACTTAATTCTAACAAGTGAACCGCCGCGGTGCAAATCTGAACAAATACGCTAAGCTCCCACAAGAGGGGAGCGGACGCATGGATGTACGTGCACTAGATGAGGCAGAGAATGGACGTAAGGTACGGAAAGGACCGATATAGTCCACGTTCGTGCGGACGTAAAAATACCGCGGCGGGATTTTGTCGCGCTCTGGATTTTCAACTTTCGGTGTTGAACCGAGAATTGAGAATCCAACAGAGCGTATCCCAGCGCGTCAAAAGAAACACACTGTCGGATTTTCAACTCTCGGCGCTATAGCAGTGCGTTGAAAATCCAGTGCGCGAAAAATAATCGCCGCGGGAGAAAAGCGCACGTGCAAGCCTGGGCTTTTTGACAGGAAACATTTATAACATCACACTAATATTATAAAGGCGAAAGTTTGTGAGTGTGTGTGTATGTTTATATGTTTGTTACTTCTTCACGCTCAAACGGCTGGACCAATTTTGATAACATTTTGTATGAAGGTAGCTGACACCCTAGATTAACCTAAAGGCTACTTTTTATCCCAATATTCCCACTGGATCGAAACTTATGCCGGGAGCAGCTAGTGTTATCTATAAAAAGTAACTTAACATTCCCACCTCTCTACCGTTGGATGCAGTATAAGCAGTTAAGCACAACGTTTTGCGTGCGTTAATTGAACAATTTTTCCCACCAAAAATAAAAGTAGTTTCCCAGCAATTATTTTCGTGAAATCCTACTTAAGGTGATATATTGAAAATGTGTTTTTAAACACGACTGAACTCGTAAGCCGGCGCTGTTAGAACATATACAAATGTATACAATGCTTTGAAACTTGTGAAACTACCTAAGTATTTAAAGTAGGTTCCAAGCACTTCAAAATGCGTATCTAAATCTTAGTTGCCGCATCCAGCACCTCTATGCAGACCAATAAGCCTAATGCAAGCCTAACTCCGAGCGTGTCAATATTTGCGAGCTCGGACACCACGGCCGCGCGCGTGGGGACACACTCCGCGGAAAACCGATGGAGATGGGATTAACAGGAGTCAAGTGGTTTGTATTTGAGTATTGTCCGTTGTCTGAAGTAACTATACTTACTAAATGGAGACGTAAATAGTATATCTTTTGGCCCGTGGCCAAAACTGGAACTAACGCCACCAGCTTACAACTAACCGCCGCCGCCGTCCTCTAACAAAACCATTTCACTTTACCGACCTGAAAGATCCTTGATTCTTCAAAGAGTGAATGAGTTTACTTCAAGGCTAGCGCGTATAAAAAATAGTGCTATTAATTTGATGATCCAATATTTTTAGATACTTTGCATTATTAGACAATCAAACATGAAAACCAGCTAAGATTTCTGAGCACTTGACTTGTCGGACCGAGAGCTGTTAAGATTTAATAATTCTCAGGATGTCAGGAAGTTTTAAAACTACAAACGTTGCTAAAAACTAAAGCCGCAAAGCAAAGCTATAAGCCTAAATGTCACTATTCGAAAAACTTTTGTGGTACACGTAAATCGAGTCTCCATGAGCTTGAATTTCTGCATTCATCATCATCATCATCATCATCATCAAATCACCAATTCCTGGCTATAGGCTTTTGGCCAGGTTGCAATTTTTGCTTTAAATCGTGTAAAAGTTCTCTACATCTTCCTCATCAAACAAGAACTTCTCTTGAGACACCTGCTTGGGACCAACATCTTAAAAAAGTGAAAAAAATCAACCATAATCTTCTGTCAATCAACTGTCATCAGACTTGAAATCTTCGCCACAGAGTACTTTTTTATTGATCTTCGCTTACAAAATCCTCGTGGAAAATCCTATCAATCATCATACAATTTTTTTTAAACAAATCATTTATTACGGACTCCATTACAAGACAATTTAGAATGAAAGCAGCATGCATTGTTTTAACTGTCCTCATATTAATAGCCATTGTGGCCGTCAGTGTGATGGTCAAATTCGCCACCGATATTACCGTTGAGGAGCGGAAGAGGGACTTTATGCAGGGGGAGACAGTCTACCAGTTCTCGAAGACTAAGACTATGGGGGTTATCTCTCTGGTTGATAACTCGTCTTCGCCGATTGCTCAGCGATTCCCTTATGTGGCTGCTGTGACACGGAACTCGTCTACTTTGTGGACTTTTGCATGCTTTGCTAGCGTTGTTTTAATTAAATGGGTGATTACTTCGGCTCATTGCAGGTAAGCAGGCTTTGCTTTGTATAAATCTAAACCTCTCTTCAGTTATGATTTGAATGAAATGTTTGTTAAACACACGTTTAACAAACATGATCGAACAGGTTAAACTGTGCTTGCCACGGTTGGTCCGTGATCATGTTTACAGACCAAGACCTCACCGGGCCTCGTAAAGCACGTTAAGCCGTTGGTTCCGGCTGTCTCTTGGATCTTTGACAGTCCTTACAGGTCATCAGTGCCGCACGTGCCGTTCGTGTATTTGAATACGGTGCTCAAAAACACGAGCGACAGGTTATCGACGGCTGCAGTTGCTTCTGCCGCTGATGCGTGTCGCTCGAGTGTACTCGTATGAACACTAAAGTCCCACTGCTCCTTCTTGTAATTTGTCCCGACTTTGTTGGGATCGGTTTCCAGTCTAACCGAATGCAGCTGAGTATCAGTATTTTACAATCGAGCGACTGGCTATCTGACCTCAACAACCCAGTTACTGGTTAATACCCCTTGGCGTATCCAATTACTGAAAAAAAAGACCTTTGTTGCAGGCGTCCCAGCACGACTCACCGAGTTCTCCTCTTCAACGACTTCGCCCGCAACTACACACATACATACCCCATCTTATTCTGGCGTCTCCACGAGAAATTCAACATCAGCGACCCAACGCCACGCTACGACATAGCCGTCGCTAAATTGAACCTGGACTTCTACCCATTTACCATAAAGCCTTCAGTGTTCGACGACCGCGAGGTTTTTGAGCTTGATGTCAGTATCTGGAAGACACTGTCAACAATGGACCATAAACTGTTTTTGACGAATGATCTGGCAAAGTATGAAGTGAAGATCACCAGTCCAGGGAGGTGCTTCGAAAGCTATGGAGTGGAACTAGACGAGAGTATGATATGTATCGACTTGTCTTATTACGAAGACTGTTTCATCCATGAATTTGGACCTTTGTACTTTGGTGATAAGGTCGTCGGTATCCTGGCGGTGAAGCCTAGGGATTGTGATATAAAACTGGCGATATTCACCAATGTTTCGTATTATACTAACTGGATTTTGAAGTCTACACATACAACTTATTATGGATGATATTGTGATTGTATTAGTAATTTTGTTGTTTTATTTAGTAGTTTGTTTATAAATATCGCCACCTGCAAGGAAAAACATCTTAACTCATTTTTAGTAACTTTTCAGGAGAGCGCGTCAAAGATTAAAAAAATCTCTCAGGTTTCAGTTAAGTCTTAATGCCAACCAACCTTGAAAATTTGAGGCAACGAGGGAACAGCCCGAACAGCCATACTTTTATATGATTATTATAAAAGTGCATGTTGTGTATGTTGCCATACAACGTGGCAATGCCGCCAGTCTCTTGGGAATATTACCAGTCGACAGCGATGCGGATGAATTTTTCGACGCTATATTTTAGTTTCTGTATAGTTTTAGTTAAGTTAGGATTTAATTTTGTTATTTTTAGTATTAGATGTACATAGATATTATATTGATTATATTACAATATATAGATAGGTATGTATATTGATGGACTTTTTGTGAGTTACAATGATATACCACAACATAACATATACTGTATAAAATTACATTGTAACACAGACTTACAATCGCAAAAAGTGTGGTATAGGTATTTCAAAATGAAAAAAATTGTACGTCAGATACAATTGATAAAATGTATTTTGCATTTTGGAGTTAATATACATGTAAAAAAAAGTAGTTAAATAAATTTAATCAGTCTTTATTATTTATTATTATAGCATTTTCTACACAAGCAAATTAGTTAAACTCAAACAAAGCTACACTAGTATTTTTTTAAATAATAACTGAAAAAAATAACATTGTTTTGGTCATCAATCATTTAGTTTTTATATGTGTTTTCTCAAGAAAACTGAAACGCAGTTTTAGCCGATTTTTTAAAAGACTTGTTTACTATAAGCAAAAAAGAAATTGGTTGTCTGTAAAGTCGGTTTACGGACGATAATATGGGTTTTTCCCAGTGGTCAGATTGACGGTCAGACTAGTCTTTCCAACGGGATGTTTTTATAAAGTCATAAGAAAACATGCCTCTCTATCGCTTGTTCCGCGCTCTCGCTTGCACGCTCGGCTCAGGCAGAACGTGACAATGAGTCACGATTTTTCGTGCGTGCAGCCGGCGTTCATCAATTTATAAGAGTTATCACGTAAGTAGTCAACGACTGGGGTATGAGCGGTCGAAGGCCTTGCAGCTGCTAAGCGGTTCTTTAAAGCTAAACCCTAACCCTTAACACATAACCGCGTTGCGGCACCGCACCGCCAAAATTGGCAGTGCCGCCCGCCGCTACGCGTTGTTTATTTTGCATGTACACCACACTTGTTGTTGACGCGGTCCCGCAACGCGGTTATGTGTTTCGGCCTTAAGTTGAAGTGGTGTCAAGGTGTTGCGGAGTGCGTACTTGCTTAAGCTACGGTGTCCTAGAAGAGCGGGAGCGGGCGGTGGTGGTGTTTGTGTTTAGATAGTTTTTAGTGTAATTTTAATGTTGTATGTATTGTGAGGTTCGGCGATGGGGAGAGTAAAGAAAGTAGTAGTAGTATTTTTAAGTTATATTAATATTGTATTATAATTATATGTTTTATATGGGCCTTGTTGATGCCTGAAATAAATGGATAAATAAATAAATAATAAATAACGGCCGCCACATAACAGCTGTTATGAAAATGATGGCAGCGAGGTTTGACTTTACGGTGACAAACACGCTCTCTAGGAAAACTCACCAACTTTCTTTCATAAATAACCATTCAATGACGTCCTTTACCGGTTAAAGGTCATTGCACACGTATCAAATCGGAACGGGATCGGCATCGTATCGCCTTTCGCCTCACCGTCAAACAGGCGTCAACCTAACGTAAGTACGTAACCAAAGCGGATCAGAAGCTCCGATACGTCGACTCGGCTACGTCTAGGCGACGACGCCGCGCTTACGGCAGGCCGGAGGGGTGAAAGGGGCAAGGGTGGACGAAGAGACGTAAGCTCGGGTACGGAGAGACGTAAGCGCGGGGACGGAGAGACGTAACGCACCGCACCGCGGTTCGTGAGCTTGTCCCAAGGCGAGGCGATTACGTTACGATTCCGATTAGTGTGCGTTGCAGTAGGGAGTTTCATACAAAGAATACTGAACGGCTCGAGTTGATACGGTGCCGATCCCTTTCCGGTTTGATACCTTAATTTTTTCTAGGAACTGTAGCTTTAGCGACTCTGATGCTAAGCCCGAAGTTGGAGTGGTGTCAACTTGTTACAGAACGCATACTTGCTTAGCCTTATTTACTCATGCGGACATGAAAAATAACTATTTTCCAAAAACTAACATAAAAAAAACACAAAATCATCAATCATGAGTAGTCTTCAAAATCCAATTAGTATAATAAGAAATATTTGTAAAAATAGACAATTTCATATCACAATCCGTAGGCTTAGTTACTAACACACCCACTATTTTATCTCCCGAATAAATGGGCCCGAAATCGTGTGTAAAACAATCGTCGAAGTCTGACGTATCGACGCAGATCAAGCTGTCATCAATGTCTATACCGTAGCTTTCGAAACATCTACCTGCGTTGCCAATTTTGACATCATATTTTTCGAACTGGTTCGTCAAATACAGCTTCTTATTCATTGTAGACACTGTCCTCCAGACGCTTGCTTCTATATCCGTGGCTAAGGATTCGTCAAAGACTGCAGGACTCAGTGCGAAGTGGTAGGCATTCACATTCAATTTGGCGACTGCGATGTCGTATTTCGGAGAGAACAGTGTTTTGTTGTACCTCTCGTGGATCCGCCAGAAGAGAATTGGGAAGGAATGCGTCTGATTATGAGCGAAGTCGCGGTAGAGGATCGCGCGATGTGTGTGTCCAGGTATCCTGCAAGGAAAAATACACCTGTAGCTAAGAGACAGACGTTAAACCGTTGGCTGCGGCTGTTGTTCGTAAATCTTTCAAGTTACGGGTAGCTAGAAGCTCGGAACTCTGATCACGGGTTATCTTATTAGCCGGTATTAGGTACCTAATAAATAACTGGGTTGTGGTTGTCAGATAGGTAGTTGCTTTTTGTAAAATACTGGTATTCAGCTGCATCCGGTTAGATTCTTTTTCTGGTAATGCAGAGGTACATGATGATAGGCGCAGACATGAATTTCAATTTGTGCAATTTGTGTCATCATCACTGCTTGCGAAACGATGAAGAAAACATCGTGTCCGAGAACCAAAAATTTTAACACATGTGACATCCACTAACCCGCACTGTGACCATATGGTGGATTACGGCTCGCTCCCTCTCACGGAGAAAACGCCTGAGCCATAGCACAGGGACATTATAATAATAGCCCTTCGTCCCTCTTCACCTTATTCGGCGACAATGACCCAGAAAATTTTGAAGTGAAAACTTCTTTAGGCGCGTTGGGCATTTTTTGAGATGGGAAAAAACCATTGAACTCGTGACACTGTTACCGACACCGCGCTACATTCGGATGTGTTCGGCTGCACTCGGGATGTACTCGGTTTTAATGTATTTCCGATGAGTGATGGCAAAATATTCTGTTTGTGTTTTGTTTATATGACGATTCAAAAAATACACACGTAATTGTTCAAGTTTTCACTTCTGCCGACACTCCCGGAGTGCCACTTTTTTTTCTATCCTTTTGTGAGCTCTCTGATGACTAGCAAAACCAAATTTGGTCTTGAAAACCCAGTCACACTGTGTATACTGAAGAGCTGATCAGCATCATCTATATATATAAAAGGAGAACTGACTGACTGACATATCAACGCACAGCCCAAACCGCTGGGTCTAGAGATTCCAAATTTGGCACGTACGTTCCTTATGAGGTCTAGGGGTGCACTAAGAAAGGATTTTTCAAAATTCACCCCCTAAGTGGGTGAATGGGGGGGGGTGAAATTTCACGCGGACGAAGTCGCGGGAAGAAGCTAGTTGTATATATTTGTGTAATTATGTATAAGAAAGGCTTTGGGTGACTTTCGCGTATTTGGCGTTTCTTATCTTCAAGACGATTTGTGAAGTTGCTTTGTGGACGTTTTGGGGACGTTAATAAGCTGATTATAACTTACCTACAGTGTGCAGCAGTAATTATCCATTTAAATAGAATAACACTAGCGAAACATGCAAAAGACCATATATGCGTACTAGTAGAGTTTTTAGTCACAGCAACCACGTAGGGGAACCTATCCGCCATATGCATCGTGTGGCTCCGGTCAGTGTCGCTTAGAGTTATCACATGGCGTAAGGCAGGGAGTTTACGTTCAGCCGGGTGTTTTGCGGAGGTCCCCACAGCCGAATTCAGTTGCACACCCATCATAATGATCAAAACGAAGACTAATGCTATCAAACCAATAAAAATTTTTGTGTTCCTGTCCATTTTTTTATTTTAGGAAAATTTATGCGGTTGGAATTTGAGAATTTGAACATAATTTTTATGAATCTAGTCTGTCTTCTACGATTCTGACAGACTTTTAGGTTATGTCAAGTTGGGTTTTGGGTGCGTTCCTTTTCTTGTTCTGCATTTATAGAGTTGTATTTTATTGTGTGTGTATTGTATCTACTTTAAAATAGTTTTATTAATAAGGTGAAGCTCTGGCGGCCCAAAGGATGAAGGTACCGTCTCTTACGCTATGATTTCCTAGAAGGACGGTGGCGGCAAATGACGTCACTGACACGTTACTTATGATATTAAGTTGGTGTTTTTTTCCTAGAGGGCGTTTTTGACACCGTAAATTCCTGCTGCCATCATATTCATGACTGCTGCCACATTGTCAGAATTGTCACGGTCCGTTAGTTTCTAATGGTACACGGTGACGCTCCCAGTGAGCGTCAAATTCAGTAAAAACGCACTTCCGCGAGGAGAATTCGGCTCCGTTTCCCGCGCCCCGTCGCGTGGCGCGTTACAGCATGTGCTCAGTGTGCTCTGCCTTATTCAGTTCATAAGTGTATAGTCTATGGTTACGCTTTCGTCGCGCGTTCGTTGTAAGGCCTCAGAAGACACAACTCCCTACTAGCTTGCCTTGCTTTGACGACGACTCCCCTGCGATGCGCCGCAGTAACAATCCGAGAACCAAAAATTCGAAGACGTCCACCAACCCTAACTGTCTCCGCGTGGATCATTACGGCCCACTCCGTCTCACACGGAGAGGGAGCCCGAGTCACAGCAGTGGGGACGCTACATACAGTTCTCTGCACCGTATCCGGCGACAGCGACCCAGACAAATCTTTCCTTTCGTGGGCTCTCTAATGACTATATAGAAAAATCAAACCAATCAAAATTTGCTTTTGAAAACCCGGTCACGCCGCTTCTTGTCACTAGCATCCAGTTGCTTTGTGGACGTTTTGGGGACGTTATAAGCTAATAATGTTACAACTCACCTACAATGCGCCGGAATAACAATCCACTTTATTAATATAACACTTGCAAAACACGCAAAAGACCACATTGCACTAGAGTTTCTGGTCACGGCGATGACGTAGGGGAACCTCTCCGCCAAACGCGTGCTGTGATTGAGGTTGTTGTTGCTCAGTGATATAACATGCCGCACGGCGCGGTGTTGGGATTCACTATCATCTTTCTCATAGAGTTTGTCGCCATTGTCATGTGAAACCGATACAAAATTCACACACATTAAAATGATAGCCAAAAATATTGCTACTAGTACAATCATGATTACTATTGTGGAAATATTAAGACCAGAACGATTTCGGTTACCACAAGCTTCGTTGTCGTCCATTTTGTTTTTGAATTTTGGACAATTTTCAACAACTTCATCTCTTCATTGCTGGGTTTTGTGAAAGTACGCCACAATTTTATCAAGGAAATTATTTGCGGTTACACTACGATTTTACCGGTATTTTTCAGCTGAATCTGAAACGTCTTTCGATTTTGACAGGTTTTTAGTCTCTGGTTGTCTGGATTTGGGTGCGTTCGTTTTGTTTTCGTAGAGTTTGTTTACATCTGATCTACACTAATATTATCGCTATAATATAAGCAAAGTTTGTAAATCTAGTAGATAATCTTTGGAAGTACCGATCCGATATCGAAACACCATTCACTGGCAGCAAGTTATACACTATTGCTTAGTTAAGTACAACGCGGGTGAAGTCGTGGGCAGAAACTAGTATTAAATATGTTTATTTTAAAATATTTTTTATGAAAGTTTCAGCTCTGCCCTGGTAGACCAAAATCTGACAAATCCATCTCTTAAAGTGCCGAGCCGACAGATTTTCTCGATTTTTGACGATCGTAATTGTCGGTCCATATGCTGGATATGAAAGAGAAGGGAGTGAACGATAGCGTGACGGTTGACAGGAGAGAATGGAAGAAGAAAACGTGTTGCGCCGACCTCGAGTAACCTGGGAAGCAAGAGGATGAAGTGATCCAGAGCAGGAAGATGATCATGCGGTTATGACGATCTAAGAGATCTGTCCGCTTCTCACAGATTTGCTCGGTTTTTAACCGACTTCAAAAAAGGAGGTTCTGTATTCGCCCCGTATGTATGTAAGTATGTAGGTATGTACAGTCAACAAAAGAGATAAATATGCAGGATCGTCGGATATAGTTGAAGTATAGTAAGAAACCAATGGATGTTATCGACTGAAATTTAATTTGATAAAAGAGCTGTTTGTTTTTTATTAATAAAATTAAATTTTATTTGAGAACATCCAACGGTTTCTTACTATACTTCAACTATATCCGACGATCCTGCATACTTATCTCTTTTGTGTGTTGACTGTACATATGTAAATATTTTTGTATGTCCGCGATTTTCTCAAAAACAAACTGATGAAGCAATTTTAATAATTCTTTCATTAACGTGATCTACATAATTTCAGGATATAATATTGTAATTATGTGTGTACATAAACTTAATATGTGTAAAAGTAACTATGAAAATTGTTGGAATTAAAATGAGAGTTATAATATAAGGTTTTAGTTATAATATATTAGGTAATTATTCTTATGTACGAAGTTATATGCATAAATGTACTGCATCTCCGGCATTTCTATGCGAATTTTGATGATTCTTCTAGTCGCGGTGCCTTCAATTCTTCAATGCACTAGTGTTAATTGAATATGTGTGGGGAAAAATAACAACTTTTTTACAAAAAAAAAACAACCGACTTAAAAAAAATACACTACAAAGTGATAGATAACTTTCATTTCGGAAGTCGGTGTCAAAAAACGAAAATGCGGAACCAACGACACCGACTTCTGAAATTAAAGTTATTGTTTGTAGTGTTTTTTTTTAAGTCGGTTGTTTTTTTGTAAAAATGTTTTTTATCGATCGTTATACTGTCGCCTGTTAACGATCGACAATTCATTAAGAATAGGGTTTAAACCGAGCATCACTTATTGGTTTATCGATCGACAAAAATGATCCACAGTTATCCTACACTGTCCCACTGCAGAGCAAACGCCTCCCCCAAATCCTTCCAGGCATCCTTTTCCAGAGCCACCTCGAGTCTTGCCACCTCTTCCTGGGCCGGGTCTCGCGGCGCCGTGCATCCAGAGGCACCCACCGTGTGGACACTGTTGCCCAGCGGTCACTGTGCATGCTGCTAACGTGGACTGCCCAATCCCATTTCAGCTTAAAAAAGATAGTATACATTTTAAAACGAATGCATAAAGTTAGCTTAATCGTAACTTTAAAATCACTGCATCATATAAGTTTGTATGTTTATTTTTATTAAGATCTTGGACAATCGTTAAGGGTTGTCAGAAGTTAGATGGATTGAAAAGCAGTCTTAACCTAACCAAAGGGTATCGTGTTACCCAGTAACTGGGTTGTGGAGGTCAGATAGGCAGTCGCTCCATGTAACACTGGTAATCAGCTGCATACAGTTATAGAAGCCGCTCCAACATAGTTTTGTTATGTTGGGGTGCCGGGTGATGCCTACATAGGCAATCTGAGTGAGGGAGTATTTTCTTTTCACTTAAAACAGCGTAGAAAATCAATTTTTATTAGATTTATGACATTTTGAATATACAACTTTTTCATCGCCTCACTTGCGAACCGCAATGAAAAACAAAATGTCACACACCAAGTTATATTAGACCTTACTATATTGTCACAAGGTTAAATATTGCTAGATAAATTACTTGGATAGTGTCAAGGTAATATAAACTTTATTCCCTGTAGATGAAGTAGAAAATAGATTGGATGTTGTGACCGAGGGGTCTTAGAACATTACTTTATGAGCCGAAGGAAATCGATTTGGGGATGAGTTTGGATGTTATGTTAACCTCATTAAATCAGTATTTTTTAAATATTTTGACTAAGTAGGTGCTTATACTTGAACAAGCGAGCCGTCCCTACTCCGCCAGGTTTTTACGACTTGACAAAATATTAGGATTTCACTATTTACATGTAAGTTTAATATTGGAGGGGCTCGTGGCTAATGGTGGTAAAGGTGTTGTAAAGGTATTTGTAATGTTCAAAGGCTTTGTCATATTATATTACTAGCAGCGCCCCGCGGTTTCACCCGCATACGTTTCCCGTGGGAATATCGGGATAAAAACTATCCTATATGTCCTTTCCCGGGACTCAAAGTTTGAGTCCCGGGAAAGGACATAGGATAGTTTTTATAGAGATAGTTTGAGACTGTCTCCAACTATGTCTATACCAAATTTCATCTAAATCGGTTCAGCTGTTTAAGCGTGAAGAGGTAACAGACATACACACTTTCGCATTTATAATATTAGTATGGATTTATATTATAATACACTTGCCCGCGACTTTGTTCGCATGAAATATCTTGTTTTACACATGACATAAAATAATAACATATCCTAAGCCACTTGGCAATAACTGTAGCTTTCCATTAGTGAAAGAATTTTCGAAATCTGATCAGTAGTTCCAAAGATTTCCCCCTAGGTACCTACATCCTCACAAATGTTACCCCTTCGTAATATTAGTATATAGAAGTATACACACAGTGTTATTTAAATTCACTACAAAAAATTGTCCAGAAAATAATTTGAAAAGAGAGCTTAAAGATGTTATGTGTAATATCTAGTTTTAATTCCGTGTAATAAAAACCCAGGCTTGGATGCTGGAAGCAATCTCACCTTCCCACGCACATGCATATGCAGATGCAAGAAAGGTCCCCACCCTGAGCGTGGGAAGGTGAGATTGCTTCCAGCATCCAAGCCTGGGTTTTTATTACACGGAATTAAAACTAGATATTACACATAACATCTTAATGTCATGGATTTCCGTAAAGTAACGCCTAATTCCATAATATATTTGAAAAGAGAGCTTCCAGAAACTCGTTAATTATCTCCAAGGTCATTGCCCCCCGACTGACCGCTTTCTTATCAAATTATCAGTTAACTGCAGTGTCCGATTTTATTGCTCATTACCACAATGACGTCACCACATGGCGAAGTTTCTAAGTTTATACGCAGAGGGAGAGAGGGAGACATGCGATATCTGGAATCGAATCTGAGACTTTATGGTCATCTCATTAGGAGTATTTTTGTTTTTGATTGTTTTGATACAATTTGAGACAGCTCCTCAATCCATCCAATTTTCCTAATTTAGTAAAAATATATTCAATACAAGCATATTCTTGTGCCAATTTGGACGTGCCAGCCAACTTTCGTGTCATACAGCTCGGAATGCTGGGTACTAAGTAAAAGAGAACTCTGTGTTAGTATTCGAACGGAAAATTCTCAGGAGCATATTCAGTGCAGTGATGGACAAGGAGCAATGACCGACTACTGTAATTAAAACCATCAAAACCAGTGGCCAAGAGCACGCCCATTCAGAAATAAATAAAAAACAATAAGGATTTCTTCGATGGGCAAGACATGTCGCTAGAATGATAACATCACGCCTGTAATCCCCGTCAGTTAGGCAGAGGTGTACCTACCTAAAGTACATCCACATTTCGCCAGTTATGTTTAAGTCCAATGTAATAGGGAGCGAGCCTGTTACTATCAACCGAGCACAAATCCAGGCTTCGGGTATCATCATAATCATAATTCAATTCAATTTTCAGTAACAATTCACATTGCGTTCGAATATAATCCAGCATGAAACATTAACATTAATAACAATATTAGATGTAGGTACAAGAATATTATAAGAATACATGCAATTAATTTAAATTAGAAAATATGATTTTATAAAACAAAAAAAAATGTATAACACCATGCAAACAAAAAATAAAAACCTTACTTATGTCAATAAATTAATAGCAATTTAAACGAAAACAATAATAAAAAAAAAACGTCATAGGTATGAATACAGAACACAATATAACACCATTTATACAAATAATTACATGTCAGTTTTAAGAGCACAAGTCAATTACAAATCATCTAATGAGTAGAGACATCTTTCTAACAGGAATGCTTTGACTCTTGCTTTAAATGAGCCTGTGTACAGTATGCTTTTCAACTCAAGCGGTAGCTTATTAAATATCTTAACTGCCTGATACTGCGGACTATGTTTAACTATAGCAAAACGATAATCAGCCTATAATGTTCCCACTGCTGGGACACAGGCCTCTTCTCGGTGAGAGGGAGTGGGCCGTAATCCACCACGCGGGCCCAGTGCGGGTTGGCAGATGTCACATGTCTTCAAATATTTGGTTCTAGGACATGCCAGTTTCCTTACGATGTTTTCCTTCACCGTTTTTGAGAGCAGTGGTGATGAAATAGCTTACACAAAGTAAAGCGCCTGTCTGGGTTCGACCCTACGACCTACAATTCGTAAGTCGCGGCCGTTACCACTTGGCCACCACTGCTCTCGGGCTTCGGGTATGCTACTGAGAAATTCCAGATTTAAAAAAACCAGTAACACTTTGCCCGACTACTACACCAACGAAGCAAAAAAAATACATAAGTAAATACATACATAAACTCACGCAATATACTCGTATGTAAACCCTTGTCGAAAGCTTTCTGGTTGCGCAACAGTTAGGTATCAAGTTAAACCCCTTGTTTGTTTATTTGTCTGTCAACGTGTCTGGTTACACCCACTTGGAGATCAAACAGTTACACAAAGTAACGTTGTCGTGGAGACAAGAGTTAGACAAAGAAACTAATAACATAAGATAAGATAAGATAAGATATATTACATAACACTTGTAAAATCCCGAAGGGTTAGGCAGAGGTCTAGGTACCTTACCATATTATACAGATTGGCGGGGTTTCTTTACGTTAGGTCGTATTCGCCGTGTGTAGGCAGGGTCGTCAGTGCTCATGGATCACTAAGGAACTTTGTTAACTGACACGTGTTTTTTACGCCGTACTGTAAATAAACTTTCTATTTCCTCATAAGTCCGGTCCAGCAACCATTATTTTAGTGGCATAGTGAAAGTTTTAAGGTTCATAGTATAATGTTGTGAAATACCACAAAAATATGTACAAATTGCATCTACATAAATAAAATGTTATAATTTTGACCGTAACGTAATAAAAATGCGTAGCCCTCCGTAGTGGCCGCGTAGCCGTAGCAAAGTGACAGCTACGACGTAGCGGATGGCGTAGCGGGACGTTTTCGAGTTGTTGCTATGTATTTTTTGAGGTTGTTTTTCGATTTAAATGTGACTTTAGATTCTTAAATCCTGTATGGAAGTAAATCTGTAACGTTAAATAATTTCTAATTAAAATTATAATCGATGGAACCGTGCGGCTGTTATTATTTAGCGACACGTAATTCGGGGCTGTTATCACTGATCTCAGATATACCTTTATTTTTGTTTTCAGGGGGAAACCTTCAAAACGCACCCAACCTCCGGGGAGGGAGGTCGGGGAGTGTGGGAGTTTTACCTCACTACGACCACCCCGGTGATCACCATCAGCACATAGGAGTGGTCCCGGTTCCTCTTAAAATACCAATTCCAGGATTTATTCCGGTCTGATCCCCTGAGCCACCCCTCCATCCCCCCCCCTCCTCGAGAACCTCCTGTGCAACGCCTGTAAGGCACATCCCTGGGGACACTGTAAAGGGGCCTCCCCTGAGCCTCGCTATGCACCTCAGCACGTGACCATTGTGACACCATCTTCCCCGGGGTCACTTGGTGGGCGGACAGAGTCCCCACTCTTTGTGGCCGTGACCCCAAAGGTCCACCTACCTTGATTGGTCGGCGTATTAGGCGCCACGGCGGTTGCCTCCCCGACGCCTCCTACTCCGAGCAGGATCAGCCCTCTCCCGATCCCGCTCGGTAGCCTCCTTCTTGACCATCACGGTCTCACAGAAGGAGGCTACTAGCGACCAATTCTCTGTCTTGCCAGCATAACCCTCACTACTGCCGGCAGAGACAGGTCTCGCCCGATCCTGGCAGCCAGGCCCCGCCGCTCGGATGCTCTCAGATACCTACAATCATTCCATCACCCATTTAATTCCTAAGTGACGAAACATTTTAAAATAATCAAATCACGTTGGTCATGAACCTAATCAAATCTAACTGCACATAAATATCAGTTAACTCGAGAGCTCTCACTTACAGCGGTTAACTTGCAAGTTTATGTCGGAGGGTCTGCTGTGATCAATGGGTAACAAAAAATAACTTAGTTAAATTGAATTGGAATACGGTACTTTTGATACGATTACTCACATAAAGAGCAGGACATGGGAGAGCAGTGGTGGCCCAGTGGTAACAGCCGCGACTTACGAGTTGTAGGTCGTAGGTTCGAACCCAGACAGGTGCTTTACTTTGTATAAGTTATTTCGTCACCACCACTTTTCACGAAACAGTGAAGGAAAACATCGTGAGAAAACTAGCATGTCCTGCAACCAAAAAATCTAAGACATGTGACATCTACCAACCCGCACTGGGCCTGCGTGGTGGATTACGGCCCAGTCCCTCTCTAAGAGAGGAGGCCTGTGTCTCAGCAGTGGGAACGTTATAGGCTGATTATGTCTATGATTATGACTCACATAACTTTGAATAGGGACTGCCTCGGTGGTCTAGTGGTTGCTGTGCATGTGGTCTTGGATTCGAGTCTCAGGTCGGGCAAACTGTTATTGGACCTTTTCATCAGGAATTTCTCAGTAGCAGCCCGGAGTCTGAATTTGTACTCGGTTGATGGCAATAGGCTCGCTTTCGCTTTTATACTTGAACATAACTGGCGAATTGTGGGGGTACTACACTCGTAGGGACACGTCTGCCTAATCCTTCGGAGATTACAAGCGTGATATTATGTTATATAAAGGGTGCAGGGACATCGACGCGTCAGCTGTAACTATGAATCAGCACATGATTCCAGACAGTAAAAAAAAAACAGTGGTACTCCGGGAGTGCCGAAAGAAGTGAAAACTTGAACGCCATATAAACAAAACACAAACAGAATACTTTGCCATCACTCACTGACATATCGGAAATACATTAATACTCGGATATCTATGAATACAACCGAGTACATCCCGAAGACAGCCAAAAACATACGAATGTAGCGCGGTGTCGGTAACAGTGTCGTGAGTTCAATGGTTTTTTCCCATCTCAAAAAATGCCCAACGCGCCTAAAGAAATTTTCACTTCTGTCGGTTATCAAAAAATAAACTGCCTTTTCATAGAAAATTGCAATACCTACGCGATCAAATTGTACTGAACAGCATTTTTTTTTTAATAGCCGACGAATCATTTCAATGGTTTAGAATCATCGCGCTAATTGCGTAACACACTATCAGTAGCAATGGGTTTCATTTTGACAGTTCAACAACATTCATTGCGTTATATACGTTGTTGAGCAGACACATTTTTTGAAATATGAAGCAATGGATAAGCAATATTCTTCAAAATGATTCAGATTGATAGTGTGTAATTAGGGTGCATGTTCTGAATCCATGGTCCACAGGTTGTGCGTCGATGTCCCTCTCACCCTGTTTAAACTCTAAACCATATATTATTGTCATAAAAAAAACATTTATATTACTGGTGTCTTTAGGATGATTAGATCGACTTTCAAATCTACTTAAATCCTTCAACATGCCGCTAACCATCTTTCTACAGCCATATATCACAATTAGTGCGGCCCTCGACCCTCCCGGACAGACAGACGGACGGAGTAGCGACGACTCGCGAGGGCAGCCATGCGAGGAGTGGGCCGAGTGGGGGACAGAAATGCGATTGTCAGTCGCTTTAATAACTTGTAAAATATATAATATTGTGAAAGTTTTACTTAGGGCTGATTTTTCCAATGCCTGTTCGATAGGGTCAAAATAAATTAACTAGAGAAACTCCACAGACGTGATGGGATGGGGATATTTAAACATGATGAAACAAAAAAATCTTTGATGAATTTTTTGGAACCAAAAACGTTGATTCAAATGAGTACGAGTAGTTACTTGAAGAATGAGTTCAAATAAGTTAACAGAAAAGTTAACGCAAAAAGGCACAGTTTTTTAAAACGGATACATGTATTGGTAGCATAATCAGCCTATAATGTTCCCACTGCTAGAACAAAGGCTTCCTCGTAGTCCGCCAGATGAGAGGGAGTGGGCCGTAATCCACCACGCGGGCCCAGTGCGGGTTGGTAGATGTCACATGTCTTTGAATTTTTGGTTCTAGTACATGCCGGTTTCCTCACGATGTTTTCCATCACCGTTTTGAGAGTAGTGGTAATGAAATAATTTACAAAAACGCCTCGACAATTAAAAAATGCATATTCCCAAAGCTTCAGACCCCTTTTATTCAAGAGTTATTTCTACCAAGTCATCGTAGCGCATACTACGTACATTGGAAGCTGTATGTAAATCGCTGGTCAATGAGGCGACGCCGCTATCTGTATTGTATCGAGGGGGCGGAGCGTGATTTATTGGTGTCTGACTTGCTCTGAGGATGCTCCCCGACCTTGTTGCTATGCTGAAGATGTTTGGAATAACATTACGGGTGTTTTCGCGGAAAGGTTAGGCAGAGCTATGGAGCAGAGTATCTTAGGTATACACACATATTTCGCCAGTAATTTTTAAGTTCCTCGTAATTAATTCATATATATAAAATTCAAAATCCTGACTGACTGATATATCAACGCACAGCCTAAACCACTGGTCCTAGTGACATGACATTTATGGGGTGTATTCTATGTGAAGAGTAGGTATCCACTAAGAAAGGATGAAATTTCACGCGGACGAAGTCGCGGCCAGAAGCTAGTAGGCTATATAGAATAGTCGAGCTGGGCTATCAACCGGGCACAAATACAGACTCCGGGCTGCAATTTTTTTTTTCAATAAGCCTGTACAGCTGTAATGTCCCTCTTCTGGAGGAAGGCAGGAGGCCTTTCCCCTGAAGCCTAAGTCCTTCCAGGAACTCTTTTATTTTCGAGGTGGTTACTAATTTGGAAGTGGAAAAAACTCAATTATTGCCCAACCTAGGGCTCCAATCCAGGTATCCAAACAGCAGTCACTTTACGCTTGCGACCTCTAGCTAAACAAGGCTGTCTGGGACATAAAACGTACGAAAAATATAAAAAAAGCCATAGGTATAAAAATGATGCGAACAAAATCGAAACCAAAGTCATTTATCCAAACTACAAGAGGATCAGGTGGCCTACCATGATCTAAATAAAAACGATTCAAAAACAAGACATTTCAGTTTAGATTCCTAAACTGCATCGCTTGAGCTGCTCTATGGACGTCATTGTACCAAACAAGTATGAATGAAACCAAAACTTGCGACTCAGTCTGGGACAATCGCTGTCAGCAGATGGCACGGCCTAAACTGAATCGTTAAACTGACTTCATGGTACGAATTAGAAGAACAGTTCAGTTTAGGTCCTAAAATGGATCGCGTTAAGAGCTTGTGGTAGGCCTGCAGTACTTTTCAAACAACAAGTCGAGGCACGCCCGACCTTCACCACTTCCTAGTGCTTTAGCTGCGAACGACAAGTGGCGCAACAAACTGCCCAGCAGCACAGCTGTCTGTTCAGTTAGAAGAACTTGATTTTATACATATGCAAATTAATTACATACAACGTTACGAAACACAAAAACGTTAACAAAACTAAACGCAACTAATAACAAAGCATGTCAGACTTAGAAAAACAAAATGAAGGAAAAAAAGAAGCTGTCGCTTCGCCATTGTGCACAATTACAACGGCGAAGTGAAATGTGCAAGCTCAGCATAGGAGCCGACAGATCGTACTGCTTCCGCCACTTCCGGGCGTTACGTCACTACCGGGGGGTGAAGACGGGGTAGGGTGACCATTAAGTTTTAATTTTACTTATTCACAAACCTACCCTGTCCTTCCAACATTGTAATTTGTAAATATTGGACAAACTAATTATTTTTAAAAGAATAACCGTAGAGTTTCTTGCCGGCTCTTCTCCATATGAAGCGACTAATTGGAACCGTGCACCAGATCCTGACGTTTCATAGGTATCCATGTAGATATAGTTATGTGAAATAATATATTTTGATTCTATATGAATCAGCGGCACTTTTATTGGTAAGTAATACAGCGAGGCTTATGTTCGGCAGAGGACTTCTTCCGGCTGAAATGATGATGATGATGATGATGAATACTTACGTGCTTTTTGCAAAAGAGCGGCACCCCAATTTTGTAACACACTTTCTATCACAACCCGAAGGATTTTGAAAGAAATCTCTTTCACAATCCTTTTTTTAAAAGCTACATGGAATCTACACAACTATAACATCTGATTTTTGTACCTACATTATTTGCAAATAAATATATCTATTGAGGCCCCATAGTCACCCTACCAAGAACAATTTGTAACCGTAAGACACGCTCGTAAAGTTTTATTGTTAGTTACATAGCCTATGTATAATATTAATATCTGTATACGAATCTGCCGAGGGATGCAAGTCACTGCTCTTTGTACATTGATTGATTAGCTTCGATGCTGGGAGATACGGATCATTGAGTTTATAGTCACATTTTTTTTTCTGATGTAGATTTTTTTTCGTAGCTGCCTCATACATTTTTGGTTTGACGAGCTGCCGGTACCTATATTCTGTAAAAATGTCTGAACATAGGTAAAGTGAGTTGTCATTTCACCTGATGCTTGGAATTGATACTATTGACACTTCATCAAGTTCTCATTGCACCAAGTTTTCAGAATGAATTTTTTTAAAGAATAACACCCGTATTAACAAACAATATCTACTTGTCTAACACCCGTATTCACAAACAATACTTGTCTGAGTAAAATAGCAATACTATGCGAAGTAAGGTATTTCTCAATGCGTTCCATATGACAACACTCAAGTGTTGTCTATGAATAGGTTTTTGGAACCCTGTGCGTCCGCGCGCACTGTAAGACCCATAGAAATTTAAAAAACATTCTTTCATATATCTATGGTCAGACCTCATAGTAATGTTTGGTAATACGGGTGTCAATCCGCTGGACTTCTTTTAGTAGCATAGTCAGCCTATAATGTTCCCACTGCTGGGACACAGGCCTCCTCTCTTCGAGAGGGAGTGGGCCGTAATCTACGGATCTACCACGCGGGCCCATATTAGTGCGGGTTGGGCACGTGGGCTCTGTGCAGGTTAGTTCTTTTGTTAACCGACATCAAAATGGAGGAGTTTCTGAATTCAGATTTGATTTAAATGCACACAGCCTATTATACCACAACGTGGACACAGTGCGTGGACTGGATGTCACGTGTCTTTGAAGTCTTGCTTCAAAAACGTGCCAGTTTCCTCATGATGTTTTCCTTCGCCGGTTTTTGCGAAACGCCAAAAACTTATCTAATAACGATGACTGTTCAAACAAGGGAACAATAAAGATTAACTGCTAATTATCACAGATCCCAAGATAATCATTAATCAAGCCGGAAAATAAAAGACAATCACAAAAAACATCATCTTAATAAACTAAAGTGATCCCTTAGCGCCAGTCACGTTGGCCCATAGACAATTCTATTGTCTATGTCAAACTATAAACAATTAAAAAGTTGTTAATGGTCGTGATAACAAATGTTATACGTCCCCGGGGGTGAGCCGGGACGAATGGGGGTGAAACGATGGGGCGACTTTATTAACGGTTTCAGTGTAAAACTATTTATGATTTTTCTGTCTTTTGTGGTTGCGTCATTGTAATTAGCTATGCTTTGTTTATAAGAATGGTAACAGATTTTATAGTCTCGAAAGAAGGGAAGGTCCTCTATAGTCGTTTTTATTTGTGTATTTCATAGATACCTACTACATTTCCAAATAATACTTAGTATCTTATTGTATAATTAAGAAAACGTGTTGCGCCGAACGACCCCCGTAACATGGGACAAGGTCAGGAAATTGATAATGATTGTATAATTAAGATTGAACTCATATCGAATTAAGAAACCTGTAAGTAAGTACCTAGTTCTTTTTTTTTAATTATTACTGAATGGGCACGCTCTTGACCTCGATCACGTCTGATGGGAAGCGATGGATGAGGTCTATGATGGAAAGAGCGTGCCCAGAAGATGCCTAAGGCACTGGAACTCCCACGCATCGACCAAACACAGCAGGCTGCTTGACGCCGGACTCCGGTGGGGCTCAAAAACCTTTTTTTCCTATTTTGATTACCTACGTAGCCAGGAGCGTTTAAAAAAGCTAGTCTGTGCTCTACATAATTATTTTTTTCTCAAAATCGTGCTCCAATTTCCTTTATTTTTCCCACTATAATTTCGTTTTCCAACTCGCAAAAACTCAACCAATATGGTACGGTAATAATTATAATACTTATGTATTTTTTTTCATTATTTATTTATATGTGTGTCGCAGCCAACTGGTTTAATTAGCCGTTTAGTTAACCACTAGCCTTTTAACTAAACGGCGGCCGTTCAACTAATATTCAAGGTTAGGTTAGAACTGTGATCAACCGCGTGCGAGCAAAGAGAGTGAAGCGCGGCGAGCACTGCTTCCAAAGGCCAGGCGGTTAACTAAACGGCTAATTTAACCAGTTGACTGCGACATATAGATAACTATTTACACTAGGAACTAAATTAAATTACTAACTAACTAACTATACAAATAAATACAAAAACAGAAGGACACTTAGGCGTCGAAGTACTCATCCGCATCGCTGTCATCTGGACACGTGCCCAGAAGACTGGCAGCATTGCCACGTTGAATGGGAATGCTAATTCTTTGGTCAAAGAACGAGCCAGCCCTCTGGTCACGTGATATTATGTATTATAACGTTGTATCGTTTAATAGCCCGCACTGTATCTACCTACTTATTAGTAACGTATAGGTTAATAAAATATTACTTTTGGTCCCTTTCATCAAAGAAAACAAACAGTGGCACTCGGGGAGTGCCGACAGAAATGAAAACAAAACACAAACGGAATACCCCTTCACCCACTGCCTTCACTCACTGACATCGATACATTAAAACTACAGAACAGACTGTTCTGTGATTAAAACCAAGTACATCCCGAGGACAGCCGAACACATCCGAAGCGGTGTCGTTACTGTAACAGTGGCGCTAGTTCAATGGTTTTTTTCCCATCTCAAAAAATGCCCAACGCCCCTAAAGAGGTTTTCACTTCATAAAAAACATTGGTGTCTGTAAAGTCGGTTTACGGACGATAATTTTACGTGATAACGTCATAAGAAAACATGCGATCGTGCCTCTCTTTCGCTTGTTCCGCGCTCTCGCTTGCACACTCGGCTCAGGCGGAACCTGAAAATGAGTCATGCTTTTTCGTGCGTCATACATCAAAACTTGCAACTCACTTAACATCAAAAACAAATGAAAGTTTCGTTACCACTAAAACAATTTAAGAAAAATGACGTTTGTTTAGTGCTAAGCGATGGCAACATCATAACACGCCTTGTTTTCCATGTAGATTTTAAAAGTAGATTTACCATAGGTACAACTTTGCCTACAAAGTACCTATGGTTAATCCACATTTCGCCAGTTATGTTTAAGTCCCATGTAGTAGAGGGCGAGTCTATTGCCAGCAACCGGACACAAATCCAGACTCCGGGTAGCTACTGAGAAAGGAGGATGGGCAAAAAAGTAAGGGACGCGTCCCCGACGACTTTTAAAACCCAACACCTTGCCCAACCTGGAAATCGAACCCACGACCATGAGGTCGAGCATGAGCTCAGCAGTGCAACTAGCGACTAGACCAACGAGGCAGGCTACCAACAACCAAAACAAATGAAAAATTCGTCGGCACTAAAACAGTTTTAGAAAATGACGTTTGTTCAGCATTAAGCCACGCCGAGCGAGGCTTACCGAGGGTAGACGTGACAAATAGCCCTCGAACTGAGCCGTATTAGTTATAACTGTCATAACTTGAGTGGAGGCACTCCGCTTGATTAAGTCAGGAGTAGGGACGGCTGTGGGATGGATTTACATCCGGTTCCTAGTGTTTCAACCCCAAGCGGCTGAAAACATAATAGCTTCCAATAATGTCGTTATATTTAATAGTACTTGCACTTGGTAGGTATTATGGTGAGGACATGCAAGCTATTGTTATAAAGATCTTGTCTCATGCAAAAAGTACCTGAGCCTTTAGTAAGTATAGTCAAAATATGCTACATTTCCAAAAGAAATATGAATTACTAGTTGCGCCCTGCGGTTTCAACCGCATAAGTGTCGATGCCGTGGGAATATCGGGATAAAAAGTAGCCTATATGTTAATCAAGGGTGTCAGCTACCTCCATACAGCATGTTATCAAAATTGGTCCAGCCGTTTGAGTGTGAAGAAGACAAACACACACACACACCACACACACAAACTTTCGCCTTTATAATATTAGTGTGATGTCCTGCGAGGTATTTGCGTAACACACTTAATGACAATTGATCGCAATTCCTTTCATTCTGACAGTTTAGCTACGTTCATTGCGTTATTTACGTTGTTGAACAGATGAATTTTCAAAACCTTTGAAGCAATGGATTCGGAATTTCATTCAAAACCCTTGGATTATGATTGAAAATGTGTAACGCGATTAGGGTGCTGGTCCTTACAACCTTAAAATCGGAAACTGACCAATCAACGAAGTTTATGGAGTGAGGGAAAATGAACACGGACTCGTTTTAACCGTTAAATTGAAAAACTTTTAATTTAAAATGAAGAAGATGTGTAAAGGTTGTGAATGGCTTTAAAAGCTTTTATATACATATTTTTAGGTTTTAAGCATCACTTCGCAGCGAGTAGAAAACAAAACTTTCAGATATAGGTATCAACAAAAAGGAATCGCCAAATCTGACTAAAAGTAATTTTACAAATAACTAAACAATTTATTAATAAAATGATAGGTATGTAAGTAAAAACAGGTAATTAATAAAAATAACAAAATTATCAGTTATTATTTGCTTACATATTATTTTAATTTACAATAATAAAAAGATGTGTTTATCAATTAATAACAATAACAAAATTTATATCCGACCTTAACTAAAACTATTCACAAACTAAAATATAGCGTCGAAAAATTCATCTGAATTGCTGTCGGCTGGTAATGTGCCCAAGAAACGGCGATGGCGGCATTATCACATTGTATAGAAATACAGCCTCTGGCCAAGGTAAAAGCCAGCCGGTCACGGGAAGAGTCAACAAGCCGTTTCGACCTTATAAAGACCATGAGCACTCGGACCCAACGGCCGGAGGTTTCAACCCCGAACGTACGTAAGTACTTACTTATTCATAATTTATTTGCCTATTTGTGCATTTCACAATAAATAAGTTTTCTTTCTTTCTATAAATAAAATAAACAATATTATCTGTAGACGACATTGCAAATTATTCGCGTATCCGAACGCGGAACAAAGATGGCGATTGGTGCGTTCAATAAGTAAGAAATAACAATAACATTGTAGTAGATAGTGCAGTGATTTATGCCATGCATGGGGGAGTGGGGCTCCTCGTGTCTTCATGCGTGGTACAAAACGGAACTGAGCTCTAGGAAGACAAAATTGCAGGGAGTTTTTACTGTTTTTTCGAAATTTTCTTAAGGTATACATGGCACATTAAGTTTTAAAATAACTTCGGATTTATGAAGAATAAGAATAATTTATTTAATGAAAATACAGGTTATATACCAGATGTTAAAATTTGTGGTTTATGCACAGCCCATATTTTGCCCGTTCAGGCCTTCAGGGTGTGTAAATTAGCTTTAGTATATTAATAATACTTACCTACTTGTTTAGGTTCTAGACACACACCACAAAACTATAAAATAGATACTAATATAAATTACAAACCAACCTTAATACTAAAGCTATTTATTTCTAACAAATATAATATCTATGTACTTATATCTAATACTAAAAATAACAAAATTAAATCCTAACTTAACTAAAACTATACAGAAACTAAAATATAGCGTCGAAAAATTCATCCGCATCGCTGTCGACTGGTAATGTTCTCAAGAGACTGGCGGCATTGCCACGTTGTATGGCAATGCTTAGCCTTTGGCCAAGGTAAAAGCCAGCCCTTGGGTCACGGGAAGTGTCAACCAGCCGTTTTGAAATTTCTTTAAAAATACCATGAGCACTCGGACCCCACGGCCCGAGGGTTTCAACCCCAAACGGCTCGAAAATATAATTTCCGATAAGGTTATTATATTTTCGCCGCTTGAGGTTTTCAGCAGCCGCAGCAGCAGCGCCAGCACAGCATGCCGAGCCAGGAAGATGGGATGGCGCAAGAGTATCGACACACGTGGCGTCCCACATTAAAGGCCTACCCACCTTCCATGGAAATAAAGACATACCGTCGGTCTCTTGCCATCGTCGCGTGCCAAGCCATTGGGTTCTAATACAGCTGGAACGCCGACGGTAACAAGAGCTCGTCGGATGATGTCATTGATGTTCGCGTGGCGCGCTAAGCGACCCGCACTGCGGCTGCAAGACAGGCCATGATGTCCGAGGCTGTTGACATCTTCGCCACAGTGACAGCGATGAGGAGAACAGCAAGGAGTTCCTAGTCGTAGGGAAGCAGCGAGGCGAAAAGTAGTAACTTGTAAACAACCTTAATTGTTTTTATTAATATCTGTCAGTTCAGCCTATTGCAGTCCACTGCTGGACATAGCAGGCCTCTCCTAGGCTGCGCCACAATACCCTTCAACAGCCTTCCGCATCTAGTCTGTCCCTCTGCGTGCGCCACCTTTTTTAGGTTGTCCGTCCATCTAGCTGGGGGCATCCCACACTACGCTTCTCGATTCGCGGTATCCACTCTAGGACCTCGTCTGCTCCACCGGCCATCGGTCCTTCGACAAACATGGCCAGCCCACTGCCACTTTCTTCAAACATTGCGGGATAGGCGACGAGAAAACTTGACGAAGTTTTCCAATCACTGCCCAACTGGATCCTCCTGTCGGCTTCCTTCTCAAAGTAGCTACCGAGCTGAATGAATTGCCCTAGGTAAACCGTTAACCTAGGGCAATTCATTCAAGGAGTACGTTTACCGTAAACGTACTCCTTCACAACTTCGAGAAGCGATCCAGCGGCGTATTTTTCTCTATGTTGCATACATTCTTTGTAATGTATAAATACTTCTACAGAGCATCATCACTGTCTTCTTAAACTTGTGTGACAATCTCTTTCTAAAGCTCTACATGTCAAATTAATGTCCCTACATTAATCCCGTTAGTACAGTAACCACCCTTAGTTACTGTACTAAAATAACTATAATGTAGAAGACATTCTGATCGTCCAGAAAAGAAACTATAATTTATTTATTAAAAATCTCGCGTTATTTTTTTATCCGATGGATCATTATGCTGCCGAGAAAATTACGGATAGTGCGATCCACGAACACGCGCCCCACTCTTCTTCCTAATCGTTAGCGGTTATCTCTAGTCAATTCCGCTAGTTTTTTCAATACACACTAATTAGCCACTAATAATAATTAGTATGTATCGACAAAAATAAAACACTAGCGGAATGTTGTACACTTGTGCTGTAAGCATTAGGAATAAGAGTGGGGGGTCTTCGTGGATGGCACTGTAAAGTACTTATGATCTAAATTTTTTTTGTGTTATTCCGTAGCGTAGATAATTCCATTTCCTTGATTACTTCCATAGCCATTGCATTTCCTTCCATTTCGACACTTTGATTTAATATTCATTGCATTACCTACATTGACGATCGTACAAATCGTTTTAACAAATTTTTTTTCAAAATCCTTCGGATGTTGAAAGAAAGTGTGTTACTAACTTGGGGTGCTGATCTAAAAATCATGAGAAAATGATTCTACAAAACTTATGACATGCTGTCAGCCAATAAACAATAAAACTATCCCTAACATTAAAACACAAAGTCATTAAAAATAACATTTTGTTACCGCAATTTGTGAACAACAATAATTATCATAAGTCCAGCGATGCATATAAAGTACGGGGGAGATGTTGTAAAACAAATGATAATAACTAGAGGAATTTGATGCGTTGAACTAACTGCGGGTCGCATCAAGCTTCAATTTATTTGGCAAGTTGTATAGTTATAATGTCTCATAATTATTTTGCTTTTATTTTATTTACTGATAAATGACCCGCCCCTGCTTCGCACGGGTGCAATGTATTGACATGTCAAAACATCGAGATGTCTGTGCTGTATCTAAGTTAAATGTTAATATATTATACACATAAAGCTTCCGTCATAAATTCTCTGAATACACAAACACAAAAAAATACCCGTGCTGGACATAGCCCATACAGGTAAAAAAAAAACATTTACCTATTCATATTACGTGATTACGTCACCCGAAACACCCGCCCTTCATCATTTGTAAGTGAACCACATACATTGGTAGTAGAATATGTATATCCACATGACTGAACTTTATCGTAGTAAATTGATAAGGATTAAAAAAAATATCTTAAGGGTTCTTTCAAATCCATAAAGTAGGTAGAGGTATCTACATAAAACACCACTCATCTTCTAAAATATCAACCTATAAATTGAAAACATCCCCAATTTCAGACGCACACTTTCAAAACTACTTAAAATAATAACATTCTGGCTGTATAAGTATTTTCCCTCGACACACCTCACCGGTGGGTGTATCCGAACGCGGAACTCAGCCGACCAATCACAGAGCTGTCAAACAGGTGGGCGCCAAACGCCATTTTGAAAAGTTAAAATTTTCTTTGGGGGAAATTGAACCATCCATTTTCTGTGTCCGTTTAGCTCGCTGAACAACAACATGACTTATGTAGTTAGCGGTCGATGCTTATTCGTTTTCTATAAGAGTAGGGGAAGACCAAAGTAACGATGGATGGACTGTGTGAAAGATGAGGGGGTGAGTACCGAGATGACGACTAAAAGACGAGTACCTATGGAAGAAAAAGAAATGTTTCGCTGATCCCAAATAAATTGGGATCGTTTTCTAAGCTGAGGATTTTGCCCAGCATATCTAAGGAAAAACCTGTAGTAAGTACATAATTATTTGCCAAAACTAATTAGCATCATTCCAAGCCTTATATAATTAAAATTAGAAAAATAACATCGTCGTCGTCGTGTTTCACAGTACCGCGCAGTAACGTGTATTAGCAATGAAAAACTACTATCTAAACTAATATTATAAAGAGAAAAGATTGGATTTTATGTATATCTGTTTGTTACGCTTTCACCCTGAAACGGCTGCACGGATTTGGATGAAATTTGGCACATGGGTAGACCATGATCTGGATTAGGACATAGGATACCCGATATCCCGATATTCTCACGAGATCGAGACTTATGCGGGTGAAAACGGGGCACAGCTTGTTTAACATAAAGTAATATCTATGGTAATACCTGACCAAGATTATGTCTGGACTTATAAGAGACTGTGACCTCTGAGTTTGTTTCGACCTTTCTTCTCAGAGTAGTCAATAGGAAACGCCGACTTCATCTAGTTTTTAAAAATATGATTGACGTGTAAAAAACTGTTTGTGCAAAAATACTTACAAAAATAAATCATTTGTTATTTATAAGTAAATCTAGTTTAAACTAATCCTACCAAAAACATTTTCATGTAAAATGTTGCGAAGACGAGACCATATGTGATATGGCTCGCCTGTCAAAAAGTTATCATCTCATGTAGAGCCAAGCTCCTAACTCTACAAGCCCTAACTTTACAAACTCTACACCTTAGTCAAAACATGAGGCTTGGCCGTTTCGTTGCTACAAGAACTATTGTATAACAGAAAAGTAATGAACAATGAATACATTTATTACCTTACGCTCATGTGATGGGCAGAGTTTCTTTCGCATTTTATTATTATTATGCATTCTACCAAGTATCCTACAATATTTCGCATCTGGTTAGTTTGCAAGACGACCGAGGGGAAAAGTCTAGACAGATGACTCACCCGTAGTAAGAAAGTAGTACCTACCTATGACGTCATTATACATATAATGCGATGCTGTGACGCTGGGAAATTGGCATTCTTAGCTTTTACATATTAGTGAAGGTTAGTGATTAGAGGAACATTTAATTGATCCTCATAAAACTATTTTGATCTTCTAAAGCTAAACGCCTTTTATTCAACTTTTTTTTCAAACGATCTGTAAACCTATAAACACGAACTTACGGATTAAAAGAAACGTAGGTAAATGAAAATACTCGTTTCGCACATAATATTGATCTTTACTATTCTTATCTAGGGAGATAAGTCCTAAAAGAATAGTGTTTTATTTCGATTAAAAAAACGTTCCAATTTACGTTTAATAAACATTTTATTATCAGGAAACTAAGGCCCATAGATAAAACACACAAAAATAAATAATCTTATACAATAATACACTATAATGTACTGCTAGAGAGCCTCTGTACTGTTAAATTGTTGTTGATCGGTAACTAACCTAAGACACCCTGCGGCGTACCTACCTAATTGCGTAACACAATGGGTTTCATTTTGACAGTTCAACAACATTCTTTGCTTTATTTACGTTGTTGAACAGACACAGTTTTCGAACATATGAAGCAATGGATTAGCAACATCCTTCAAATGGTTCAAATTGAAATTGAATGTTACGGAATTAGTGTGCTGGCTGTGCTCAGTTACTAAGCTAGGTTATCACAAAAAGACTATCAATGAGAATATTTTTAGAATTAAGTAGGTATGTATTTTTGAAGTGAAAACTTCTATAGGCGCGTTGGGCATTTTTTGAGATGGGGAAAAAACCATTGAACTCGCGACACTGTTACCGACACCGCGCTACATTCGGATGTGTTCGGCTGTCCTCGGGATGTACTTACTCAGTTTAATGTATTTCCGATATGTCAGTGAGTGATGGCAAAGTATTCTGTTTGTGTTTTGTTTATATGACGATTCAAAAAATACACACGTAATTGTTCAAGTTTTCACTGCTGTCGGCACTCCCGGAGTGCCACTGTTTTTTTTTTAGAAAAAGAAAATGGGGTGAAACACATGCGTTTTACAAACGGCTCCGTCGGTTTTTAAATGGGATCCTTATGAGTGGGTAGAACTCCCTCCTCTGCTCAAATCTCGAGTGAATAGGATCGGTTACGTCTTAACATGGCCGACATGAAACGAGCATAGAACTAGAACAGTTTTTTCTTGGTATTCTTGACATTTTTGTACTTTTGGATAGACCAATGAAAGAATGCTCTATGCCTGTTTATATAAAATTAATTTGGTGCAGCGGGGGGTTGAATGTGCATTCGCTCGTTTGGTGTAAATCGACCTTTACAAGTTCTAGGAAAGCGTAAATAAATGCTAGGTATACATATAGGTAAGTACAAAGTCTTGACAACCAGTCTTACCAAGGGGTATCGTATTACCCAGTAACTGGGTTGTGGAGGTCAGAGGCAGTCGCTCCATGTAAAATACTGGTATTCAGCTGCATCCGGTTAGACTGGAAGCCGACCCTAACATAGTTGGGAAATGGCTAGGCAGATGGCAGATAGGTACAAAGCCTAATAAATTAAGTATTTAGCTCTAGGAATGTAAAATTACCCTTACACAGCGGAATAAAAGATGAAAACAATATTATAGTAGATAAACTACGAGTAGGTACCATCGTAGCGTTCGTAGCAAATGTAACTTTTACGCGAATTTCAAAGCAGGAGCAGCCCTTTCAAATTCAAATTTCACGAAAACTAACCCTATTCCCTTGAAATACAGTTCAAAACTCATTGTGTAACAACTAAGTAGTTTTGGCGCCACCCAGACAAAGCTACGCCACCGGAAAAAAATATTACAGTAACTAATTTCACTGTACATTTAAAGTTTTGCTTTATTCCATGCCAGCTACGGTGGAAAATCGTTTGGTCAAAGAAATAGTAGCACGAAACGCATGCCACCTATATTGAATAGTCAATACTGGAACTGCATAAATCTGTCACAGGAAAATCAACCTTACATTTCTGCAATAGAATCGAAAATAATCGAGGAATTAATCGTGAGTTCTGACGTTTCAAAGTCGCGCAAGTGAAAATTTTGGCGCCAGACAGGCCGGCGCCGCCATCTTGCCGCATTTCGTTCTCCACGGAGGCACAGACATTAGCCTGTTCAGCCTGCTTCCGCCTTCGCTCTATTATGCCACCTAATTTACTGTTATGGCCGTCTAACTTTACAAATAAGATATCTGTGGCTATACTTATAACATTATCCGTAGTGGAAGTGCTTTTACTTTAGTTTTTTTGTTGTTAAGCTTATAAGACTCAAGTCATTTCTGTTACTTAAGTAGGTAATTCTGCAGTTAGATTTTAATCGTAACCCAGTAGGAATGGCCATTATCAACGGCCTAGGCAAACACCAGAGGGGAAATTTCAGTATTTTTAAGAACGATCGTACCTACTCTCTATGTTTGACATTAATTGTCGCTGAAATAAGATTGTGTAGATTTTGAAAGTTTTCATAAAGAGAATTGGCCTTCTGAGAAAGGTAGCCTTTAGGCAGCTGGATTAAGGGGTTGATTTAGAAACTGGGAATTCTGGAAACGGAGTGTTTTTGTTAGGAGGTCTCGCCCTCAGGACCGCTGCTCCGGCAGCTTGTGGAAACTCTTCTTTAGAACTCATGTTGTGTGATACCTAAGACGTTAGCTCATAGTAGCTAATCGTGAAAAAGCGCGGCAAATAAAAAAAAAAATGTGCTGCTGGGAAGTTTGTTGTGCAACTTCTTCCCAGCTAAAGAACTAGGGAGTGGTGAAGGGCGAGTGTGCCGGGAGACTGTCTTATGTAATTTTAAATTCTCAGCTTACTTTGAATAAATTACTTTTGATTTATTGTCTATATAAAAGCCGGCAAACCTACCATTTACTTGCGCCTCAGAAGTTATTTAATGATTGATAAATCGTGTGCCAGACAGCTTAGACGATACTTTTCAGAAGAAATTAAAGAAACCTACTTGGAATCGAAATTCTATGACATAATATCACGAATCTATGGAAAACATCACTGTAACAACATCGTTCTGCCAAAAAAATTGTGATTTTCACAAAAGCCTGATGAAGACTTAATTTTGTAGTCACTTATTTAATATTATTTAGATAAGTTTCATTAGAATTACAACCACCATGGTGTTATAAAATAAAGATGAATTTATTATTTTTCTGTGAATTTCTAAATTTTCGTTATAAATCATAGACGTAGGTATAAAAAACATCTATGTTATAAATATATTGTTAGTGTTCGGGGCGATGCTGGCTCGCGTGTTGTTTGTCCTGCTGGCCGGCGTGCCCGTGTGTCGGGAGACGAAGGGGGCTGCCTATTCGGAGTTCTTTGATGCAGATGGGGACGCTCAAAATGCGGATTTCTACGATAGTTATAACGATGGTTAGTAGCCAAGACCAACATCAACATCGATATCTATTTCTATATCTATACATTATTATACACACTGACTGTTTCGTTGGTGTAGTGAGCAAGAGGTCCTGGGTTCGATTCCCGGGTCGGGCAAAGTGTGAAGTTTATCCATCAGGAATTTCGCAGTAGACTTGTATGAACTTAGAGGGTTGTATTGAAGATTTGAAAGATTATAATTCTGTAATAAATACTTGTTACGATCGCGAATCATATTTTGTTCAATATACAACCTGATACTTTTTGCAATTTGCAAAAAACATAAGAAAATTCGAATTTCGTGAGCTATCGCTATCTTGTAAGGTATGGGATGTTTTAGGTTATAACCGCAGAAACAATTTAGCTTTTCATAGTTTTTTCATAGAAATACTATGAATCCCAAACTTATTTTTGCGATCGATAAAATCAATACTGTGCATGCGTACAGAACCCTTCACTGTGCGTGGTCCGTCACACACTTGGCCGGTTGTTAACTTTATTCAAATCAAATCAAATCAAAATATTTTTATTTCACATAAACCAACATGGGCACTTATGAAACGTCAGAAGCTAGGTGCACGGTTCCAATTGGTCGTTTCCTATGGAGAAGAACCGGCAAGAAACTCCATGGTTACTCTTTTAAAAATAATTGGCTTTTACAATGTTTTCGAGTTACAGTAGGTATGGGAGGACAGCGTAGGCCTGTCAACAAGTACCAGGTACTTGATAAAATAAAAAATGGTCTACAGATCTAGTCTACAAGGCTTACAAAGTCCTCACATTTACAAAATAAGGATGTATCAAAAGGATAAACAAAATATAAAAATCTACTAAAACCATTATTTTTATTATTATTTCTATAATTTCGCGCAGAAATCAAATCTCCTCAAAAGATGGCTACTGTCATGGAGCCTATCACCGGTATGGAAAGAAGGGACCTGGATGACGCAAGAACCCTCAACCCCGAAGAAATTATTGATGTGAAAGGTACCATACTATATCCCCTCAAGTAACTACAGGTAAACCAGAGAAGGTGTGCGCTTCGGTAAGCTTCGTGTTTCCGAGTTAACACGAACGTCGCACCACACAGGCAATGCTTCATCATCAGCCTACAGCTGCAGTCCACTGCTGAACATAGGCCTCCAATTGCACACCATTCAAGCTCGATTTTCGGCAACTCTTATCCAGGTGCTACCAGCAACTCTGCAAAGCTCGTCGCTACACATGTCGTCCTAGTCCTACCTTACGTAATTTGCCGATTCGCGGTCTCCACTCAAGAACACGTCTACCCCAACGGTCATCAGTTCTATGGCTAATATGGCCGGCCCATTGCCACTTTAGCTTGCTTAAGCTGTGAGCTATGTCGACAACTTTGAACGGCAATGCTTCGGAAAGCATAATTTCCGAAGGGTATACTTTCCTTTGGAAAGCTGTATGTACTTACCTTGAGAAAATATATCAGCGTCATCATCATTTTAGCCGAAAGACGTCCACTGTTGTCCGCAGGCCTCTCCCAAGCAGCGCCACTTCGACCGGATCAGAAAATTTATAAGTAGTATAAAACAAAGTCGCCTTTCGTGTCTGTGTGAGCTCCCTGGGTTTTTCAAAAGTACACAATGGATTTTGATGCGGATTTCACCGTTACTTAGAGAATTTGTTCCAATAGATTTTATTGAATAATATATTATTAATATACAGTGGGGCAGGGACATCGACGCCCAAACTGAAACTATGAATTCAGCACATGATTTTAGACTAAAACTTTTCCGCGGTAATCAAAAAAAAATCTACAGTTTCATAGAAAAATAAAATACCTAGCTACGCGGTCAAAATCTATGGTAGAGCAATGTTCTTTTAATAACGGTCGATAGTTTTCAACGCAAGGGGTTTAGAATCATGTATACTGAATCCATATAGCGGGTTGTGCGTGGATGTTCCTGGCAGCCTGTATAACTTATAACTTAGTTTTAGTACAGAAATCTCGGTGTTTTGACAGCATGTCGCCAAATCAGAAGATTGTATTATATGTACATAATATTATTGTGATTAAATTACATTTAGCCACGTCTTTATTGTTTGGCCAACTTCACCAAATCTAAAATAAAATAAAATAAATTAATTAATTAACATAGACGTGGCTATAAGAGTAGGAGGAGCCCAAAGAAACAATGGATTGCCTGTGTGAAAGATGATATGGCTAGAAAGGGGGTGACTATCGAGATGACGACTAATAGAGATGTATGGAAGAAAAAGATACGGTTGAACGACCACTAATATAAATGCAGGAGAACGATGTATAGCTGGGTCCACACCGGACGACCCAGTGCGCTCCAGTCCACACTGACCGCGCATTTTTCCTGCCGATCGGAGCGCACTGACTCGTCCGGTGTGTGTGTGACCCAGCTTATTAACATCAATTTTTTTTTGTCATTTATTCCCCAGAAGCACTAAACAATATTTTTCAAGGCAAAAAGCATGGGTCTGTGCGCGGGCGGCGAACAGCCCAAGATTACTCCGACTCGTACAACTATATCGAAAATTCTGTCGACGTCGGACAAGACGTCAAAGCTGACAAAGGGCTTGTGCCCCAGAAATGGCAGCCTACAGTTGAAGTGCAAACGTGGAGCCCAACTGCCGATGATCAAGACTATTTGGACGACAGCTCGGGCCATGGCACAGAACAACACTGGAGTTTTGTAAGTTTGCACGAACACTCGAGCCTCAGCCGAGATTAATAAACGTTATAAAGGCTTAATTTAATCAAACCTCTATAATAATTCTCATTTTGCGCTCCTCAAAATATAATTGACCACTGTAATACAATGATTGTGCCTCTTTTAGTGAACCTCAAATAATTCATATTTTGGGGTTATAAAAATAAAATAGCCAAGTAATTGCGATCAACTTGAATGTAGCACTCGCCGAAAGTTAAAAAGAGGCTCAATTATTTTTAAAAAGCTTTTAGAGATTCATTAACTTAAAAAAAAAAGTGTCCATCATTAGAAGGTCGATCAGAATTTAGAATATCAGTTATATTTCCTCTAATAAAGCCGATATCACACCCTTTACTTTTTGTTCATTCTTGTCTTTTATTCGACATCTTTCACTCGAAGTGAAACGTCTGAACAAAATGTATCAAAAGTGAATAATGAATTCATTATTGAACCGATCCAACGATGGTTTTCGGCACTCGGCATCTTTTACTCGCCTACCGAATGATCCAAAAATTAAATGAAAGGAGCAGCTGAACGTTCATTCCTGGGAAGGACATCGACGATTAGACACGTCAACTGTAATCATGACTTATGAGACTACGTTGAGGACAAGGTAACTTGGCAATAATTCCTTCTGCACATGTGGCTTCCCTGGCACCTCATTAACAGCATAACTACGTAAATGTCTAATAACTGGGCATTTTCACTTTTAAGTGTACCCGCCATTTTGAGGATGTCCCACATAGGCCCTGCGCAGACGGCACACTTTTTGTGCGATCGAGTCTGCGGCGCACAAAAAGTCTGCATGGCGCGCAAAAAGTCGGTCGCGGATTTTTCACAGACTCAACGCACACGACGCACATCTTCGATCATTTTGTCGGCAGAGCTGTAGGGACGTAGACGCTATGGAAATCGTGCAGAGATCGCGAAGTATTATTTTGTACATGAAGTACAGAAAAAGAAGAAATAGAGAATTTTGGGTACATCCTATACTTTCGGAAAGATTACTGAAGGGGACAGTTCCATACTAAACATTCAATTCTGAAACAACATCCGGCAAATTTTTTTCTTCCCACATTTTTCTTTTTAAATGTCTATCATGATATTCTGCCTTAGAAGTATCATAAATTGTTGGTCTGTTTTGTATTTCTTGAATTAACATAGTTACATCGACCTCTGGCGCCATGATCGCGTGCGTTACGTCCACCCCTAGCAAATGCAGATTGCCGACTAAAGTGTGCGCCGTCTGCGTTAGCGCGCGTTGAAGCAAACGTTCAATTTTTTTCACACACTTTTTGTGCGGAGCGGCGCGCCGCGGCGCGGTGCGGTCTGCCCGAATTACACGGATTTTTTGTGCGCCGGACTTTTTGCGCGTCGTGTGCGTTACTGCATATAATTGCATAGGTTCTATTTTCACAGACTAAAAAGTGCGTCACGGATAGTCTGTCGTCTGCGCAGGGCCTTATTCAAAATTTAATAGCAAGATAAATAGTGAACATATTGTCTAATTTTTGGAATAAAACGGTAAAATATATATTCAATTGACGAATCCATCTGCAATCCTGGTAAAATACGTTTAAATTATTAATTTATGAGTATTTTAAATCTTCAGAGTAACTGTTTCTGGCATGTCCCTTCCCTTACCAATATTGAATTTGCCAAAATTACTAAAATAGTACTACGAATACATTTAAAAGTGTTGGTGCAACAATAGTGTATAGTTTCTCTCGTCACAAAAATCTAATTTGCACAATTTAAACTCCAATAACACAGGTTTAAAACACATTTGGCTGAAAATACACGTCACAAAACTGACCACTATTTTCACTACAATGTCCATTTATTTTCAGTCACTTTTATTTTTTTAGGGTACACTTAAAAGTGAAAATGCCCAACTGCTCTCAAATTATATTTATAAATTTTTTGCATACTTCTTTGAAATAATCTCTTTATTATTTGACATTATATACAGGCTATTCTAATAAAATTTCAACTCGTGGTTGTAATGGCAATCATATCACTTAAATTTAATTTTTTGTTTATCCTTATGATAGCTTCTTTTATATTTTTTTTAATGTGAGGACTTCGTAGAATTGAGATCTGTAGACCATTTTTCATTTTATTAAGTATCTGGTACATGTTGACAGGCCTACATTGTCCTCCCATACCTACTGTAATTTGAAAACATTGTAAAAGCCAATTATTTTTAAAAGAGTAAAGCTGGCAAGAAACTCCACGAGGAAACGACCAATTGGAACCGTGCACCTAGCCGCGCGTGTTGTTGTGTTTAGACTGGCAGCCGACCCCCCACCATGGTTGGGACAAGGCTGGCAGATGAATATAATGTGTGATCCTCTCGGCACTCGGCAGGTGTACCAGCCAGATACCTCGACCGCCGGCAACGATGATATCGTAGCTGAAGTAAACAAGATGACACCTTTGAGGGACGGGGACGTCCCCAGCCGACCCTCCGTCCATCACTTGAGGGCTGCCCAGGAAGTCCAGACCTGGGGCTCCACTGAGGAAACTGAGGAGACGGAAGATACGTTGGTACAGATCATTGCAACTTACACCTGGCTAGATAATGCCCGCGGTTTTGACCACGTGGATGACGAAAATTATCCTTCGGGAGCGTACTACCAGGATTAAAAGTACCTTACTATCTGAGTGCCATCCAAATTGTCTGGACGTATGTTGTTGTTGGACGACTTCGGCTCTGAGGAGGCTGGTGTTGTCTGTCATACTCTTAGGAGGCATCCATTAATTACGTGAGGCGTTTAGGGGGGGAGAGGGTCAAGCTAAGGCCGCTTTCACATATACCGCGCGACCGAGAATTTCATATTATAAACAGAAGCGCGACCGCCATACATGGCGGTCGCGCTTCTGATTATAATATGAAATTCTCGGTCGCGCGTCTGTCGCGCTGCTAAAGTCGCCTAAATGTGAAAGCGGTCTAACTCTCACCCAATCTCACGTGGGGGCGAGGGGCGGTCCTGGCAATTATCACGTAATTTTTTTTTCCGCAGGAAACAGTGTTAAATTGCTAGAAAACTGGGTTGAATTGAGTCTTAAACTCTTAACAGTCCTAAATAAAAATAATCTTCTATCTATACTTAATAAATCTGTAGAGAGGTCAATTCTGTACATGAAATATATTTCCAAAATAACTATCAGCGGGTGATTAGTGATCGATACTGACGCCAAAAATGCAATCAGTAAAATTTTTGTCTGTCTGTCTGTCTGTATGTTTTTTATAGAAACAAAAACCACTCGACAGATTTCAACGAAACTTGGTACAATTGTTCTTCATACTCCTGGGCAGGTTATAGTATACTTTTCATCACGCTACGATCAATAGGAGCAGAGCAGTGAAGGGAAATGTTGGGAAAACAGGAGAACTTACTCCATTTTTGAAGCTTCCGTCGCGTGTGCAGCCTTAATGGTTAAAGCTACACAGAAATCATGTATGACGGAAATGTTCTCCTTAAAATTATATAAAAAATATTCCACGACAGCAAATGTCTATCTTTTATGGTTGACTCACAATAATACGTGTAACTCCCGATAGCTTAGCAGTTCGGAGCTTTCTGATTATATTTGTCTACTCTTACGTTTATAACACTCTCACTCATCCCTAATTAAAAAATGTTAACATTATTACCTATTTAATAAAAAAATAATCATAGAAATCGGTACAGAAACACCAAAGTTGAGAATAAAGTTATACATGAAATACGCTAATAAGCCATCGCGCGTGAATACTGAATCATGCTATAAGGATTATTTTTGTGTAACGGTCGCCGCGCTCGACGCGGCTCGCGGCGGGAGGTATAAAAAGGGCGGAGGATTCAAACGCGAACTTCACACCGTCCAGCAGTTCATGAAGCACCTCGCCAAGCGTTTCTTCGACTCTGCTATAAAGCACCCCAATTGCGCTGATTGCGGCGGCCTCCCGATATACTCCCTCCCGCATAAGTAGGATTCGCCGACCAAGGCATACCCTCACCATCCCCGACGACGCCACTACCCTCTTACAGGAGAGCAGGAAAGCCAAGACACAAAAACACGACCCGACAACCGTCCTTCCGTCCTCGCCGTCGAGGACGCCCGTCGCGACGCCCCGTAAATTCTCCTCCCCGACCCTTGCTCGAGCTAGCCCGCGCCGCTGAGCCTGTAGTATTAAATTCGCCCCTAAATAATTCCGATCCAGCCTGTCCCTTGCTGCCCCCCCCCCCCCCAGCGACGCCCTAAGCCGAGGTCCGTACCTCACAGGGGGTGCCCTTAGCGTGTAGTCGCTTAGTTTTTAAGTTTTTTTTAAGCCCTGGCTGGAGGCCTTAATTTTGAGGCATCCACAGGCAAGCCCGGTTAAGCAGACGACTACCTCATAGGTTGAACTGCGAGATGCCATTCCCAAAAAAAAAAAAACGCGAACTTCATACAATATTTGGCTGTTGATGCGAGTAGACGTTCCGAGCATTCGACCTTATTGACAGGCAATATTGTTTATCAGCGCGACTTTTAGTCTTTAAATTAATTAAGTTTATTTAGTTTTCTTTTGTTGTTATTTTATAAAATAGGTATTAGTTATTTTGGTAGTGTATTATATTCGTTCAAATTACAAATTATGAATAGTTTAAATTTTATTTATTTTTAGGTGAAGTAGTAATTTCGTTGTATAGGTACCTACTTAAGCTTCATGTGAACGTGATCTAAACAATATTACCAATACATTAACTTAATAACACACAAGGAATTACACACTGACGGAGTTGCGGGCACAGCTATCTATAAATCTATATCTACATAATTATATAAAACTCGTCCGTTACTGAGTGACTGACATACAACGCACAGCCGAAACTACTGGCAGTAGAGAGCTGAAATTTGGCATGTGTGTTTGTTAGGAGGATTAGGCTACCACTAAGAGAAGATTTTTGGAAATTCCCTCCCAACGGGGAGAAAAGGGGGATAAATTGTTTTTTTCCGGAAGTCATTATTCCACGCGGACGAAGTCGCAGGCAAAAGCTAGTTAAACATATATATTTTTTTTTAATAAATCCAACGCATTGATGCATAGATTAACGTATTTACACTGAAAATACGCATTTTGAACAATCTCACGTGAGATTAGGGGAGGGGTGGAATGGGTCGAGCCAAATCTCACGATATCTCACTAAAGGGGGAGGGGGGGTCCAAAGATCGCCAAAATCACCTCACGTAATTAATGGACGCCCCCTACTGACTAAAACCACACGGAGCTCTTCAACTATCTCTGACCGGCGCACTTCCTATCGCTCCCTCGGTACTTCGGTAGGTATTGAACCGCCTGATTCACAAGGACAGTCACGAGCATAAGTATGTATACACTTGGCTTTATTAATAGGCGATTTTCTCCTTTATTTTTTAATGAAAGTTTATGTTATTACAAACATAGTATTTTCAAACCCCTAGGTTTATGTAAAGTGTCGTATTTCAACGTTGCATTTGTTATTTCACGAAAAAATCGCAATTGAAATTTGCCAAGTGTTGACATGTTCGTGCTCGTGACTGTACATCTGTTCACCCTCTGAGGCCGTCACCCTACGGCTACGGCTGAATGTACCGTCAGCGTCAGCCCACATCATCCCACTGCTGAACTAAAACCTTCATGACTTAGCTTTTCGGTCCAGAGCTAGTGTGGACCATAGTTGGTTATTGAAATAAAATGTATATACAAAAAAACCGGCCAAGTGCGTGTCGGACCACGCATAATGGAGGAGTTCGTAGTAGGAATGAATTTATCCCATAGTTGAAAGACATGTTCTCCCATACATTCCCACTGAAAATGTAAGTTTGTACGCACAATATTGAGAGATTTACCATATAGTTTTTAAAACCACAGACTTCTTATAGGTTTTCTCCTGTAATCTGTAGCTATAGAACTAGATTCTGTATTTTTTTCAAAATTTTAGGCTCAGTAGTTTTGGAGACAAGGGGGTAAATTTTCGTATACAAGGTGTCCGGTAATTAATGGTTAACCTCTTCAGGGGTCATTATACTTATCATTATGAACAACTGTTACTTTGGGACCAAACCTGAAATCGCGAAAAAAGAATCAGCAGTTTCCTGCATTTTGATTGACGGGTTATGCGAACATAAATGTAGGGAACAGCTGATTTTTTTTCGTGATTTCATGTTTGGTCCCGTAGTAAAAGTTGTTCATAATACTAAGTACAATGACCCCTTTTTTTTTTTGGATGGGAAATCATCTAATGACTCCTCCCGCTCTGGGTGGAGCGGAAGGAGTGTCAGACTCTTACTGACTAATGACAATGACCCCTTAAGAGGGTATCCATTAATTACCGGACATCCTGTATATTCTTTAAAAAGTTAATTACAATTTAATTTATGAAAAGAGTATATTTGTGATCCTCACAGTAAGCCCTTTCATTTGATATGTCACACGGTACAGATTCATCATCTGCCTAGCCTTTTCCCAGATTGCGAAACTTTTTTAAAATTGTCTATTTGCCCCCCAAAAATTACCCCCATATTCAAAATTCATTTATTTACGTTATACGTCTATGTTTGGGTCACAGAGATTCATATGTGTACCAAATTTCAACTTAATTGGTCCATTAGATTCGGAGCAAATTGGCTGTGACAGACGGACGGACAGACAGACACACGACTGATCCTGTAAGGGTTCAGTTTTTTCCTTTTAAGGTACGGAACCCTAATATTTCTAAGTATTGTAGATGTACCCGTTAGAATCCACGACGTACAGCAACTCTGACATGCAAGCCGAAGTGAGGAAGTTGGTGCAGCACTGGAGCGCCAGCAGCGCTGTCAATGTAAGTAAAGAATCTTTTGGCGCCAAAATCGAAACTGACGCCGCCATTTTGTTTTATCAATACAATCCACCTTTGTTTATCAACAGCGCCTTCCTGTTAATGTCAATCAAGCGCCAAAAGATCTTTGTCGCCCTTTATAAACCCTATTTAATGAAATTAGCTGGCGAAACTTCACAGACAGACGTGATGGATAACGTATTTATTGAAGAGACAACAAAAACATATACAGGGTGGCAAGGACATCGACGCACAACCTGTCACCAATACATGATTCTGAACTAAAAATTTCAACGTAGGCTTTGAAATTTTTCGCCGATATTTTTTTTTATCTGCTGTTCTGTATGTTATGGACCAAGTGATTATTAGGACATTATAAAAAATGCCCGGGCAGTTTGATAAATAAAATAAAATCTATTGCATTCATTATACATTACATTATTCATTTATTATAGACACCTGCTGATATATGATAATAAAAACTTAAATTGACTGGACTTCTTAATTCGACTGGGTCGGTCGATAGGCGACGTAGGATGCAAGAGCGAGCGAAGGGCACCCCGAGGTTACGTTTGGTTAGGTTACTGTCTGGAGGCGAAAGTACTCGCGTCGCTGTACCGGTGGCGGGAGGAAGCGCGGAGGCTTTTAGTCAGTAAGTGTCTGACAGACCCTGCTGCTCGCCCCAGGGCGGCGGACATCCATGAGGATTTTCCACCTCGGAAACAAAAACAAAAAAGAATGGTTAGGTTACTGTAAGCCCTTTACACAGAAATATAATGTCGAGGCAATGTGATCAATAAGGAAGTTCAAATTATAATTATTTATTTCGCTCTAAGTAGCTTGTCAATATTCATAATGCCCGGGCATTAGGGAAAATGCTCCTATTTATTACATCCTTAGGCATCTTCTGGGCACGCTCGTACTATCATAGACCTCATCCATCGCTTTCCATCAGGCGTGATCGAGGTCAAGAGCGTGCCCATATCCAATAAAAAAAACTTGGTCCATAATAGTCTTTGTCCATAGCATATACATTGTGACCGCGCATGCGCACGTATTGCACTTTTGTAGGAAACAGCTGATGGCCACCCACTATGCCCAACTAATCTATTATTTTGAAGAAGAAGATTTCATGAATGAATATTGATGACATGGTTCTGGGAATAACATTAATCGATAGATTGTTGTTTGGTAATATTTCTTTACATTGTAGATGGCAGAACCCACGACGACGTACAGCAACTCTGACATGCAAGCCGAAGTGAAGAAGTTGGTGCAGCACTGGAGCGCCAGCAGCGCTGTCAATGTAAGTAAAGAGTCTTTTGGCGCCAAAATCGAAACTGACGCCGCCATTTTGTTTTATCAATACAATCCACCTTTGTTTATCAACAGCGCCTTCCTGTCAATGTCAATCAAGCGCCAAAAGATCTTTGTCGCCCTTTATAAACCCTGTTTAATGAAATTAGCTGGCGAAACTTCACAGACAGACGTGATGGATAACGTATTTATTGAAGAGACAACAAAAACATATACAGGGTGGCAAGGACATCGACGCACAACCTGTCACCAATACATGATTCTGACCTAAAAATGTCAACGTAGGCTTTGAAATTTTTCGCCGAAATTTTTTTTTAATCTGCTGTTCTATATGTTATGGACCAAGTGATTATTAGGACATTATAAAAAATGCCCGGGCAGTTTGATAAACTCAAAACTCAAAAACTCAAAGCATTTATTTCAATTAAACCATTTACAGGCACTTTTGAATTGTCAAGAAGTCGGTCAGTCAAAAATAAAATGAAGCTAGTTGCCCATTCCAAAGCGTAGGTACCTATGGAGAAGAACGGGCAAGAAACTCCATGGACACTCTTTTAAATTATATTTTTACAAAAATATTAGTTACATCATTAATGTTGAATTTATAATAATATGTGAGAACGATGTAAAAAAAGACGTATGCGTTAAAAGCGTCCAGAGTACAGCAAATATTAAATAATAAAAAAAAAACAACAATCCAAAAATAAAATAATTAAAAATAAAAATAAGCCGAGGCAGCCGAGTGATGACCAGCCCCAACTGACGGCGCCCGTTCACGAACATGACGCATAGATCAGCACCATTCAACTCAACCATTTTGAAGGGAGCTAAATGATCCAACACACACGCCACCGTCAGCGAGACATTTGTGTGAGCATGACATACTATCAGTTGCCAGGGCACATTCAAGTCAATGAAAGACCATATTACCCGGTAAATGGTAGCTCTACAGTACATAGAACTCACATAATACAAAGGAAATTGAGTTTATACAATGCAAAGATAGTCTTACAATCAGTTACAATCTTCAGCAGCTCCAACAGTATTTTCAAGTGTTAATCGATTAGTTGTGGTTGTGGAGCAGGACCAGCAATGAGCCAGGCATTTTTATCAGCGATGTAATCCCCTAACTTATAATATGCCTGTCTGCATAGTGTGCGTTTTATACAAGACTTGAATTTTGTTTCATTCAGTTGAAGAATGTGGGGAGGTATCTTATTATAACATTTTAAACAGTACCCCATAAAAGATGAGTCTACTTTAGCCAGTCTGAAACCTGGTTGAACCAATAGGTCCCTATTTCTAGTACTATAATTATGTCTTTCTCCTCTTTTACTAAAAAGATGTAAATTTTTCCTTACATACATGATGTTTTCGTAGATATATTGACAAGGTACCGTCATGAAATAAAATAAAATCTTTCTATTCATTATACATTACATTTGATTTGATTTTGATTTGATACATTACATTATTCATTTATTATAGACACTCTGCTGACCTATGATAATAAAAACTTAAATTGACTGGACTTCTTAATTCGACTGGGTCGGTCGATAGGCGACGTAGGATGCAAGAGCGAGCGAAGGGCACCCCGAGGTTACGTTTGGTTAGGTTACTGTCTGGAGGCGAAAGTACTCGCGTCGCCGTACCGGTGGCGCGAGGAAGCGCGGGCGCGAGGCGAGTAGCTGATGCAGCGCCATATGGAGCTGCGTCGGTCTCAGCTTCGCGAGGTCCTGGTGGCGGAATGGTGGGACAGGATTTCACGACCTATCGCCGGCCTCGTCATTATCGAGGCGGTCCGGCCGGTACTCGAGCGCTGGCTCGGGAGGAGACTCGGCTCCTTGTCGTTTCGGGTGACGCAGGCGCACTCGGGGCGTGGTTGCTTCGGGAAGTACCTGTGTCGCATAAACAGGGAGCCGGACGCCCGGTGTTACCACTGCGTCGACTGCCGGAAGGACACGGCGTGGCATACGCTGGCAGGGTGTGCCGCTTGGGAGAAGCCGCGCCGTGCCCTCATCTCAGAAGTAGGCAGTGACCTGTCGCTGCCGGCCGTGGTCGAGTCGATGGTCGGCAGCAAAGAGTCCTGGGACGCGGTGGTTTCCTTCTGCGAAACACTCGTCTCGTCGCAGAAGGAGGCTGCGGAAAGGGAGAGGGAGATTTCGTCCACTCACCCGGCCCGCAGCAGGTGCACCGGGCGTCGGTGGAGGTCGGACAACGCCCTCTTCCAGCCCCCTTAAATGGGTCCAGGGACGACGGACTCTGGGACGTCCCCCCCCCACACATCAGGACCGAAGTGGTGGAGCATATTCTTCCATGCGCGCTCCTCTTAGACGTCGCGTGGGGAGTCAAACACCTCACTCATCCCCTGACCCGAGGAGGCCCGCAGTGGCGGGCCGGCACCAGTCGAGGGTTGCGGAAGGATCGTAACGTTCCCGCGACCCCCGGCGTAGGTGTGAGATGGAACACCGGGGTGATTTTTAGCCCGTAAGTATCTGACAGACCCCGCTGCTCGCCGCAGGGCGGCGGACATCCATGAGGATTTTCCACCTCGGAAACAAAAACAAAAAAGAATGGTTAGGTTACTGTAAGCCCTTTACACAGAAATATAATGTCGAGGCAATGTGATCAATAAGGAAGTTCAAATTATAATTATTTATTTCGCTCTAAGTAGCTTGTCAATATTCATAATGCCCGGGCATTAGGGAAAATATTCCTATTTATTACATCCTTAGGCATCTTCTGGGCACGCTCGTTCGCATCATAGACCTCATCCATCGCTTTCCATCAGGCAAGAGCGTGTCAATATCCAATAAAAAAAAATAAAAAAAACTTGGTCCATAATGGTCTTTGTCCATAGCATATACATTGTGACCGCGCGCGCATGCGCACGTATTGCACTTTTCTAGGAAACAGCTGATGACCACCTACTAGGCTCAACTAATCTATTATTTTGAAGAAGAAGATTTCATGAATGAATATTGATGACATGGTTCTGGGAATAACATTAATCGGTAGATTGTTGTTTGGTAATATTTCTTTACATTGTAGATGGCAGAACCCACGACGACGTACAGCAACTCTGACATGCAAGCCGAAGTGAAGAAGTTGGTGCAGCACTGGAGCGCCAGCAGCGCTGTCAATGTAAGTAAAGAATCTTTTGGCGCCAAAATCGAAACTGACGCCGCCATTTTGTTTTATCAATACAATCCACCTTTGTTTATCAACAGCGAACAACTTCACAGACAGACGTGATGGATAACTTATTTATTGAAGAGACAACAAAAACATATACAGGGTGGCAAGGACATCGACGCACAACCTGTCACCAATACATGATTCTGAACTAAAAAATTCAACGTAGGCTTTGAAATTTTTCGCCGATATTTTTTTTATATGCTGTTCTGTATGTTATGGACCAAGTGATTATTAGGACATTATAAAAAATGCCCGGGCAGTTTGATAAATAAAATAAAATCTTTCTATTCATTATACATTACATTATTCATTTATTATAGACACTCTGCTGATATATGATAATAAAAACTTAAATTGACTGGACTTCTTAATTCGACTGGGTCGGTCGATAGGCGACGTAGGATGCAAGAGCGAGCGAAGGGCACCCCGAGGTTAGGTTTGGTTAGTTTACTGTTTGGAGGCGAAAGTCCTCGCGTCGCTGTACCGGTGGCGCGAGGAAGCGCGGACGCGAGGCGAGTAGCTGATGTAGCGCCATATGGAGCTGTGCCGGTCTCAGCTTCGCGAGGTCCTAGTGGTGGAATGGTGGGACAGGCTTTCACGACCTACCGCCGCCCTCGTCATTATCAAGGCGGTCCGGCCGGTACTCCAGCGCTGGCTCGGGAGGAGGCACGGCTCCCTGTCGTTTCGAGTGACGCAGGCGCACTCGAGGCGTGGTTGCTTCGGGAAGTACCTATGTCGCATAAACAGGGAGCCGGACGCCCGGTGTCACCACTGCGGCGACTGCCGGAAGGACACGGCATGGCATACCCTGGCAGAGTGTGCCGCTTGGCAGGAGCCGCGCCGTGCCCTCATCTCAGAAGTAGGCAGTGACCTGTCGCTGCCGGCCGTGGTCGAGTCGATGGTCGGCAGCGAAGAGTCCCGGGACGCGGTGGTTTCCTTCTGCGAAACACTCGTCTCGCAGAAGGAGGCTGCGGAAAGGGAGAGGGAGAGTTCCATGCGCGCTCCCCTTAGACGTCGCGTGGGGAGTCAAACACCTTACTCATCCCCTGACCCGAGGAGGCCCGCAGTGGCGGGTTGAGACCATTCGAGGGTTGTGGAAAGATCGTAACGTTCCCGCGACCCCCGGCGTAGGTGTGAGATGGAACACCGGGGTGGTTTTTAGTCAGTAAGTGTCTGACAGACCCTGCTGCTCGCCCCAGGGCGGCGGACATCCATGAGGATTTTCCACCTCGGAAACAAAATCAAAAAAGAATGGTTAGGTTACTGTAAGCCCTTTACACAGAAATATAATGTCGAGGCAATGTGATCAATAAGGAAGTTCAAATTATAATTATTTATATAAGACAATATTTTTGAATTTAACAGGAATTGTATTTTTCAAATAAACAATCGTGTTGCTCTGTAAAACAAGCTAAGTTTTTTTCGCTCTAAGTAGCTTGTCAATATTCATAATGCCCGGGCATTAGGGAAAATGCTCCTATTTATTACATCCTTAGGCATCTTCTGGGCACGCTCGTTCCATCATAGACCTCATCCATCGCTTTCCATCAGGCGTGATCGAGGTCAAGAGCGTGCCCATATCCAATAAAAAAAACTTGGTCCATAATAGTCTTTGTCCATAGCATATACATTGTGACCGCGCATGCGCACGTATTGCACTTTTGTAGGAAACAGCTGATGCCCACCTACTAGGCCCAACTAATCTATTATTTTGAAGAAGAAGATTTCATATATGAATATTGATGACATGGTTCTGGGAATAACATTAATCGATAGATTGTTGTTTGGTAATATTTCTTTACATTGTAGATGGCAGAACCCACGACGACGTACAGCAACTCTGACATGCAAGCCGAAGTGAAGAAGTTGGTGCAGCACTGGAGCGCCAGCAGCGCTGTCAATGTAAATTAATTTCGATGTTCAAGGTATTAAATAGTCTAGAACAACGGAGTAAAAACTATGCTTAAATGGTTTGGAAGAGGGGCTCGTGGCTAAATGGTATCAGACTTACTGGTCCATCGGAGGTTAAGCTCGGTTCCCCCCCGGTGGGTTCCCGCTTTTTCGAGGCGGGGGGGGGCTTAGTAGCTGTGGCTTGGACACCCACGGTGAAGCGAAGAGGGACCCGAGGAGGGGCCGCTCTTCAGGGCTTTTGTCTGTAAGCCGACGACGTAGAGGCCAACAAGTAGGTTTCGGTGCCGCTTGGGCGACATCGCAACTGAGGTGGACCGCGATGTCGTATTGGAGGCGTCGCGGCTGAGGGTTGGAGGCCGCGGCGGCAGAGGAGTGCCGGTATTGCGGTGCGCCGCTCTCCCTACCTTCCGCGGCCTTAACGGGATCGCCACCGTCTGATGGCGGACGCGGTGGGGCCGCAGGGGAGGAGGACTGTTGGTATGACGTTGGCCGCTCTCCCTATCCTCTGCGGCCGAAAATTGGCAGGCGGCGGGGCCAATGTCCTGCCCTGACGCAGGGGGACCAAGGGTGCCCAGACACGGGGTCTTCTGGCGCCCATGTGCTGGTTTGGTCCCCGAGGTGGTCACGGCGTGCTATGTGTTCTGGTGCGCCGGTGATGGGAAATACTCCCCAGAGGAGGGTCCGGTGATGGACAGCCGCGGTGGGTTCACGGATATGAGAGCTAACGCGTGCCCGTGTTCCCGCCGCGCGCCGTAAGCGGCAGAGGACGACACCGTGGAGTTTTAGTGGGTTAGAGTCCCACATAACTGCACTATCTCCCCGTGATAGTGCAGAATGCATGAGCATTTCTCCAAGTTAAAAAAAAAAGGCTTGCCACGGTTATTTCGTGGATGGGTGGCCATCCATTACATATTGAGACCCCTCCGTGCTTCGGAAAGTACGTTAAGCCGTTGGTCCCTGCTGTCATTCGTAGATCTTTGACAGTAGTAACGGATAGTCAGAAAGCCAAATGTCTGATAACCAGTCTTACCAAAGACGTGTTACCCAATAATTGGGTTGTGGAGTTCAGATAGGCATATGCAAATACTCAACGACCAAACTGGGCTGTATGGTCGTTGCAAATACTGGTACTCAGCTGCATCCGGTTAGACTGGAAGCCGATCCCAATGTATAGTTGGGATTATGCTACGCAGATGATGCGATGTTAATTTTTTTATTATTGCCAGCAAGAAACCTCTTCGTACAAGAGCGCTGCCATGCGTGCAGATATGAAGCAGTTGATACAGAACTGGAATCCTTCGGCCAATATTCAGCGCCAGAGCCCTAGCAGCAATGTTCAGCAAGAGCGCCACACGAGCAGTGTTCAGCACCGGGGACCCTCTATGGCAACGGAAAAGGTATTTTCACAACACCTGGAATGATTCTAAAACTTTAAGGCCGAGATCTCTAAACGATACTTAGCACATACAGAGAGCGTCACTATGCACAGGTTTTAAAAGTGTCTTTTGCTAAGGTATCTAGTTGATAAAGCTGCGTGTACTTTTGCTGAGAGTTGTTTCGGTCACTGTCAAACTACAAGTGCAATAAGAGACGGGAAAATGTCTAAGTCAAAGCACGTGCTAGGTAACGTTTATAAATCTCGGCCGAAGTGTTAACTGTACTTGTTTATAGTTTGAGCAATTTTTTTCTAAAGTTGGCTTCCTCTACTTCTTAACCGACTTAAAAAAGAAAGAAATTCTCAACTTGACTATATATTTTATTTAACACCCACGTTCAGAGATCTTCGAAAATTATAAACCGTTAAGAATTTTTTGTGAGAGTCCCGTTTACAGTTGAACATCCGATGAACACCTTCGGAGACAAACAATGATAGCAAATAACCCACGAACACGATTGCTGCAATCGCTTATCAATATGTTGTTCAAACCACTCAATATTGAAAATTATTACTTAATTGAAATATTAATTTGTAGATAAACCGGCAAGAAACCGGAATGCAAACAAAGTTGAAGAAGTTGCAGCCCTCGAACCCCATCTTTGAATATAAGCACAGGAGTGCCCCAGACAATGTTCAGCACTGGAGCGCTTCTGACAATGTTCAGCACCAAACCCCTTCTGTGAAAGTTCAGCACTGGAGTGCTCCTGACAATGTTCAGCACTGGAGCGCTTCTGACAATGTTCAGCACCAAACCCCTTCTGTGAAAGTTCAGCACTGGAGTGCTCCTGACAATGTTCAGCACCGTATCCCTTCTGACAATGTTCAACACCAGAACCCTTCAATGAATGTTCAGCACTGGAACCCTTCTATGAATGTTCAGCAACAGGACCCTTCTATAAATATTCAACACCGTATCCCTTTTGACAATGTTCAACACCAGAACCCTTCAATGAATGTTCAGCACTGGAGCCCTTCTATGAATGTTCAGCAACAGGACCCTTCTATAAATATTCAGCACCGTATCCCTTCCGACAATGTTCAGCACCGTATCCCTTCTGACAATGTTCAACACCGTATTTCTCCTGACAATGTGCAACACCAGAATCCTTCAGTGAATGTTCAGTACCAGGACCTTTCTAAGAATGTTCATCATTGGAGCCCTTCTGACAATGTCCAACACCAGTATCCTTCAATGAATGTTCAGTACTGGAACCCTTCTATGAATGTTCAGCAACAGGACCCTTCTATGAATATTCAACACCGTATCCCTTCTGGCAATGTTCAGCACAGTACGCCTTCTGACAATGTTCAACACCGTATCCCTTCTGACAATGTGCAGCACCAGAATCCTTCAGTGAATGTTCAGTACCAGGACCTTTCTAAGAATGTTCATCATTGGAGCCCTTCTGACAATGTCCAACACCAGTATCCTTCAATGAATGTTCAGCACTGGAACCCTTCTATGAATGTTCAGCAACAGGACCCTTCTATGAATATTCAAAACCGTATCCCTTCTGGCAATGTTCAGCACAGTATGCCTTCTGACAATGTTCAACACCGTATCCCTTCTGACAATGTGCAGCACCAGAATCCTTCAGTGAATGTTCAGTACCACGACCTTTCTATGAATGTTCATCATTGGAGCCCTTCTGACAATGTTCAGCACGGGAACGCTTCTGTGAATGTTCAGCACTGGAGCCCTGCTATCGACGTTCAGCAACGGAACCCCATTGCACGAAATAATGAACAAATTGTGGTAAGTAATAGAATAAACCCCTTTATTTTTAAATGTTACTTAAAGTTAAGTAATGATTAGCGACTACTTAACCATACATTTTTGACGTTTAAACGTCTCCTTACTCTAAGTAACGTTTATGAATAAATCTCGTAGTATTAACCGCTATTCTTTGGATGACTTTCATTATGTTCAGCTTTGGCTAAACACCAGTGAAAGAAAAGCTAAGCTTACACGGGCAACTTATGGTTGTGTGAGCAATTAGTGGAGCTTTAAGGTACGTAGCCGACTGCAGACAGCCGACGACGTGTCGTATTCCAGTTAGTTCTGAATGTTTCGTGAGACAAGAACCCTGAACCTGTTTGGCAATTTACTTTTGTATCTTTTGTTAGAAGAGGAAGAAGACGACGATGTCTTATTTATTTATTTAAACTTTTCCCACAAAAAAGGTACAATGGCGGCGGAGGGCGGGTGACTTGTTTTTAATATAGAAGTATAGAGATTCAACGTGTTGTCGCTCCAGCGTCGTCGGTGGCACTACAGATCTGCGGTCGGGCGACACGTCGGTCATCTGCGATCGTGCGACGTGTAGTCGGGAGACGTGTCGCTAGCTGCGGAAGGTATTTCATAGAAATACATAGAAACCAGTAGTGTCGCAGCGACACGTCGTCTGCTGCTGCTGTCTGCAGTCGGCTACCAACTCGTACCTTTATGAAACAGCATAATAAAGATTAAAAAAAGTTGTTTATTGGTACCAGAAAATCATTCACAATGTTATTATTTCTATAATCGCAGAAGTTGGTGGTAGTACTGGTTCCCAAACTAAGCTATCGCTTGTATTTTGGGACACAGCGTTCAGTCGTGTATATTGTTACAATTTGGTTTCTATAGGTACATTTGTTGTGAATGTGAATATTTTTTTTATTTATTTCTATAATTTTAAAGGATTATATTTTAAGGCGAAGATGAATGTGAGTGCGTGTAAGTGTGTGTGTGGTGAGTGGAGGTGAGTGTGTGTGTGGTGAGTGGGGGTGAGTGTGTGTGTGGTGAGTGGGGGTGAGTGTCTGTGTGGTTAGTGGGGGTGAGTGTGTGTGTGAGAGGGTGAGTGTTTATGTGTAAGGGTGTGCGAGTGTGTGGGTGACATCCAGGTCATGTATTACACAGTGATTTTTAGCAAATCTTCAGTCTTACGATAGTCTATTTTAAGTAGCCAATCAGTAACTTTATCTTTTGCTTTGCGTTTGTTTAGTCCTACAATTTTTAGTTCCTTATTAATACAGTCGTACAGTTTTGTAACTTACGACTGTTAAATTGTCCTCTGAGAAAGGCTGTCTTAGTAGGGGAACGAACGCATGCCTTCATCCTTCTACGGATGTTAGGGCTGTAGGTGGGACTATGCGATGTCTTCTCAGGGTGGAATTCAGCACATAGAGCTGCCTGACAGTCAGGAATTTGCATTCCGAGTAGAGTTACCTGTATGGTTTTTTATTTATTACTTTAAGAACAGCTCTTTGCGCCCTTTCCACCCTGAGAAGGAGCGTTTTACCTGGCCCGCCCCAGACAGGGATGCAGTATTGGATAACAGACTGACACAGGGCCAAAAAGACTAGTCTTAGCTTTTCGGGAGGAGAAGAGTCCCTGTGTAATTTAAATATATGTATGAGCGTTCTCACTCTTGAAATTACTGTGTCTATGTGATTTTCCCAGCTCAGTCTGCTATCCAAATACACAACCAGGTGTTTTGCACTGTCCACACGAGTAAGTTCTGGGCACGTGCAGCTTTCATCCAGAGATGAGCAGACATGGGCTTTAACAGCGGAGTCTTGTGGAGGAGAGTTGTTTTTCCTAATGGAGAAGGTCACGTAATGGGTTTTTTTGACGTTAAGGGTTAATAAGTTGTCCGAGAGCCAGTGCATCATTTTAGCTACGGAGCGTTCAGCGGTCTCCTTGACGGCGGTCCAAATTGGACCCCACACAAAGATAGCGGTGTCGTCAGCGTAAGTAAAGATGTTAGTATTAGGGAGAGAAATTTGGCAGAGATCGCTAATATACAACTGGAAAAGCGTGGGACCGAGTACGCTTCCTTGCGGAACTCCGTAGTTGACTGTGTCCTCATCACTGAGGAATTCATTAATCTTGACTCGCTGTTTCCTATTTCTTAGGTAGTCTTTAAAAATGTCGTGGATGGTACCTCTTATACTGAGCCTTTCCAACTTAGCCAGAAGAATCAGAACAGAGACTGTGTCAAATGCTTTGGAAAGATCTAGAAACATACACATGCATTCTTAATATCCAAGTGTTTAACTATAGCACTTGTTAAGTCAGTTACAGCATCTTCGGTGCTATAACCCGAGCGAAATCCATATTGATTTGAGGCTATAATTTTAAATTTGTGCAGATACTTTAGTGCTCGATTTAGTATTCTTTCTAAGATCTTAGAGATTGCTGTCAAAATTGTATTGTATATATTTTTTTGTAATGTACCTAACTAAAAATTTTCGGTTTACGGATTTTTCTTTTACTTGTGCTACATGACATTGCTTCTTGCCAAATTTCTTGATTCTAGATCAACGGAAAGTTATCCTATAATAAGTCTTGATTTCGGAACATAAGCGCCCGTATCTTTTGATTGCGTTAACTTAGAAGTTTGATTTTTTCACCGTTTCAAGGAATTGAAGCCCTGAGTATTCGATATTAATTTCAACTTGATAACTCCACACGTTCCTCAGAAAAGGGACCTTGACTGATGGACAGACAGACGGCCAACGAAATGATCTTATAAGTTCCGTTTTCCCTTTTGAGGTACAGAACCCTAAAAATGTGCACTAGGTACTAGGTATGCATTGTGAAGAATGTGTTAGAAATTAATTATACCTCTTGGAAAATTGTCTAAGAGGACTCTTTACAGAAACCATAGTTATCAGTAATAATCAAGATAATAGTATCAATTAACTTACATGACATCTGGTCGATCTATTCCACATAATAACGTCACTAGTACTAATCAACTGACTGTAGGCCGGAGCTCCGTTCTGGTCGATGTCTCGAACAAGAATGATCCCCGCCACTGGGAGCTCCCCCTTTTATAGTCGTGAACAGTACAACTTTGACGTTTCTATCTACCGCCATCCAAAATATCAACAACAGAAAAGGTGGATTTCCGTTTGGAATATTTTCTATGTTTTGCTACATTATTCCTTAATATTTAGATTATGCAAAACATTATTATTTTATCAAGTTTTAACAGTAAAATGATAACAATAACAATACCTATAATTAGGATGATCTATTAAATGCACTATCTTACTACTGAGCATTTGGAACAATACTTATACATTTTGACAAGAATTAATTTAATTCGACACCTATTTAGGGCGGAATGTACTATAGGTACAATGCAGACGTAATGTTGATATGCCTAGCTTGTATTGTTCTAGATTGTTGAAGCTTCTATTAATAAAAAATAAATCTACAGACGCCAGCACATCAAACTAAGTACTACAATCTGTCAATTTTCTTTAACTAATTTTCACCTTTATCGCCACAGCATAAGGTTGAGTGGGAAAATTAGACAGTTTCGGGTAGCTTGATGTGCTGCCGGCTGTACATACTTGATGTGCTGCCGGCTGTACATACTTGCTACTTACTACTTACCTAATCTATTATATTTTGTTTCAGCCCTTTACTGCCTTTAAAACCGATCCGCCCAGCAGTAATGAAACAGATAAGGACACAGTCGGTGACACTCCGAGAATGCTGGTAAGTAACTGATTTACTGACTGATATTGCTCAATTCAAACTTTATAGCGGCTCGGAACAGGAGGCGAGTCGCTGCGCAGTAACAAAATCGCCTGTCAGCGGGGGTGAGGGGTGAGGTATCGCGCAGAGAGTCGCTCACTTCAGGGCTAACAAAGTTTGAATCAGCACAGCGCGGCAATTGCGTCATTATCAATCGGAATCGGTTTCATTTTGACAGTTCAACAAAATTGCGTTATTATGTACGTGTCGAGCAGACAAATTTTTCGAACTTATCAAGCAATGGATTAGCAATTTGCTTCAAAATTATTCAGATTCCGATTCATAGTGTTAGTGTCTTACGCAATTAGGGTGCGGGCTGTAGTAAGTAGTTGATTGCTGGTTAACCTGTAATTGGCGATTGTGTAAGTCCGAGGCTATTGGTGTATCATAATAAATAAATAAAGTAGGTAAGTACCAGGTACCAGGCCATAGGGCACCGAGACACGGTAAAGTAAAAATGACAGTGTTAATAGACTTTTGTTGCTGACTGTACCTACCTAGTAAGATTTACATTATAATGTAAGTACTTTTTAAGTAAGATTTTTTAGTAGGTTAGAGATTTTGATTCGAATTTAATTTTTTTAATTAAAAAATATAATATTTAATGTACTAATCACAAAACTGGAAAGAAACTCAAGCAGGTTGATGAAATTAAAATGCTGTATAAGGCGAGCAGTCCTATCGCGTGTCTACGTACCGCGCGGCTGTAGGTAATTATTTCAAAAATAGGGCTGAGTCACAATACTGTTAGATAACATTACCCTGCCCGAGACGCCTCGGCTGCGGCGGCTAGCGGCGGCATCGTCAGCGCAGTCAGCGCCGTGCATACAAACCTCGCGTGACAGTACCTGTGACAGTACTTATAGAAACTGACGGCCCGTGACAACCCTGACAATGCCTGTGTCAACCGAATTTGCTCTCAGCGCTAATATGGAATATAAAAGTTTGTTTTTTGTTCACTAATCAATAAAAACTCTCAAAACGGTGAATGAAAATATCGTCAGGAAACCGGCATGTCCTAGAACCAAAAATTCGGACATGTAACATCCAACCCGCACTGGGCTCGCGTGGCGTGGTAGATTATAGCCCACTCCCTCTCGAAAAGGGGAGGACTTTGTCCCAGCAGTGGGAACATTATAGGCTGATTATAAAAAATAAATAAGATCGTTGCGCCACAGAGGCCAAGTTTCTTTGTATTAAACCTATATAAACCTATTCTTCTTTCTTACGTTGTCATCATTACAGCGCGTTGAAGATACGACCACAATGCCGACAACCACAATGCCGTCAACCACAATGCTTACAACGACGACCACCCAGAGGATGGACATCGACGCTATCATGGCCATCATCTCCAACCTGACTTACGACTACGAATGGAATCTCACTCAAGAGTTCAACAAGTCAATTATTGAGTAAGTTGTGTAAAGTTCAACAAGTCAATTATTGAGTAAGTTGTGTAAAGCTATGGTTTAAGAGCGGTGGCAGCTTCATGGCAACTGCATCATCACAATCAGCCTATAACGTCCCCACTGCTGGGACACAGGCCTCCTCTCTCTGAGAGGGAGTGGGCCGTAATCCACCACCCGGGCCGAGTGCGGGTTGGTAGATGTCACATGTTATCTTCGAAATATATTATGCTGAAACTGTTTATTTCGTCCGTCACTTGTCCCTACAAGTTCATTAGGAAACCAGTCAGATACCATCAGTCTAGTATTAATGCTGAAAGACTCAGGGGACTTAGACATTACTGGCGAATTGTGGGTGTACATCATCATACATCGACGTAACTGCTACTTTTCAATGTTTACAGGAGAGCCATTTAAAGTGAATTGTTTTTATTACAAGCTTTTATTTAACTTGCACTGTTCGTATTAAGTACCTAAGTATGTAAGCTGTGCGTCATAATTTGCAAAACATTATTCGACCCTTTGTTGGTATCCGATTGAGCTGAAATTTTGCATAGGTACACCTTTAGTTCTGGTAACAATACAATGTGCAATACTCAATATTGTAATAATTTCAATATGGCCGGCGCTCCAAGATGCGGGCTAGGTACATATTTTTCTCAACCCCCTTAATGTTAATGGGTATCAAATGAAAGGCCTTGAAGAGTAGAAAACGATAAAGTCACACTAAATTCAATATGGCCGCCGCTCCAAAATGGCGAATAACATTTTTTTTACAATCCCCTTAATATTGATATCAAATGAAAGGACTTGAAGAGTAGAAAACAATACGTGAACAATCAAAACGATTAATTCAATTAAAATATCAAACAAACAGGTGGTAATATATAAAGGAACTAAATAACATCAGTGGTATAAATAACGTAAATGGTGTACTTAAATAATGTTAATAGGGTAAATAATGTCAATGGTGTAAATCAATAATATGATGTAGATACCTAAATAAATGAATAAAAAATGGTCAAAACAAGATGTTTATAATAAATGTTTAAGTTGCTCCTCCTAGAAAGCCTTCGCTTGTTTTAGCCTCGATCACAGTGCGTAGTCCTATCCCCAATTCCCAATGTGTTTATTAAGAAAGTTTTGCAAACTCTTACATTTTGCCCATTTTTGCCTAGGGAATAGTATGTGCTAGTTTATATTTTGGGACAACAATGACGAAAATGTTCATTCCGTCGTTGTAGCCCCAAAAAGAACAAAATAATGTCATAATTTACCGTTACGTCGACGTAGCACCCACAGAACAGATAAAAGAGGACCTCTTTATCTGTTCTGTGGTAGCACCCAACACAAGTGCACTTTGCGGAGCTCACCGCGCAACACCTAAGTATGCGTCGCTGTATCCGCGAGATCTTTAGTATAGCATAAATGCAAATTCAAATTCTTTATTGCATTCATGTGTACATTTAGTTGTTACAATATAAGTTGTGGGTATATGTTGCAACAACGACGCTAGCGCCGCCTACCGATACGTTGACTGAAACTGGTTTACTTCTTTGATTCTCCTACATACACGCACTTTCTAAGTGAAAAATATACTTACGTCGATGTTTCTCCAAAAGCGATATGTAGGACCTCTGCCTAACTCTTCGGGAAGTACGTACAGGCGTGATATTATGTCATGTTACCTATCCCCAGCCACGGTGTTCCAACTTGTGCATGGGAAAAGTGGGGTCCAGGTGGTGCGTGGACCACCACTACTGAAAACCCGTTGAGTTTTAACTTCGAAAACGCTTCTGTCGTCAGCAAGGTATGGTAACATCATCATCTATTATTTATTTGTGGCCGGCGAAGCATGTCTTCTTCTGCCGTACATCGCTATTATGGATTTAGGGAGTGACCACACTTGCGCGGAATCATTTATTTATTTTATTATAAATTTACTAGCGTCTGTCCGCGACTTCGTTCGCGTGGAAGTTGTAAGACAACACAATATACTAAAACTGTCATATACTGGTATATTAGGTTCTCTCTCATCTCAGTCTCATTTCCTACGAAATTTATGGGAAGTTGTTATGCGACTTCTGACTCTTCTAGTAGGTACTCAAACCTCATTGGTCTGATAAAATTGGTGATTGGATTGGCATCATTTTATTGTGAACACATTTCCTTGTCAAATGTATTTTTTTTTTCAAAATCTTTGAATGCAGATCGAAATGTTTCAAAAAGTTAGGTACAGGCTTCTACAACCGTTTTCTTGTAGCGACTTATTGCGCTATGTCAAAAATCCAACCTGTATTTACATTGTTAAAAAATTAACCCGACAAACTTTAAGAGGTGCTTTAGACCATCGAACTGAACAACTTTCACTATGGGACCAACTCTAAAATTATGAAAAAAAAAATCTGCTGTTTAATACAGAAGTTCAATACCTACTTGACCAAAATGTATGAAACAGCAGATTTTTTTTATATGCCATGATTGACTGCTTAGCTCCATGAAGGTGATAATAATCATTTAAAAGGTTAAATCTATAACTCGAGGTCAAATAGGCAATCACTCTATATAAAAGACTGGTATTCAGAGACTTCATACGGTAAAACTGGAAGCCGACACCAACATAGTTGGGAAAAGGTTAGTTAGGTTGATGATCATGATGACTGAGTTCCACATTGTACTATGCGCAGTGCTTCGTCTGCGGGCTGCGCACGCCGGAAATCCCGCGCAATGCGTTCTGCTCGGACGCATTCGCTGGCGACTTCCTGCCGCTGATGCCTGTCGACCCGCAGTCCAGAGGGAAGATCGCGAGCTTCAGGAAGTACTGCCGGTATATCGATACGTACGTATATATCTTGCTTCAGGAAGTACTGCCGGTATATCGATACGTACGTATATATCTTGCTTCAGGAAGTACTGCCGGTATATCGATACGTACGTATATATCTTGCTTTTCCGATGGCAACCGCAACCGCAAGCGGTAACGTCGCCCAATCGCAATGACTGACCGCAGTTGGCAACACAACTACAAAGTAAAAAATAACTTTAATGTCCAAAGTCTGTCTTTGCTTCTGTGTTTTCGATGTTTGCCGCCGGCTTCCGAATTAAGTTATTTTTCACTTTGTAGTGTTTTTTTTTTAATCTGTTGCTTTTTTTTTGTGTAATTTTTTTTTTATTTTTGAGTTTTTAGTTGTGATACCTACTCCGCGACATTTCGTATGTACCACTACTTGCTATGTAAACAAAAGTGACAGAAATTTTTAAAACATTTTCAACCTTCATCATACAGCAAGTAGATTAAAACGTATCATTGAAGCTAACTCAAAAACTATCCGAGCAAAGTAAACCACCGCGCGAGCTTCCTCTACCTAATGAAAAAACCGGTCAAGAGCGAGTCACACTCGCGCACCGAGGGTTCCGTACCATCTCATCGGCGAGGTCTATATTCGTCAGAGAATTTTAACACTGCGCGCTGTGGTGTAGAATATTGCAGTTTTAGGTCAGCGCCATCTCTTGGCCGATAGTGGAACTAATGTAACATTTGCTGATGATTTCTAAAAAAGTGTGCTATTTAGAGACATCGTTTTATTTTTCCTATAATCTTTACATAAACTTCTATCACATAGAATTATTTCAGATTTTTCTCTTTGCAAACTTCGGAGATAAGGAGGGGGGACGATATATAGGGTGACTGGTAATTAGTGACCGATACCTAAACGCGTGATTGTACTCATGATAACAAACAACTTTTACTATGGGACCAAACCTGAAATCGCGAAAAAAAATCAGCTGTTCCCTACATTTATGTTCGTATAACTCGTCAAAATGTAAGGGGCAGCTAATTTTTTAATTTTTCATCGTTAGTCGAAAACTATGCGGCCTAAAAAAAAAGAAAAAATGTTTCAGAATGTGCAAACTGCGCTCTTTCATATGGTACCCCACTTCGAATTTTTAAGACGCCCTTTCAGTCCATGCAGCAAAAAAAAAAAAATTCTTTCTTATTTGCAAAGTAGTTGGGCAAACGTCATGTAAAGCTATTCCAAATTTCAAGTTGATAGCATTAGTAGTTCTTGAGATATCCAGCTGTGACAGACGGACAGACAGACAGACAGACTGAGTCGCACCATAAGGGTTCCGTTTTACCATTTTAGTACGGAACCCTAAAAAGAAGACACACAACAAAAACAATAACATTTAAACAAACATTTAATTTTTATTGAAATAAATAATTTACTTAGACAAAACTTAAATTTTCAAAAGATAAAAAAACCTTATTTCCAATACAGGCTGAAATTTTAATCACCGTTTTCCTTCTAAGGGGTCATTGTACTCATCATTATGAACAATGTTTACTATGGGACCAAACATGAAATTGCGAAAAAAAAAATCTGCTGTTCCCTACATTTTGACGAGTTATGCAAACTTAAATGTAGGGAACAGCTGTTTTTTTTTTACGATTTCAGTTTAGGTCCCATAGTAAAAGTTGTTCATAATGATGAGTACAATGACCCCTTCAGAGGAAAACGGTGATTAAAATTTCACCCTGTATAAAAACTCATAAAAATCGTCATATACCTAAAAGCTATACCTAAAAGCCTAAAAGAGCCATTTTTGACCTGTTTAAATTCAAAGTTATAATGTATGAAATTAACTACGATTTTCAAAGAATATGTGGGGTACACCCTTATAAGCAAATTATAGTATCTATGAAGATTCTAATTAACGGGTATCCCCTGTAATAGAAATGCTCTCCCTTTCGAAGATGTCCAACAGACTCAAGTCTGTCGTCAAAAATTTCGCTGATTGCGGTGTGCATCTGAAAATAGAAGACAATTGATATTTCCCCACCACTATAAATAAAGTCATACCCTTTCCAATAAAAATAGAATTATCGAAATCGCTGAACGTCCAAAAAAAAGAAAAGAACCTCCTCCTTTCTCGAAGTCAGTTAAAAAATTACAACGATATTGTTGCTATCGCGGCCAAAACCTGGATGAGGCTGGCACAGAATCGTCGATCGTGGGGATTGGCACAAGAAAGAGAAACCTATGTCCAGCAGTGGGTGAAGACGGACTGTGGACGATGACGATGGTGTGTGTCCTCTCAGTTGGTACTCAATAAATTCTATTTTCTTTCTTTTTTAGGCAGAACTACGTAGTGAACCCAGACGAGCCGCGTGCCATATATGGGCGGTTCACGGGCGGCTGCGCCGTGCGCTGGACAGACATCACCGGGGTCTACACTCAGAGAACCTGCCGGTCCAGGTACAGACCCTTGCTGGGCAAGCACTTTGCCAGTAAACGGATGGCCAAATTGGAGTTAGCGCTTGTGGTAAGCATTCAATGTTATAATTACTTAAAATACTAACCTGTACAAAAAACCCGTGAAAGACAGAAAAAAAGTTATCAAAAAAGGTTCCATGTTCACGGAACCTAGCATAATCGGCCTATAACACTCTCACAGCTGGGACACAGGCTTCCTCTTTGTGAGAGAGAGTAATCCACGCGATTACAGTGCGGTTTGATGTCGTATGTCCGGTTTCCTCACGAAGTTTTCCTTCACCGTTTTCAGAGCAGTGGTGATGGTGATTTTTAGTGGTGACAATTATACACTGGCCAGTACTATTATTATGTAGTGGTTAGCGGGGACCGTAGATCGGCGAGCGGACGCCTCAAGCTACGTAGGTAGAGCGACGATCTTTGCAGGGTGGCTAGCAGCAGCTTCATGTAGTCGAGGATCGAGTTGAGTGCCGATTGGAGAGACTTATGTCCAGCAGTGGTCTGTTATAATGATGATGATAATTATTATTACTAACTAGCACTTTGTCAGTGACTTTGTCCACCCTATGTTCGACGAATAATCGGAAAAAACCCACTGTGCTAAATTTCAGCTTTCTAGAACCAAGGCTTTGTACTCTGTATTTTGTGGCTTTGGTGAGTCAGTGAGTGAGCTAGGACTTTTTACTGATTATTATTACTGTAAAGTTGTCTTTCTTTCCCAGAACGTTGATAACGGCTGCATCATTAGTCCGATGGCGACTTTACTGCCGGTGTCGCGCGGTATTTCACTGTACGCGCGGTTCCACGCCTGCGTTTGTAGCACCAACTGGTGCAACCGAGCGACTATTGAACAGGCTTCCTTCAACACCCTCGTGACCATCCTGCTGGCGTACTGGCTTGTAGACTACCCCTGACCAGGGCCAATTCCCTTATTTAAATTAAAAACGTTCAAAATCTACAATCCTTTCACAGATTTCTTCAGATCATCACGGTGATTGATTTCTTCAGTTTTTTTTTCTTCTTGATTATGAATCATTGTCAAAATCATATCGATCTTCATTTTTGTTGCAATAAAGAAAGATGCTGCTTGGGTTGCTAATAAATAATAAAATAACTTTGAAAGGACTGAAGTCGCATCGCAGTCTCGTCTCAGCGGCAATCAATGTCAAAAATTTGTCAACGTCAATTAGAAGTCTTTTTGACAGATTGAGACTGAGATTAGGCTGCATACGTTCTTCAAAACACGTGAATTATGAAGTGTTTTAGTCCCCTTGGTGGCGCGGTATAAAGTGTTGAAGTCACCATTTTTCCGAAGCGAGAATGGGATAACGCTATACCACAGTACTTACTACAATACGCACCTATAATTCCTAGGAAGGAAATATATTTCCTAGGAAATATTGTAATACTGTGGCTATACTATACGTCTATGTGTCCATCTTTTTTTTTGACGATTTGTTTTTATTTTGAGTAGATACGTTTTTGTTTTGTATTCGTTTTTGTGTGGTGTTATGTCTTTTAAACAGTTTAATCATGGTGTTTTGTTTAATTTTTTTAAGCGTCCTCGGTACATTAAAGTTATGGTTTTCGAAAAAAGCGGTGGCCGCACATAACGGCCGCAGTTACGTCATGTAAATTATGACAGCAGAAAAGATTGAAATCGTTAAATACGCCCTACCACGTCAAAAGAAGTTTTTGTTTTGTTTTGACACAGAGGTGTCAAACAGTGCGTGACTGTGACTTGATTATCATGGAAACGCTATTTAATCATTTATGAGCTGTCTTAACAGTAGGTATGTACCTAGACCGATAGATTTGCCCTCACCGTACTTAGTCACGCGCGCGAAAAAGTACGGTGAGGGCAAATCTATCCATCTAAATATTTGGGCAGCAGGGTTTAACTTGTGTCAAAAACACTAATACACACCAACTTACAAGTTTCACGTCAATCACCGTTTTATTTCGGACGCTTTATGGCCGTCACCGCTCTTCTAGGCAACAGACGCAGCCGCCGGAATCGGTATAGAGTAGGCGCTACATAAGAAAATAAGAAGCACTGCAATAGGTTCAAAATTTTCGCTAGTTTTTATTTCAGGAGGACGTGCTCACTTTTGCGCGACTATCACATATATACAGGATGGAATTTTGTAATGCCACCTGAAGGAAAAGTACCCTTAATACTGTAGATAGATTTTACTCAAAGAAAGCATTCCTTTATTTTTGAATAGAAAGAAAACTGCATTCAAAGATTTTCGAAAATTCGCTTGCCACACCCGGGAGAACCGACTAAAATCTGTAAAAATTACAACCTGTACTTTTATTGCATCGATCGTTGCTACATCGCGTTTCTGCGACTCTTTACTTTCGGTCGCCGTCGCAAAATTGCGCTTTTGATCATCTCTCGTTTCTAAGGCGAATCACTGCGTTTGAACGTGGATTTTTAAGATTTTTTAATCAAACAGAGGCGTCGCTCTGTCAGTCACTCTGTAAGTACGAGTATAAGATTGCGAAAACTGACAAGATTGCAAATCGCGGATGAAAAAACAACTAGTTGTTCGTGAATTACTTTATTATAGAACTTAATTTTATTTGTTAAAGGGGTAATACGGCGAGTCCTTCCACATGGTAACAGGGATGGTCCTGTAGTTTCTCTCGTACGACTTCATGACATTTCTCTCCTGCTGGGTCAATTGGAAGTCGAAGACTTCAATGTTGGCTTCGATGCGCTTTTTTGTCACCGATTTCGGAATGGGAATCACTCCTAGTTCAATCTGAAATTAAAATTAACATTTTAATAAGCGCCATCTGTTGACGAGTGGACGTACTAAATACTATATAGTTTTATACATATTTCTATTTCGATAGGGGTCTTTTGTATTAAAATTATATGAAAAAGAATGGCTACCTACAAAATGCACAACAAGAAAACGCACTATAGGTCCTCTCTGTCGTACCATTCGGGTAATACTGGCGTGATGATTTTATGTAAGACCTTTTATATTTTGGTACGGATTACTATTTTTATAAGAACTTTAGCAAGGAAATGTGTGGAAAAGTAATCACATGATTATAGTATGACTATTAAACGCTAGAGGGCGCTGATGAGTAGTTATTTTGTTTGAATGTAGTCGCCGTCAGGTATATTGTAGCAGGCAAGGTGACCAAATACTTCTGAACAATTATACATTTCATACACTACAAGTTACCATTAATATCTGAACATTCATTACTTCATTAATATCTGAGCAGATGCTTGTCAATAATTTAAATACAACTAACCAAAAATACCCATATGAACACTTACAATGTCAAGTGTATAAAAAAAGTATATCATCATCTGCCTGCCTTTTCCCAACTATGTTGGGGTCGGCTTCCAGTCTAACCGGATGCAGCTGAATACCAGTATTTTACATAAAAAAAGTATATAAATAGTATATATGCCAAAAAGTCCAGACCACAATCCCATTGAAAACTTATGGGGTAATATGGTGCAAGAGTGGGATTGGGAATCAATGTCGAACAAAGGAAGCATTAAGACGACTTGCAAATAATGTTTGGGAATCTTTCAGAGGACGAGATTTTTGTGAGAAGGTTGCGGTTACAGGACGTATTAAATGCAGAAGGAAATTAAGTACACAAAATACTAATATATTATCTATGTTGTCACAAATAAAAAAATATTTACAAGTACTTAATTTTTAATTTCATTACAAAACCAAAATCTATTTTCTTTCAATAGTTTGACATCATATCGGTTGTATGTATACAAATGATTTTCTATACAATTATAATCCCTCTTCATCGTATTTATACCACAGATACCTAAGTTAGTGTTTGTTTTTAATTCGTCCTTTACATCACACAGTAACGAATTAGCCAAGCTCAGTATTTATCTGGGTAAGATACACTTGACGTGGTAAGTGTTTTGATATTTTTGGTTAGTTGTGTGTACCTACCTATAGAAATTATTGACAAGCCTGCTCAGATATTAATGAAGTAATGAATGTCCAGATATTAATAGTAACTTGTAGTGTATGAAATGGATAATTGTTCAGAAGTATTTGGTCACCTTGCCTGCTACAATATACCTGACAGCGACTGTACATTCAAACAAAATAACTACTCATCAGCGCCCTCTAGCGTTTAATAGTCATACTATAATCATCTGATTGCTTTTCCACACATTTCCTTGCTAAAGTTCTTATAAAAATAGTAATCCGTACCAAAATATACAAAAAGAAGGTTTACATAAAATCATCGCGCCAGTTTTACCCGAATGGTACCTACGACAGAGAGGACCTTATAGTACGTCCGCCCACATTTCGCCAGTAATGTTCAAGTCTCATGTAACAGAGGGCGAGCCTATTGCTATCAACCGGGCACAAGTCAAGACTCCGGGATGCTACTGAGAAGAACTGCCCGACCCGAGATTGAACACAGTACCTCATCCTCAGCAATAGCGGTTGCAACCACTACACTGTGGCGGCATCTACATCGCCACATGTGAACTACGCATCACACTAACGTCACGCAAAATCCTGCATCGCGCAAGCAGAGTTTACCGCGCGACTAGCATATATACAACGTCCCGACATCAACCGTCAGGCAGACCCATACAAATGTAAAAAAACGAAAAACTTCTTTCATATATCTATGAATGAGCCCACCAGACACGAGACCCGTCTGGTCGGAGGATCCTCACTTTTCTATGTAGGATGAGTGATCGGTACACCCTGTTCCTCATACTTCTGTAAGACCAATAATGCCATCAGGAAGATCTACTTACGAGATATCTCAGATTGATTTGCGCAACGGTCTTGTGGTGCTTGTCAGCAATCCTCAACAACGCTTGCTCATCGGTCCTGGGAGGGGGGGCATCCTCGGCTGCCTTGTTGTGGAAAATGGATCCGAAGGGCGTGTACCCGATGACGGCTATGTTGTGCATCTTGCAGAACTTGATCAGCTCTGCTTGTTGGAGGTTTAGGTTCACCTGGATGAATAACATATAGTATAACATTAAAAGGACAAACATATTTACTAATAAATATATCTATACTAATAGTAACGCTGAAGAGTTTGTTTGAATGTGCTTATCTCTGAAACTAAGTACTAGTCGGATTTGAACAATTATTTTTGGATTTGATACCCCAATTTATTCTTGAGAAAGGCTATTTAGACTTTTTAACAGTACGCCAGGACTCTTAGGAGCCGAGCAAAAAGAAAAAAGAAAGAACGCGAAAACGAACTGTAAGAGCTTGTCCAGAAAGGGCGAATTCGCCGCGATTCTCTCGTGCGTATTACGCGCGACCGTTGCGTCCAGAAGGAGCGTACCAGTGCGCGAGCATTTGGGTTCGAATTTCATTTGTCAGTAGAAAACATGGAGTTGAACTCTCTGGAGTTCGCGCGTCAACTGGACGCAACAATGAGTCTCTAGTATCTCGACTCGCGCGTGTCGGAATATGTAGAGTTATAAAGAATACAATCTTCCTAGATTACATGGAATTAGTATGTACTTTCCTAAATTGCATGGAATAGTATTTACTATATTTTTGCTAGACCGTCGAGAGTGTTTCTAGACTAAATAATCAACGAATTCCGAGCGAAACCGGGGATCTGTGAGTCGGTCCAAATAAATAGAATAACTTATTTTACTTTTCACCAAAAATGTAAGGGTAACAGAATTAACATTATCTTTAAAATATTTTCTTAATTTTATGTGCAACTCTTGATGTATAAGTAGTTATAAATAATAAATATAGTAAACTCAGTGAATGCTATGTTTATGAGACTTTATCTAATTGTAGTCGGATAAATTGTTATAAAAATACATTCAATATCCTATAACGTTTTAAAACAGCTCTGTCAAAATAGATTTACATAAGTCTGTCAATATTAAAAGTTATTTGGTCAAATTGTATGATTGTTAAAAATGGCGGGAATGTTAGATGTACTTGAATAATATTGCGAAACTTTATAAGGGTGGGCCCGCCAAATTATGGCTCTCTTGGATTCAACTGTGGTGAAAGATGGACTACTGTTCATGTAAGTGAATTGATATTATTGCTGTTAACTATGTTGTTCTATACCTATGTGGTATAGGTAATATAATAAGTCTAATATTGCTTTTGTCATTTTGTGGTAAATCGAATTACGGAATAATCATGTTCTGTTTCTTTGCATTGATAAGTTGCTATAGCTAGTTGGAGAAATGGTCCAAGAGATTAACGTGATGGGTACCTAACAATAATTGTTTATACAAATGTACAATGTGTTGTGTTGATACAATACTTTATAAAACAAGCTACCATGAAGTTTGCTTGTCCTTCCTTCTTCATGATGACCTAGTTTTGGGAACGGACAACTAGTTTTCTGATTAAAGTATTTAACTGACAAGCCTAATTGAAATAAATGCCTAGTCTTGTCTTTCTGTGCTTTTCTTCATAAAACCCTTTCCTTACACACTATTCATAGGTACTTCATAGAGTACCTAAATAACTAATAACCTCCATACACAGTAAATGACACCAACCAACCACACTCAAAGCTTACTAATAAAAGCTGGTATTATACATAATCATATAGATTTCATCCACCTTTCTGACATCAGAAGTGGGATAGTGCTCCAGCTTACAAAACAGATTTCTAATGAATTTTATTTATCTATTTTCATGATCAATGTTGGAGCTATCGATGGTCTGCTGGAAGCTGTTGTTAATCAGTGGGCCAATAAGACTATGACATCGCGCTGCCGCCTCTGACTTCAGGACTGCGGAGTTGCAAGTAACTGTACGGGCATAGATACTGCGGAGCTGCGAGCTGCTGTACGAGTATCGAGGGTCAGTGGGTCGTCTTAGGGTCGAGAATGCTGAGACTCTAGCTGCTGTACGAATATCGGGAACCTTTCCAGCAATAAGAAGTAGTTAAAGTCGGTAAGACCTTTAGAGGCTCTGCTTTGATATTACTTTGAAATCTGAGACCACAAATCCAGCTGATGGTGCATCATAGAGGAAGTTTAGTAACATAAAAACTTGAATTTTGAACACATGTTTGTAATTAAAAGTTAAGCTTTAACTGGTAGTTTGTCCAACTTCAAATAGAGAATTATTGTTACTATGGTTAGTTACTAGATTATTATTAATTATTGCTCAGACAGAAGTTTCACATAAAATGAAACTGCTTATGTAACAAAGATTCAAGTGTTAAAAAGATAAGGTTGAGCATAAGTTACAAGTTTTCAGAAATGAAACTGTGTTACTGAAATACTGATGTTAGATTCTGGTGTTCATAAATTATTTTCAAAGATACATTTTGGGTAAAATTGCAAAACTTATTAATATGATCTGATCACACTTCACACTAGACAGTTAATATAATAAAGGCGAAACTTTGTGTTACTTCTTAACGGCTGAACGGATTTGGATAAAATCTGGCACACAGACAGTGGGTAATTATAACCTGGATTAACAAATAGGATACTTTATTCCGATATTTCCACGGGGTCAACACTTATGCGGGTGAAACTGTGGGGCCAGCCAGTTATAAGTATTTCATAATGTAGTACATAGTAAAAAGCCACAATTTAAAGTTGGTAATGTATCATAGAGTAAATGAAACATATATTTCTCTTTGATCTGAAATGTAAAAAGAAATAGTGAATATCATTTAAATTATTGAAAATTTAGTTTGGTGTTATAACCTTTTACTTTAAGATTAAAGTAGATGTCAAATGTTCAGTGTGATCATGTCTAAGTCTGAAATTATTTTAACAGAAAATGTATCAATATAATTTGCAATGTTATTGCCAGGTTGCCGAAGCGATGTATGGTTTTGATTATTCCTAAAATCAATGCTGGTTGTTTGATAAACTGGGTAAATTGATGAATTATTGCTTTACAGTTACCTATTTTGAAAACTGACTATTAAGTACTGCCCTGAACTTATTATTTATTTGATAATACTTAACACTCCTTTTTGGGCAGTTGTGTAAGAAATTACTCTACTGGTTGACTATTTACTTGATGCTATTTTTGTCACCAGAAGAGGACCAGTTGTTTAATTACACAGTAATTGTTATTGACTTTGTGTAAGTAATCTGATCATATAAACTAGAAACTTAACATACAAGTTGAAACTTTTGAATCGGTCACTATCACATATTGCTATTTTTGGTCTTGCTAAGTACATACTTGGAGAACGAAGTAATGGTTAGTATAGCCGTGTGAGATTACTCAAATTTATAGGAGAATATCTCATTGAATATTGATCAGCTATAACATATTGATTTTGTAAAACAATAAATCACTATGAACAGGAGAGTACTTTTTGACTATGAACGTCAGTTGTCAGATGATAATGACATTGACGTATGGTAACGTTCCATTTCAAGAATATTTTATCAAACGTAAATTATTATTTTGTGAATAGAAAGGTTGCAATTTAATATTTATATTATTCCATTTCTTTAATTGATATTTTAGACAAATTTATTGTGACTTATAAGGTTGCTTCACAAACAACGATTCCAGAGTTGTTTAACAAGTCATTATTTATAGTTTTACATAATCAAAACAACTTAGAATTACACTATGTGAATGTGACAAGGTCAAAGGTTATTTTGTCATTTTAGACTACAAAGTGCACAGAGTACTTTTGATAACAAAGTGGTTAAAACTTCTAGTTTTGTCTGACCGCTGCAGCGGGACTTGATAATTTTGTGTTGGCTTTTAACCGTTTACTTGGAGAGTAAAATTGGTGTCAACTGTTCAGAGTGACCATGATAAAATCTGAAATTATGAGTATTGTCAGATTGACCGAGCAATGTGCTATTTTGATAATTTATACGATGAATACTGGTTAGTGTTTGAATCGTTACTGATTGGAACATTATTTTTATTATGCTACACACAGCTCCATTAAGTGGTTACCCCCCAAAAGACGTGCGTTCAAATTAGAGATGATAAATAGGACCATCAACCATTAAATTTAACGAGGTAATATTTAAAATTAACTATAATATTCAATAAACAAAATTAACATTAATTATTATCGAATAAAAATATCATCAACTTCTTCGGCGCAAAATCGGCAACGTCGAACTAATCATTTAAAACATTCATTCCGTTACGTGCATTCAATTGTATGCTCTGTCTCTCGTACGATAAAACACATTTAACAAATATTTTGGGTCGGTTAATGGTTGATTTAAGTTGTTAACAATTTCAACATGCATTAGTTAAAATATTCAACATGTTCCAGATACTTAATTATATTGAAGATGTTTTAACTAACTAATTCTACTATCTACTTCTGTAAATATTTACATAATATAAGCTAACATATAAACCATAATAATATGTACATTTATATGAAAAAGTAAGCAAAATAGATATGCAGATACTTGAAATATTTTCAACCAATATAAATATCGACATTTTTAACAATTAACCTAAACAAAGATTGAAGGGAATCCTAGCCACGAAATGTGCTTTTGTCCTTTGATTATATAATGTCTAGATAGAGCGTCGCCCTACAATCAAAACAAAGAAAACGAGGCAACAATTTCAAACATGTGTGCGTGCGGGCGGTGTTTTACACTGTGCATCTATGTCTCTGTGTGCGTGAATAATGATACCAGCTACTACAAATCTCCCATAAATCACATATTAAAAAAATTTACTATACAAATAATATAAGTAAGTTTTAGGTGTATGTTTGTAGTATTATTCAGTTTTAGTAGTGTCTTTATTTACTTGTATTTATAAATAAAAAACACTAGGTATTTAATTGAATTAGAGTTGTGTGTGTGAATGTTGTGTTATATTAAATCAGCTAAGTTAATTCAATTAGAATATTTAACTTTTTAGGCAGTTTGTATTTGGAAATTTCAAATGAAAGATCACAAATGATAATACGAATGGAATAAATTAATCTTATTAAAATTACTCTTGGCACCTTTGAAATCAGTTTATTGGACCCAATGCAACAATAATCATTAAAATGGGCTCATAAACAAAAAAGTTATACGCGAACATTATATTATTATAAAAAAGTACAGACGAATTGAAAAATTTCACCATTTTTGAAATCGAATAATAAAAGTACATCAACTAAATAATATAAACGTAACCATAAAGCAACGAATATACCCACAAAAAAAGGACGTTAAGTTGGGAGAATGGAAAAAATAAACTGGCAACACTGATAAAATATGGCGTAATAGGGCGTAATTTGGTAAATATAAAAACAAAAAACAAATACGTAGTTTTTTTGGTTACTTACTGATGATATGTGATGTGTTTGGTGTTTTTACCCTTCCTTTATAATTTCGGCACAGTTTAATAGCACATACCGTCATTTTATCGCTGTTATTTGTTTATTACTTAGCGCGCGTAATACGTAGTGACACCAAAGCGGTACGATCGGCACTAATCGGCGGGTAAGTACTTACAGTCCAACAGTTGGTCGGTATTTTTTGACACGTTTGCGCGCAATTGATGCTCTATCTAGACATTATATAATCAAAGCTTTTGTCATGCATTATTATATTTTTCTATTTTGTTTTAGTAATAATCATAAATAATTTAAACCTCAAGAAAAATAAAATACCTACTTCAATAATCATTTATTATATTTTTTTCATTTAAGTAATATTTATTATTGCTATTATTTAACAAAACCGATCTTAATTAAGTACTACAAAAAGATTTATATTTTACAATTTGATTTGATAATTTAGTTATCATACTAGACATAAATTACCAACTGACACAAACAGAAATCATATAAAAAATAATAATAATAATGGGTAGATAAATCATAGTTGTTTACTCTTTGTCATTTTAATTGAACGTAGGTATACATCAAACGTGGTAGTTGTAGCTAGAGGGTGTGGATTAATTTTATAAAGAGATACCCTCAAGTTATAGCAACCCATCAACTGTTATCTGTGCTATCGATTAGACAGAGACCTAAAGATAAAGTAACTCGGATCATATTAGATAACAATTTCATTGTAATTCATTTGGGCTCGCTGGCTAGTTCATAAAACTGCCGAGTATGACGACGACGATGTTTGGCGATGCGATGGTTCGAATCCAAGTCAAAACAATGAACTCTTTTTCGAAGTATTCTTTAGATATTCGTAATGAATTAAAACTTGAGGGATTGGCACATACCTACTGACGCTGTGTGTACGTTTTGTTATCATTATCGTTAATGTTAATTATCAATTTGTTGGTATTATTTTATTGTTTATGGATGTGATATCGGAGGATATCAATGTGGAAAAAGATGTGATATCAAAGAGGATATCAATGTGGAAAAAGATGTGATATCAAAGAGGATATCAATGTGGAAAAAGATGTGATATCAAAGAGGATATCAATGTGGATAAGATGTGATATCAAAGAGGATATCAGTGTGGATAGGGAGGTGATATCAAAGAGGATATCAGTGTGGATATGGATGTGATATCAAAGAGGATATCAGTGTGGATAGAGAGGATATCAAAGAGGATATCTGTGTGGATAGGGAGACGATATCAAAGAGGATATCAGTGTGGATAAGGATGTGATATCAAAGAGGATATCAGCGTGGATAGGAGTGTGATATCAAAGAGGATATCGGTGAAAACAGTGATGTTATAACAAAGAGAACATCAATGTGGTTAGGATCAATGTGATACATATCTATATTATAGAATGTATGGACGCAGATTTCATATCAATGGTTGTATTAATATTGGTTGAAATATGAATAAAACTTTCAGTCTGTCTTAAACCAAATTTTTGTAATATGTAACCGAACAATGTCTTATGTTATGTTACTCTTAACTACTACTGCATTGCCTATGTTCTTCGGGACGAAGCACAGATCAGAATGGCCGTGTCGGAATATATAGAGTTATAAAGAATACAATCTTCCTAGATTACATGGAATTAGTATGTACTTTCCTAAATTGCATGGAATAGTATTTACTATATTTTTGCTAGACCGTCGAGAGTGTTTCTAGACTAAATAATCAACGAATTCCGAGCGAAACCGGGGATCTGTGAGTCGGTCCAAATAAATAGAATAACTTATTTTACTTTTCACCAAAAATGTAAGGGTAACAGAATTAACATTATCTTTAAAATATTTTCTTAATTTTATGTGCAACTCTTGATGTATAAGTAGTTATAAATAATAAATATAGTAAACTCAGTGAATGCTATGTTTATGAGACTTTATCTAATTGTAGTCGGATAAATTGTTATAAAAATACATTCAATATCCTATAACGTTTTAAAACAGCTCTGTCAAAATAGATTTACATAAGTCTGTCAATATTAAAAGTTATTTGGTCAAATTGTATGATTGTTAAAAATGGCGGGAATGTTAGATGTACTTGAATAATATTGCGAAACTTTATAAGGGTGGGCCCGCCAAATTATGGCTCTCTTGGATTCAACTGTGGTGAAAGATGGACTACTGTTCATGTAAGTGAATTGATATTATTGCTGTTAACTATGTTGTTCTATACCTATGTGGTATAGGTAATATAATAAGTCTAATATTGCTTTTGTCATTTTGTGGTAAATCGAATTACGGAATAATCATGTTCTGTTTCTTTGCATTGATAAGTTGCTATAGCTAGTTGGAGAAATGGTCCAAGAGATTAACGTGATGGGTACCTAACAATAATTGTTTATACAAATGTACAATGTGTTGTGTTGATACAATACTTTATAAAACAAGCTACCATGAAGTTTGCTTGTCCTTCCTTCTTCATGATGACCTAGTTTTGGGAACGGACAACTAGTTTTCTGATTAAAGTATTTAACTGACAAGCCTAATTGAAATAAATGCCTAGTCTTGTCTTTCTGTGCTTTTCTTCATAAAACCCTTTCCTTACACACTATTCATAGGTACTTCATAGAGTACCTAAATAACTAATAACCTCCATACACAGTAAATGACACCAACCAACCACACTCAAAGCTTACTAATTAAGCTGGTATTATACATAATCATATAGATTTCATCCACCTTTCTGACACGCGCAATACGCGCGAATCAAGCGCGAGTCGAGAGTCTGGCGAACTGCACGCGAATTACGCGCGTATTATAAAAACGCGCGATGCTTGTGGACGCGATGTATTGGCGCCTAGTATCTCGTTAACGCGCGAATGAATTCGCGCGAAACGATTCGCGGCGAATTCGCCCCTTCTGGACAAGGTCTTAACAGCGCAGCAGGCGATGCGCTGCGACTGGGTGGGTCGGGGGAACAAGACATTTCACGCGGACGAAGTCGCGTACCGAAGCTATAGGTTATATAAAGTAATAAAAGGAGAAGAAAATGGAATCACTACACGAAACGAATAAACAACATTGTTCTATTTTTGTTAATATTGTTTGCAGTTGACATAATACTTAAGGGCCGGTTGTTTCAAACGGTTGCGTACATTTATTTGACTTTAGTCAAGGCCATATTTTTGTGAAACAAAAGGTTGCATGCTCTGTGATCGCTTCTTTTTGTTTGACGCTAGCGCCATTGTTGACGTATACGCGTGTAATAGATTATCCTAATAATAGGTATTATTATTGTTATAATTTTACTGTTAAAACTTTATAAAATAGTAATGTATTGCATAACTTAAATATTAAGGAATAATAATAATGTAGTAAACATAGAAAATATTCCAAACGGATATCCACCTTTTATGTCGTTGATATATTGAATGACGGTAGATAGAAACGTCAAAGTCGTTCTGTTCACGACTATAAAAGGGGGAGCTCCCAGTGGCGGGGATCATTCTTGTTCGAGACATCAACAAGAACGGAGCTCCGGCCTACAGTCAATTGATTAGTACTAGTGAGTTATTATGTGGAATAGATCGACCAGATGCCATGTAAGTTAATTGATATTATTATCTTGATCATTACTGATAACTATGGTTTCGTAATATTATGGCCAATAATGCCAATGTTGTAAAGTGTATAATGGAATATTCCTAGCTTTTGTTATTATGTTGCCATTATTCCGAGTTCTCTTGGACCATTGCCCAAAAGGTACCTATAAATACTGTTTCCATGGAGTTTCTTGTCCTTCTTCTCCATGATGACCTAGATTTCATACGGACAACTAGTTTTCTGATTAATTACTGACAAGCCTAAATTGAAATAAATGTCTAGTTTGTCTTTCTGTGCTTTATTTAATAAAATCCTATCCCTACATACCATATTCATAGTTACTTTTACACATATTAAATAACTAGTAACCATTTTGATATTCAAAGCTTTATATCTGGGTAATATAATGTATACATATAGACTTTTATAAATAGATTCTACACCATTTTCTAACACGTGCGTCAAGTGGACGTGAGACAACCCGCCTTAAAAGTCCTTATTTAGAATTGTTTGTTGAAAGTGATTTGTATTTTAAAGCCCTAACATTTTTATTACAGCAAATAATTTAAAAAATATTAGTTATATCCTGAATAGATTATAGTTAAACATTACATTTTGATGCAATTATGTAATGACAAATGTTCACGCGTATCAAATAACTATGTTCAACACACTTGCTCGAAAATTGACTCTTGTTGCACCTCCTTAGGTTTGATCACAAATGCTATTGACTTTGAATTCCCGCACTAGTGCGGGAAAGTATGGCACAAAATGCTTACCTCAATCTGCAAAGCGGCAGGCTTGACTTTGCTCATGGTGATGAGCCTGTCGAGTTGGGTGATGTTGAAGTTGGACACTCCGATGGACTTCACCAGCCCGATGGTTTGAGCATCGATCATACCTTGCCAGGTCTCCACGTAGTCTATATCGGCGTAGGTGCCGTTTTCCTGTGAATTTGAAGGAAGATATTGGTTAAATAGATGAATCCCTGATTTCACGAGGCTCTAAATGTTAATATGTTATTTTTGAAGCAGATCTTTTATATCGACGTCAGTTTTCAAATTCTTTTCTGTAACAAGTCAAGACACATGTTAAAGCTAACGGTACTGCAAGCGGTCCTGCATAGAAAACTATGTTTAATTACATGATAAGTAACAAAGATCCAAATAATTATGCACCTTTGAATGTCGAGTTGACATCAACTTATATAACCTTTTCAATGGCCTGCCTGACCATTTCATGAAATATAAATAAAAAAAACCGTTAAGTAGTTTGTTTGGTTCGATCAGCAGGCCTACCACAAGCTCTTAACGCGATCCATTTTAGGACCTAAACTGAACTGTTCTTCTAATTCGTACCATGACGTCAGTTTAACGATTCAATTTAGGCCGTGCCATCTGCTGACAGCGATTGTCCCAAACTGAGTCGCATGTTTTGGTTTAATTCACACTTGTTTGGTACCATGACGTCCATAGAGCAGCTCAAGCGATGCAGTTTAGGAACCTAAACTGAAATTTCTTGTACTTGAATCGTTTTTAATTTGATCATGGTAAGCCACCTGATATGTAATTTAATTGTACGCACGGCGACATATCAAGCTATACTTTCCAGTATAAGCTGACTTCTCACTGTACAAAAAACCTACGCAATTCGAGGTCAGCTAAAACTGAAATGTATAGCCGTGTGTACCCATAATTATGAATAACTTTTCAACACAGAAATTGCGAAAAAAAAATCAGCTGTACCGTTCTATACATTTGTATCCATATACTTAGGTATGTATAGATTAAATATACGGAACCGCTGATATTTTTCCTGCCTTTATGGGAATCTGACTATCGGATGAATACTTACAAACTGTGCCACCGGCCAGTGTATCAGGTAGAGGTCCAGGTATGTGAGGTCCAATCGAGCGAGGGACTCCTTGAGCGCCGAGACCACGGCATTCTTGGCGTGGCGATCGTTCCATAGCTGGAGATAACATCAAAATATTTTAAACATCACGTAGCGACTAACGTTTGCAAACCAGAAGGGTAATTGCGCAACACACTATTAACAGTATTTTGACAGTTCAACAACATTCATTGCGTTATTTACGTTGTGGAGCAGACAAATTTTTCGAACATATGAAGCAATGTATTAGCAATATCCTTCAAAATGATTCAGATTATGATTGATAGTGTGTTACGCAATTAGGGTGCAGTTCAGCAATTTATTTTAAGGTGATATATTGAAAAAAATGTTGTTTTTCTATTTCGTGTAACTTAATAGGGATTTAACATTTTGGTATTTGTTTTTTGACTCTTAGTCTAGTATCATGTAAATGGAATACACGATTCAATGATTTTTTTCTAGATACAAAACAATTGCAAAGTTATATATAATTTTTTACTTTTTTCGACATCACGGCGTAATGCTTAAGAGTTATTCAATGGAATTTGCTTTAAAACATGCATAGAGAATTATCATATCAAAGTTTACTGTAATTAGTTTTAAATTTAATTCATTTATTTTTCATCCCCCCATCTCGGAAAGAGTATTTTTGCTCTTCGATAACTGAGTGCAAAAGCCGTTTTTATCCGCTAGAGGATAAAGTAAAATTGAATTTAGAACATCGTGTGCAACAAGTTTGTGAAATCAAAACATCATTAAACCTATTTATTTCTACCTCTATGGTACCGAATTTATCATACAACCTTTTTTTTTTTAAAAACTCATACTCGGCGGAACCTTCTTGGTGTACTTACTTTTTTTTAATTTGCGCGCGCCTTTTTCTTTTCATGTCATATTGTTAAAACCTTAGGTTAAAAACAAGAAACTTTAAAAGAAGTGAAAAACCTAAAATGAGTGATTCTAGCGACGAGGAAGTTTATTTGACGCCAACAGAATTGACTGAAACTGTTAAAAGTGCGCAAACGAGCTTTCTCCCTCAACAATCACGCGAGAAGTATTTGAAACAGTACGATATGTTTAACACGTGGCGACTAGCTAAAGGAGCCAAATCTTTCTCAGAAAATGTTTTGCTGGCATATTTTATTGAATTATCCAAGTCCAAGAAATCAAGCACTCTATGGAGTACGTATTCAATGCTAAAAGCAACAATAAAGATGAAAAAAGACATACATATCGACACCTATTCTAAATTAGTGGCATTTTTAAAAAGAGCCTCATCGGGTCATCAACCAAAAAAGTCGAAGGTTTTCACAGCGTCGGAAATTGAAAAATTTCTTAACGAAGCACCTGATTCCGTATATTTGGCGGCAAAAGTAAGTCAGTTGCACATTCAGCATCTACTTAGGTATATTAATCAACTACTTAACATAATCTAGTACTTAATAGATGTTGATAGGCATAATTATGCATGCATATCAATTTTATTAATTTATTTACAACAATACTATTTATGTTCCAGGTTGTTCTTATTATTGGAATAACACAACAACTAATGAAATAACACAACTTGATGTCAAAAACATTGAGAAACATTCAGATGACTTACTATTAATTAATTTACCTAATACAAAGACAAAAAGAGACCGCAACTTCGTCATTCGCAAGGAATACGTAACAATTGTTGAGAAATATCAAGCCTTACGCCCGCCGAACACTCCAATCAATCGATTTTTTCTACAATATCGCAACGGAAAGTGTGTTAGACAGCCTATGGGTGCTAATAAAATTGGCAGTATCCCTCGAGAAATAGCAACATTTCTTGAACTTCCAGAACCCCTGTTGTACACGGGTCATTGTTTCCGACGAACTTCTGCCACACTTGGCAGATTCAGGAGCTGATCTCCTGTCCCTTAAGCGCCATGGAGGTTGGAAGTCCAATGCGGTTGTAGAGGGATACATATAGAAGATTCCATCCAAAATAAGTCTAAAATATGTAAAGGCATCGTAGGAAACATTACACTGAAAGAGCCTCAGCCAGATCCTTGGACTGGCCCTTCTACATCAAAAATAAGCCGTTACGAAACACCTAACCATTGCCCTGTCTCGCCAACATTTACGCCAAGGGAATCCGATGAATCGGTACTATTAAGTATGACAGATAGTTTACCGAAAAACAGTACACAAGTCACTAACACCAACATTACAGTACCTAACAAAAATATTACACTCAACTTAAGTAACTGCAACAACTTTACTTTAAATTTTTCTTAATTATACCTAAGTATTATTTGATAAAGATTATTAAATTCTGTAATACTTACCTACCATAATGTAGTAGTTAATACCTAAACTGAAATAAAAGTATCTTGAGATTGTAAATGTTTATTTTTTTTGCATTTAATCATTTCCTCGCTGAGGTGGGATGAAAAGTTACGTGTTGCACTCGAGTGCAAAGATTTTTCACCTCGTGCTCTTTTGATTCCCTCGCTACCGCTCAGGATTCTAATTTCTGAATCACTCGCCGCGCTCGTGATTCAATTTTAGAATCCTTCGCTTGCTCGGTCATCAAAATTGAGCACGCGGTTAAAAAACAACTTTGCACTCTTGTATAACAAATAACTATTGTTTTGTTAAAAAGGAGTAAATTAATTTTGGCACATACTTCGTTTTATTCCGAGCACACGCACATTATAGCCATCACTCTTCTTTAGCGTTTCAAAATTGATTGCATCATTGAACCATTTACAAGCACTTTTTGAATAGTCAAGAAGTCGGTCAATCAGAAAGATGAAGCTAATTGCCAATTCCAAAGCGTATTAGGTTCCGGGCAAGAAACTCCATGGTTACACATTAAATCAAATTATTACAATATCACTGTTTATAAGCCCGCTGACAGACAGACCGATGGACGGATGCATGGATGGGTGGACGGACGGATGGACGGACGGACGGCCAGCAGAGGCTGTAATAGGGTCCCGTTGGCAGCCAAAGCCAGACCTATTAGTTTTTAAACTTTGATTACAGCAGGTATAAAAAAGAACTGTGTCTACACTTAAGTCTAAAATGAAAATATTATCTTTAATAATTAGTGGCTAGTTAATTACCTTGCTTGTAATAAACAGATCTTCTCTGGCCACGACGCCTTCAGCTATCTTATTCTTTATCGCGACGCCAATCTAAAAACAAAGTGTTTATAATGTAATAGAACCTAGAACTCTTGTTTAGTTTTTTTTTTTGGCAAGAAATCTATTAATAAGTAGGTACTTTCGAAATATTGTTGGACAAAAACTGTCACAGAAACCGTATTGAAAAAAAAAAACAATGGCACTCCAGGAGTGCCGACAGAAGTGAAAACTTGAACAATTAGGTAGGTACGTGTCACAGACATCTATGTCTGTGGTACGTGTATATTTTTTGAATCGTCATATAAACAAAACACAAACAGAATACTTTGCCACACTGAGTTGGGAGTACTATGGAGATGGCATATTCTACTATAGAAATAATAGTTATACAAATATCTGTCATATCGACACACACATGTCAAAAATCGTTTTGTTTCTTTTTAACTAATCAAGAGCTGCATATGAAAAGAGAGACGTCAAATGTTTGTCAAGTTCTAAATTTGGCAACACTTTTGTGTGACGTCAAAATCATTTCTTTGCGTGGTCGGTCGCCATGTTAACTGCCGAGGTTTTTCCTCTATGTTGCCGAGTTTTGTGGTAGATGTGCTGTCAAACGGTTGATTGCTAGTGTTGGGTAAATAGTCGGATGCTTTGAGTTATTATCGATTATAATCCATTAGTGTCCATTAATAGCCTTGCAATGGATGATAATCCTGCTATTATATGATAATCTTGTGTAATAAGGAGGAGTTGTGTGTGTGTTTTGAATTTTTCATTACCTAGTCTTGGTTGTGGTGATTGTTTATACTTTGTCTCAAGCCAAGTTAAACAAGGTATACATTTGCCGATTCGCGATCTCAATGGTTTTTGTATATATTCTGTTAAATATAGTCGAATAGATGACCGCAACTATGTATTTTTTTAGCAATCTAGTATTATTTAAATTCCATTAATGTAATAACAAAAGTAATAATTAATAATCGAAGTTCGACCCGAGTATTGAACCTAGGACTCCACACTTAGCAATCGGTCTTGCGACCGCACTAGACCAACGGGGTAGGAAATAAATAATAATATTTTGTTGCCAGTCACGACATCATAAGTCTCCTGGTCCTGGTTAGTGTGTAAGCTCGTATGAACAATACTCTACAGTCTACACCTGTAGTAAGTAGGTAAATATATTACGAGGATATTGGCCTTCTGATATTGAATGAAGCTTGAGCAAGGTGACAAGTTACAACGTCTTATAAAACCAAGAAACATAAAACACCCACAACTTCTAAAATTCTTGTCACTTCAGCTGCATTACATTACAAGGCTAATTCGAAAAATTTAAATAAATAATAGAAAACAAATTCATGTAGGTTAAATAATGTCGATATCCGCTGCGCATGTTGCTCGCAGTTACAACCCTACGAAAGGCGGCCATCTTAACTGCCCGATTTTTGTAGGTATACACGCTAATTTGGTAGGTATGCCAAGTCCATATTATTTATAGGTCAGTGCTTTGCCATCACTCGCTGACATATCGGAAATACATTAAACCGAGTACATCCCGAGGACAGCCGAACACATCCGAAGCGGTATCGGTTACGATTACGGTACTAACAGTGGCGCGAATTCAATGTTTTTTTCTCATCTGAAAAAATGCCCAACGCGCCTAAAGAAGTTTTCACTTCAACAAGGTGGCGACTTTAATTCCGATTTTGATTCTTTGATTCATGTTCCGTTGTACTTGTACCTGTTTCTCTGTGCTGTAGATGGCTGCTGTGTCGATGTGTCTGTATCCTGCGTCGATGGCTGCTTCCACCGCCTTCTGAACAGAATCATCATCTGGCGGCACACGGTCTCCCTGAGGATACAAATTAAATTATTTTCGATAAACATTATACGAATACTTGATCTTTACCCAATAATAAACTATCAGTAGAACATGACATGATTACTCCCAATTTTTGATAAGATAATCACAAACCGTTTCAAAAACCGGTTGATAAAGGAATGTATTTATTTATTTGTGTTAAATCTATTGGAAAGAGTTGTGACTTAAAAAAATACATTAAATAAAACCTAGTCGAGTATTATATGTAGGTATAACAGTTTATTGTAAATTCCTATTATCGTAAAATGGGGAGAATAGGGATGCAGGGGTTAATCGGGACGAAATTGAAATAATATATTAGGTACCTATGTAGATTGCTGCCAAAAAGGACTCTAATGTGTTTACTGTATTATAATTAACGATTAAGTGCCCTTGTTGGCAACAAACTATATTATTTCAACATGAAAATCCATTCTAAAGTTTGATCTCAATTCACCTCTGCATCCCCGTTCACCCCGTTTGTAGGTACCTATCAAAATCATGAAACAGTGCTCAGCATAAAAGCGGCCAACACCAGAACTTATAACTTCAACACAAACCTAAGCAGTACAGCCACTCGTCAATAGATGGCGCTGTCCCAAACTTACCGATTTGCCGAATCCTAGCCAGGTACCGAGACCAAGGCTGGGGATTGCCTTGCCATCGTTCAGCTCAATCCGAGGCGCCACGCCGGGCCTGCTCACTGCTTCCTGTGGACAATGATAAACCATTGTATCTGTAATCAATCTGCCTAACCTTTTCTCAACTGTGTTGGGGTCGGCTTCCAGTCTAAACGGATGCAGCTGAATATTTACATGGAGTGACTGCGTATCTAGCCTCCACAACCCAGTTACTGGGTATCACGATACCCCTTGGTAGGACTGATTGTCAGACTTTTGAGGACTGTCAAAGATTTACGAATGACAGCCAGGACCAGACGGGACCAACAGCTGTTATTAATGAGAAAATTGCCCAAGGCATGGAGTTTCTTGCCTGTTCTTCTCCATAGGAACCTACTACGCAATGGTAAACATAGTTTTTTGGAATGGGCAACATAGTTTCATCTTTCTGACTGACCGACTCCTTTTAACAATTCAAAAGTGCCTGTAAATGGTTTAATTGAAATAAATGCTTTGAGAAATGCCAGGAGGGTGACGCCCTAGGAGGACATATAGTGAAATTATTTGTGATGGTCTTCAGAAAGGTCAGGTGCGTAGTACTCGCAACCGGCGTGCGTGTATGAACAGAATGTATGAACGTAAACGAGGCTAAAGAAGTATAATATGTATGTAAGGAGATCTATGTATGTAAGGAGATCGTGGCGTTCTATAGTTACTGCCTAAGTATACCCCCATAGGTAGAAGCCCTGAGTTTAAAGAAACTCAAAGCATTTACACACATATGAGTATGTAAATTCTTTGAGTTTGATACTACAACTATAACAGAAGCAGTGACCTGACAACAGCACTCAATCTTGGGCTTTCTCTTCTTGAATTTAGTGTAACTCCGGATCCTGTCTTGGATCTCAGGAGTCACCTCCACCGTCTGTAGCAAGTCTTCTTCCCAGTCGGGGTTTGGACGAAGGATCTGATTCGTCCTTTCGAAGTCTTTCACGAATTCTTCGAGAGTTCGGTTTGGTAATCTTGGCATGATTAGGTGTAGATCTACTGGTAACGTCTACGAGTATCTTGATTTTGAATGCTTTTTCAAACTTGCTATTTTTATTTCCTTCATGATTTTTATGTTTGGTCTCCGGTGCACTCTTGTAAATTCATTATTTTAAAGATGACTACTTAGTATATTCTCTGTTTTAGAGTTTTTTTTTCATTAGTTAGCTCACAGAGTATTTTTAATAGACTGCACAAGGTACAATAATTTAATATAGATCAATATAGCTGAAAGACTCGAAAGACTGAAAGTTTCAGTCTATCAAAAAGTACTCTGTGACTGAAAGGTTAGCTTTTGACAAAAACGAGAGATTGACCTATTGACAAAATAAATTTAAATAAGGATTTATGCGAAAACCACAATGATTATAGTTGGTCCAGACAGAAATATTGGTATATTAAGCGGGACTAACTGCCCAAGTGCCCTGCTGTGCTATTCTGTAAAAAGATCACCGTGATAACTTAGGTGAAGTGAGCTTAAAGTGAGTTGTCATTCCATCGGATGCTAGGGATTGACACTATTGACAGCTCACTTTAAAGTCACTTCACCAAGTTTTCACGGTGACATTTTTACAGAATAGCATTACAGGGTGCATTCTAGGTACATACTTGGGTATCTTGGCATAAACCTAGGATTCAGGATTTTGGGCTGCTAAGTACTAAGTTTTGAGTATGAATGTCGATGGCTATAAGAATAAGGGAAGACTAAAGAAACCATGGATGGATGGACTGTGTGAATGATGAAATGGTTAGAAAAGGGGTGACTACCGAGATGACGACTAATAGTGAAGTATGGAAGAAAACGACAGTTGCGACCACTAGACCAACGAAAGTCCGCCGATGTGCCGACCCAAAATAAATTGGGATAATGGCAGGAGAAAGATGATTACTGAGAATTTGCTAATATTGAAAAAGCCAATATTTAAAACACTTTTCCCCGAGGATAAGTCCAGGACCCTATGAAATCGCATTTGCAACCAACGAAAGTCGAACCATATTTTTGCTACAAAAAACGCAACGTTTTTTATAACATGGGACTTAAAAGATAACTGGCGAAATGTAGCTAGGACTGAGTACTTATATACGCATGCGCCTAACCCTTTTTGGAATACTGCAGGCGTGATATAACTGAAGGCCAATTCTCGTAATTTAAAACGTTCAAAATCTAGTCGCAATCTCATCTCGGCGACAAACAAATGTCAAAAACTTGTTTTGACAGATTGAGACTGAGATCAGACTGTGAACGTTCTTAAAATTAAGTACTAGAATTGCCCCTCTGATGTAGTATTTTTATCTCACGAAGCGACACGCGCTTTAATTGTGGTTCCCAAGTGTAGAAACATGCTGTAAATGTGTGTGTAAGCGCAGGAGGGTTTCACAGCACCCATTCACAGTGTGAGCTCCCTGCTCTCGGTACCGTCCGAGACAATGGCGAAGTCGGGAGTGTGTGTGGTGTGCTGACGCTACTCGTCTTCACGCACACATTCACAGCGTACACATGGTTAACACAAATAAGGCGCGCGTTGCAATGTGAGATAAAAATACTATATAAAGTTGTTTTTATACTAAGTATACTATATAGATTGCATGTCAACTACAATCGGAAGATTCCTTCAAGGCCAACTGCACAGGCACATTATAATTACACTGACCAACTCTTAATTAAGTAGTACATTTCCTTAACATAAATCTTAATGAACATAACCTGTATTTCCGAAGAGATAGGCAGTACCTTCCTAACTTCTGAGTAGTTAGTCTACATCATCATCTGCCAAGCCTTTTCCCAACTATGTTGGGGTCAGCTTCCAGTCTAACCGGGTGCAACTGAAAACCAGTATTTTACATGGAGCGACTGCCTATCTGACCTCCACAACCCAGTTACTGAGTAATACCCCTTGGTAAGACTAGTTGTCAGACTTTCGGGCTTCTGACTACTCGTAACGACAGCCCCGGGACGAACGGCTTAAAGTGCTTTTATTAGTCTACATAACATATATATACCATCACACGTGATCTCCCCGAAGGGTTGAGCAGAGGTGTACCTCATAGTACATACACAGAGGTGTACCTCATAGTACATACACAGAGGAGTACCTCATAGTACATACACAGAGGTGTACCTCATAGTACATACACAGAGGTGTACCTCATAGTACATACACAGAGGTGTACCTCATAGTACATACACAGAGGTGTACCTCATAGTGCATACACAGAGGTGTACCTCATAGTACATACACAGACAAGGTAGTTTGGCAATAATTCCTTCTGCACATGTGGCTTCCCTGGCACCTCTTTGACGGCATAAGTTCTACGTAAATGTCTATTAACTGCTCTCAAATTACGATGTTTATTTTTTATTTGTACATACTTCTATGACATAATCTTTTTATTATTTGACATTATATACAGACAATTTTAATTTTTCACCTCTTTCTTAGTTGAAATGGCAATCATATCTCTTGGTTTTAGTAGATTTTTATATTTTGTTTATCCTTTTGATACATCCTTATTTTGTAAATGTGAGGACTTTGTAAGCCTTGTAGACTAGATCTGTAGACCATTTTTTATTTTATCAAGTACCTGGTACTTGTTGACAGGCCTACGCTGTCCTCCCATACCTACTGTAACTCGAAAACATTGTAAAAGCCAATTATTTTTAAAAGAGTAACCATGGAGTTTCTTGCCGGTTCTTCTCCATAGGAAACGACCAATTGGAACCGTGCACCTAGCTTCTGACGTTTCATAAGTGCCCATGTTGGTTTATGTGAAATAAAAATATTTTGATTTGATTTGATTTGATTTGACAGAGGTGTACCTCATAGTACATACACAGAGGTGTACCTCATAGTACAAACACAGAGGTGTACCTCATAGTACATACACAGAGGTGTACCTCATAGTACATACACAGAGGTGTACCTCATAGTACATACACATTTCACCAGTTATGTTTAAGTCCCATTAATAGGGGGCGAGCCTATTGCCATCAACCGGGCACAAATCCAGATTCTTATTACACCACTCGACCAGCAATGCGGATGAACTTTTCGAAGCTATATTTTAGTTTGTTAAGTTTGGATATAAATTTTGTTATTTTTAAATTGAACTCGGGTCCTATTCTCCGCAGCAGCGCTAGCACTAGACCAACGAAAACTGAATCTAAAAAAAATATACACACTGACAGACAACACACAGCCTTATTATGGCCGATTCCTATAATTTACGGACCGTTATTGGTTAAAATGAAGACTCTTATATCATTACTAATAATTAAGCCTTTGCTTCATTATTGGTAAAGTACATAGATTTGCATAGTAGACCCTCCCATATAGAAGTAGCTATCACAGGTCAAAATAGCTTACCAATCTATTTATATAGTTTGGCAATAAAAAATGCTACCATTGCTGCATTGGTAAGCAAAACGATTCGTTTTTGTATATAGGAACCGGGTATTATAGGAACTGCTGGCACACACAAGTTCACTATACAAAAAAGTGAGCACTACAAATATTTTTTGAAAATTCATCTCAAAGTTTTACGCAACTTCGTCATTTTTGTCGATGGGAAAGCCCATCGCGTACGCGGCTTGTTAATTAAGTACTCAAATAAATCTGTTAACTTACGGAGCACACAGCTAACAGCACCACAGCGGTAAACTTTAGCAGAGTCATGGTCACTGGCCAGCCGGAGCGACACTGAGCGATGGTAAGCTCAACTTTGATATTTGTATCACGAACCTAGGTTTGTAGCTGAAGTTGTAGATGTGGCAGTAGGCAGAATATGTGACGGAAGAAAGAAGATGGTACAGCGCGGCCAGGCTCAGTGGAGACCCCTACATGGATGGGTCCTGGAGCTGGTTTCCACCCAATCAACTCAGCCTATCGCAGTCCACTGCTGGACACAGTTCCAGCAGGCTGCGCCACCACACCCTGTCCTCCGCCTTCCGCGTCCAGTCTGCCCCAGCCACCTTTTTTAGGTCGTCGGCCCACCTACCTGGTTTCCTCCCACCTGGGGTTTCAGTGAAAATCAAACACTCCTCAGTCTCTTTCCGAAAACCTTAGCGTCTTCCAAAGGTTTCCCCCCGAAAAAAATAGTTGTTGTTGAACCTAGAAATTAAAAATCGAAGTTATGAAACATCCACCAACCTGCACTGTGCCCGCGTGCTTGATTACGACCCACTCCCTCACTCAGGTAGAATCTCTTTTATATTTTCCTGTCAGATTTCAGTAGCATATTCCTGTACTAAAACGTGTCACTCAAAATTAAAAAATAGTCTCTTTTTTACGCTCAGCCGCAGGGTAAAAATTAGGACCTCACTACAAAATTATGATTTTTTGGCAAAAAACATATCCGACCGTGCAATGCCGTTCTACGAAAATAATCTTTGACGATACGTTTTCGCAATGCATAACACAATAATAATTACTATGGAAAACCGGTTTTATAAGAGTACATAGAGACCAATCATTCACGACCCAAACCACCGTGGGAATGACATGGAAACATGGGCCTTTTCAAGTGGCTATAGGACCAAATAGGTAAGACCTACACTTGTGTACATTTTAGGTCAAAGTAGAGGTCTCCCTAAATGGTTACTTATACAAAACAAAGTTCATTGTGTATGCTTTATGTATACATAACGAATCAATAAATACTATCAATGCCTTTGTTAAGAACAAAGAAAACTTTTTGTCGTAATAATTATAACGACTATGGTTACTGAGGGGCTCGTGGCTAAGTAATATCAACCGCACAGGTGAATCCAATGCTTTAAGCTACGCTTGCCGAGGTCGGTCGGTGGATGGGTGACCATCTTTAAATACCGAGATCCTCCGTGCCTCAGAAAGCATGTTAAGCCTTTGGCCCCGGCTGCCATTCGTGGATCTTTGACAGTCGTTACAGGTAGTGAGAAGCCTGAAAGTCTGACAACCAGTCTTGCCAAGGTGTATCATGTAATCGTGTTAACCAGAACCTGGGTTGTGGAGGTCAGACAGGCAGTCGCTCCATGTATCATACTGGTATTCAGCTGCATTCATTTGGACTGGAAGCTGAACCCAACATAGTCGGGATTAGGCTCGGCAGGTAATGATGAGATACAGGAGTAAAAATAATGATAAATCCCGCTCTTATCGCAATTAATTATTGATCGGCGCAACATGTCTTTTTTCTTTTCCTACTTCTCTATTAGTCGTCGTCTCGGTACCTCCTTTTTTGAAGTCGGTTAAAAAGGGTGTTTTTAACCGACTTCAAAAAAGGAGGTTCTGTATTCGACTCGTATGTATGTATGTTTGTATGACCGCGATTTTCTCAAAAACGAATGAATCAATTTTGATAATTCTTTCATTAATGTGATCTACATACTTCCAGGAAGGTTTTAGTATATTAGGTAGCTATGCTTCTTTTTCTTCTTATGTGCGAAGTTATATGCATAAAAGTACTGCATCTCCGGCATTTCTATAGATGCATGATTATTCTTCTAGTCAGGGTCTTCAATTCTTCAATGCACTAGTGTTGATTGAATTCGTGTGGGGTAGGTAGGTAAGTACCTACAACTAAAAAGTAAAAAATAAAAACTTTTTTACAAAAAAAAACAACCGACTTCAAAAAAAACACTAAGTACAAAGTTAGTGATAAATAATTTTAATTTCGGAAGTCGGTGTCAAAAAACGAAAATGCGAAACCAACGACACCGACTTCCGAAATTTGTAGTGTTTTTTTGAAGTCGGTTGTTTTTTTTTTAAGCCAGACATCCATCCATCGTTTGCTTTATTTGTTTTTAATCTCCGCAATTGCTAAGCGTCGCCATAAGAAAAACTATAGGACCGTCGACGTTTCATTGACCCTTGGAACTAAGCAAACATAGAGAACAAGTTTTTGTCCATATTCTATTAAAGCTGCTAAATATACGGTGCTAAATAAATTATGCTAATATTAAACCAATCAATTAACTGGCTTTTATAATGGGTTTGGGTTGATTAGGTACATACCTGCTCGAAAAAAAAGCTTAGTATCATTAATGACATTATATCTAAGACTATCTAGAGCCTACATATATTTTTAGATTTTTTTAGTAACAACCCGTAGTTTACACGGGGGTATCACACCGCCAACTTTGGAAGTCGGCGGTGCCTCGGAAAGCACGTAAAGCCGTTGCGCGTTGGTAGCGTGCCTGATCTCTCTCCGATCGTGTCGGATTACTGTCCCATCTGACAATGAGACTGAGGGAAGAGGGGGAGTGCACCTGTGTCTGCGCCACACACGCCTGCACTATAATATCTCCCGCGCCGAAGGCTAGTCTCCATTGAGATTGGCCGCCGTGGCCGAAATACGATTTGGGGGACTAAGTATATATATTTTAGACAGTGAAGTACCTAAGGAAGTTGTAGCCTGATAACTACCTAGTTGGTTGGTGTAATGAAGTGGTTGCAGGCCGAACTTTCCTGGGTTCGATTCCCAGTAGGTGTTATTATTGTAGTTCTGGCGAAATTATAGGGCAAAACCGATATACATACAAACATTTTTATTTCTATATATTCGTTTATTTTATTTCCATATATTTTTACTAGAACAAGCCATTTAACATTAACTTTATTAATTACAAGAATAGGTAATTGTAGAAAATGGTGCAGGAACAGGATGAACAGTGTACCTCCCACTTTCATCTAATTATAAATCCGCCCCTAAGACGACCCACTGACCAAAGTTAAAAATAAAATATGTATCTAAGTATAAGTAAAAAAAAAAAAAAAACATTTTATAACGCACAAAAAATTATAAAATAATTAAATTGAATTCAAAAAGCGCTTCACGCTTTTTGAATGAATTACATAATTATTAGTGCACTCCACGCTTTTTGAATTCAATGTACTTATAGGTAGTTAATTTAATTACTTATATTACTAAATTTTTATTTTTTATTTATTTATATATAAACAGACAAGAAAAAACTTAAAAAACTATGATCTGTCAATTTAAATACAAGCCTTCATTAAATACAAGCCTTCATTAAATACAAGCCTTCATTAAATACAAGCCTTCATTAAATACAAGCCTTCATTCAAGAATGATCTTCTATTTGCGACACCCTGTTTGTCTATTTAATTTAAAAATTTCGTAATTGCACCTACTAAGTACTGTTTGTCTCTGCATCACCCAAAGGTTGACTGGTAGAAAATGCCCATGGCATTACTGTGCTTGAAGAATTAAATAAATAATTACTTCATCATCACTTCAGCCCAAAGACGTCCACTGCTGGACATAGGCCTCCCACCAAGCACCGCCACTTCGACAGTCACAAAGTCATCGGTCCACTTAATATCGACCTCGCTTGAACTAAACTAACTCCTACTGTCTTCACTCATTCATCATCATCATCGTTCATTCGTTCATCATCATCAATCATTTCCAAGAAAATAATAAGTATAGTTAACGTTAGCCATCTTATCATTCAATACACATGGAAACATAAGCGTCGTTCCACTGAGGTATGGACTTACATAATAATAACCTAGTCAAGCTAGCAAAGTCAATATCCCCTCTTAGCTTAGTACACATCCATGCAGCGTGCACGTCGCGTCGCGCGGCTGGCTATCTAAAGGTCAAGCAAACAACACAGCTTTTATCAAAAACACCTTTTAATTCCCCAAATTATAAGATTAAACAGAATAACTAGTTAGTTAGAAGACAACCATGGGGACTTACACTAGTGTTGGCGTGTTCATTTTCACGTATATTTCGGTAAGTAACAAGTAATTTGTCAAATTGAAGCCTCCTCTCTCCTACTTTCCTGTGCCCGACAAGGTCCACAACGATCATGAGTCTTTGTAAAAGATACCACCTAAGTTCAGATTTTAAGCAATATTTTTATTTGAACCAACTTATATTTAGGTAAATACTGTGTTTTCACCACACAAGTGATGTTGAGTATATAACAATTTTGGTTGTTTCTTTTGTTTTTATGCTAGAGAGGTTTGGTTGAATTACCGGTTTGAGATTTGGTATTTGTGCTTCTAATAATAATGATTATTTTATGTATCTTTTAGTAAATTCATCTAAGTTGCACCCACGCCACGGTTGCAAGTTGAAAAATTACTTAAAACATCAATGTACATTGTTAGTTGTTGGTTTTGACTTTTAACTACCTACTTAAGTACTTACTTAAAGTTAAGATTATGATTATTTTTTATAAAACTTGATATCTTACATTTTTTTGGAAGGTAATTAACAATTTTTCGTGCAATTTGATTATGTTGGGTACATTTAGAGAATTTTCTATTTCTGTAGGATTGTCTTCGTATGGTGTCCTACTAACCACTGCCTAATATTAATTTTACATGTTCCAGCTCGTCGTAGGGACAGTACCGACGGTAAAACTTCACGATGGCAAAGACATGCCGGCACTCGCTCTGGGGACTTGGCTGGGAAACAACACGAAGGTATTTGTTTCAGGCGATACCAGCATTTCCATTTCCTGAATGACCAATAGGGTGAATCTAGGCAGCACCTGTCTGCTAAAGCACACAGCTATGGGCTATGGCTTTGACTTTGACTTTGCCAGGTCGGGCAAAGTGTTATTGGGTTTTCCAGTAAAAATTAATCATCAGTAGCACTCTAGCATCTGAATTTGTGCCCGGTTGATGGCAATAGGCTCGCCTTTTATTACATGGGACTTAAACATAACTGACGCAATGTGGGTGTACTATAGACACATCTCTGCCTGACCCTTCGGGTAATACAAGCGTGACGCTAAGTCACACATGTACACAAACCTATAAAATACTCGTACATCTTAACTCGCGCCCTTTTACCCTTTGTGGAAGAACGTACAGAACGAATGTGTGTAACATACAAATAATGTTAACGTTTCCCCCAACATGGTCGCTTGGAGCCCGGAGTGAACGAGGTGGAGCAGGCCGTCTCCTGGGCCATCGACGCGGGGTACCGGCACATCGACACCGCCTTCGCCTACAGGATTGAGGACCAGGTCGGCAGAGCGCTCTCTAAGAAGATCGGAGAAGGAATCAAGAGAGAGGAACTGTTTATTACTACTAAGGTTCTGCTGTTTAATACAAAAGTTCAATACCTACTATGAAGAATAACAAAATTAAATCCTAACTTAACTAAAACTATACAGAAACTAAAATATAGCGTCGAAAAATTCATCCGCATCGCTGTCGACTGGTAATGTACCTAAGAGACTGGCGGTATTGCCACGTTGTATGGCAATGCTTAGCCTTTGGCCAAGGTAAAAGCTAGCCCTTGGGTCACGGGAAGTGTCAACCAGCCGTTTCGAAATTTCCTTAAAAAGACCATGAGCACTCGGACCCCACGGCCCGAGGGTGTCAACCCCAAACGGCTCGAAAATATAATTTCCGATAAGGCTATTATATTTTCGCCGCTTGAGGTTTTCCGCAGACGCAGCAGCAGTGCCAGCACAGCATGCCGAGCCAGGAAGATGGGATGGCGCAAGAGTATCGACACACGTTGCGTCCCACACTAAAGGCCTACCTTCTATGGAAATAAAGACATACCGTCCGATCTCTTGCCATCGTCGCGTGCCAATTAAGCCATTGGGTTCTAATACAGCTGGAACGCCGACGGTAACAAGAGCTCGTCGGATGATGTGCCGCGCTAAGCGACCCACACCTCGGCTGCAAGACAGGCCGTGATGTCCGAGGCTGTTGACATTTTCTTCATCAATGGAAGTTAATATGGAGTACCCACTTGTGTTTAACAATCTAACGCTGATTCTTTCTCCGCCCACAGCTGTGGAACAGTGAACACGCTAAAGATGCAGTGGTGCCAGCACTGCGCGCCTCACTCGCCAGCCTTGGACTGGACTACGTCGACCTGTACCTAGTGCACTGGCCTGTTGGGCAGTTTGTGAGTACTTATATCAGTTCTAATGGAAGCATAACGTTTCAGCTTTAGCTTTACCCAAAGAATTTTTTCTCTTTGAAATTGGCACGCTCTTGCTGACGTGACTCTGTTGACTAAACAGAAGTAAGTACATAAATGTTAATAATAACAAGTCGATGCTAGAGCTACTCGCCGAAGTCTTCGTACAGTTGTAACTATGCGAAAGCGATGGATGAGGTCTATGGAACGAGCGTGCCCAGAAGATGCCTAAGGCACTGGAACGCCCACGCATCGTCTCCGGTGGGAGGGTGGTCGCAAACCAGGTGGGCGTAAGCCCTACCGCAAGGGAAGAATTGGCCAGTCAAATAAGGTGTTGGGTGTGACTGTCCAGGATGCGCCGAGCGAGCGCTCGGTTCAGTTGAATAACTGGCGGAACAAACTGCGCTACACGAGGAGGATTCTTCATGCATCCCAAAACTTTGAACTTCAACTTCGCACTGCTGTATTGACGGACTTCTCGTTATTTATTTTAGTTTAACATAAAACAGTAATCTGCCACAGTTTACATTCATCATCATCATCATCGTCATCCTCCACAATCCGACATCACCTACTGCTGGACATATGCCTCTCTTTTCCTGTGCCAATCCCCCACGCTCCTGTGCCAGCCTCATCCAAGCTTTGCCCGCGATGGCAACAATGTCGTCAGCCCATCTCGCCACCAGACGACCGACACCTCGTCTTCCAGTCCTTAGTCCTTCCATGTATGTACCTACTTAATTACATTAGCTTAGGATAAAACTAAAACCCTCTGTCACTACTTCCAGTACGCGGCAGGCAACCCTGGCAGGAGCTCCTTCGCCATTTAAGTAAGGCTCAACTTCCAATAATTGAATATAACCACAATAAACTCTAACTTCCAGAACAACGGCACATACGACTACACAGATTACGTGGACACCTGGCGCGGTATGATGGAAGCCAAGAGCCTGGGCCTGGCCAAGTCCATCGGAGTCTCTAACTTCAACCAGCAGCAGATCGACAGACTTCTAGAACTGGGGTTGGAGAAACCTACTGTGGAGCAAGTCGAGGTAAAATAAAGTCATTCATGACTCGTTTTCATTAGTCGATATATAGGGTGACTGGTAATTAGTGATCGATACCTAAACACGTGATTGTACTCATGATAACAAACAACTTTCAGCAAAAAAAATCAGCTGTATACAGCTGATTTTTTTTCGCGATTTCAGGTTTGGTCCCATAGTAAAAGTTGTTTGTTATCATGAGTACAATCACGTGTTTAAGTATCGGTCACTAATTACCAGTCACCCTATATAGCATGCGGGGGCAGTGCCCTCACTCATGCGGGGTGATGTCTAATGAAAGTCATAAGTCGATAACGCGGTCGGTACCTACACCGTCTGAGGGGAATCCAATTAAATTCGTCGGTAGGTAAAAAGCGTGCGGAGACTCACACCCAATTTAAGTCAGCTGATATTGGAAATCAGCTTGATTTCGATGCGAGGTCAGCTAAAACTGGAAATGTATAGCTTGATATATCGTCGTGTGTACCTACAGTTATTGTCAAAACAAGATGGCAGCGCACAGCGCTCGTTACGATTTTGGCCACGCGTTCAAACATAACTGTGAAAATGTGCAGCCTCCATTGACTTATATATTACTAGCGTATGAAATCATTGGCAGCCTCCTATAACATGGATGAAATGCAATGAAATACAGTCGTGATGATACCCATATTATGTTCTTCGACAGCTCAACTTAAACCTGCAACAGCCAGACCTGCTCTCCTACTGCGCCCGCCAGGGCATCCGCGTGATGGGCTACACTCCGTTCGGCTCGCTGTTCTACAGCAAGGCTAAACCCGACGCTCCGCCCCCAAGGGTCGATGACCCCGCGCTTCTGGAGATCGCGACCAAATATAACAAGACCGTGCCTCAAGTCTCTTTGAGATATCTGGTGAGTTTTGAAACAGGAAACATTATCCAGTTACTTACTCAAATTACAAATGCGAAAGTAACTCTGTCTGTCTGGTATGTTTGTTACCTTTTCATGCCTAAACCACTGAACCGATCGACGTTAGGCTACTTTTCATCCATAGGCTATTTGTAGGTACTTAGGTACTTATTAAAGAAATATGAAATTAAAACACACGCACACCAAGTCGCGGACAAAATGGATGGAACGTTATCTTTTTAACTTGACGTAGGTACACTATCGTGCACCCAATTTAGAGCCATCTTTTGGCAATGATCTACCTACACTTGAAGAATAGCAGTGGTGGCCCAGTTGGAACGGCTGCGGCTCCGACTTACGTATTTTATTGTCTCACCACTGGACACAAAATGGTGAAAGAAAAAACATCTTGAAGAAACCATGCTCTAGAACAAAAAAAAAATTAAGACTGACGTCTGCCAACCCGCACTGTGTCCGCGTGGTGGATTAAACGTCCCGCTCCCTCTCACAGAGAGGAGGCCTGGGTTACGGTAGTGGGAATTTAATATTATGCTTATTATGAAGACTACTTTCTGACCGCGATTTCATCCGCTGGTTTTAACATAAAATATATCCTACTAGCTGACCCGGCGAACTTCGTACCGCCTCAGAATTAAATAATGTGACAAAGTTCAATAGACACGTGGTGCCATCTATTATCATACTAACGTTATCGTTGTTTTCCTCGGGAAAAGCACTTGTTTTTCGGGATGAAAGGTACCCTATGTTCGTTTCTGTACACTTGACAACGTATAAGCTAATTTTCAGGATGACCGGTTCAGTGGTTTAGGCGTGAAAAGGTAACAAACAAACTTACTTTCGCATTTATAATATTATAGTTAGGATGACACTGCAATAACGTCAGTAAAAAAAAAATCGGACAGTACTTCCAGAGATTACTCTACAAACAATATAAACAAACTATTTGTGACTCTTTACAATATTAGTTTACTACTACACACGTACGTACTACGTATACTTAATTATTTCATTCTCAGGTCGAGTTAGGCGTGATCCCGATCCCGAAATCTCTGACAAAATCCCGTATCGAACAGAACCTAGATGTTTTCGACTTCAGCCTGACCCAGCAAGAGAAAGATGTGCTGAAGAGCTTCGATAAAAACTACAGGACCATACCTCAACTGAAGTGGCTCGACCATCCCTACTACCCTTTTGAGAAAACTAAGGAATAAGTGAAGTTAAATAAATATTTACTGAATTGGTTTATTTTTATTACTGCTTCGAACATAAACGAAGCAAAAGGAGTATATAAGGATCGTAGACGGTGTCGTTCCGTAACTTCTGCCTATGGGGCTATGGGAAGACGGCGTGAGATAATTCATTTGGCTGCCTCGACTCATCTAGTGTAGGTACTTACAGGATGGCATGGATTCAATACATGATTCAGGTGTGTCCAGAATCATGTACTTACTGAATCCATGTAACAGGTTGCCGATGGAACTGCCAACAGGGTGGCAATTTAATTTAAAAGAATGTCCGTGGTGTTTCTTGCCCGTTCTTCTCCACAGGAACCTACTGCTACTGGCAAACTCCTAATGAAAGAAGGGGGTATCAAATCAAAAGACATACTTCTAAAACTTGACAAAATAAAAATCTTTATTTACAGTTACAATCTATGACTATTGTTTATCACTTTTATTTTATATCTAAACACAGTGCCAGAATTTTGAGGTGCGTAGCACTTCAGTAGTAAAATCAACCTTATTGCTATGAAATATAGCTGAAAGGCCTCGTACCCACGGGTGACTTACCGCGCACTAGATTATCAACGCACTATAAAGCGCCGAGAGTTCAAAATCCAAGTGTATTTTGTTGACGCGCTGAGATGCACGCCGTTGGATTTTCAATGCTCGGCTCAACACCGAGAGTTCAAAATCCAGTGCGCAATAAAATATCGTCCAAAAATTACCCAAGTCAATGAGGGCTAAGGCGGCATAATATAGTCTTCGTGAAAATGGGCGGCGTTATTCAGTGTGAATCCTTTACTTACCGAGACCCCTCCGTGCCTCGGAAAGCACGTTAAGCCATTGGTCTCGGCTGTCATTCGTGGATCTTTGACAGTCATTAATTACGGGTAGTCAGAAGCCTGAAACTCTGGTATCGTGTTACCTAGTAACTGGATTGTGGAGGTCAAATAGGCAGTCGCTCCATGTAAAATTTAGGTTAGACTTGAAGTTGTAGAAAAGGTTAGGCAGATGACTTTCTCCAGAGCAGCGGTAGCCCACTAGTGGTAATGGCGAGGCCTTGGGACTTACGGATTGTAGGTCGTGGGTTCAAACCCAGGCAGGCGATTTCCTTTGTGTAAATAACTTCATCGTTACTGCTCTAAAAACGGTGAAGGAAAACATCGTGAAGAAATCGGCATGTCCTAGAACCAAAAATTCGAAGACATGTGACATCTACCAACCCGCACTGGGCTCGCGTGGTGGATTATTAGCCCTCTCCCTCTCGAAGAGAGGAGGCCTGTGCTCCAGCAGTGTGAATATTATAGGCTGATTATGTAAGATGATTTTCTAGTTCTCAAGGCTATAACTTCTTCAACTCTTTGACCATTAAATGTTTTTTTAACCTCATAATAGACATCTCCATTTCGTGTTTCTCTTTCAAAAACTGTTTTTCTATTTCAAATAATTCTTTTTGCTTCTTCAATTCGAATTCTACCAATTCTCTTTTCAAATCTTCAACTGTTTTTTTCTCATCTGTGATTTGTATAGGGTCTGTGACGTCATGCTTTAGCGACGCTATGATTGGTTTAATGTCGGAAGGGGGCAGGACTATGTGTTCTGTGATTGGTGATGCTGTGACTAGGTAGTCTTGTGATTGGTCATCTGCTGTATCTAGGCCTCCGCTGTCGTCAATTTTTGAGTCGTTTTCTGATATCTGTTTTAGAAGGCGGGAGTTCTGTAAAAAATAGTAATTGTATTTTAGTATTAGCTTGTAACTGTCCCACAGCTGGGTAAATAATTATTCAGAATGATTTTAACTTAAAGAAATATGAACTTTATCCCTGTGTAAATTAAGTTGATTTCAGAATGGCTATTTACTAGATCATAATAAAAATATTAAAATTGCAGCGGAAATTCAAATGTATGTGTAAGCTTTAGAGTTACTTTTCTGAAATCATATATATCTAAGATAAAGAAAGTACCTACGTATTATTTTCTGTCTTGAGAAATTATATTATGAATTGGGAAAACAACCAGGAAAACGGGAAAGCTTAAATTCTTTTCCGTAAAAGTATTCAACATTAATACTTTTAAATTATTTAAATTCTTTGTCTTTCTGTTACTTAAATTCTTACTTTTAAATTGATAAGGACAGGAGGACGAAGCATTTCAATTTCCAACAACATACCTTCCCCTTCAACGCATAATGCAGAGGATGGTAGCTCTTCATTTGATGGTAGACGGACGCCGTGGGTAGCAGGTTCCCGTCCTCATCAGTCAGCACCTTCACGATCCTCTCCTCCAGAGGGTTCAGGTGGACGGAGCAGTGGGTGCCCTCCGAGTGACACTTCTGTATCACCGCGTATTTGCGGCGGATCTTGAATTTTAGGTCTATCCAGTACTGCGGACAAAAGAAGGAATAAAATTAATTTTTGAGGAGAAAAAGAGTCACAGGGAGAGATTGCTAAAAAAGTAAGGGTTTCATACGAATTTTAACTGCATTTTACTGGCAATAATGTCTATATTCGTGTAAGCAAATGTGAACAAGCATTTCATATTCAATATAAACATTAATTTTATGCAAATAATGTTCATAATGTTTGCGGAAGCGCGCGTGGATTGCTTCTACGCCACTATGCGCAAGAGAGGCGCGTCGCTGGTGCGGCGGGTGCGGGGGAGCGCTAACAGCATGCTGGCCGCGCTTGCGGGAAGGCTTGATTGCTCCATCATCTCCCACTGTTGTAAGCGACATGTGGCAGGCTGATGCGACTACCAAACCTCATTTTTTTATGTACTTAATTTGTTAATTTTTATTGTGATTATTTTTTTATTATTGTGTTGTTTATGAATTTAATTGAATTTGTAGTGTTGTGTATGTAATGTGACTGTATGAGTGTATTTTTTCTATTATGAGTCAGTGATACTTGAAATAAAATGATTTTATTTTATTTTTTATTTATAATTGAATAAGATGCTGACTTAGTAAACTACTTAGAAAGAAAGAAAATATTAAAAACAAAGTGGCACTCCGAGTGCCGACAAAAGTGAAAACTTGAACAATTACGTGTGTATTTTTTGAATCGTCATATTTTAAACACAACAGAATACTTTGCCATCACTCACTGTCATATCGGAAATACATTAAAACCGATTAAATCCCGAGGACAGCCGAACACATCCGAGGCGGTGTCGGTTACGGTAACAGTGGCACGAATTCAATGGTTTTTCCTATCTCAAAAAAAAGTCCAACGCGCCTAAAGAAGTTTAAACATTACGCAGAGAACGAACAGAAACACAAAAAGTGCTAAGACCCTATGCGAGACAGAGCCCCAGCACTAAATTCAATGTGCGGTCTGTGAATCTCCTTAGTAGTAACACTTGAATTACGAAAACCCACCTTATTAACACGTAGGTACCTACAAGTTTGACCTGGAAAGCGTCTCTATAGACGCTTTCCAGGTCAAACTGGTACTATCAACTTTAGGTAGGCTGTTCTAACCACAGTTTTTACAAGACTGCAAGTACCTGGAGAGCTTCGTGTAAATTATTTCATCACCACTGCTCTCAAAATGGTGAAGGAAAACATCGTGAGGAAACCGGCATACTCGTATCGTAGAACCATAAAAATCGAAGACATGTGACATCTACCAACCCGGACTGGACCAGCTTGGTGGACTACGGCCCACTCCCTCTCACCGAGAGGAGGCCTGTATCCCAGCGCGGCAGCGTGGTAACATTACAGGCCGATTATGATGATGATGAAGTACCTGGACCAGCAGCCTAACTCAATTGAAGGGTATTACTAATCCATTGCTGTCTGCTCTGCCATACATTTTGACCGCGTAGGTATTGCACTTTTTTATGAAATTGCAGATTTTTTTTTATAACAGCGGAAAAATTTGATCACATCAACCGCATACACGATGCCCACTGGGCGAGTCTCCACGCAATGGGTGCGTGACGGACGGCGCCACTGAGGCCGGCCTAGGAATAGATGGCGAGATGACCTGGACGCGTACCGCAAGGGCTGCTGTGAGAGCAGCGCGGGATACGAGTTCCTGGAAGGATTTGGGAGAGACCTTTGCCCAGCAGTGGGACATTAAAGGCCAATTAAAAACATACCCTCCACCTATATCACAGCAATGCTTGCCATTGCCATAAATTAGTAGGGTGGCTGACGGTGTACTTCTTGTATCAAGTTCATTGACAGAGCTCTACTACTCCTCAATATTCTTTCCTGGCAACACTCACTCTAGCCCAACTCCGGCCACTCTTCGTAACACTCTCATCAATCCTGTTCAGCGTCCGGGCTATCTTCTCCCACATCCGTTTGGACTGAAGGTGTCCCTCTCTGGAGCGGGCACTGGCGAGGGCCAGCGGAGGATAGCGCTCCATGTACTGTGCTAGGACTTCGAGGTGCTGCCGGGACACTTGGCGCCGGTGGAACTGTTCTTCAGACATGATTCTGGAATTAGAATGAGGGCTTTTTAATAAGGGTAATAATTTTTACAACTATTATTTGATTAGAGAGGCTAAGTAATGACAGCCACACGGTTCGATCGATCAGGTTAGCTACGCTTGCCGCGGTTGGTCCGCGGATGAGTGACCATTTTTATATACCAAGACCTCTCCGTGCCTCGGAAAGCATGTTAAGCCGTTGGTTGGTGTCATTCGTGGATCTTTGACAGTCAGAAGCCCGAAAGTCTGACAACCAGTCTTACCAAGGGGTATCGTATTACCCAGCAAAATACAAGCGATAGCCTAGTTTGGGAACCAGAATCACCAACTTCTACAATTAATGTACGTTATGTTTAGAAATAATAACATTGTGAATGATTTTCTGATACCAATAAACAACTTTTTTTTTTCAGTAACTGGGCTGTGGAAGTCAGATAAGCAGTCGCTCCATGTAAAATACTGGTATAATACAGCTACATCCGGTTGGACTGGAAGCCGATCCCAAGATAGTTGGGAAAAGCCTAGGCAGATGAAGACTTCTCTATTGGTTGTCATCTGGGTAGTCACTCCCTTTCTAGTCATATCTTTCACACAGTCCATCCATTGCTTCTTTTTTCCCCTAATCGTATAACCAACCGATGCTTCCATTATATAAACATAATGTTTGTGATTTCCTAAATGTCCTCTTATTCTTATATAGCATTCTTAAACGTATAAAATACATCTAAGAATGGTTCTAGTCACCTTAATAAACAAGGTCTAAGTACAAAAAATTAACTTCTTATCAGAATATTATTAGAAATATGGAGCGAAATGAAATCATAACACACGATAAGTTTGTTTATACACGACATTGCGTGGATTTTACATATAACACAGGAAAATCATTAATGAAACTTGATACCTACATTTATTTTGCTCCCAAAATTATACCTAAAATTGCAATTCATTGAACGAATTACCGAATTAATAAAAAAATATCAAAATAATATTTGCAAAGTGCTGATTACCGACATTTCATCGTATTTTTTTGACATTGACATTTAATAACAGTTGACATTTGTTTTATTTTTTGTTTTGATCAGTTATTACGGTTGGATTATGGCTGGATACGCAGTAGCGGCAACTTTATTTTAAGCACCTTTACAATAAGTATATTAGAAAAATCACACTTATTTTATGATAAAAACTGATAAAAAGGTGTAGCGTATAGTTACAGTTAGCAAATATGAACGACTACAAAAAACAATGACTAGCCATGAACAAAAAAGTAATAACCATAATCATTACAAAAAAACATTCTAAAAAGTCATAAATCAGTCTATCAAAAAGTACTCTGTGGTCATAAAAAAGCCTACCAATCTGAACAAAATGTGGTAGCACTGGTAGCTGTATCCGAACGAATCTCAGCTGACAACTCACGGTCGAATTATCACGATCAACAATTTTTTTTTTAGAGTCTTGACGTGAGCGAGTAAGGTTGCTGTTAGCCGTCGATATGTCGTCGATTAAATTAAATTTAGTATTGTGCAGTGTCATATTATGCATTTTGGTGTGCGTTAATACCCAGTCCGTACATAGACGTTTCGAATACAAATTTTCCTTCAAGCCGCCGTATTTAGCGCAAAAAGATGGATCTGTACCGTTCTGGGAGTACGGAGGCAGTAAGTATAACCTAATTTCTCATTATCCATCACTGATAAAATGGTTTTAGTACCATTAAATATACTTATAGACTCCTTAACTCAGTTTCCATGTTCATAAATATTCATGTTAAGTTATAAATATCGAATAAAAAAGCGAATATCGTTTGTTGTTTCGGTCTATACGATTTGACAGCGACACGTCAGTGAAATCTGTCATGTGTGAAAGAGACAGCGCTATACACCTCTTGATGTGTTGAAAAGAGATATGAAATAGTTGCCGAGATCATGTTTTTTGGTTCCACGAAAGCAATCGACACGGTTAAAAAACCTTAAATAATTTATGATAATATTAAATTAAATACACGTTATTGTTATTATAACTACTTCGGAAATCGTTTTATTTATTAATTAATACGAGTTGTTGATATGACACGCTGTTAACATAGTATTGATAAGAAATGTACATTCATTTCTTTCTCATAATTTTTAACACTTTCTACAAAAAACGTGTCAGTGATGTGTTGTAGGTATGGCTGTAGATTATTAATATCTCATTATTGCAATATTTGAAGCCATACCATCATTTGCACATTCCTATTTCAAATAAAATCTTGATTGTTTATTTTCGTTTAATTAAGTTTAAAGTGAGCAGAGCTGTGATGACCAAGTGGTAATGGCCGCGACTTATGAGTTGTAGGTCGTAGGTTCGAACCTAGACAGACGCTTTACTTTGTGTAAATTAATCACACTGCTCTCAAAACAGTGAAGGAAAACATTTTGAGGAAACCGGCATGTCCTAGAACCAAAAATTCGAAGACATGTGACATCTGCCAACCCGCACTGGGCCCGTGTGGTGGATTATGGCCCACTCCCTCTCACCGAGAGGAGGCCTGTGTCCCAGCAGTGGGGACATTATAGGCTGATTATGTTATGTTAAGTTTATATAAGTAAACCAAACTGTTTCAAGTATAAATAATAAATTTAGATGATAAACTCTATGCATTTCCTTCTTGTGCCCAAGATGTTTCCGTTTGTTCCCACTAGTTCTACTGAACAGTTCTACGGTAGAACTAATGGGAATTTTTTTTCCCACTAGTTCTACGATATCAGGTATAACAAAATAGTAGAACTATTGGGAGTCTCGATTGAGGTTTTGTTCCCACTAGTTCTACTGAACAGTTCTACGGTAGAACTAATGGGAAACAGTTCCACGGTAGAACTAATGGGATATTTTGCAAATAGTGGGAGTCTCTATTTCCCACTTGTTCTACCTGTTCCATCGGTAGAACTAATGGGAAATTTTGTTCTCACTAGTACTAGCGTCTACTGACACATGTTCCAGTTGACCCAGACTGTGAGGAAGCCTGGACACCAATGCATTTTATACAGGGATCGTCCTCAGGAAGACCATTCCCAGCTACGTTGACGGATCGGGATATCATCGGACGAGACGGTTGGCTCAGAGCCGTAAGACTCACGGATCATTTCTGGTCTCGATGGATGCGAGAATATCTTCCGACTTTGGTAGCTCGACGCGGCGGTGGATCTTCCCCAAATATAAAAGAAGCTGACTTGGTTATTGTGGCAGATGGACAAATACCCAGGGGATCTTGGCCGAGAGGTAGAATAATAAATATATACCCAGGTCCAGACGGAGTAGCAAGAGTGGCGGATGTACAAACAGGTGCTGGGCCTCTCAGGAGACCGCTTAGGAAGTTAGTGCCCCAGGAGCTCTAGGCTAGACTTTAAAAAAATGTGGAGTATGTTGCGAATCAAACGTATGCAAAATATCACCTTTTTTCGGAACATTAATATTGTATTCTAAATTCTAGAAGGAGTCTATCAAAAAGTACTCTGTGGGCGCTGCTGGTAGCCACAGTTTTAGTTTTAGATTTTTTCACATTCAATCGAATAAGTAATCAAAAAGTGACGCGTGTCTCACCTGACAGCCAAAAATCACTAGAATTTAGAATACAATATTAATGTTCCGAAAAAAGGTGATATTTTGCATAAGTTTGATTCGCAACATACTCCACATTTTTTTAAAGTCTAGCCTAGAGCTCCTGGGGCACTAACTTCCTAAGCGGTCTCCTGAGAGGCCCAGCACCTGTTTGTACATCCGCCACTCTTGCTACTCCGTCTGGACCTGGGTATATATTTATTATTCTACCTCTCGGCCAAGATCCCCTGGGTAGTTGTCCATCTGCCACAATAACCAAGTCAGCTTCTTTTATATTTGGGGAAGATCCACCGCCGCGTCGAGCTACCAAAGTCGGAAGATATTCTCGCATCCATCGAGACCAGAAATGATCCGTGAGTCTTACGGCTCTGAGCCAACCGTCTCGTCCGATGATATCCCGATCCGTCAACGTAGCTGGGAATGGTCTTCCTGAGGACGATCCCTGTATAAAATGCATTGGTGTCCAGGCTTCCTCACAGTCTGGGTCAACTGGAACATGTGTCAGTAGACGCTAGTACTAGTGAGAACAAAATTTCCCATTAGTTCTACCGATGGAACAGGTAGAACAAGTGGGAAATAGAGACTCCCACTATTTGCAAAATATCCCATTAGTTCTACCGTGGAACTGTTTCCCATTAGTTCTACCGTAGAACTGTTCAGTAGAACTAGTGGGAACAAAACCTCAATCGAGACTCCCAATAGTTCTACTATTTTGTTATACCTGATATCGTAGAACTAGTGGGAAAAAAAATTCCCATTAGTTCTACCGTAGAACTGTTCAGTAGAACTAGTGGGAACAAACCGATGTTTCTCGTCTTAATAAAATGATATCATCCGCCAAACTATTGTTATGAAGCGATTAATAAACTCAAAACATTATTTTAATTAAAAACCATTTACAGGCACTTTTGAATTGTCAAGTAATTTAACATGATTCTGGCCAATGTTTAATTACTGTAGCATATCCAGTTAGTGACCTAGTGGCAATGTTCTTCAGAAGGGTCAGGTGTGTAGGACTCACGACCGACGTGAGTGTATGACCAGATGAATGAATGTAAACGAGGCAAAAGGATCGTAGCGGGTAGCGATCTGTAGTTTCTGCTTACCTCGTCGGGAAGAAGGTCTGGGCTTATGTATATATGTATGTATCCAGTCAATAAGGTCCAATGTTTTTATGGCAGTCATATCATATATACCCAGCTTAATTATGACATAAACTTATGAACATCCTTACCATAGCCTGAGCAGCACCCGGCCCAGTTGGACTCATCGTCTGCCTGCCTTTTCCCAACTATGTTGGGGTCGGCTTCCAGTCAAACTAGTTGCACCTGAATACCTGTATTTGACAGTTCCAGCTAGATAGACTTTTAAAGGCTGGGTGGAGAGAATCAAGTGTCATATAAGATATATTTATTTGCTCAAACATGTGTACACATACAAAAATATAAATGCATTCAGGATAACATAAAAAATATCGGATCAGACATGTTTGCCACCTAGTTATGGCGTGCAAATATTATGAATAAATTATGATTTTGAATTATTAATTTCAAGTCAAAAAACATTAATGTTATGGAATTAGTAAACAAAAAATAAATTATAAATGTCAATATTAGAAAAATAAATAAAAAATAATAATGCATCAAAATCTATGTCAATATAAATTCTTTCTTTCATAGTGCAACTTGAGAGAAGCCTATGTCCAGTTATATGGAGTCTCTTGCCCATTCTTCTCCATACTAAATGACCTTTTGGAAGAGGCAACTAGCATTCATTATATTTTCTTGTAAATGTTGTAGTTCTAAAATAAATTACTTGACTTTGACTATATGTTTGTAGGAGCCGCAGTATTCCCCTCCATTGCTCAAAGATAGAAAGATTTGCTGCAATAAGTATTGCACTTTTCTATGAATTAACAGAATTTATTTAATGAAAAATTTGGGGTTCAGAATCATGTACTGTGTCCATGGTATCTAGTTTCGCGTCGATGTCCCTGTCACCCTGTACACATAATCAGCCTATAATGTTTCCACTGCGGGGACACAGGCCTCCTCCTGGTGAGGGGGAGTGGGCCGTGATCCACCACGCGGGCCTAGTGCGGGTTGGGAGAGGTCACCCTGCATACCAACCTGTATACTTTATTGGAAACCCGTTCTTTTTTTCTTTAAAGAAGTCTGTAGTATGCTAATTCAGGAAAAAGTTGTGTATGTTAACATTATTGTAACAATGGAGGATATGAAAGTCCTAGATAAGATATGATAATTGTAATCTTTGCAATATTTTAGTAGAAAGGGATAAAAGAGACCCTCCGTTGATAAGCTTGCATTATCATTAAACCAGCCTAGGGGCTCATTTCCTACAAAATGTATGGGAAAAGTTGTTATGCCTATAACTTACAACTCCTAAGTCGCGACCGTTACCACTGGGCTACCACTGCTCGAAGATGGAGGCATGCTACAAAACATTTTAAAGAAAAAAAAAATTATTCTTGGAATTCCTATCAAGTTTTCAAGATAAAAAAACGTGTTTAAAAGTCGATAATTCCATACGGAAAGTACACGTAGGAGTCGGTTTAACACGCTTTATATTACAAACATCGATATCGGCGAACATGTACGAATGTTTACGAATAATTACGAAACGTTTACATCATTGATTTTCATAATTCGTAGCGTACTAATATTCACGCTGTTAAATGCTAAAACTGCAGTTTTTATGTTTAATTACTTCCTATAACCGTAAACTCAATTTATTGTATGACACCGGCAGGACTGCCTCGTCGGGCTTAGTGGTCGCAAGTGCTACTGCTGTGCATGAGGTCCTGGGTTCGATTCCCGGGTCGGACTAAGCGTTATTGGGTCTTCCTTTAAGAATTTCTCAGTAGCATCCCGGAGTCTGTATTTCTGCCTGGTTGATAGCAATAGGCTCGCCCCCTATTTCATGGGACTTAAAAATAACTGGCGAAATGTGGGTGTAGGCAGAGCTGTACATATACAGCTCTGCTAGCTGCACCCCGCGGTTTCACCCGCGTAAGTCTCGATCCCGTGGGAATATCGGGATAAAAATTTCATCCAAATCCATTCAGCCGTCAAAGCGTAACAAAGAAACACAAAAAATCAAATCTTTTCTCTTTATAATATTAGTTCAGATAAGGAGAATAAGACGGGTTGAAGAAGGGCATTGGTCAAGTCTGATATTCTTCAAATCGGCAATTCGTCTGTGATATTGGTCAAAACTGTAGTTCGTCAAATCGTCTTAGACCATTTTAGTTAGCAACATGCCGCGTGGTGGACGACGTCGTGCTCCCCTCACAGAGAGGAGGCTTGAGTCACAGCTGTGGGAACATTATAGGCTTTCTCTTTCCACCCACGTCTGGCCACTGCCATTATGGGCCAGTCATTTCGGTAGAAGTCAAGTTCGTTCCTCCATCTTCGTCTTGGTCTGCCCCGATGTCGTCTTGCATTTAATAGACCTAATCGGTGGTTCTTTTAGCGTATAGCACAGCCTTTTCTTTTCCCAACTATATTGGGATCGGCTACAAGTCTAACCGGAGGCAAATGTATTCATCTGCCTCCGGTTAGACTTGTACTTGACCAGTATTTTACATGGAGCGGCTGCCTATCTGACCTCCGCAACCCAGTTTCTGGGTAGTACTTCATCAATTCATCATCTGCCTAGCCTTTTCCCAACTATGTCGTGGTTGGCTTCCAGTCTAACCCGGATGCACCTGAATACCAGTATTTTACATGGAGCGACTGCCTATCTGACCTCCACAACAGGGTAATACGATACGATAGTCTGACAGCCAGTCTGACCCCTTGGCAAGACCGGATGTCAAACTTTCGGGTTTATGACGACCCATAACGACTGTCAAAGATCCACGAATGACCGCCGCAACCAATTTAACGGCATGCTAACATGCTTTGCAAGGCACAGAGGGGTCTCGGTGTGTAAAGATGGTCACCCATCCATAACCTGGTCGATCGACGATCGAAAAAGTCGTCGAGTATTCCTCCTCCACCTTTTTTGATGTCAGTTTGAAACAAACAAAACACAACATGCATTGACCAAGAAGGAACCTTTGACCTCACGGTAGACTGTCAACCCCTGGACTATAAAGTTGTCAATGGTGTTATCAGCAAAATGCGCCGGATTTAGATTAAATTAATAACAATATAACGTCTTATCATTTTATCAGAGCAAGAAGTGGCTGTCCGTTACGTGTTCTCGAAACGGTTTTTTTCCTGTTTTCCCAATAAACTAGATACCCTGAAGGTACATCGCCAGTTATGTTTAAGTCCCATGTGAGGGACTCGTGTCTAAATTATACCAGCCGCACGGGTCTATAGAAGGCTAAGCTATGGTGCCGCGGTCTGTTCGTGGATGGGTCTTTATATACTGAGATCCTTCCTCGTGTCTTGGAAAGCACGTTAAGCCTTTGGTCCCGGCTGTCATTACGGCGTTACGGGTAGTTAGAAACCTGTAAGTCTGACAATCAGTCTTACCAAAGGGTGTCGTGTTACCCAGTACCTGGGTTGTAGAGGTCAGATAGGCAGTCGCTCCAAGTAAAATACTGGTATTCAGCTGCATCGACTGAGACTGGAAGCCAACACCTACAATGTTGGAAAAATGCTAGGCAGATTAATTTGACATGAAGGTGTATTTGGACAGCTGTTATTGTGTGACCGTTCTCCGCTTTCTTACGAAACCAAAGCTTGAAGTTACGGTTTCCTACGATAGCGGTGGCCGTCACATAACAGCCCCAGAGACGGCCGTCATAACAATGATGGCACTGGTGTTTGACTCTACGGTGTCAAAAAAAACTTTAGGAAAACACCGACATACTTTCATAAATAACGTTGTAAGTGACGTCAGCTTAAGAGAGCTGTTTGAACCCAGGACCTCACGCTCAGTTGTCGCGCTTGCGACCACTAGACCAACGAGGCAGTCATTCGTAATACTGTGGCGGCATCTAAGGTCCGGCCGCGCTAAAGCCAAAGATGTAAACAACAATGGCCTTTCGAAATTGAATAAAATCGATATACAAGAACATTTATTTTAAGTAATGTTTGTTTTCGTCTAGTTAGCTCGGAGATTTAGACGAAAACAAACATTACTTAAAAATCATCATCATCATCTGCCTAGCCTTTTCCCAACTATGTTGGGGTCGGCTTAATTTTATTACTTAAAAATAATCGATTATATTCAATTTCGAGCGACCATTGTTGTTTACATCTTTGGCAAATTTTGCGCGGCCGGACTTTACATCTTCACATGCGAACTACACATCATATTGACGTCACACAAAATCCTGCATCGCGCAATCAGAGTTTACAACAGCCCGACATGAATTTTCGGGCTGTTGCCCACCAGACACGACACCTGTCTGTTAGGAGGATCCTCTCTTTTCTGTAAAGGATGATCCGAGTGAACTTTAAAGTTACACCCTGTCCCTCATACCTCTAAAATACTATTTCTTTTATTCCTATGAGATATTTGTAATAGATATAGGAAGACTACTATAAAAATGACGATTAGATACAAACTTATAATGTTACACATTAAAACAGTTCGGTTAGCTAACAGTAATCTTTATTATACTTTATCAATATTTATTGAACTTACTCGTATTACGTTTCGTTTATCGCGTTCTACTACTGGTTTGGTAGTATTATAGCAAACATTTTTGTAAGGCAGGCGAATAACGTAATGGACTACCTCGTTGGTGTAGGGTTGGAAGCACGACTTATGAGCCTGAGGTCTTGGGGTCGAACCCCAGGTCGGGCAGTTGCATTGGTTTTTCACTTACTGCACAGTACCTACTGTCCAAATAGCGTGCACTGCTCACCTAAGCTTGCGGAGAATGCAGACGTGATAATATGTCATTCTTAAATCTACCTACTGTACGTCAGATTTATTCAAGTTTTTTCTGTTTGAATATTTTCAGTTTTAGTTTAAACAGCTATAGCATTGTCATTCATAGATCTTTGACAGTCGTTACGGGTAGTTAGAAACCCAAAATCTGACAATCAGTCTTACAAAGATGTACCGTGCTACCCAGTAACTGTGTTGTAGAGGTCAGATCGCTGTCGCTTCATGTAAAATACTGGTATTCAGCTGCAACCGGTTAGACTGAAAGCCGACAAAAAGCTAGGGCCTTGCCTTTTGCCGGCTTTCATATCCAAGTTTAAACAACTATACTATACCATTCAACTTAACGAAACGGTGTTGTAACACGCATGAATATTTAAATGAAACAATGCCTACCATTACAATACACACATCAACAGAATCTAGGGATATTTTATATTTCATCAAATATCTAAAAATCTATGAAGAATTTTCTGATATAGTAAATGGAAGAATTATATGTTATTTTAAGGTCTTTAATAAAAAATAAAAATATTTCGTGATTTTTTTGTTTTAAATAAAAATTTTAATTTTTTTAATCACCGTAGAAAATTAGTATGATAAAAAAACTTAATTTCGTCTTATAAAACTATTAATTTTAATTAAAATTGAAAAAAATGTTATAAAATCTAATTATTAATAATCAGTGTTGCCACCTCTTACATTAATTACACATCGACATCGATTGTTTATGCAAAATTAAATTGTCAATGTCTTGTTGCGGTATGAGGTCCCATGTCCTTTGCTAGTGTTCGTAAAGTTGTTGTTCCGTCGTCAAATTTGGCGGGAAATCTCTCAAAGCTTTTCGTTGTAACATGGCCCAGGTATGCTCGATAGGATTTAAGTCGGGCGATTGTGCAGGCCAATCCAAAACTTGAATATCGTGGTCTCGGAGAGCGGCCGACACCAGCCGCGCCGTATGGGAAGGAGCATTATCGTGCATGATAAATGATAAATGATTTTATTTCTGTAAGTAGGTTTGCACAAACACTTTTACACGTCAATCATATTTTAAAAACTAGATGAGGTCGGCGTTTCCTATCTGACTAGTCTGAGAAGAAAGGCCGAAACAAACTCAGAGGTCACAGTTTCTTTTAAAGTCCAGACATAATCTTGGTCAGGTTATATGAAGACCATGTAGATCGAAGTCCGAGATGGTCTTTTGAAGAAAGAACCACACAGATTGAGTGGACCTGTCCAGTCAGTGCACGCATTTGTCAGAATTCGTGCAGCTCAACTCAGAACTTAAGGAGCTCAACGATTCGACGAACAATACCAAAGAAAGGACATTTGGGTAGGCCACATAAAATACTCAAACTGCCATACCATGACAAAACTAAACAGAACAAAGAAAATAATCAAAATAAAAAAAAATAAAAAAAGTAAAAAATAAAATAAAATGACCCACATTGTCTTCACACTCACAATAATTAAAATAATATAATAATGAGTACAAATTCCTGGCTATTTTGGATTCTGTGTGGGACAATAACAAGCTCTACTACCTCCTCGTAGTATTTTTCTGTAGTCATGCTGTCTTGGATCCAAACGAGCTGGGTTCGTCCGCCAAGACGAATTCCTGCCCAGACCATGATTGTCCCGCCTTGGTGTGAGTGGACCTCCTGAAGGTGTCGTAGACGGCTAACTCTCCTGGAGTTCTCCAAACGCATGTTCTTCGTGAATCCGGATAAAACCCAAACCGGGACTCATCGGTGAACAGCGCCAAAGACCATTGTTCGTCACTCCATGGTAAATGCTCCCGAGACCACGAAAGCCGCTGACCGCGATTGCCACGTCGCAATGCTAGAACACGCAGCGCGCTTCGAGCATGAAGACCAACTTCATGCAACCTCCTTCGCACGGTTTGGTCGCTTACCAGCAGCTGGTGGTCCTCCTGGAGCCTTTGTACTAGCTTCATCGCTGTGATATTGGGTTGTCTTCTGGCGGTCATTTGGAGAAATCGATCCTGTCTCTGCGTAGTAACACGATATCTACCCGTGTGCCGTTCAGCCATATCCCCAGTACTGCCATAACGTGACCACAACTTTGATATCACGTTTTGGCTGGTGTGTAGGGCCTCAGCAACGACGCGTTGAATAGCACCATTTTCTAACATGCCCACGGCTCGTAACATTTCATCTCGACTCAAATGACGACGTGACATGGCACTTAAAGCTCACACGGTACGTTAAATTAAAAAAGAAAAACAATCTAATCCCTTTTCATTAATTAATATGAATAAAACAATTTTAATTTTCCTTAACGTACCGAATTACTAACAATTTTGCCGCCGTATTTCGTTTTTTCTTTTGTTTTTTTTTTATTTACATTTTATATTTTGAAAATAGAATAAAAGAGGTTTCAATCGGTATATATACTTTTTATGGAAACTAAAACTATATTAAACTATACATTCGTAAATAATTTAAGATTAAGATATCCCTAGATTCTGTTGATGTGTGTAATGACACAACTTGTTAACAATTCGAACTGTTTCTAACTGAATTTGCATTAATCCATTCGGTACCTGCCCAGTCTCAAACATACGGCACATCGAATTTTAGAAAAAGTTCGTCTTTGTCTCACATCGTCTCTCTCACTCATACCTGTGGGACAGTCTCTCTGTAATGCTCATTGTGTCATATTAAAGACCGAATATATGGTTTTGACGATAATAAAACTAAGTCTATCAAACAAACACGACTGGTTTTTGTAAAGGAGCTCATCCGGGAAACTGCTACCACCATACTTAATTCTGACCCCAAGCAGCCCTGCTGTGCTCAGATTTAAAGGGTATGGGCGCCGGTGTCATTAATTACGGATAACATTTATTTGGCAATTGAACATTAGTGACGGATGAAAACAGTTGTGAATGTTATGCACATAATATGACACAATGACATGTCAGCTTTGTCTATGAGATCGCATCTGTTATTGCAGATATCTATAGGTGGCTATGACCACTCACCATCAGGTGGGCCGTCGTCTTGGTTGCCATCAACCTAACCCAACCACTCCGTACTTTCCAGACGCGATAGCATCGGGCGAGAGCGTCCGCCTGGCGCCGTCGCTGCGCAGTCAGAAGGGCGCCATCTGGACCAAGCAGCCGCTCAACTTCGACTGGTGGGAGATCGACGTCATGTTCAAAGTCACCGGTAGGGGCAGGATAGGGGCTGACGGATTGGTAAGTAATCGTCGTCAAGTATGGTCCTCAGTACCAGTCTACTAAAACGTGTGTCATCTCTTCATAAAGAAGAATAATCATCATCCTCCTGCCCTTTTTTTTTGGTGGGAAATTATCAAATAGCTTCTCCCGCTCTGGGCGGAGCGGGAGGCGTGTGAGACTTTTACTGACTAAAACCCACCCGTGTTCCTTCAGTTGCCTGTGCCAGGGGCCACAGTAACTCTTTCGAACAACCCATGATCCTGGCAGGCATCGGCCCTAGCGGACCCCATCAGTTAGTGCTGACATCTCTTTGAGGTGCGCGTGGAACACAACGCGCCGTCGACCCGGGCCTGGTCCTTACCGGACAGCGAGCTGCCCGTTGCTCACCGTCCGCAAGCCCGCGCCTACGGTGGCCGGGAATCGGCTGTTGACTCCCGACGCCCAGGGCGTTTCCTGCGGCGACCAGGGGCGTGTAGACGCAAAGACTGTCTCTCCCTCACGCGTTCCGCCCCTCCTTCGCAAGCATTATTGCTTCGCAGGAGGTGACGGGTGATCATTCTCTTGCCCTTATCCCAATTTATTAGTGGTCGGCGCAGCTTGTTTTTCCACACACCTCTATTAACCGTCATCTCAGTGGTATATTAGTGTTACTATAGGTACACCTCTGCCTGACCACACGGGGATTACAGGCTATGTATATAGGTTCCTCATTCTTCGCATCACATATATAATTATTAATTCAATAACTATTCGCATAACACCACACATCCGTTTAATTGTGCAGCCACGCTGCGCGAGTTCTCAGACTGAGCGAGTTGCAAGGCAGCCGCATTACAGTCGATCGACGTCTTTTCATTCGATATCGATCGATGGTCGGCCGTTTATCAATCGACCATCGGTAGAATATGTTTTCATGCGATCAATATCGATCGACAGCAGTCTTTAGTAGCTTTAGCATTCATTCATTCTCATCTGCATACAATTTACCTTTCATTCATCCCCTTTGTGGCCCAACGTCGTCAACTGACTCCGATATCACTGTCGTAGTAACATAATCCTCCCTTCCCCAGGCCTTCTGGTACACAACTCAGCGGGGAGACTACACAGGCGAAGTGTTCGGCTCCTCAGACCGGTGGAACGGTCTGGCCGTCATCTTCGACTCGTTCGACAACGACAACAAACATAACAACCCCTATATCATGGCCGTCGTCAACGATGGCACCAAGGTCTTCGATCATAAGAGGTTGGTACTAATTCTTATGTTCTAGTACACCACAACCCCTCGTGGTGTACCAGCCCCCGCTCGGCGAGCTATGAACCGGCACATACTTGGAATCTCTCTGAGGGATCCAATCCGGAACGAGGTAATCCGGCAAAGAACCAAAGTGGCTGACGTAGCTTACAGAATAAGCAAGCTGAAGTGGCAATGGGCCGGCCATATTAACCGTAGAACCGATGACCGTTGGGGTAGACGTGGTCTTGAGTTGGGGCCGCGAATCGGCAAACGTAAGGTGGGACGCCCTCAGGCCAGATGGAGCGACGATCTTCGCAGGGTGGTCGGTAGCAGCTGGATGAGAGTTGCCGAGAATTGAGTTGAATGGTGTGCAATTGGAGTGGCCTATGTGCAGCAGTGGACTGCAGCTGTAGGCTGATGATGATAAGGGTGCTCGTGGCTGAATAATAACAGCCACTCTGGTATATCTTGAAGGTAACACAACGCTACCCCTGCAAGAGTTTTGCCGTAACATACCGAGACCTCTCCGTGGCTCGAAAAGCACGGTAATCTGGGGGTCTACTCCCTAAGCACGAAGTCCGTCGCTTCGGGCTTCGTTACGGGCGTTTCCTACTCCCTATGACCTACGAACGGATGAATCGTTCGGGGCCCGAGCGAAGAATGAATGACAACGCGATTTGACTGTTGTCCCTACTCCCGATGTGTTTTTGCCCGTCCGAACAGTTGAACATGACACTGGTTTTGACGGATACTTACGTCAGTTGATACGACATCAAAATAGTTCTCGTGCTATCGACGAAAGTTACTAAAATAAAATAATTTCAAACTATGGCTGCTTTTTTATTGATTGAAGAAGCTTTACAGGAAGAGCGGAGGCAACGTCGATATTATTTACGCCAAAACTTTAGGTTGGCGAGTATTCCCGACGTTGAGTTCATAGGGAACTATAGCCTCACTCGGGAGTTATTCAAAGACTTAGGTATGTGCGGATTTAATACCTCTTTTGCTTCAACACATACGCCGAAGTGGTGTTGATCCAAGAATGAAAGTAAGGACATATTAAAGTTTCTGCAACTTATTGAGCTGTATTACCAATCCGTCCCACCCATTTACTGTGGTCTTTGTTTACTTTTGGATCCTCACTCTTTGCTATTGCTCGACGGACTCAGTGCAACTTCCCAACTCAGTGCAACTTCCCATTGAGTTAAGGGAGTTGCACAGGTTTTCCCACAGCCATTTTGAGCGAACTCTCCCGTCGGCACCCCTCAATAATCCGCGAGCCAATTCTTTGTTCTCACCCATAAAATCGAGAAGGGCCTCAATTTGCCAGTGAGTTGCTGCAGCGGTTGGGGACATTTTACACAATTAACCATGGAATGGAAAGCTAATTAGAATACAGAAAACTTCCCGGCTGACAAAGTATATGAACTTTTTTAAAGTCACTTCTTTAAATGCATAGCATCAACATCGTACCTACTATAGCCATAGAAAAACCCGTGCTATACTTTGACATTTCATTTGAAAATTTCCTTCAAAAAGTAAACAGGCAAAAGTATCAACAGGATGATGCCGCTTTCCGGACAAAAATGGCAAAAATAATTCAATTCTATATTTAAGACATAATAAAAAGTATATTTTAAAATATGTTGTCAATTTCTAACGACAAAAGTATTAATTGTTGTTTAATAAGCTAAAAAACTACAAAATAAGTAAACCGGTAAACGACCGGTAAAATAACGCAACTCTATCGCCATGCGTCCTTCGTTCACGAATATTGTCTATGATTCCGTTTGTAACTGATGAATCCGAAATCGTTAGGGAGTAGGGTTCAGTCCGACGTATCGGGCTACTGTCGGACGGGCCGTTCACTTCGTTGACGGACTTAGGGAGTAGACCCCCTGTTGTGTAATAAACCAGTGGCTTTAATTCAACAACATTCATTGAGTTATTTACATTGTTGAGCAGACATTTTCGAACATATGAAGTAATGGATGAGCAATATACTTCAAAATGATTCAGATTGAGATTGTTATTGATAGTGGAACTACGCTACGCTACGCTTTGGAATGGGCAACTAGCTTCATATTTTCTGACTGACCGACTTCTTGACAATTCAAAAGTGCCTGTAAATGGTTTAATTGAAATAAATGCTTTGAGTTTGAGTGTGTTACGCAATTAGGGTGCCGGTTAAACTGAAAGCCGACCTCGACTTAGTTGAGAAAAGGCGAGGCAGAAGCGGAAGATATTTGTCGGACTTTAGATCTTCGTATTAACACACAACCTCTGTTCATTCCAGTGACGGCTCCCAGCAGCTGCTGTCCGGCTGCTTGCGAGACTTCCGTAACAAGCCGTTCCCGACGCGCGCGCGCATCGAGTACTACCTCAACACTCTCACTGTGTACTTCCACAATGGTAAGTTATATCTTCAAATGCGTTGATATTGACGTGTTGTATGTGAAATTTACACAAAAGAAAAACATTTTTTTTTTAATACTTACTGATATTTCAAGTTACGGCAGTACCTGCGGTCGTTAACCCCAAAAAAAAATCATTTAATCATATTTATTAGTTATAACTTGTATTATATGTTTACGTATCGAAACCCATCACGTCTGCAGAGGTTCACTAGCTAAGTTAATTTGACCCTGTAAACCTCTGCTTAATCTTTTGGAAGTTATCGTCATCATCATTTCAGCCGAAAGACGTCCATTGTTGGACATAGGTCTCCCCCAAGCACCTCCACTTCGACCGGTTCTATGCTTACCGCATCCAGCGGATTTCTACGGCCTTCACAAGGTCATCCAAGTTCCACCTTGTGGGAGGCCTTCCAACGCTACGTCTTCCGGGAAATATACCCGTAATGTAATATTAATAATATTGTGTTTCCCTTCCCCAGGCATGACCAACAATGAAGCCGACTACGAGCTGTGCTTCCGCGCGGAGAACGTGGTGCTGCCGCGCGGAGGGTTCCTGGGACTGTCGGCCGCCACGGGCGGGCTGGCCGACGACCACGACGTCATCCATCTGCTCACCACCTCGCTGCACACGCAGCAGCAGCAGAGCGGTAAGACTCCTGAGTTCTATGGTAGCCTGGTACTTTTATTGACAGCCGACAACATGAAACAGCGAGGAGCGATTAGGTGAGACCATCTTGGTCTTGTGTGCCTAATGATGAGGAGTCGTCACGTTGAGATCTCGAGGGAGACCCTCTTGATCTTATGTGAGCCTAGTACTTTTTGTGGAGACTGTATGCAACGGGGTTTTTCAAATCTAGCCCTTACCCTTTTTGATTTATGATTTCGTAATACTTTTTTATAGGTTGGCTAGAAAATATGCAAAATATTTCTCTAAGACCATCACTGGACCACCTCAGTGTCATGAGGTCCTAGTACAACAGTTTTAACATTCTTACTAACTAGTTATCATTGTTATAGACGATGGAGTCTCGCTCCCTACTACATGGGACCTAGCTAGCTTAATCTCTGACTATCATTTCGAACAAAAGCGTGATGTTCATTATTCTGCTAATCCTAACCCCCTTTGTTCACCAGGAGGTCAACAGATGAGCCAAGATGAGCAACAGAAGCTGTCGCTCGAGTACCAAGAGTACCAGAAGAAGTTGGAGCAGCAGAAAGAAGATTACAGGAAGGAACATCCTGATGAGGTCAGTGTACCATCCATCAACCTCTTGTTCTTTTTTTATTATTAGCCTACGCTGTCTCATTGCTGGGCAAAGGCTTCCCTCCACTCCTCTCATCTTTCGCGAGCCCGCGCGTCCTCCTTCCAGTGTTGAAGGAACCTATCCAGCTCGTCCCGCGATCTCCTACGTGGTCTGCCGCGACCCCGCCTCACTGTCTCAGGGCACCAGTTCTGTACTTTATGGGCCCACAGTTTGTCAGACATGTTTTGCCCAGTCCCATTTAATTTGGGCAGCCTTTTGAGCCACGTCAACTACCTTTGTTTTAGATTCTCTTGTCCTTATCCCAATGTATTTGTGGTACGTCTTTTTCTTTCATACGTCTCCATCAGCCGGCATCTCATCTATGGTTTCACGAATATGGGCAAGCAAACGTCAAATTGGCCCTTCTTAGATCGCCGCGACAGCAGTACTATTGAAAAAATCATAAGAAATGATTAAAGTTGTAACGCAGTGGACTTTATGTGTAAATGTTGTTTTTCTAAAACCACAAATTTGTTTACATGTTTGGAAACTAAATCACGAACGCAGCACATTCATTTTTGGTGCAAGCATACATATCACAAAAAAAAATACAGAATTCTTAAATCTCTACAAAACGAACCACGGAACATCTTCGTCTCCCTCGTAACCACTGATCCTCCGTTTGCCCGCAGGTGCGCGACAAGGACGGCGAGTTCGACGACTGGTTCGAGTCGGACGCGCAGCGCGAGTTGAGGCAGATCTTCCAGGGACAGACGCAGATACATGACATACTGAGGGATCTCAACAAGAAGGTTGATGAGGTAAGGAAACTATTATTATTTCGTTTATTTCATTGTATATCTATATACACAGACACACAACGCACAGCCTAAACCTATACAGGATGGCAGGCACATCGACGCACAACGTGTAGCCATGGATTCAGTACATGATTCTGAACCCTCCTACGTTGAAAATCGTCGGTTATCAAAAAACATCAACTGTTTCGTAGAAAACTGCAATAACTACGCGGTCAAAATGTATGGAAACAGTTTTTTTTTATAATCGAGAAAAATTTCTAAGCTCCGGTGTCTAGACTCATCTGCTGAATTAATGGATACAGTTTGCGCGTCGATGTCGAAAGTAAGCACTAACGATTTTTGAAATGTCGTCCCCCAGAGGGGTTAATGGACGATAGTTTGTATGAAGAGTCCCATCGGGCACTCGGCTTGTACTAATATAGATGCTCCTTTCCGCAGGTGATCGGCAAACAGATGAACTCCCTCTCCATGCTGTCGGCCGTGTACGGACACTCGCAGGGACAGCCCATACAGCCCGGCGCGGCGCCGCCCGCGCAGGTAGGAGCTACTTGAACAACTTTCATTAATTGGCGAAATTCGTCTGAAGTTTCACCAAATAACTTGAAAGTATCGATATGTGTACTGGGATCTTTTGGCGCACGAATGACGTCAGGAGAGCGCTGTTGGTAAATATTGGTGTAATTGTTTTGTGATTGATGTTGACCGCGCGCTAAGATCCTAGTACAGCTATACTCATAATTTTGAGTAAATCATGAAGTCAGAGCCCGCATGTCGTGTGTAGGCGTGTCTGCCATATTATATCTCATCTTATCCCAACTATGTCGGAGTCGGCTTCCAGTCTAACCGGAGGCAGCTGAATACCTTATTCATGGAGCGACTGCCTATCTCACATTCTCACCTCCGCTACCTTATTCGAAATCTTAGAAATAATATAAAAATAATATATTATAATTTCAGATGCCAAACCTGCCCATCGGTCGCCACGACTGGGACGCGTTGGTCGCTAACAATCAAATCATGATCAACACTATCGCTGAACTAAAGTAAGTTTATTATTATTACATGTTTTACAATTATTTCCTTTATTTAATTAAATACATATAAATTATATTTTTAAATATTAGTGAAAGTATATAAAAAATATTTAAAAATATAAAAAATAGTAGCCCACCGGTATCGATATCGGGAACAGGGTCCAAGCTACCGGCGGTCAGGGCTCCAGAGAGAGGAACCTCCTAACAATGCGAGTCCAAGCTACCGGCGGTCAGGGCTCCAGAGAGAGGAACCTCCTAACAATGCGAGTCCAAGCTACCGGCGGTCAGGGCTCCAGAGAGAGGAACCTCCTAACAATGCGAGTCCAAGCTACCGGCGGTCAGGGCTCCAGAGAGAGGAACCTCCTAACAATGCGGGCTGTGCCCAGAAGTACTACTTTCTGGATCAAGCCCTTGATCCAGCTGGCCAACGAGAGCCTCCTCAGGTGTTGGTCGAGGCTCTTGGCTATTAACCCATTTGCCGTCACGACTATCGACACAATGTTCGCTGAGTCCACTGGGTCGTATCGATAACCTCGCGAGCCAAGTCAAGATACTTGATTTACAATTATTATTATTAATAATTTATTGAATAGAATCAAAAGTTCTTAAAATTTCACAGACAGAGGCCTACTGTGGTATTTTTAACAGAAATTGATATTGTCAATTTGTCAGTAACATGAAAATAAAAAAAAAATTATAAACTGTAATAAATTATTTCAATAATAATTTTTATCATTCATATTTTCTCAACCAAAAACTTCCATCCCCCACTTATGGGGGGGGGGGGGGGGTTTCAACTTGAATTCGGTTATTATTCACCAACTATTGTAATAATTGAAAGCCCCCCCCTTTACTCAATGCAAGTTTCTTGCCTGTAGCATACATTAAAATTAAAGCAACAAATGAAATGACTTGACTTTTATTGTTGCATCAACTTATGGTATGCCACGAGCAATTACATCGCATCAAGTAATTCATGCTTTATGGCACAAAATATCTTTTAGTACTACATTTTGAATTTTGAACATTCGCCTTTGACAAATATCTATGACTCCTTGTACTTCAACAATCAACGTTATTCTCATCCACAGAGGGTTCATAATCGACGTGTCCCGCAAGTCGGACTCGCTGGCCGCGGCGACGGGAGCGGGCGGGCCCGCGGCGGGCGGCGGGACGAGCCCGCAGCTCCTCAACGAGATGAGAGACAACCTGCAGCACGTGAAGGCCGGCGTCGCGGGACTGGCGCAGAGGTATGTACCGCTTATTATTACAGACTAGCTGCACCCCGCGGTTTCACACGCATAAGTGTTGATCCCGTGGGAATATCGAGATAAAAAGTGTCCTATGCGTTAATATTGGTTATAAACTATCTGTGTGCCAAATTTCATCCAAATCCGTGCAGCCGTTTGTGCGTGAAGAAGTAACAAACATACAAACCCACTCATAAACTTTCGCCTTTATAATATTAGTGTGATGTACTGACTAGACAAAGGCGCCTATCCGGCCAAAGTAGTCGGCGACTAGTCGCCTCTCTACTTAATTCATATTTCTATGCTAAAAACTAGGATGATTTAAATAAAATCGAAAGTTTAATAGGCCCCTTAAGGGGTTAAATAGGGGATGAATGTTTGGATGGAAGTCCGTCAGGCGACGGGACATCCCATCGGACACATGTCATGGCATGTCTTATCTGTAAACTAGCTGTGATCGCGACCTCTTTCACGTGAATGTGTTCATTGAAGAAAAAGGAATAATATTTTATCGTTTTTTTGCACTGGACCCTAATTGTTTTTCTAATATAAAAGTAGCCTATGTTACTCCTTATAACATCAGAGGCCGTACTACAAAGTGCTAAAGCTATGATGATTCCATTGAGGAAAAGGGACAGTGCTATGCATCCTGCATAACTCCATCTCTCTTTCACACTCGAATCATGATGGGTTATGCACTTCATAGGGTCTAGTAAAAATCTGTCCAGCCGTTTCGGGGATTACCCGGAACAAACAGACATACAGACTATTTTTTTTTTTTTTTGTTATAATGCCGTATATTATGCTTTCACTTAGTAAAAATTTAAGTGTCTGTTTGTAAAATCAAAATAAAAATTTTGATATAACAATATAGATAGTTTAAAACAAAGTCACTTTTTTTATTGCTATTTTACTTTGATTTACCTAACTTTTAATTTAGTTTTTACATTATACTCATTGTTAATTTATTACATAAAGTATTTATCCACTTTAGGGGCCAGTGGCTAAATGATAACAGCCGCACAGGTCGATCGATCAGGTTAAGCTACGCTTGCCGCGATTGGTCTGTGGATGGGTGACCATCGTTACATACCGAGACCCCTCCATACCTCGGAAAGCACGTTAAGCCGTTGGTCCCGGCTCTCATTCGTGGATCTTTGACAGTCGTTACGGGAAGTCAGAAGCCCAAAAGTCTGACAACCAGTCTTACCAAGGGGTATCATATTACCCAGTAACTGGGTTCTGGAGGTCAGATAGGCAGTCGCTCCATGTAAAATACTGGTATTCAGGTGCATTCGGTTAGACTGGAAGCCGACCCCAACATAGTTGGGAAAGGCTCGGCAGATGATGATGATGATTTATCCACTTTCTAGCCTGAAACACAGGTTCAAGTTGAATCTAGTTCAGGCAAATTAGCGACAGTGCTCTATTGTCCTAGCGCCGAACTTACCCCAACATACTATACCTTAACATTAGGTATAGTATGTTGGGGTGAGTTCGGCGCTACGATAAGACCGTACCAATCAAATTCCCGGCTTATTTGACATTATTTTATAATGCGGATAACATTGTATTCAACGCCATTTTATTCTGCCGGAAGACGATCAGGGCATTTTTTTTTTATTAAATTGCACCGAATTTGATTCATACGGTCTTATCCCAGCGCCGAACTTACCCCAAAATACCTTATTCATTGTAAATGATTCCCTTTTATAAATAAACTATTTTTATTATTATTACTGTTCGTGTCTGGCTGTGTGGCCGCTGAGATCTTCTTTTTGTTGCGGTTTTGACCATCGTTTAGAGAATTCAGTCATGTGTCGTGTGGTTGTGTCTGCCTTCCTAATCAAAGATAATCGTTTCCAGGCTCGCCCAGGGCGCTCCGCAGGCGTTGAACCTGCCCGCCTGCCCCGACATTAGCTGCGTCAGTTTTACGGGGCTACTGGTGGTCGTAGCCACACAACTGGGGCTCATGCTGGTCTACGCCATGTACAAGTAAGTAGCCCACTGTTGGGCAAATAAGCATTATCTACAGTCTATTCAAAATCAACTTATAACCCAATGTCCTAACTGTAGCGATCATCGCGCTCATAATTATTATTTTTATGTATGTATCTATTTGTTCGGAAACCCGGAAGACACCGCGGCGTGAAGAGGCGTTCGGGTTCACCGAAAAAATTAACGTGACTGTCGCGTGTTCGCGCGATTGTCGCTTTGGTTAGGACACGTCTTAATAGTACCATTGAAAAAGTCTAGGCCAGTAAATATGAAACATCGAGCTTAAGGAGTGTTACACATTCGTATCGGCACATTCGGTTCGGCATTACCTACTTGTTAAGCAACAAAACCGCGACCCGGAACAATTACTACACGTCTTCGGCTCATGCCCGTCGGCAAACTCCGTTCCGCACCTAGCATCGCTTAGGATCGGCACAATTCGAGCTAAACCGAGCGACTTTTTCCCAAACATAATATCTACATACTTATATTACTGTCACATAAGTATGATGACAGAAACCTGGAACTGTAATAATAGTCATTATTAATTGTATGCTTTTTGTTCACAGAGAAAGAAAAGAAGCGCAAGCGAAGAAATTCTTCTAAGGAGTTGTTAGTAGGGGTCGCTAGGTGTCGCCACTAGTTTCATGATATTGCTAGCAACCACCGATATATGGTGTTATATACAAAAATTGTATTTTTCCCAATATTTTTTTAGTAACTTTTATTCGACAATAATTTATTTATTTTTCGTTGTAATAATACTCAATATCTTTTAATGACAAAAAAGATTGTTGTAACATAAGGGTAGGCCACACTGTTGTACTAAGTATTATTAAGTCCCTATAATAGTTGAGCCTAACACCCGGTGTCTGGAACGAAAATCGACACAAAAATTAGTTAATAAATTGTCAAACACATGTCAACTGCTGACCATATTTACATACCGCGACTCCTCCGTGCCTCGGAAAGCACGTTAAGCCGTTGGTCCCGGCTGGCATTCGTGGATCTTTGACGGGTTATGGGTAGTTAGAAGCCCCAAAATCTGTCAACCAGTGTTACCAAGGGCTATTGTGATTTCCAATAACTGGGTTGTGGAAGTCAGATAGACAGCCGCTCCATGTAAAATACTAGTTCAGCTGCATCCAGTTAGACTGGAAGCTGACCACAACATAGTTAGGAAAAGGTAGGCCGATGATGGTCTGCTGTGATTGGTTGACTGAAATATCGGCCAGCCAATGGGATCACTTGACATGAGTTTTTTTTGACACGTTTAGTTTTGTCCCAGAAACCGGATGGAACCCTTTTAGCGGTCATATTTCAAAGCTCTGAGCTGCTAATGAGAAATTCCTAACTTACATAAAGGACACTACTTTATAATTGAACTATCCTTGCGTTTGAATAATTTAGGAAGATTGTGGGAATGATTGACTTTGATAAATAAAGTAAGCAATTACGACATACGAATATGAACCTTATTCTAATAGTCAAATTCGTAAAACTAAATTTGAACAAGCGTTACATACGAATATGAACATTAAATTAATTAGAATAAAATTCAGATTCGAATGAGACGCTTACTTAGTAACGTAAAGTCTGAGACCGGTCTGTTAATCTTGTCCGTATTTTGAACCTAAAGACCAATAAGACATATCAGATTGAAAAAAAAAATAGAATTTATCAAAAAAAAATGTTCACATAACATTTTTGTTATACAAAGGTGTCATCTTATTAAATATTTCTCTAATCATGAAACAGGATGTTTATTGGAATAAACAGAGGAAATTGCGAACTAAACTTTCCTCAATACAAAAAAGAAATATCTATTAAAAATGTAATATATTTTTTTAAATTACTTATTACATTATTTACAATGTTGTAGTAATGATCTCATAATTTCGCCGAAGCTCGAAGAGATTTCGCTAAAACTCGAAAATACTTCGCTGAAACTCGAAAAATCAGCAATAACATGGAACTAGTGTATTATTAGTTTTTTTACCAATCTGAGTGCGAGATACTCAAATATCTGTACATAATAATATTTATACTGTTTGTTTTCTGTTCCTTGATGTTTTTTTTTTTTTTAATTATGTTTTCAACAAATTTGTTATTTTTCTATGACATGTGTTGGTTTCGTCTCGCCGCGCCGTGAGTGTGTGAACGTGTAAAAAATGGTTGTATAAGTAAAGATTATTTTTTGAGATTATATTGTTTTTTAATGTATTCAGTGAACTCTCTTGCCGAGGGGTGGTACGCTAGCAGTGCACAGGGTGGGCCCTGAAGGGAAACCACTTCAAATCTTTAAGATAGATTATTTTACTTAAAGGAAACATTAATTTATTTTTTTAAAGAAAAAAAAACTACATTTACAGATTTTTTGACAAGCTTATCTAAACCGGGAAATAAACCACTAAAAATTAAAAAAATAAACACTCGCTATTTTATTTATTTACCATTTATGTACACACATATAAACTGGCAAGAAAAATAGGTACAAAGGTGATTAGGGTTCCGTACCCAAAGGGTAAAAACGGTAGGTACCCTATTACTAAGACTCCACTGTCTGTCTGTCACCAGACTGTATCTCATGGACCGTGATAGCTAGACAGTTGAAATTTTCACAGATGATGTATTTCTGTTGCCGCTATAACAACAAATACTAAAAACAAAATTAAATAAATAATTAAGGGGGGCTCCCATACAACAGACGTAATTTTTTTGCCGTTTTTTGCTCGATATTAATAACGGCTACAGGTAGACGCTTGAAATATTTACAGAATAGATACTTAGTTGTATATTCACTTTAAAAATAAATTATGGGAACCCTTATACAACAACCGTATTAAATATTGTACGGTGGTACGGAACCCTTCGTGTGCGAGTCCGACTCGCATTTGGCCGGTTTTTCACTAGTCGCTCCGTCGACATAGGATGCAAGAGCGAGCAAATGAGAATACAAATACCTTTACCTAGGTAAGTATTTTACAATAAAATTGAGTTTTAATTTTCGTGATCATTTACTATTTTTGCCAGTAAAGTGTTTTTCTGGTGATAAGTTAAACATAAGCCTAAACAAAATACCTACAAAGATTGATTGATTTTTTTATCGATCACAATGTCATACGTAGGATGACTTGTAAATAAAATACCTAGGTATATTTATTAGTAACTTAAGTAATATGTTATGGTACAATCTTATTGATAAAAACATCCGTGTTTGATTCCAAATATAATATAATATAATACGTCTATAAATAGATAATCTTAATTCTAACACCTGCCAGGATGTCTAGTATCTTAAGTTGCATGACTGCCCACTTTACAAAAGTACTCACTAGTTTCTGCCCGTGTCTTCGTCCGCGTCAGCGATGGAATATTATTTGGTTTTCGCTTAGCGTTCTTTCTGAATTTTGTTCTCTTTGCTCGCCTCCTAAGTGTCGTAGCGTTATGTTAAATAACCTATAAATGTTCAATGTCAAATCGAATAGGGGCGTGGGCAAGGTTATTTCCAAATTTTTTAGCCCTAAGAATGTCGGTGAATGTATTTACTGTTCCAAAGTTATGACCAATTTTTGTTTTTTTCAATCACTTTGCATAGGGCGCAAAGTAAAAAATCATTTAAAAATGAACTATCAGTCAGGGTTACTAAAAAAATTAAATTGATAGCCCTGACAGCTTTTTTTTTATGTTTTTTCCTTTGAGCAATATGCGAAGGGGTTGAAAAAGAAACAAAAATTGGTCATAACTTTTGAACCGTAAAAAAATTTACCGACATTCTCAGGGTTAAAAAGTTTGGAAATGACCTTGCCCACGCCCCTATTCGATTTGATCCATACTTCCAGGGACACCCTGTATACTCTAAGGTCGCCAATTATAGGTTTACCAGCAATCTCAGAAATAGGTGCTGGTGATCACACAATAATAACAAAACTAAAGGCTAGAATTTTAAAATCATAAATTATTTGAATTTTATTACACTGAATTTGATGATAAATCGTCACTCGCCAACTTTGACCAACTTCGTCAAAAGTCGCATTGTTATTAGTATTTTAACATAGGTATTTGAATAAAACAAAAAATCCCCAGTCATGTACTTTTATTTATTTATTTATCCATTTATTTCAGGCATCAAGGCCCATAAAACACATACAATACAATATTAATATAACTTAACAATACTATAAATACATACAACATTATAATTACACTAAAAAACTAACTAAACACGAAGTGTCTGCGTCGTGTTTCGCTGACTGGTGTCATGTAGCCGGCCACGAAACCGGCGGTACACAACACTCTTCGGCCAGAACTCTTCCTTGAGGAACTTCTCGAGATGATGTGTCGGAACACGCACCACAAACGACTTGAAGTTGGTGTTGTGACGCGACTCCAACTTCTCGACCCTCAAAGTCCAGTTGGTCTTGACACGCATGTACTCCACGATCTCCTCAACCTTCGTGGAGTGGTGCAGTCTGGACACGTACAGCTGCGTCGTCGGGACTGCTGGACGCAGCAGCATGTTGGGTCCTGCCAGCGCGGTGCCGCACTGGTTCCGACAAGGACGCTTCTTCTTCTTCTTCTCCACTTTGATGAAACCATCCTTGTCACACGTGTCCTTCTCTGGATCCTGCCTTTTCAAAACCTTGTTGGGTTTCGACCGGCTCCGTTTACCCCCTTTTATTTTTTCCGCTAGTTTTACCTGCGAGTTTTGCGACTCAGCAGGCTTGTTAGCGGCTACTATTGCTGCGTAGGCTCGTTTGGGGGTCGACGAACCTACACACTTTTACTCCTCGCACGGAACATAAGCGGTAGACCTCCTTTAATGCTCTGTACTATGCTGGACATTGGGTCTACGATGGGATGCCTGGTACTGTCTGGTGCTGATCCACTGTGAAAATGGACAGGACAGCCAAGGACAGCCGCTAGTCCTGCCAGTGACTGCATCACGCCTAGACGACGTTCACCTGTAAAGAATAACAGGTATTTTTTAAAGCAGGGAACTGGTGCTAAAAGTATCAGGTATTTCAGATTGTAGAACTGTTATAAAATAACAGATATTTTAAAAGTATGTGTTTAATCTTGCCGAAAGTATCTTTGAAATTGGAAGGCGAAGGCATACCGGACTTTTTTGTTCTCACGCGTTATCAAGTAGGTAAGTACTATTATTTTTATCAAACTTTTTCCATAAATTAAGACAAAATTATGAGTTTGATCTTAGTTGTTCCGACAAAAAAGGCCAGAATAAGCGAATAGGTATCTATTTTATACTTATTCATTTAGTTCATTGTAATTGAATGAATAAATCGTATTAAATAACAAATAAAACCCCACCCACACCTATACAAGCTCTTGGTCTTGCACCGAACGGTAAGTAGAAATATTTAGTGCAGTTATCATATGCTTCGGGATTGAACCTCTCCGGTTTGAACTCCTTAGGGTTTGGGAAATTCTTCGGATCATTGTGGAGCGCCTGCACTGGAACCACCACTCGTGTGTCCTCTTCTATTGTTATATTCAACTCTGGTACGGTATACGGACGAGTACATTTTCGTGCCAGAAAACCTAACGAAGGAAACATCCGTAAACCTTCTTTGAATACCATCTCCAAGTAAATCATCTCTTTGATAGAGTCGTACGACAGCTTTCCGTCGTGTTTGGCTAAAACGCGATCGACTTCCTCCTGCGCCGACTACTGAACGTCCTGGTTGTATGCTAACTGGTGGAGGGTGTAGCTCGTAGCTGACGATGACGTCTCGAAGCCGGCTGCAAAGAAGACAAACACTTGGGCACCTATCAATCCATCATTGAACTCCAAAGTTACCGTCTCCGGTGTACCATCAGGATTTTTCTTCTGCATTGACTCGCCGACCATAACACCCATCTCTTTGCACTCCAACATCAAATCTATGAAATCTCCTCTTTATGGTTCCTCTTCCTGAGAATCTCTCCCACCAGCTCATTGATTTCATTCTCCAAACGAGTGAAAAACTTCAAGTTTCTTAACATTTCAGGGAATAATTCCTTTGCAATAGCTGTTACAATTTCTCGGGCTCGTATTTTGAAAATATTAATTCCGAGTTGTCTGAACGCTGATTTTTCGTCGTTCAGCGAGTCTGAATCTAGACCGAAGCCACAGGCTCCGATGAAGTCAGTAGTATACCTCGCCATAAGCTCACGAGCGTCTATAGACTTGCCTTAAGCAGCCCCGGTCAGCGCGCGAGTCTTCATCCTCTCTGCTCTTTCAACTATTAATGGAAACATAGCCTTCAGCTTTCCAGTAGTGTAAAGCAGGGGTCATTCTCTGTCTCAGTAGCTTCCAAAGGTCACCTTCAGCGGAAAACAGGTTTTGGAACAGCGGCTCAACTACATCATCGTCCTTATGAGTAGTAAAGCCTCGGCGAGAAATGTGCGAAGTCAGTGATCAGAATCCGCTTCACAATTTCAGGATCTCGTATCACCAATTCTGGCCGAAAAAAACGGTAGAATCCAACCACTTTTTCGTTTGGAAATCTGCAGTACAACTCATCAGCTAATTGTGATATACCTACTCTTCTTGAAAGTAATTGTTTTGAAATTATGTCCAATGAAAGGGATAGGTTTATCGGTTTTAATACCTCTGTACTCCCAGTAGTTATAGTTCTTGGTACCATAAAAGTACAGGCTGATCAAAAGAACTACTACTATAGCCAGGGAAATCATCTTAGAGTGCCGGATCCAGATCCAGATAATACTAAGTGGCACTTGAATCGTTCGAAGAATAATGAACCAGGATGCAGTTCACAGCAATCTGTAAGATAAGAGTGCGTATTGATAAGGAATCTACAAACCTAACATAATTAAAAACGCGACGTTCCTGCCTGTCTATCCGTCGGTGAGCTTAAAACTCGAGAACTGGTTATCACATTAGTATAATGCAGGAGTAATAGGTATGACTAGTTTTAGTAATTTCACAGCTAAAGTCCGGTCGCGGAGCAGGAAAAATTTCGTACATTAACCTGTTATTACCTGTCTCTGTCACTCCCGCGTAAATCTAATGCGTCACGTTCGCACAGATGCCCTGAGGACAGTGGTCATTGCATCATTGCAACCTACAAAAACTCTGACTAAAAAACAAAATTCGACAGTTCACTACTAAACTTCACAGTATATTCGCAAAACAATGCATAAACAGAATACTCCAAAACAGATAAGCTTTCCAGATTGCAGTTGTCTACAACAGGCGCAGTCGCAGTCGCAGCCCAAGATTTGGGGGGGGTCACCATGGGTGCCGAAGAATATTAATAAGGGAGGTACATCTCCTCGTTAGCCTAGTAGGTCGCAAGCGTTGCTGCTGAATATGAGGTCCTGGATTCAATTCCTAGGTTGTTATTAGGTTTAGCCTGGAGTCTGAATTTGTGCCCGGTTGGTGGCAGTAGGAGGCTCCCCCCTATGACATGGAACTTAAACATAACTGGCGAAATGGGGGTGTAAGTACTATATTAAGGTACACCCCTGCCGAACCCTTCGGGGATTATAGATAACGTAGGGTGGGAAGAGCGAGCAAAGCGAGCTCGAAAATTTTAACAACCCGCCTCGGTTTGGTAAGGTTTTGTTTTATATTTTCAAGCAGAAATTTCATTGTCGACTTATGCAGGCTAGCCCAAATAGCTACGAGAATGTAGAATGCAAGAGCGAGTGAAGCGAGCTCAAAAATTTTGCACACTCGCATAGGTTCGATTTTCTTTTGATCATTTCAAAAGGACTAGGAATTTTGCTTTGTCGACTTATGAAGAAAAGCTCAAGAAACAACAGAATTTGAGGGAGCGAAGCGAGCCTGAAAATTTTAACACCCCACCTTGAAATCGGTTCTGTTTTCTTTTGAGCATCATACAGAAAGAGAACTTACTTTATCGAATTATGACCAAAAGCTTAATCGTTTTACAGCAGTTTAGGTTTTGGAATCTGGCCTTAAACTAAGCCTTTCGAACCTTACATACGAGATGGGTGCCCAATATTTATTTAAATAACCATTCTTTATTTTTTTTTTTACAACATCATTATAATTACACTAACTAACTAACGCACACGAAGTGTCTGCGCCGTGTTTCACTGACTGGTGTCATATAGCCGGCCACGAAACCGGCGGTACACTCCACGATCTCCTCAACCTTCATGGAGTGGTGCAATCTGGACACGTACAGCTGCGTCGTCGGGAATAAACCAATATCGGAGTTTGCTTCGCTCACTCTTGCATCCTACATTCTATTTTATAACAGGCTTTTTAAAGTAAAAACTTTATTAGACACGTTAAAAAACCCAGTCGTTTCATAGTTTTAACTTTTAAGTGTTTACTTCTGTCAGCGGTCCCCATGTCTGCCTATGTTCTTAGTGTTTTTGTATATGCACATCGGGGTCTCCGTGGCTTAAGTACAGCTTTAAGTTAATAAGAGAAGTAAATCATTCAGACTCTCAACAGCTTGACATTAGTTGATGATTGATAAAACCGCGGGCCGCAGGTACCTACTCCCTAATATGCTGGAGGTTGAGATAGCCACAATCTTGCATGCTTATCTTGTTTAGCCGGTTCTATAAATATAATTTGCGTTGTTATTGTATCACACACACTTAATAGTCTATGTTTGCGAGTTTGTGCATACGCTTCGTTGCGAATAGTCGTGGTTCTCGTTGTGTTTTTGTATAAGTTGTTTCTCGTGAGTTCTTATTTTAATTTTTTTATGTGTAATAATTTGTATAGATATTTCAATGTTTTTGCAAGTCTGTCTGGTAGGTAAAGTGGTGTAGAAAAAAATATTTTTTATAACATACCTACCTAATTTTGTATTTTTCTATAATCCTTACTTTATACCTAGTTCAATTAAACGTAAACCTGTTAAAAACCGGAACATAAACGTTGACTCATCACATCATTGCTATACCTACATAAACATATTATTGTTGTACATAAACAGCTAATTACTAGGTAAATAACATGAGCTAACCCTGAACTTCGTTGATTAAAGCCTCAAAGTGAACTAATCATCAGTAATTACCTAATTCGGAAGTTCCCTTATAGAACATAATTATTATCTAAGGAAGTTTCAATGAGACAGGCCTGATGGTCTAGTGGTTAGTGACCCTGACTGCTATGCCGGAGGTCGTGGGTTCGATTCCCACCCAGGACAAATGTTTGTGTGATGAGCACGATCATTTGTTCTGTGTCTGGTTGTAATTTATCTATAATATGTATGTATTTAGAAATATATAAGTATGTTTATCAGTTGTCTAGTACCCATAATACAAGCTCTGCTTAGCTTGGGACTAGATGGCGTTGTGTGATAGTTGTGGAATATTATTATTATTATTATTATAGATAAAGCACAGTAGGTACCTAATTCATAATTCACTTTTTTATATATCGTTTTAGAAGATGTTGCTTTTGTTACTTAATAAATCATTTTAAATGTATATTTTCAATAAATACTTACGTAATGAGTCCAAAAACTGTAGTGATGTTCTTGAACCTTGATTTCTTAAGAAATAAGCAGTACCCTTGTACTCAATCAAAACTTAATACGGTCGTATCTGTATCCATTTTACTGTGGTGCATACATGTATCATAAAATAAATAAACCACATTCAATTAAAGGAAGTAATAAATATAGATTTTTTGGAACCGTTACCAAAGTATAGAAGATACTTAAATATTTATGGTAGGTATACTTATTGACATTGATTAGGCCCGTGTTCGACCACTCTCACGTAATATGCAAAGATAGACTCGGTTGCCTTAGTTAACCCTGTTTGAGTCACATCATACCTCGTTGTAGGTTCTTTAATTCTGGTTAGGTACTTAATGTGCAAATGTTCGAAGACGGCTCTCAAAGAATAATAAAACATTTAAAATACTTACATATATTTCTAATATATTAACATAGAACTTATCGTTTTATTAATAACCAGTCATTAGTTTACTTTTCTATCAAATGATTAATTTATCTTCCACTTATGCATTTTTACATTCAGAGATAAGACATAATGTATTGTTTATTTATCTAATTATCGCAATATTATGAAGATAGCTTATCAATACACGTATTCTTATCTTACAGGTGGCTGTGTGGGATGCTGGTTCGTCAATCTCCGCACACATCAAATATAAGAATAACTGAGCATTTTCTAGAACCAACAACATGATTACCCTAGCGATAATAGTGGTTCTTTTGATCTCCCTATACTTTTACGGTACCAGAAACTTTAAATATTGGGAAGAAAGAGGAATAAAATTCGATAAACCACTCCCTCTTTTCGGAAACAATTTAAAAGGATATATGTTCAAAGCTAGTATGACAACACTTGGCGACGAGTTGTACTGGAAGTATCCCAACGAACAAGTGGTTGGATTCTTCCGATCTTCACGGCCAGAATTGCTGATACGAGATCCTGAAATCGTGAAGCGCATTTTGACAACTGACTTTGCTAATTTCTTCGAGCGAGGTTTCACGCCCCATAAGACTGTATTTGAACCTCTGATGCAGAACCTGTTTTTCGCTGAAGGTGACCTTTGGAAGCTACTGAGACAGAGAATGACCCCTGCTTTCACTACTGGAAAACTGAAGGCTATGTTTCCTTTAATAGTTGAAAGAGCAGAGAGGATGAAGACTCGCGCGCTGACCGTGGCTGCTGAGGGCAAGTCCATAGACGCTCGTGAGCTAATGGCGAGGTATACAACAGACTTCATCGGAGCGTGTGGCTTCGGTCTAGATACGAATACACTGAACGACGAGAATTCAGCGTTCAGACAACTCGGAATCAATATCTTCAAGATACGACCAAGAGAAATTGCGATAGCTATTGCAAAGGAATTGTTTCCTGAAATGTTTCAAAACTTAAAGATTTGGACTCGTGTGGAGAAAGAAATCAATGAGCTGGTAGGAGAGATTCTCAGGAAGAGGAACTATAAACCTTGCGGAAGAGGAGATTTCATAGATTTGATGTTGGAATGCAAAGAGAAGGGCGTTATCGTCGGTGAGTCGATTCAGAAGAAAAATCCTGATGGTACACCGGAGACTGTAACTTTGGAGTTTAACGACGGATTGATAGGTGCCCAAGTGTTTGTCTTCTTCGCAGCCGGCTTCGAGACGTCATCGTCAGCCACCAGCTACACTCTCCACCAGTTAGCATACAACCAGGACGTTCAGAAGAAGGCGCAGGAGGAAGTCGATCGCGTTTTAGCCAAACACGACGGAAAGCTATCGTACGACTCGATCAAAGAGATGACTTACTTGGAGATGGTATTCAAAGAAGGGTTACGGATGTTTCCTTCTCTGGGCTTCTTGTACAGACAATGTACTCGTCCATTTACCTTCCCAGAGTTAAATTTAACAATAGATGAGAACATCCGAATAATGATTCCTCTGCAGTCTCTCCACAATGATCCGAAATATTTCCCGAACCCAGAGGAGTTTAAACCGGAAAGGTTCGATCCCGAAGCATATGATAACAGCAATAAATATTTTTATTTGCCGTTCGGTGCAGGACCGAGAGCTTGTATAGGTGAGAAAAAAGTTTAATTCTTTATTTAGACGAAAAATTAACTAACATAAATACTCTTTGGACTCGTTCCTAACCGATTAGACGGAGAAGGCAAAGAAAGTATAAAGAAAAGTGGAAAAATATAGGGGAGAACTTTGCCCAGCAGTGGGACAACATTACATAGGTTAAATGAAAAAAAAAAATACGTGTGGCACTCGGGGACTGCCGCGGTAAAGCTATTGCATAGCAACGCACACAAACACCGTGCCGAAGTCTGCCGAACTGATACGACGTTAGACGATGCTTAGGTTTATTTTCGTTACGGAATTTCTTCATTCGGTCGCCGCGCTCAAAGCCCAAGATAAAAGCTATGCAATAGCTTAAAATATGGCAAGTTGCTTTCATAAAAATACTGGTCAGTGGGTTGTCTTAGGGGCGACGGCTAATACAAAAAGCCCCTGTTACTTTTTGTACTAGTTATTCAAAATACCTGTTATTTTTTACAGGTGAACGTCTCGGCATTATGCAGTCACTGGCAGGACTAGCGGCTGTCCTGTCCATTTTCACAGTGGAACCAGCGCCAGAGAGTGTCAGGCATCCAATCGTAGATCCTCTATCCAGCGTAGTGCAGTCAATCAAAGCTGGTCTACCGCTCATGTTCCGTGCAAGGAGTAAAATTGCATGAAAGGGGTGAATTAAAACTGTGATCTTAAAAGCCGGGCTTTTACGTGAAGGCCGAGCTTGTGAAACCTTTGGAATAATGTTCATTTGAGTGTATTATCTATGATAATGTTGTAAAACTTGTAAACAGAAATCTTGTCCAGTACAGGCATCTTGACTTTTGTTGACGCGGCTGTAATAAGCGCTAGCCTTTCAGGCCCATTTACTTCTCAAGTTTATGATTTTCTGGAATTAGGTACTCAGTAAGAGTGATTACAAAACACCACTAACACCTACTGATTTAAATGAGATATTTGCGTTTTATAATATGTTACAGTTAAAAAGTGCCATGTCAACATTTGTTTATTGCTGGACATTATGTGAGATTAAGAATTTAATACTTAGAAAATATTATTTTTGTACGTAGATATATTATGTTATTTGTCAAAGATTGCATTACTTATACTGATTAAAAAATACTAAAAAGGAAGGATTCATGCTATTTAATTTAGTAAGTAGTTGTAGTATCATTTATCAACTAGTCTTACCAAGGGTTATCATATTACCCAGTCACTGGGTTGTGGAGGTCAGATAGGCAGTCGTTCCATGTAAAATACTGGTATTCAGCTGCATCCGGTTGGACTGGAAGCCGACCCCAACATAGTTGGGAAAAGGCTAGGCAGATGATTATGGTATCAATGTTATGACTAGGTACCCAAAAACGAACCGTTAGGTTTGTAGGGCTTGTTCATTGTTTAATTAATTTGCAGCTCGCACTTAATCGTCATACAATAGTGAGTTCCTTGGTCTGATGGTCTCACTAGTGCTAACGGAATCATTTTTATTAGGTAGGTACCTAGGGTGTTGAATTACGAACACGTACGTAGACCGTATGTACTACGTAGGCAATGCCGCGAATCCGCGATAGCAATTTCTTATCTTGTATGTAGGTAACTGAATCTAGACCGACGAACTCTAAAGCCACATTAACTTTTCCTGCTTTCCCCCATCCCTGCTAGAGTGGAACTATGCAAGTATGCAGGAATTGTCATATTTTATCATTGCAGCAGAAAAAGTTAAAAAAAAAAAAACAAAAAGAGACTTCTCTTTTTGCAGTATTCTTCCCATTATAAGTCCATGATTCTGCCCGGATTCTGCGACAATTCCTCGACAATTCTATTTAGTGGAACAGAGACGGCAATATTTTCGATCTGACATCATGAAATGTACTCACCCAAGAAGCTTATAGATAAAAGTGGAGGCAACACTCTGAATACCTATCTGAAGCCGACTGTGGGCTGACGCTCTCTTTCTAAATACATACATATGACAAAGAAAGCACATATCACTGTCTCGTTCTTATGTGTGTATTTAGAAAGAGAGCGTCAGCCCACAGTTGTCTTCAGATAGGTATTCAGAGTGTTGCCTCCACTTTTATCTATAAGCTTCTTGGTACTCACCGTACTCACCCGTATTGGATTGCCCGTCAATCTGTCACGTCAGTTGTCAGTCACTGTCAAGGAGTCATGTCAATATGGCGGCAATAATTTTTTCAAATCTTTTGTAACTACCTACGAAATCTGAGTTATACAAGTCAAAACAAACTATTTGATTTCTTAAAATTAATGAGATACCCGAGTCTGTCATTACTTTTGTAGTTTTGTTGTGTTGCGAAGTGGTACATAAAAACCTAACATACAAAATAATCTGAAGTGTTTTGGTAACTATTAGTATTAATCGAAATGGCTTCAGGTGACAAGTCGGCAAAAACGCAACTAATAGCAATTTATAGATTGGAATTCTATAAAAACAAAAAGAACTGGAAGCTGTACGAGGATGTGAGGAAAGAGCCGCCGCCATCAGCGACAACTGCAAAGTAAGTTTAGTGTTATTTGGTACGAGTTTTCCTCATTGGACCAGAGTTACTTGAAAAACATTATCAAAAACTTTGTTTTGTGTTTTAGTCTCAAATGGTTCATTTCTATCTTATGATTAATTGATTCTGACGATCCTGTACCCAAAGAGGTCACCAGACAAAGTGCTTTTAACATAAAAAAAAACATTGTTGCTAAGATTACCTACACTCTCAAACTTTTAGCAGACTTCTCATTCAGAGTTCAAGCCTTCCAGCGACTTGAACTTTAACACCACACTCTAGACCAAAATATCTATTTTTAAGTTCTAGCCTTTATTTTTGTTATTATTATGTGTGATCACTTATTTCTGAGATTGCTGGTAAACCTGTAATTGGCGACTGATGATGACGATGATGGGGCTCCCTTTTCCGCACTTAGACTCCCATTTCCTCCGTTGTGCGTGGGGATTCTGGCTAACAGAGCCAGCCTAGCTCCGCCCAAAAGCACAGAAGCTTCCTGGGAGCATCACAGGCTTCACGGAGCGACCTCACTGTTCCGAGGATTTTTTGACTTTGAGAAGCCACGGCCTCACATTCCAGGATGACGTGGGCGTATGATTCCTTGGCGTCAAGGCAGCCCCTGAAAAGGGGGCTCTCTGTGGTGCCTATGTTAGAAAGATGTTTGCAAGGGAGTTATGGCCCGTAATTGTAACTATTATTATTCCAAGGTTATTCCTATTTAGGCTGAGAAGTTTTTGGTTAATCGTGGGTGTACCATTGGTAAAGCCAGTAATTGGCGACTGTGTAAGAACGAGACTTTTGTGATTATAGTAAGTACCTAATAAAATTAACATAGAAACTGTTGGTGCACCTTAATAAATAAATAAATCATAAAAAAAAAATCTTCTGTTCCATAGAAAAGTGCAGTATGCAATCAAAATGCACAGATTTTTGTTTTATGTGTAATTATAAATTTCTACTCAGGGAATACACAGAATCGTGTACTGAGTCCATGGTGACAGGTACTGGGCGATGTCCCTGCTCCCCTGTATTATATTTTGTATAATATATCATTTCAATTGTCTTATTTGTACTATATTTATAAGGAAAATATTGCTACCATTAAGTTTCACTGCTGTGTGTAGTGTATGCGCCTGGGCGACGCGCGGGTAGTCGAGCGCTAACCGTGAGCGAGAGCAGACGTGCGCTAGACGTATATACTACTTCACCTGAATAATCTGTCAAAGTGTGTTTTATTAACCCACAAACATTACACTGTGTATCAAGGATATGGATACAGTCACTTAATCAACTATGTACATCTTAGCATTTACATATTATGAAATTTTGGATTAAAATTATTGGATTATTACAAATGATGAATCCAAAATCCCTTAGACAATTTTAAATGATGAGGAGGCACATTAGTGCCTCTGCGAGTTGGCTTTGGCCCCTGGTACGCCTTTCAAAGTTCCGGGATCCCAGGATCCCGAGATATGTCAAAGACAAAAAATAATTCACAAAAATTAAAAGATAAAATTAATTTAAAATTCACACAATAACATAACAACCCCGAAGGGATGCGCAGAGGTGTACATATAGTACACCGACATTTCATTAGTTATGTTTAAGTCCAATGTAATAGGGGGTGAGATTATTGCCATCAATATCAGAAATCCATACACAATAAATTTAATTAAAATAATATCAACTAATAAAATAAAATAATAGTATAATAATAGATCATGTAAAAAGGTCCTAAATAAACAGTTTCAATGGAATTTGAACTTTGGTATATAAAATTTATATACCAAAGTTCAAATTATTTATTATTGTCATTTAATGACATTGAGTTTGTATTCCCAAAACTTGATAATTAACTAAAGTTCTGAAATTAAATATCATCATGAATGTTGTTACATTACAGTAAGCTCAACAAGACGTACAATGTGGGCGAGGAGTATCCAGAACCGGAGTATGATGCGGAGCAGGTCTCCCCACACAACAAGGCTTTCCTGGGTGAGGAACCGGCTCAGTATTCTGTTATTTTTGGTTATTTAGCCGATCATAGACAAACATTACTATATTAAGTACCGATACATACTGAACTAAATACCCTATATGGTACCTACCTTCACTTGTGGTAACCAAGTGTACGAACACTCTATGAATGTATGTGTAAGCGCAGGAGCTCTCGGTACCGGTCGAAATACGGGCGAAGTCGGGAGTGTGTGTGGTGTGCTGACCCTACTCGTCTTCACGCACACATTCACAGCGTGTTGGTACACATGGTTACCACATGTGAAGCGCGCGCCGCTTCGTGAGATAAGAGTTGAAGGCAAATAAATGTTTTTTTTTACACAAGACAGTGACATACGACCACGTAACAATCGTGAATGCCGGTATGGTCGACTAACCATATGCACCAACCAGCACTATGCTCCACAGAGGACGGGCCGGACCCGCAGCCCCCGGACGAGCCCCCGTCTCTGCCAGTCCCCGAACACAACCTGTACAGACCGCACTCCTGGCCAGAACAGCCCTGGAGCGGGGAGAAGACTGACGTGCTCTGCCAGGATGCTGCGCAGGTGGGGTTTCAGCATATGCTAGATACATAGGGTCAGCCCAGGCCGACGGAGTTGCAGCGAAGAGCAGTTTATCGGAGGCATCGTGAGGAAACCGGCATGACACACCGGCTTCCTCTCTGGCCCACCACGCGGGCCCAGTGCGGGTTGGTATGATGCATGGGATATCTATGGTATGATGTCACAGGTTTTGACGACCGACGGTGGTTTGTCTTCACCGAAAAGAGAAGAAAAAAAAAGAAAGATGATGTGATGTGATGTATAGTGCCTCTCTGGGTTCGAATCTACGACCTATGAGGCTATGACACGACAAGTCGCTGCCGTAATCACTGAGTTACCACTGCTCTCTAATAATTATGCAATACTTGAAAGATTGATTCCATGGCTAAATAATAACAGCCGCACAGGTCGATCAATCAGGTTAAGCTACGCTTGCCGCGGTTGGTCTGTGGATGGGTGACCATCTTTACATACTGAGACCCCTCCGTGCCTCGGAAAGCACGTTAAGCCGTTGGTCCCGGCTGTCATTCGTGGATCTTTGACAGTCGTTACGGGTAGTCAGAAGCCCGAAAGTCTGACAACCAGTCTTACCAAGGGGTATCGTATTACCCAGTAACTGGGTTGTGGAGGTCAGATAGGCAGTCGCTCCATGTAAAATACTGGTATTCAGCTGCATCCGGTTAGACTGGAAGCCGACCCCAACATTGTTGGGAAAAGGCTAGGCAGATGATGACTTGAAAGATTAATACTTTATTATATTATATGTAGGTAAGTTTAATATGATTGTATTATACAGAGTTGATATGACAGAGGGGCATTAAATTACACTACGTATACTATACGTGTTTAGTATTAATTCGATACGGTATAAAAATAAAAAGCACCAAAAATGAGATTTTTTTTTTTTCATACAAACTAAATAGCTTACAAATCAGAGTAAAACGCAACACCCTTTGTAAATAAATTTGACAGACCTTAGATACTTACGTAACAAAGTGGCAACGTCGCGCGCACGCCAAGTGCGGCCCATGTGTTTATCTCGTGTCGAGGCGGGCGGCCGGCCGGCGCTGGCGGTGGCGCGGGGTGTTAGGTAAGGTTTTGAAGTACGCGCACAACAACAATCACAACAGAAACACTAAATTTTTAAATTCTCGATGTGTCCTCCATTCACATTAATGCACAAATCATACCGACGGAGAATATTGTTATTTATTTTTCTAATTAAATCACTGTCCGTCGCTAAGCACTTTAATTTGTGAAATGCTAAAATAATCCTATTTTTTAGTTCAACAATTGTATGTACCTCTGAGGCATACACTTCACCCTTAATGACTTAAGCCTTTGAAGAGGTTACCTTCTCGAAAAGCTTTTTTTCGTGTTACCCTGGGTTACCTAATAAACTTGAGCTGCATGTAGGTGGGGGGATACTTGCACCCGTGCGGCGCCTTATTGCTTTACTATTTTTATTTAGTTACTAGCTGTGCCCCGCGACTTCGTTCGCGTGGATGTCGGAAAACAATAATGTGTCGCTTAGGAAAGGTGTAATTGCCACTCCTTCATTGAAAAGGAAGAATCTTCCGATATTGCCTGGTAACGCTTCCCATACCTTGGGGTTCTCTACCACAGCCGTTTCGACTGCAGTCACCGCGTCGTCATGGTTCATAATGACAATGCAATTTTTGAAAATAAATAAAAATGAAAGCGCCTGCTTGAGGCTGATATATTATCTGACCAAACAGCCATATATACATTTTATTTTGCGTCTGTTTTAGAATACTAACTTGTAAAATAATAAGTACCACCATTTTATCTAAAGTATATCTGAGATAAGTAGGTGAAGTTTGAAGTTAGTTTTTCTAAGTGTTGGTTTCTTCTCTGCGGTAAATTTAGAAATACTTAACTTGGTATTGTAGATATCTTACATACCAATATAATGCCTTATAAAGCGTCGAGAAATCAAGAAGATAAAAGGAAGAATTCATCAATGGTGTTACTCTTAAATCGTACTGACTGAAGTTTATCTGAAAAGTAGTTTGAAGTCTTTCTTAACTTATTCTGTAAATCTGTGCCCACATTTACTTAACTGTGCCTTGATGGATATCCTTAAGATATCTTGAGGGTCGATATGGTTTTAACCAAGACAACGGCCAAAAATTTAGTTATTGTCTCGAAGACATAATATACAATACCTTTTTATGATATGGCAGTGCTACTTGAGTGTGAAACTGCCGTACCTACTCAATAAATCAACTGCCCGTCTGGCGGAGTGTGCTGAAGCGTTATCATGGTAAATTATGATTGAAACTTGAAAGTAGTCATGATTTAAACCTTATGTAACTAAAAAATTGCCTCTCTGTAAACGATGTTAGAAATGTTGCTTGCCCCTCGAAATAGCTTCAACATAAGGTGGCCCGTGTGAAAAGCAACCCATTTACTTTGGTTATATCCGACACCGGCCGCCCTCGAAAACCATGAAAACGACACCCATGACAAAAATTTGAAAATTTTTACAACCGCCATCTTGGATTTTCATTTTTGACTTCACTATCGGCTTCAGCACCCTCGAAAACTATGAAAACGACGATGTGAGGTTAGTCAGATATTTCTTATCATTTCTTAAGTTTTTGTCCATAGTTTGCTCAGACGCGTGTATTTTTGTTACATTTTTCGATCAATAATGGATACGACACCTCAGGAAGCAGCTCAAGCTTTAGCACTACTTCAAGCAGGCGTTGCGCAACGTGAGGTCGCTCGAAGACTTCGAATCAGCAGATATTCAGTGCAACGAGTTTACAGACGATACGAGTACCTAGAGACTGGAGCATTCGATCGCCGTCCAGGTACGGGCAGACCTAGGGCTACATCAGTAGCAGATGACCGTTATATACAACTTACTGTTCTGCGAAATCGCCGCCTCAACGCAGTTCAAGTCCAATAAAATGTGCGTGACGAACGCCAAGTGGGTATGAGTTCAGATACCGTCAGAAGGAGACTTGCTGAAAGGAACCTGAAAGAGAGCTGCAACAGGCACAGCATTAACGGTAGCGCACCGTCGAGCACGACTTGAATTTGCTCGAGAGCATAGGGATTGGACGTTAAAGCAGTGGGGTAATGTACTTTTCACTGATGAGACCAGGGTGAGTCTACATGGAAGTGATCGACGACAGAGAGTATATCATCGCCCTGGAGAACGTTATTCACAATGTTGCATCGAGGAAACTGTTGCTTATGGAGGAGGATCTGTAATGGTCTGGGGCGGCATCTCGTTAACCGCACATACAGCGTTAGTTTTCATCGAACCGACGGGTCGTACACAGGGATTGACTTCTCATCGCTACATTACTGAAATCCTCGCAGACCATGTGGTACCTTACGCAGAATATATCGGGCAGGATATGCAGTTGATGCATGATAATGCACGGACTCATGTTGCGCTCATGTGGTGACCCAGTATCTACGCGACGTCAGCATTCGTACGTTGGGCTGGCCAGCTCGAAGCCCGGACTTGAATCCGATAGAACACTTATGGGATGAGCTGAAACGTCGGGTTCGAGCCCGGGTACCTGCTCCAACAAGGCTTCCAGAGCTGCGAATCGCCATTGAAGAGGAGTGGAATGCAATTCCCCAAGATTTCATCGTCAGGCTCGTGAGGTCAATGAATACGAGGATGCCGGCAGTTATCCGAGCAAGGGGAGGGAATACTGAATACTGATCAGAAACTTTTTTTTAATTTTGTCTTTGTTTCTGGCTTTCATTTTTTTCTTTCATTTTATGATTACTAACGATTAACACGACTGGAAAACGACTCTTCTTTGTAAGATCCTTAATAAAAACTTAATAAATTGATTAATCCCAATAAGTTTCCATTCATTTTAATCATCATGAAACGCACTTTCTGTATGTATAACTATGACAGTTGTAAGCTTTATACTTTTTGAGAAAATCGAATCAGAGTTCCACGCTAGCGGGTGGCTCGGTTTATTTGCTGTCCAGTGTATTTGCAACCGCCATCTTGGATTTTCTTTTTCCCTCACTATCGGCTTCAGCACTCTCGAAAACCATGAAAAAAACACCTATGTCAAAAAATTTAAAAAAATTGCAGCCGCCATCTTGGATTTACATTTTGACCTGACTATCGGCTTCAGCACCCTCGAAAACCATGAAACCGACACCCATGGCAAAAAAATTTAAAATGTTTGTAACCGCCATCTTGGGATTTTCTTTTTGACCTCACTATCGGTTTCAGCACCCTCGGAAACCCTGACAACTATCTCTCTCTCTCTCTGTCTCTTTCTATTACTATGAAAAGTGAGGCATAATGCTTTTTCATTACGCAAGTTTTTCATTCCTACCCCAAGCTCCGTAAAAGAACTTCGTTCCAAAACATCACCGCGATTCACAATATGAAGACATTTGCTCAACGCTATCTATCGAAAAAGTCGTTAACTCGAAACTCGCATTGCATTAATCAACTTTCATAAATCAATAATTATCTAACATTGCATTCTTTATCACTCAGAACACCACATCAATTATTATTATCATCTTACATTATCCTCACTTTTTATTTGAAATTCTTTTAGCGCCACAGACGCCACTAATAAACAATCAATGGAAAGCGATTTTTCTATAATAATCAGTATCATTACTTTTTAAATAACACATACATAAGTATCTGTGTTATTTCGTCATAAACGTAAGCCTAATAGGACGTGATTATTCACATACTTAATGTTGTTTATATCACAATAACAATACGTTTTCGTTGGTAGGTACTATATCGCGCCAATAGATGTCGTTACGTGTTTCCAAAAACTTAATAAAAAGTTGTTCTAGAATACATTAAATTTATTATATCTTTTGATAGAGTGAAGCGATTGCGATGATTCAAAAACTAATAACTGCTCCGAGTTCTTCACCATATTTGAGTTTCAAAATTAACCATATTGGTTTGGTACTTTTTACGTTGAACCTGTTCAAATAACCTGTCACATCCAAACAGACAAACCGACAAAAATTAAAAAAATTGGTGAAATGGCATCTGTTGGTTATCCTTTAACCCAACTATTTTTATTGGAAATATTTTTAATGTACAGAAACGCCTCGTCTACAGATTTATTATACACACATCAAAAGTGTCTAGGGATCAAGCATTTTTATGCGGATTTCTTGAGATTGAGATGTGGCTTTGTAATAAATTTATGATTTTATAAATTTATATGGATCCTTTTTGGTGCATTTCATAATTTGAATCAGGAACTGTGAATCAAATTCGAGTAAAAGATGAAAATCAGCTGTCAATATTTTCCCTATAAAAACATACAACGCATTGAAGACATTATTAGTGCTACTGTTTCCCTACTACTGATTAAAACCAACGTTATTATGGAGCGGCGACGTCATTTAAGCAGGGAAGAAATGCTCAGAGCCGTGGGAATGATAGAAGCTGGTTCCCGGCAACGTACTGTGGCTTTAGCTCTGAATACAAGTCAGAGTGTTATCAGTCGACTTTGGACACGTTACCGAAGCACTGGTACCGTGGCTGAGCGCCATGGAGGACGGTATCGCTGCACCACACGGAGACAAGACCGATACATTCAAATCTTAACTCGAAGAGCTCCAACAATAACCGCCATGATGTTAGCCGTGAGGCTTCATCACTCTTCAGGGAACTTAATTAGCGACCAAACAGTCAGAAACCGCTTGCATGAAGTGAACCTTCATTCCCGAAGACCGCTACGGGTACCTACCACCTATAGCAATGCACAATCGTAGGATTCGATATCAATGGGCTCTTGAACACAGAAATTGGGCAGAAGAACAATGGCGTTTCGTGTGCTTTTCTGATGAGTCTCGTTTTGGTATGAGACCGGATACAAGACGTATACGACACTGGAGAACCCCTGGACGCCAACAGCGATTAAAATCCTGCCAGGAAGTCCATCCTTATAGTGGTGGAACCATCATGGTATGGGCGGGTATTTGGATCGGCGGAAGAACTGAGTTGATTTGGATCAGAGGCAACCTCAACGCTCAAATTTATGCTGAGACGATTGTATCAGACGTCATCGTTCCTCTACAAGTGCAAATCGGTCCCTTATTTCAGTTAATGCATGATAATGCACGACCGCACACCGCAAGAGTTGTAAGACAGACTCTCGCCGCAGCTAACATCAATGTCCTGCCCTGGCCTGCTCAGTCGCCAGACTTGAACCCGATTGAGCATGCATGGGATATGCTACAGAGAAGAGCTCTGCCGAATATGGAGGGTATCCAGTCGCAAGAAGACCTTTTTTTGTTGTTGCAACGAACATGGGCTGCCATTCCACAGCGTGATTTGGATGAACTCATTTTGAGTATGCCAAACCGATGTTCTTGTGTTGTTAGTGTTCGCGGTAGAAACACGGATTATTAATTGTTTAAGTTACCCAATAAAATTTTAAAGAAAACTGTTATTTCAGTCTTTTTTTCGAACTTTTGTGTTAGTGGTTCAAATGTCAAAAATCCCTTTATTAGGAAAATGGCAAATTTCTTTATTAATGCAAAGGTGACTTGGTTTATCGTTACTGTGACAAACGAAAACACTTTATTTGATGAATCCTTAAAGAAAATTTTAATTAATATCAATCAGGAGAAAAGTTATTGCAAAAATATATGTTGATCCCTAGACACTTTTGATGTGTGTATGTATAGAAGACAGATAGAAGAAGATATACCCGTAGATTACGATTTACGAATTTGACAAAGTGACGCGTGACATTTAAGCGAACTAACAATTAAGATGAGTAAGACATATAAGTGATTATTATTTAAAGTACTGAATTAAGGAAGCTACAACACACACTTAAACATAAATACTGCCGAATCAAATGACGATTGATGAAAATAAACAAGTATAGGTATAGACACGAAAAAATAAATATTATTACAATGTTTATTTAGCATGTGTGACGAGCAAAATTGAACTATAAGATCATATAGACAATAGTTATTTTTCAATGTATACAAGTCGCTCGGCAAGTCGGTACACGTAAGATTGGCGGACCGCCGGGCGCGGTACGATGTCACGTGCGGTCGTGGTTATGCAATTTTCAAACTAATATCGATTGTAAACAGTACATATTACAATGTCTTGAGTTGGAATGGCTTACCCTGTTACAGTGTTACAGGGTGTTGAAAGGGTAACCCGTTCGTAACGGGTTAACTACACCCGTTCGAAGGTGTAACATGTATCATAGGGTTTTTTTTTGAAGCGCTTAAAAAAACCCCTTCAAAAACCCTTTCAACGAGTATCCGGCCGGTCCCTGTGTAAGGGTGCCGTCAATAAAAACAGGGCCGATAATATTATTATTATGCATACCAGCCCACACATTGAGAGAAAATCTGTACTGGTGTTCAGATTCTCGAAACACATGTGGGTTTTCCAAACTCCAGTACCGGAGGTTTTGCCGATTCCAGATGCCGTTCCGTAAAAGTACTCTCATCGGTCCATATTACGTTGTTTAAGAAGTGACGGTCTTCGGTCGTTTTATTTAGTAGCCATTGGCAGTAACTGTTCCTGACCGGCAAGTCTCTCGATAACAAAGCTTGCACCTTCCGATATTTATAAGGTTTGCGTTTGTTACGTTTTAGAACCTTGTGGATGGTTCTATGGCAAACTCTAAACTGCTGGGCGGCTCTGTGGAGACTTGTTGTCGGGTTGCGGGAAAAATGGTCTAAAATTCGTTCTTCCCAAGCAGCGGGTATTTGCCGCGGTGGCACTCGCTCCTGTTGCGGCACTATACTTTTATTTTCCCGTATTCTTTGTACTGCCAATTGTATGGTGCGGGCGTTCCTAGGGCAATTGCGGCTGTCACCATACCTTTCTCTGTACGTTCGCAGAGCTAAAGCTGCGTTTCCACGGCATTCACCGTAAATTAAAATCATGTCAGTGTATTCTGACGCCGTGTAAGTTACACGAGGCATTGTTTGACACTTTAATTACACACACACAACCAAAGTATAATTACGTGTCCTATCACAATAAAAAACAGTCAATCACAAAAAAAAACACTAACACTAAATAATAATAATCCCAAGTTATGTGTCCTGTCACAATAAAAAAAAGAAATACTGTCTTAAACTTATTTAGTGTCCTATCACAATAATAATTTTATTGTCAGCGCGCGAGTTCGACAAAACAAAAGCGGGCGCAGGACTGAGCTTCCGTGTCGCATAACGCACGTTCCGAAAGGGTGGCGTCGGCGCACTGAAAAAACAAGTTTTTTCCCCAAGGATCTAGGATACAATAGCAACACACTGACCTATTTCTATTTCTTTTACGCGCGGGATGTTTTGCTATGATTGTCACTCTTGTAATGAAAGTGCAAGTGTGTGTATTTATTGCTTCCTTGTTTTTGCATTCCCAACTTTTTTGTGAATTTGGTTGTTCTTGTGACTTGCGTCAGAGCGGCAACAACGTATTGTAGAAGATTTATCGTTTTAAGGTGCATGACCTATGCGTTAGACATAATCAGCTGTTATGAAAGATACATCGTGTTCAAACGGGGCCAAAACTTAAAAAATCATTTGCGACTAAACTACTGCTCCTATTTAATTTATTTTTGGTACAGAGCTTGATAATGGTACCTAGTATAGGCAGTTTAAAGGAAAGCCCCTCTGTCGTATCAACTTTGTATAATGCGGTCATAGATTAACTCGAAAAGCGATCTTTTGGGCACGCTCGTTCCATCATAGACCTCATTCATCGCTTTCCATCAGGCGTGATCGCGGCCAAGAGCAGGCACATTCAGTAATAAAAAAATAAATAAAATAAACAGGCAAAGAAGTTAAAAAAATGTTATAAGTAGGTACCGTCTAAACTTTTATATGCATTTAATAAAAAGCTGTTATTTTGACATCACAAACAGACACTTCAATTTTATTTAATCCTAATCCTAACTAATATTATAAATGCGAAAGTAACTCTGTCTGTCTGTCTGTCTGTCTTTTCTTCACGCCTAAACTACTGAACCGATTTGTGTGAAATTTGGTACAGGGTAAGTGTGAACCCCAACAAAGGACATAGGCTACTTTTTATTCGACTTCGACTTCGTCTGCGTCCGCGATAACCGACATATACGCGGACGAAGTCGCGGGCAAAAGCTAGTTCTATATAAAAACATAAAAAACCGACTTCCAAAAAAAAACACTACAAAGTGAAAAATAACTTTAATTTCGGAAGTCGGTGTCTTTGGAACTGTATTTTAGATTTTTTCAACGACTTCCGAAATTAAAGTTATTTTTCACTTTGTAGTGTTTTCTTAAGAAGTCGTTTTTTTTTTTTTGTTAAAAAGTTTTTATTTCTCGCTTTTAGTGGGTCTGTTTATAATGTATCTAAGTTACAATAGCCTAATGTCAACTTGCTCATCGCCTTTTACAAAATATTGCTTTTCCCGATGCAGGGGCGTTAATGGTTGAGGTGTTCTCCCCTGGTATTCCACCATCAGCTCCATTCACATTGTGACGAGCATAAAGTAATCGAAATACTTATTATTGAATAGTTCCGGCGGTTCATCATCATTTCCACTTCACCAAATGGTGCTTTCCGAGAGCAAATGCACGAGTTACTATAAACAATACCCAAATCGCTAGGTGTGCCTATAATATTTGAAGAGTTCCTTCGATTTCTCCAGGAACCCATAATTAGATCCTGACCTGATGACAATGTGACTACCTGGAAAGTATACCCTTTCAAAAAAAAAAAAAAGAATTTTTGAAATCGGTCCAGCCATCTTCGAGTAATCGGAGAACATGCATACATTAAAAAAAAAAAGTTTCCGACGAACTGAGAACGGTTAAAAAAATAGATAATATAATAATATTAATAGTATGTATTTTAGGACTGGTGTGGGGCAGGGGTAGAACCCGGGTGCATGCCGGAGGAGCTCGCGTATGACCATTGCGACGGGCGTCAACACGACCTGTGGACGCCAGGTAATATTGCATTTGTTGTTTTGTCATCTGCATAAAATTATCGGAGGGAAACAAGAGATGAGAAGGTCAAACGTTAAAACTAAGGTGCTATGTTAGGCTGGATTTAGTGCTCGATCGACAGAGCGCGTTGATTATCAGTCGTGAACGAGCGTTTATTACTTAGCTGACGCGATGACGACATATTGCGTACGCGCATACGGTCGGTCGCTCGGTGAGCGTCGCATATACCGACTAGCGCGTCAGTCGACCGACGCGACGGTCCTCGTCAGCGCGACACAGCTGTACCGACGTTCTTAGCGATTCATCAGCGCTGCACTGTAGTTTTTCATAAGTTTTCATTGATATAGCTACGTTCAACAATGTCAGCGCTTAAACGGGCAACGCACTGTCCTCCCATAACTAGCCTATCTAGTGCCCCACTGCTGGGCAACGCACTGTCCTCCCATAACTAGCCTATCTAGTGCCCCACTGCTGGGCAACGCACTGTCCTCCCATAACTAGCCTATCTAGTGCCCCACTGCTGGGCAACGCACTGTCCTCCCATAACTAGCCTATCTAGTGCCCCACTGCTGGGCAACGCACTGTCCTCCCATAACTAGCCTATCTAGTGCCCCACTGCTGGGCAACGCACTGTCCTCCCATAACTAGCCTATCTAGTGCCCCACTGCTGGGCAACGCACTGTCCTCCCATAACTAGCCTATCTAGTGCCCCACTGCTGGGCAACGCACTGTCCTCCCATAACTAGCCTATCTAGTGCCCCACTGCTGGGCAACGCACTGTCCTCCCATAACTAGCCTATCTAGTGCCCCACTGCTGGGCAACGCACTGTCCTCCCATAACTAGCCTATCTAGTGCCCCACTGCTGGGCAACGCACTGTCCTCCCATAACTAGCCTATCTAGTGCCCCACTGCTGGGCAACGCACTGTCCTCCCATAACTAGCCTATCTAGTGCCCCACTGCTGGGCAACGCACTGTCCTCCCATAACTAGCCTATCTAGTGCCCCACTGCTGGGCAACGCACTGTCCTCCCATAACTAGCCTATCTAGTGCCCCACTGCTGGGCAACGCACTGTCCTCCCATAACTAGCCTATCTAGTGCCCCACTGCTGGGCAACGCACTGTCCTCCCATAACTAGCCTATCTAGTGCCCCACTGCTGGGCAACGCACTGTCCTCCCATAACTAGCCTATCTAGTGCCCCACTGCTGGGCAACGCACTGTCCTCCCATAACTAGCCTATCTAGTGCCCCACTGCTGGGCAACGCACTGTCCTCCCATAACTAGCCTATCTAGTGCCCCACTGCTGGGCAACGCACTGTCCTCCCATAACTAGCCTATCTAGTGCCCCACTGCTGGGCAACGCACTGTCCTCCCATAACTAGCCTATCTAGTGCCCCACTGCTGGGCAACGCACTGTCCTCCCATAACTAGCCTATCTAGTGCCCCACTGCTGGGCAACGCACTGTCCTCCCATAACTAGCCTATCTAGTGCCCCACTGCTGGGCAACGCACTGTCCTCCCATAACTAGCCTATCTAGTGCCCCACTGCTGGGCAACGCACTGTCCTCCCATAACTAGCCTATCTAGTGCCCCACTGCTGGGCAACGCACTGTCCTCTAGAGTTGCCGCGAATACTCGCTATTATTCGGTATTCGGCATTACTCGTCATTTTTTTGATATTCGTCGAATACCGAATAATGGCTCGTATTATTCGGCATTCGGCGAATAGTCGTCGAAAATAAACTTTTAACGAACAAAAGAACTAATGAGTTAAAAATAATCATTTTTTAAATTATTTTCCTTAATAAAACAACACACAATACCTATTATTATCTGTAATATGTGCCTGTGCCTATCATATTCATGAAATTAAATTAGTAATAATTGATTGAGCGGGAAATCCCCTACAATAATAATCGCTGGGTTATACAAAACGGGGTATTCCCCGTAAACTAAAGAGAAAGACTTGTACAAGAAAAGGGTTGCCAGCATTTAAAAATGGAAAATTAAATTTACTACATATATGTAGGTATGTATAACATGAAACAGATTTCTTTAACTTTGTTGTTTTCTTTTCTCACAACCTTAGAAGAAATTAGAAATATTTTTAATGTGTTTAATGTTTTTTTTTATGTCGAATAGTAATGTCGAGTTATTCGACTATTCGCCAAAGTGAATGGCGATTAATCGGTATTCGACTATTCGCTATAAACACTATTCGCGGCAACTCTACTGTCCTCCCATAACTAGCCTATCTAGTGCCCCACTGCTGGGCAACGCACTGTCCTCCCATAACTAGCCTATCTAGTGCCCCACTGCTGGGCAACGCACTGTCCTCCCATAACTAGCCTATCTAGTGCCCCACTGCTGGGCAACGCACTGTCCTCCCATAACTAGCCTATCTAGTGCCCCACTGCTGGGCAACGCACTGTCCTCCCATAACTAGCCTATCTAGTGCCCCACTGCTGGGCAACGCACTGTCCTCCCATAACTAGCCTATCTAGTGCCCCACTGCTGGGCAACGCACTGTCCTCCCATAACTAGCCTATCTAGTGCCCCACTGCTGGGCAACGCACTGTCCTCCCATAACTAGCCTATCTAGTGCCCCACTGCTGGGCAACGCACTGTCCTCCCATAACTAGCCTATCTAGTGCCCCACTGCTGGGCAACGCACTGTCCTCCCATAACTAGCCTATCTAGTGCCCCACTGCTGGGCAACGCACTGTCCTCCCATAACTAGCCTATCTAGTGCCCCACTGCTGGGCAACGCACTGTCCTCCCATAACTAGCCTATCTAGTGCCCCACTGCTGGGCAACGCACTGTCCTCCCATAACTAGCCTATCTAGTGCCCCACTGCTGGGCAACGCACTGTCCTCCCATAACTAGCCTATCTAGTGCCCCACTGCTGGGCAACGCACTGTCCTCTAGAGTTGCCGCGAATACTCGCTATTATTCGGTATTCGGCATTACTCGTCATTTTTTTGATATTCGTCGAATACCGAATAATGGCTCGTATTATTCGGCATTCGGCGAATAGTCGTCGAAAATAAACTTTTAACGAACAAAAGAACTAATGAGTTAAAAATAATCATTTTTTAAATTATTTTCCTTAATAAAACAACACACAATACCTATTATTATCTGTAATATGTGCCTGTGCCTATCATATTCATGAAATTAAATTAGTAATAATTGATTGAGCGGGAAATCCCCTACAATAATAATCGCTGGGTTATACAAAACGGGGTATTCCCCGTAAACTAAAGAGAAAGACTTGTACAAGAAAAGGGTTGCCAGCATTTAAAAATGGAAAATTAAATTTACTACATATATGTAGGTATGTATAACATGAAACAGATTTCTTTAACTTTGTTGTTTTCTTTTCTCACAACCTTAGAAGAAATTAGAAATATTTTTAATGTGTTTAATGTTTTTTTTTATGTCGAATAGTAATGTCGAGTTATTCGACTATTCGCCAAAGTGAATGGCGATTAATCGGTATTCGACTATTCGCTATAAACACTATTCGCGGCAACTCTACTGTCCTCCCATAACTAGCCTATCTAGTGCCCCACTGCTGGGCAACGCACTGTCCTCCCATAACTAGCCTATCTAGTGCCCCACTGCTGGGCAACGCACTGTCCTCCCATAACTAGCCTATCTAGTGCCCCACTGCTGGGCAACGCACTGTCCTCCCATAACTAGCCTATCTAGTGCCCCACTGCTGGGCAACGCACTGTCCTCCCATAACTAGCCTATCTAGTGCCCCACTGCTGGGCAACGCACTGTCCTCCCATAACTAGCCTATCTAGTGCCCCACTGCTGGGCAACGCACTGTCCTCCCATAACTAGCCTATCTAGTGCCCCACTGCTGGGCAACGCACTGTCCTCCCATAACTAGCCTATCTAGTGCCCCACTGCTGGGCAACGCACTGTCCTCCCATAACTAGCCTATCTAGTGCCCCACTGCTGGGCAACGCACTGTCCTCCCATAACTAGCCTATCTAGTGCCCCACTGCTGGGCAACGCACTGTCCTCCCATAACTAGCCTATCTAGTGCCCCACTGCTGGGCAACGCACTGTCCTCCCATAACTAGCCTATCTAGTGCCCCACTGCTGGGCAACGCACTGTCCTCCCATAACTAGCCTATCTAGTGCCCCACTGCTGGGCAACGCACTGTCCTCCCATAACTAGCCTATCTAGTGCCCCACTGCTGGGCAACGCACTGTCCTCCCATAACTAGCCTATCTAGTGCCCCACTGCTGGGCAACGCACTGTCCTCCCATAACTAGCCTATCTAGTGCCCCACTGCTGGGCAACGCACTGTCCTCCCATAACTAGCCTATCTAGTGCCCCACTGCTGGGCAACGCACTGTCCTCCCATAACTAGCCTATCTAGTGCCCCACTGCTGGGCAAAGGCCTCCCAAATCTCTTTTTCCTTCCAAATCTCTCTGTTTTGTGCGATTCTGGCCATGTTGGCCCCGCAAGTATCCGTGGAGTTTCTGGCCGGCTCTTCCCATAGTAAACGACCAATTGGAACCGTGCACCTAGCTTCTAACGTTTCATAAGTACCCATGTGTATGTGTGGCTTGTGAAATAAAATATTTTGAATGTTGAATGATTTTACCGCAGTATGTGGCAGCAACATTTACGAGTATGGCCCGACCACTGAGGGCCCGGCAACATGTTTTTGCAGAAAATGATGCCCGCCAATATTTCTACAACAGTATGCCCGGTAGACTGGATGCGGATGGTGGACAGGTGGTTGTAGCGCAGCAGAGGAGAGGCCCATATGTGATAGGCTGAGTTGTCTATGTCCGGTAGTATTTGCGTTAACACGGGCAATACTTGCGTATCCTACTTTGCGTGCGTTAAATTGCACGCTACCGTAAACGGTAATTATTACGACAGTGTGCAATGTAACGCACAACAAAAAATAAAAGTCGTCTCCCAGCAATAATTTTTGCTCAATATTACTTAGTTTGATGTACAGAATGCGTAGATAATGCGCTATGTGATGGGTCTTTTTACACGCTGTATTTGTCCCAGCCTCCCACTTGGAGCTAAGGCCTGCAGCAGATGCACTGGATCAGCTGCTACACTCGACCGAGGACTGGATGCAGCGGCACGGCTACCCACTGCGGAGGGAGTGTGCAGCCACGAATGATGAGTACGGGGTACGTACCACACAGTTTACAGTTAAACCCAATAAGGTGTGCGCTTCAGTAAACTTCGCCTATGTTTGGAAATATGAACGTGCGATTACCCAGCGTCCCACTTCAAGCTTAAGCTTGCAGAAGGCCTGCAGGGGCACTAGATTCCTGTCCAGGTGCTACAGGTGGCTGAAGTCTGGTTGCACGGCACGGCTACCCACGGGCACGCAGTGTGCAGCCACATATGACGAGTGCGGGGTACGTACAGATCTCTCAGCAAAAGTATGCGCTTCGGCAATTTTTTGTCTTCTTTTTAATGCCTAAAAATAAATGTTTTTCCCCAGTAATTATTTATCCACAATGTCACTCGTTATTATGAACAGTATGTGTAGATTTTTTTCCGTTTCGTGACAGGGATTTTTACACCCTGTATGGTGTATGTGGCTATTGAACTCCAATAAAATTACTAAACTTTGCTGCCCAAGTAGTCATCTGCTTAAGTCATTAACACCGAAGTGACTAGGGCAAAAATCGCGTTAGTAGCAAAGGTTCTCCTTGAACAGCTCTTTCCATTTTTCCATTCTTATGGCTATTGGGCTTTAGGGCAGATAACCATAGTTCGTTGCCCATTCTCCTTTAGATCATGATTCCTTTCAAAGTATTTCTCTATGGCCTATAGTTCAGAACCTAACCAAAACTGTTTGAAAAGAAAAATAGCCTGTTCATTATATTGCAGTTAGTGGACGATATGGCCGACTTCATGCGCGGCGCTCACGAGGCTTCGCACTCCTCAGAGATCGACCTCAGCCGCACGACTGGTAACTATTGTTTATTCATAGCTTGAGACGTCGACTTCAGCTACATTCGGTTAGACTGGTAGCTGACCCCAGCATGTTAGGAAAGGGCAGATGTTGATTGATTACTTTCACACAGTGGCTAATTAACATTTTAATCGCCCGACTTTATATGAGTTGTCGTGCACCCAGCGCCCGAAAAAAAAAAAGAACGAAAAATAAACACCGATGAAACGAGCTGTGATGATGTAATAATAATACAGATTAAACGAGCTGTGTTATTTGGTCGTATATATACGACCCTGACGGAATGGACACGAACATATTTGTCGGATTAATCCGACGTAAGCGGCTAAAAGGTTAAATTGACTGGCGAAGCTTCACAGGTTTCATTTGTAATTTATAAATAAACAATTTAAAAAAAATCATTAGCAGATTGTCCGTGCACATACGACGGCTTGCTGTACATGTTGTCTGAGCGCCAGTTAGCACGCGCCGTGCAGCGACACCACTGCGCGCTCGTACATCTGCTCGGCGAACAAGCGCTGAGAGAGAGACCGGTGAGCACCACACACACACATCCTCGCACACACATAGTTATCTACCCTAACATCAAACAATATACAATACTTATGCTATTCTTATAACTATTTCCTATTGTCAAATACTAGGCTTTTGGCTACATGTGCGCCTTATTTGTTCAGAATCAACCATTTTTCTTTCATTTCTAATAAAACTGTTTCGTCCACAGTACTCTCACGTCCACCTACCCTTCCCGATTCCCTTCGAGGACTGCCCGACCCGCGACACAGACCCGTTCCGGCCGGACGCCGTACTGTCCGGCTCGCACGCCGTGTCCGGGACACTCGCCGTGCCCATCTCACCCAGTGTAGTGTCCAGGTTGCCGCTAACGCCGGACACCGGACGCGGCCGCGGACGCCTGCATCAGACACACAGGGTCATCGGCATAGGCATGGGCAGGCCTTACCGGCTGTAACTAATTCTAAGAAGAAGAAACGACGCGTAGGGTACCGTCTTTAATGAAAAAAATGATTGGTGAAACTTCATAGACGTGATCAGTATCGAATAGCAATAAAAACACCCTCGCCTCCTATTACATGGCACTTAAACATAACTGCCGAAATGTGGGTGTATGTACGTACATGCACCTCTGTCAAACCCTTCCGAGAAAAGAGGCGTGGTGTGTCTTTAATAAAATAGTTACCTACCTGTAACCACAATTTTAGGGCTGATCACGAGGTCGACGTCCTCGTGCCGCAGAGTTACGAAGTTAAGATTTTATATAAGACTAGCTGTTGCCCGCCACTTCGTCTGCGATCCAGGGTGAAAAGTAGCCTATGTCCTTACCTAGGTAAGGGTTTATCTGTGTGCCAAATTTCATTCAAGTCCGTTCAGCTGTTTTAGCGTGAAAGCGTAAAAAACAAACTCACTTTCGCATTTATAATATTAGTTAGGATTTTGAGATTATATTTGTTTGTTTATTATTCTACCCATCAGGTCTGTGAAGTTTCGCTAATTAATTAAAAATGTGCCATATACAGCTATGAGTAAATAAATAAAATATTTTTTAAATTAGACATGGTTGAACCATTGAGGCATTGAGGTGATTAAATTATGTTTTTTTTTTGTATATTCACAAACATTTTGCGAGATTTACATGTGAAGTGATTTTTCTTAATTTATCTTATTTCGAAAATATATATGGCCCACTGGGAATTTGATTTTGAGAAAATTTGGGTCTTACTACAAATACTTTGGCTGAGAAATGAACCTTATTTACATAGATTTAATGTGCATATTCCTATAAGTGAATGTGATCAAACGTTTCATACAAATATGAACATTAAACTTATACTAATGAGGTTCATTTTCGTATGAAACGCTAATGTACTGAGCTGGAGAAAAGTCAAAGTTTCCGATACTTGTGTTTAAGTTTTATTTCAAACTCTAAAAGTATACATCGCTTTTGTCTGAACCACCGATAAACAGGGTTTTACGAGGGAAGCGCTAAGGTAACCCGCGGAATTAAAATTTTCGTATGTTTTTTCCAATTTGCAGGTCAGTGCCAGGGTGTATGTTGACCAAAATATAATTCGTGACCGTAACTAATATGTATGTACATAATTATTATAATCATTAGAATCATCAATACGATAGACCTCATAAGTCATGATTTCATGAACACATTTATAAGGGAATTTGAACTTAGAGAAATGTATTGATGATTTTAATTATTATAATTCGGTAAATTCATATGTGCTGCCGTTGCAACTGCTATTTTGATCAACATACAACTTGCCCGCAAATGGTAAACTAAGTATTAAAATTTGAATTTGGCGGCCTCCCCTGACGCTTCCCCTCCCAGAGCGCGCGAGGCAGGCCTCGGGGCCTCGAGGCCTCGTCGCTATCGCCTCGCGCCTCCTGTTTATACACTTGAGTGCATGTCAAAATCCTTTACATACTTTACTCTAAAGTGATGTAAGAGGATTTTTGTAAACCCCGCCCTAATGAGCGTCAGCCTTTACAGGTAGCTTAAACAACAGCATGCAGAACATTGTTGACTAGTGTTGGACTGCTGAGTTAGTCTTGGTTCGATGCCCAGGTCGGGCAAAGTTTTATAAAGGGCGCTACACATAAGTTCGGGTCGGCAAATTCGATTCGGCAGTATTTGTTGAACAACAAACCCGAAGGCCCGTGCCGATCGGCAAACTTCGTTCCGCAATTACCCTCGCTGAATCATGTTCGGATCGGCTCGGCACCATTTGAGTTAAGTTTAGCAGCTGTTCCCAAGTATAGTTTCGCCTAGCTTCTGCTCACGACTTCGGAATCCGATCAGTAGTTTCGAAGATTACCCCCTACGTACAAACTCACAAAACTTTATAATATTTCTAGAGATTTTGCCGCCCGGCTGTGCCGAATCACGCCGACCCGAGTTAGTGTTTAGCACGCCTAACGAAACGGGAAAAATGTGTGCTTATTAACCTTTAAAAGTATATTTTTGTTGTAAACAATACCAGCTTATTATTGTTCCTCTGCAGGGCCAACCCTCTTCTCAAACGGAGAAGGCAACTTTTGTAATATAAACATTATATTAAAATTGTGTAAGATATAACTTAAAATAAAACTTTTAAATTTTTTTATATACTTTTTTTTTCTTAAAAGAAGCGGGATATTACTTTATTTTTATACTCAAGAAAAAAAATGTAACATACGATATGTAGTATGTTACAGTGCGGCCGACGGCGACGTGTTCTGGACACCTGTAATTTTCATACAAACGAATACGTGTTTAGCAAAAGACAACATTCAAGTGTTGAACATTTTATACCCAAAAATTAAAAGTGCCGGACAGAAAAAAAGTACTATTTTCTTATGGGAAATAACATTTTGAGCATTTTTTACTGTTACAGCGAAAGTCTACAATTAACCCCCGGCTGCTATTTGTGATTGAAAATGCCAAAAATCATGTTTTAATAACAAGTTTATAGTTAAAACAAGTTCAGGATGTTAAATTCAATTAAAAGTTGGTATTTTTTTAATGTTCTGCCTAAAACACTTGTGATATAGATTTTTGGCATTTTCAATCACAAATAGCAGCCGGGGGTTAATGGTAGACTTTCGTTGTGATAGTAAAAAATGCTCAAGAGATCATCCCATAAGACAGCAGTACTTACTTTTTTTCTGGCTTTTGTTTTTGGGTAGGAAATGGATGAGGTCCTTTGATCTTTGTTAGTTAGTACTTATCTAGAATTATCGTGTCCTTCACCACACAATACTCACCTTTAAAAACTTAATGAAAATCAATTTTGAAAACGTAAAAAAATTGTCAAGATATAGTCACCAAGGTCAGAAAAATAGTCGCGACCCACCGGGACCACGGGCACGGGTAACAATCAAGAAATAGTCGCGACCCACCGGGACCACGGGCACGGGTAACAATCAAGAAATAGTCGCGACCCACCGGGACCACGGGTAACAAGTCAAGAAATAGTCGCGACCCACCGGGACCACGGGCACGGGTAACAATCAAGAAATAGTCGCGACCCACCGGGACCACGGGTAACAAGTCAAGAAATAGTCGCGACCCACCGGGACCACGGGCACGGGTAACAATCAAGAAATAGTCGCGACCCACCGGGACCACGGGCACGGGTAACAATCAAGAAATAGTCGCGACCCACCGGGACCACGGGCACGGGTAACAATCAAGAAATAGTCGCGACCCACCGGGACCACGGGCACGGGTAACAATCAAGAAATAGTCGCGACCCACCGGGACCACGGGCACGGGTAACAATCAAGAAATAGTCGCGACCCACCGGGACCACGGGTAACAAGTCAAGAAATAGTCGCGACCCACCGGGACCACGGGCACGGGTAACAAGTCAAGAAATAGTCGCGACCCACCGGGACCACGGGTAACAAGTCAAGAAATAGTCGCGACCCACCGGGACCACGGGCACGGGTAACAATCAAGAAATAGTCGCGACCCACCGGGACCACGGGTAACAAGTCAAGAAATAGTCGCGACCCACCGGGACCACGGGCACGGGTAACAAGTCAAGAAATAGTCGCGACCCACCGGGACCACGGGTAACAAGTCAAGAAATAGTCGCGACCCACCGGGACCACGGGCACGGGTAACAAGTCAAGAAATAGTCGCGACCCACCGGGACCACGGGTAACAAGTCAAGAAATAGTCGCGACCCACCGGGACCACGGGTAACAAGTCAAGAAATAGTCGCGACCCACCGGGACCACGGGTAACAAGTCAAGAAATAGTCGCGACCCACCGGGACCACGGGTAACAAGTCAAGAAATAGTCGCGACCCACCGGGACCACGGGTAACAAGTCAAGAAATAGTCGCGACCCACCGGGACCACGGGCACGGGTAACAAGTCAAGAAATAGTCGCGACCCACCGGGACCACGGGTAACAAGTCAAGAAATAGTCGCGACCCACCGGGACCACGGGCACGGGTAACAATCAAGAAATAGTCGCGACCCACCGGGACCACGGGTAACAAGTCAAGAAATAGTCGCGACCCACCGGGACCACGGGCACGGGTAACAATCAAGAAATAGTCGCGACCCACCGGGACCACGGGCACGGGTAACAATCAAGAAATAGTCGCGACCCACCGGGACCACGGGCACGGGTAACAATCAAGAAATAGTCGCGACCCACCGGGACCACGGGTAACAAGTCAAGAAATAGTCGCGACCCACCGGGACCACGGGCACGGGTAACAAGTCAAGAAATAGTCGCGACCCACCGGGACCACGGGTAACAAGTCAAGAAATAGTCGCGACCCACCGGGACCACGGGCACGGGTAACAATCAAGAAATAGTCGCGACCCACCGGGACCACGGGTAACAAGTCAAGAAATAGTCGCGACCCACCGGGACCACGGGTAACAAGTCAAGAAATAGTCGCGACCCACCGGGACCACGGGCACGGGTAACAAGTCAAGAAATAGTCGCGACCCACCGGGACCACGGGTAACAAGTCAAGAAATAGTCGCGACCCACCGGGACCACGGGTAACAAGTCAAGAAATAGTCGCGACCCACCGGGACCACGGGCACGGGTAACAAGTCAAGAAATAGTCGTAACGCTATGCCAAATCATTAAGTGATTCCAGAGATATAAAGGTGCCTTGGAGGCTTCCTCGCCACAATCCTCACCCGAGTACCGCGGAACGCTTACGTTTTATTTTAATTTGAATTTGGTGTCAAAAATAGTCAAGAAATAGTCTCCAACCATGATAATTTCGACCTAGTTTACTATGTAGAAGTATGTTCAATTTCCACGTGAACTTCTACATACATTTTATCCGTGTATAATATATAAAACATTGATCAGGCAGGGGACATAGTTCTTCCATATTTCTTGGTAACCAGTCCACTTTAGCCACCCAAACCCATAGTCCAACTTTTTATTTTTCCATATCCTACAATAGTCCTACACCTACCGGAGGGTTATCCTTGGGTGCACTTGTGTAGTGCATACAGGGATAATCGTCGGTTGGTGCCGCATTTCATCAAAATTTTCTAAGGGGCCTCTGCGAGTTGGCTTCGGCCCCTCGTGCGCCTTCCAAAGGACCGGGACCCCATGGTCCCGAGATATGTAAAATCATAAAGATAAAAAGAAATTTAAAATACTTCAACAGCTACTGGTAATGTAGTTTACTTGATTATGTTTGAATTATTTGTGAAGTTGGGCCAGCTAAGTTAATTTGACCCTGTAGTGTTGTTCTGTCATGCATGTGATGTTAAATAAGTGCTCATTGCACTCTTGTGAAGTTTACTGTATGAGTAAATAGTCTGTCCGTATTTTTTCTAAAATAAAACATGTTTTTGTAATCGTTTTTCAATAAATCCTGCTACTATCTCCCTGGGGTAACACTGCACTGATGTAAAGTTACGGTTTCCTAGAATAGCGGTGGCCGCCCACGTAGCGTCCGCAATTTACCGGTGAATGACGTCACTGAAACTTTTATGAAAGTAAGTTTGTGTTTTTCTAGAGAGCATTTTTGACACCGTAAAATCAAACCCCGCTGCAGCTGTCCGAAGTTTTTAACCGACTTTAAAAAAAGGAGGTTCTGTTTAATCGCTCGGTTTTGCTCCCCGCGTACCTACTTAATCACGCGAAGTGTCCATACTGCGTATAAAAAGTGTCCATACATATAGCGTTTCCATTACAATCATGTATCACCCTCCGTTAGATATTAAGATTATCATCACATCGATCGTACCTACCTATAGTGATAATGCTAAATTTGACCTCAACAACATTGATCGTAGTAAGGATTTTTGCAAAAAGGGACTAAGTACGCACTTCTGAGCGATCTTATTCGTTCTGCTCCATGGCAAGACATTCTTCGATGCAGTGATGCACCCTCCGCTGCTAGTGAGTTTGACAGGATAATGTATGACATTTGATTCTTCAATTCCAAAGGAGATGAGACATCGCTGGAAGTAGGCGGAATCCAGTCTGGTTTACTAGAGATATTGTAAACGATACTCAGCGTAAAACAAAATTACATTTTTTTTAAATGTAAACTCGCAGTTCAAGCTAGGAGGTTGTCGTTTGCTTAACCGGACTTGCCTGTGGGTACCTCAATAAATTAAGGACTCCAGCCAGGGCTTAAACAACTTAAAAAGTAAGCGACTACACGCTAAGGGGGTGCCTGTGGGGTACGGACCTCGGCTTAGGGCGTCGCTGGGAGAGGCCAGCAAGGGACAGGCAGGATCGGAATTAAAAATAGAAAGTTCTCTGCGATTTTATATATGCGCAGTTTAGTGCTCTGCGATCGGATCCTAAAGTAAGAACCCAGATTATATCGTAATACCTTAGAAAATAAACACATGTCAAAATTAGCGACAGTTCTGACATTATATTTCTATTTCTAGCCAGCGATCAAAGGGGGGCTTCAAGCCAAACGTAGTGTACTTACAATACGTAGAGATCACGTTTCTGCCCTTGCGAAGGAATCTTTCAGGCGCTTGGGATTTGTTTTGAGAAATGCTCGTGACTTTCGCAATCCGAATGTTATTAGACTGTTGTACACCGCTCTGGTTCGAAGCAAACTCGAGTCCAGTGCCTGTGTTTGGCACCCCTACACTGACCCAAACACCGATGCTAGAAAAGCTACAGAAAACTTTATTAAATGCCTCTTCCAAAGGTTATACTACCTACCTATTTCCTTCCGTACATGTACCCTACCAACTATCTTTTAGGGCCGTTGGGCCTCATTGGAGGTGAGAAGAGGCTTTGATCAGCTCCCTGTAGCCTGTAAGACCTTACGGGGATGTATCGACTGCCCAGAGCTCTATGGCCTTTTCTGCCGACTATTTGTGCCCGACAAATACATCGGACACTGTCAGAGCCGCCGGCATAATCTGATTGCGCAACTGCCATGACTTTATATCAGTCGTCGTGCGGTCGTGCCCCCAAGTCCCGTAGAAAAAAAAAAACGAAAAATAAATACCAATGAAACGAGCTGTGATGAATGATGTAATAATAATACAGATTAAACGAGCTGTGTTATTTGGTCGTATATATACGACCCTGGCGGAATGGACACGAACATATTTATCGGATTAATCCAAGGTTAAAACTGTAGCCAGAGCCGAATCCCCAGTCTGTCTATTGTGCTAAATGCCCTTCTGACTGCCAAACCCTGAATGTGATGTGTTTGCGGATGAATTGAGTAAAAATAAAATGATGCGTAGGTACCTACTCGTAGGTATATGTCTGGTGTTCTGTGAGAGAGTGCAAGGGAGTCCACTGTGCCGTGTTAGTTTTAAATAAAATTATATTTAACATAATTATTGTCAACGTAATAATTGTATCCATAGTAATTAATGTAATTGGTGTAGTACCGTTTTGATTTAAAAAAAAAAACACCATAAAGTCCGATCCCCGCTGCCAACATTTTAATGACGGCCGTCATGTGGCGGCCACCGCTCTCCTAGGAAACCGTAGCTTTACAGAAAACACTGGTTTCGTTGCTGCGGCTCAGGGGGTAATCGTAAACGTCTGGGATAATTGAATAAATGAAAACACACAAACAAACAAACATTCGTATTTATTACTTACAAATAGTTTACTTTTATGTACAAACTTTTATGTAGGCCTTTAAAACTAAGCAACTTGCGAATTCTCAAACGTCACTTAAACCATACACATAGAAAACCTCCTCTCCTCACCCTCTTAACGGGGACTTAAAACTGAGTTGAGTTTGAGAATACGGCCGTAAAACACATAAAAATGTATTTCTTAAAAGTTTAGAACAAAGTCAAAAATACTCGCATACATATAGCTCTCATTACATGGTAGATAAACATTTCTTACTAAAATAATAATAATAACGTAATTCCTCTCTCTGATGTCCTGAGGGCCGGTAGTAAAATGGCGGATTTGGGGTGCCATATTCTGGAGTTCGAAATTTTTTTTTTCTTCTAATACCATCGAGTGGGATATCAAAATGAAGGGTTTTAAAAGATGATTTCAAAAACATATACAACTTATGTGAGTAATAGAAAAAACGAAATAAAACAAAATATTATCTTTCACAAATTGTAAACTAAAAAGTTGGAAATAAAAAAAAGGAATTAAAAAAAACTAAAAAACCCGACTCCTGTAAAAACTTAAGTTAAAAAAAAAACTAAAAGCTAAAACTGAGTTTGAAAATATAAAAAATAAAATGGGTCCCGCCTGCTTCCAACTTTTATTTAATAATTTAAAATGGGCTTGTTTTTAGCTTTTTAGTTTTTTACCGCAGTCGGGTTTTTTAGTTTTTTAATTACTTTTTTTTTAACATTTTACATTCAAATATTAAAAAATGTAGGTAATTTACATAAGCTAGAGAAGAAATCAGCTCGCAAGCATCCGCATGCACCCATTTGCAAGCGTCTTTACACGCGAATTGACTTCTCGCTCTAGCGAATTACTTTTCTAAATGTCAGAAAGGGATTGTGATACAGGACAATCATGATGTGTGCGTGTCAAACTCAAGCTTTAAAGCATTTATATCAGAATAATTTTCAGACACTTGAATTGTCAAGGATTCGGTCAGTCGAGATGAAGATGAAGCTGGTTGCTCACTCTAAAGCGTAGTCCTGTGGAGAAGAACGAGCAAGAAACTTCATGGACGCTTTTAAATCGAAGTATAGTGTTAAAAATTGTTGGTTACAATTATCATTCATGTTCAAATGTGTAATATTACAACGTATGGAAGATTCATAACTAAGAATGACAACATTAATTGAAAATAACAATTATTTTCTTTAATCGAAAGGAACATGAACGACTAGAATCAATTAGTTTTATTATAATTTTTGACGTTCAAAAGTGCCTTTAGTGTGCCTATTTAAAATAAATGATTTGACTTTGACTTTTGTAATATTTTAGTAAATAAATTACTTTTCCGTGAATTTGCTGTCTGATTTTAAATCTACCATGAAATGGGTGCCTTTGTAGATATTTCACCAATTTCTAGATTATTATTTTATATACCTAACACAAAAAAATAGGCTATCTGAGAAATAGCTTATTCATCTAATATATATTTCTGAGACAAACATCTTTTTAAAGATCTTTCACGTAGTTATAGAATATGCAATTCTTAAAGCGGTGTCTGAATTGTTAACTTGTGAAACTCTTACTTAAGGTGCTTCCTTGAAGGTAACCCACGAAATTCCAAATTTAGTTTTTTATTAAAACTTTATGCACAAGTAAAAAAAACCTTGTACAAAGGTGGACTTAATGCCCGAGGCATTTTCTACCAGTCAAGCTTAGGGTGATGCAGAGATAAAACATGGCAGGTGCAACATACGGGATAAACTTTGCAAAACACCTAAGAAATTTGTAATCTTGCGTGCTACATTGAAGTCACCTTGAGTAATGCTTCAAACTCAACGCAACTTCAAATTCTCAATTCAGAAACCGGGTGTCAGTTTATTATTATATTTTTCACAAATCATACTTTACCACAGTTAAAAAGTAAACAAAGAGGAACATTTCGAGTAATAACTAAATATATAACTTTACAATTTACAACTTTTCACTATTACTACATAATAATTTACAATAATCTGGCCCCCGTACCTGTGCCGTACTTACAACTGTATTATTATTATATTTGACCGTCAATCCGGTCGTAGGTAATAACAAACACAAACAAATTACAGAATTATTTTTAATTAAGCAGTGTTTCAAAAATTGGACGAGAATTGAGAGTGAAATTTCAAGGACGCGTCACGATTAGGCACATTTTCGTTATACGAGAGAGAAGAAAGATCTCTCTCTCTCTCTCTATCTCTCACACCGCTCTTACTCTTTATTTTTAGGATGTTTCACTTTAATCTCGTGTACGCGCATTTTTTTTTTATTGTAAATCAGTTTTGTAATCGATTTGAAAGCAATACTCATTAAATCGTCGATATTACAAAATAATGTATAAAAATAATAATAATAGCGATCTGATGACTGGAAATGATGCTACTATTTACTTGACATTTTTTTTTTCAATATTGTCGATTAACATAATAATGACCGGAGTAAAGCAACTAGTGTAAAATTGTAAATTATTAAAATAAAGACAATTTTACAGTTGAACAACCGTTTTCTGAAAGGAAACAAACATTTGCTGTCAGATTGTCAAACTCATGTCAAATGTCATTGTCATGTGATCGAGTGTCGTTATGTTAGTCAGACAATCACAGCAGTTGCCATGAGTTTGAAAATCTTACAGTTAAAGCCGGTTACACGGTCCGGTTAAATTGCCTGTGGCATACCATAACTTGAAGCAACATTAAAGTTGCATCGTCTGAACACAGTTCCGAGTCCGACAATGCTACATCTTGTTTTGATTGACCTTTCAGAACCTGAGCGCAGCCATAGTCATCATAAATGAATATTATTTAATTCTTCTACATAAAATGATACAACACGACGCCGCAACGTGGAGCGTTCTAACAATACAGAAGAGGACGGAGTCTTTGTATTACTTATATTACATTTTTATTATGCTATGTGATTGAGCGACACAAATAAACACCTAATGACCCGTATTAATACGTCTCAAGTAAACGATTGATAACTCTTAAAAATATCCCCTTCCCCTTGTTCGGGTCGGCATCATTCGGCACAGCCGGACGACAAGATAGGATGTAACAAAATATGTTCGGGAAAAAGTCGCTCGGCTCAACTCGAATTGTGCTGAGCCGACCCGAACATGATTCAGCGAGGGTAGATGTCAATCGACACGAGCCGACCGAGCCGAGCCGTAGTATTTGGTGACTCAACGAGACTTAAGGCATTATTAAAACGGGCCGCACTAAGTATGTCAATATAAATATTACACTGTTCTCAAGCTAGAGATCAGTAAACATTGAGCGATATGATATGTCATTAATGTAAAATATGTAAACGCGAAAGGTGAAAATAAATTAATATGCTCTCTCACCAGAGCGTCAACAGGACATCGAGCTTTAGAACGAGACGGTCACACAGGTATGAGTGACAGAGACGACGCGATGAGACAAAGTCGATAAGTTACACATGAACCTTCCGGTATGTTTATAACTCTCTTAATGATGATGAAAACCACATCGAAATCCGTTGCGGAGTTTACAATAGCAACGCGGTCATACAGACGGACAAAAAACGACTTTAATTCATAATATGTATAGATATAGATGGGAAATCACATCCGATTTACTAAAGCATTGATATTTCAATATTGTCAATATAATTCTGACATTTCGCGTTTACAAGTGCCTTATTATATAAATTCTAGCGTCTCTAAAGTTATAAAAATAATAAAATGCTGTCAACATCGACAATGGACGGACTCTTGTCATTAGTTAAGATACACGCGAGTTTATATTAGAAAGGTCGCAATGAAACCGATCACTTCAGGGCTCGGCACCCGAATACACTATTTAAATAATTATCATTTTATAGATATTATAAACATATTATACAAAGTCAAATTAAAATAGCTGGCAAAACTTCACAGACGTGGAGAGTATGGATATCCAATAATAACAAGTAAACTTTTTACTTCAGACATTTAAAATCCATGAAACAAATCAAAACAGATTTTTAAGCGTACAATTTAAGTAACTACAGCTATGAATATGCAGTCAATATCCGCGAGTATTGTAGTTACTAGTACATACATAAAATCATGATCTCTTCTTTTTTATCGTTATTAGACATTACCATCAAGTCTGTGAAGTTTCGCTAGTTAATTTAATTTGGCCTTGTATTTTAACTTTCTTAAATATATTAATAGGTGCCTAAATATGCAGGTAGGAGGCTACAGTTTTAAATATTACACGTTTTTTGACAAAGTGTTTTCTATTATACGTTCAGGAAAATTAATTGTTTACCAAATTAACACACACGTCAATTTGACGTGTCATAACCATTTCATACAGCTGTCAAAGATTGACGGTTGTCATTTGAACAAACAGACAAATTAATTTGATAAACAATGAATTTCCCAGACTTTACTTCCCCAATTCACTTTTAAAAAATATTACACATAGTCCGTGCATACATGTAGAAATTTAAGTGTACGCTAAGAGAATAGAGTTTATTTTTGCCCAACCAAACTTCTCTACTGCACTATCTTGTGAAATGTTAATATGTCTGGTTCGTTCAATCTCCGCTACTGTCAGACGAGCTGTCAGAATGTGAAGCGCTGTGCTGGCTGGAGTCCGAGTGCGACTGTTGTGGTCTTTGTAACGGCGTGGGTGTGGGGGAGACCAGTTGAGTTCCCGTGCTCTCGGGCTGGCGAGCTGTCTCGTTGCTGATGTTCGGCGGGATCGCTAGCTCGCCGAGAAAATCGTTACTGTAATGGAGGAAAAGTATTTATTACTATAGGTATAGGGCAAAAAATCTTCAGCTCAATATTTTCTGAGCAATATCTGTCAGATCAGTCAAGTGTCAATGTCACCCCACTTCAAATTGGAACCAGTCTGTCGGCACCCTTAACATCGAAATTTGATATTATTTCAACAATATAATATCTACAGCACACAGCAGGGTAATTGCGTAACACACGATCAGTAGCAATGGGTTTCATTTTGACAGTTCAACAACATCCATTGCGTGATTTTCGTTGTTGAGCAGACATATTTTTTGAACATATGGAGCAACGGATTAGCAATATGCTTCAAAATGATTCAAATTGAGAGTAATAGTGTGTTACGCAATTAGGGTGCTGGTTGTAACATCAGAGGGTTAACGTCATAAAGAACGTTCGCATTCTTATTTCAATTTCAATCTGACAAAAATACCTGTACTTTACCTACAGTTTTGACATGTTTTTGACATTGATTTATCTCTAAGATGAGATTGCGACTAGATTTTGAACTTTTTAATTACGTCGCGTTTTTAACCACCGCGCCACTACTACACATGTAGTTCTATAAAGCAATAGATACAAAGTTGCGCACACACTTGCAATTCATAAATCAGAAAGTACTATACAAACAATTATAAACCTTAACTCATCAAACACAGCGTGCATTTACCATGCACCGTACAACTTACTCACACAAAAACATCTGTCGCTATCGTTGTGCTGTGCAAAAGCCATTTATTTTACATATACGCTAGTGATTGACTAAATCGGAAAATTATCGATTCTTCCATTTATTATTGTACTAAAAAAATAATTGAAGTTAATAAAAAATATTAAACATTTTACATCTTCTCAAGGGTCTTCCAACCAGATTTAAACATCATCTTTACAGGTCTTCTAACCGGTTGAAAAAATTAAAAATTAACTATAGTAGCAATATATTCGTTGGACAATCGACATTGTTGTCGATAGCCTACGTTAGTAGATCTACACAACCACATCGCTATCTCGCCGCAAGACACAGCGGCCGTACCATGCGACGCCCCGCAAAAATAAAGTATCGTTTTGTAATGTTTACATTGCTTGTCCAGTCACTTAGCGCTATAATTAGGTACCTAGTGGTTGAGGAGCAATGTATTTGCTGCAAAAATATTACAGCCGCTGCGATATTTGAAAACATAAATAACGTAGTAAAAGCAAGAAATATTTTACCATTTGTTGTTTTTCATGATTTTAAACACAAATACAGTAAAATACTTTTAATTACATATGGTAAGTGATCCCATGAGATACGAAGATTTTATGTTGACTTCGGTTTTTACAAGAAACCACTGAACAACTCGGCATTTCTATATTTCATCACGATCACGGTCGAAAGCGCACTAGTTTGCGGAGACGGCCATTTGCCTAGTACTGGCCCATGTTGCTCATGGCGCGTGGACACAGACACGCCCCCTTGCCACTTCTCCTGTTTTTTACATTTTTATGGATAGGATAGTCGCTCCATGTAACATACTGGTATTCAGATGCATCGGGTTAGACTGGAAGCCGACCCTAACATAGTTGGGAACAGACTAGGCAGAAGATGACATAAAAGGTGTACTCACACGAGGTCATTGGTGGCTTTGTTCTTCCACGAGAAGAATTCATCTCCGAGCTTGAAGGTCAGGTTGCTCCTCATCACGACCTTGACAGGTGCGACCTCGCCAAACGACTTCCAGTGGTCTTGGCGCGGCTAGAACGATACAAGGTAAGGAGGTCAGGGACTAATGGTACATTGTATACGACACAGCACTTTGTATTTTCTCGAATACCTGCTTTTGGCTCATTAGATTATACAGAGTGTATCAGAAAGGTCTGGTGTGCTGAAATTTAAAGGTGTAGTACAGACCATCGAATTGAACAACTTTCTCCATGGGACCAACATAGTAATAGAAAAAAAATAATCTGCCGTGTCATAACCCGCCCATATATTTGGGTCGAGTAGGTATTGAAGTTTTGTATGAGATAGTTAATAGATTTTTTCGCGATTACGATGTTGGTCCCAAGAAGAAAGTTGGAAGTTGTTCAGTGTGATGATCTGTAGGTACCACACCATGCCCTTATTAAAATAAGTGTTTTTTTTTGCTAAATTCTGAAATAAACACTATCAGTAGGCCCTGAGTTCGACTCTCAGGTAGGTACAGTCGGTGATAGCAATTACCTGACCCAGCCAATAAACGAAGGAAATTGAACCCTCTGCTGCCTGTAACGTTAAGGGTTATTTCATGTGTATGAGTTTATCACACTAGCGCTACTCGGTAATATTTTCACCTAACTTGTTATAAGTGGGTAGTTGAACGACAAATATGCGTATTCATTATATAACTGGTATTCAAATGTCACTAAAAATACGGGTAGGAAAATAAAACTGAACCGTCACAATTATAAAGCTAAAGCCAGGCTACGCACAATTGCAGTGACTACGCGTGAACATTTTTTATCTTGCCTCACTAAATTGCGAAAAACAACGTCTTTTTCCAATTTTTTAATTTCTTTTTTATTGTTTTATTATCATGTCTCAATTGAGTGATTATACAAAATAATCTATTTGCACGAGGAGAATGTTGGCATCAGAGAGATTGCTAGGAGACATAATATTATAACAGTAAGTGTATTTTTCTCGTTTTTATACCTAGCTATTCCTTATGCCGTGACGTAAGCAAACATATTTTGTATATACTTAAACGTAAAGTGACACCTGTTTCATTTCTTTGTTTCAGAGAAATACAGTCAGATTGTGGTTAAGACGTAAACCCAATAGAAAACTTGTGGGGTCAAATGATTTCAAATTGGGATTCATCAGAAGTCAGGAGAATTTGGCGCAACTTGTGATTTCAACGTTCTCATTAGAGGAAGTGATGCTTGCTGGAACATGGTGTGCGGTATGCGAAGCCGCTTGCAACAAATTATGGAAAGAGATGGTGCTCCACTTCGCTATTATGATATCACCACCGCCCGCAGTCAGTAGTTACGTGTCAGAGTGTGTGTTAAATAAACTGTTGTTATCATAATTTCTATGGAATTGTTTCATATAATGAATAAGCAGGTCCTTTTCACGATCATAACCATATTTAAAACTAAAAATACTTATAAAAAAATTATAAAATAGGTAAAACATCAAAGTATTTAGTGCTATTTTCACTTATATTTTATAAGTAGGTATGACAGTTAATGTGGTGATGTTATTGTTATAAAATAGAAATATATATATTTCTAAACATATAACATGTTGATTCACTACATGTAACAGATTACTTACCAAATAAAAATGGGAATTTTATAGGCATTATTGAAACGAAGAAACAAAAATTCAAGCTTATCATAGAATACCTAAGTAGTTTAGTATTCTAACTTCTTTTATATGTTTTAGCTTTATATTTAAGACAAGTAATTAATTTTGGAAGTAATTATTTTATATTTATATTGAATAAAATCGTTATCATAATCATTATTGTTTTTCATTTCTGTTGTTAGGTATTTGTAATTAAATATTTAATTTAAATTAACTATTTTAATTTAATATACATAATGTTTTGTGTTTTTTTTTATTAAAATGTTTTGAATTCAAAAAATATTGTAAACATAAAGCTACAAGAAGTGGAAGGTTTCTTTTGAACTCGCAACCATGTTGATATAGGTTCACTGTTGCAACCACTAAACCAAATCGACATAATAAGTATTGTCGAAATTAACAACTCCATCATGTGACAAAACAGTATTCAAAAGCTTACCTACCCTAAGGTTACGTGTTAAAGATCAAATTGGCATAACTGTATTCTATAATATTTGCCTACCTTGAACAAGTCTTTCTATGTAGTTCGTGAAGCTCGAAATCGAATAACACATTTATCTACTGCTAATTGCAGAAGGTTCAAATTCGTCTAACTTTTAGGTGGGTCAGCTAACAGCTATCAACGACTGTACACCTCTGCCTAACCCTTCCGGGAAAATAGGCGTGTGACATTTTATGTTAAAAATTAAAAAAAAAACGACTTTCTAAGCGGACAACATCGCGTGAAGCAATAAAAAAATGTACGGTAGGGTCGGTAGGTAACACTTACTTTTTTAGTATATTCAATGTCATTGTGCTTCGGTCGCTCGCCGGACCAGTCACTCGCCCGCGCACTGGCTCTCTGGCTCAGGCGCTGTCCCTGCGACGCGACTGCTCCACTCTCCGGATGTCCCTGCGAGGCCAGTGCTGCACTCGGCCGCTGGCCCTGAGTGGCGAGTTCCTTCTCACTCGAGTGTGAGTTGATGTCGCTGTCGTTCCGAGGCAGCGGTTGGTCTTGTAACTTGCGACGGAATCGCGACTCGCCTGGTTGGAAATATTGTGTTATTATGTTATTAGTATTTGAATACAGAAGCTAGTGATAAGATACAGCCGGGATACAACCGGAAGTTGTCGTCAGAAACACGAAAGTCTGACAGCCAGTCATACCAATGGGTATCGTGTTACCCGGAACTGGGTTGTGGAGGTCAGAGGCAGTCGCTCCATGTAACATACTGGTACTCAGCTGCATCCTGTTAGACTGGAAGCCGACGACAACATAGTTGGGAAAAGGCTAGGCAGATGATGATGAGTATTTCGATTCAGAAACTAGTAATATTCAAGGTCCATTTAAATGAACTTTTTTAGTGAAACTTCACAGACAGATACCACGTGTGTGAAGTTTTCCAATTAATATGTAAAGATAGGAGGAGTTGGGTATCGTTTATATTTGGTACTGTTATACTATGTATTTTACACTTTTATTGCAGTAGTTTTATCTCAAGAACCGACGCGCGCTTCACTTGTGGTTACCAAGTGTACAATCACGCTGCGAATGTGTGTGTAAGCGCAGGAGCTCTCGGTACCGTCTGAGACAATGGCGAAGTCGGCAGTGTGTGTGTGTGTGTGTGTGTGTGTTGTGTACTGACGCTACTTGTCTTCACGCACACATTCACAGCGTGTTTGTACACTTGGTACCACAAGTAAAGATGTTTAGCATTCAGTTTGTCTGAGATTCTCAACTATTATTGAAGTATAGCAACTTACCCATGGCCCAGTCCTCCCGGCCGGCGGAGCGGTCCATACTGTCCTCTAACAGATTCTCCATAGACTGGCCACCTTTGTCACCATCATCTATCTTGCCACCGTCTGTGTTGCCTCCATCCGTGTTGCCTCCGTCCCTGTTATCGCCATCCATGTTACCTCCATCCGTGTGGCCGCTATATTTGTGTTCAACTATTCCTTCGCGTGAGTCACGCGGTGCCGACCTGTACAGTAATGATAGAATAGTTTGCAAAAAAAATACACACAAGGTGAAATTCAAGCTCAAAGCATTTATTTCAATGAAGCCATTTTCAGGTACTTTTGAATTGTCAAGGGGGTCAATGATTCATAAAGATGAAGCTACTTGCTCATTCTAAAGCGCAGTAGGTTCCTATGGAGAAGAACGGGCAAGAAACTCCACGGACACTCTTTTAAATCAAAATATTGTTACAAAATATTAATTATATCATCCATCTATTCAGAAAGTAATCATAAATTTCAGAGTTGCCCTTGAATTTAAAGTGTGTAAGATAGTCGAAGAACAATAAAGTATGCAAAATGAAATGGTTACGTAAGAGCCAAATACTGCTCGACATACTCGTAGCTAATTTATTTAATTTTGCACACTTTGTGTCGTGTGTCGGTGTCGTGCAAACAGTCCACAAACAGAACATAGTATGTCCTCACCCCGTGTCCTCCCCCAGCTTGTCGGAGAGTTGCTTCTGCAGCGCCTCGCGCGTGTAGGGCTCGCGCGTGTCGGGCTCGCGCGTGTCGGGCTCGCGCGTGTCGGGCGCGCGCGTGTCGGGCGCGCGCGAGTCGGGCGCGCGCGTGTCGGGCGCGCGCGAGTCGGGCGCGCGCGAGTCGGGCGCGCGCGACGGCGCGGGCGGCGCGCGCTGGCGGTGGTTGCGCTTGCGCTGCGAGGGGGACAAAACATTACTTGTACTAAAATTCTCGGAAGCTAGCTTTTGCCCGCGTGGAAGTCAGAAATTATCCCACAGAAACGTACTACCGGGATAGAAAGTCTACCTTACAAAATACACCCAAAACCCAAAAAACACCTCTTTTTAGAGTTCCGTACCAAAATGATAAAAAGGAACCCTACGACTCAGTCTGTCTGTCCGTATATCACAGCTGGATATCTCAAGAACTACTAATTCTATCAACTTGAAATTGGGAATAGTTTTAGATGGCATTTTACATTTTTTTTGCGAATAAGAAAGAAATACTTTCAACATGGACTGAAAGGGGTTCTTAAAAAATCGAAGCGGGGCTACTAGGGCATGTGGGGTATCATAATGAAAGAGTGCTATTTCCACATTCACAAACATTTATTTATTTTTAGACCGCAAAGTTTTCGACTTTTGATGAAAAATGTAAAAAAAATACCGTTCCCTCCCTTATCTCCGAAGTTTACATAGAGAAAAATCTGAAATTATTCTATGTGATAGAAGTTTATTGTAAAGATTACAGAAAAAATAAAACGATGTCTCTGAACAGCACACTTTTTCAGAAATCATCAACAAAAATTATATTAGTTCCACTATCGGTCAAGAGATGGCGCTGACCTCAAACTGCAATATTCTATACATCCAAAATATTTATATACGAGTATAATGGTATGGAATCCTCGGTGCGCGAGTCCGACTCGCTCTTGACCGGTTTTTTTGTAGTTGGTTTCTATGGATCTTTTTATCGATCGAGCATTTATATTAACCCCTCTTCCCTAGTTGATGTTAGAATTGCATGTGTGCATTCAGTGATTGTATCTACACTTTCTAGTGCCCCTTGTGAGCAGGTGTGCAATAAGATAGCACAAAAGTGTTACGCTTATTTTCTTGTGCGCGTGCCAAAAAAGCGCGTCGTATCGCGCGTGTGTGCCGTATCTATTTCTTTTATTTTTGTGTGAGTTTCCGGAGTGGAGAAAATGTGGCGACACTTGAACTTGAACAAATATGCAGTAAATGCATATCTCTCGGATGTCTATGGGTTAAATTAATAAGTGCAGTCTGTTATATCGATGTTAAGTAATTAACATTTTAACTCTTATTTTACGCGTTGTGCAACTAAAAAGTAAATTAATCTGATATTCGTGTTTTTATAGTTGGGTAGATTGCAGTTCAATCGACGAAACATAAAATATAATTGCATTGTCTGTGCCCTGGGGCCCGATTCTGTAAAATACTAACTTGTCAATCGTGTGTCGGTAGTGTGTCAGTAGTGTCTCAATAGAATAGTCATTGACATTTGGCATTCTACAAGTTATTTATTGGTCATTAACTTGCCACTGTGGTGCCATTGAAACGCCACAGTAAGACTATTAATACTATTGGTAGTCTGTAATATTTTTAAGTGTATTTGACACTTGTGTCTATCGTGTTTGAATAGTATTTTGGCCATCGAACCGCCATTATGAAGCCATCGAACAACGACACCTCTTTCCGCTATTGTTGATTTGGTTCAATTTGTTAATTTTTTTTAATTTAAAATAAAGTGTGCATGTAAAAAGGTGTGGAATAAAATTAGTCGTCATGAATAGAAATTCACACCAACACCTCGATTTCAAGTGCAAAAACTACTGTATCTTTTTTTTTTCAATTGCTTATATCTCGAAAATGGTGTGTCCTATCGCAAAAATAATGAAAATTTCGACCCCCTTTAGGAAACCCATAAACCCCTAAAACTCAACATGTAGGTAATAATTTTTTATATTCTCCATACAAAAAGTGAAAAATTCCTTAAAAAACACTGCAAATCCACACCATGCGCGCCTGCGGCTCTAAAAAAAAATTCACGGGATAGGGCAAACAAGTACTTACCACGTGTCGACGAGTCGCGATTGTCAAATTCCATTTTAGTTGTGTCAAAATTATTTTTAAATTTAGAGAATTTTTATGCAGATGGTAGGTTTTTGTTAGCAACACTGAAAACTATTGTACTGCCACACTATCGACATACAATCGACACACTACTGAGACACCACTGAAACTTGTAGAATACCAAATGTCAATGACTATTCTATTGAGACACCACTGACACACTACCGACACACGATTGACAAGTTAGTTATTTTACAGAATCGGGCCCCTGATATGTAATCCGACCAAAAATTAATGAACAAAAATTGTATACCCATCCCTTTTTTTAAACTATACGATACGTAATACTTTCTTCTCTTTGAATTTAATGAACTTATAATGCCAAGAAAATACCCAGACACGTGAGCGGAGCCGCGGGCAGAGCTAGTTTATAATACGTAAAGATAAATTTAGAAATACGATACCAACCTTACCCTCCTTAGCAGGCGCCGGCACACTAGTACCTTTCGCCTTCACGAAGTCTTCGACGATGATCTTCTTCTTGCTGCTCCCGCGCTCCTCGCGCCACCCCCCGCGCCCCCCGCGCTCGTCGCTCGCCCCCCCGCGCCCGTCGCTCGCCCCCCCGCGCCCCCCGCGCCCGTCGCTCGCCCCCCCGCGCCCCCCGCGCTCGTCGCCCGCCCCCCCGCGCCCCCCGCGCTCGTCGCCCGCCCCCCCGCGCCCCCCGAGCTCGTCGCCCGCCCCCCCGCGCCCCCCGCGGCCGCCGTGCTTCAGTTCGATGCGCGCGAGGCCCTTGTGGCCCGCAGACTGCGTGGTTGAAGAGGTCGGTTTTTGTTTCTTAATGCGTTGTTTTGGTGGCTGTGAGAGAATTTGTTTGTTAGCCCTTTAGGATGAGGTTGAAGCTGTAGTGAGATGGTTTACTTTGGAAACTAAATACGCTTGAATTCTTTGTTTATCCTACGTTAACTTATTTTTTTATGATGGATAGACTGGCCGCTACAATAAAGACTGGCCGCATTCTGAAAAAAAAACCGGTCAAGTGCGAGTCGGACTCGCACACGAAAGGTTCCGTGCCACCGTACAATGTATAACACTACATAATATTTTTTTTGCGATTTCTGACCTTTAAAGTCTATCCAGCATAAAAAGTAAGTAGCGAGTCTCATTTCCTACGAAATGAATCGCAAAGTTTATTTTTGACTTTTCTAATTCTCAAACCTCAGTTGGTCCTACTTATAGTTTTTTGATCCTTATAAGAAACCGGATCATTTGGCATTTATAAAGTGTTTGTGAAAATTGCCCATTTTCTTACTGTCTGTACTTTTTTTTCAAAATCTGTGAATACAGATCAAAATGTCTCAAAAATGATTGACAATATCCTAAGAACATTCTCCTGTAGCTACAACAGTTAAGGGATTTGCCCTTAGTCCGCCGTCTCATAAATCAACCTGTATAATGCGCGGATAACTTTCCTTGCGCGATGCAGGATTTGCGTGACGTCAGGTTCTTGATGCGTAGTTTGCATGTGACGTTGTAGATGCCGCCACTTGTGAAGCGTCACTTGAAATGTATTAAAAAAAAGGGCGGCGTTAGTTCCGATTTTGGCCACGCGCCAAAAAAGCTGGTAGCGTAATAGTAGTTGTTCTCACCCCCTCCCTGACGCTGGGCTTGCTCCCGGCGCCTTGGAGACGTTTGGCAGCCATCGTGCGCTCGATGTCCAGCTTGTTGAGCACGCGCTGCGGCGAGCTCTCGTCCAGGTCTGTTACTTTGTTGCGCTCGAATAAGCGCCCGTTGTTGATCACCTGAGGGTTGGCTCAGTCAATGGAAATGTTTTTAAGTGGAATAATTGAAAAGTTGAAAAGCGCGTAAATCCATTCTAATATTTTTTAGTTAAATGAAACTAACTGGACCCCCACGACACAGGGTACAGTAGTGTGGGCTCCAGGACATTTGTAAAAATTTTGCATCTAAGGCTCCTATGTAATCTGTTACTAGATTTTTTTTGTTGTTCTGAACTGAACAAAGTTTTTATTTATTTATTAACTAGCAAAACTTCACAGAACATCGTCTGTGAAGTATCGGCGTTTTTTTTTTTCCTTGATGGGTCATTTGTTGACCTCGACCTTGTCTGATGGAAAGCAATACTGTAACTTGTCTCTAGTGACGACTTTACCTTAACATTTTTATCATTCAGTATGGTGACGAGATCTCTGACGAAGGTGTTGTTGGGGAACAGCTGCTTGTGGTTGCAGTGTATGTCGACCTCCAGGTGTTCCTCGGTGCCGTTCATGAGCGTGCGCAGCAGCTTCAAGATGAACTTGTTCTTGACCTTCTTATTTTTCGAGTGCGAGCGCTTGCGCCCGTGACGTTTGTGGTGCACCTTCTGTGACGGACAGATGATCACGCATGTATTGAGACAAGAGCATATTACAGCCGCGTGGGGCCACACCGCAGTGCATCGACACGCGGTGCGGCTCGCCTCACCCGTTCCTTGGCAATTACAATACAATTTTGATATTTCGATTCAATTAAAGTGACTGCTCGATGTTGCCGAGAATAGGGATGGTGACAATTATTCAGATAGTGTTTGCAAATAATGCAATCAATATTACTTAATGTGTAAAAGTTTAAAAAATTGCCAAGTTATAAACGATTTAAAACAACTGCTAGACAAAGACGGCACTATCACAGAAGTGACGTCACGACTATGTAACTTCATACTAGCGCCATACATTGTCCATATTACGCGAGAAGGACGCGAATAATCCAATTTTTTTAAAGTGTGTAGTTTGTACGCATTTCCATCGATTTTACAGGTTTTTCGATGCCTTCCTTGAAGTCACATCATTTGTATGAACATTTCCGAGAGTGTCATCCTCTCTATTGCCAATGTAAGTGCATCTTTACAATGATAGCTAGAATACTGTCTGCATAAACTATACGCAAAACGCAGGAGTATGACATGTTAACTAAACGTACCTTGTGCGTGCGTCGCCTCTCGGTCACGTTGCTGGCTCGTCTCTGCGAGTCTACTGGCGGCGCCGGCTCCGCGTACGACAGCAACGAGCGGGAGATACGACTGGACAACAACATTATCATATCATAATATATAGCCAGCTCTGGGGGGCTCGTGGCTAAATCGCACGGGTCGATCGAATGTGAGGCGTGCTACACACTTTTTTTTAAAATTGCTTTTGACTTCAATCACGCCTGATGAAATAGCTTAGAGATGTAAGCAAGTTCAAAAAATATGGATGTCACGTGATCAACTTTGCACGTTAACATCTCGGAACCGTGATACTGTACGGGGCTCGGCACTGATGTAGATAGACCTAGATAACGCAAGTATCACGATATGTATGAAAATTAAAAATTTAAAAAACCCCCGACTCAAACAAAAACCTCTAAAAACTAAAAAATAATATATATTGGCCCTTTAAGTTTAATATAAGTTGCAGGAAATATTTTGATCCAAGCGTCCTCACGTCGCGGGACGGCTAATGAAAATTAGAAGTTAACAGCAGCTATGTTTTCTACAATAGCATGCATTCATTATTGCTGGGTTTAAGCCTCATCTGTTTGGCGTTTTCGTTAGCCGTCCCCCGACGTGAGGACGTTTGGATCAAAATATTTCCTGCAACTTATATTAAACTTAAAGGGCCAATATAGTTTTTGTTTGAGTCGGGGGTTTTTTAAATTTTAAATTTAACTTTTATTTCTTGCTTTTTAAACGTTATAATATTATATTACTAGTAAACATGCTATACGATCGACACGTGACTCGCCGAAATCTGCGAACATGTACGTATTTTTACCACAGTGAAGCTAGTTAGGTACTCGTGGTCGTTGGCGTCCATTCCATATTAACGTATTCCTCTGTTTTCTCCCTGGATAATGATACTAGTCCAAATACTTTGGCTTAATTATATTTTTTTTAAACAGTTTTATTGAAAAAATAAAGGTAATGATAATGTAGTAAATAATGTATTAAAAGCTAAATGATTCGTTAGGCCCTAGGTACCAGTCATCACTCCACTTTCCTCATCAATCTAGCTAGGGCTTTGATTAGACTAAAAAAAGAATTTTCAAGTTTTTAGTTTTCATTTCGTTAGTTAATATTCCTCATTCCCTTTCAATACAGTGTACATTATTCTACTTGTCAAGCCCTTTTATTTGATATTCGCCATTTTGTAGTGGCGGCCATCTTGGATTTGAAATTTGTAATATTGTATCGTATTCTACTAGTCAAGCCCTTTCATTTGATACCCATATTGAGGAAGCTGTGAAAAAAAATATGTAAATCGCCATTTTCTGGTGGCGGCCATCTTGGATTTGAAATTTATCATAGTGCATAGTATTCTACTAGTCAAGCCCTTTCATTTGATACCCATATTGAGGGAGTTGTGAAAAATTATGTAATCCGCCATTTTGTGGCAGCGGCCATCTTGGACCGATTTTCATCAAACATAGCTAAGAACACTCCCGACTAATTCACCTTTCAAACAAAAAAAACAAAATGAAAATCGGTTCAACCGTTTGGGAGCTACGATGCCACAGACAGACACACACACACACACACACACACACACAGACACGTCAAACTTATAACACCCCGTCGTTTTTGCGTCGGGGGTTAAAAACCAAGCGTACAATTTTTTGACTACCTACTATGACGTCACAAGCACTATTTAGTAATGGGAAAATCAAATCGACTCAAAGGCACCGCCGCGTGCGGCACCCGTCTCGCCCACCCGCGGGGCCTAGCGCCAGCGCGAGCGCTCACCCAGCCAGCAGTACACAGGTCTGAGCGCGAAAGTAGCGGCTTACGATTTTTGTACGTAAGCTGGACACGCGAAGTAGTTGCTCTTGCGTTATCTAGGTGTCTATGACTGTGGGGTTTGGTCTTATTATGTTTTCTGTTTGCACTGATGTCAGCTATCGATTTATGCGTGACCGTCATTTTGAAAACGGCGAACACGTAGGTATGCCAGGGACCTTCAAATCCCTTTTATCTTAATCCGTTCAGCCGTTTTGGCGTGAAAAGATAACAGACAGTTAATAGCACAGAACTAGTGCCCTGAGACTGAGGCGGGGTTGCGGCAGACCACGTAGGAGAGGCGGGACGGGCTGGATAGGTTCCGTCAAAAATGACACGAGGACTCGGTGGGGTTGCGAAAGATGGAAGGAGTGGAGGGACGCCTTTGCCCAGGAGTGGGACAGCGTAGGCTGGTAAAAAAAAAAAAGTAGTCAAAACACACCTGCCATGTCTTAAAGTAAGCCTGAAATGGGAAAAAACAAGTTGAGCGGGAAATGGTACAACGAAATTCTAGTGAAAGTCTCTCACACATACACACTATCTCTCTCTCACACACACACACTATCTCTCTCTCACACACACACACACTATCTCTCTCTCACACACACACTATATCTCTCTCACACACACACACTATCTCTCTCTCACACACACACACTATCTCTCTCTCACACACACACACTATCTCTCACTCACACACCCACACTATCTCTCTCACACACACACACACACACTATCTCTCTCACACACACACACACACACTATCTCTCTCTCACACACACACACTCTCTCTCTCACACACACACACACTATCTCCCTCTCACACACACACACACACTATCTCTCTCTCACACACACACACACTATCTCTTTCTCACACACACACACTATCTCTCTCTCACACACACACACTATCTCTCTCACACACACACACTATCTCTCTCTCACACACACACACTATCTCTCTCACACACACACTATCTCTCTCTCACACACACACACTGTCTCTCTCTCACACACACACACTTACACATAGTGCACATTGCGCTCAAAATATTTCTTTATTGTTTTAATTTCACTGTTGTAAATCTAGACAATGTTTCAATGTTTAATTACTTTAAATCATACGCCTCTCGACTGTAACAATTCATCAGTATTAATGTAATGCGCATTATACCACCCACGGACTCCACGAGACAGACTCGACCTAGTGTGGAGTTCATAAGTAAAATGCTTCCTTTGTCTTATTTGGATTTTTTTAATGTAAACTAAGCAATTAATGTAGAGTATAAAGAATGTTTCTGGCAAATAGACTATTTATCTTATCTTAAAGTAAATAATATATAAAAAATTAGAGTCATACTTACCTACAATTTAATTAACAAAAGAGGTTTTTTTTCCAATATTTTAGATATGCTTATACTTACTTCATTTACTATAGCATTAGACAGAAGTTAAAAAAGGCTTTTTTAGGTGCACACTTTGTAATAAAAGTACAACAAACATTATTACAGTCAACATTGATGTGGAGTTTAATATAATCAATTTAAATAACAGCAGTCACACTTTTTTTTTTGGGTGGGAAATCATCTAATGACTCCTCCCGCTCTGGGTGGAGCGGAAGGGAGTGTCAGACTCTTACTGACTAAAACCCACCCGTGTTCCTTCCTTAGCCCTTTATGTTCCGGGGCCGCGGTAACCCTTTAACACATCCGAAGCGGTGTCGGTTACGGTAACAGTGGCGCGAATTCAATGGTTTTTTCCCATCTCAAAAAATGTCCGTGCGTGTGTAATAACATTCGTTTCTAAGACGATTGTTTACTAACCGGACAGTTCTGAAATTAATGTTTTATTTTTAAATTACATAGCAAAATAACGTTTACAGCGCATAACCGACCGTTAATATGGCATTTTGAGTTTCAGAAAAACTTCCGTCTTTGTCTCACGTCGTCTCTCTCACTCATACCTGTGTGACAGTCTCTTTCTAAAACTCATGTGTTATAATAACGCCCGGCTACTGTAATTCAAATTTTTGACCCATAGGTTCAGAAAGCGACGCGCGCTTTACTTGTGGTGAGCGCAAGAGCTCTCGGTACCGACCGAGACAATGACAAAGTCGGAAGTGTGTGTATGTGTGTGTGTGAGTTATGTGCTGACGCTACTCATCTTCACGCACAGATTCAAAGCGTGTTTGTACACTCGGTTACCACATGTAAAACGCGCGTCGTTTCGTGAGATAAAGATACTGTACAAAGTTGTGGTAAAGTCAAACAATGAAAATGTGAAGCACCTTAACATTAATTTTTACTTGAACCTTTCCGATTACTTCTTAAATGACAGTTCGTTAACGTCACACGCGCCCGCTCTGTGGGAAAGGAGTGTATTTGAAAATTCCCTAACAGGTTCGCTCCTTGGCCGTACATGGTGTTATGTATAAGGAAATATAACTTACCGTTGGCCTCGCAATCTCTTCAGCCTCTGTTCTCGCTCGACGCCGAATCTCAAGTCATCTGTGAACGAAGACGTGGGCGTTATTACACGAATAGGTCACGTCCCGTATGGTATCTTGGCGAGGGACATAAAAACGACTGCAATTGAAAAATAATTTTAGTGATTGTTGGCACCGATTTTTTCTCTCTTGCTTTTGCAATGTAAAATAAGAACAGCGTCAATATGAGCAAAAGGGATTCTAGAACCTCGTATGAAGAGGGTAAAAAAACTACTCAACCATCCTCATCAACATTTTTTTTAAGTGTGTGGTCGTGGGATACTCTATTTACGCGATACTCGCGCGCAAACACTCGTATATAATAGAAAGAGATATATAGAGAGTGAGAGAGAGAGAGAGAGAAAGTCGCATGGAGCGGGCATAACGCTTTTTTCTTACGTGACGATTTGTACCAGTCAACTAACGCAAGCCGCATTAAGGAACTATGTTCCAAAATCAGCTCTTTTGTATGGAGGTAGCTGACATCTTGGATTAACATATAATAATAATATATATGTTTATTTCTCACCACAATATTATACAATACAACAATAATACAATATAGGCTACTTTTTATCCCAATATTCTCACGGGATCGAAACTTATGCGAGTGAAACCGCGGGGCGTAGCTAGTGCGAACATAAATGTACGAAGCAGTTGTTTTTTTATCGCGATTTCAAGGTTGATCCCATAGTGACAGATGTTCATAATGATGAATACAGAGGTTAAGAGGTTGTGAAGAGAATGGAAGAAAAAAACGTGTCGCACCTCGGCCACGTGACGCGGGAGCAGGGCAAGAAGATAACTTACTGGCATGGAAGTTATTATCCTCCGTGTAGTCAATGGTCCAGACCTGCAGGCGCTTGTCCGGGCGGCACGGCGCGGCGCGCACGTCGGCGCGCGCGGCCGTGAGGCACAGGCGCGTGGCGGCGTGCTGCAGCTGGCCGGTGCTGAGGCGGCGCCACTTCTGCTCGCGCCCGTTGCCGAGGCACGGCGACATCACGACCGCCTTCGAGTCCGGCGAGTGCTCGTCTTGGGCAGTTCTAATAATGGGAGGATGAAAGAAAGGAACATATTGTATTTGGGACACGCACAGGAAATACAAACAGTAAAATCCTATTAAACTATCTCACTATTATCATGTTCCCACTGCTGGGACACAGGCCTCCTCTCTGTGAGAGGAAGTAGGCCGTAATCCACCACGCGGGCCCAGTGCGGGTTGGTAGATGTCACATGTCTTCGAACTTTTGGTTCTAGGACATGCCGGTTTCCTCACGATGTTTTCCTTCACCGTTTTTGAGAGCAACTCACTAGCTTAGCCTAAAAATAAGGAAAGGTCTGTATACAGCCGGCCGGGGTGACTAGCTCACTAGTACAATCTTGATATACAGCAGGCCGGGGTGACTAGCTCACTAGTACAATCTTGATATACAGCAGGCCGGGGTGACTAGCTCACTAGTACAATCTTGATATACAGCAGGCCGGGGTGACTAGCTCACTAGTACAATCTTGATATACAGCAGGCCGGGGTGACTAGCTCACTAGTACAATCTTGATATACAGCAGGCCGGGGTGACTAGCTCACTAGTACAATCTTGATATACAGCAGGCCGGGGTGACTAGCTCACTAGTACAATCTTGATATACAGCAGGCCGGGTGACTAGCTCACTAGTACAATCTTGATATACAGCAGGCCGGGGTGACTAGCTCACTAGTACAATCTTGATATACAGCAGGCCGGGGTGACTAGCTCACTAGTACAATCTTGATATACAGCAGGCCGGGTGACTAGCTCACTAGTACAATCTTGATATACAGCAGGCCGGGGTGACTAGCTCACTAGTACAATCTTGATATACAGCAGGCCGGGGTGACTAGCTCACTAGTACAATCTTGATATACAGCAGGCCGGGGTGACTAGCTCACTAGTACAATCTTGATATACAGCAGGCCGGGTGACTAGCTCACTAGTACAATCTTGATATACAGCAGGCCGGGGTGACTAGCTCACTAGTACAATCTTGATATACAGCAGGCCGGGGTGACTAGCTCACTAGTACAATCTTGATATACAGCAGGCCGGGGTGACTAGCTCACTAGTACAATCTTGATATACAGCAGGCCGGGGTGACTAGCTCACTAGTACAATCTTGATATACAGCAGGCCGGGGTGACTAGCTCACTAGTACAATCTTGATATACAGCAGGCCGGGGTGACTAGCTCACTAGTACAATCTTGATATACAGCAGGCCGGGGTGACTAGCTCACTAGTACAATCTTGATATACAGCAGGCCGCGGTGACTAGCTCACTAGTACAATCTTGATATACAGCAGGCCGGGGTGACTAGCTCACTAGTACAATCTTGATATACAGCAGGCCGCGGTGACTAGCTCACTAGTACAATCTTGATATACAGCAGGCCGCGGTGACTAGCTCACTAGTACAATCTTGATATACAGCAGGCCGGGGTGACTAGCTCACTAGTACAATCTTGATATACAGCAGGCCGGGGTGACTAGCTCACTAGTACAATCTTGATATACAGCAGGCCGGGGTGACTAGCTCACTAGTACAATCTTGATATACAGCAGGCCGGGTGACTAGCTCACTAGTACAATCTTGATATACAGCAGGCCGGGGTGACTAGCTCACTAGTACAATCTTGATATACAGCAGGCCGGGGTGACTAGCTCACTAGTACAATCTTGATATACAGCAGGCCGGGTGACTAGCTCACTAGTACAATCTTGATATACAGCAGGCCGGGGTGACTAGCTCACTAGTACAATCTTGATATACAGCAGGCCGGGTGACTAGCTCACTAGTACAATCTTGATATACAGCAGGCCGGGGTGACTAGCTCACTAGTACAATCTTGATATACAGCAGGCCGGGTGACTAGCTCACTAGTACAATCTTGATATACAGCAGGCCGGGGTGACTAGCTCACTAGTACAATCTTGATATACAGCAGGCCGGGTGACTAGCTCACTAGTACAATCTTGATATACAGCAGGCCGGGGTGACTAGCTCACTAGTACAATCTTGATATACAGCAGGCCGGGTGACTAGCTCACTAGTACAATCTTGATATACAGCAGGCCGGGGTGACTAGCTCACTAGTACAATCTTGATATACAGCAGGCCGGGGTGACTAGCTCACTAGTACAATCTTGATATACAGCAGGCCGGGGTGACTAGCTCACTAGTACAATCTTGATATACAGCAGGCCGGGTGACTAGCTCACTAGTACAATCTTGATATACAGCAGGCCGGGGTGACTAGCTCACTAGTACAATCTTGATATACAGCAGGCCGGGTGACTAGCTCACTAGTACAATCTTGATATACAGCAGGCCGGGGTGACTAGCTCACTAGTACAATCTTGATATACAGCAGGCCGGGTGACTAGCTCACTAGTACAATCTTGATATACAGCAGGCCGGGGTGACTAGCTCACTAGTACAATCTTGATATACAGCAGGCCGGGTGACTAGCTCACTAGTACAATCTTGATATACAGCAGGCCGGGGTGACTAGCTCACTAGTACAATCTTGATATACAGCAGGCCGGGTGACTAGCTCACTAGTACAATCTTGATATACAGCAGGCCGGGGTGACTAGCTCACTAGTACAATCTTGATATACAGCAGGCCGGGTGACTAGCTCACTAGTACAATCTTGATATCCTAGTTTAAAACACTACCCTCGTGTAATGCGGGCATTAACTATTATTTACGAAGTGCTGAAATCAAAATCCAACATGGCGGCCCTGGGAAATATTAAAATAACTAAAAAAAATACATATATTTAGCGCAAACTAACAGCATATTCTGCAAAATACGACGACAATATGCTGAACAGGTGCGAGTGGGACTCGCACCTGTCGCACCCGGAGGGTTCCGTCTCAACGCTGTGTCCGGAGGGTTCCGTCTCAACGCTGTGTCCGGAGGGTTCCGTCTCAACGCTGTGTCCGGAGGGTTCCGTCTCAACGCTGTGTCCGGAGGGTTCCGTCTCAACGCTGTGTCCGGAGGGTTCCGTCTCAACGCTGTGTCCGGAGGGTTCCGTCTCAACGCTGTGTCCGGAGGGTTCCGTCTCAACGCTGTGTCCGGAGGGTTCCGTCTCAACGCTGTGTCCGGAGGGTTCCGTCTCAACGCTGTGTCCGGCTGCCTGCGGCTTCACTCAAGTGACACGCCTATGAATTTCCACTTCCGTATTGTAGGAAAAACTTAACTTTGCAGTGAAAACAATCTTTTGATAGAGCGGAGAGTGGCCGACGACTGAATGGTAGTTCACAATACGGTCTATAAATTTCAATTGAGAAACTAGCTGCACCCCGCGGTTTCCGCCACATAAGTCTCGATCCGTGGGAATATACGGATAGAAAGTGTCCTAATCCAGGTCATGGTCTGCCCAAGTGTCAAATTTAATCCAAATCCGTTCAGCCGTTTTAGCGCGAAAGCGTAACAAACATACACAAACAATATAATCTTTTTAGTAATCGCATTTTTTATTGCGTTAAGAAGCTGATTTTGTTACAGTTACCAGGGCGCGTAGACCTAATTATTTGATATTAATTTCAACTTGATACCTGTTTTCTCTCGAACTTGTTCTGAAAAAAAAAGGTCTTGACATACAGACAAACGAACAGACGGACAGAAACGAAATGATTCTGTAAGGGTTCCGTTTTTCCTTTTGGGGTAGCGAACCCTTAAATGTGTAGGTAAGTATTCCGTTGTCCAATAAGCAGACACACACACAGTTGGACATGGATGCTGTTTTATACGCGCAAGCTATGCGCCTACAACATGCGCACGCGCCTGTACAGCATCCTGACAACAGGGATGATGACAAATATTAGAAATGTTCGAAAAAATATTTTTTTTTCAAAGAATGCATAGTAAAATGAGATAATCAAAAAAACTGTAACATCACATGGAAATATTGAGCTCGCCTTTAAAAGATTTTGACAGAGATTATTCCCGTCTTGTGTCGCGGTACAGACAATGTATGGCGCTAGTATGAAGTTACATCGTCGTGACGTCACTTCTGGATAGTGCCATCTTTGTCTAAGTAGTTATTGTAAAACGTTTATAGCTTGGCAGTTGTTTGAGTTTTTACACTTTTTATAATATTGTTAAATGAATATTTTTATACAGTTAAAAAAAAAAGAAATCATCATCCCCGTTGTAGCAGGCAGCTAGGACAGCCCCATACTGAGACATTGGAGGTGCCCTCCGTGCCACTGCGGCGCGGCAATAAATGGATGGTGTTTGTTCTCTGGTAGATGAAAGTACTAACACTAGTTTCTAAGCCCCCCGCTCCCACGGGCGTAAACATATCGCGGCGGGGTTTTATCGCGCACCGGATTTTCAACTCTCGGTGTTGAGCTGAGGGTTGAGAATCCAGCAGAGATTATCCCAGGGCGACAAAAAAAAACATAATGTTGGATTTTCAACTCTCTGCGCTAAGCAGTGAGTTCAAAATCCAGTGCACGAGAAATATCGCCCGTGTGTACCTGCGCTAAGTGTCGTGTATACTAACCGAGTGGAATTATTGCGTCTGAAATAAAACATTTTTATTTTTAGTCATTTTTCAGGGATGCTGATGCCGAAAATAAGGTCGTAATCAAAATCCAAGATGGATGGTCATCATCAGCCTAGCCTTTTCTCCCAACTATCTTGGGGTCAGCTTCCAGTCTAACCGGATGCAGCTGAATACCAGTATTTTACATGGAGCGACTGCCTATCTGACCTCCACAACCCAGTTACTGGGTAATACGATACCCCTTGGTAAGACTGATTGTCAGACTTTCGGGCTTCTGACTACCCGTAACGACTGTCAAAGATCCACGAATGACAGCCGGGACCAACGGCTTAACGTGCTTTCCGAGGCACGGAGGGGTCTCGGTATGTAAAGATGGTCACCCATCCACAGACCAACCGCGGCAAGCGTAGCTTAACCTGATCGATTGACCTGTGCGGCTGTTATTACTTAGCCACGAGCCCCTCGTGGTCTCGTGGCTAAATAATACAAGTCGCACGGGGCGATCGAAGGTTTCCAAGGTCGGTTCGTGGATGGGTGACCATCCATATATCGAGACCTTCCGGTTCTTCGGAAATCATGTTAAACTGTTGGTCCCGGCTGTCATTTGTAGATGTTTTACAGTCGTACGAGAAGCCGAAAGGTCTGACAATCAGTCTTACCAAAAGTTATCGTACTTACCCAGTCATTGCGTTGTGGAGGTCAGATAGGCAGTCGCTCCATGTAAAATACTGGCATTCAGCTGCATCCGGTTAGTCTGGAAGCCGAACCCAACATAGTTGGGAAAAGCAGCAGACGATGGATCAAAATCAAAGATGGCGACCATAAGGCCACATTACCTGGAGGACTGCACGGAGGCGCAGTTGAACTCGTCGCGCAGCTCGCCGGCCAGCGAGAAGGAGAAGTACTGCGTGGCCTGCAGGTCGCCGTGGCACGGGTAGCAGCCCAGCGGGAACCCGTCGTGCTCGCGCTGCATCGTGTCCAGGCACATCGACGTCTCTTCGTTCTTAAACCTGAGGTGGTATAATGTTTTATGATTGTTGGATGTAGGAAAATATCCCACGGTAATGTACTATCGGGATTAATAGTAACCTATATGTTAATACAGGTTCTAAACTACCTGTGTGACAAAGTTCATGCAAATCCGTTCAGCCCATTTTGCGCCAATCCGGAACATACATCCAGACAAACGGACAAAAATTCTTCGTTACTATTTACTATACAGGGTTATTTTTCAATGACCAGCCAAATTTAAGGGTGCGGTACAGACCATCAAACTGAACAACTTTCTCCATGAGACCAATATCGTAATCGCGAATAAAAGTTCAGCCGTCTCATACGTTTACGTCGAGTAGGTATTGAAGTTTTCTATGGGACAGTTGATACATTTGTCGCGATTACGATATTGGTCTCATGGAGAAAGGTGTTCAGTTTTATGGTCTGTACCACACCCTTAAATTTGGCTGGTCTTTGAAAAATAACCCTGTATGTATATATAAATAGAAAATGTCTTTTTGAAATTGGACGAACATAAGCAAAGAATAAGTACATATACAAGGTGCCCGATAGTGAATGGATAATCTTGAAAGGCTTAAGTATTTAAAAACGAATGGCCGTTCAAAAAATACATTGATAAATACACTAACACCTTGACATACAAGTTTAATTTCCGCTGCACCTTAATATTTTCAAGACCTCTTCACCAGTCACTCTACAATCAACTCAATTCACAGCACAATAAAGTAGATATATGATGTCCTCACCTGCCGTATCCGTAGACGTCGCGCACCGGCACGAACTTCTCCTTGTAGATGTTGTCGAGGTACCACTGGAAGCTCTTGCACTTCAGCTTCTCGCGCAGGATCTTGCGGTGCGTGACGTCACCTATCTTCGGGTTGTTCTGGAACGAGGGGTTTACAAATACACATCATTTGTTTGCTCGCATAGAAATCGAAATCAAACCCTAAACAATTACTAGTTTGATTTCCTAAAAATATTATTGAACACTCTAATATAATGAATGTGCCTCTTTGTGTGAACATCAAATAATTCCCATTTTGGGGTCCTAAAAATACTAAATAGCCAAGTAACTGCAACCAACTTGCATGTAGCGCCGGCCGCTGCCACGGCACCGCTCGCGCCGCTCGCTCGGCTCGAACGCTTTTGTTCACAATTCTGAGCTAACCGCTAGGTTACCTTTGGCCTACCATTTGGTCGGGGTTCGCTAGCTTAGTTACTGCAACCGACTTTGAGAAAAGGTCAGAAAGTTAAAAAGAAGCTCATTTATTAAAATAAGAGAACATCATTACAAAATCAGTAAGTCCAAGGCAATTAAATATTTTTCTTTCACAAATAAATAAAAATAATTTATCTGCTTAAGTAAATACATGAGGAGATATATAATAATATAGCAAATGTTGTTTAAACCATATCCTACCTTTATAGGTGCGCAAATATCTATTTTAATATAATTAAAATATTTATTAGATTAAGCATTTATTATACCTACTAGCTTTTGCCTGCGACTTCGTCCGCGTGGAATAATGATTTCCGAAAAAAAACAATTTATCCCCCTTTTCTCCCCGTTGGGAGGGAATTTCCAAAAAGCCTCTCTTAGTGGTAGCCTAATCCTCCCAACAAACACACATGCCAAATTTCAGCTCTCTACTGCCAGTAGTTTCGGCTGTGCGTTGTCTGTCTGTCAGTCACTCAGTAACGGAAGAGTTTTATATATATAGATATAGAATCTATATCTACATATATAAAAGTCTTCCTTAAAAACTAAGCGACTACACGCTAAGGGCACCCCCTGTGGGGTACGGACCTCGGCTTAGGGCGTCGCTGGGGGGGGGGGGGGGGGCAGCAAGGGACAGGCTGGATCGGAATTATTTAGGGGCGAATTTAATACTACAGGCTCAGCGGCGCGGGCTGGCTCGAGCAAGGGTCGGGGAGGAGAATTTACGGGGCCTCGCGACGGGCGTCCTCGACGGCGAGGACGGAAGGACGGTTGTCGGGTCGTGTTTTTGTGTCTCTTAATGGTGCTGGTGGCTTTCCTGCTCTCCTGTAAGAGGGTAGTGGCGTCGTCGGGGATGGTGAGGGTATGCCTTGGTCGGCGAATCCTACTTATGCGGGAGGGAGTATATCGGGAGGCCGCCGCAATCAGGGCAATTGGGGTGCTTTATAGCAGAGTCGAAGAAACGCTTGGCGAGGCGCTTCATGAACTGCTGGACGGTGTGAAGTTCGCGTTTGGATCCCCCGCCCTTTTATACCTCCCGCCGCGAGCCGCGTCGAGCGCGTTACACAAAAATAATCCTTATAGCATGATTCAGTATTCACGTGCGATGGCTTATTAGCGTATTTCATGTATAACTTTGGTGTTTCTGTACCGATTTCTATGATTATTTTTTTATTAAATAGGTAATAATGTTAAAATTTTTTAATTAGGGATGAGTGAGAGTGTTATAAACGTAAGAGTAAACAAATATAATCAGAAAGCTCCGAACGGCTAAGCTGTCGGGAGTTACACGTATTATTGTGAGTCAACCATAAAAGATAGACATTTGCTGTCGTGGAATATTTTTTATATAATTTTAAGGAGAACATTTCCGTCGTACATGATTTCTGTGTAGCTTTAACCATTAAGGCTGCACACGCGACGGAAGCTTCAAAAATGGAGTAAGTTCTCCTGTTTTCCCAACATTTCCCTTCACTGCTCTGCTCCTATTGATCGTAGCGTGATGAAAAGTATACTATAACCTGCCCAGGAGTATGAAGAACAATTGTACCAAATTTCGTTGAAATCCGTCGAGTGGTTTTTGTTTCTATAAAGAACATACAGACAGACAGACAGACAAAAATTGTACTGATTGCATTTTTGGCGTCAGTATCGATCACTAATCACCCGCTGATAGTTATTTTGGAAATATATTTCATGTACAGAATTGACCTCTCTACAGATTTATTATAAGTATAGATAGATTTAAAAAAACCGACCTGCAACTAAAAAGTGGCAGTTATTTCAGTTTAATATCAGATTTGATGATTTTTTTTCAACTTAGAGGTACCTATCAAAATAAAAGGCTTGCTTTTACTACACTTTAATTAATGATGTCCAAAATCCGCCATTAGTCCTTAGTTAGTTGGGAAAAGGCTAAGCAGATGATAATGTGTAGTTTATGTTATGAATGTTAAACTTTGTTGGCACGAAACATCGCAACTTCCAGCTTCCACGATATCGTCGGTGGCAGCTAAAGAGGTTATTATGGCTGCATTTTTTAGGGCACAGACGGGAGGATAAGAGGTGACACATACTTGGCGCCACAGAAGTTTTGGGCCAGCAAAATATAATTCACTGTCGTGCCACCGAAACAGCGAAGAAAGAAAGAAAAAAGTAAAGAAAAAAAATGCGTTTTTTGGCATTACTTACAGCAAAAAAAAAGTGCGAAGAAGAAGTTACGACTGTTATGTGTACAGTGTGCAGTGTACAGTGTACAGTGGGGGAACGAAAGGTTAAGCGATTGTGAAATACATTCGTTTCCCGCATGTGAGGATAAAATGAAACTAACCGTGTCTGGCTGTAAAAAAAAAGTGTAATTATGTCACAGTCAAAACTCTCAACCTCTTGTCAAACTGAAGCGAATCCCGCGCAGGATGTTTTTAAACATTATAAGTAATATCTACAACTATCTAAGATTCTGAATTCAAGTAACATAAGTACAAATAGGAAGTATCCTGCACACAGTGGACACTCACCCTTAAGTCAGGCCGGTGCAGGTAGAACAGCTCGGCGTACTCGTCCATCCACACCTCCGCCATGCGGGCCGTGTTTATACCTGAGGACGAACCAGTCTACTGAAACATTTCATGGAAACATGTATACACAAACAAATTCTTGATGTATACATCTTTTTGAGGCTGAGGAGTCACTACTTCCGCAATCAATTCATATAAATCACGGCCTCGGTGGACAAGCGGCGTCATGGTGTGATCTAGCGTGTGATACTTTCTTACTTTGAACTAGTTAGTCCTCGTGCACACGGGCGATTTTTTTCGCCCACTGGAATTTCAACGCTCTTGTCGCCGAGAGTTGACAATCCAGCTGTGTATTTTTGCGCTGGGTTGCAAGTTGTACTCTGTTGGATTCTCAACACTTTCGGCGGTATTACAAAACAAGGATTATCTTTAGACCCAGGTTTAAACCATCGAGTCATTTTTGAACTCGAATTAAAAGTTCTTATTACAAATGAATCCTTATCGCGTGTTTACCTGGGCTTAGGATCGTAACCGATAGAATCCTGAAGTTATCATAGTGTAGTTACCGTGCGTGTCCGTGTGTGCGGGCATGCCGTACGGGTGGAAGCTCCTGAACACGTGCCCCACGCGCGAGCAAGGGATCGTCTCCAACGTGCCGCCGCCTGCAGGCACACAATACATACACAGTTATAATACGGCTCTGTGTCTGTACTATGTCAATCAGAATACAATATATTTCCCTGACTGAGGGTGGGGCACACGAGCAACTTTTTTGTCTTTGTCGCCAAGATTTCGACGAAGCAACGCTACTTTTTTGTAAAATTTTCGGTTGAGCGGCAACTGGCTAGCCGGCAACTTGTTTGTCGCCGCGCGCACTTGCGAACAATAGACGGGCGACAGTTGTGTCCGAACCTGCGAACAATAGACGGGCGACAGTTGTGTCCGAACCTGCGAACAATAGACGGGCGACAGTTGTGTCCGAACCTGCGAACAATAGACGGGCGACAGTTGTGTCCGAACCTGCGAACAATAGACGGGCGACAGTTGTGTCCGAACCTGCGAACAATAGACGGGCGACAGTTGTGTCCGAACCTGCGAACAATAGACGGGCGACAGTTGTGTCCGAACCTGCGGACAATAGACGGGCGACAGTTGTGTCCGAACCTGCGAACAATAGACGGGCGACAGTTGTGTCCGAACCTGCGAACAATAGACGGGCGACAGTTGTGTCCGAACCTGCGGACAATAGACGGGCGACAGTTGTGTCCGAACCTGCGGACAATAGACGGGCGACAGTTGTGTCCGAACCTGCGAACAATAGACGGGCGACAGTTGTGTCCGAACCTGCGGACAATAGACGGGCGACAGTTGTGTCCGAACCTGCGAACAATAGACGGGCGACAGTTGTGTCCGAACCTGCGAACAATAGACGGGCGACAGTTGTGTCCGAACCTGCGGACAATAGACGGGCGACAGTTGTGTCCGAACCTGCGAACAATAGACGGGCGACAGTTGTGTCCGAACCTGCGGACAATAGACGGGCGACAGTTGTGTCCGAACCTGCGAACAATAGACGGGCGACAGTTGTGTCCGAACCTGCGGACAATAGACGGGCGACAGTTGTGTCCGAACCTGCGGACAATAGACGGGCGACAGTTGTGTCCGAACCTGCGAACAATAGACGGGCGACAGTTGTGTCCGAACCTGCGGACAATAGACGGGCGACAGTTGTGTCCGAACCTGCGGACAATAGACGGGCGACAGTTGTGTCCGAACCTGCGAACAATAGACGGGCGACAGTTGTGTCCGAACCTGCGAACAATAGACGGGCGACAGTTGTGTCCGAACCTGCGAACAATAGACGGGCGACAGTTGTGTCCGAACCTGCGAACAATAGACGGGCGACAGTTGTGTCCGAACCTGCGGACAATAGACGGGCGACAGTTGTGTCCGAACCTGCGAACAATAGACGGGCGACAGTTGTGTCCGAACCTGCGGACAAAAATGTCTCCCAGCTGTCGCGTCGCTACATGCGTGCACTTTCATACAAACCCGGAAACTTGATGTGAAAGACAAATTAGTTGCGGAGACAAAAGTTGCTCGTGGGCGCCCTCCCTAACCGTTTGTATACCGGAACGTGGATCCACGCGAGACACAATGGCTTTTTAATTGTTTCTGTAACTACGGCATTCAACCAGCTAAGCTTGGGTTTCCTAAGGAACCGGTTGTCATATAAACATGTGACTGTTCCTATATCCTAAGGCCTGATAAAATTTTCGTTTTTTCCTAATTATGTTAAATAATAATATAATAATAATAATAATAATATTCCACAACTATCACACAACGCCATCTAGTCCCAAGCTAAGCAGAGCTTGTGTTATGGGTACTAGACAACTGATAAACATACTTATATATTTCTAAATACATACATATTATAGATAAATTACATTTAATTAGTGTTTAGGTCGGTTCCTCCTATATACCGGCCGTAAACGTCTAGGCTCTAGGCTGTCATGACAATTGGTGAGTTTTCCCGTGATTTTACAGTGTCTAAGGGTGCGTTTAGTGTTTTTTAAGTCTGTCATGTTTTTAGTGTTGTGTGTGTGTGTGTGTGTATCAGAAAGATTTGTTGGTCCCATGGAGTAAGTTGTTCAGTTTGATGACAACACCACACCTCACCTACACATGACCACACATTTTATATATTATGCTGTATATGAACGGTCGCCATTGCCCGACAGCACAGTTTATTAGGAAACCCATACTTGGCATTGTGAAATGATGAAAATACGCCAAAGTCAGTGCAACATTATCAGTCTAAACTAAAGTATACTGACACTGCCAGATCCTGAAGCTCATCTCGAGGTTCTCGCCACCCCAGCCGCCCATCTGCTCGTCGTAGGCGCCGAGCTCCCAGAAGTACGAGCGGCTGATCGCGAAGAGACCGCCCGCCATCGTCGGCGACCTGCGAAGTAGACTCATTTGTCACCTGCGATAGCGCAATGGCGAAACAACCTGTCAACTTAGTTCCGCGTAGGTGGTGCCACGTGTTTGTTACTTTCATTTACTGGAACCTTTAATGATAAATGATTTTATTTCTATAAGCAGGTTTGCACAAACACTTTTACACGTCAAAAATATTTTTTAAAACTATATGAGGTCGGCGTTTTCTACCTGACCACTCTGAGAAGAAAGGCCGAAGCAAACTCAGAGGTCACAGGCTCTTTTAAAGTCCAGACATAATCTTGGTTGGAAGACCATGTAGATTGGTGTGGTGACTGGCTTTATGTAACATCATCATCACAAAGTAAAGTCTTCGTCGCGAGATGGCACTAAGTGTCTTATCTTGTCGCCGATTGGTCGCTTTTCGTTCAAGGCGAATTTGATAAGTGACACATACTCAGCGCTCTCTCCCGGCCAAGCTTGCAGGAAACAACCCCATTTCTACGAATTGTGGAGAACTATGACGTCGTGGCAACACCGAGCTTTACTGAGGATTCTGCCTTAAAAATCAATACTTGAAGAATTTTAGAAATATTACACTATTGGCGAATCAAAAAATGAATGAATACTAACCAAGTAGGCGCTATATCGGAGCCTCGCCTCAACTTCTCTCGTTCAGGCACGTCAGTCCACGTGAAGTGTCCCATGAAAGAGAACCCCCCAACCTGCGCGAGAGCATACCTTAGTATCACAACAAGTATTGGACGAAAAAGGTTGGTCGCGATTAGTGGTTGCGACACTAGCGCCTCTAGCGGTGAATAGGCGTAACTAGGATGATAGAGCGGCCGTGACGCACATCGAGCTTTAGAAAGAGACTGTCACACAGGTATGAGTGACAGAGACAATGCTCTACAAACCCGATGTACCATATTAAAGGCCACGCACCGTCTTGTAGTTCTATTTTTTTTCAACAAGCCCCAGAATTGTAGCAATACTAAAAATTACAGCAGCAGATTCCCGAAAAGCATTTGAAGCAGACTTTAGGAACGCACGTTGAATATTGAATCTGAAATAGAAAGTACCAAATGCTTAGATTATTTGTGATAATATATTTATGGATAAAACCAGAAGGTTAGTTCGCAAATAGATTGTAACCATCCTAGTTACGCCTTTATTGCAAGAAGTATATTTTGTAATTGTACTTTTCTTACAGTTGGAGCTATAATTTTGTTTTTAAATATTGCAAACTTGTTATTTATTACTTCTTACTTAACACCCAGTCCACTTAACTCAGCACTTCTTACGCCGCGCCGTCATAATTTACTTCTGTCAAAAAGGTTTTAAACATTTTTTCAACATTTCTTCAACAAGTCAGTGTCAGGTTGTAAGTTCAACAACTATTTAAGTTGAATGGCTATTTCATGAAATATCAATCAATACGGTTATAATATGAACTTGGAGAGTTGTATTGATGATATTTATGATTATAATTCTATAAATTAATATTAGTTACGACCGTGAATCATATTTAGATCAACATACAACCTGATACTGACCTGCAGATTGCAAAAAACGTAAGAAAATTTGAATATAGCGGGCTACCCCGACACTTTCGGTAAGGGCATTAAAATAGGCATATACATTAACCTGAAGTCGCTCTGACCGGCCACCGGCTGCCTCTCCACACCCTGTTGGGTGGCTTGCATTGTCACTACGCTCTGACCGGCCACCGGCTGCCTCTCCACACCCTGTTGGGTGGCTTGCATTGTCACTACGCTCTGACCGGCCACCGGCTGCCTCTCCACACCCTGTTGGGTGGCTTGCATTGTCACTTCGCTCTGACCGGCCACCGGCTGCCTCTCCACACCCTGTTGGGTGGCTTGCATTGTCACTACGCTCTGACCGGCCACCGGCTGCCTCTCCACACCCTGTTGGGTGGCTTGCATTGTCACTACGCTCTGACCGGCCACCGGCTGCCTCTCCACACCCTGTTGGGTGGCTTGCATTGTCACTACGGCCTGAGCTGTTCTTAGCTTCTGCCGACACAACGACGCACGTAAGAAGAATTACTGAGTTAAGTCAATGAAGTAATTATAAGTAAGTACAGTCGGGGAACGAAAAGGTTAAATATCTTCAGGTCAATTTTTACTACCACTCGAGACTTATTTTTCCGATTTTGTGCTGCCAACATTATGCACGAAAAACCTTTTTAATTCCTCGACTGTTCATGTCTAAATAAGTGATGAAGCGTGAATCAACAACGGTTAGTGATTACAAACGTTAGTATTTACACACAACACCATCACCCGACTCTGTCTACATTCCCAACTCAAGCGTGTCACAGTTATTTGCTTACATACTGATGTTTTAAGAGATATCAAGTTTCAGGATTTTCAATAGATGATGAGAAAAGAAAAGGTTTCACATATTTTAATTAATAGAATAACAGCGAATTACTTAATTCTTAACATGTACAAATGAACGAACAGTAATGATGGGTACTAGTAATAAAAATACAGTAAGTATTTGGATATTTTTAAATTAACTCATAAAGGAATCTTGTTTTTTTTTCTAATATGATGACAAGAGTTTAACTAGGAACACGCCTAGCGTGTGCACATCTTAAGTAAACTTATAAAGAACACGCCAGGAGTGATGATGGCACAACACCCGTGGTAGTCGTTGTCCATATTGGACTGGAGCTGAACGAATATTTGGTAATAAGTTCATACCATCACCGAGGGTTATTGGGCATCTATAGTTTGTTAGTTAAATGCGATGCCTAGAGAAAACTGTCTAATATATCTGGTAAACTATTACAAGTATTTACGACTGCCGCGGACTTTGAACGACTGTCGACAACTGCCGACCACTGTCAACGACTGCCGACTACTGTGAACAACTGCCGACGATTGTCAACCACGACTGACGATGACGCCACACTTGTGCTGTCTACATTTAACCAACAAACAAACAGATGTGCCATTTGTTATAGCTTGAATGTTTTATATTTCCGCATCCAAATTATTTATCTTTATTATTTAATTCATATTTGATCAAGCATTTGTGTTATTCGTTACACTGCATTCATCAATATTAGTTGTATTAAGATTCTTGTCTCCGCAAGCATATTATTCTTATTATCTTCAGTCAGTTCCTGATCCATCAAGCATTTTGGTTTTAGTATCATTTTCGGCACAAGCATCCATTATTTGAATCTGGGCCAGTATTTATGAAGTTTTAATGCTATCATGATTTCAGTGCGATAAAGGGTAACTCCGTCTCTCTCATCAACTACCTGCCTTTTCCCAACTATGTTGTGTCCGGCTTCCAGTCTAACCGAATGCAGCTGTATGTTACATGGAGCGACTGCCTATCTGACCTCCACAACCCAGCTACTAGGTAATACGACATCACTTAGTAAGACTGATTGTCTGACATTCGGGCTTCTTCCGTCTCTCTTTCGCACTGGAATCATGATGTAATTAAAACGCCATAATACGGCACCTGAAAAGAATCGGGTGCTTCAAACTCGAAGGTGCTCTGGTGGATGACGTCGATGATGGGAGTGATCACGGCATCTCTCTTGTGCTTGACGCGCTCGAGCAGAGGCCGCATCCAGTCCGTGCCGCCTTCGCAGTGAGCGTCGAGGAAGATGAGCACGTCCCCGCGAGCAATGCGCGCGCCTTTTAGACGAGCGAGCATCAGACCCTGCCTGTAAGATGGTGTTACTGGCTGGTGAAGCAGACGGCCTACTTGGTAAATCACCGCTGCGTATGGACATCTACAATATCAGAGGGTTCGCAATTGCGTTGGCGTTCTAGAGACTTGCAGTCACATGTGCCTGTTATGACACCGGCATATAGGTATACCCTTCACACAGCTGCGCTTGTCGGTGTACATACCTATGTGTTGTGGTAGTACTTCCCCGGAGCAGCTCCTTCACAAAGAGCTCTACTAGCAGTTGGACAATAAAGTATCCAGCGTAGATTCAAATACTCCATTAATGTTTACGTTGTAAAATAGTATTGTCGTGAAAAATATTGCTAATAAAAGAAGTGATTCTTCTCATTGTAACAGACTACACTGCTCCGAGGATCTTTCGGCGCTCGAATGACATTGACAGAGGGCGCTGTTGGTAAACATTTGTGCAATTGTTTTGAAAATAGCGGCGATAGTTCCAATTTTGGTCACGCGCCAAAAGATCTTTGTACAGCTATAATTATGTTACTTTAATTCGTCCATTGAGTTATAAACCTGCTAACAGTAACAGATTACTGTATACCTACGTTACTTATGATAGTCTATGATGGATAATAGGTACTTTAACGCGAAAATAAAACACGTGCGCGCATATAGTGCCAAATAGGCAAGCGATATTAGCCTTTATAGTAATCAAGTTATCATATACTTCGTATTCATTTCATTAATGCAATAATAATTGCAATTTCATAAGATTTAGCCTACCTAATTCGATTCAAAATATCGACAACGTGTCTGCATTTCATTGGGAATGTACACATTTAATATAAAACCATATAAAGAAACACTCAGGTGTAATTTTGTAAAATCTTAATTTACATAAATAATCGTGTACCCAACAAACCACGCAAACAAAGTATATTTACAGGTACATACACACCAAACAGAAACAATTAATGGAATACTTGTACACGTAATTGAAAACAAAATCAACATCGGCGTCAAGGCTGATCATAATTAAAAAAATAATAGAAATAATTCCATCGATGCAACCTTGGATTATGAAGAGAAAATGTAAGTAGAAAAAGTTCTAGGAATCTAACGGAGAATTTTCCATCATTGAGCCGATGATTATAATATGACCGATAAAACGATGTAATGGTGGATACTATTGCACCGTTTGTAAAAAAAAACAACAAACTAAATCAATCGAAGAGAACCATGAAGAGTTGGATGTCTTAGAAACCCTAAACGAGGAGGGAAATGTAAAGGGATTGAATGTTACCCATAATTTTAATTTCTGAAAGAATAAAGGAGTGTGCTTTAGAAATGTAATTTGTGCGCCGCAATAACTCGTGAATTTTGCGCCTTGTAAATACCTATTGTGCAAACCGAAAAAGGCAACAGCCGGTCTATTCTGTACAAATGTTACCGTGAAAACTTAGATGACGTGAGCGTCATTCGACCTGATACTAAGGATTGATACTCAAGCTCACTACACCTAAGTTTACATTGGAAGCATCTAAGCAAGCCTCATTTATGTACGAGAGCATCAGAACCATCAAGCGATATATTGTGATACAAAGAAGCAAAAACATCTTGAGACCTAAATTCCCATATACAGGGTTATTGGAAAAATACTAACAACCTCTTAAGAGCACATTGTTACAAAAACACAAAACATAGTAAAAAAAAATCAGCTGTTCCCTACGTTTATGTTCGTCTAACTCGTCAAAATGTAGGGAACAGCTGATTTTTTTTTCGCGATTTCAGGTTTGGTCCCATAGTAAAAGTTGTTCATAATGATGAGTACAATGACCTCTTAAGAGGTTGTTGGTGTTTTTCCAATAACCCTATATAACCCTAAATCTAAACAGAATAATAAGGTCATGCCGAGATCTATAAACGGTGCTTATCGAATGTTCCCGGTTCTATCTTGGACTTGTAGTTTCACATTTGAGCGACAGTGACAGGAATAATGCTTAGCGAAAGTACGTGTGTGTACGTAACGTTAATAGATCTCCCGTCAAACTAGACGAGAGCCAAGGAAATTATTGATGTATTTCAGAATCGCGGGTGTACTTTTCAGATTTGCCTAAATTTATTGCAGTTATTTGGTACCTTCTGTGTACCTTTACGTACCTCTCTTGAAAATCTGTGTATCTACACCTGTACAATGATACTTTAAAAATTAGGTACACCCGCCATCTTGATGTCAGTACCGCGGGTGTACTGCTAACCAATATAATATATTGGTTAGCAGTACACCCGATATGTAGCTAAGTACACTGTATGAGTAGATTTGGTACCTCTTGTGTACCTGCAGAAACAAGTACTAAATAAACAAAATACTGTAAGGTTGCTGCGAAAAGTAAAAAAAAACGATTTTCTTTCTTTGACGTCGTTATTATTTTATATTTCGTTTTTTTTAAACAAATTCACTTGATTACTTTTCTTTACACTTTTCCGAGAGAACAAAATATTACGCGATCTGTAAGATTCCGATATCGTCAAATCGTCGTTAGAGGGTAGGTGTAATTTATATTAATGTTTACGTCTACCTGCATTAGAAAATAGTGAGAAACGATAAACCAAGTATGTCAACAACAAAATTATATGCATAAATTATCTAGTTTGATATGTATATACTGGTATGTATCTATTTCGGTCCTGGAACTGAATGGAAATAATTTCATATTTTATTATTATTGATATCAGGATAATCATAAAGGAAACAGGCAACAAGGAAATATAATGACCGCGTCCTTGCACCAGAGTAATCCAAAGGCAACAAAAAAATTGTACTTTAGACTGCCTCGGTGGTCCAGTGGTCGTAGTATGTGACTGCTGAACACGAAGTTCTGGGATTGATCCTCACAGGAAAACAATTTGCGGATCACACAAAGTGTTGTCCTGAACTCCTGAGTCTGTGTGTAATGAATAAATGATTCCCGGTATGGTCACACAATAGTGACTGAATGTTATGCGGAGGTTCTGGATTCGGGATTCCTGGTATGGCCACAATACATGTTTACTGTGGAGGTTCTGGGTTCGATTACCGTAGATTTTTATTTATTCTTCGACGTTGTTACTATTACTCGACTACGGCGAAGCAAAAAGGAGGGTTATGATTTTGACCGGTATGTATCATCATCTGTTCCCTCATAACTTCTAAACTACTTGTCATAATTGGATAAATGAGGTATCGTTGGAAGCGTCTTGATCGTCCGCTGGTTATAGGCTATGTGACGTCACATTAAATTGAATATGGCACCCTCTAGTCATAACCTAAAAAAACATTTTTTTTTTAATCATGCCGTGTTGGGTATCACGTGAAAGGGCTTAATTAGCACATTTCAAAAATATAAATATTACTGAAATAAGCCCCAAAATAATTTAAAAAAAAAATTAAATAAAAACTAAACCATACCATAGCTTATAATATATGTTAGTACAGCGGCATGCGTCCACGGGAAGGTACATTCTTGTTTCATCCTTTTCAGTAGTCGGGTTTCAGTTTTTAAACTTATTTTTTAATAAAATAGTAACAACGTCAAAGAAAGAAAATCGTTTTTTTTTACTTTTCGCAGCAACCTTACAGTATTTTGTTTATTTAATACTTGTTTCTGCAGGTACACAAGAGGTACCAAATCTACTCATACAGTGTACTTAGCTACATATATTGGTTAGAGCCACGAAAGATGAGACATGACCCCCCCCCCCCCCCCCCCACTCTCGTGCTTTTTCCGCCGCCCCTATGACGCCCGGTTCCGTCTTGCGCTCAGACCTCATACCGCTAGAGACCTAAAATCGTGTACTGCGCATGTCAAACCACGTGGTGTGTCAAGTCTCATCTTTCTGGGCACGCATTATACACCCGCGGTTTTGATATCAGGATGGCGGGTGTAATTAATTTTTAAAATATCATTGTGCGGGTGTCTGTGTAGGTACACAGAAAATTTCAGTTATTTGGTACCTTCTCTGTACCTTTGTACAGAAGTACAGAAGGTACCAAATAACTGAAATTTTAGGCAAATCTGAAAAGTACACCCGCGATTCTGTTATACATAATTACTGTCGAACAAAACAGCCAAAGTCAATATCAACAATCACTACCAGGACATTATGAACAGTGGAACAAGTTGAAATGTTTTAGCTGGAATGTTCTTATATTGTTTTCTAAAAACATCTTGAGGGGAATCGGCATGTTTTAGAACCAAACATTCAAGACATGTCGGCGTGGTTGATTACAGTGTAATCCCTCTCACCGAGTGGAGTAGTGGAGGTCTGAGTCCCAGCAACATTAAAGGCTGATTATGCTAACATTCATTTTTGTTGCCCAAGTTTACAATAATATAAGAGTAACCGTGGAGTTTCTTGCCGGTTCTTCTCCATAGGAAACGACCAATTGGAACCGTGCACCTAGCTTCTGACGTTTCATAAGTTAACATCTAAATGACTTAATTAACATACTTATAAAAAGGAAGAGATGTGATATACTATTAAATGCAGCACACAACTCAATGGTAACGCCTCAAGAGAGTCCCGTTGGCGTGTGGCGACTAGTCGTTCCCTTTGAGTTGTTGTGTACTTACTGATAATTCGGTGGTTTTACTCAAAACCTTAGTCCCTAATAAGAGATCATAGTGAACACCACATTGTAGAACGATAACGGTTATTCCTTCTATATGTATTTTTGTTCGTGCAACCATTGCCCATTTTCACAAACACTGATCGACAACAAAATGAATGCCAAAATAAAATCGCGCTGTTGGAATTTCAACTTTCGACGCTGAGCAGAGTCGTTCAAACATAAATTTGCACTGGATAAATAATGTGGTTCTTTTAATGGAACACGAAAGTATCAAACATACTAACCAGATTTTCGATTGGGTGGTAGTCGACAGTTCCGCAAATAAATCCTACCAGATAGTTGAAAATAATAAGAAATAGTTAAGACGCAAATAATAAGAAATAGTTAAGACGCAAACCTGGATGAGACTCGCACAGAAGGGCAGCATGGCACAAAAGGGAGGATGCCTATACTCAGCAGTGGATGGAACAAGGCTGCCGATGATGATGAAGACGCAAATCAATTGCAAAAAGCTTGAGAAATTTTCAAAAAGCTTGAGAAATTTTCAAAAAGCTTGAAAAGATTTACGCTGTGAAAAATGGCATTTGAAATAAGATGATTGTAAAAAAATCCGCTCCCAAGATGATATTTCAGACAGAACAAAGATTTCATGTCCCCCTTTTACAAAATAAAAACCAGAAACGTAACTCAAAGAAAGGTGGTTTGATAATGTTGGAGCCAACGGAAGTGCAGGTAACAGAAACACGCGTGCAAATATGAACAGCGCGCGACGCGACTACGGGTGTGATGTGGCACACATTGGACTACCGGGTGTGTGGCAAGTATTTGGCTAGTGGATGTTGGTGACAAATGTTTTGGATGTACAAGGCCAGATAATTCATAAAACAGCGAATGGAAAAGTCATCCCGAATTTTGACAGCACCCAAACCGTTAGATCAGCAATAAATATGAATTTGTTTTGCAAAATCAATCACCAGTACTCGTATTTATGAATCAAGAAAAAATACATTACATTCTTATCAATTTTCAATCAAAAGTTGAAAAACTTTAGAATTATACGATTGGCGAAAGCGATATGAATCGATATTTTAATTTATTTATCGCCTCTTTACCTTTGAAGTCAATTACGTTCACTTGCAATGAACAAAGTACTGCGATTGCAATGAGGCATAGTTAATTGATTTTGAGCACAGTTTTATGCATAAACCTACCGAACGTCGTATCTAACGACGCACCATAAATTTTCAGCTGTCACTCGAAATATATTCAACTTTCACGACCATGAATGATGACGTAAAAGTTCCTGAACATACCAATATTTGCCACAACGCCCTTAAAATTAACCTGAAAAATTCTGGAGTCGAGCACGCTGTAGTAGAAATTGTTGGCTTCGATGACGTCAATGATGGGGACGACGACGGCGTGGGGGTAGTCCTTGATGGTCTGTAGGAGGGGGCGCATCCAGTCGGGCTGGACCTCACAGTGTGAGTCCAAGAAAATGACCACGTCGCCCACGGCGTACCGCGCGCCCGCCAGCCGCGCTCGCGTGAGCCCCACGCTGTAGTAACGACACAAGTCAATGGCATAGTTGTCGCGCCAACCGAGTTACAGGAGACATCTGCGTCGGAATTTTAAATATTCCAACAAAATGATGCATTATTACCGAATAGGTCTGTTTAGGTTATATCGGGCGAATATAATACGTGGGACACGCAGAAACTTTGCGAAAATAAAAAAAAATGTTCTATAAATATTTTTTTATTAAATCTTTTCAAAGTACTCTCCACTAGCCTCTATACAAAGTTTCATGCGTCTGAACCAGTTTTCGTATTCCAGTCCGCCGCAGACACCTCGTTTACAGCCTGCTCGAACGCTGCCAGCGCATCTTCCGGCTACGAAAATTGTAAGTATCCCTTTGAGCTGATTTTTTATTTTCGGGATTAAAAAGAAGTCACACAGTGCCAGATCAGTGCTGTATGGAGGGTGATCCAGGAGTTTGACCGACGTGCTGTCGAGAAAGTCCCTCGTTTTGAGCGCGGTGTGCGAAGGCGCGTTTTCGTAGTGGAGCAGTAGCCCGCGGAGCCCTGTGTTTGGTCGCTTGTTGCTCACAACAGAGAAAACTTCTGCCAAGCATTTGGTAGTATACCATTCTGCGTTAATGCTTCTTTGGTTCCGTAAAGGAATTGACACCAAGTAGCCAGTCAAATTGAAAAAGCTTGCGAGTTGCAATCAAAATCTTCCCCCCGCTTTTAGATCGCTTCACTTTGGTAGGCGTTGATTCGTTTTGAAACACCCAAACTGTCGACTGGCGCTTCGTTTCTAGATCGTATTGATAAATCCAAGACTCATCACCTGTAATGATGTCGTAAAAATGCCGAAACGAGCCTGCTTCAAATTTGTTTATTCCACCCGGGCCTGCTTTTGAGCATCGGTGAGGTTGTGCGACACCCAGCGTGAAACTGTCCTCCTCACGCGAAGATGCACGTGAATTCCCGATCCAACCTGCAGTATGGGCTGAATCTCTAGATGTGTAACTCGCCTATTGTCTTAGATTACATTTTTCACTGCTAGCACGTTTTCTTCCATAACAGTCGTCAAAGGTCGACCACTTCTTTCTTCATCCCCCAAAGTTAGTCGACCGCGCTTGAATTCGTTATACCAACGATACGCGGCTGCCTTAGAAGGGCCTTCATCCACGAATGCCATTTGAAGTCTATTGTACGATTCGTCCCCTTTCAGGCGACACTTGAAATCGTAAAAAATCATTGCGCGAAAATGTTCCCGACACGATAATTGTTAGCTCGCAATCACTGTGGAGGGAAATTTTGAAATTGAAACGTACCTAATTTTACTTACAAATAATCTTATTTTCAAAATAGATTATAACTGGCCTGTCTCTCATACATAAAAACTTTTTTTCGCAATACTTTCTGAGTGGCCTGGTATATAGGTGGCTAAATATTTAAATCTTAATTTTAGTCATTTGGGATACCAAATTATTGAGATTTTAAGTAAGTAATGGCTATTAAAGCCAGCCATTTAATATCAGGACGGTAACCAATCGGTTCACATTTAAAGTGAAAGCTCGAGAACACATACACAAGAAGTTGGCAGATTCGTCTCAGAATTGAGTTGTCGTAGGGTTTCTTGTTTATGTCTCATAACTTTTTTTTTTATATATATATATATTTTGTTGTATGTATGTATATATGTATTTATTCTTATATCTTTTATAAATATTTTCTAATTTTTTTTTTCACAGTAATTGCACCTGCTGTGAATTGTCTCTGCATCACCCTAAGGTAGACTGGTAGAAAATGCCCAAGGCATTATGTCCGCCTTTGTACAGTTTTTACTTGTGCATAAAGTTTTAATAAATAAATAAATAAAGCTAGTAACAAGTCTTTGCGTAATAAGTAGGTACCTATATTAAAAAACTTGTGTTTCGCGACATATCCGGAGAAGAACTAACAAGAAGAACACTAATTGTTATATCACAAAGAAACATCGATTACTTTTAACAACACGATACCAAATACTATTTAGAATTTCAAGTGAAATAAGCACATTACAAATGTCTCCGCATTAGTATCTCAACTTAATCACAATAGGCATAAAGTCTATACACCTATTTCTACCTCATCGCTTTCAAAGCTCAGAGCGAAAAAGAAGTCATCTTGGGAGATAACATCAATGGCTGGGACGACTACAGCATCTCTTTTGTCCTGAACTCGTTGGAGGAGTGGCCTGAGCCAATCAGCGACAGTCTCCGTGTGTGAGTCGAGGAAGACCAGGACCTCGCCGGTGGCGACCGCGGCGCCTTCCAACCGAGCTCGGATTAGCCCTGTTCTGATAGAACAACTTAGTCTTGGAGATATATTTATTATATAATTAGCCTGTGATGTCCCACTGCAGGGCAAAGGCCTCCCTTCTCTCTGTTCACAGCTGCTAAGGACCAGTTCTTGTTGAAAGAGTCCAGCTCAACCCGCCATCTCCGTCTGGGCCTGCCACGATGTTGCTTGCCATTAAGAGGGACCCATTGGGTCGTAAGTTTGGCCCATTGTTCGTCTGGCATGCGGCAGATGTGTCCAGCCTAGTTCCATTTTAGCATAGCAGCTTTTCAAGTGACATCAGTTATCTTTGTGATGGAACGGATGGCCGTATTCCTAACCCGGTCTGTTAGTTTGATACCCATAATACTCCGTTCCGTAGCCCTCTGGCAAACCTCGAGCGTAGACCTCTGCTGATTTGTCAAAGACCATGTTTAACCACCATATGTGAGAGGATGGGAAGTATGCACACGACACTGAGTCTTCCCTTGAGGGACAAAGGAAGATCACCCTTCATTAGGTCTTTCATGGCCCAATAGATCTTCCAGGCATTTTCGGTGCGTCTTGCAACTTCTTTGTTTTGTCATGCCTGGAAAGAGACTATTTGACCAAGATAGAGATACTCATCAACGTATTCAACCTCCCCACCTGCCACAATGATCCTGCGATGCGCGCTGTTCGTCATCAACTTGGTCTTGGAATATTCCGATATTTATACTAAACATTTTTGTTTCGATGACCCATGTCTTCATAACCAGACTAGGCTGAAATGCCTCATGATGTGTCTACAGCTAACTGGCACCCATACCCTTCAAACCTTAACTCGCAGCAGCGGTGCTGGACGGCAGAAATAAGTATGCTGGTAGTATAGTATCCCCCCGAAAAAGCATTTATTTTTCTATTTTTATGTAAGTACTAGCTGCGCCCCGCGGTTTCACCCACATAAGTGTCGATCTCATGGGAATTTCGGGATAAAAAGTAGCCTATATGTTAATCCAGGGTGTCAGCTACCTCCATACAAAATTTTATCAAAATTGGTCCAGCTGCTTGAGCGTGAAGAAGCAACAAACATATAAACACACACAAACTTTCGCCTTTATAATATTAGTGTGATGTATTACGCAACCGCTGAAGGACGCTAATATTCGCAAAAAATAAAACGTTTTTTTCAAGTGTTCTGATTTTACAACAGCATTAGACTTTTTTAATCACGACTGCATTCTAGATCCATCCATACTAATATTATAAATGCGAAAGTGTGTCTGTCTGTTACTTCTTCACGCTTAAACCGCTGAACCGATTTAGATGAAATTTGGTATAGAGATAGTTTGAGTCCCGGGAAAGGACGGAGGATAGTTTTTATCCCGATATTTCCACGGGAAACTTATGCGGCTGAAACCGTGGGGCGCTGCTAGTAGATTTATAAAAGCGAAAATCTTTTTTTTTATTAGATATTTTAAACAGCAAATAGCCGCAGTCAGATTAACATTGTATGCAATGCATAAGAAACAAATTGAAAATAAATGGCAAAAGTAATTCGATTATTTTATATGGGGTCCCACAGGGTTTTAGTCTGGGACCATACTGATATGTGACCCGTCATATAAGGAGTGACAAAGGAGAATTATTGACAATTTCAGTCACAGAGAAACACATAACGATAACCTTTCACAAAGGGATAGCAGAGACACTGGTCCAGTTGGAATGTGGTTGTGTCATTGGAGTGATCACCGTATTAGATTTTCAACTTTAACACGAGGCATAAGGTACAAACTAAGTCTACCTCATTGCTGGCAGAAGCTTGTGCGTACAAAAAATCTATTGTTAGTGTCACAAAATTGGTTACTTACTGCAATAGTTTTGTACAACAAAGTCAACAAATAAAAAACTTTGACTTTTAACACAGATCGATATTTCAACCTACGGAATGCATAGCCGTAACTTGCAGCTACCTCATCATTCTCACTAGTATCTTCAAGCATTAGGTTAGTATTCTGAACAGTCTCAATGTCAGGTAAGACGACGGCGTCTGCCTTCTCCTTCACGCGCTGGAGGAGCGGTCGCCACCAGTCGGGGAGGGTCTCGCAGTGCGAGTCCAGGACGACTATGACGTCACTGGTAGCCACCTTGATGCCTTGCAGCCGAGCTCGGATCAACCCCATCCTGGGCGGACGAGTTTATTGACATTAAGTCTGTCTATTTTGTACTATACCAAAGAGAGCGAATGTATGGCAAACTCTGGACAAGACATTATGTTATGTTATGTGCAAAAAATATTCATTTCATTTAGTGATACCGTGCAATGTTTTTTTAGAAATAGGTAACCTTTATTTTGCACTATAGTGAAAATAGTAATATTTAGTAAACTTTCGTACGACGCTTACTATGTACACACGGCTACACATCAAGCTATACATAACCAGTATAAGCTGACTTCTGATTGTACGAAAAACCTATACCTACAATGCGAGCTCAGCTAAAACTGGAAATTTATAAGTTGATGTGTGTCCAGCCGACTGGTCGACTTTAAACACAGCACGCGACATACTGTCCCAAATGTTGAACCTCTGAACGAAGTCTGACTAAGTCTGTCAAATTAAAATCGAGATTCACAATGCTAGGCAGATAAATGTATAAAAATAATAAATGATTTGAATTCTGTAAGTAGGTTTGTACTTTGTACAAACATTTTTACACGTCAATCATATTTTTAACACTAGATGTGGTTGGCCTTTCCTATCTGACTACTTTACGAAGAAAGATCATGTGAGGACCATGTAGATAGATGACTGAAATGGTCTTTACGAAGAAAGGCCGAAGCAAACTCTAGAGATCTTGGAGGACCATGTAGATAGATGACTGAAATGGTCTTTACGAAGAAAGGCCGAAGCAAACTCTAGAGATCTTGGAGGACCATGTAGATAGATGACTGAAATAGTCTTTACGAAGAAAGGCCGAAGCAAACTCTAGAGATCTTGGAGGACCATGTAGATAGATGACTGAAATGGTCTTTACGAAGAAAGGCCGAAGCAAACTCTAGAGATCTTGGAGGACCATGTAGATAGATGACTGAAATAGTCTTTACGAAGAAAGGCCGAAGCAAACTCTAGAGATCTTGGAGGACCATGTAGATAGATGACTGAAATGGTCTTTACGAAGAAAGGCCGAAGCAAACTCTAGAGATCTTGGAGGACCATGTAGATAGATGACTGAAATAGTCTTTACGAAGAAAGGCCGAAGCAAACTCTAGAGATCTTGGAGGACCATGTAGATAGATGACTGAAATGGTCTTTTGAACAACCACACAGATTAAGCGGACCTGTCCTGAGATGAAGAATCAAATCAAATAAGTGATGATAAAATAGACAGTATAAATTACAATTTAACGAAAAATATAAAGGAGCCTACACTAACATTTGTAACATATCCGGACGAACTGAGTATTAGAAAGAGACTGTCACACAGGTATGAGTGACAGAGACGACGTGAGACAAAGACGAATAGTTTCTGAAACTCGATTTGCCATATTAACTGCCGCGAACTGTACACTAACAACAAGTGAGCAATTAGTAGAAACAACAGTTTAATATTTCGTCACGGTACAATGTGTAGTAGCCGCTTGCTTTTTGAATAATTAAATATTTCGAAACCGAATGTTTTTTTTTTAAACATGACGATACAAAGTGTACTTATGTCATTTACTTACAATCAATAAGGTGAAATTGTAAACATTTGACATTTAGACGACAGGTCATGTGGAGTGTTTTGGTATTAAGGACAAAACGTATTAAAGTGCACCAGTTCAATAATACGGAATATTGTGGACGGCGAATTAAAATAGAAGAAACAGCGAGGAGACATCAACTAAATATTCAACGCATATAGAAGGACAAGAATGAACACAACATCACAATCCTCACTTACAACAAGTTTACATGTTCGAGTTCAAATACAGTTAAGTATTTGTTTTTTTCTTTTTGCACAAGATTTAACATCAACAACAACAAAAATAATGTGTAAATCTTATACAAAACAAGTGTAGGAACACGAGAAATGTTAAAGGAAGAATGAACTCAGAAATACGTCAAAGAGAATTTATAAGTAGAGCATAACATCACGCCTGTGATCCCCGAACGGTTAGGCAGGGGGATTACACACATGGGGATTGAACATAACAACTTAAACTCCTATGTACAGCATGTACTAGGGGGCGAGCCTACTGAAGAAGTAGAACAAGTATGAATGAAGAAGAGATTATTATGGTCATCAATGAAATGAATCGATTCAACGAATTCTACGGAGTTAATTCTATCAACACATAATATTTACTAAACTTTAGGCAAGCACTTCAAATATACTGTGACTGGTATCTGCTAATTAAACAACATGACTGTCCCCAAAACTACGATATTATCAACTCGAAACTAATACACGTTCAAAATCTAAATTACTGTAAGTATTATACTTTCCACTGCAACTTTTCTACCGTGATTAATTTTGTTAATGCTATCTAAACGGCAATGGATGCTAAACAACGCGTGACCCTTGCAACTACCCGAGATGCAAGAGATCTCTTATCAACGCACAGAACGAAAAAGTTTATGCTAGTTGACCGTTCTAAAGCGTAGCTTCCTATGGAGAAGAACAGCGCGGGAATTGCGAAACACACTAACAGTAGTAATATGGCTTTTATTTTGACAGACCAACAACATTCATTGCTTTGTTTACGTTGTTGAGCAGACAAATTTTTCAAACATGAAGCAATGGATTAGCAATTTCTTTCAAAATGATTCAGACTGTCATTGAAACGCAATTAGGATGCGGACAAGACACTCCATAGTTAAAAATGTCGGCGTGGCCACAGCTACTCGTTTGTTCGCATTTGTCAGCTAAATCTATACCTATTGCGTAACACTCTTTTCTATCACAATGCGAAGGATATTGAGCGCAATTCATATCTTTGAAAAATTCGTCGGGATGACGACAGAAATAACTCAATAAATTGTCAAATGAATGGCATTTGGATTGTAACGGTGAGTGTCTTACGCAATAACCTCGCTGTCGCTGGATTACCAACGTTCAACGTTCTTGTGTCGTATGCGCATTGTAAAAGATCTCCCGCATCTAATGTGTCCCGAATCACCTCGAATTCACTAATGTCTCCAGGTTCATACATAAGGTCGGCCTTCTCTATCACATCTATGAGAGGAGTGACGACATTTTTCTTGTTTTGCTTGATTCGATGGAGGAGGGGACGCAGCCAGTCTTGCAAAGCTTCACAATGGGAATCCAGGAAGATCATGACGTCACCGACAGCATACCGGGCGCCTGCCATCCTGGCTTGGGTCAAACCTATCCTGGGTGTTGTAGGACGGTTTAGTGAAACGCGAATGACTGGACTTAGTGAAGGAATGTTATCATAATGTCGCTTGTTGGTTTATGTGGATGATATTATGATAGTAGTCATGGATTGTCCTTTAACCCGACTGTGCGACGTAATCGAGGGTAATGTGTTTATCAGTCTATTTATGTCATCATCTGCCTGCCTTTTCCCAACTATGTTGAAGTCGGCTTCCAGTCTAACCAGATGCAGCTAAATACCAGTATGTTACATGGACCGACTGCCTATCTGACCTTCTCAACCCTGTTACTGGGTAATACGATACCCCTTAGTAAAACTGATTGTCAGACTTTCGGGCTTCTGGCGACCCGTAACGACTGTCAAAGATCCACGAACACAACCTGGACCAACGCCTTAACATTACTTAAGCATTACTTAACTTTGGTGTTAGAAATATTTGTTGAAAGAGTCATGGCTATTTAAAGGTGTTAGAAAAAGAGTGTTGAGTGAGGATAAGGTAATTCCGTGGGAACTGATGCCTGGTATGCATAACTACCAAGAGAGACTTTTTTTTGTTCTGTGATCTATGGAAGTACTGACTGAGAGCGAAGACCGAATAGAGCTAATAGAACTAATAGAATGAACTAGTTCACTGACCGAAACGAACTAGTACGGAGCGATCCTAAAAATGACCGAGCAGGCACAAGACTACGAGGGACTGTTATTATTTAGCCACAAGCCCCTCGAGATTTATCAGCCTATGTATGTATGTTTGTTCCTTTGTGGGCTCAAGAGACTAAACGAGAAGGCCAATTTTTGATTATTGTTACGTCAATCGATTTGTAGTTATTATTCTGAGGTCTTAATCCTGTGTGTCACTAAAGACATGACAGTAATCGAAATTCAATATGGCGACACCCAGATCCCATATTGTGAAAAATAAAAATAATAAGTCGACGAACTATGTCAAGTGGAGTATCATTGAATAGGTTTAAAAAAAATCATCTTTAGGTTTCTTTAACCATTTTGAATGACCATTTCTAACTACGGGATACTATATTTTTATGAAGTTCATATTCATGCTATGCTCGTGTAATGTAGTATTTCTCCATTTCTCCTAACCGTGCTGTGCTCGTGTAATGTAACGTAGGTAGTATTTCTCCTGATTCTATTAGTGTGTTATACATTGATGTTTGTGCCGATAACGACACGCGAGCGTCACCTGACCATCGTCCACAGTCCGCTGGGTCCATTTTAACATAATGCCTCTAATTATAAGTTTCCTGTATAGTTTATATATCAAGAACAAAAATATGTACGGTCACCAAAGGAGATAAGTAACCAGGGTCGTCGGATATAATTGAAGTTCAATAAGAAACCGATGGATGTTGTCGCGTAAGGAGTGGTTACTTACTTATACTAGTTACTTACAGCTTAACGTGCTCTCTAAGGCTCCGGGCCTGAGAAATTCCTAACGGAAAAACTCATAACACTTTGCCCAACCCGGGAATCGAACCCAGGACCCCACGCTCAGCAGTCGCGCTTGCGACCACGAGACCAACGGGGCAGTCTTATATAAAATATATTATCTACACTTCTACAGCATTCATGCTTCCTTATCGAACTTTGAAGGAATCTTGTTTATTATTGAAAAGAGTTCGATTATCCGACCGCGTATGAATAAGTGAGGAAATCGTTTGTCGCGTGCCGTCTTCAGTGAGCTAACTGTTGTAGTGTTGATATTGTTACGCGCCACAATTAATGCCTGACCTTTGTTACCACTAGCGCCATCTAGTATCGAGTAGCAGAACTAGAGCTCACGAGACTTCTAAAAATTTCTATGGTAGAACTTTCTAGAACTATCTACATCTGGTCAGACGGGGCCGGTATGTACTCGAACATTCTAGATGTTTCTACAGTACAATGTTCTGGAACTGTCTGAGGCCCTATATAAGGCCGGCATGGCCCGCGACTGAGTCAGTATTGGTTCTGCGATACAAGCGATAACATTCGAAGCGATCTTCAAGTGCGACTTTCAAGTGATCAGTAGTGCGATTATGTTCTATAATTAGTGTTTAAGTTGTATTGGTGTTGTTTAATTCATTAATTAATAATTTTAATTCTTTGTTTAATTCTGTAATTTTTGGTTATTAAATCGGCAGTTTTTATTGTCACGAACCCCAAGCTCGTAACAATATAATAAACGGTAGCACAATGGATAGATATAAAAACAAATGAAAACTAAACGTACACAAAAGTGGTCTTCTGGAAGACGTTCATGCACTTGTCAAAAGATTCAGGTCAGTGTCTATTATGTTCAATTGAGGAAGGAACATTCTGTAGGTTGTCGTATAGTATGTGGATGTAAAGAGATAATCAACCAGCATAGTACGCAGGATTTTTTTTTTATGGATGGGAAATCATCAAATGAAGGGGTCATTCCCGCTCTGGGTGGAGCGGAAGGGAGTGTCAGACTCTTACTGACTAAAACCCACCCGTGTTCCTTCCTTAGCCCTTTATGTTCCGGGGCCGCGGTAACCCTTTCGGACGATCCCGCTACCAGTACGCAGGATTGAGTGTAATTCGATAGGAGTAGATCATTCGGTGATTCCAAACTATACAGGTAGTTTGGAAGGCGTACATAATTCGGAAAGATTAATTCATTCTGCAGAATTCGAACAGAGTTGATCACTCTGTATCACTTACAAAGTATTAAACCACTCAATATTACTCACAGGATGTAGAGCTCCCTGTAACTTTCACAAAGATTGTTCCTGTAAATAAATCAGCCTACCTCCTAAAAAAATAATGTAAGAAGAATTTTGCTTTAAATCCTGTGTATGGAATAATAGTTAAATTAGGACATCAAATATGACAGTTATTCCGTAATAAAGGTAAAGGAAAAAACTCATTTGTATGAAACAGCTTAAAAAGAGCTTTCACGAATGGCGACAGCGACACATAAAACTACTAAAATTGAACAGAATCAGCAGAAGTTCTTCTAAGACGCGTTGCTGGAGATTTGGGTGCACTACTTCTTCTCAGCTAAAGCACTAGGAAGTGGTGAAGGACGGGCGTGCCGGGGGACTGTCTTATGTAACTCTTGACGTCCAAAATGTGCTGGATTGCAGCTGAATTTGGATGAATGAATTTTAAGACGATATTAACAGAGCGCACTTTATTAGCAAAGTCAAAGTGCGGTGTTTGAATCTCCCCTTTCTGTTTGCCTGTGTGTCTTTCCACCTGTCTGTCTGCCACAACCATTCTTCCATACAAATGCGTCTAGTACCCTCATTTTCCTAGCAATTAGAGATGGGCAATAATTTAATAAACCCTGTCATAGGGGTATTGCCCATCTTACTACCAACATTATAGCTTACCGGTCAGGCAGGCGTAGTATCCGGATGAGGTCGGGCGGCAGGCGCGTGCGCACGTAGTGACTGAGCTTGCCCTTCAGCTCGGGCAGCGTTGAGTTGTCGTCCACTAGGATGATCTCCTTCAAGTATACGAGGGAGGAGCTAGGGTCCTGGCCGGGGTAGCCTATAGAAAGGAGGAGGCATGTGTGAGAGAACATGCTGTTGCAAAAACTAGGGGCGTGCAGGCTGCGGGGGCGTGCCCGGGGGGGGGGGGGGCCGCACGTGAGAATGATTTATAGGCTCGTGCAAGAATTATGAAAAATTCAGTCATTCCATGGAGACCTGCGAGGAAATTGCGTAAACCGCTTACAATGGCAATGCTTTTTCATTTTGGCAGACCCAAACATTCTAGGGGTCCAACTAAAATTGATTTCTATTCAAATTATTACAAGGTTCAAACTCACCCGCAGTAGTGACCCTTCCAGTCTGTCTGTCCACAAAGTTGGCATTCTTGTACCAGGGCTGGTCCCTTCTCGCGCTGTTCACGACGCTCCAAATGGTCCTTACCACCACGGAATAGGGTTCATTGTGGAATATTAGAATGACGGAGGCTGAAGGCAGTTCCGCGTCGTAGACCACTCGCTTACACGCTGGGTTGCGGAAGTCTGCCAAATAATAAGTTTGGTTAATGGGAGTCACAAAAATTAGGGTTAGATGGTCGCGAGAATCTGCTGGATGCGAGAAGCGTAGGACCGGTCGTTGTGGCGGAGATTGGGAGAGGCCTATGTCCAGCAGTAGACGGCTTTTCATTGAATTATATTGGGGGTAAACTGTGAATCTGTTAACATATTAATATTTTTAGTCTGTGGTAACTTTGTACACTCTGTGGATATGTAAGAAAAGATAGAGACCTATAAGACCTACAAATGTTTATTATTATTATAAAAGAATATTGAACATAATAAAAAGTTAATAGGAAGTTAAAACCAGTCTTTCTTCCTGTGTCCAAATTCCAAAAAATTCTAACATGTTTACCCAACAAACTAAATTACAATTTATGTTGCCTGTATTAGTCTTCATCTGCCTAGCCTTTTCCCAACTATGTTGGGGTCGGCTTCCAGTCAACCGGATGCAGCTGAATACCTGTATTTTACATTTTTACATCTGATGTGCAATTCTCGTAATTTGAAGGATGTTCACAGTCTGATCTCAGTCTCAATCTGTCAAAAATACCTCTAATTTCCCCACATTTTTGACATGTTTTTGACATTGATTGTCGCTGAGATGAGATTGCGGCTAGATTTTAAATGTTTTTAATTACGGGAATTGGCCTGCAAACCACCACAACACAGTTACTGGGTAATGCTTCGAAGACGTGACATCAACCAACCCGCACTGGGCCCGCGTGGTGGATTACGGCCCACTCACTCTCACCGAGAGGAGGCACATTATAGGCGGACTATGCTAAAACTTAAACTTTAGAGTAATATTGAGGTAGGTTAACGTTACCACCTCAGTCAATATTTGTTCAGACATAAGAAACAAGGTACCTATAATTACCATGGAAGCTAATTAAAACAATAAATTAAGTATAGACAAGTGTCTCATTGACATTGGTACTAGCTAGTACCAGTTGTACAAACTTACATAGTTATTTGTATTTCTTCTTAATTGCTAATTATATTTTAAATAAGTACGTACGTGACTTTCATGGGCGAACTTTTGCCCTTCCTTCATACTGGTAGGGAGGACCCTACGAGTATGAAGGATAAACCAATTACAGACACATTTTGAATTGTCAAAAGGAGAATACATCCTATGACACTCGACAATACTGTACCTTTCCATTAGTGAAAGAACTTGAGGTATCGGATCTATAGTTCCGAAGATTACCCCCGAGATACAAACTCGCAAAGTATACCTCTTTGTAATATTAATTTAGAAGTAAGATAGGTACCTTAGGCAGGTTAGTTAATTCTGCACAACAAGTAATAAAACTCATACCAGACTTAGATTCTTCAGTCCATAGAAACTGATTAGAAAAAATATGTAAGTATGTTTGATTTCCTCGCCTCAGTCTGTTATCAGGTTGTTATAAGGTGCATTATAAATTATACACGCCGATTAAATCGCACGCTGATAGTGTTTAATTAACCACTCACTACCTTCAGTGGCATACTTCCAATGACGACCAAATCATTTATATAATATAACACATATATTTCCAATAAGTACCGACCAAATTATTCATATATAGCAGCGCCCCGCGGTTTCACCCGCGTAAATGTCGATCCCGTGGGAATATCGGGATAAAAAGTATCCTATGTGTTAATACCGGTTATAATATAAATATGTGTGTCAAATTTCATCTAAATCCGTTTAGTAGTTTTTGCGTGATTGAGTAACAAACATCCAAACATCTTCACAAACTTTCACGTTTATATATAATATTATAGTAGGATGACTCCCTGAAGAGTTAGGCAGAGACCAGACACCTACATTTCGCCAGTTATGTTTAAGTCCTATGTGAAAGAGGGCAGGTCTATTGCCATCAACCAGGCACGAACTCAGACTCCGGCTGCTACTGAGAAGTTCGTAACAGACAACACATTGCCGGTAATAATAATATTAATATCCAGTTTTTATTGGGAATTTCTCACTAGCAGCCAAGAGTCTGGATTTGTGCCCGATTGATGGCAAGAGTATAATCAAAATCGAAATCAAAAGTCTAAATGACTTTTGATTTCGATTTTGATTAAAAACTAGGCTGAGAATCAGCACTTATTCAACATCAAAATTACATAAGAGAGTCCCCAGGAACGTTCGCCCTTCACCACTTCCTAGTGCTTTAGCTGGGAAGAAGAAGTGGCGCAACAAACTGCCCAGCAGCACAGCTGTCTGTTAAATCAGCCTACAAAATTACCACCGCCGCGCCGAGACTCCGCGGCGTCCTCTCTGTGAGAGGGACTGGGCCATAATCCACTACATGGGTCGCGTGTGGGTTGATGGCAATACGAGTATGTTGGCTTCTTACTATGTGGAAGTTAAACATACCTGAATGAACATGTGTTTGTATATTATTACCTTACACCTTTAAATAAGTATTTTTATTGAAACATTTTAACTATATTATTGTATGGAAAGTAAATGGAAGAGATATAGAATAAAACCAGGGCCGGATCTACTTAAGGGCTTTTTGGGCTGCAGCGCCTGCAGCCCAGGGCCCCGTGGATGCAAAATGCCCCCAGCATCTATTATAAACAATAGACGATATTGTGAAGAAAAAAGAAATAGGCAGTCATGAGACTGCCAACAGAAGTGAAAACTTGAAACTCCAAAATAACATTCGTTTCTTTCAATCATCAAACATAATAATTGTAGAATCAAAAATTAAAATTTTATAAATTGTAAATTAAAATGAATAACATTCGTCTCATTTTTATGTTTGTCGGTATATTTTAGTGTTGTGTTATTATCCGTTGAGTAAAGTTGGCCTAGCGTCAAAATCGTTTTTCGTTGATAAGATATTCAAGGCGAAAGATATTCAGATTCAACTTTTTTTTTTTAAATCAGAAAACCACGAATTGAAGTGGTTCCAAAACTTTTGCATCACGGAACAACAATGTATCGAAGTTCGAAACATGATACGCATAGTTTTTAAACATTTTGACAAGGAATAAAATGAGGCCCGTCTGAATTCTTTGCGAGAAACAATTTTCGAGTTAAGGGGCTTACAGGACCTAAACGCAAAAAACGCAAGTTTTAGAAACAATAAAAGAATATGATCGACTACAGTAAAAAAAATCAAAAAAATATATGATAGGTATCCTTCAGGATAAATGCTAGGAAGATAGTGTGTTGAAAACATAATACAACTTATTTGGTACGATAGAAAAAAATCATGAAGATACCTCTAAAAACTTTTTTTTTACAACTAAATTCATACTAATATACATACAATCATTATGATTTTTTGTCAGATTATTCTACAAGCAACATACTAAAACTATAGTGTTTTAGTTTTTTTGTCCAAACACTAGATTTTTCGTAAATCGATAATCGCTTCATATTTTGCAAGAAATTACCAGCGTTTTGGCATCGCGCTTCTCTTTCTTTTCTATGCAGTTCGACAAAGACCGCGCTTTAGGTCATGTAGTCCTCTTAAGTATTTAATTTTTATTAGAAAAAATCGCCACTAGACAAACAAATTGCTGTAGCTTATCAAATTAATAATTTTTTTCTGTGTTCCATTTTTTTCTTATTGACTAAACTACAATCTACAACTTGATTTAATAAAAATAAAAATTTGTAACCTTTAAAAATGACAATTTTATGAATAAAAAAACCAGTCGTAAAAAATGGGTTTTTCATACACATTCAACCGATAAATATTTTTTTTATTTTTTGATTAACATAATATGTAGTTCTGTATGGAACTAAATTACGATTAATAATTATCAAGAAAAATTGATTGTTTATCCATAAGCGCAGATAAACAATAGCAAAATAACCGCTTTTAGTGTAAGAAACACATGTTTAACTTGAGAAGCTTTAACTTAACGCATAGGCTCACTTTAGTCGTTTTTTTTTTTTGTAAGTAATTATTTATCGTAATTTATGTTTTTAAGGGACTACATATATTAAAATTCGAAAATAAAAAGTTTATTTTTATTTAATTTAAGATAACATAATAAACTATAATAATATGTACATTTATATAAAAAAATAAGTAAAATAATCATAGGGCATCAAAGAATTCGTCCGCATCGCTGTCAACAGGAACAGTGCCCAAAAGGCTGGCAGCATTGCCACGTTGTATGGCAATGCTAATTCTTTGGCCAAGAAATAGGCCAGCCCTCTGGTCACGTGAAGAGTCGACTAACCGCTTGGCGATATCTCGAAAAACCAAGTGGGCACTCGGACCCCATGGCCCTAGTGTTTCAACCCCAAACGGCTCGAACATATAACTCCCAATTAGGTTGCAATATTTTCGCCGTTTGAGGTTGTCTGCAACTGCAGCAGCCGCCCCAGCACAGTTTATTTTTTGATTACTTACGTAAGTATGAATAAAAAATCAATTTTTAATTTACTTAATTTTATTTCACTGTGTAGGTAGGTAATTATCATTTTTAAGATTTCCCAATTTTCGTTCTTATTGATTAGAAGTGTAATATATCTTAGTCTAAAAAAAAGAAAACGGGAAAATCTTAATTTGTTGATCAGGTACAGCTATTTATTTACTGAATTACAGATATTTTTTTTTATAAAAAAAAAAAACAGTTTTTCGACAAAACGTCAATTAGGTGAGTAATTAGGTAGGCCGCCCCTAAGTAGTATATTAGCCCAGGGCCCCACAAATTCACGATCCGCCCCTGATAAAAACTCACGAGTAATGTTTTGTTTAATGGGCTGATTTTTCCAACGCCAGATAATTTTATCCAAGGAATAATGTTTGAATTTTTGACAGTTCTTCCATACAAAATCTGCCAGACGTCAATTTTATTCCACAACTAGCTGTGCCCGCGACTTCGTCCACGTGGAATAGTGACTTTTCGGGCAGCATATTTTGAATTACATATACCGTCGTTTGGGTAGTCTCTGTATAAGATACTTGACGTATGGCCATCGCGGATGAAAGCATACAGGCTCCTAGGATTGCTAACCCGTGACAGAGCCATATACAACTGACCGTGCGAGAAACAGCTGATACTTAGATCAACACCCACAACTTTCAGCGTCTGACCTTGGGCTTTATTAATTGTCATCGCAAAACATAGGCTGACTGGAAACTGGACTCGTTTAAAACTAAATGGAAAATTGTTTGGAGTGAGAGGAATCCGAGGAATGAAAACACTTTCACCTTTTCCACACCCTGTTAAAATCTCTGCTTCTATCAGATTTTGTTGTAAATTGGTCACTTTTAACCTGGTGCCATTGCAAAGTTTTGGGGGGCTTAAATTTCTAAGAAGCATTATGGGTACGCCTACTTTTAATTGGTATCGGCCGCGACTTACAAGTTGTACGTCATAGGTTCGAACCCAGACAGGCGCTTTACTTTGTGTAAATTATTTCATCACCACTGCTCTCAAAACGGTGAAGGAAAACATCGTGAGGAAACCGGCATGTCCTAGAACCAAAAACTCGAAGACATGTGACATCTACCAACCCGCACTGGGCCCGCGTGGCGGATTACGGCCTACTCCCTCTCACAGAGAGGAGGCCTGTGTCCCAGCAGTGGGAACATTATAGGCTGATTATGTTTTATGTATGTATTATGTGCTGGTAGTCCAGGAGCATTGAGGGATTCTAAAAATTCTACTGGGTAGCTTGTAGATTCTCCTTCTTCCATGACTCTGGCTTTATATAGCCACGGACGCGCAGGCGCGAGGCGTGTACGTGTACGTACTCTGATAGAATACCTTAACAATTAATGTTCGCCGTGATTCTTTAAATTGACATAACTTTTTTATTTATGAACCGATTGACATGAAATAAACACTAACTGTTAAGTGAAGCTTACTATAATATATTAGTGAAAACCGCATCTAAATCGAATAAGCCGTTTCTGATATTAGCGTGCACAAAGACACAGACAAACAGATAAACCGACAAACAGACAAAAAAAAATGTAATTACAATTTCGGGTTCGGCATCGATATAATAACAACCCCTGCTACTTTTTTTTATATATTTCCATTGTACAGACACCACTTTTCTACAATTTTATTATATGTATATATATAGGTAGATATAGATATGTATAGATAGATACGTAGCGTGGGACGCCCTCAGGCTAGGTGGAGCGACGATCTTCGCAGGCTGGCTGGTAGCAGCTGGATGAGAGTTGCCGAAAATCGAGTTGAATGGCGTGCAATAGGAGAGGCCTATGTCCAGCAGTGGACTGCTATAGGCTGATGATGATGATGATGATAGATAGATATAGATATGTATAGATTAAAAATTATCTGTTGATTGAAAAATCTGCCCGGGCCAAAGCACACACGCTACTTTTAGCATCGGCTATCGGCGATTTTGCGGCTGTATCGATGCTGCATCGCGTTTTGGCGACTCTCTGCGTTCGGACGCGGTATCAGAATCGTGCGTTTTAGCGACTGCTGCAGTGCTGGATCGATGCTGGATCGCGATTTCGCGACTTCCTGCGTTCCGACGCGGTATCAGAATCGTGCGTTTTAGCGACTGCTGCAGTGCTGGATCGATGCTGGATCGCGATTTCGCGACTTCCTGCGTTCCGACGCGGTATCAGAATCGTGCGTTTTAGCGACTGCTGCAGTGCTGGATCGATGCTGGATCGCGATTTCGCGACTTCCTGCGTTCCGACGCGGTATCAGAATCGTGCGTTTTAGCGACTGCTGCAGTGCTGGATCGATGCTGGATCGCGATTTCGCGACTTCCTGCGTTCCGACGCGGTATCAGAATCGTGCGTTTTAGCGACTGCTGCAGTGCTGGATCGATGCTGGATCGCGATTTCGCGACTTCCTGCGTTCCGACGCGGTATCAGAATCGTGCGTTTTAGCGACTGCTGCAGTGCTGGATCGATGCTGGATCGCGATTTCGCGACTTCCTGCGTTCCGACGCGGTATCAGAATCGTGCGTTTTAGCGACTGCTGCAGTGCTGGATCGATGCTGGATCGCGATTTCGCGACTTCCTGCGTTCCGACGCGGTATCAGAATCGTGCGTTTTAGCGACTGCTGCAGTGCTGGATCGATGCTGGATCGCGATTTCGCGACTTCCTGCGTTCCGACGCGGTATCAGAATCGTGCGTTTTAGCGACTGCTGCAGTGCTGGATCGATGCTGGATCGCGATTTCGCGACTTCCTGCGTTCCGACGCGGTATCAGAATCGTGCGTTTTAGCGACTGCTGCAGTGCTGGATCGATGCTGGATCGCGATTTCGCGACTTCCTGCGTTCCGACGCGGTATCAGAATCGTGCGTTTTAGCGACTGCTGCAGTGCTGGATCGATGCTGGATCGCGATTTCGCGACTTCCTGCGTTCCGACGCGGTATCGGAATCGCGCGTTTTAGCGACTGCTGGTTCCGATGCTGGATCGGGTCAGCTGTAGTGTTGTCGATCGGTTGTTGTAGTGGGTCGATAGTTGACTATCGATAGTTTGCCGATTTGCAATGGTACGAGTGATAAATTTCAAAATGATTTCTTTCTTTATTCTTTTAAAACTGTAGCAGTAACACAGGTCGGTAGCAATATAAAAAATATACTGGTCTAACCGAATGGTCTTCGTTTAATATACTGGTCTAACCGAATGGTCTTCGTTTAATATACTGGTCTAACCGAATGGTCTTCGTTTAATTCCTGTTAAAACATACCCAATACTATAGATATAGTGACGCGCTAATATCGCAACCACTGAACCTGGGAATGATGCTCTCCAAAAGTAAGACGTGAACTGGTTATTGGGGTTACATCCAAAAACCAGTTCAATCGCGCCGAAGACGGTATTGGTTACTAACCATTACCGTCTTCGGCGCGATTGATATTTTCGCTTTATCAATAAAGCAAGCAGCAGTACAGCTTCATTAGAATCCATGGTAAGGGTGTAGCTCCATCAAAATCTAGTGCAACACTAGTCGTGTTTTGCAGATGCCAAATCGCGGCGACCGGCATCCGAATGTGTGCGGAGTGTAGCGTTCAGCCGCTGTGTCGATCTTCCGAAAAGCGACTGAATCGCCGCGTTTGGCGTTTTTAACTGTGCGGTGTGGGATGCTTGGTCGCTGCATTTAGCTTCTAAACAGCGGCTAAATCGCCGATCGCCGATGCTAAAAGTAGCGTGTGTGTTTTGGGAGATAGCTAATTAAAGGGAATTCCCTTTCTTCAAAATAATTCAATAGAATGGTAGAGCAGTATGTCTGTTATTTTTTAAAGCTGTACAGAACATAAGACTTCATTCAAGTAGGTACTTACTTACCTTATAATTATAAATATTCATATTCTATGGACATTTCATATTCAATAGACATATTTATTTGCAAAGTATGTACCTCGCTGAGGGTGACGGGGTCCGCATGGATTCATGCGGGCCAACACCTGGCCGGGAGAGCGTGACGAAATGCGCAAGCACTCCAGCACCCTGGCTATAGGTAGCAGCAGGACACCGTGTGGTTTTAGTCAGTAAGATTCTGACAGACCCCTCCACCCACACCAGGGTGGTGGACATCCATGAGGATTAAAAATAAAAACACACATTAAAAAAAAAGGTACAAAAATAAGAGTAACCTTTTTCCGTGCCCCTACCGCTCTACCGCTCGTGTCGTATTTCTGCGACAGAGTAACTGCATGATTGTTTCGTTCTATTTAAATTAGATTAGGGTGGTTAATTTAAGGCTGATTTAAAATTAAAAACATTTTGATTATTTGACTATTTTTTAATAGATACAACGATTGCTCCTCTTTATTTATTGTAGGTATTATTTTATCGATTTGTAGACGCGCGCTATGGTCACGGCAATTGATATTTAGCGCTTAAAAGGTTAAAAAAGTGAGTGAAAGTGTTATTATTCTGTATCGGTTTATTTCGCTGATAAACTACATTGTAATACTTATTTAATTTTTGTATCTGGTTTTTTTCATAAATAGTTTAGTGATAGGATTTAGAGTTTAAAAACCAAAACACAATATAATATTTCGCCTGTAATCTCCAAAGGGTTGGGCAGAGATGTACCTGTAATACATTCACAAGTTTTGAAAATTTTTAAAATACTTAATTAAGAAAGCTAAATAATAACAGCCGCACAGGTCGATCCGTCAGATTACACTATGCTTGCTGCGGTTGGTCTGTGGATGGATAACCATCTTTACATACCGAGACCCCTCCTTGCCTCGGAAAGCACATTAAGCCATTGGTCCCGGCTGACATTAGTGGAACTTTGATAGTCATTACGGGTAGTCAGAATCCCGAAAGTCTGACAACCAGTTTTAGCAAAAGGGGTATAGTATTACCCAGTAACTGGGTTGTGGAGGTCAGATAGGCAGTCGCTCCATGTAAAATACTGGTATTCAGCTGCATCCGGTTAGACTGGAAGCTGACCCCAACAGAGTTGGGAAAAGGCTAGGCAGATGATGACTTAATTAAGAATTAAAAACTATTAATACTAAAGTAAAATTAAAGTTATCATTGCATTGGTTAATAATTTTTGCATTCCAAATGATAAACTGTATTTAGAACAAATTTTAATATTGTAACAAATTACCTGCATGTATATCTACATTCCGTGCAAATAAATTCCATCTTTTTTATAGATCCCTCACAAGAGAGTCGTCTAAGAACTTTCAACTAAGAATTTAAAATGTCCTGTCAAATATTTAAATAATGTATCATAGTTGTTTTTAGTATTGGTTTGTCAATCAACTAATTGTTGATTAAATTGACTAAAGATGATAAAAATATATACAACTAGCCACTGCCCAAGCCCAATTGGATGTCAGAAAGTATCCCACTGGAAAATGTAACTGGGACAATATCTACCCTATGGCCTTCCCCAGGATGCCATCTCCTTGCCAAATTCTATCGAAATCCGTTCAGTGGTTTAGGCGTGAAAAGGTATCATACAATATTAGTACCTATGGATAAATTGAAACTTGAATTTATGTTCAGATAACATAAGTACTTAAAAATTACAGTTGTTTGCTAGTCCAACTAGTGTAGAGTTATAGAGATCACGCCGAGGACATATAGAGCGTGGCTATTCGGCTATACTAGTGTGTTAGACCAACCATACTTTCACTACTAACTGACCAGCTGCAATGACTAATCTATACATCATTACGAGCATTAATTCACGTATTTACAGCGACAAAGAGTTTCCAGGCATTTTTATGTTAGAATTGTAATTTATTGTGTAGTTTTAAGTTATTTTTGTGTTACCTTTTAAAGTTCTGTTGTAAGGTATCCTGTCGCTGAGATACACGTTCATTGCCAGCTTCTTCTCCGATTCCTCGCCCAACTTCTTCTCTTCACCGATGAGGTGGGCAGCAGCACCTCCTTCTCCCAAGCCTGGGATTATCCTCGATTCGTCTTCTAATATAAGCCTCTCGTATTCAGCGTCTGCAGGATCGGAGAAGTCCGCTTTCGCATTCCTCTTCCCGCCTCGCCACTGCTCGAACAAAGCCAAGATAGTCACCACCAGAACAACCAACAACACCAACTTGGTCGCTTGGTAGCACTTTCGCACCGGGAAATACACCATTTTCGTTTTATTTATTAAATTCCGCGACACCGCATCATGCCGCTTTCGGCAACCGACTGATTTTGACGTTTCGGTTCAACCATCATGTTTGTTTACAGTTTAACTTTTTTAAACAGGAAAGGCAATCGTAAACATGCTATTCAGCCTAATCAGGATAGGAAACTGTTTAGTTTTTATTTCAGTTTTATTTTTTCGAATTTTATTAGGACTTATTGTGGCTTCATTCGTATTTTTATTGCTAGTTATTAGTGAAGTTTTTGCTTCATGTTTAATTGAAATTTAAAAATGTAAACTCAAACTCAAAGCATTTATTTCAATTTTAAACCATTTACAGGCACTTTTGAATTGTCAAGAAGTCGGTCAGTCAAAAATAAAATGAAGCTAGTTGCCCATTCCAAAGCGTAGGTTCCTATGGAGAAGAACGGGCAAGAAACTCCATGGACACTTTTAAATTATATTTTTACAAAAATATTAGTTACCTACCTACATCATTACCTAATGTTGAATTTATAACAATATGTGAGAAAGATGTAAAAAAAAAGACGTATGCGTTATAAGCGTCCAGAGTACAGCAACTAGTAAATAAAAAAAAACAACAATCCAAAAATAAAATAATTTATTTATTTATAACAATCTTATCTACACTATCATTACAGATCTGTGATCCAATGCGACAGATTGGCCTTACTAACTAAATCGTAAATCTACACCTTATACCTAGTTAACAAATATCTTAAACTAAATAACTTATTACATATAGTGTAACTTTTGCGAATTCACTCAAGTTGCACCACAATACATCAACCCTCTCGTGAACCTCATTCACCACGCGTATGGCTCTAGTGAGAGGAGTTCTCGCCAGTAGGTTGGTCCTGGCTGCAGGCACAGCGAGCAGGGGCAGGGGCAGGGGTTATTAAAAATAAGCCGAGGTAGCTAAGTGATGACCAGCCCCAACTGACGGCGCCCGTTCACGAACATGACGCATAGATCAGCACCATTCAGCTCAACCATTTTGAAGGGAGCTAAATGATCCAACACACATGCCACCGTCAGCGAGACAATTGTGTGAGCATGACATACTATCAGCTGCCAGGGCATATTCAAGTCAATGAAAGACATATTACCCGGTAAATGGTAGGTAGCTCTATAGTACATAGCACTCACATCTGTGCTATGCAATTATACAAAACAGAGGAAATTGAGTTTATACAATGCAAAGATAGTCTTACAATCTTAAAATTCTAGTAGCTTGATAAGCAGCGAATAATTTTATTATACTAAAGTATCGTAAACGATAGGAATATACGCCAATGCATATTTAACTAAATCATTTATCTAAGTATTAGTGGTTTCTTTAGCCATTTTAACTCTTTATCTCAGCTTACTTATATAAAACCTACGAGCCGGTGTAATCACTATTAGGCATAGTCCTACAATTATCCGGCTGCGATTATAAGTCCCGTCTCAGGCACAGTGATCTATGGTCCCTGGACATGTTGCGCCAAAAAACCTAGTCATCTTTTTCAGTATTAGCATCAGGTAGAAATTGCATGTGCCTTCAAACATTTCAAACTCCGCAAACAGCAGTTACCTATAAGAATCAGGATATCAAGGAAAGTGCAAGGAAAAGTAAACTATACCTACTCCTTGAAGATTGTTATTTCTGAGTCCGACAGTTCGAACTACGACAGTTCGGTAGTTCACAATCTGGCGAAATGGAATCAGGTTAATGTAACATTTAACACCACGCTTGCACTCCCCGAAGGGTCAGGGAGAGGCGGCACCGCGGCACCCACATCTGACAGTTATATTTAAGTCCCATGTAACAGGGGGCGAGCCTATTACCATCAACCGGGTACAAATCCAGATTCCGGGCTACTGAGAAATTTCAGATGGTTTTCCATCTGAAATTTCTCTTTTTTTTTCGAATCCCAGGTCGGGCAGTGTTATGGGGAAAACCCAATAACACTGCCCAGACCTCATGCTCAGCAGTAGCGCTTGCGCACACAAGACCAACGAGACAGTTACATGTAATCATAAGATGGCTGCTATGGCACTTACCTACAACTGTCACTACGTCACGATAAAATATTGCCATAATGAGCAACAACTTAAATATTGTTGTCTCTTTTATCAAATAAAATTATCTCATTAGAAAGAATGAGACATAATGATATTTCACATTCTGAATCATATTTCACTCATATTTGTATAAGCAAATGTATGTATAGAATAACGCGGCATCTCCATGTTTTATGTACCTCAATGATGTAATCACAATCAGGCACACACAATCTATACTTATAATAAATCTGTAGAGAGGTCAATTCTGTACATGAAATATATTTAAAAAACAAAATAACTATCAGCGGGTGATTAGTGATCGATACTGACGCCAAAAATGCAATCAGTAAAATTTTTGTCTGTCTGTCTGTCTGTATGTTCTTTATAGAAACAAAAACCACTCGACGTCCCCAACTAAATGCCTCCCCCCGACCCTTGCTCGAAGAAGTGCCAGCCCGCGCCGCAGCTGAGCCAGTAGATCTAAATTCCCGACCGTGACCTCTGAGTTTGTTTCGGCGTTTCTTCTCAGAGTAGTCAGCTAGGAAACGCCAGCCTCATCAAGCTTATTTAAGCTTGATGAGGCCGGCGTTTAAAAACCAGATCCAGCCTGTCCCATCTTGCTGCCCTCCCTCAGCGACGCCCTAAGCCGAGGTTCGTACCCCACAGGGGGTGCCCTTAGCGTGTAGTCGCTTAGTGTATAAGATATTTGCCCCCGGCTGGAGGCTTTGAGTTTACCAGGATAGTCCGGTTAAGTAGTCACGACCTCTCAAGGTCAACTACGAGATGCCATATTCTAAAAAAAAAAACGCGAACCTCATACAATATTTGGCTGTTGATGCGAGTAGACGTTCCGAGCATTCGAACTTATTGACAGACTATTGTTTATCAGCGCGACTTTTAGTTTTTAAATTAATTTAGTTTATTTAGTTTTCTTTTGTTGTTATTTTATAAAATAGGTATTAGTTATTTTGGTAGTGTATTATATTCGTTCAAATTACTAATTATTAATAGTTTACATTTTATAGAATTCCCATAATACCAAACAATTGTCCATTCCAATTTAAAAGAACGCAATTCCCAGTATCGGTGTGTTATGCAATGACAATTAATAATAAGGCTCAAGGGCAGACTTTTCGTGTTGCTGGAGTAGATCTCAGTGTCAGTTGTTTCTCGCATGGTCAGTTGTACGTCGGTCTTTCCCGGGTTAGCAGTTCTAGAAATCTTTATGTTCACGTGCCGGACGGGTCGACTTTCAACATAGTTTACCCGGAAGCTTTGCGCTGAAGTATTTTCGTTGTACCTATAGGTACTTAAGCCTCATGTGAACGTGATCTAAACAATATTACCAATACATTAACTTAATAACACACAAGGAATTACACACTGACGGAGTTGCGGGCACAGCTATCTATATATATAAAACTCTTCCGTTACTGTTCCGTCATTATTCCATGCGGACGAAGTCGCAGGCAAAAGCTAGTATGTAATAAAACACAGCAAGTACAGTTAATAAAAATGTGTATTATTAGTTATTTCATATCGTTATTGCACATTATAAACAAAACATAATCTATTAGTGGAATGTCGACATAATCACCTAACTTACGATAAACACACAAACACACAAGAACACAACCACTTCATACTGGTCCAATAATAAAACATAGTTACATACATTTAAAGTTATACTTAGTAAAAATAGTGTAAAGTAGAATCCGACCAAATATATTAAGAAAATCATATTTTTTTTTTGTTAATTTTCTATCATTTGTTGGTCGCTTAATAATTAGTTTACAAAAAGACAGGTAGACTCACTTGCAAGACAAGATAACCTTAGAAGAGCGCTCACGTGAGCTTTTAAGTGCTAAGTGCACCACAAATCACTAAACATATTTTTAAAAACAGTATTCTGTCTCTGTCATCTTCGAACGATTGACGGAAACAGAACGATGTTTTAAGCTAGTTGAGCGTGTTTAGTGATATGAGGTCTAAGCGGACCTTTCGTTTATAAATGATCTATCAGCACATTGACACGACCTTTTTTCACTAGATCATCTTAGTTCATTCATATAAAAAAATTTCATTGAATATTTCATTGTGATTTTCCTTTCATTTAACTGACAGAGTAAATTATACTAAGTACATAAAATATTAACTAGAGTCACATTTAGACCACATTTTTTAAAGATTACTAAAAATGTTACCTTCATAGTTCATTTGGTTTCATACCGTCGTATCACACAAAACGAATTCTAACTTTAGTTCGAGTCAGTTACTGTATTTTAGTCTTTATTCCGATAGTCGTAAAGGTCTTAATACAAAATTGACAACTAAGACTTAGGTCTAGTCAGTTTTTGTATTAAGAACTTTAACTTTTTTTTTGTCGAAATAAAGCTCAAAATACAATAACTGGCTCGAAAGTTGGAACTCGTTTTGTAATGAGACGGTCAGAGTTTAATTCATTTAATAGTTTCTTCCATAGACTATCAGTTCTTTTTTTGTCACGTTTTGATACTTAATCAAACCTTCACAATTTCATGATCACTCCATTTAACTAACTAGGTACTCCATGTCACAAAAACTCATTTACAAACCAACTTCAAAAAAGGAGGAGAGTATGCATTCGGCGAGTGTCTTTAAGTACAGCATGTGCCCAACTGCCCACAGCGGCGTCGCCCGCTCACTTCCCAGCTTCACTATTAACATTCTTACACGTTTCCCTGAACAGCGCATCTAAGGAACTCTGTTGAGCTTTCGATAACTTAGCTCCCTTCATATCTAAAACTTTATGAAACTCAGCCACGGTACATTCTGGCAGTAATTGCACGAACTGCCCCACAAAACCTTCTAAATTCCCATCTAAAGGAGCCATCACCAATTTTAATATCATTTCGGCTTTCGTCATTAACTTAATCACGACTTTAGTATACGTCGCAGGCGCAGGTCGACGCACGTCAGACCCTATTGAAGGCAGCTCCAACAATGCAGTTTTCAGCATATGTGTGTCCAACAGCAACTGTTCGGAGCCTACCGTCGAAATTGGTTTGCATTTGTAAATATTTTGAATGAATTTTGGTATGAAAGAATTCGCGAATCGTATACAGAATTGGGTGAAATATTTTCGGGAAGAGGAGAGATTATCTCGTAGATTAGGAACTGTATTTTTGAGGTGCATGATGATCTGTGTGACGTAAGAGCTCTGGTCTCCTACGTTGTCGAAGTGTAACCAGGATATCTTCGTCATGGCTTGGAGGGCTGGCTCGCAGGCCAGTTCAAGGTCTTGCTCCAGCAGCTGGATGCAGTTGCTGATGATCTTGTGGAACAGGTCCTGTTCTGGAGTCATGTCTATCTTGTCTGCGAGACCGGGTGACACCTGGAACGTAAAGAAGTTACTAAAAATAACACTATAACACATTTATTAAAGCTTGTTATTCTATTGAGAAGAAACACAGACTTCACAAACGTCATGCGTATGTGAATCAAAGATGATAAACAACAAACAAAAATCAACATATTTTTATCACGTCTATTCAAAGTGTATTCTTCGTAAACAGGGACTAAAATAGCTCTTTAATCCATAGGGACTAAAAGCGATTTCAATTTAGAATGTGGATATTGTTAGTAAAAGTTCCAATCGCCAAAGAGATCAATCACGAACATTGTATGAACAAGTAACAGGCTGGACGATAAAGCGCGCGCGCGCCAAATTAAAAAGAAAAGTTTGTGAAAAAATAAAAAACGCGCGAAAAGCATTCTGCCTTCGTTCGTAATTGTTGACTCAAAATTGTATGTAAATAAATAAACGTACTATTCTTATTCATAAGTTGCACTTATTTTTTCAAAGAGGGTGATAAAAAGTAGTGTCCACCTCGGGAGTAACACTATTTTAAGCTCGAGTGACGTACTTTGAATCCCTCGCTGCGCTCAGGATTCTACTTTACAACCCCTCGCTGCGCTCGTGATTCTACTCTAGAATCCATCTCGCCTTCAAAATAGTTGTTTGCTCCCTTGGCAAACAATCTACAATAGTAGATAATAGTAGATTAAATAACTTGACCGTAAATTTGAAGCCTAATAATACATAATAATACATGAGAGAGAGGCCATCGTTCTGTCCCTTTTTCGCATCCGTTCTCCCTCCTTATCGCGTACTATCGCCTTCTCTGTCTCTCCTCCCACCACCACTGGCAGTTGCAAACGTCGGTTTGCTTTTGGATTTGCCTCATTGACGTCGTTGTTCCTGTCCTGACAACACCGGATAAAGTAAGGTAAAAAACATTTACCTATCATATAAAGTGCTTAAGTGAAATTTGCAAGAGTTAATATTTTAATGATACAGTTTTCGTTACTAAGGTAAAGAAAAACAATTTTAAGTATAATGTTTTGAATCTATGCATTATCAAGATCATTTTAAGAACCGAATACCTTGTACAAAACCTGTACTTCTATTTTCTGTGTAACTCTTAATTATTAACGGTGTTACCGTTCGTTTTTAAGTAATATCGAATTATTATTTATGTAGGTACCCTCCTTTTTATCTTTTTTTTTTTTGCATAAAGATTTTAATTGTATTTCAGCGTACGAATTATAATAATGAGTGATCAAAATACCTTACCGAACCAAGATATGAGCACTCAAGATAAAAGTAAAGATATTAACGTGCAATCTCGAAAAAGAAAACACCATGTTCGTAAATTAAGTAGCTCAACAACATCATCAAATTCTAGCTCAAGTTCTAGTAGCTCTGATAGTTCACCAAACCATAAACGTTCTCGTCGTTCACGTAAAAGAAACAAACGCAGTCAAAGAGACCGTAAATTAGAAAAGTTAATAGAACAGGTAGCCGATCTTAAGAAAAATTTTGTGTATCATACTAGTGAACTTGATCGCGGGTCATTATATGAACACGATGAAGATTATTTAGATGATAATGTGAGCCGCCAGCTATATTGCGATGATGTATCTATAAATGAACCGGATAATTCTGAATTAGGACCAGAAATTTCATTGTCAATAGGAACGAAAATAAAAGACCCCGATATCTTAAAGACACCCAGTGCATATTTAGAAATATTAAAAAAGATTCAACGTTTAGACGATCCCGATTGGACAAATGTGAGGTATTCCGAAGTACAAAAAAATTATAGACATACTCCCGGTTTCACGGAACTCGATGCGAATGATGAGTTGAAACGTTACGACGCCTCGCGCTCTCTAATTAATATGGAAAAAGCTTTTGGGTCGTTATCTTTCGCACTTATTAGGCAAAAAGAACAGCTACAAACGGAGCTTCGCTCATTTTTAAGCTGGACTAGGCAAACAGATAATCTGAATCCTGACACGATTAGTGAAAAAATAACGGATATTTTTGTAAATGGTGAGTATGCTAGAATTTCTAGCGATACTTTGCAAATGATTTGTGGACACCGCGCTGAATGTATTCAGCAGCGAAGGGAAACTATTTTGGCTGGTGTCAAGGATCCCCTACACAAGAGCATAATGAGAAAAATTCCGCCATCTTGTCATAATCTTTTCGGAGCTGAGCAACTTACTTCTACGTTAGAAAAAGCTGGAGGCGTGAATAAAGTTTTCTGGCCTCGTGACAAGGATCGCGCTTCTGCACCGCAGACCGATCCAAGCACATCCACGACTCAGCGAAAGTTATCACTTCCGAGTCAGAGAAAGGTAACCTATAAACATATGGGGCATACCTCTTCAAGAGCAAATAATACACCTTTCTATAACAGCGGCAAGCCCTTTCGGGGCCGGGGTGGTAAGCAATCAAATTACCGCAGATCCAATGATGATTCAAATACCAGACGCAAAAACTCTCCCTCATCCCACCGGGATAGGAGAGGCAATTCACGCAGATTCTGACTCAACGAGTTCCTTTCGCGCCGGTCAGCTGCGGTTGTATCACGACCGCTGGAAGAAAATGGGCGCACCCGATTATATATTAAAAATAATATCCGGCTACCGAATTCCGTTTGTACGAAAGCCTCCACTTCATATACCCAATCTACAAAATTCAGTCCAGTCGACGCCTCATTCTCCAGAAATGGACCATATTATTCACAAAATGATATCAGAAGAGGTGCTTACAGTCATGCCACTAACTCAAAGTTTCATTTCGCCAATGTTTCTGGTGCCCAAAGAAGACGGGAATTTCAGACCGATTTTCAATCTCAAAGCCCTGAACCGATACGTCGACGCTGCCACTTTTCGGCTGATCAATATTTTCAGAATCCCAGACTTCCTTCAACCAAACGATTGGATGGTGAAAATAGACCTATCCCAAGCATATTTCCATCTGCCAGTTACAGAGGCTCACAGGAGATTCTTACGGCTTGTTTACCAAGGCCAATTGCTTCAAATGAACTGCCTTCCCTTCGGACTCAGTTCAGCACCGAAAACATTTGCCTCCTTGAGCAATTGGATTGCCCAGACTCTTCGAGACCGCGGTATACGTGTCGTAATTTATCTAGACGACTACCTGCTAGTCAATCAAAATTACGATACACTGGTGAACCACGTCAAAACTACAGTGGACATCCTACAATATTTAGGATGGATAATAAACTACGAAAAGTCTATCCTGCAACCAAAGCAAGCGATAGAATATCTGGGTATATTATGGGATCCGTGGAAGAACATAAAATCACTTCCAACAAAAAAGTGCCTGAAAATGAAAACCATGATCACTTACTTAATCAACAAGCAAAAAGCATGCCTAAAGGAATTACAAAGCATCATAGGAATGATGAACTTTGCAAGCTTTGTTGTACCTCGGGGAAGGATAAATTTTCGTCAACTTCAAAAGCTATGCATCAGCATGTTACACCAGAAACCTACTGCAAAGAATTCACTGCCCGAGGCAGCTCAGAGGAACTTACAATGGTGGCAAAATTATCTCGAGACTTCGTCTCCTATCCATGTCTCACATCCAACACACTACATTGTCACCGATGCATCAGACAACGCCTGGGGTGCTTACATAAACAACACCTATGTGTCCGGCACTTGGAAAGCAGAAGAAAAACTTCTTCATTGCAACCAAAAGGAGATGCTTGCGATCCTAAAAACGATTCAACATTGTGGTCAGAGCCTGTACAAAGCCAGCCTACACGTTCAGTGCGACAACAAGACCGCGGTATCGTATCTGAGAAACGAAGGCGGTACAAAATCACGAGCGCTTATAGACCTGACCTACCAGATTTTACAGCTCGTAGATTCTTACCAGATTCACTTCTCCATTTACCACATTCCAGGCGTATACAACGTCGAAGCGGACAGACTATCTCGACTGCAGAGACTACCAGAGTGGCACTTACTCCCTCAAGCAACACGCCTAATATTTACCCAATGGGGAACCCCGGTGATAGACTTGTTCGCGTCTCAGCGAGCCCATGTAGTCCCCAGGTACTGCACTCTGGATCATCGGGATCAGCAAGCCGAGCTTCAAGATGCTTTCAGCCAGATCTGGGACTACCCATTGGCATGGATCTTTCCGCCACCATTCCTGATACCCAAAGTGCTGATCCATCTGAACAAATGTCGAGGAATATTTCTGATAGTTGCCCCGAAATGGGACCAGGTCTTTTGGAGACCGGACCTGAAGAATCGGGCAATAGACCGACCTTGGACGATCAGGAATCTATGCAAAGTGCTAGTAGACACCTCGACCAACAAACCCCCTCACAAGGCCAACGAAATGACGTTGGAGGTTTGGAGATGTGGGGGTGGAACGAAAAACTGAGTGACTGGACAACCCAACAAAAGCATCTTCTCATGAAAAGCTGGCGATCGTCTACTATAAGAACATATAAGCCAGCCTGGGCTCGTTGGATAAAATGGGCTAAGCTTAATCATATTTCTGTAAGCGAGCCAACCGGTTCGGCGCTTGCTAGATTTTTATCTGATCTTTACCAAAATGATGGGCTCTCTTACAACACTATTCTTGTCCATAAAGCCGCAGTTTCCACTTTATGTTGTCCAGAGTCATCAGAACGGCTAAGTGGGCATCCTTTGGTCAAGCGAATATTAAAGTCTATAGCACTAGCTATAACTCCAAAACTCTCAAAGACCCCAGTTTGGGATGTTAACCAAGTTGTATCTTTACTATGTCAACAGAATCCTGATATAGATAAAGTTTATGAGGTATCGAAACACACAGCATGCCTCTTATTACTATGTTCTGGTCGTAGGGTCCATGACCTGACCCTCTTGAGCATCAATTCTAATAATTGCGAAATTACTAATGATTATGTTATCTTTTGGCCAATGTTCGGCTCAAAGACTGATTCCGCAACTTATCGTCAATCAGGTTGGAAGTTAATGATTAATAAAGACAATAAATGCTTAGATCCAGTACATTGGATTTTAAAGTTGATTTCAGTTGGAGAGAACAGGAGAAGTGAAGCTAAATGTAATAATTTATTTGTTACTGCATATGGTAAAGCTCGACCTGCTTCACGTTGTGTTATAGCTAACTGGGTTAAGAAAGTATTAAAGGATGCTGGAATTGAAGCCCCAGCTGGAAGTTTTAGGTCTGCTGTTGCTTCAAAAAGTTGGTTTGAAAACTGCTCAGTTGATGAAATTCTCTCCAGGGGCAATTGGAGATCAGAAAATACATTTAGGCGTTTTTACTGTAAAGAAGTAAAGAAAACAGAGGCTCAAAACTCTGTTTCTAATTTATTTATTGCAGTGTGATTAAATAATAATATGTTTTTATGATCTACTTGTGTAACTTTATGCACACATGTAATTATTTGAGCGAGTCGCTTGGTTTCCGTTGTTTGTTACTTATTTTTAGAAAGGATACTTTTTGTTTTTTATTCTGGAAATAAAACTATTTTATTTTGTAAACCTCATTTTTATTTTTAGCACATCTGTAACAAAATACATGTATATTGTTTTTACCCGCCTGTGCGTTAATAGCATAATTATTATCAATATTTTGTCTTAAGGACCTTTCCTTTTCATTATTGTATGATCTAAATCTTCAATCTAATAGTCACATTGACGTCTCCACCACCACCAGGCGATAACAAACACGTCTCTCATGTATTATTAGGCTTCAAATTTACGGTCAAGTTATTTAATACAAACGTTTTACCTGAAATAAAACGTAAATTAAATTACTTACCTAAATTTGAAGCCTAATAACTTAAATTCTGCCTGGTTCTACAACGACTTCAATGAGGCAAATCCAAAAGCAAACCGACGTTTGCAACTGCCAGTGGTGGTGGGAGGAGAGACAGAGAAGGCGATAGTACGCGATAAGGAGGGAGAACGGATGCGAAAAAGGGACAGAACGATGGCCTCTCTCTCATGTATTATTATGTATTATTAGGCTTCAAATTTAGGTAAGTAATTTAATTTACGTTTTATTTCAGGTAAAACGTTTGTATTGTTGTTATTATTGGTTTAGAATACTAAACCAATAATAATAATATCCAGTAAGTACACTACCCCGCGATCAGCTGTAATTAAAAGTTTAGGAAAACGTCTTTTTTTTATCGACCATGAAGTCTGTGAGTTGTCGCCAATTAATAAAAAAAAGTCCCTCACAACATGAGCAACCCACCTTTTCCTTGAGCTTCTGTTCCAAGTGTACGGTGGTCTCCAGACAGTACTCCGCCGTCGTGATGACGCTCGTGATCTTCGAGATTTCTTGCTTAGTGTACCTGTAACATCAGGGAAATGTTTGCTAGGCAAATATTATTAGTTTAGTTTTTTTGGGCGAATATTGTTCTTATCACACTAATATTATAAATGCGAAAGTTTGTGAGTGTGTGTGCGTGTGTTTATATGTTTGTTACTTCTTCACGCTCAAACGACTGGGCCAATTTTGATTAAAAAAATTATGGAGGTAGCTGACACCCTGGATTAACATAATTATAGACTACTTTTTATCCCGATATTCCTACGGGATCGACATTTACGCGGATAAAACCGCGGGGCGCAGCTAGTTCAAACATAAATGGCGAAACGTGGCCGGAAAAATATAAAAATCGACATAAACATGATACAGCAGTACACTTGCATTCTGTTTTTACCGACTTCACAAAAAGGCGGAGGTACTATGTTCGGATGATTGTATGTTTTTTTTTGTATGTTTGTCCATCGAATACTCCGCCAATTGTCGACGGATTTTCAAAATTCTTTTTTTGTTCGAAAGTAGATAGTTCTGAGGTGGTCCCACTGTCACCAAGTTAGGATCTGATGATGGGATCTTAGAGAAATCGAGGGCAACCCTGAAATTTTATAGGCTCACTTATTGTTTTTCGCATATTTTATGAAGTATCTTGTGTATTTGCGTATGGTTGTCACCATCTCAGGTAGCTGGGCTGATGATGGAAGGTACAACTCCTTAACAGTAAGAAGTTAATCGAACAGGCAAGGACTGTTTTAGTAAATTGTTTTGATGTTTGATAGGGCATTTGCCACATTTGGTCTCATGATCATCAAGTCATGACCTGTTGCTGCAGTCAGGATAGTTTGCAGAGTACCTAACTCCTCGACAACTAACAGCAGATATATCGTGTTTAGGCTCATTGAAAAGGGCTCGATGCGTGGATAAACGTACTGTTAATGAGGAACACCGAAGTACATAGAGATGTGATGCTGAAGCGAGGAGCATCAGAAAAAGTACAGACGCCAGCACATCAATCTACCCGAAACTCTCAAATTTTCTTAATCAATTTTGAACCTTATGCTTCAGCAATAAAGTTGAAAATATATTAAAGAAATTTGACAGATTGTAGTAGGTTGATGTGCTGGCGTCTGTACAAACCTTGATTTTACAGCACCGTAGTCGTGTTTGGGCTCATTTTAAACAGGACTAAATTTTAAGTTCAATGCAATGTTGACATAAGGCTGGCCTGATGCTGCTGCCAGGATTATCAGCATCTAGTCTAAAATCTAATAAATATTTCTTAAAGTGAAATACTTTTTTAATGAATAAGGTATGCTTCAGAGGTGGTCCCATATAAATTTTATGAACTTTGCTTGGGTAGTTTTGGAATTAGCTTCAATAATACGATTGTTTTCCACTTAGTTTATATTGATGATGTTTATCTTCCTGTCACTAGCAAGTAGTGTTATATGAATTTGTATGGGGTAGGTACAACTAAAAAGCGAAAAATAAAAACTTTTTTACAAAAAAAATAACCGACTTCCAAAAAAAAACAATACAAAGTGAAAAATAACTAATTTCGGAAGTCGGTGTGAAAAAAAGAAAATGTGGAACCAACGACACCGACTTCCGAAATTAAAGTTATTTTTCACTTTGTAGTGTTTTTAAGCTATTTTGGAAGTCGGTTGTTTTTTTTTTTTTGTAAAAAAGTTTTATTAGGGAGAGGAGTCCACTACAAGCATAGCACAGCATTATCAGCCACAATGTTCCCACTGCTGGGACACAGGCCTCCTCTGTGAGATGGAGTTGGCCACGCGGGCCCAGTGCGGGTTGATAGATGTCACATGTCTTTGAATTTTTAGTTCTCCAAGACTTGCCGGTTTCCTAAATCTAATCGCATTCTCATCTCAGCGACAATCAACGTCAGAAACTTGTCAAAAATGTATTGAGATCAGAACGCGAACGCTCTTGAAACTGCGGGAATCGGAAGTCCGACCCCACCTGGTATATCTGTTGTCACTGTTCTCATCTCGCAGGAGCGTGTGCAGGTTGGTGACGATGCTGGGCACCCCGAGGGGCAGGCCGGACGCGCCGTGCCGCGGCAGGCTGCCCTGCAGCACGGAGGACGCGTACTCGCGGAGGTACTTCTGAAAGACGCCGGCGAGTTCTGAGGGACAGAGATTATTAAAATAATTCATTACTCAAGATTTTGTAATATCTTGATTTATCAGAGAGTCCTTACAGCTTCTTGTCCGTTCTTCTCATCTACGTTTTGGATTGGGCAACTAGTTGTCACTTTCTAATTCTTTGACAATTCAAAAGTGCCTGTAGATGGTTTAATTGAAACAAATGCTTTATGTTTGAGTTATTGCACACCAAATACAGGAAAAAATATGATGTAATAAAACCTTGTTTACGAAATACTACCTCGGTGGTGTAGCGCTGGAAAACACTACTGGTGATTGAATGATGTAGTCCTGGGTTCTATCCCTGGGTCCTGGGGCTGACCGGGGATTTAGTACTATTATGGGGATACACTAAGGACTAAGTATTATTGTGTCTTTCCAAAACGAAATTCTAAGTAGGTAACATCTGGTTAGTGGCAATTCATTTTGACAAAGCAATAAAATCTATTTTTATTGCAAATAGCCAAAGACAACGCAATGGGTAATTTGTTGAATAGCCAAAAGAATATCTAACACCAGACTTTAGAAAAATTTCAACAACTTCCTCAATGTTCAACTCTCATACATTGAACAGAATGTCATTTATACACGCGTGCGCACGTTACATGTTGTCGTAACTATCGCGTGTTGTACGGCACGTGATAACAGTACGCGTTTGTTTATAGACGCGCGCGCAACACACGGGAGTGTTGTGACTTGTGCTCGTTATACAGCGAGCAGTTTCATAACATCACGCGTGTACCCTCTGAGGTGGAGGTGTATATTAACATAGATAGGACATAGTTATGTTTAAGTCCCATGGGAGGGCCTTAAAATCAGATTCGGGATTGCTTTTGAGAGTTTTCCAAAGGAAAAACTCAATACCACTTCATTCGATCTAGGGATCAAACCTAGCCATCGCTGCCCGAGCACCAGCAGTGGAAACATTATTACACATGTCACGTAAAACCTGGGTTTTCTTCCTGAATATTTATTTAATTTTTAGTCTATGATGTCCCACTGCAGGGCAAAGGCCTCCCTTTCTCTCCTGGGTTTGCGTCGACGTCGCCTTCCATAAAGAGTGCGTATTTTAACACTGACATCACACATTACGATTCACAGCTAACAGCCGTCATTTTGCGGCGCTTTCTTAAAACACTCTCCCCCTTACTAATAAACGTTGTATAGCGTCTGTATAGTTACACAACGCTTTGTCTTCTTCTTTCGAAAGTCAAATTACTGACGACTGAAAGAGGGAAATCGGTGTGTAACTATTCATCTGATATAATACATTTATTAGTGAGGGGGTCAAACTATAAGCGCCCTGTAAATGATCAAATTGTTTGTCAAATTCTATATGTGTCACATTATTTGATAGTGTGCAGCTGTGTTTGACGCGTTTGTCAAACAATCTACAGTAGAAAACGTGAAGTTTGACAAACAAATTTGTCAAGCAAATTTGATCGTTTACAGCAGGGCGGTTTAGTAAAATACAAGCCGTGCGCTCGGTGAGGCGAGACTTCCCATTGACAAAATACAAGCCGTGCGCTCGGTGAGACTTCCCATCGACAAAATACAAGCCGTGCGTTCGTTGAGGTGAGACTTCCCTTCCACAAAATACAAGCCGTGCGCTCGATGAGACTTCCCATCGACAAAATACAAGCCGTGCGCTCGATGAGACTTCCCATCGACAAAATATAAGCCGTGCGCTCGATGAGACTTCCCATCGACAAAATACAAGCCGTGCGTTCGGTGAGGTGAGACTTCCCTTCCACAAAATATAAGCCGTGCGCTCGATGAGACTTCCCATCGACAAAATACAAGCCGTGCGCTCGATGAGACTTCCCATCGACAAAATACAAGCCGTGCGCTCGATGAGACTTCCCATCGACAAAATACAAGCCGTGCGCTCGGTGAGGTGAGACTTCCCTTCCACAAAATATAAGCCGTGCGCTCGATGAGACTTCCCATCGACAAAATACAAGCCGTGCGCTCGATGAGACTTCCCATCGACAAAATACAAGCCGTGCGCTCGATGAGACTTCCCATCGACAAAATACAAGCCGTGCGCTCGATGAGACTTCCGATCGACAAAATACAAGCCGTGCGCTCGGTGAGGTGAGACTTCCCTTCCACAAAATACAAACCGTGCGCTCGATGAGTCTTCCCATCGACAAAAATTACGAAATTTCATACAATATTTGATCCTCTATTTAACCCCTTTTGATCAACTTTAAAAAATCCCTCCTTAGTGCTTACTGTCTTTATACAGGCGCAAATCAAATTCGAAACTCCGCTGACGTAATGGCTATTAAATCTTAACATTTTTTGGTTCAACGACCGTACGTCGTGTAGCTACTTGTTTTTTTTTTGTGTTAACTTCACAGAAGTGATGGGTATCGTAATTTAAACACGATAAAACAATATAAATACATATTTTCTCAAATCATACTTCATATGACCCCAAAAAAATACCATCATTTTTTTTTTCTTTCGTCTTGTTTGATGTCGATACCGACCACGTCCGCGGAGTTTCGCTAGCTAATTTAATTTGACTTTAGTGTAAATGTTCATGCTTCTTGACCTAGCGACCTAGCGGTTTAGGTTGCGGATTAGGTGCGTTATCTGTAAGTGATTTTTTTTAATTTTTTTATTAGGTAGATGTGGGCAATTTTCGTGACAGCTCTCAGTCTGAGGCACAACTTTCATATAAAATCTATGCTAGTATAGTGTATTGGTCCATCTCATCATGTTTTAAAGTTTGATCCAGCCTGTCCCTGTCCTTTCTCCAGCGACGCCCTAAGCCGAGGTTCGTACTTCGTACCCCACAGGGGGTGCCCTTAGCGTGCAGTCGCTTAGTCTATTAGATATTCGCCCCTGGCTTCGAGTTTACTTAATGAAACCATAGGATAGTCCGGTTAAGTAGTTACGACCTCTCTAGGTAAACTACGAGAAGTCATTTATTAAAATTAAAAAAAAAAATGTATTGGTCCACTCACCCAACATAGGCTCCCCGGTAGTGAGGCGCGCGCACTGCACGAGACACTTCTTGTAGAACAGGAACAGATCCGCGCACGACGCGATGACCGCGCCGCCCGCGCCGCCCGCGCCGCCGCCCGACGACGAGCTCTTGGCGTCCTGCGACAAAAAGACACTGGAACTCCTCATCTCATCCCCTCCTAATCCTAATTTGGCCAAAATTAACCACTAGGGCTTGCTTACACCACAAATCACACAACGAATGCTGAACGATTTTAAAACAATGTTCTATTTCGGTCAATCCTTTGAGGATGACAGAGACAGAGTTATGTTCTAAAGGAATACGTTTAGCGCAAATAAAAATTAAGGCCCGCTTGTATCGCAAATCATTTCAATTTGCGAAACAAGCGGGCCTTCATTATTTATTGTAAACAAGTATTTTGAACATTATATACTGTACATAGCATTTTTTTTACATATAAAGTAATCTATCAATGAAACTAATAATTTGAAGTAAACATTTCATAATAAAACCAAACGGAAGATATAAAAATTCAAATCATTTCATTTACTATATTTAAGTGCGGAAAAAGATATAATTATAATAATTGTAACATCGATTAAACCAGAACTTAAAATTCATACTTCGGCATCATTAAACCATAGACAAAGTCGAGCGGCCATTGTTGTTTACATCTTTGGAATTTTTGAATGTGCCGGTGCACATGAAATATTTCAGCTTTGTGTCAGCGATGCCTCGGGTACTGTAGATGTTCACAGGCAGCCAGCGGTGACCACCTTACCGCCAGGTGCTGTATGACCTGTAGCACTCACCTGAACAAACCGGTCCATGAGCTCAGCCAGGTTGGTGTCTAGCGAGCTGACGTATAGCGACAGGTAGGGCTCGAAGCAGGCACCTATCAGGCCGATCCACGCGGAGCCTGACGGACCTGACACTTCCATGTTCAAGTCTGATGATGTAGCCTGCGAGAGGTAAGATTAGAAATGAAACAGAAAGCATAGATAACTTTAAACCAACGCGAGCGTCATTGCCAACGGAATGTTGCCATTTAAATAGTATCCTAACTAATATTATAAATGCGAAAGTAAGTTTGTTTGTTACCTTTTCACGCCTAAACCACTGAACCGATCATCCTGAAATGTTGCATATACTCGTATGTTGTCAGGTGTACAGAAGCGGACATAGGGTTACCTTTCATCCCGAAAAAAAGTGCTGTTCCCGAGGAAAACAACAATAACTTATTATGATAATAGATGGCGCCACGTGTTCGAAACTCATGCGGGTGAAACCACGGGGCGCTGCTAGTATTTATATAAAGATTTAGAACTGGTATTGTATATTTATTTCAATGTTTCGTGTTCACGTCAACAGCGGCTCTCTCTAGAAACCAGCGCTGTGGCTCTGTCTCGAATAGGGACACAGCATTACGCTGAGCGATGGCCGTTGTGCGTGGACGTGTTCTTGTTATTTTTGTATTTTTTCTTTGCGTGATATTTTACCGCTACTTTTTTCTTCAATATCCGTTTGGATGGATAGCCAGCAATCCTATAAGCAGGATAGCCGGATATTCGAATGAGACACGGACTATCGGGCGGATTCCGGCATACTTTTTCATGAGTAACACGAGCGAATGATATACGAGTAAATGACTTATTGGCTATTTTAATTTTTATGACATCGAGGTGTAATATTTGTCGATTGCAACAGAAGCTACAAAATAGTCATCGGAAAGTAAAGATCGAATAAATGGCTTTTATTTGTCTATAATTATGGTATTTTTATTCATTCATATTTATGTACTTATCATGCATATATGCATTAAACGTTTAAAATTTTATCGCCGTTAAGTGAAAATCCAGTATCCACCGGATATTGCCATAGTATTCGATATCCAGCCGGATAGTGACATTAGGCCGGATAAGCCAAATCGCTTTGGTGGGAAATCGCGAACATAAAACGCTAAGAATTGTTAATAAGCACAAACTCACGTCTTTACTATCGCTGTCGAATGCTGGTTTCTCTACGTTCACTTCGGCCGGCTCCGCGCCTAAATCCGTACCTGTACATGAAACAAATACTATTTTATTGAAGCCGATGAGCCGGTGAGCCGGTGATGACGAAGATGTTGAACCAAAGTTGTGCAACATCTTTCATGAATATTTACGCATGCACATTGTTGATTTTATCGACCGCAAAATAAGTTTGCATTGCTTATAAAAACCTATGAAAAGCAAATTTAAATTTATTTCTGCAGAACAGTTGTACACGAAAATATATCACATATCTCAAAAACTATTAACTTAAATAGCAAAGTCACTTCCAAACATCATAATCTTTTTAATTATGAAATACAACACACAAGCTCACGTGCATTATAATCATAATCATTATATCCTCTCTGTGACAGGGAGTGGACCATAATCTACCACGCGGGCCCAGTGCGGGTTGGCGGATGTCACATGTCTTCGAATTTTTGGTTCTAGGACATGCCGGTTTCCTCACGATGTTTTCCCTCACCGTTTTAAGAGCAGTAGTGATGAAATTATTTACAAAAAGTAAAGCGCCTGTCTGGGTTCGAACCTACGACCTACAACTCGTAAGTCGCGGCCATTACCACTTGGCCATCACAGCTCTTAGCTTATGTGCATAGATCGTTTTAAATAACTCGGTTACATATACGGGGAGAGCCACCCCTAAAGATTGTTTTCGTCATGTCACTACACGTTTTGTTTGTGGTGGACAGAATACACCTTTGCATTGCAATGCCTTTCAATTTTCATCGATATAGTGCAAATAGTTTTCGATTAAAATGGCTGTGTAACATCCGGACAGACTGACAGAAGGACATGACGATATTATAAGGGTTCCGTTTTTGGATACGTATCCCTATAAAGTTCGTGTCTCCAGAGCGTCGTCTGTCACTCATATCTGTGTGACAATCTCTTTCTATATTGTATCGTGTGTATTACCTGTAAATCTCTTGTGCAGCAGCAGCTCAAAGTTGTAAGTCTTCTGGATGGCGTACAGCAGTAGCTTCACGTCCACCTCGCTGCGACGCGACGCCATCAAGTTGCTCAGCTCTGTGCGGGTTATCTGGTGACAATGTTTTGATTTATCTGTAGTAAACGTTATTCTTTCAGTTATAACAGGAATGTATATTTTTGAGATTCTGGCCACGTTGCACGAATGCACCTGGAAAGATGGGCAAAGATCATCACTCACTGGACGCCTGAGGGAGGACGTCGTCGTCAAGTAGACCGCGGCGACTTTGCTGTGACGATCTGATCATGTTTGCTGGGCCAACATGGCCAGAGACCGCACAAAAACAGACAAGTTTTGACGGAGAAAAGGGTGGCATTTGCCCACACACACACACACACAGCACACAGCTGCATACGGTTACTCTACCCGTATTCAAATGATGATGCTTACCTTGCAGAACTGCTGCGTGACTCTCTCGCTGAGCCTCCAGGGCGGCGGGAACAGGGTCGCGGTGGACTCCTCGAACGTGAGGAGGTGCCTCTTGAGCCACGCGTAGCGACGCTCCACGTGAGATATCCAGGCGGACTCTTGTTCTGATGAGAATAGGTGCTGGTATTCCTGGGGAGGTAATAATAGTGGTAGGAATAGTGGATAGTGCTGGATGCTGAATGGATATCAGGTCAAAATTCGGCGGATTACACCAAATAAAAAATAAAATTGCCTTGGTTTCAATTCATATTTATATTGGCGTAAAAACTTACTCTAAACACAATTGAAACTCAAAGACGATGTCCAAGTAAGTAAACGTCAATGTGGCATATTTAGTCCGAATATACAGCCGCCAAATATCCGGCTATCTGGGCCGGATATCTCACCCAAAAATTATCCAAACCACGATGGACAGTTAGTAGTCTAGTTTTCATAGGGCAGATTTTTCAATAGTTAGATATCTTTTATCAGAAGAATAAATATGGCAATTTGACATATTTTTTACAAAAGCTGTCAAGTCGTCGCACATTGTGTTCTTTATTTTTTTTTATGCAACACTTTTAGCGCATTCCAAAACAAAGATTACTGACGTTGCTCAAAAAGCCGCTAATCTTTAGTGGGACTGGGCTGGCCACGTCTGCCGTATGCCCAATAAGCTGTGGGCCAAAATAACCACCACGTGGAGCCCTGACACAGGTAGAAGGCGTCGCGGCAGACCCGTAGAAGATGGCGGGACGAGCTGGACAAAACAAACTAGCAGTGGTCCACTTTAGCCCTGGATCGAAAGAACTGCAAGTCATGGGAAGAGGCCTTTGTCCAGCAGTGGGATGATGCAGGCTAACAGTAGCAGTAACAGTAGCAGTAACAGTAGCAGTAACAGTAGCAGTAACATTTAGTGCAAATAAATGGACTATCTTTCTTTTTCTCTCGTATTTATTCAGATAAAAGTTATGTAAAACTATGTTATATGTATTATGTGTTCTTTGAAAGGCCGATTCTTCGATCAAAGGGATTTTTAATAATTTCGGGATTGGAAATTCACATAACCTCACCTGTAACTGCATATTGATGAACCACTTCAGCAGCTCAGTCTTGACCTTAGGCTCCAGTATATCGACCACACCACAGGCTTCCGATAGCGTCCGGTGGGAAACGCCGCTCTTACTGCCTGCTATAAATCGAAATATATTTATGGTCAAAGTAAATTAGATGGCGAAACTTCATAGACGTGGTTGGATATTTAAGAAAAACTTTAAAAAGTATAAAGAAATGCAAGCAGCGGGCTATATTTAAAGGAAGCAGTTTTGAATAGCCTCTGACTCTCAAACTCTGTAAATTCCTGTGAATGATAAAATAACAAACAAAAAAAAATATTTTCTTAAAACAATCTATCTATATAAATAAAAACAAAAGGCCTGACTGACTGACTGACTCATCAACGCCCAGCCCAAACCCTTGGACCTAGAAAGCTGAAATTTTACACAATGGTTCCCTTTATAATGTAGACAAGGAATAAGGAAGGATTTTTCGAAATTCAACCCCTAAGAGAGTTAAATAGGGGATGAAAGTTTGTATGGAAGTCCGTCAGTTTTAAAGTTAGGATCTTCAAATTTTGTGTTTAGGCTGAAGATTGAAAATTAATTTATACGTGTCTCAGCGTTTTTGATAATTCCACCCCCAAAGGGTTAAAAAGGGGGATGAAGTTGTGTATGAAAGTCCGTCAGTTTTAAAGTTAGGATCTTCAAATTTTGTGTACAGGCTGACGATTAAAAATAAATTGATACGTGTCTCAGCGTTTTTGATAACTTCAACCCCAAAGGGTTAAAAAGGGGGATGGAGTTGTGTATGAAAGTCCATCAGTTTTGAAGTAAGGATCTTCAAGTTTTGTGTTTAGGCTGACGATTTTATACGTGTCTCAGAGTTTTTGAATATTCCACCCCCAAAGGGTTAAAAAGGGGGATAAAGTTGTGTTTGAAAGTCCGTCAGTTTTAAAGTTAGGATCTTCAAATTTTGTGTTTAGGCTGACGATTGAAAATTAATTTATACGTGTCTCAGCGTTTTTGATAACTCTACCCCCAAAGGGTTAAAAAGGGGGGAGAAATTGTGTATGTGAAAGTCCGTCAGTTTTGAAGTTAGGATCTTCAAATTTTGTGTTTAGGCTGACGATTGAAAATTAATTTACACGTGTCTCAGCGTTTTTGATAATTTCACCCCCAAAGGGGGACGAATTTCATAAAATGTATTAAAATGTATTGTAAAATCATAAAATGTATTATCTAGGCGTATGTTTGGAAGCTAACGCAACGGTGTTGTTAGAATTTCAGTCCTTCCTCTGGGGTGAAGAGGGGGATGAAATTTTGTTTTTAATTAAAGTTCTTTATTTTTTAAGTTAAAATCACTACAATTTGCGCTTATGGTTGGAAACTAACACAGCGTAAATTGTTGTTTTTTTATTTCAACCCAAAAAAAAAGGGTGAAAAGGGGGATGAAGTTTTGTATTGAAGTTGTTCATTCCCTAAATTTTGTATTCAAGTAAAACTAATATAAGTATACGTGTACCGTTTCTAACTTTTCATAAAATGAAGCGATTGCGATGAAACTAAAACTAAATGTTCAATAAAGACTTTGGACTTCTTGAAATGTTAAACCTTTTGCCCGTGGCTTTGCCCGCGTGGATGTTGAAAAATATCCGACGGGAACGTACTACGAACGTCAATGTTGCTGAACGGATGTAAATCTGTAAATGGCAAACCCATTAGTTTTGTACTTCAAATCATTAAAAAAAATATTTTGCATTTTGGTTGGGCAGCCTGGTTGTGTTAGCACCTGACGGCAAAACCTCTAATGTTGTAAATAAAGAGGTACTTTAAGTATTAAAAAAAAAATGTGGTCGTAACCCCCTGTGAAGAACAATGTAACAATGTATTTACCTTAACTTTAACTCATTTTTTTAATAAGATTTAAATTTCCGTGCATTCAAGTAGCCAATTTTCCGTTCCGTTATGTATAACGTTACTATTCGATTTTAGGATTTGTCATCCTCCAATCCGTGCGCCGCACCTCGGATACTATAATAAGCAGTGTGAGAAAACATTGTATACCTGGATTAACACATAGGGTACTTTTAATTCCGGTAGTACGTTTCCGTGGGATATTTACCGACATACACGCGGGCGAAGCCGCGGGCAAAAGCTAGTAATATATAATAGGTGAAAACATCACCAGTGAAAGCCTCTTTGAAGTCGGCTAGTATCTGCGTGGCTAGTTGCTGTCTGATGGACGTCACTTGGTCGCGGAGAGTCGATAGTTCTCTGATTTCGCGGTAGCATTCAAAGTGTTGTAGTACCTGGGACAGACGAGAGAGGGGCTTAAATGATATGATGTTAAGGTTTCCTAAGAAAATATCATTATTATATATTGCTATCCCTTTTTTAAGCCCGTCGGTAAGCTGTGGCTGTTATTAGACGGCGCTGCTTTTTTTATAAAGAAACTCAAGTTTAACACCACTGGCAGGACACCCTGGCAAGTGACTTTTGGGTGATGAATCATAAAATGTGACTTAATATTGTAGCCTCTAGTTGTAGAGAGGTTAGGAGACTGATATTGTATTGGGAAGACCACAGAGAGTCGACCCTCATTGAGAAGAAGTTCTGACAATCAAGCTAAAGGTGTACCTCCATGATAGCCTGCATGGGCAGCACAATTTCCTTATACTGCCGGCTCTGTGTCATGTTCCGCAGAGTATCCACGCCCCCCACCAACATATGCAGGTGGTTCAGTGCTGTGATAGCAGCAGTCAGGTTGGACTTGGCACAGTCCAGTTGTTTGATCTCGGATGTTATCTCCCGGACCATACTCTCGCTGCGTTCGGCTTTCTTGTTTATGTCTGCTACCTGGAAGAATTATTAGAAAAAAAAATAGATTTTGAGTACTATAATGGTGGCGGTTGAATGAAACCAACAATGACAGTTAGGAATTTATTCACTATAGACAATACTTAAGTTCTGGTGTACAAAAGTTGTCTAGACAAAACCTATGGGTGGTTCCAGGGATGGACTGCGGGGCTATCCTATCCCTTAACCTCCTAGCTATGCTATTTCTGAGGGCGACGGGACCTCCGCTCAGTTCAAGCTTATGACAACAGTAGTGACTGCGGGGCTATCGTCCACTGTGCCTTCTAAGCTGCGACTCTGTGAGTGATCGTTCTTCAACGGTTGACCGTTTATATAGTCGGTTGCAGCCATCAATGTGTGTGTCTTCACTATCTCATGCTTGTATGTAGCGGTGACCTTCGTTGACGTCATGGACACTTCACACGTCGCATGTTAGATGTCGCTAGTAGTCGTCTTATTGATGATTGATCTTGTTTGTGTTGCGATCTACTCGGGTGGCGTAGTGTTGTGCACACAATCCGGTAGATGGCGTAAGGCATCGTGTTATAGTACATAATTACTGTTGGAATAGAAAGTATTTTCAGTGAATATGTAGGTAATATAATTATATTGTATTACCCAGTAACTGGGTTGTGGAATTCAGATAGGCAGTCGCTCCATGTAAAATACTGGTATTCAGCTGCAACTGGTTAGATTGGACACCGGCCCCAACACATTTGAGAAAAGGCTAGGCAGACGATGATGTAGGTAATATAACATCAACTTTATTTTATATTATTCCCCTAAGGGGTAAGCAGAACTATTGAAACTTGACACATTTACTCATTTTTGTCTGATTTGTTTGACTATTAGTCTTCTAGAGAAAATTGATTAAATAGATGATTGAAGATTTCCATGAATAAATAACTGTAGCCTTAATATTTTAATATGTAGAAAACCATAATTCCTCTACCTGTAATGCCAGTTCACCAATACACCTCTGTGCATCGACCAGAGCCTTCTGGCCCGCATCTCTCTGCTCGGCCTGTGCTCTCACAAGCCTCCGTATGTCGTGCTCCACACCTGCCAGGTGGAATTCACAGCGAGCCGCCGCACTCTCCACTCCCGAGAGAGATTGTTCAGTGGGGAATACTCGATTGATGTATGCTACTGCATCAAACTGTGAAACATGATGTTTATTGTTGTTTCACGAAAATTATTGATAATTTTCTGTCTTAAAAAACATAATTTGTATAAGCTTTTATAAAAGTACTGTAATAATATTAAAATTGTGAAGATAAAACGTGGAAAATCAAATTACAGGCATGAAAATCACTTGTTGAAACAACGCCTATAAAGCGATATTCATCGAGTTTATATCGGTTGGTCTCACGCGCAGTAGTGCGAAATTAAATTTAGATTCAAACAAAAGTAGTAAACAACTAAGAAATAGGGGCAAAATAAAGAAAAGTCCGACTCACTTCCGCACTATCAAACTGCTCAGTTCCTCCCATCATTTCCTCAATCCGGCTCATCACAGAGCTCGGGAAGTTGATCTGCACCTCCGGCCCACTCTCTTTATCGTCTAATATATCGTTAGAATCCATAATTTTATCTGTTTCTTGATCACTTTTGAGGAAAATAAAAATCACAACTTCACCAGCCCGCAGGCTCGGTTGACGTTGGAAAGTCACTGTCAAATTGACGTTTACGGTTCAGTGTTGGTACGGTATCTATTTACAAACAAATTGCCAGAGAGAAATGTCATTTTTGTCACAGCCTGCCGAATGGTTGTGAATAGTTATGCAGTAAACAGTGGAATTTTTGTGAATTCAAGGAACTCAACTCAACTGACAGCCGGTTTTGGATTTGTCAAACGTCTGCGTTTTAACTCCTTCTTATATTACATATTTTTATAAAATATATCTCGGGACCATGGGGTCCTTTGGAAGGCGTACAAGGGGCCAAAGCCAACTCGCAGAGGCCCCTTAGGAAATTTTAATGAAATGCTGCACCAACCGACGATTATCCCTGTATCCACTATGCAAGTGCACCTAAACATAACCCCCGGTTGGTGTAGGACTATTGCAGGATATGGAAAAATAAAAAGTTGGACTATGCGTTTGGGTGGCTAAAGTGGGCTGGTTACCAAAAACTATGGAAGAACTATGACCCCTGCCTATGTTTTATATATACACGGATAAAATGGCAGAGGGTGACTTGCACACTCAATATAGCGATGGGCGATTGTGAATGATACTATTCGAATGATTCGATTGTACAAGTCATTCAAATCATTCGAATAACCTTACAATTCTTTCGAATTTGGAAACGAATGAGAAGTACAGCTTGGCAAAAAAGTCGTGAAAATAATGGTGGCGCTACTATCGTGCATGTTGTAACCCTATATAGTACGACGAAAACGGTTTTGATACTTCTTTTTTTTTTTTGACAATTAATGTGAATAGGTGGGTTTTTGAAAAAAAGAAAACCTCTGAAACGCTTGTTCAGCCACTGCCTAAAACGATAACATTTGTAGTTATTTATTTCAATGAATTAAAAATAAACTTATTAGGTATTTCAAAATACCTTGATATCAACTAATCCCACATTATGTAAGACAATTTCATGTTTTACAAGACCCCAGATTAATTCAATAGGGTTTAGATCACAGTGACAAGTTGGAAGCTCTACTACTGTGTGACTGTATCCCACGAATCCAAGTTCTCTAACCACAGGCAAAATGTTCCATAGTTGGTGTTCTAAACAAAAACTAAAAAACAAACATCAGAATCAAAAATTTTAATCAGAATCAAAAATGTTTTCCTCTAAGTATTCCACGCCCGAAAAGTCTTCATCCATGTCTTGGTGTGAGCTTTCACCAAAACTCTGCTGGCTACCTGCAGATATGTCACTATTGCTGCTTTCATCTTGTAGGTTTATGATATTTTTTCCAATGTCACTATACAGAGTTTGCCCCCTTCAAAAATAACCTTTTTCTATTTTCATGACATATTGACATGATTTTTTCCAGTCGTCAACTGAAACGCTCTGAAACGCTTGTTCAGCCACTGCCTAGAACAATAAAATAAAAACAACTAAACAATATTAACCAAAAGTATCAAAATTATACGAATGCGCTGCAATCTGAATGTGTTTTGTAAACATAACCTCAAATTCGTGAATGTACATTTCAATAATTGTATGAAAGGTTTATTCTAGATATTGCACCTTGAAATACACACATTACATCTGATTACATGTATAAAAATTAATTTTACCTATCATTTCACCGGTTCTTTTATTACACATCGTTGAGATCGGATAAAATTTGTCCGGCCTCGAGTTCCGCCAAACATCTCACGTACAGTACAAATTCTCGCTCTTGCGGAGCTGCGAATAACAGATCTGTTCTTTATGTACACAATGGGTCACCAGTATCACCAGAATAACGCAAATAAATACAAATAAACACGAGAAACAGTCACCGATTACAAGAAATGACAGAATATGTACCTTACTCGACGAAGCAGAGCGAGTGTTGCCAATGATTAAATATTTTAGTTCCGTTTCAGGACTTTCTTGCCAAACTGTAAATAAGAATGTATTGCGTTGTCTCGTTCCTTCCGATTCTCATTATTACTAGTTTACATATTCGAATATCCGTTACTTCATCTAAAAGTAAACTCTATGAACTGAGAAAAAATACTCAATTTCTAGTTTACATATTCGAATATCCGTTACTTCATCTAAAAGTAAACTCTATGAACTGAGAAAAAATACTCAATTTCATGTGGCAAATTGAATCATTAAACTATCGAATTTAACGAACATTACTAGTTTGTATTTGTATATTCATAGTTTTTTTATGAAATTATTTTGATTGGGAGCTTTGGTGGCTTTGGTACGAATATCAATTGAAAGTAGACTTTATTTTACGTACATACAGCCCAATTTTGTATGGGCCTGGTAAAGTAAATGAATGAACTAGTGGTTCGCAAATCGCTAATCACTATCAGTTACTTGTTGCTACGAATATCAATTGAAAGTAGATTTTATTACACGTATATACAGCCCAATTTTGTATGGGCCTAGTAAAGTAAATGAATGAACTAGCGGTTTTATTCGAATTTGAAAACTAGCGATCGATTGTTTTTGTATTCGACTGTTAATATTAGTAGTATCAAACCATTCGATTGTTGGAATCAGTAACAATCGCCCATCTCTAACTCAATAATGGGTCCCCGGAAATGGTCGTTAGCACATAGTGACGTAGCGGCAAGGGGGCAACATGTCCTGAGGAGCTTATGAGGAGTGGAGAGGTATTCGGACTATCCCGGAAGTACGGTCAAGATCTCTACCAGCATAAAAGCCTAAGCAATGCGAGGTCAAGTAAAACTAGAAATTATAGTTTGATATGTCGTCGTGTGTTCATACAACTTAGCATCACTGTTTATTTCGTAGCTTTTTTCCAACCTGGCAACATTTTACGAAAACTCAAAAAGTGACGTTTTTGTTTCCATTGTTCAATGACTATAAGACTTGTTTGATTAGTTACTGTCCCGAAAACCTATTGACATATTTGCGGATAAATGCCAGATCCAAGCACAGAGTACTTTTTGATAGACTGAAAGATCCAAGCGTCACCTTCGCAAGAAAAAACGTGCGGGTTGGGTTAAATTTTGTACCTCCTTATCGCCCTCTACTCCAGTCTCGTTAGTTTGGAAAAGCATCAACAGGTTTAGACGTGGGTGCTCTCCGTCAGTCTCTTCACCAATCACTAGGGAAACAGCTGACCTTTTTTTTGATAAAATTGCTCCTCCATATGTTCCTCACTCTTCTGAATGTTCCAATAATAATATGTTCCTGCAAAGTGCTTCAGAGGATCCTTTTGATGTGCCATTTACTTTGAAAGAATTGAATGTGGTACTCAAGCATGTTCGGGACTCAGCCCCCGGTATTGATGGTGTGCCGTATTCTTTTATTGTTAATTCTGGAGACAAGGCTAAACTCTACTTCCTTGACATCATTAATTTTTGTTACAGTAATGGTTGGGTTCCTGATCAGTGGAAGTTACAAATTATTATTCCCCTATTGAAGCCAGGCAAACATGTAGATGATCCGAACGGCTTTAGACCAATTGCTTTATCCTCAGTCTTGGCCAAACTATTGGAACACCTTATTAAGAATCGACTTGAATGGATAGTCGAATCGAGAGACTTGCTGCCGAATTTCCAATTTGGCTTCAGGAAAGGGCTCGGCACTATGGATAGTGTTGGCGTTTTAGTTGCGGATATTCGCTTAGCGTTTTCCAAAAATAAATCTGTTGTTGCCGCCTTCCTAGACATCTCCTCTGCATACGACAACGTTCTTCTTCCCGTACTCAGGCAGAAACTGCACCAGCTGAGTCTCCCGGTTAAGATGATCGAATGTATCTGTGCTCTTCTCTTGTCTCGTTCATTGGTTCTAAGGGTCCAGGGCGAGGATTTCGATGAAAGGCATACTTGGAAGGGACTCCCGCAAGGCTCCGTGCTGAGCCCCCTTCTTTATAACTTATATACAGTGGACATTGGATCCTGTCTAAATAATAACTGTCACATTCTCCAATATGCCGGGTGCGTTCCGAGTTACGAATGTCATCGATAAAATCGATTTGAGCGTGCTTAAACCCGTACCGAATTAGCGTGAGCGCGATAACGATGTCCCGTGAATCGTCATAGATGACGTCATGACATGCGCCATCTTGCGATAACGCCGACCATGCCCTAAAATAATATCACCGTGAGCGCTGTCAAACAAAAATGACAGTTGTTGTCAGTAGATGAGTAGAGTTCAGTTGTGTTTTCTTTTGAGTCGCATCATATTGGCCTGTGCATCCTAATACTAACATTTTCGAAATATTCCTTGTGGCTACAGTCGCCACCTAAGTTCACCTAACGAAAGAAATGAGTTTCCCAGTGAATATAGCCGATGAGCTTAACAGGCGACAAATTTCTGTCATGCTCACTTCAGAGCAATACGAGAGGGCTCAGAGAGGTAAATAAGTGCTGAATTTTAGCCCCCTTGCAGTTCTACCTACCTAATGCTCAAACGATTGTGATGAAAATCTTTTACTCATCACAACTGCTTTTTAGATGTCCGTTTGCAAAAGCTACCTTACAGTCTGTATAGAGCATAAAACCACTGTATTGTCTTCTGATCAATCATAAATGTTTACTAAACTAGTACTTACTGTTTACAGACACTGATTATGTACAGCAATTGGTGCATGACTATGATGGAAATATGCATAGCCAAGAATCACTGCTGAATGAACCAACAGAACAAAATGGTAATTATTTTTTAATTGGTTCATCATCATCATCTGCCTAGCCTTTTCCAACTATGTTGGGGTCGGCTTCCAGTCTAACCGGATACAGCTGAATACCAGTATTTTACATGTAGCGACTGCCTATCTGACCTCCTATTTTTAACTGGTTATGTGCAGATATTTATTAGCTGAATATGCCTGTTGTGTTTGCGTAATATAATTATTATCATCTTGACAACAGTTTATGTAGTCACTCTTACTCCAATACTCAGGAGTTTATTTATAAACAATGATTAAAGTTAAGTGGCATTCAAACATCAAAAATGTATGGTTAAACAGTCGCTAATCACTACCTACTTCTTTAAGCAATGTTTATGAATAAAGGGGCTCATCTATAATAAAAGTAAGATATGAATATGAAGATAAAAGTGTTCTAAGGTTTTGTTATATTAGCACGTTGACAGTAAATTCTTTTGATACAAGAACTTACTCTCAGATTCTATCAATTTAAAGTAATAAACGCGTTTTCTTTAGATATAAAATATATAAGAGAGAAGAATATATAAGAGATTTCTTATGAAATAAGCATCACCTTTGTACCTATTTTTCTGTTCTGTTTTTTTCTTGTCTGTATATGTGTGTAGATAAATGGTAAAATAAATAAATAAAATATTCCAGGGTCATCATAATTATCTAAGTGCCAAGTTTCATTCAAATCCATCCATTGGTGAATTCAGTAAAAATCCTCACTAACAATATTATAATGTTTATTTTTTTTATTTCAGTAAATCAAGAGTCGTCTCTATTCATTTGGAACGAGGCATGTGTTTTGTGCTACTCGCACTATACAGTGAACATAAAGAACAATTTGAATGCGTCATAAGATGGTCTACGACATGATAGCAAGGAAAATGTGTGATTTTGTGATGGTTCCCTATGCCAGTCATAAATTTACCTGATTATTAGTATAGTTGTTTTTTTATTAGTTTTTAAGATTTGATCAGTACCTGATGTGATTATTTGTAGGTCTACTTGTGATTTTTTTATTAGTTTTTAGGATTTGATCAGTACCTGTTTGCAGTAGTAGATTTGAATATAAATACCTGTTAAAATCTGTGTCTTTTAATTTTACTTTGAGTCTGATTTTACATTATATTTACTAAAATCGATAAGGAGTATATTAGTATTTAAGGCTTTTATTGCTGTTTGATATTTTTCTTATATTAGCATAATTAATAATTAGGAGAAGAATGTGGCCTGGACTGCGAGCGGGGCACCTGACGTTTAGTCTGATTAAACTGTGATTCTAATTGATTGTTAATAAAAATGTTTTATTACTATTAGTGTTGAACGTTATTTACATACCTATCCCAATACAAGGCTCAATGGTAACAAGTTCCCTTCTCATATCTTTTAAACACATGAATATTTAAAACTACAAGCTACTTGGCATATAAATCTTAGTCATATCATATACTACTCAAAACAAAATAAGGGCCACCACTATTTTTCTGCGTAATTTAATTCTTATCAAGCTTACGATGCTGGGGGTGTTTAAATTAAATCAAACAACTATTTTTTCATCAAATAAAATTAATTTTAATAAGATTAAATAAAAAATTAACGACATAATCATAGTTTTTAGGTTTCGCCATATTTACGGGTATTTAAACGTGAACTTTAAAGTTAAAGTTCAGTCTCAAAATCTAAAAATGTACAGTTGCTTTTTATGGGGTTAGTAGCGAGTATGTCCTCCCCTTTTTAAAACACACTCGAAGCCTCGAAGGCATGCTCTCAATAAGGTGTCTGATGTTCTCGTCAGGAATCTCCTCCCAACACCTTTTCAGGAGGTCAATCAACTGGCGCTGGGTGTGTACATCCTCCTGAGCTGCTCTGACTCGCCGTTTCAGCTGGTCCCAAAGGTGTTCGATCGGATTTAGGTCGGGGTTGTTGGCAGGCCATGGCAAAACCTGAATATTGGCTTCCTCTAAGACGGACATGGTCGCTCGGGCTGTGTGTGCTCGTGCATTATCCTGCATTAGGATGAAGCCGTCGTCTGCTCGTTGTGAGAACGATATAACATGGGGCCTGACAACATGTTCGATGTAACTTTGTGCTGTTACTGTACCCTCGTTCAGAAAAACAAGCCCAGTATTGCCTTGTAAGCTGATTCCGCCCCAGACCATGACATTGGGACCACCAAATCTGTCACGTTCGTGTATGCAAGGATCAGAAAATCGTTCACCGCTTCTTCTCCACACTCTGACACGTCGATCGTCACTAGAAAACTTCACTTTGCGCTCATCCGTGAAGAGCACGTTACGCCAGTCCTCCATCCCCCATTCAAGATATTGACGCGCAAATCTTAAACGGTTTGCACGCTGGCTCCCATTCAGTTTAGTTTGAATTACTCGCCGTCTTGAACGTTGCAGGTCTTCGTGCAAGCGGTTGCGTATTGTTTGATCACTGACAGTTGTACCTGTAGTCCGGCATAAACGATTTTGCAGAGTGCGCGCTGTAACAGTTCGTTCACGTCTTGCACAAAGTCGAATGTACCGATCCTCGCTGGCAGTAGTAGCACGTACTTTTCCCGAGCCACGACGCCGAGACACACTACCGGTCTCCTGGTACCGGTTCCACAAGTTTTGTACAGCCCTTCGTGAATATCCTAACTGCAGAGACACGGAACGTTGCGATTGACCACCCTCAATCATTGCTACGGCTCTAATAGCAGTAGGGTTGTCCATATGATGTCGAATTCTTGGCATTGTACAGTTAAACGATCGATTTGCACGCTTAACTTCAAAAAACAACCGTAACACACAGCGAACTGAAGTTAAACTGATTGAAATAAAACACAAAAATTAAACAAAACTACCCACTTGAAAAGGTGCGGGATAAAATATCAGTCAAATCGTACCCTCGACCACAATATTGCCCATACTTCACTGTTATCGTTCCTCAACCACTTAAGATCATAACACAACTCATAGAAATGAGTTATCATAACGTAGGTCAACATTCAGTTAGTTTAAAATGTAAATGTACAAGTGGCCCTTATTTTGTTTTGAGTAGTATATATATATAGTCGTTATCAGAGTCGATAGAGGCAACTAAGAAAACAGAAGTGCAAATGCGTTGAACTTCCATCTTCAAAAAAATATCCAAGGCCCAAACAATCTTTGTTGGACAAGGTTTGAGGTTATGTATATGTTTTGGCGTTTAGCGAACACTGTGAGCAGTGTGAGCGCGTTCACGAGCGTTCCGAATTGCTGACAGCTCTCAGCTGTCATTATCGTGATATCTAATTTGGAACGTAAATTATCGATATGAGCGCTGTGAGCGCTGTTGTCGTAATTCGGAATGCGGCCTTAGTTTTGTATGTGACAGATTCCTCCATCGTAGACGCTGCGTCATCTCTATGCCTCTCTCTGGACTCTTTGAACCAGTGGCTTTTAAGCCATGGTATGTTGTTATCGGCACCAAAAAGTTCGGCAGTAATTTTCTCTCGTAAAAGATTGATCCCACACATCTCAGTGGACATTTCGGGTTATAATATTCCATTAGTTAACAAAGTAAAATTTTTAGGCGTTTTTCTCGATTCAAAATTAAATGGTAAGCATCATATTAATTTATTAATTCAAAAATGTGAAAAAATTGTTTCGATTTTAAAAGCTCTCGCGGGTGTCTGGTGGGGTGCCCATCCTTACACTATGAAATTGGTCTATAACGCTTTAATTCGTAGTGTTTTAGACTATGGTACGTTCCATTTAGTTCCATGCAACAAGGGTGCTTTGGCTGGGCTGGATAGGATTCAGTCAAAATGTCTTCGGATTATCTCTGGTTGTATGAAGTCTTCTCCCATTAATGCATTGCAGGTTGAGTGTGCTGAACCTCCCCTGGCCTTAAGACGGCAGTATCTGGCCTCCCGTTTTCTGGCTAGATTAATTTCTAGATCTTCACATCCCCTTTTAGCAAGACTGAATGAGTTAGATGCCTTATGTAGAAGCTCAAATTTCTGGAAAAACAAAGAAACTCCCTTAATCATAAAAGCATTTCGTCAAATTCATAATTTAGGATGTCCAATAGAGCAGAATACCCGATTACCTCTTTTTAACTTTCCCTATGAAGTCTTATGTTTCACCCCAAAAATTTTTTTTGACATCGGTATTTCCAAAAAGTCCCCTTCAGCGAATTCAGCCTTCAATGCGGCGGTGGGAGAACGATGGACCGGGTTTCAAAGGTTTTTTACAGATGCTTCAAAATTTAATGATCTCAGTAACACTGGCGCTGCGGTTTATTACCAAAGCTCCAGAATTATTTTACAGTACAAGTGCCCTGAGGAGTCTTCTGTGTTCACGGGCGAGTGTGTGGCTTTATTGGAAGCTTGTCTTTTCATAGAGTCACATCACAATATTGACAAAGCCGTTATTTTCACTGACTCTCTTAGCTGTCTGCAAGCCTTAGTACAAAACCCTTTCAAAAGTAAATTGCACAGTTCCCTTGTTTTTAAAATTAAAAAATCTTTATTTTCTTGTACTAGTAGTCAAAAGGAAGTTCAGTTAGTTTGGATACCTAGTCATTGTGGTATTAAGGGCAACGAATGTGTTGATGCTTTGGCCAAAGATGCTTGCTCTTCTGCAACAGCCGATCTCACCTACAACACTTATCAAGGGTATGACTTATTGAGCCTTCCTAAAGCTAAGCTCCAATCCTCATGGCAGGAACAGTGGAATATCACGGGAAGGAAAAAGGGCAGATTTTACTATGCCGTACAACCAACAATAAAATCAAAACCTTGGTTCTATGGTTACAAAAAAGCCTCCAAAACAATGATTTCTACCCTTTGTAGAATTCGCTTAGGTTTCTGTTGTACTCCGGTTTTTCTGCAAAAGATTCGTGTTCGAGACTCCTCTCTCTGTGAGTGCGGGTTTGAAGAGGGCACTCTGGACCACATCTTCTTTGAATGCTCGAACAACGTTCCACCTTTAGACTTATATAGGCGCCTCCCAAAATTTAAGATCCCCCTTCCGATTAATTTCCCGTCTCTGCTAACATACTCCTCTCCAGATTTGCTTGTGGCGCTGATGACCTTCATCCGTCACAATAACATAAAATTATAAATTATTCTGTATATGTGGGTGTGGTATTCGTGTATTTTATGTTTTAACAATTATAATATTTATTTATTCCTATTTTTTGTTTGTTTCAGTCCCGTACTAATCCAGCAAGATCTACATTGTATCAACTAAATCAATCAAATAATTTTATTCGTTTAAAACTTTTTTTTTTTTTTTTTTTCTCTCATGCACTCTTGTTTTTTCAGCTCACTTTAGACATTGGCAGAATAGTCGACATCGGCTTTGCTTGCCATTTATTAAAAATAGAATAGATTAGTTACTGTCAATCAAAAATGTCAAAATTAAATTGTCAAACTTGTTATTTTATTTCCTTCGTACCAACAAACCGACAGCTGGAAATTTTTGTAGTTTCTATTCAACTGAATAATATTACGTCTTTTACAACTTTATTTTATCGTTCTAATAATCAATATTTTGATCATAGTGTCAAAAATCCAATAAAACTCTATGGTGTGTTAAAATTTTTAGCACAAAATACCTTAAGAAGAATCGTTTCTTATTGGAATCTAATTTAAACTCGTGTCTCATTGTATGTAATCAGCTGTTTTGTTCGCCTACACGCAGCTGGTTTATCGTGAGCTAGTGGAAACGTACACAGCAATTAACTCGACCGCCAACGGCAACGTCAAGTGAGCGGAAACATCGTGAGGGATCGCTCGCTCGCATTGTTTTTCAGTTATTTGGATTTTGGACGCGCTCGGGGCGTGTTGCCGTCGCGTGTCCCGCCGCAATGAACTCCGCGCAAACCTCGCCGTAATAATAAGTCTCAGTGTTAGTTTTTCTACCAGTTTTGTATACAAACACCAGTGTCAGTGAAGTGATTAACAATGGCTCGTCTCACTGAAGAAATGGTGATCGCACGATCCAAACAATCGGACCTCAGCGCGATAAAGAAGCTGAATTGCTGGTGAGTACATGACTCAGGGCTCGTAATCATACTGGCCGCGGACAAAGAACGTTCGAAAATTAAAATCTTCAACGGCCTAGTCTCGGCGTCCGCTCGCCGTGGTTTGTCGTAATGTGAAATCGCAGGCAGTGCAGTGCACGGAGGCGGAACGTTAAGGTATTTGTTTGCGTTAATGTGCTACAGACCTACAGTTCATGGTCTTAAGGTTTTATCATAATTTCATTATAACTGGCTAAACATTCATTGCCGTGGTCTTTCACTTTTATGAATGTAACATGTCCATATACCACGAGATTATGTTCTATTAATCATTTTAATTACTAAAGTTAATGAACTATTTTATGAGAATAACTGTGAGAAAACTATTCATTATGTCTACTATGAGCTACAGCAGTGTTACTCATTTGTAGTCATATTGTCTGAGAAAAGAGTTTTAATACTTCAAACTGATTTATGGTCTCACCATTAGCATGATTGGCACAACATCTTTTGGGCTCCACAAAAACTTATACTTAATAGTTTTAGGAAATTGCCATAGTCAGTAAATTTTGTAATAAATGATGAGGTCTCAAGATCAAATCATAGTGGTGGATAAGTAATCTCTTTGATTCTGTTATCAGTAACACTATTAAATTATAAACACTATTAACTAATTTAATTATAAACATTTTCTAGGATATTCAATCAATCAATCTATCTGCCTGTCTTTACCAATTTTATTGGGGTTGGCATCCAGTCTTAACTGGATGCAGTAAATACCAGTAAGTATATTCTAGGATATTACTAAAAATATTTATTAAAAGGATATCCACAGACCACATAGCTTAGAGGTACCTAATTTAGTTTTTGGATAGATTCTTATTTGAATGAAAATTAATAATTTTCATTTATGCTTAGTCTCAGGTGCACATTGTTATTCTCTTGGGATTGTAACTGTTAAAGTTTAGAAACGTGCCGCCTCACTAGAAATAATGTGAGACTATTTGGGGGTTCTAGAACGACTCCTGAACCCTCTATGACTTTTTTTTTGCCATAGACTTGTAAAATGGTGCATCTCTATATTATTTCTACAGATGTAGTATGTTTCTATACCCAAGCCATTGTAACTTACTAAAGACTATCAAACAATAAAATGATGAACAGAGATCTATTTGAAACAATAAGCATGATTTCTTTTCTGAAGAATTCCCCTGATTTGTGTAACTAATTACTAACCTTATCAATAAAACATGATATTTCACTGAGAACATTCTAGAGAAACATGCATCATCATCAACTACACTGTTGATTAACATCAACTAAGTACAACTATCATTAAATAAAACTGTACTGACTCCATATAACAACAGTGGCTAGAGGAGAAAAACCACTAGGTCACATCTCTGGGCTACATAATCAGCCTGTAATGTTCTCACTGCTGGGACAGAGGCCTTCGCTCTGTAAAAGGAAGTGGGCCATAATACACTACGCAAGCTCAGTGCGGGCCTGCGGGCCAATCACTGGACTGAGCTTCAATGTAATTCAATACCCTATTGGATGAAAAGACTGTGCCTCTCATCTCCACTTTATGAAATGCCATTATAAGTCTCAATAGACTGCGAGCCTATTGCCATCAACCAGGCACAAATCCAGACTTTGGGCTGCTACTGAGAAATTCTTGATGGAAGTACCCTGTCTCAATTTGCACAACTTGGATGTCAAACCCTGGACTTCATGCTAGTAGTCACCCACTAGACCAAAGATGCTATCAATATTCTAGATAAGATTATTAAAATTCAATGAATGAATCCCTTCTTATCTAACAGACACTTATCTAACAGACACTTATCCATGCACTCAGGATCACACAGTTATCACAAGATAATATTGTGATCATTTCATAATGAGACTCTGATGATGATACATAGACAACAAACTTTTTGTCATGTAATGTGTCACTTCCTGTCCAATGATATGCAAGGCGGATTATCTTACTTGTCTGTGGTTAGCTACTTCCTGCATGATAGAGTATCTTGTAACTTCAGTGTTACGTAAATAATTTCAAAGCAATTCTTGAGGAAGCTATATAGGCTACTTAACATTACGATAGGACCCTAAGGAGCCGGGCAAAAACAATTCAAGTCGCAAAGAACGCCAAGCGAAAACGAAGTAATAGCGCGTCCGGCGATGCGATGCGACGCGGTGGCTCGGGCAACAAGAAATTTCACGTGGACGAAGTCGCGGGCAGAAGCTAGTTATATAATAATAGGATTAGTACATTACTGCAGCGGCCAGCAAAAGAGATGTACGTGAGGACTTAAGGTCATAGCACACTTAAGGTCATAGCCCACTTACACGACTCTGCTCCCACCCGGCAAAAAGAATATAATTCAAATATGGACTTTAAATGGTGCTCTTTAGATCTATTTTGCATTGGCATCATAAATTAGCAGACAGCTCGCTTTCAGCGAGCTTACCGCCGCGCCGCGCCGCCGCGCCGTCAGACTGCTCGGTAGTTGACGCCTCGCTGGCCGCACGTTGTAGACGAGCGGTCGGCGCGGTGTCCGCGCGCTCCCTCCCTGCTAGCATAGCAGTCGCCGCGCCATGCCATGTCTTGCTTTCAGCATTTTATGCACCCAAAATCTTCGTCTGTTATTTCTTGCGCTTCTCTCTTCATCCTCAAGTGCAATAGCAATAATTGCTAGTTCGCAAATCGCACGTTGTGAATTGGGACATAGTAAAAGATATGAGTTGCTTTAATGGAAACCGATCGCGAACTTAGTTTAGGGCGGTGTTGGGGGGGAGCGGTGTTGGAGCAGAGTCGTTTAAAGGTCATAGCACACTTAAACGACTCTACTCCAACACCGCTCCCACCCAACACCGCCCTAAACTAAGACGACTGCTCGCAGTCCACGCGGCGACAGCTAGCAGGCACCCAGCAGTCCACGCGGCGACAGCTAGCAGACGGCCAGCTGTCCACCTGCCGAACGCTCTCGCTTTTCGCGATAGACACAGTTCGCGATCGGTTTCCATTAAAGCAACTCGTATTTTTTACTATGTCCCAATTCACAACGCGCGAACTAGCAATTATTGCTATTGCACTTGAGGATGAAGAGAGAAGTGCAAGAAATAACAGACGAAGATTTTGGGTGCATAAAATGCTGAAAGCAAGACATGGCGCGGCGACTGCTAGCAGGGAGGGAGCGCGCGGACACCGCGCCGACCGCTCGTCTACAACGTGCGGCCAGCGAGGCGTCAACTACCGAGCAGTCTGACGGCGGTAAGCTCGCTTAATTTATGATGCCAATGCAAAATATATCTAAAGAGCAATATTTAAAGCCCATATTTGAATTATTTTAATTTTGCCGGGTGGGAGCAGAGTGGTGTAAGTGGGCTATGACCTTTACGTATATGTGCCTCGGCTTCGCCTCGGCTCACATTTACACGTTCGTCCATCAATGCCTAGTTGTGGCAAAGGCTTGTATAGTACTTTTCTCAAATAATGCGCGGAAATTAAAACTAAGTAGCACCTAGGCAGAACTTTTTTCTCAAATACAATTACTTTTCAAAATCAATGACGAACAACGAACAAAAATATTTTTTCCCGCGTTAAAGGGTTCATTTTTTTTTCAATAAACTGCTTTCTATTTGCAAGCCAGTTCGAAATTTAAAAAAAACCTTTGATAAGTTACCTCCTTGGTTGCCATGTTTCGGAGTAAAAGATCGTTCCATTTTTAAATTACACGACAGATAAGAGTTTACTATGTAATTTATTTGGCCGCTAAACCACGACATATATGGATTTTCATACAACTTTTTCCGGCCGCTGCTCGCATGTATTGGCTAGTACAGCAATTTCGATTTATCTCGAAGAAGGTTGTCAAAATAATGCTCAAATTTCCAAGCATGTTTGAGAAAAAACTATTTCTGTCTGATTGTGTTTTTAATATTGTTGTATTACGTAATTTTCCTCGTATAATTTAAAATAATCGATCTAACCTTTCCATAAGTACTCTCATTGGCTTCCAGTGTGATGAAAATTTCTACAATACATTTATAATTGTCATATTATTATGTCAGCTGACTTCTTCAGGAAAAATAGTCATAAACGGGATGTGCTACTATGGTAGCCCGCGAAATTTAATTACGTTCGTTGCAATTTCGAGGTCAGTGACAGGTTGTATGTTGAACAAAGGGCGCCTTCCGAATTGCGAAAATAGCGATTATATCGCGAATCCGACCAAATTTAATAGTCACAAAATATAAGGGCTATTGAGTAATAATTGTGACATTGCGCGTTGGTCGGATTCGCGATATTATCGCTATTTTCGCAATTCGGAACGTAGGGAAAGTATGAGTCGCGAGCGTTCGCGTTATCGCGACAATGCAGCTGTAGCATCATACCTGTGTGTCTCTCTCTAAACCTAATGCGCAGTGGTAGACCGCGAAATTCAAATTTTCTTAATTTTTTTGCAAATTGCAGGTCAGTGTCAGATTGTATCTTGATCAAAATTTGATTCGCGACTATAACAGGTACGTATTTACAGAATTATAATCATTAGAATCATTAATATATCTTTATAAGTAAGTTAGATTTGTACCATAAGCATAAGAACAAAGTGCTTATGGTACAAATATATATATAGTTATAGTGTTATAGTCGTGAATCAAATTTTGATCAAGATAGGTACAACCTGACACTGACCTGAAAATTGGAAAAAACGTAAACAAAAATTGAATTTCGCTACAACTGCTCATTCACCTTAAGTATGTACTGTAGTTTACGATCAGACACGTTTTTCCATCCCCACAAAAACAGATGCGCCGGTTCACCAGTGAGTGACTAGTGAATGAAGAAAGGACGCGGCTGTGCTGTATTCTTTCCCACACTTTTGCGATGTGACGGAAACAGCTGCCTACTACGTGTTGTCTTGCAGAAACCGGCCAAGTGCATGTCGGACCACATGCAGTAAAGGGTGCCGTAGTCGGGATTAATACACAATATTGTTGTCATCGACCCAAAAACAAGTTTGTATTTCATAGAATTTCTAGAAATAATATGAAATACAAGTTATATTATTTCTGTTGTAAACAAATCTGCCCTCCCATCGGACTATGAGATTTAGGGTAGAGAGAGTGCACCTGTGTCTGCGCACACGTTGTGCACTATAATATCTGCCGCGCCGAAGGTTGGTCTCCGCTGAGATTGGTCGCCATGGCCGAAATTCGGTCTGGAGGGCTATTAGTATTTTGTAACCAAAACCCATTTTTTTGAAGTGAAACTTCTTTACGCACGCTTGACTTGGGCAGTAAGCTGGCGAACGCGTGACGTAAGCGTTACGAAAAGTGTGATCGGGCGAGGCGAACGGGAGTTGAGTGGGGGATATAAGCAAGAGACAGCTGTGCGCGCGCACATTTTCTTTCTCTCTTCCTCTCATAGCCAAATACGCAATACTGAAGTTTCACTTCAGGCGTGTGGTCATAATTAAGCACACTCGTTTTTTTTTTTTGGAGTGAAACTTCTTTACTCACGCTTGACTTGGGGAGTAAGCCCCTTGGCGTTCCTAAATAAACAAACTCAAGGGTCCAAGCCCTGTGGAGTTCCTAAATAAACAAACTCAAGGGTCCAAGCCCTGTGGAGTTCCTAAATAAACAAACTCAAGGGTCCAAGCCCCGTGGTCATCATCATCATCTGCCTAGCCTTTTCCCAACTATGTTGGGGTCGGCTTCCAGTCTAACCGGATGCAGCTGAATACCAGTATTTTACATGGAGCGACTGCCTATCTGACCTCCACAACCCAGTTACTGGGTAATACGATACCCCTTGGTAAGACTGGTTGTCAGACTTTCGGGCTTCTGACTACCCGTAACGACTGTCAAAGATCCACGAATGACAGCCGGGACCAACGGCTTAACGTGCTTTCCGAGGCACGGAGGGGTCTCAGTATGTAAAGATGGTCACCCATCCACAGACCAACCGCGGCAAGCGTAGCTTAACCTCCCTGTCGAAGTATTCCACTCAGAGCACTGATTTGAACAGCACTTGGACGAACAGCAACTGAGCACTTCCACTAACCGCACTTAAACAAATGAAGGATCGACCTGTGCGGCCGTGGTGTTCCTAAATAAACAAACTCAAGGGTCCAAGCCCCGTGGTGTTCCTAAATAACTTTCGACAGAGGTTCGTAAGCTCTGGCTGGCGGATCTGGTTTCTTTCCCCATTGACGCAATCCTGCGGAATCCAAAATATCTCTAAAGTTAGGGAAATCCATCGGTTAACGTCGTCTTCATCCAAAATCAAAGACTTTTTCTAGTACTGCTCCTTTCGTATATCCGGGGAAGTCTCCTTCCTTACCTTTTCTGCCGTGTTCCGATTTCAAGCAGATGGTGCCGATGGGTGATGAATGAATGATGAATGGACACCGGTTGTGGGGCAATAACTTCCTATCTTCTGCCCGCGACTTCGTCCGCGTGGTTGTTCCCCCGCCCCACCGCGTCGCATCGTATCGCCTGCCCGCGCTATTACTTCGTTTTCGCTTAACACTCTTTCTGTCTTTTTGATTTGAAAGCCTATAGCCTTCCTCTAGAATTGGGCTACCAAATGCAAAAATAATTTTTACCCGACTACGGCGAAGCAAAAAGGAGGGTTATGATTTTGACCGGTATGTATGTATGTATGTTCATCTGTTCCCTCATAACTTCTAAACTCCTTGTCATAATTGGACAAATGAGGTATCGTTGGAAGCGTCTTGATCGTCCGCTGGTTATAGGCTATGTGACGTCACATTAAATTGAATATGGCGCCCTCTAGCGAACATAAAGTCAAATAGGCCCCAAAATAATTAAATAAAAAATGAGTTTAAAAACTAAAACCCGACTACTGAAAAGGATGAAACAAGAAAGTACCTTCCCGTGGTCCAGGTCGCATGCTACCATAGTTTATAATATTATGTTAGTACAGCGGCATGAGACCACGGGAAGGTACTTTCTTGTTTCATCCTTTTCAGTAGTAGGGTTTTAGTTTTTAAACTTATTTTTTTCAAATCCGACTGATAGTTCCAGAAATCTACGCGTTCAAACAAACAAACAAATTCTTCAGCTTTATTATTAGTATACATTTTAACTAGTAACCTTGAAAGTAAGCAAAGCTCCTGCGCACTTCTTGTTACCACCCACTGTTACCATTACCACTTCCCATCAGCCTACTAAGTACTGACCCGTCACTCTGTTTGCCAACATTACATAAGAGCTCACTTTACTGCTGAGAAATTATTTGTCGCTCGTATTTGTACATATTTCATACTTGACTCCATAACTACTGAAACAATCCGTCCTCGAACAAGTGTGTCGCCTAGCCTAGATCGCGTGCGCATGCGCAATACTTACTACAATGAGGCTGGTGTTCACTAACACTAGGCGACACTTAAATGAATGCCTAAATAAAAGCACGCTATTGGATTTTCAACATCTGCATCTTATGACAATGCAGTGCACGACCGCACAACGAGTTTTAGAATAACTGCGTCTCTGTCAGGGGTGCTTTTATACATTCGATTCTGCTGTATTTGTTGAACAACAAAACCACGGACAAAATTGACCTGAAGCAATTACTATAGTATACTTTCATTCAGCTCATGACGATCGACAAACTTCATCCGGCATGTTTCCTCGCTCGTCGGCTCGGCACAATGCCCCCAATTTCATTTTCCCGAACATACCTGTATCTACTTAATAATACTCGAATGTGCGGCATCATGCCGACCCGAACAATTGTGTTGTGTACTTGTGTGTAGCACGTAGCACCCCTGAGTGACATACCTGTGTGACAGTCTCTTTTTGTAACTGTAAAATACTAGTATTCAGTGTCATCCGGTTAGACTGCAGGTAACCGACCCCAACATAGTTGGGAAGAGCCGCCAGATGATGATGATGATGACATGACTGTGTTTCGGTTTCACATGACACATTTTCTGCGACGCCTCACAGACTTGTCATAATATCACCCGCGCCAAAGGCTAGCCTCCGTTGAGATTGGCCGCCATAGCCGAAATAAGGTCTGGAGGACTATTGTTGCAGATGTTACAGGCTGCGGTGATCACTTAAGTACCGTCAGGTGGGCCGTCGACTTGTTCGCCATCAAATCGCCTCGTTGTCCTATAGCGTATCACCGATCACCCACGTGTCTATGAGTCACCCTGCGTCCGCGAGACAATGCAGGCAATATGCACACATTGTTCTACATATATTATGTAACGCTTAGTAATAGTGTTTATGTCATTGTGTGCTGGCGGTACAAGGTGAGCTGTGTTCTTGTCATACACATTACACACAGTTTGAGAAACTAAGTTATCAAATCTTTGAATACTCAAAGGGTCCATGGATCCTGTCTGAACAGATGCATGATCATCCTACCGCAATCCACTGCTGCACATAGGCCTCTCCAATTGCACGCTATTCATTTCGATTTTCGGCAACTCATCCAGCTGCTACCAGCTACCCTGCGAAGATCTTCGCTTCACCTAACCGCAGTCTCCACTCAAGAACACCTCTACCCCAACGTTCATCGGTTCTACGGCTAATATGGCCGGCCCATTGCCACTTCAGCTTGCTTTTTCTGTGCTCTATGTCGACAACTTTGGTTCTCTGCCGGATCAACTCTTTCCGAATTCGAACATGAAACAATGAGACAGCTTCATCATCATCATCATCATCATTTCAGCCGAAAGTCGTCACTGCTGCACATAGGCCCCGCCCAAGCGTCACCTCGTAAGATTTCTTAGTTTTAACGATTTAATTGTTATAGTAATCGTTCTGTCGTCGTACTCGTAGACGGTTGACCTTGGGGCAGTAAGTTAAGTATCCCACCCGCTCAATACCAACCACCAAGAAGCCTGCGAACGAAGATGGGGCTCGTAAAGTGGGGCTACCTGACGGTACGGCAGCATATTGTGTCGCAAACTATGTCCCAACTCTTATCCTCCCATCTGTGCCCCAAATAGTACAGGTAGAGTGTAGTGACCTCTGAGCTGCCTCCGAAGATGCCGTGAAAGTGGCGAAGAATTGGGCAAACAAGATTTAATTCACTGTCGTGCCATCGACACGACGAAGAAGAGTATACAACAAGTGCCAAATCACCTTCCATCCTGCGCCGCAAGCCCCCTCACCTGTGCACTTGATGATCTTGTAACTGCGTCAGTGAGCGGAGTTCGCGCAGCTGATATTTGGGCCAATGATGTTTGAACTTTTTGCCATCGATACGCTAAGAAGAAGAAGCGACAAATGGTCGCGTATATGAACACAGCCTAAGCAAGTAACACTGATATGTTATATATAGCTCACATGTTTCTACCACTAAGTCATTAAATCAGTTAGCAGTCCTCATTAAGAGACGCTCAAAGTCACGGCACGCCCACAGTTACTTAACATTAAGTATATAACAGTAGATATTCATACATAACACGCACCGGATCTAAAGAAAAAGATGACTCTCGGATTTACTTTCACGACTACGACATACCTACTTCTACCCGAAAATTCGAAGTGCAATACTGACGACCTGCACATCGAATGTTGACTGCCTCGATGGTCTCATGATAACAGCCGCACAGTGCTGCGGTCGTTCCGTGGATGGGTGAGCATCCATTATTCGTGGTATTATTCAGCTGCATCCGGTTAGACTGGAAGCCGGCCTCAACGGAAAAGGCTAGCCAGATTAATTGGTCCCTAGGACACACAGTGTGGATTTTGAGACGGGGTAGTAAGGGCTTAACCGTTCTAGCTACAGGAAAACGTTCTAAGACTTCTTAACTTTTGGAGTGATTACTCTGCACAGATTTTGGAAAAAATGTCACCTCAGTCAGTCAGCTAGAATAACGTGGTATATGAGTACCTATGTATATCAAGCCATCGGGGAGTCATAGAATATTTATTTATTTATTTAATACTTTAAGCACAAATGTACAGAGGCGGAATATCTTATCCAACTGTTGTTTGTGTAAATAACTTCGTATACATACAGATAAATAATATATTATACGGACACTATTTTCCGTTCTATATGTAAATAGAGCACATATTCTTATTCAAATCTAATACAATAATATTTATTCTACGTAAATACTAAAATATCAAAGTTCTTTTCGAGATTCAGGAAATAAAATGAAATGACATGGAATTGTTTATTCTGTAAATAGGATATCGGATTATTTTTAAACGTCATATTAAAAAAGAAGCTAGATGGAGCCGACATTTGCTATCTTAGTATCACACTTAATATTATAAAGGCAAAAGTTTGTGTGTGTGTGTGTGTGTTTATATGTTTGTTCCTTCTTCACGCTCAAACGGCGGGACCAATTTTGATAAAATTTAGTATGGAGGTAGCTGACACCCTGGATTAACATACAGGCTACTTTTTATCCTAATATTCCCACGGGATCGAAACTTTGCGGGAGAAACCGCGGGGCGCAGCTAGTGAGAAATAAATGGCTAAACAAACTCAGGGGTCAAAGTCTCTTTTAGTCCAGACATATTCTTGGTCAGATCATGTGAGGACCATGTAGATTAGTGTCTGAAATGGCCTTTTGAGGAAAGAACCACACAGATTTGACCACGTGTGTGGTTCTTTCCTCAACAGCCGATCTATTCTGTAAAATCTCACTGTGAAAACTTAGGTGAAGTGAGCTTGAAAAACGCTGCCAATAATATTAAACCTAACATCAGGTCGAATGTCAGCTCACTTCACCTGGTGAGTTGACCTTCGACTTGATGTTAGGTTTGATATTATTGGCAAACCGGCAGGTCCACACCTGTGCACTTGTGCAGTCAGTGCAAGAGGAACAATTGTATTCCAACAAAGAAGCCGATTGCGTCATAAAGGAAAATTAGTAAACCTGTTAACAAAGAGTAGGCAGATCAGATTACCTTACATAGCTCAAATATGGACATGAGCCAAGCACCGTAATTCCTTTAAAGGTCAGGCTTAAGGCCTCATCGAGTCTACACCACTCAAGTCTCACTAAACTCCAACTTTCTCAACTTCAGCGTCGGGAGTGGTTGCTTAGGAAATCCCTTCAAATAGCTTTTTTCCAATTCATTTTGTGAGCGAATATAACCTCATAATAGTCATTTAATTTTTGTAAATATCTCGGAAATGACGCTGTAGTTTGTGTTGAATTTTTTGAGGACGTATTTAGACATGTCGTCGAGTATATTAAACATGATTTGACGAAGACACAACAATGTCGAATTGAGGACATTTGTCCATAGTGCCGTGGACAATCTCCTTTGGCATCACCTAACTGAACATTGCTTTGCTTGACGGGAACAACGGGCTGAACCACTACAGCCGGTATATTTTGTAAAAATCTCAAAGTGAAATCTTTGGTGAAGCGAGCTTGAAGTGAGCTGTCATTCCACGAATACTAGGGATTGACAGCTCAGTTTACGTAAGTATTCACGGTGAGAGCAGTGGTGGCCCAGTGGTAACGGCCTCGACTTACGAGTCGTAGGTCGTGGGTTCGAATTCGAACACAGGCAGGCGCTTTACTTTGTGTAAATAATTTCATCATCATTGCTCTCAAAACGGTGAAGGAACATTGAACATCGTGAGGAAATCGGCATGTCCTAGAACCAAACATTCAAAGACACGTGAAATCTACCAACCCGCACTGGGCCCGCGTGGTGGATTACAGCCCACTCCCTCTCACAGAGAGGAGGGCTGTGTCCCAGCAGTTGGAACATTATAGGCTGATTATACATAACCATCCTTTTGCACATAAGTATTCTGTGGTCGTTCACTTCGTGGAGACAAGTAATCTAATTAGAGAATTGGATTCGTGCGTGACTCGCGCGCCGCGCGCCGGGTTCCAAGCGTGCCTTACCGCTGCGCACTTCATCATGCCACTTTACGCCTTATGTCATCATCACATACGGACGGTTATCGCATACTTACCTCTATATTTTTTTAAAGTAACATAAAACAATACTTTTAATTTTCAACGATATAATTTTGTTGTATTATTTTAATGTTAATTAGTTAGAAAGGAGCGCTTTCAGTGAAATTAACTGAAGTTTTGTTTACTTTTACTTGTTTGTTCATATTTCAGTTGAGGGGCTGTATTATTAAATACTAGCTTTTGTGGCTAAATAATAACAGCCGCACAGGTCGATCGATCAGGATAAGCTACGCTTGCCGCGGTTGGTCTGTGGATGGGTGACCATATTTACATTACTCAGACCTCTCCGTGCCTCGGAAAGCACGCTAAGCCATTGGTCCCGGCTGTCATTCGTGGATCTTTGACAGTCGTTACGGGTAGTCAGAAGCCCGAAAGTCTGACAACCAGTTTTACCAAGGGGTATCGTATATTACCCAGTAACTGGGTTGTGGAGGTCAGATAGGCAGTCGCTCCATATAAAATACTGGTATTCAGCTGAATTCGGTTAGACTGAAAGCCGACCCGAAACCCCCAAAAAAACAAGCTGGAAAAAGGCAGGCAGATGATTATTAAATACTAGCTTTTGCCCGCGGCTTCGCCCGTTGATGTCGGAAATTATCACTCGGGAACGTAGGTACTACCGGGATAAAAATTACCTTATCCTCAACTCCTAACCCAGGTCATAGTCTACCTGTGTACCTAATTTCATCGAAATCCGTTCAGCCGTTGAGGCGTGAAAATGTAACAGACAGACAGTTACTTCGCATTTATATGTATTAGTAACGATTAATGCCATGAGAATCGCACAGACCAGGGCAGCATGGCACAAAAGGGAGGAGATCTGTTCTTAGCAGTGAGTGGAATAAGGCTGCCGATGATGATGATGATGATAGCCATCATGATTCTTTTGCCAAAAAAGGGATGCCGCTTTACGTCCTATATAAGTCCATCTTTCTCTGGTACTGGAACAATGATATGACCATATCGGTGATGGTCTTCAAAAGGTCAGGTGCGCACTCGTGGTACTCGCAACCGGCGTGCGTGTATGACCAGGTGTATGAACGTAAATGCAGCAAAAGGAGTATGACAGGATCGTAGCAGGTGGCGCTCTGTACCCACTGCTTCTGGCTACCCACGTGAGAAGAAGACGTGAGTTGATATATGTATGGAACAGACGATGCTAGAACCATAGTGATCTAAGTGACATTTTTGGCAAAAATGGTTTTTTTACAAATGGCATGAAAGAATTATGATTTTTCCATGCAATTGTGTAAAAAAACCATTTTTGCCAAAAATGTCACTTAGATCACTCTGGTTCTAGCATCGTCTTACAATGATGACTGACACGTCATAATGCGGGCTCAGAAACTCTTGGAAGCCAGTTGTGTTATCTGTCGTTGAGTTGTTGAGTGTAGACTAGACGGAACAACCTTGCGGTGCGGCGGCGCGCGGCGCAAGGTGCACCTCGTTACTATTACATTATCTTGGCGCGTCAACAAGGATTATTTCATTTCATAACATTATGACTCAATACATCCACTACAAAACATTTTTCTCCTTCAGAAACAGTTGGGAAAGAAAATGATCTACCAATTTTCCATCATACTTATTTCTGTCAACATCAACCAAAACACCAAGACATGTTGCGGCGCGGCGACCCCTAATGAACTGGGATAAGGGCAAGAGAATGATGGTGCGATGAAGACCACGACGCTGTGATTTGAAAATATTGTAAAAGCCAATGTTTTTTGGAAGAGTAACCGTGGAGTTTCTTGCCGGCACTTCTCCTAGCTTCTGACGTTAATATAGTGTAGCGTTCATGTTGTTGGCAATGCATCTGCGATGTCTCTGGTGTTGCAGATGTCCATAGGCAGCGGTGACCACTTACCATCAGGCCGTCGACTTGTTTACCATTAAATATCTTTTAATAGTCCTCGTCATTAACGACCCACTCTACACTAACGGCAGAACAGGTTTGTGGAAATAACAGCATCATGCTTTTACTCAAACGAAAGGCTATTAGAAAGTAAGAGTAGGTAAATAATATACACATCGCAGTCATCCATCACAAGTCCGCACATCTCGTACATGCATCTCATCTTTAAAAGCGATGTTGTGCTATATACATACGCACTGCAGGTGCAGGACACCAGGGGAGAATTATATGAGAACTAGCTTTTGCCTGCAGCTTCGTCCAAGTGGAAACTGTTCCCACTACGTTTTCAAAGTTTTTCCATGAGGGTAGGCAGAAACTACAGAACGGAATAAAAAGTATTGAATGCTTAACAGCAGATCATTGTCTATCTGTGTAACTTTCATCTATATCCGTTCAGCCGTTAGGCGTAAACAGGCAGACAGACAAACAGACCGATGGATGGACAGAGTTACTTTCGCATTTATAATAATTAGTATGGATATGGATGGATAGCACATGCCTGGTTCATCCGAAAGGGTTACCGCTGCCCCGGAACATAAAGGGCTAAGGAAGGAACACGGGTGGGTTTTAGTCAGTAAGAGTCTGACACTCCCTTCCGCTCCACCCAGAGCAGGAGGAGTCATTAGATGATATCCCATCCACAAAAAAAAAAAAAAATGCCTGGTTGTCAGCAGCAGCACAGCAACATACAGCTACAACATAGCAGTCAGCTATGTTGTAGCGGGGCTCCCTGCCCAAGTGCCCAGGGTGCGTTCCAAGTTCATTTATGCAGGTATTACCTCGTGGAGGCTATCACATGAACATAAAATCCTATTCCCTGAAGTAGGTTAGAGTCCTGCTCGTAAATAACTGATGTCCTTACATATTTCACGAGGCAGCGGTGTAGCACGCACGCATTGCCACGACATGACATTTGTCACGGATTTTATCGACTCTCTTACGATATGCGATAACTCGCGGCACATGTCTGGGGTGGTTTAGGTCTAGGTATGACATTACTCCTGTAATCCTACTCATGACCTCCACAACACAGTTACTTGGTAACAGATAACTACTCAGAAAAGTTGATTTAAAATATTGTCCGTGAAATTTCTTGTTCTTCTCCGTAGGAACCTACTACGCTTTTGAACGGGCAACTAGCTTCTTCTTTTCAACTGTCCGCGACTCCATGACAGTTGAACAGAGCCTGTAATTGGTTTAATTTAAATAATTAAACCAATTACAGGCTCTGTTCCCTTTCTCCGTCCGTAATCCGTATCCGTATAAACAAACCTCTTTGCTCAACCTCTCATTATCATACTCCAATAAAGACTAATTGCAATTGCCTTGAGTATAGTGAATCAGGATGCCTGTGTCGTCATCGTCGCTGGCGCTGACTTGCTGCCGTGTCGTCAAGGGCGCTATGTAGCACAGCTCCTTATTTGGCAAGCTGTGGGTGGCGAGCGCGGTGACCTCGGAGAGAACTGATCTTTTGTTACCCAACTTTGAAGGCATGTACTGTGAAATCAGCTGTTTGGTATACATGCTAACTTGCAACTACTTTTAAATGATGCTGTGTGTGCTGACTGTACTGAGTAAACAATTCTTTTACGTATAATTAAAAAGCGCACATCAAAATGAATATTGGCAATGTGACGCTCTATTTAAAGACGAACTTTTTCTAAAACTCTAATTTCGGGTACTGTATTTGTTTTATGACTCCTTAAAATGCGGAAATTAGTACAGCTAAAGCACTCAGAGGCATCGCAGTACTAATATTTACTCTGTTATTGAACTTGCGGCAATACACTCGCCCCCGTATTCAAATTAAATCAAAAAGTCATTATATTATTCAAATTAGGTTGAGAATCAGCAGTTTTTGAACGTCAAAATTACATAAGACAGCCCCCAGAACGCCCGCCCTTCACCACTTCCTAGTGCTTTAGCAGGAAAAAAGAGGCGCAACAAACTCCTCAGCAGCACAGCTGTCTGCTACACGGGTGGGCCTACACTTAAACACGACGAAATTTGGATGTACTACACCGCTCTGCCACAACCTCTGCTTACATCCTAATGCCCCAAAGATTTGGGCAGAGTTACACCCACATTTCGCCAGTTATATCCAAATCCTATGTAATTGGGCCCGTTGGGGGCGAGCTCATTGCCAGATAAATCCATTCACCGGGCTGAAAAACCCACTAAAACTTTTCGACCTGGGGCTTTATTCTCTATGACACAATGATTCACAAACCCGTGCGAAATTAACGCGAGATTGGCGGGAATAGCTAAGGAATTGACATGGTTTCGAAGTAAGGGATCGTTAAGTGGTCATAGTGGAGAGCGAACCTAGGATTTCTGAATACATAGTTGCGCTTGCGACCACCAGGCCCACGAAGTACCTAGTCTTTTGGAAATTTACGTCATTGTGTTGTGAAACACAAACACGACCGGACCGTACCTTATGAACTCAGATAAACATAACATAATATTATGTACGCCTTCGGCTAATCAGCGCATTTTGCGTACTGCAAGTCTGCAAATAATACTATCGAGTCGTAATCTCAAGCGAGATTGCACCTTATGTCAATAAGTTTAAAGTATAAAATTGCGGCATATACATACACATACTATTTTGCGTATTGCAAATATAATACTATCGATGTGTTATGCCCAGCGATGTTGCACCTTATTTCAATGAAGTTAAAGTGTAAAATTGTGGCATGAAGTAAACAATGAGCATTGAGTCATTGATGAAGCGATTATATGCCATATTGTACGGCGGCAAGCCCACGATGTCCTGTGAGTAATGCTCAAGTGCTGTATGATCCCATTTAAGGTATTTTCTTACAGCTTTTGTTAAACTGGACTGTTGGGCAATGAGCAGCACGGACTGTGAATAGTATTCAGTCTGGCGAAGCCGCTTGTACACAGATGTTACGATGAACTTCAAAATTATCTATATACATATACACAACACAAGCCGTGTCATTGTCGTCATTATTTCAGCCGAAAGACGTCCACTGCTGGACATAGGCCTCCCCCAAACACCGCCACTTCGACCGGTTCTGCGCTTCCCGCATCCAGCGGATTTCTGCATCCTTCACAAGGTCATCGGTCCACCTTGTGGGAGGCCTTCAAACGCTACGTCTTCCGGTACGCGGTCGCCACTCCAGAACCTTTCGGCCCCATCGGCCATCTGTTCTGCGAGCAATTACCCTACCCACTGCCACATGAGGTTGGCAATTCTTCGGGCTATGTTTTAGTTCTCCTACGGATCTCTGCATTTCTGATTCGATCACGTAGGTAAACTCCAAACATAGCCCGTTCCATTGTCCTTTGGGTGACTTTCAGCCTTCTAATAAGGCCCATTGTGAGCGACCTGTCCAGCTGAATGCTCCAAGTCGCGTGCTCGATAAGGTCTCTCTCCCTCATCGGCAAAAATGACGAGCTTCCATGGCGCCACTTTCAAACTTCCTCTTACGAAAATCGACGCCAAATATTTGATTGTTATCTGTCAGGCAAAATATGAAGCATCCCCTTCGTGCGATGAACACAAGCGCATTTACGTATTTAGGAACATATCTAACGGAGGCGAGGGAGGAGGAAACAATTTATTATTGAAACAAATATGACGGTCAACATTCAATATTTAACGGAAAGTGAAAGCATTACGTAGATACGGGTGTGGTTTAGTTTCTTTTATACACGGTATTGGGTTACGCAGTAACTGGGTTGTGAAGGTCAGATAGGCAGTCGCTCCATGTAACATACTGGTATTCAGATGCATCCGGTTAGACTGGAAGCCGACTACCTACAGGGCTACAGCAAAAAAAGGCTCGGCAAATCATGTTGATGACACAGTATTGGAAGGTCCGGGAAACTAATACTACTATACGTAATTCAGCCGCTAAGCAGCATTTCTGTGTTTCGGTTTGAACAGTATGGGTACCTGTGTATTGTGTAGTTACAGGCACATAGGCGTTTCAGCTGTGCTCTGGGATGGCAACGCATCTGCCATGGCTCTGGTATTGCAATGTCTTGCTTCAGGTGGGCCGTTCGGGTTTTTTGCCATCAAATAACATAAAATCATGGAATATTTAGTATTCTTATACTCGTAATAATATAACTGGCGAAATGTTTGTATACTATAGGTACAACTCTGCCTAACCCTTCGGGGGCCACAGGCGTGATGTTCTGTTATTTAGAATTCACTGCCGCATGTCGTGATTCACCATAACGTGTTCTATATTATGGCATAAGTATTTTGTATCAAAGGTCGCTCCGTTCCGCTTCACGTCTTGTCTGATTGTCTCTTCCAATGTATTTACATCTTACGGTCGCCGGTCGCCCTTCGATTTCAATGTCAAATGCACACATTATACTCACAACACAGGGACGTGCAGTAGTCCAACTTCACTCAACATGCGTATGAATGTGGCTCGGTGAAATGAGGAGATGAACAGAAAGTGAGAGTCGGAAATATGATGCATGTATTTATTTGTTTATGGAACATAACTTAAAGGCTGATTGGTTGGTTTGGTTTTAAGGTGCTTAAAGGCTGATTTGCAATGATCCAGTGTTTCGATCCAGCGTAACAACCTACAGACGTTCAAATTTTGTTCCAAAGCCACTGAATTTCAGGCTCCAGCGCTGGAATGAGATACTGACTGGATCAATGTAAATCAGCCTTAGCTCCGTTTTAACGATTTCGTGGTGTCTAATGTTTTACGGGTGGTTCTACTGTTAAGGCTGTATGTGATAAACTTCTCCACGGCTCATTACTCCACCGCATCTCAGCTGCACAGAGCTCTGTCTCTTTTACACACACTTCCTTAAAGTGGGGGTGAAAGAGATGCGTAAACTTAGACATCATAATTCAGGGTCACATATGTACAGAGTACGGATGTAAGTCCGGGAGAATCAATACTACGGTTTGAAAGTACTAGGCATACATAAGAGGCAAGATGTGCGAGTCAATATTTGTAGGGGAAAGCGTAACGTGCATGTTCGTTTGATTCATGATCACCTGGTACATAGAACTCTCGTGTCCAACTGTTATTGTCTTAAATTATCCATAGTGAATAGTATTGTATTTATAAAGCATGGATCCTATTCCGGTAAATTCTGTAAATAAAATGGATTTATTGTATTCAGTATTTCTGGGGGTGCATAGTTTTATGAAAAAAGTACTTGTGTTGTATTGTTCGATTGCGTGCATATTTGATCTAATTATTATAAATGCTGGTAAAAAGCTTTTCTTTTTATTCGAGACTTTACAAAAACGAAAAAAATAGCGAAGAATGCATGCGGGGTACACATGAAATGGCTATGCCTTTCATTTTGACAGTTCGACAATATTCATTGCATTGTTTACGTTGTCGGGCAGACGAATTGTTCAAACCTACGAAGCAATGGGCTTATAAACTTTCAAAATCCTTCAGATTGTGATCGAAATTGTGTTACGCACGTATTTGACTGCCTCGTTGGTCTAGTGGTCGCAAGCATTACTGCTGAGCATAAATTCCTGAGTACGATTCTCAGGTCGGGCAAAGTATTAAGAATGCTTCAGTAGCAGCCCGGAGTCTGGATTTGTGTCCGGTTGCTGGCAATAGGCTCGCCCCCTATTACATGGGACTTAAACATAACTGGCGAAATGTGGGTGTACTATAGGTACACCTCTACCTAACCGTTCAGGGGTTACAGGCGTGATGTTATGAAATGTATGTCAAGTAGCAGCCTGAAGGCACCATTTTTCCTGGTGAATGCCTACAAAAAGGCTGATGATGATAATGGCTGACGGTAGAAAGCTTGCCCCCTATAACAGGAGACTTAAAATTGACTGAATGTCGGATACATACACTTCGGGAATATAAGCGTGGCATGTGAAGGAGCCCTACAAACGCAGGAATACAACAACCTGAACAAACGCAAACGAAGCAAGGGTACAAAACTTACAAAACTATTCAAATATGCTAATCAAGCGATACAAATCGATACTGTTTGTACGTCGGCACATTCAGGGCGGCCAGTCCGCCACCCACACGACATCAGTATTACTAATGCAGATATGAGCAATAACTACCGAGAACAGCCAATTTGATGCAAGTGTCATTTGTTTGATTGCTATACTTTGTGACACGAGCGGTCAAGGCTACCAGGGAACCAGCATTATATGAGTAATATTTGATTTGTTTTATGTTATTGGATGGCAGACTGCCTCGTTGGTCTGCGCAGCATGAGGTCCTAGGTTCGATTCCTGGGTCGGTGTTATTGGGTGTTTCCATCTGGAATTTCTCAGTAGCAGCCCGTAGTCTTGATGTGTGCTCGGTTGATGGCAGTCGGCGAGCCCCTATTACTTAGGTACATGGGACTATAATCCCAATTTATTTGAAGCCGGCGCAACATATCTTTTCTTCCATACTTATCTATTAGTCGTCATCTCGGTAGTCACCCCCTTTCTAGCCATATCATCATTCATAACTGGCGAAATGTGTGAGTAGTTGAGTACTATAGGTACACCTCTGTCTAATCCTTCTGTGAATACAGGCGTGATGTTATGTTATGAATGGCAAACATGACGGCCCACCTGATGGTAAGTGGTCACCACAGCGTAAAGAGGTATCACAGATGCGTTGTCATTACAGAGCCAGACTAAAATGTGTTGTTGGTGTACTGAATATTGTAGGCTGTGCCAACACTCTTATTAGGCACTTTTACTGTGGACCTGTGTCGTATAAAAGTTATTTAGGAGGTGTATTATAAGGAGCTCGTTGAGTTGTGTTGAGTCATCCTCGTGTCGTAGTGCGCAACTTGCTTATGAGGTCATGAACATGCAGAGAGCTTCGTAACACTGGAAATATTATGAGAGAGTGGAGTTTTAGTCTCCATTGCTCATCAGTAGAAGCTCTGTGTGAAGGAGCTCGTCTTGGGAAGTAATACAAAGGAGGGTTGCTGTGTTTCCATTTGATAGGCTTGGATGCCGGTGTCATTACAAACACTGACATTTCAGCTTTGTCTCTAGGATGTCAACACGATGACTGCCTTACTAGAATCACCTGTGATGATTCTGGTATTGCAGATGTCCATAGGGACGCTGACGACTTGCCATCTGACTGGCAATTCCTGTATTTTTTAGAGCATTCGCGTTCTAATCTCAGTCCTAATCTGTCAAAAATACCCTTAATTTTTTATTTACATTTTTGGTAAGTTTTTAACATTGATTGGCGCTGAGATGAGATAGGGACTGGATTTGAACGTTATTTAAATAGGGAATTGGCATTTAAAGTGGCCCTCCGGCTTCATTGCCAACCAAGAACTTAAAATATTATGTACCTTGAGATTAACTACATATATTGTTTAATGGACAGTGACGGCAGATTTGTGGTCGGTCGTGCGTGAGGATTAGGTATTATCGATGATTATGTCGATGCGATAACCATCGGCAACCATGTCGATCGGTGGTCTCGATGATTCATGTAATAAATGTTTTGGTCGTGTCTTGGGAAGCAATGGTTTCGTCAGCACTGATATGCTCTTTAAAGACACAGTACGCAGCCTTTGGTTTATTTTTTATTTTTGACTGTGTTTAGTTTAGTTTGTGATCTTCCTGTACGAGTCGCAATAAATACTTTTTCTTTCCTTAAATTCTGGCACTTAGCGTGTTAGAAAAAGTGCAGCGTATATCAGAAATGTGTGGACATCAAAAAAATATCAGCTTTCAATACCTACTCGATAACTCGACCCAAACGTATGGGACATCTGATAATTTTTTCGCGTTTACGATGTTGATCCCATGGAAAAAGTTGTTCAGTTACAATTACAACGTTATTCATACAATTTCTACATTTTATTTATTATTTATTAAAACTTTTCGCACAAAAAGGTACAAAGGCGGACTTAATGCCTTAGGCATTCTCTACCAGTCAACCAAGGGTGGTGAAGAGATTAGATGGCAGGTGCATTGGTTGAGAGGAACAAGGAAAAAAAAAACTATTAAAACTAGGTACACAAATACATAAATAGGTTATATACACATACATACTATTCACTATAATATATACTTATAAATTATAATATATATATTTATACATATATACAAATTCAAGGGGGAGAGATGTTGAGATGACTCTACGCTACCTGTTTTGAAAATAACTCTGCAATTTCCGCTTAAATGCATACCGACTGGTGGCCGTCCTAATATCAAGAGGAAGCGCATTCCAAAGAAGAATGGACTGAATATGAAAGGAGGAGTGAACAAAGTCAGAAGTATGAGAAGGACAGAGTAGGAGAAGATTGTTAGAAGAACGCAGATTCTTAGCGTGAGAAGAACATAGATATTGGAAGTGAGACACGAGATAAGAAGGAGGAGTGGGAGAGTTGAGAAGGGAGAAAAGCGTAGTCAAAGCGCGCAAACTTCTTCTTTGGCGAATGGACATCCATTTGAGCTCAGACCTATAGCTCGACACATGGTCATATTTCCTAAGGTTGAATATGAACCGGATACCATTGTTGACATTTTAAATGATCAAAGACCAAATCTATGCATTAAGACGTCTGTATTTAGATTAGAGACACCCACGGAAAGAAACGCTGTGATAAAATTAAATATAAAACATCATCATTTATATTACTCACACATTTATTTTTACGACATGAACAAGTCTTCATATTAAAGAGCCACTCGAATATACGAAACAATATAACAATATAAACCACAGAAATACACCGACACATGTTTCCATGAATTAATAAGAAATAGCCAAGTTTCGCTGTTAGTCGGCAAAGAAGTGGGTCGGGCGGCGTGCCAAGTGCAGCGGGTCACCGGCGACGGGTCACTGGGAACACTGCGGATGATCTTGCTGTGTGGCGGAGTGGCCGTGACGATGAGATATTCCATAATTTATTTTAAATAAATTAACATGGGCACTTATGAAACGTCAGAAGCTAGGTGCACGGTTCCAATTGGTCGTTTCTTATAGAGGAGCCGGCAAGAAATTAAAAGGTTAGGTAGGTACTTACGCTTTAAAAAATAAATTGACTTTACAATATTAAATATTTAAAAAATTTAAACCACTAAATACCTTTTTGTTTTGTGTTAAAACAGTGTTAGTAGGTATGTGAGGTCAGTGTAGGCCAATTGTTTATCTGTGGCCCTACTATAATTATTTGCAGGGTTGTTGTATTGCGGGTCAACTGGGTCCACTGCGGATGTTCCTACTCTGTGGCAAGATGGCCGTGAGATTAGTTCATTGTTGATCCATGGCGCACATCTATGGCGGTCTACCGCATTTGCAGGGCAAGGGTTGTCATCGAATAAAGTTCAAAATCGCTTCACACTTAAATTTTGTTCTTAATGAGTGTAGGTGTGTTAGCGATCCCCTTGAATAAATAATAAGTGGTTGATTTAATAAATAATCGGCGGTAAGGGACAGCGCCTGCGGCCATCAATTGGGAACTTGTACACATTTATTAGAAAAGAAGTCTATAAATAATTGATTAAAGCATTATAAAAAAATTAAGACTATAATTTGACCTGACACCGCTCATAGGTGGCTCTTTATTTTTCACCACTTTATCTATTGTAGATAATTTGGCAAACGTTTATCTAGAACTTATGACTAAGTACTTGCACCACTTCGGTGTAATTGCGTACCTAACACACTATCAGTAGCAATGGCTTTCATTTTGTCAATTTCAACAACATTCATTGCGTTATCTACGTTGTTGAACAGACAAATTTTTAAAACATATGAAGCAATGGATAAGCAACATCCTTCAAAATGATTCAGATTGTGATTTGATTTGCAGTGTTTTACGCAATTACGGTGCAGGTCTAATGTTGATATTTTTTTCCTGTTACAAAACTGTAACAATTTGACAATGACAGGTCTCCAATTACGTAGGTAGTAGTAGTAAGGGCGGATGTCGTAGTTTCAAGTGTTACCGACCGTACAAAACTAATGGAACGTATTGTATAATTTATTTTCATTATTTTACCAATTCTCATTCTGCATAAATATTTATTTTATTATTCACCGGCTATCTAATTCCGCACGGTGTATGCACGAACCTGCGTGCACAGTCCGTGTGTCCGTGCATTCGACACGGTGGCGGTGCACGGTGGTGTCTGTGCAATCGCTCGTGTGCGCGTGCTGCACGCTACTTGTGCGTGTGTTTGTTTATCTGCCTCGAATATGTTGTTGTATGGAATCATTATCAATTATCGTGTATTGACATGGCTTCCACGAGTACTTCGGCGGACGCAAACCCTGCTGGTAATTGCGTAACACACCATCAGTAGCAGCAATGGCTTTCATTTTGACAGTTCAATATTATTCATTGCGTTATTTACGTTGTTGAGCCGAAAATTTTTTTGACCAGATGAAGCAATGGGTTAGCAATTCCTTGAAAATGATTCAGATTGCGATTGATGTGTTAAGTACGCAATTAGGGCGCTGTATGCTTGTATTGCTTGTCTTCATTTAGGCCGAAAAGAATGGAAATACATTGCCGAGGCGTGTACACGTTACTTGCTCGTGCTTTGTCGTGGTTCCGTCTCTATCTTGCACTTGTAGTTTGACACTTGTACGACAGTGACAGGAATAATAAGCTATGTAGCGTTTGTAAATCTTTATCTTAGAGAGCGTTTCTAATGACGACCAATCTCTAATCGAACACTCACATACGAGACGAGAGACGCAATATCAGTATCAACCAATTTGATTGGTCGATTGTTGCACGTCTCCTCTCCGCTGCGTTGGTCTCCATTTCAATGGAGCTGGATGCTGGCTGCTGGCTGTCAATTATTAGATGCAGTTACCCATTCACCTGTCGTTACGTACATCAATGGAACAGCTCATTCAGAAAACTCACCATACAAGCTGAAATCAAATCATTTATGTAAGTAACACGTTTCGCCTGAAAGTGGACAGGCCTGGGGCAGGTCTGCGATGTGTCTGTCAGACGTTAGTAATAAATAATAGATACATTACGTGCGTGCGACACGCGAGCCGGCGCTAATGGGCTGACCGCCACGCCACGGAGGAGGCAGGACGTGGAAGGACAAAGACGAATATTTGCTGACAAGCGAAATGTCCTCGTTGGTCCAACGGTCTAAGCGCGATGGCTGAACATCAAGTATTTTCCACTAAGAATTTCTCAGTAGCACCCGGAATCCGGGATTGTGCCCAGTTATTGGTGCTGTGACGTCACCGCTTTTTTTTGAAACCCAAGCTTGATAGATAGATAGAATAGGGACTCTTACTCTTTATTATATACACCATAAAAATACAATACCACACACACAGACGCTTCATCCCCTCCAGGGCGACATCCACACGACAGAAAAGGTTAGTGTTGTTGTAATTTGAGGATCTCTTACCTCGGTGTCTCAACTTAACACCTCCAGGCAGTAGTGCAGAATATTTGTTAACGTTTAAATTGAATGAGAGGATGATATGAATGAGGTTCACAGCAAGCACACAAAATAATTAAATCACTATAAAATAAAATACTTTTCTATATTGTCAAAGTCCAAACAAGTCAAACGAGTTGTAGCTAGGCAACCATTCCTAATTTCTTCTTTTTTGTTTTAATAGCCTGCTACAAACTCTAACACTTTCCCTCTTTGAATATATTAAAAAGTTTCGACCAGTCCAAGTTGACTTCTTAACTGGACAAGTCTTGGTCTTGGCATTGCTTTGGTAAGCATGTCTGCCAACTGATTGGTTGTGCTTGTTCTCTTCACAAATATTTCTCCATCAAGAACCTTTTCTCGCACAAAGAAATGTCTTATTCTTATATGTTTGGTTCGCTTGTGGAATTCGGGGTTTTGTGCCAGGCGAATTGCAGCTTCATTATCAACTAGAAGCGTTGGGAAAACTTTCAGCTCTGTGAGTTTGCTAAATATTCTCTGCAACCAAATTAACTCTCTTGTAGCTTCACTTGCTGCAACTATTTCGGCTTCTGTTGTTGAAATTGCCACCGATGCTTGTCTTTGGCTTAACCACGATACAGCTCCTCCAGCGTACAAACATATAACGCCTGTAGTTGATCGACCGGTTTGCTGATCTCCGCCGTGGTCAGCATCACTATAGCCAACAATGAAGTCATTGGAGTGGTCTGACTTGTACTTTATACCAAAAGAAGTCGTTCCTTTCAAGTATCTAAAAATCTTCTTGACCATCTGCCAATCTGACTTATCGGGATTCTCAAGTTTCCTAGATGCCACACTGACTGCATAAGCAATATCGGGACGAGTGCCAACCATAAGGTATGCTAAGGCACCTACAGCTTCTCGATATGGAAAATCTTTTCTTTCATCATCCACTTTCCCTGACTCAAAGGTTGATTCCTTTTGAATTGGAGTTGAAAGGGGGTTACAGTCCGACATATGAAATCTCTGAAGAATCTTCTTCGTATAAGATTCCTGTTTAATGGTTATAGATCCATCTGTATCTCGCTCAATCTCTAAACCAAGGTAATAAGATGCAGGTTTTGTAGTTATTTTCAGCTTCTTCCGTAACTCATTTAAAAAAGCTTCTGTCACTTCTGCGTCTGTAGCAGCTACTAGACCGTCATCAACATATAATGTAATGAGTATCTTCTTTCCTTTAATTTCTTTGACAAACAAACAGCTGTCGGCGTCACTCTGTTTGAAGTCTAAATCTAGAAGAATCTCACCAAAACAAGAATTCCAACAACGTGGCGCTTGCTTTAACCCGTATAAACTTCGTTTCAGTTTCCACACTTTTGTTGAGCCATCGTTGAAACCGTCGGGTTGCTTCATATAGATCTCTTCTTTAAGTTTTCCATATAAGAACGCTGTTGAAACATCAAACTGTGTCAGGACCAACCTTTCTTTAGCTGCAACACTAATTAGGGCTCTGATAGTTCCCATCCTTGCAACCGGACTAAATGTTTGGTCATAGTCGACACCTAGTCGCTGCTTGAACCCCTTCACCACTAGGCGCGCTTTGTATTTGTCTGTTGAGCCATCAGGATTTCTTTTAATTCTGAAAACCCACTTTGAGGGAAGCGCCTTTCTATTTGGTGGTAGTTCACTTAAAGACCACACATCATTAACTCGTAGAGAGTTGATTTCACTTTTCATGGCTTGTAGCCAGTGTTCACTATCTTTAGCTTGAATGGCATCTTTGAAAGTATCAGGAAAAGACTCTACTAGACAGACAAAGTCCTCATACTTTTTAGGGGGCCGCAGAGTGTTTCTGTCCCTCAAGTTGTATCTTGGCTCATTAACAACAATCGTTTCTTCAGACTCTATGTCTTCAGCATCAAAGAAATTTTCTTGTCTTTGTAGATCGTTCTCAGGCATGTCTCTATCTCCCTCTAGGTTTTGATCTTCATTATCTGAATGTTGATCATCAGTTCTTTCTTCCTGAAATAAACTATTATCTCCCTCTAACTCAGGATCCTCCACCTCTAAATCATGATCTCTGGCTTCTTCTCCCTCTAGATCATTATTAGGTTCATTTGGCGTATTAACCTCGATTTTAGTTGATATCTTGTATTCAACATCCTTATAGAAGGTTACGTCTCTCGATCTCTGAGTTTGGTGACCATCCCATATGCGGTACCCATCATCATTTTCGTATCCAATGAGTATCCCTTTGACAGCTTTCTTGCTTAGTTTTTTTCGTTTCTGTTTCGGTACATGAGCGTAGCATTCACTACCAATAATCCTTAGGTGACTGATTTTAGGTTTCTTTCCATGCCACAATTCAAAAGGCACCTTGTTCTCCACTCGAGAAGGGCCTGTACGATTGAGCACGTACGTCGCGGTATTGATCAATTCTGCCCAAAGCTTCTGTGGCAGCTCTACTTTTGAGTGCATCATTGATCGTGCTGCTTCTACTAATGTTCTGTTCTCGCGCTCGCTTACACCATTTTGTTCAGGTGTGTACGGCATTGTGAGTCTCTGTGTAATTCCATGCTTGTGTAAAATATCTCGAAAATCCTTGTTGTCAAATTCTCCGCCATTGTCCGAAAGAATAGTTTTGATTGAATGTCCATTTGCTTTCGTTTCAGCGATAAAGCGTACTAACATATTTTTGACCTCAGATTTCTGTCGTATAAAGTACACTGATTTGAAGCTAGAATAATCATCTTTGAATAACACAAAGTACTTGTACTTAGAAAAGCTTTCTTCGAAAGGACCGCAGACATCCGTATGGATCAATTCACCTATGCTTGACGCTCTCTCTCTTTTACCGAACTTTAGACGGTGGGTCTTTCCATATATACATCCTTCACATTTGAGACCATCACAATTTATGTCTATACCTAGTTCTCGTTTCACTAGGTTCTTGACATGTCTAGGATTCTGATGTCCAAATCTCTCATGATATATTTGTAGGAGATCTTCTTGTGACGTCACTACATTCACTTGAATATGGTTATCTGGGATTAAAGCTTTTATATTGAGCTTATATAATCCTCCATTGGGTTTCCTATTCCCAATAACACGTGTGATTCCATCTATTACCAACTTGCATTCTGTTGCAGTAGAGGTAAAGACACTATTTTGAATCATGTCTTGTGCAGCTAAAGTCGAAAATAAGTTCCTTGTTAGTGATGGCACATACCAAACGTTGCTGAGTGTTATTAATTCCTTTCTTCTATTTATATTTGATTCAACTACCACCGATCCTTTCCCTTTCGCAGGAATGGTAGTACCATCTGCAGTGGTCACTGTGTGGTTCAAATCAAAATGAACAAAGTCTTGAAATATGTCACTCCTGTTTGTGATATGCACTGTCGCCCCACTGTCTATGAACCAATTCCCCTTATCCTGAAATTGTTCCGATGAACATGCATTGACGATCATCAAAGTTATGTTTTGAACTAGTGGTGAAAACCCTGTTCCTATTTTAGAGGGTTTCGGTGGTCTTCCATCTCTGATCCACTTTGGGCATGTTTTAACCCAATGACCACTTTCAGAACAATAGTGACACTTCGTCAACTGCTTCTTCTTCTTCTTCTGCACAGTCTTATTTATTACTAGGGCCTCTTGACTAGTCTCGCCATTTCCACTAAGTGCTCTCTCGTATGCACAGAGGTGGCTTGTCAAACTTTCTATGGTTCTGTCTTTTTTATTGATCAGAAGCCAACTTGACTTGAACGAAAAGTATTTTTCATCTAACGTTTCGAGAATTTTGCAAATTAAGAACAGCTCTGGTAGCTTAACGTTTGTGTCACTCTTGGTAATTTCAGCATTCAGATTATTCCAAATATTTTTAAGCTTTGACATATGGGTCGATACATCGTCTCCATTATCTCGCTTAAAGCCAAAAAACTCCATACACAGGTTGTAAGCTCTATCCTCGGATTGTCCGTCAAAGAGTCTGTGAAGTTCTTCCCAAACTTCCTTTGCAGTCTCAAACCGCATGACCTTATTCAGTGTGTCATCTGATAAACTTGTTGTGATTATCAGCAAAGCGCTGCTGTCAGCTTTTCTATATTTAGCCATAGCTAAATTATAGGCACCAACTTCTGCATCACCAGCTGCTATACTCGGTTGGGTTGGTTTCTGGATTTTCCCTTCCGCTGCCTCCATAGCACATTCTGTACCTCGCAGCATAATGGATACTTTGTATTTCCATTGAGCCCAGTTTACCTTCCCTTCTAAATTTCCAATCTTCAATTTAGCAGTAAAACTTTCCATTCTGGCGTAGGCCCAATAACCTGTTGTAATTTGAGGATCTCTTACCTCGGTGTCTCAACTTAACACCTCCAGGCAGTAGTGCAGAATATTTGTTAACGTTTAAATTGAATGAGAGGATGATATGAATGAGGTTCACAGCAAGCACACAAAATAATTAAATCACTATAAAATAAAATACTTTTCTATATTGTCAAAGTCCAAACAAGTCAAACGAGTTGTAGCTAGGCAACCATTCCTAATTTCTTCTTTTTTGTTTTAATAGCCTGCTACAAACTCTAACAAGTGTAAAGAACAAACTCTTGCGTTGTTGCGTATTCTGCCAGCCATCGGAAATACACGCCCTTTTCTGATTACATTGTACAGACGTGATGCCAGAGAGCGCAGCGCTAGCACTCCATCGACTGACACGGACGCGCCGCGCGCCGGTCAACGGTAGTACAGACTACGACTGATTTATGAATGTTTCATTAGTTATTGATACACTGTTTTTACATATTTCTAATTGGATGTTTTAACAGTACGCGCCGTTAAAGAGGCATCGAGTTTTTGAGTACGGTGCTCAAACACATGAGCGGCACGCTGTCAACGGCTGCAGTGGTCTGTGCTGCCATGCTGCTGACGCGTGTCGCTCGTGTATGTGAGCACTTATTTGTCACTTAACTCGAAATAGATCTATAATTACGAGCACAGAACAGAAAGAGGCGGCAGCTGCACGCCGTGAGTCCGTGACTGTGGCAAGAAGGCTTCCACTCAGCGTGATGCTGTGCTGTGGGGCAGTGGGGGGACAGGGGGACCCACAGCACAGCGCTGATCAAAGCTGCGCCCTAATTGCGTAACACACGATCAATCACAATTTGAATCATTTTGAAGGCTAATCCGTTGCTTTCATAATGTTCGAAGATTTGTCTGCTCAACAACGTAAATAGCGCAATGAATGTTGTTGAACTGTCAAAATGAAAGCCATTGCTACTGTTAGCGTGTTTTAAGCAATTACCCCCAGATATGTCTCATGTGCCTGTAATCCTCTACTCACACCAGCAAGGGAAGGGTACGAGTATCCTTCAAACCGGAATATAATTACATATTCCAGGCGTTTCCCGTAAACTCCTTAGCAACAGAATTTGATATTAATATCCATATAACATCGATTGGTCGTGTAACAGGGACATGGCAGGCGCGCGGTGCTGTAGTGGAGGCAACTCGGATCGATACCAGCAGGGTGTGTTCTGAGTGTAGAGGTGTCGTCGACATGTTTTTACCATTGTATAGTTGGGGGCAAAAATATGTAGAAACCTGTCTTCTATCTAGTAAGTATTGGTCCACTACAAGGCAAGGCGAGAGCAGTGGTGGCCCAGTGGTAACGGCCGCGACTTTCGAGTTGTAGGTCGTAGGCTCGAATTCAGACGGGCGCTTTACTTTATGTTAATCAAAACGATGAAGGAAAACATGGTGAGGAAACCGGCATGTCCTAGAACCAAAAATTTGAAGACATGTTGACGTCCACCAACCCGCACTGGGTCCGCGTAGTGGATCACGGCCCACTCCTTCTCGCAGAGAGGGGGCTAGTGTCCCAGCAGCAGCGGGAACATTTCATAGGCTGATTATGCTAAGGCAATTAGGCAAGGGCCTCCCTCTCCCTTTTCCGTGCACGTACCTACAATAATTCAAAGCGAATTTATCATAGGCGAGCTTCAATTTTTGAACTATACTCGTAATACAAATACCGTACTTACAACTGGAATCTATAGGTACATACATTAATAAATCTGTTGACGAGGCGTTTCTATACATTGAAAATATTTCCAAAAAAATAGTTGGTGTGTTAAAGGATAACCAACAGATGCCATTTCATAAATTTTTGGAATTTTTGTCTGTTTGTCTGTTTGGATGTGACAGATTCCTTGAATAGGTTCAACGTAAAAAGTACCAAACCAATATGGTTAATTTTTAAACTCAAATATGGCGTAGTAACTCGGAGCAGTTATAATTAATATAATTTACAAAATTACGTATATTTTCAGCTGTGCACACCTACCTCATTTGTTTTGTTCAAAGTTAGAGGAAAACCGATTTTGGATTTCACTTTACTGGGTGGCAGGGACATCGACGCGCATACTGTAACAGAGTTCAGAGTTCATTTATTTGTCAGAAACATGAGTATGCACACACAAAGCATGCAAGATGTTAAGTACATTGCAAAAAGGATCACAGTCATGTTTTACCTTTACGGCGTACAAATATGTATTATAATAACATTTGATAAGTATGTAACAGCACATGGTTCTAGACCACCTGGGGGTCAACTGGGGTCCACGCAGGGGAGGTTACAATCATATACTGAATCCATGGTAACAGGTTGCGCGGCGATGTTCTTGCCACCCTTTATATTTTTGCCCTTGACTGTACACGCCGTGTCCGAGCGACCTACATACTAAAACAACGCTTACGAGTATGTGTGACCATGCGACCACAGATGCGACTAATAACTTTCGAAGAGCGAAAGTTACACCGATTTCTGAACAATTTGCGTGATTCTGTATTGTATTTGCCTGCCCCGAATACCGGCAAAGTGTGATATGATAACATCACGCTGGGTGTCTCCAAAGGGTTGAGGTGTACCTACATCCACGTATCGCCAGTTATGTTTCAATCCCATGTTATAGGGAGCTAGCCTTTTGCCATCAACCGGCCATAACAACACTCCAGGGCTCCAGGCTGCTACTGACACATTCCAGATGGAAAAACCCACTAACACTAATTGTATGTTCACCTTTATTGATACAGCTTCTGTCTGCGACTTTTTTCGCGTGAAGTTTTTCGTTTAAATATTTATAACATATCCTGTGGCACCCAGGGATACTGTAGCTTCCGATTATTGAAACAATTTTCGGAATCGTACCAGCAGTTCCGAAGACTTCCCCCTACAAACTCACTTACCGTGATATTAGGTAATAAAGATTATTCCTCATGAATCTATCCCATGATTATTACACTCCAAACTATTTTCAATAATTATTATTACCATCGCCAATTCATAATTATACAACCTCTAACTGCAACTCTTGCGCAACCATCGTACAACCGCGATATCTCCGGAACTAAATGTCCGAATGGTAATCGTTACTTGTCAGCCTGTCGGCATGTCGGTAGTGCTCACACTACTCTACTGTAGACATGACATGCCTCTAGCTTGTTGTAATTTACGATTAGTGCTCATTAGCATGCGTAATGAATTTGAAGCACTCGCGTGTAGATTTATATCTATACTCGTAAGTGGTAATAAAGAGATAAAATTAGATTTTTTGAATGTTTGTTTGTTACTCTTTCACGCTAAAACGGCTGAACGGATTTATATGAAATTCAGCACATGGGTAGACCATGACCTGGATTAGGACATAGGATAGTTTTTATCTCGATATTCCCACGGGATCGAGACTTAGCGGTTGAAACCGCGGGATGCAGTTTTTCAAGGGATTTTAAATCCATTGATGTTGAATTTGGGTAATTTCCTTTTTGGCCTATCAAGTTAATATTGCTGCTGCTACCTAGCTGCATGATCAGCCAGTAATGTCCCCACTGCGGTGACTTAGGCCTCTTCTTTGTCTGAGCGAGAAGGCCGTAATCCACCACGCGGACACACGACACTGCGACGGCGTGGCGGATGTCACAGTCTCTTTGAGCTTTTCTAATTACCCAGCTGGATCCTCAGGAGTACTAGGAACTTCTTGCTCCTCAACCAGTCGATCTAAACTGGCTTCTTTGAGGTCCATCTAGCTAGGAGGCATTATCTGGCATCAGTGGCATCCCAAGTAACCATAGAAATGTAAAATATATATATGCATGTAACACTAATTTCGTCAACAATCCATAATGCTTTAGTTTTATTAAAGTATTACTTGGTGTCAAGTTTATGATACTACAACCAGAAGTTACTGTAGTATGAAAGAAAGGTGCGAAGCACCCTGTTTGGGTCACGATATGTAATGGTATTGGAGGATTGTGGACCTTAATAGTTAAGAGGTAGAGTCTGATTTTGTTTGTAACCCGTAAGAAAGGTAATTGAGTTTGGAAAAAGTTTGTGGGTTCTGCTAAAATGCTAATGCTAAGGAAAATAAGTGAATTATATATTATCCATTCTTACTATTTTATACCGTACTAGAGAGAGAGAGAGATAGAGAAGAGAAGACAGTAGAGAGGCCTTTGCTCTGCAGTTGGGTATCACAGGCTTTTAATGATAATAATAAACTGTACGAAAAAGAAGTCGTCAGGAAAGATTTGAGTATGAATGTGGATGAAAAGAAACGATGGATGGATTGTGTGAAAGATAATATGGCTACATGGCTAGAAAGGAGGTGACTACTGAGATGACGACTGATAGAGAAGTATGGAAGAAGACATGCTGCGCCGACCACTGATATATAGGGACAGGGGCAGGAGAACGATGACACAAATAGTACATTTTTTGTTTATACTCGCTGTTTGTCGATAAACGAGCAAGTGATGACGTCACAGAGTGCTATCAGGTCAATAAGGATTCGGTTCCTGATTGGAAGATGTCCAAATGTGTCAGTTTCTGTAAGTGTGTGTTAGTTGACCTACTTTCATTACACGGTCATTGTCCGAGGAAGTCTACCCTTATTATTATCTTCTTAAGAATTGGCATGAGCTGTTGGGAATAGATTTTATACATTAGGGGCTTAGGGTGATGCGCTAGCTAGCCCGCGGAATTCAAGTTTACTCACGTTTTTTGCAATTTGCAGGTCAGTGTCAGGTTGTATGTTGATTACAATATGATTCGCGAGCGCAACAAGTATGGCTTTAGAATTAGCAATACCAACAACTCATTGAGTTAGAATTGGCCTCAAATGTCAACATTTTGTATGTTTATTATGTTGTATTTATAATTTTTATTATTATCCTAACTAGTATTATAAATGCGAAACTAAGTTTGTTTGGCGCGTGGCGCCATCTATTATCATAATAACGTTATTGTAACAAACTTACTTTTAGTTAGGATAGGATTTCACGCGGACGAAGTCGCGGGCAGCAGCTAGTAGTTCAATGAATAAATATTTGTTACGGCCGCGAATCATGTTTAGATCAACACACAACCGGCCACTGTCCTGCAGATTTAGACGAGTTCCCATTTCTATGATGTATCCCATTTCTATGATGGTCGAAAACTTTTCATAACTTGTTTGAGCAACCATTTTCTTCTGTCTCCTAAACCATAATAGGAATACCTATTCTATAATCTTTGGTCCTATTCCAACTCTATTATGGCGTTTACTTCATGAACCTACCTCACGGAACCCTAACTGGGCTGGGCGTCGCGCTTTTAAAAAGCTCTTTACGTGACAATCAAATGCTTTAGCTGTGAGTACTAGAATAGAGTTTTAAATAGATTGTATCTTAATAACTATGTCTTGTATCCAATTCTATAGTTTATTTTATAGGAAATAAAGTCTAAATTACAATGTACTTGCATCTAGGGTTGTCGCGATGTCACGACTTGACACGAAAGGCGAGTGAACTGTTGATAGTAATTTGACTAATAGTACAGTCAACCACACGTAGAAGTTCCACCTATACTATGAAAACCGCCCTTAATGCTACGAAATAAACGCGCTGTCAATGTCAAAATGCTACTATGACGTGCGGTTGCCTGTCTTGTAAGGAAATGAATGGGGTTGTTGATTTGTAGCTGTTTTGTAGTTTTATGTCGGAAATTGAAGTTTCTTTGGATTACTTTGAAAATGGTGTTATTAGGGCTGACGGCAGTTGTGACAACCCTCAGTTTGAGTGATGGAATGGTTGTTTGAAGCTTTGAGGCAGTAGTTTGTGGTCGTTTCTCTGTATTGAGGCAACGCTAAAGTTGCACCGAGAGTTTAGTTTAGACGGTGCAAGTCATCTGTTGCTTCAATAGGCAAGAAACTTGCGTCGGTAAGAACATGCTGTAACACAATACTTACTGCCTACTACAGGTTTTAAATAAAGTGTCCACACATTTTGAACTCGTTAGTTCGGGTCGGCACATTCGATTCGGCGGTATTTGTTGAACCCGAACCAACTACATCTAATTAGTATTCGGCTTTCATTCGGCTCGTGCCGATCGGCAAACTCCTTTCGGTATGATCTACCCACGCTGCATCACTTGCATAACACACTTTCAATCGCAATCTGAATCATTTTCAAGGATATTGCTAATCCATTGCTTCATCTGGTCAAAAAATTTGTCTGCTCAACAACGTAAATAACGCAATGAATGTTGTTGAACAGTCAAAATTAATGACATTGCTAATGTTAGTGTGTTGAGGGGCTTATGGCTAAGTAATAACAGCCGCAAGGGTCCGTGATGGGTGACCATCTTCACATACTAAGACCCCTCCGTACCTCTGAAAGAACGTTAAGCCGTTGGTCCCGGCTGTCATTCGTGGATCTTTGACAGTCGTTACGGGTAGTCAGAAGCCCGAAAGTCTGACAACCAGTCTTACCAAGGGGTATCGCATTACCCAGTACCTAACTGTGTTGTGGAGGTCAGATAAGACAGTCGCTCCATATAAAATACTGGTATTCAGCTCCATCCGTTTAGACTGGAGCGGGCCCCAACATAGTTGGGAAAAGGCTGGCAGATGATGATGCTACTGTTACTAGTGTGTTACGCAACTACCCCACGGGTCGGCTCTGCAAAATACTAAGCGTATCATTGTGTCTACATACATATTCAATTTTGTCGCCTGGCTGTGCCGAATCAAGCCGACCCGAACAAGTGTCCATGACATTAGTTTTTGCCGCGCGTATTCGTTACGCTCACGTTGTCGGATCCCTTGAAATGTCACAAATCTTGGATGCTTTAAGGTTCCCACAGACAGGCGCGATGCGACAATGTTAGATCGAATTCCATGAAGTTTTCATAGAAATTTTTCTACTAGAATAACGTCGCGCCTTTTTGCGGGAGCCTTTAAACGTATCTTACCTCCTACGCCTCGAAATTGTGGCATTTACATTGCGTTCAGCACCGCCACTGGTGTTTCGTTTCTATTAATTGTTCAGCTATGTCTATGACTCCTATGAGTCATTCATTGCGATCCACTTGTGACTGCGGCTAGTTGTGACCTTCGCTCATTCAATCAACGATTTGGTAAAGTTCATTTACTTCGATGTCGCTCACGTCACGTTAGTCTGAACGATAAATAATCGTTCATGTCGTACAATTTCAATCGTTGAACGATTGAAATTACTAAACGCAGGTCTACAACGCATATTGGTCTGACCGAATGCATGAATTTAGAATATTTTCACACTTTTTCTATTTCACATAAAATCTATTGGACAATAAAATTGAGGAATTCTCACATTCTTCAAAAATACTGTATGTATGTATGTACGAGTATACGAGTTACGAGTTCATAGTGCGCATATACGTTTTTTATTCAGTGTTTGAAAATCTACCGCCCCATCTAATGACGCCACTAATTTACCGAATCCTCCACAAAAAACAAATGGCGTAAACATAGAGTCAACACACCAAACAATTGAAATCGTTCAATAAATCTGGAAATAGCTACAATCGAACGACCGCCGCGCCGCACATAGATCACCGCTAGCCATTCACGGAGCGTTCACTGTCGATGTCGCCTGCCGCATACCGCTGACCCCGCGCTTCCGCAACTGTACAGTGACCCGTCTGTACCATCGTTTAGATCATTAGATGAAGTTGAATGACAGTCTAGAAGTAGACAAAGCATCCCGGGGCTTACACATACTCACGAAGTATGATGGCAATCCACTGTCTAAACATGGTTGAAAACGAGCAAGGTCGCCTTGGTGCTGATTTCAGGCTGGTTTCTGGTAAGGATAGGCCGCACATGGTGTCAGGTCCCGCTAAGGCATGGGCGGACCAATACCTGCCAGGGGTGGCAGCATGACATGCTGAGATGGAGAGAAACCATGAGGTTGTAGTCGGCAGAAGTCCAACAACAACCCTCTGTCTCCTCAGACGGCATGCGTGGGGAAAGCCTCACTTTACCTTCTTGACACCTTAATATTTTCCCACTCATGCCAATCTCGAAAGCTGCTGAACGGCTTTTATTGGAGTTGGCACTTGTCAATAATCTTTCTATTTCTATCTTATATCATACCTAAACTACTAATAATACATCTGAAGAGTTTGTTCGTTTGAACGCGCTAATCTCTGGAACTACTAGTCGGATTAAAAAAAACTTTTTGTAATTGATAGCCCTATTCTTGAGGAAGGCTATAGGCTATATAACATCACGCCAACATGCTAGGACCCTAAAGAGACGAGCAAAAAGTAAAAAGGTCAGCGAGAAAAAAAAGAACGCTATGCTAAAACGAAGTAAAAGCGCGGGCAGGCGATGCGATGCGACGGGGTGCGGGAACAAGACATTTCACGCGGACGAAGTCGCGGGCATAAGCTAGTAATACTTAATGTTCAAGGAGATATTACCCGTGCGAAGCCGCGGCTTGTAGGCGAGTCACAGTTAGTGTGACATAAGTCGCAGTCTATATTAAAATGATAATTAAAGCGTGGTATCTGTGTCGCAACGTTACGTTATCGGGCGATGCGTGTGCGCAGTGCGGCGCTATAAGTAGCTGTAATGTCAAGACAGTGCACTCACCCGGACACACTAATAGGACTATAACAGAAGGACTACTTCGCAATGCAGAACATTACTTATATTATTATGTGTCCGCACCGCACTGCATAATTATTATGCCTACTCTAAGCTGGAATCGTCTATCAACCTCTAGGTTTTCGGTTATAGGTTTCAAGACTCCTAGCTTAGCCAAGGCAACTCTGGTCTAGGGTTTCATCCATACCATAATCATTTGCAGTGCAGGTGATGTGCAGGGCAGGCCAAAGTGACAGAGCAAGAGCATAGGTACCAATTGCATCGCAGATGGTTCTCTTTTGGTGTAGAGGTAATATTGACGTGCTATTATAAAACTGTAACTCCCCGTGAGAGTCTCATGTCGCCTGCAGACACTACCGCGTGCGTTGTCTTGTAATTGCACTTTCTATGGGCTGGATGGAGTACTGGACCTTCTCTATTTGTTTCTAAAGTACTCGTGTTTGCCACACAGCAAGTTTGCCCGACGGAGACACCTCATGAGACTTGGTAAATTGTGTCTTCACATGCAAAATCTTCACATGGAAAGTATCTTCTGAAGACTTGAAGCTTGACTTAAGACAATACATGCTCACATAAAACCTCAAGATCGAACATCTACGACGGCCGGAACGGTTATTCATCATCATCATCGTCATTTCAGCCGAAAGACGTCCACTGCTGGACATAGGTCTCCCCCAAGCACCTCCACTTCGACCGGTTTTGTGCTTCTCGCATCCAACGAGTTTCTGCGGCCTTCACAAGGTCGTCGGTCCACCTTGTGGGAGGCCTTCCAAACTACGTCTTCCGGTACGCGGTCGCCACTCCAGAACCTGTCGGCCCCATCGGCCATCTGTTCTGCGAGCAATGTGCCCTGCCCACTGCCACTTAAGTTTGGCAATTCTTCAGGTTATGTCGGTTAACTTGGTTCTCCTGCGGATCTCTTCATTTCTGATTCGATCACGCAGAGAAACTCCAAGCATAGCTCTCTCCATTGCCCTTTGGGTGACTTTCAGCCTTCTAATAAGGCCCATTGTGAGCGACCACGTTTCAGTGCCATTTGTCATCACTGGCAACACGCACTGGTCAAAGACTTTTCGTCTTGAGACACTGCGGTATGTGGAACGAGAAGATATTGCGTAGCTTCCCGAACGGTGCCCAGCCGAGTTTGATTCGACGATTGACCACTTTTTCGAAGTTGGACCTACCTAACTTGACTGTTTGTCCTATTAGATAAATTTAATATACTCGTCCACGACTTCGAGTGTAGCGTCTCCGATCTTCATGAGAGTGGGTGTTACATGGGCATTTGACATGACCTTCGTTTTGTCCATGTTCATTTTCAGAACACTCTTTCGGAGGCTCTACTGAGGTCATTGAGCATTGTACTGAGGTCCTCCATAGTCTCAGCCATGACTACTATATCGTCGGCAAACCGAAGGTGAGTTACCTATGTACCTACTCGCCATTGATGTTAATGCCAGCCCCTCCTTGAAGACATCCTCCAGGGCAGCGGTTAACAGTTTCGGAGAGATAACGTCTCCCTGTCACACCTTTTTGCAGATGGATAGGTTTCGAGGTCTGATATGTCCGTAAGTGATACGGATTACGGAGTAGGGAATGCCCGTAGCTTCGGCCGAGTCTACGGATATCGTACTTAGAGCGTAAATTCCCAGATTCGTCTGATCACATTGACATTTCCCCATATGGCAGTTGTTGTAGGAGAAAGATTGGTTTGACCAATAAAAATAAACTAAAACCGGACTGCGCGGGAAAAAGATCTGCTTATTAAACATGCGCAAACACAAATATCACCAAAGCGCCGCTACTGCGCACGCGCGGTGAATGTCAATTTATTGATAGTGTACAATATATAGTATAGTTATAGATATGCGATCGACACGCGACCTTGCTTTGTGTGCAAGTAATGTTGTGGAAGTACTTCCGTACTAATACGAGTATGTAATACAACAAACATAGACGGCATTACAAATGAGCTTTGCCTTGCGCAGCTTTCAAAAACTGATGCTGACGATGTATTTTGACCTGACTGCGCCAGAAGGAGGGTTATGTTATTTGCGATTTTATTTTTGTACAGACTATGTAAAATTTTTCGATCTGCTATGTTTTCGTGTTTAAAGATTATGCTCTCATTGAAACAGAAACTTCTTCCGAACGGTTTACATTGCATCTTTGTTTTCAGCGTCAGATGTGTATCATACCCTTTCAATTTCAGTTTCATGATTTTTAATTGTTTCATAATCGGTCCCTTACCCCTACCTAGTATTTTTTTTAATGGATGTATATTCTTTCGCTCCCTGAAATATAGTCGGTCTCTTTCTAAAGCTCAATGTATCATATTATTATTATATTTTTCGCCAGAGTACACCGGGTACTGCACCTCACTTGAACTCAGCTCCAAAAGTTAGTTTAAGAAGTTCGTTTTTAGGTGTAAAAAATGAGGTCAGCCGCCAAAATATGAATACTACGACAACGTCATTTGAACCCGTGGGGCCGTGGCCTGCCATCCGCCTTCGTTAGTTTAGCTTTAGTTTTGACTGGATTTATGTAAAGCGTTCCAGCCGTAGTAGTAATTAAAATAACTGCTTCATGAATGCTGACTGCGAAATATTTGAAAAGGATTCAATATTAAGTTCAGCATTTTTCAGTGCTTCGAAGTGTAATTGAGTAAGCTAACATAAAGTTATAGAGATTTCAAATTCGTTATTTGGTGATTCATGAATTCATGCAGAATTCCAATAATTAGAAGCAAAAATTCAAAGACACGTGACATGTCCACCACGGCACCACCCCGCAGTGTACCTGCAGACTGGATCGACACGTGACATGTCCACCACGGCACCACCCCGCAGTGTACCTGCAGACTGGATCGACACGTGACATGTCCACCACGGCACCACCCCGCAGTGTACCTGCAGACTGGATCGACACGTGACATGTCCACCACGGCACCACCCCGCAGTGTACCTGCAGACTGGATCGAGGTCCACTCCATCTCACAGAGACACCTGAGTTTCGACAGTGGAAACATTGAAGGCTGATTACCGATATGTTACGTTGTTTTATTTGTCTTCAAAACAAGTTAAACTGACATTAAAAATAATGTGACACAAACAATATTATAGAACGTGTGGAACCTGTCCCTTATGCTAGTCATTTGTTTGTTGCAGGGGAGCAGAGCTCGGCGACGTCAGTCTGCTGCGGAGGATGCCCAACGTTGAAGTTCTAGCATTCAGGTATGTGTCGACATAACTATACTTTTACTTTTATGCTCGGTTCCTATTAGACAAAAACGAACCGTTTTGCATACCAATGGTTGCATTTTTATTGCGGAACTAGATTCGTAAGCTAATATTACCTATGATAGCTACTTCTTTATGAGCTCAACTATCACTGAATGAGTCACAATTACTTTTCTATTGTTACCGAATTTAATAAGCTTGCCATCAGACGAGGGGATATGGGAGGCCCTCTCGTATGGAAGTAGCTATCACATGATCTATGAGGTCCTTGCTTTATTAGTGCTAAAGACACAGACGCCAGCACATCTGTCTTAATAGATTTTCAACTTTATCGCTAAAGCATCAGGTTCAAAGTTAATAGGGAAAATTTGACAGTTTCGGGTAGCTTGATGTGCTGGCGTCGTACAAGAGTCTTGATTTTAACTAATAACGGTCCGGAAATGTTAGAAATCGGCCATTAGGTAGTGTTTTTATAAAAGTCGTGGGTCCTGGCTTTCTTTCGTAGATCTTTGACAGTCGTTATGTATGGGTAGTCAGAAGCCAGAAAGTTTCACGACAAGTCTTAGCAAGATATATCGTGTTTCCCAGTAACTATGTTGTGGAGGTCGATAGGCAGTCGCTCCATGTAAAATACTGGTACTGCGTATGGTTAGACTGGAAGCTAGTCGACCCCAAAATACATAGTTGGGAAAAGACTACGAAAATGATGAGTACTTTTAATAAAGATGCTGGTCATTCGAGGCCTAGTTTAAATAAATAGATTATGATTTTGGTTTCAAAAGACCTTGTAGAAGTCATTTATCAAACTTAACAATAGAAACGTATCGATAGCTGAATCAATACAACTGTTGATGTTCTGACTACGATATATCGATTCTTTTTCATTTATGAGACAGCTGAAGGACGCGAGGCTGGGACTAGAACATTAGTCGGGTCACTTTCACACAAGGACACGTCTTGGTTTCCATCAAAGCGGTTCTTATATGCAAAAAGTCGAGGATACACCTGATGGTAAGTTTTCACCGCCGCCTCATCACCCGCGCGGCTGTTATAACTTAGCCACGAGCACCTTGTGCTAACTGCCGCCTATGAACTGTAATACCGGAGGCATCGCAGATGAGTTGCCATTCCGGAGACAACGCTGAAGAGTCTTATGTGCTTATAATAACACCGGCACCGGCGTTTATAATGTGGTAATAGTTCCCCGGACGAGCTCCTTCACAAAGTCCCCTATCTATTTGTTTATAATGTGGTAATAGTTCCCCGGACGAGCTCCTTCACAAAGTCCCCTATCTATTTGTTTATAATGTGGTAATAGTTCCCCGGACGAGCTCCTTCACAAAGTCCCCTATCTATTTGTTTATAATGTGGTAATAGTTCCCCGGACGAGCTCCTTCACAAAGTCCCCTATCTATTTGTTTATAATGTGGTAATAGTTCCCCGGACGAGCTCCTTCACAAAGTCCCCTATCTATTTGTTTATAATGTGGTAATAGTTCCCCGGACGAGCTCCTTCACAAAGTCCCCTATCTATTTGTTTATAATGTGGTAATAGTTCCCCGGACGAGCTCCTTCACAAAGTCCCCTATCTATTTGTTTATAATGTGGTAATAGTTCCCCGGACGAGCTCCTTCACAAAGTCCCCTATCTATTTGTTTATAATGTGGTAATAGTTCCCCGGACGAGCTCCTTCACAAAGTCCCCTATCTATTTGTTTATAATGTGGTAATAGTTCCCCGGACGAGCTCCTTCACAAAGTCCCCTATCTATTTGTCTAGCCTGTAATGTCCCACTGCTGGACAAAGCCCTCCCTCTGCTTGGCCACTGTCATCTGTCATCTGCCATTGCAGGCCAATCCTTTCGGTAGGAGTCAAGTTCGTCCCTACTGAAGAGCTGTACTACTTACAACTGCAATAGTGGCAATGTTTTTCATTCTGGCAATCCAACAACATGCATTATGTCTTTTACGTTACGTTACCGAGCAGACGAATTTTTCAAACATATAAAGTAACTAGCTGCGCCCCGCGGTTCCACCCGCATAAGTTTCGATCCCGTGGGGGAATATCGGGATCAAAGGTAATCCAGGGTGTCAGCTACCTCCATACCAAATTTTATCAAAATTGGTCTAGCCGTTGTACGTGAAGAAGTAACAAACCCACTCACAAACTTTCGCCTTTATAATATTACCTCCTTACTAATAAACGTTGTATAGCGTCTGTATACTTAGTTACACAACGCTTTGTCTTCTTCTATCGAAAGTCAAATTACTGAAGATTAAAAGAGAGAAATCGGTATGTAAATATTACCTGATATAATAAGTTTATTAGTGAGGAGGTTAGTGTGATGGATTAGCAATTTCCTCTAAAATCGTTCGGATTGTGATTGACAATGTGTTACGCACTTGCGTTGGTTGGCTGGTTCGGTCGTGGTGTGAGCTGAGCTCTCTGCTGAATCGAGTTTGTCGAAAGAGAAAAGTTCATTAATTAGCTCGCCACCTTCTACATTGTATGAAGCCTGTCGACTAGTTCATTAATTAGCTCGCCACCTTCTACATTGTATGAAGCCTGTCGACTAGTTCATTAATTAGCTCGCCACCTTCTACATTGTATGAAGCCTGTCGACTAGTTCATTAATTAGCTCGCCACCTTCTACATTGTATGAAGCCTGTCGACTAGTTCATTAATTAGCTCGCCACCTTCTACATTGTATGAAGCCTGTCGACTAGTTCATTAATTAGCTCGCCACCTTCTACATTGTATGAAGCCTGTCGACTAGTTCATTAATTAGCTCGCCACCTTCTACATTGTATGAAGCCTGTCGACTAGTTCATTAATTAGCTCGCCACCTTCTACATTGTATGAAGCCTGTCGACTAGTTCATTAATTAGCTCGCCACCTTCTACATTGTATGAAGCCTGTCGACTAGTTCATTAATTAGCTCGCCACCTTCTACATTGTATGAAGCCTGTCGACTAGTTCATTAATTAGCTCGCCACCTTCTACATTGTATGAAGCCTGTCGACTAGTTCATTAATTAGCTCGCCACCTTCTACATTGTATGAAGCCTGTCGACTAGTTCATTAATTAGCTCGCCACCTTCTACATTGTATGAAGCCTGTCGACTAGTTCATTAATTAGCTCGCCACCTTCTACATTGTATGAAGCCTGTCGATTAGTTCCGCGCTCTCACACTCGTCGTGTGACGTGTGCAGTCACGCGTCGATGTGGCGGTAATAGACGCGAGGCGATTGATTGGACACATCGATTCATTCGTTTCTGAGTTTCATAAATAAATGAATGAACGCACATTGATGAACATTGGCATACAACATGTTTCTATGATCATGCTCCTGCCTGCATGTCTTCTTCCATACTTCTTTATTAGTCGTCATCTCAGCAGTTACCCCCCTTTTTGGCCATATCATCTTTCACACAGTCAATAATTTCATCTGCCTGCATTTTCCCAACTAGGTATGTTAGGGTTGGCTTCCAGTCTAATCGGCTGTTTCGGTTTGAAGGGTATCAGGCACATGAGACATTTCAGCTTTGTCTCTGGTTCGGCTGCAACAATACCAGAGGCATTACAAATGCGTTGGCATTTGTAATGCCTCTGGTATTGCAGCCGATCTATTCTGTAAACATTTCAATGTGAATGCTTAGGTGAAGTGAGCTGTCAATAGTATCATTCCCTAGCCTCAGGTGGAGGGACGGCTCCAGGGTGCTGATGCCGCGCGAGCCGTCGGCTTGTTGTCCAATAACATAAACACGGTGCGATTTAATTGACTGTAGCATGCCGTAAGTTGAAACAACTGTACAGGCTGACAGGCACATGGACGCGCAACCTGTAACCATGAGTTCACAATCTCTACGCCAGGGGGTCTAGAGTCATGTGCTGAACAATCTCTACGCCGGGGGTCCAGAGTCATGTGCTGAACAATCTCTACGCCAGGGGGTCTAGAGTCATGTGCTGAACAATCTCTACGCCAGGGGGTCTAGAGTCATGTGCTGAACAATCTCTACGCCAGGGGGTCTAGAGTCATGTGCTGAACTCATGGTTACAGTTTGCGTGTCGATGTCCTGCCAACCGCAGACCGCTGCAAGTCATTTGTTGCTTCAATTTTCTTGTATGCCACTTGCAAGAAGCTTGTATCGTGTAAATGCGTCTTTAAGGCTACCGTGAAAGTGGCGGTGAACTGCGTGCCTGTGGGTGAGTAACGTCAAGTCTTCAATCAGTTCGCTTCGCCGACTGCCGACGCCGTGTGATCCTTGTGCAAACTCGCTAACTCGCACGCGCTGTGAGAAAACAATCAGCCATAACTTGTAAAAAAAAACAAGTCTCGCAATTCAGTTCTTGTACCGTAAAAGGTTGTGAGATCAATGTAATACCAAGTCGGTTCATTTATTCAGTCCCTACTTGAGGGACCTTCTGTCTTAAGTTATTACGTAATTACCTAACCTAACATCTTATAGTGACCATAATTATCAAAGTTAATAATCTTGTATGTTTTAAATAAATAGATTGACTTGGCCAGTTAGGTTAGGTTTGGCTTGTTTGTTAGCTAATTACGTAAAGAGTCTCACGTCGTCTCTGTCACTCATACCTGTGGGTCAGTCTCACAATAACTGTCATTAGAGGGAATTTACCTTAACTATTGATAATAATATAATATGATTGAAATAGTAAACGATGCTTCTGCCATTTACTCAAATTAGGCTGAGAATCAGCACCAGGGGCGGTACCTTCATAGAAGCAAAAAAGCCCGGCTTGCCCTAATAAAATCATAATTCACAACAACAAACGTATCTAACAAACTTATCAATAAAAAATATATTTAAAAAAAATACCAGTCAATGAACTCTAACACAAACATTCATGTCATAGGAATAATAAAATTTTGAAATCCGAACTTTATCTGCCTCGCGCACTGGGCTAGGTTGCCAGATACACATACTCATTGAACTCAAAATCATTCATTGAATAAAATTAAAATTACGCGCTTTGTTGCCAAACCTACGCGCCAATTTCGCCTCTAAACGCTATTATACAATGCGTTCAAATGCGCCGTCTCGCTCACACTAGTCTGGCTTCTTATCTGGCTTGCCTTTTCTTTCTCTGTCTCGCAGATTTCGCCTACAAATTGCTATAGAAACGTTTACATTTGTTGATATATTGGTAAGTACTTATACACAGATTTCTATGAAATGAAAAGCCTGGCTTTTGAGAGGCATTAAGTTCGCGCAAATGCACTATCCGCGTTGACCCGCGTAAAGTGAGTTGCGAAAGCGATGCACGCGTGGCGCGAACACGATGACGCGATGCGACTCAAACTCAATTTGTTATTGTTTTGAAGTTTTTAATATTTTGAGTATTACCTAGTTTTATTATTTCAATTTAAAATGATTGCTTGCGGCGATGTCATTCCCTATGATTTTGTAAATGGTTAATGAATATAGTGTTATTTTATCCTTATAAGTGAATTCGGAAACTGTCATCGAAAAGGTATGTAAATACATTGAGTTTTCTGTTAATCATTATGTATTGAAATGAAGATTAGACGCATCATGATTAATATGTTAATAAATGTTATAATAATTATAAGGTATTATCTCATGTTAACATTTTCAATCGACTTTAAAAATTTAATTCATAAAATAATGCGTACGACAAAAGAACAATAAATCGATAATTTGAACGCCATCTAGTGCCTTTTGATTGAACAATTTCACATGTGACAAGCGAATTATGAATTAAGGAGAAAAGGCCCGGCTAAGCGCTGAGGTTATGCGCATTCATTAATATAGATAGCGCTTATGACAATTACGTACTGATGCTTGAAATATGTAGGTAGTACCTAAGTACTCTTCGTATTTTAAAGTTTTTCGTACTAAAATAATAATAATGAATAATGATGCTATTAAAAACCATTAACAACAACAAAATCAGCCAATTTCTCAGTTGGCAGTTTTTTTGTATACGTTGAAATTTTTTGGGCTTGCCCTAATTTTGACCCCTAGGCACGCCACTGATCAGCACTGTATGCACTTTGCACTTTTCGAACGTCAAAATTACATAGACAGTCCCCCAGCACGCCCGCCCTTCACCACTTCCTAGTGCTTTCGCTGGGGAGAAGTGGAGCAACAAACTGTCCAGCAGCACAGCTGCCTGTTCAGTTAGAAAAACTTGTATATATAAGTAATTAACATTACAAGACACAGAACATTAAATTAAATTATTTGGCCAAACTAGCCACGCCAATATACCAACAAATACAATGGAAACTATATTTAAGCAAAAAATAATAACTAATAATTAAAACTGTAAACAAAATTGAATACCTTTGTATAATTTTCCCCGAGTGAAATATTATCATCAATTAATTCTTCTACGCATTTACCTGGGTTGTGTAGGTGGGAGTTCACGACCCGTCTCGTCTGCTGGCGTGCTGGCCGGGTACTCCGCACTCCAGACGTCACCGATACTATCCTACTGCGCGTCACTGTCTGCTGGCGTGCTGGCCGGGTACTCCGCACTCCAGACGTCACCGATACTATCCTACTGCGCGTCACCGTCTCGTCTGCTGGCCGGTACTCCGCACTCCAGACGTCACCGATACTATCCTACTGCGCGTCACCGTCTCGTCTGCTGGCCGGGTACTCCGCACTCCAGACGTCACCGATACTATCCTACTGCGCGTCACCGTCTCGTCTGCTGGCCGGGTACTCCGCACTCCAGACGTCACCGATACTATCCTACTGCGCGTCACTGTCTCGTCTGCTGGCCGGGTACTCCGCACTCCAGACGTCACCGATACTATCCTACTGCGCGTCACTGTCTGCGACGCGACGCGACGCACGTTGTAATTGCTTCCATAAGTAGTCGCTCTCCAATCGGATTGTTTCGTTTATGTGTAGCGGTGGACAAAGGGTTCTGTAATGTCAGAATTAATTTTGAAAAATCACGCGCTTGTATATCCCTCTGGGGTTTGCAGAGGTGTACGCATACGCATAGTAGATACACATACATCTCGCCAGTACCGGACACAAATCCGAACTCCAGGCTGCTACTGAGAAATCATAATCATAATAATCAGTCTATAATGTTCCCACTGCTGGGATACAGGCCTCCTCTCTGTGAGAGTACGTCTAGTATTATTATATATTCTGTGGTGAGAGGGAGTGGGCCCCACCACGCGGCCCAGTGTGGGTTGGTGGATCACACCACTTATATTACCACAGACCGGACACAAATCCAAATTCCAGGCTGCTACTGAGAAATAAAAAATGAAAAAGCAAACACAAGACTCCATGCTTAGCACTAGCAGGACCACTAGACCACTAGACCTACGCGGTAGTCGATGAACTATGTAGCTTGGTAACGCCCTCCCTCTGTCCTCTGTCCGCACAGCCAGGAGCCGAGGTCGTGACCCGTCTGCTCGTTTCCAATATAGTCGTGAGGGCACTACTTCTGCTGCCTCGCCTCCTGTCAACTGATGTATTTGCTGGCACTTTTACTAACCATATTATTTTGATTTAAAAGAGTGTCCGTGGATTTCCTTGCCCGTTCTTACCTCTAAGACTCTAGGACGGGTAATATATGTATAGGTATATTATATATTTACCTACTACGCTTCTACGCACTAGCTTCGGTGGCTTCGTCTTTCTGACTGACCAACCCCTTGACAATTCAAAAGTGCCTGTAATAGGTTTATTTGAAAAAAAAAAAAAAACAGTGGCACTCTCCGGGAGTGCCGACAAAAGTGAAAACTTGAACAATTACGTGTATTTTTTTAATCTTCATATAAACGAAACACAAACAGAATACATTGCCATCACTCACTGGCATATCGGAAATACATTTAAACCGAGTACATCCCGAGGACAGCCGAACACATCCGAAGCGGTGTCGGTTACGGTAACAGTGGCGCGAATTCAATGGTTTTTTTCCATCTCAAAAAATGCCCTACGCACCTAAAAAAGTTTTCACTTCAATACATGCTGCGTCTCGAGCAAGCGTGGTGATCAATGCTCGTGCCTTCTCAGTATGAGAAGAGCCCTGTGCCTGCAGCGGGACAGTGATACGCTGCTATTATTATTATTTAGGGGCGTGATGATGAACATGATGATATTCATCATCGCCCTCTTTCGAAATGTCAAATTATTTCCAGTTGCAAATTAAATAGAAACTATCTTCAGTGCCAAGTATATGGTACATAGCTATGTAGGACGTGACAGTTTCTCTCAGAGAGATATCACTATGATCCTACAGCATTTCGCGGTAACATCGACTGGTGCGTGCGGTCCGCGCACGCATGTGGTACGTCACGCGTGCGCGGCGGCGGCGGTCGGTGACATCGTCCGTCAGTGGGTTGGGATAGGAAATAATTACAGTACTCGGTCTTTAGTAAGACCTGTCGAGTATACACTGTCACATGGTGGCAGAGGCGACGCTTTGTATTGCACAGCCAACCAGAAGGCTCGTGGCTAAATGATAAGAGCCGCATGGGTGGATTCGCGGATGGGTGACTGTCCATTACATGTTAAGACCCCTCCATGCCTCGGAAAGCACGTTAAGCCGTTGCTCCCGGCTCTCATTCGTAGATTTGATTTTGACAGTCTTTAAGGGTAGTCAGAAGCCCAAGTCTGAAAACGAGTCTTACCAACTGATGTCGTGTTACCCAGTAACTGGTTTGCGGAGGTCAGATAGGCAGTCGCTCCACGTAGAATACTGCCAGTCTATTCTGCAAAAATGTCACTGTGAAAACTTAGTTGAAATGAATTTGAAGCGAGTTGTCAGTTGTGTGAATCCTTAGCATCAGATGGAATGACAGCTATCGAGCTCTATCACGGTGAGAGCTTCACAGAATAGAGCGGCTAGTGTTCAGCTGCATCCGGTAGACTGGAAGTGTACCCCCGACGTGGCTGGGGTCGGTACAAGCATAAAATAAAAATGCATAGAAGCGGCGTGTTTGCCAGAGGCGATAAGTGAAATACGTTCCACGCATCAGTGATAAACTGTCGTCTTATCACCTCATTGTTTAAGACAATGCACAATGAACAATATCCGACAGTAATCAGAAGTCAAAACAAGCAAGTTTCCGCCATTTCGCGCAGCGGCAAGGACGCAGCCAATCAGAGCGTGACGCGCCGAACGTTGCCCAATCAGGCGCGCGGTGCTAGGACATTGACCAATCACGTAGACGACCGTTGCACTTTCAAAATTTGAACACTAACGAGTTTTCTATTTTATTGTTTTGTAATTAAGGTTTGTTTTAGATTGTAAGGATATTGAATAAGGCTTAGTTTACAGGATGTGTATGTTTGTTCCAGTGCGTTGCGTTACGGCCTTGCGCTGCGCGCTGAGAATGCGGCGTTCTGTTAGAACTGAGCCTAGTCAAATCAAATCAAATCATTTATTTCAATTAAACCATGTACAGGCACTTTTAAATTGTCAAAATTATATAGTCAGTCAGTTAGTCAGAAAGTTGAAGCTAGTTGCCCATTCCAAAACGTAGATCTCTATGGAGAAGGACGGGCAAGAAACTCCATGGACACTCTTTTAAATCAAGATATTACAAAATCCTGTGTACATTATTCTTGATGCTTTTATGAGAGAACAATGTAAAAAAAAAAAAAACAAGTGAAGAAACGATTCAAAATAGAAGATTAAAAATAAGCATGACCAGTCTCAACCGACGGCGCCCGTTCACGAACATGACGCGTGGATCAGCACCGCCCAGCTCAACCATTTTGTAGGGAACCGAACGATCCAACACACGCGCCACCATCAGTGAGACATTTAAGTGAGCATGACGCATTCTCTACTGCCAAGCTCTTTCAAGTCAACATCAAAAAATCATAATAAACGGATCCATGGTTCTTACATTTACAAAATTGATAAAAATGCATCTAAATTATACAAAACTATAGATTGCAATTTATTTAAAAGATGATTAAAATTGTTTACTACCAAACAGCAAAAGGTGTCTAGATCGTGGTGCACGCGTGTTCGGTAACTTTGTAAATGTGAATGAGGGTATATTAACTTACAACAGGTTGTAAAATGTAAGCCTTGTCTATCGTAGTGGATTCTAACCCAGGCAGGCATAAAAATGCTTTGTGCAATTTATTTCATCACGACTGCTCACGAAACAGTGAAGTGGAGAAACAATATCCAAGACAAAAAATTCGAATTCATAATTATTTTGATACTGACCTCGCGTACCTCTGCCGAGTCCGCGTGGTGGATTACGGCCCGCTCCCTCTCACAGAGAGGAGGCGGAGTGGGAACATTATTGACCGATTATGATATGGCTATCTGTTCTACAAGCAAACCATCAACTGTCACTGAATTAAAGAGGAGGCCTGAGACCCAGCAGTGGGGACATTATAGGGTTGTGGCGACAATCATTCCGCCACTGCGAACAACAACTGGCGTATCCTACTGCGCGACATCAGAGTGGCAGCCACTGCAGCTGCTGTACAAACCCGACAACACCCGTCTGGTCAGAGGATCCTAGCTTTTCAATGGAAGATGTGGATTTTTTCACTCTGTTCCTCATGCCTCTAAGTGCTCATACACACGAGCGGCACGCACCAACAGAGACACGGCAGCCGTTGCCTCTGCGGTTGACTCAGTCATGCCGTTGGCTAGGCTAAGGTTATCTGTTCTACGAGCAGTGTGTCACCCACGTTCCTAATGATTTCTTTATGAATGTTCCAGTATAAACAAGATCCGCACTTTGGGCGACTTCGCGGGCTGCCGGCGCCTTCGAGAGCTGTACGTGCGCAAGAACGAGATCAACGACCTCAACGAGATCCGCCACCTGCGGCACCTGCCCGACCTCACCAGCTTGTGGCTCGATGAGAACCCCTGCACCTCACACCCGCAGTACGTACTTTGTTGTTGATATTCTCCAGGAAGGTCACACGTTAGGTCGGGACCGAAATAGTTGGAAGTCTCGGGGGGAGGCTTTTAGCCGGCAGTGGGATGATGCAGGCAGACAGTAACCAGAATTTGATGGCAAATAAGCCGATGGACAATATGGTGGTAAGTCCTGGTGGTTACCGCCGCCTACGACCTTCTGCAATAACAATGAAAAAGCTGGACTGGTATGCCTCAAGTGCTTGTAATCTCACCGGCCGTAATGGTTGCGGACAGGAAAACGACGCTAGCGTTGTTTGACCTTCCAGTGGCAAATAGCACTCTCCTAGGATGTGTGAGCCTGTGAGGTGACGGCATCACGGCACTGCTGTCTTACAAGAACCCAGGTCATGACAAGTGTGTGTATGTATGTTCACAGATACAGGATGACGGTGCTTCGGAACTTGCCCAACTTGGAGAAGTTGGACAACGTGCCCGTGCAGCCCGACGAGGTACACTCAAACAAATATCGATCTTACTCTATTGTTAATTAGGTGCTATGGAAAAATTCATAATAATAGTGGATTCTTCTCCCCCTTAAAATGTTCCAAGTTAGGGACAGGCCGTATGATAAGTATATCATACGGCCTGTCCCTAACTTGGCCCCTAAGTTACAAGGACCAAAACAAGTATGTTTTGGTCCTTGTAACTGTACTTGAATCAAGATGACCGCCTCTCCACTGCCCGCCTTACGATTTATAAATAAATGATAAATTACTGTATTATAATAAGTTGTTATAACTATGTGTTATGTATGTATGATTATGTCTGCGTGTTCAGGTGCAGGAGGCGATGCGGCGCGGCCTACACATACCGGACTCCGACGACGAAGGCTATCCACAGACGGTGAGATTGACATTCATCACAATCATTGTATTGAACCCCCTAGGTAGTTGCACAGTGAGATACATAAATACGCGAACACAAAAATAAATAGAAACACGGCAAATGAGCTCTGGCTCTGAGTTCTTATTTTAAACATCATCTGTCAAGCCTTCTGTCAACACTATAACCCTTTGTAAGCGAAAATCGTTCACAAATTCTCGACTCGGAAGTGGTGAGACCGTGAGAGACTCTCCCTGTGAATGGACCTTAACAGTTGATTGTATTCCAATGTATTAGTGGTCAGCGCAGCACGACTTCCATATTCATCCACTACTCCACACGTGCCTCAGCCTGTAGTCGACTAGTCACCTTCTTCTAGCCATCTTCCACGCAATCCTTCCAACGTTTTTTTGGTCTAGTATAATAATATTTTAGTATATTAATTAACATAATGTTGTTTGTACTGGGATATCGTGTTACCCAGTAACTGGGTTGTGGAGGTCAGATGGGCAGTCGCTCCATGTAAAATACTGGTATTCAGCTGCATCCGGTAAGACAGGAAGCTGACCCCCACTATGTTCGGAACATGCTAAGCAAATTGAACATAATGTTGTTTGTGTTTGCAGCAAGAGAGCTACGGGCAGTACCGTCGGCAGCGGTCGTGCGAGTCCAGTCCCGAGCGCGAGCCCGAGCAGTACTACACGCGGCACCCGCCCCGACACGAGGTATCACTCCCATGACACGAGTTACAAAATTATATGAATTAACAAAATGCTGAAAAGTACAGAAAGTCTGTACTTTTCAGCATTTTGTTAATTCATTGGACATGGTGATGCATGTTCTAATCATTGTTTTGTGTTTGATTTCATTTGCCTATTTCAAACAAGTACATTTATTAACCGACTTCAAAAAAGGAGGTTCTGTATTCGACCCGTATGTATGTATGTATGTATGTTTGTTTGTTCGCGATTTTCTCAAAAACTAATGAACCGATTTTGATAATTCTTTCACTAATGTGATCTACATACTTTCAGGAAGGTTTTAGTATATAATACATTATATAATTATTCTTATGTACGATGTTATATGCATAAATGTACTGCATCTCCGGCATTTCTATGCGAATTTTGATGATTCTTCTAGTCGGTGTCTTCAATTCCTCAATGCACTAGTGATATTTAAATTTGTGTGGAGTAGGTACAACTAAAAAGTGAAAAATAAAAACTTTTTTACAAAAAAAACAACCGACTTCAAAAAAAACTACAAAGTGATAAGTAAATAACTTTAATTTCGGAAGTCGGTGTCAAAAAACGAAAATGCGGAACCAACGACACCGACTTCCGAAATTAAAGTTATTTATCACTTTGTAGTTTTTTTTGAAGTCGGTTGTTTTTTTTGTAAAAAAGTTTTTTCATGTGTATGCATCAGTTTGTGTACATTTATAACCACCAGTTAATAACATACCTATTGTAATCATTTGATAACTTGAGAATGAATAGATTTAAATATTTAACTTTTAATTTATTTATTTCTTACGTAGCTTTTCATTGCTATGAAATAATGCGGAATATTCATTATTTAATTATTTATTTGTGAAGACTTACAAATTATACCGGACGAGACGCCTTAGTCCAGGTGCGCACGGGCGCGTTTTTCCCGCGGCAGTTGTTTGGCGCACTGGGATTACAACGCACTGCTTAGCGCCGAGAGCTGAAATCCAACAGTGTGTTTTGTGACGCGCTGGGATGCGCTCTGTTGGATTCTCAGCGCTCGGCTCAACACAGAGAGTTGAAAATCCAGTGCGCGATAAAATCCCGCCGCGATATTTTTACGTCCGTGCGAACGTGGGCTTAAGGCTATTTGCTTGATATCTTCTTAACTATTATATACGTCTCTTTTTTAATCACCAGAATAAAATTAAAAAATAATTTAATTATATTGAGAAAATATAATTTAGAAACATCTTAGTGAAATTCCTAATTTGTCGCTAGAATTGAACCCACAACCTTGAGGATGAGAGGAGATCCTTCACCACCCCCTATCCTTTTCTATAAATCCTTGACTAAGATAGCTCTTATTTTATTCTGGCAACTAAAAACGAGTCTTGTATGTGTGTGTGTGTGTGAACTAACGTGCATATGCGTGCCGGACCCAGGGCAGCGACAGTTCCGAGGCGGGCGGCGAGGCGCCGGCCGACGCCGCGGTCGTGCAGGTCAGACTGAACTCATCACTACTGCACCACGTACTCTCTCATCTGCACACCTCGTCATGTAATCAGCACCACGTACTCTCTCATCTGCACACCTCGTCATGTAGTCAAACTAGCGGCACTGTGTGATGCCAGCCTGTGGCAGCTGACAGTACACAGCTGGCAGGGGCGTCGACGCGCATACTGTAACCATGGACTCAGTACATGATCCTGTACCTACCCACCTCCCAGCGTTGAAGTTTTTCTTCGTCGTAGGTTCGAATCCAGACGGGCGCATTACTTTATGTAAATTATTTCATCACTACTGCTCTCAAAACGGTAAAGGAAAACATCGTGAGGAAACCGGCATGTCCTAGAACGAAAAATTCGAAGACATGTGATATCTGCCAACCCGCACTGGGCCCGCGTGGTGGATTACGGCCCACTCCCTCTCACTGAGAGGAGGCCTGTGTCCCAGCAGTGGGAACGTTATAGGCTGATTATGTTATGTTATAAAAAAATAGTAGATTGTTATACAAGGGGCTAAAATGACGCGAAGTAGTTTTACTCCCGACCTAAGTAAATAGAAACCGAGTTATAATGGGTTTTTAGCGCCGTGTGTTACATTCTACTTTTCACTACGATTGCGAGAATCTATACATATATAAAATAATCCAATACAATATTAAATTGTTATTTTATTTTGTTAAAAATGTAATGTACAACTTGTACAATTCTGGATATTTAACGAGATGTTTTTTCCTGGCAACTTAATTTCAGTCCTCTGTGAAGATGAATGTTGAGTTGTCTGTCGGGTAAACGTGGGAGATATACGTAGTTCCAGCTTTGAGGGTCCCTCGTTCTAATGTTCTGAATAGAGAATCAGGTTAGTTGACTCATCCCTTGATGTCGATGGTCGGGGGCTAGTTGGGAGAATATTGATGCGTTCCGTGATACGCTGGGTGATATGAAGTTTGTTTCCTTTTCTTTCTCTTCCATTTGCAAATTATACCCTAATTTGCACTCTACTAGATGACATTTTCAGTGTTGTAAAATAAATTACTGTCACCAATTCAATTTGCAATTAGAGAAACTTTCTAAAGATTTCGCACCAGTGTCTATTTTGAATATCATCTGTAGCCGCAACGTAATGGCATTTTTCTCTTCTGTAGAATTACAGAAGAGAAAAATGCCTGAAATCCCCTACATTTTGAGTTACAAGAACATAAATGTAGGGAACAGCTGATTTTTTTCGCAATTTCAGGTTTAGTACGATAGTAAAAGTTGTTCATAATGTTGAGTACAATGACCTCTTAGGAGGTTGTTGGTGTTTTTCCAATAACCCTGTATGTAGGCTCGCGGCGGGCGCCTCGAACCTTCCATACGTCATAGATGCAATGAGGTATGCATATAGTAGTGCTTCTCGTTCCAACCTTGACTGTGCCAATCAAACGGCGCGAACACTTGTCATATCATCATTCACACAGTCCATCCATCGTGTCTGCGGTCTTCTCCTAATAATAACAATAATTGGCTATTAAATATTTAGATTATTTTTGTGCTGAAAAACATTTGACGTAATTCACGTCGCTGATCTTCCGTCGTGTCATTTGTGACTTGCTTTGTAAGTAACGCATCTTCGGTCAAATGGTTCGGAGTGGCGTGTTTGTATGTTTGTGTATGGAAATATGAGTTACGCGACGGAAAATGAGTGACGTAAATTCCGCCAGATGTCTTTCGGCCCTTAGGCCGCGTTCACACCAAACGTATGGTCGACCGCCGACTGGGAGCGTCAAGTTCAAATTGTACGGAAAAATAACGTCAGCCGTCTGTTTTTTCATAAAGGTGTTCGAACATTTTTCCATGGAAGCTGGCATATCCACCCTTCGCCATTTTGATTTTTTTTAAGTTTCTGTGCACGATGAAAGTAATATATGGGTAGTATAGGTATATGGGTGGTTATTGAAGTAGCGAGCTGGTAACATGTTGTGTTTATACAGATGCAGATTACTGCAGATGTCTTTAACCTGCCGGTGCTGGCCTGTTAACAGATAGGTACATCATGTAGAAAATGTTAAAAATGACACATAATGTCCAGTGACTAAACTATTGGATATACCTATTTGATTGAATTTTTGTATGCAGACAGGGAACGTCATTAGGAATACAAAGTTTTAATTTATTGTTGTATTGTCATCTCCACTTGTATAGGTACTACATTCATTGTGCGCGGAAACTTTGAAAAAAAAAAAAGCAAAATGGCGAAGGGTGGATATGCCACAAAGGTTCGAACCCCTTTGGTGTGTCCGCGGCTTGAAGGCACTTGTAGATTGGGCTGAAAGATTCATAAGAGACATAAAGGCTGGTATTAGTTAGTGCGCCGGTATTAGGCACTCACTGTAACAGTCGTGCGCCCCGCAGCGCCCCGCCTCCCCGCGCCGCGCGGCGCCGTCGCCCGACGCCGACGAGCGCTGCCAGCACCCCGCCATGGCCAACATGACTCGCTCGCACTACGACGTGAGTATCATATACCTACTCCCTATACAATCTAAGCCCAGTCCGCACGGGCGCGGGCTGTGTTTTTTCGCGCACTGGATTTTCAACGCACTGTTTAGCGTTGAGAATTGAAAATCCAACAGTGTGTTTTGTGACGCGCTGGGATGCGCTCTGTTGGGTTCTCAATGCTCGGCTCAACGCCGAGAGTTGAAAGTCCAGTGCGCAATAAATATCCGCCGCGATATTTTTACGTCCGTGCGCTTATTCGTGGGCTTATTCTTGTTTCCAATTGATGTTTTCGGAATTCCATAGAGTTGTTCATGTTCATGGTAATACAACACAAGCAACAACTTTGATGGTTGTAATAGCGCTGTGTTAGACCTCCATCACCCAGTGCGAGTGCGGCGCCTCTGGTCAGACCATGCCCCACTTGCTCGGGTGCCCTAAGTGGCCGCTCACCTGCTCCTTGGATGAGTTAATGAACGCCACTGTTGGTGCAATCAACAATACAAAATATCGAAGAAGGGTATCATCGACACGAAAAGAAGAAGATTAGATCTCCAACAGTATGTGTTCCGCGCACTGGATGTTGAACGCAATGCTTATCATGCAGGGCGTCCAAGACCCAGTGTGCGAAACAAAACCGCCGCGGGAAGAACGCGTCGTGCGCACCTGGCCTTAGAAACAGACTGCCACCGCAACGTGGGTACTTGAGCCGACCTACTGTGCTGAGACAGGGATGGCCACAGGGTGGCTCACTGAGGCGACGCTCTACAAGGCTGAAACTTTGTCTAAAACTCTTTGTGTCGTAAGTATTTACAACTGAGCCACCGACTGATTTCCATTCAGATGTCAGGCACTCTCCTCGTTTCAGGATAAGTCTAATAAAAATAACAACTAATAATAAAATAACAAAGTATGTTTTGACTTTCTCATATCAGCACAGTACAGTGAGGGAAATATATTCTTTAGCAGATTGACACTACACACAATCTTGATAATATACAATAACATTTCATGTGACTGATAAAGAACGTCAATAAGTTGTGACAATTAAGCAGATAGTAAATTTGCTAATGAATCCGTTTCTCTGATTGTCCATTAAATAACCGTGCTTTTGTAGTAGCATCATATTCAAAATGACTGTACGATCACCTAAGTGCTCATACACACGAGCGACGCGCGTCAACGGCAGAGGCTGCCGTCGCGCGTCGGCGGCAGCCTTCGATGCGTCGACAACATGCCACACGTGTGTATGCACTATTTGAGTACGGTGATCAAATACACGAGCGGTGCGTAGTCGACGGCCGCAGTGGCCTCTGCCGATGACGCGTGTCTTTCGTGTGTATGCGCACTTACAAAACCGTTATTCAATTTTGGACTTTGTCACATGAAACTCGTTCGTTGTGGCGTCCGCGTCAGTTTAGTGAGTGTGTGACGTACGAGTAGTGTGTAGTGCAGCGGTGTGTGTGTTGCAGGCGCGCTCGCCCGACGCCGGCTCGCTGCGGCACTCGCTCTCCACGCACAGCGTCAAGGTACCACCACCACCACCACCACCACAACCACGCATTACACTATGAGCGGGTGCGCTAAGGTAGCCCGCGAAACTTAAATGTTATACACTCGTATTGATGATTCTAATTATTAAAATTCTGTAAATACATATTTGCCACGGTCGCGAATTATTTTGATTCAATATAATAAATAACTTCAGTCAATTTGCATTTCAAAGGATACCCTGGCAGTTGGCACCTCCGCCTTCACCACCACACTCGGAGACATCACTTGAATATAATCAATCAATCTTTTAGCCACGTTTTAGAAAAGTAACTGTTGCTGGCAACACCACAACATTCTACGTTGCAGCAATATGGCGTTTTCATTTCGCGACTTCGCTTCCTAGAAGATTACGGGGCTTTTACAAAACTGGGCTATGACACGCCATTTATGCATTGTAATCGTTGGCTGTAACTGCGTACATCAACTCTCAACATGTTTTCATTCTAAACATCGTATTGTCTGTTGTGTGTAATCACTAATCACTGCTGTTAATTTCATTTACTAAATTAATAACCAACATACCTACTTAAATTGCTCTTTAAAATTAATTACTTCAGCACACAATTATCAAGATCGATCAATTAAACTCTATTTTTACCGACTTCAAAAAAAAGGAGGTTATCAATTCGACACGTATGTACATATATAATACTTATTATTGGAACTGCAATATATTCACATAATTATGACAATCTATTAGGGCTTCCAAACAAATATACAAAATGTTATAGCTGTAAGTATGTAATGTTTGTCCATTTGACCATATTTTATTGGCTTAAGTAGGTACATTTACTTCAACTTCGGGAACAGTGCAAGTTTCATCAAAATCGATTCAGTAATTTTCAAGATATGGACTAATACGTGTAAGTGACGGCCTGGCTTATTGATGCGAGCTACGGGTGTAGTGTCAAAGGGAAAACATCTCAAAACCTTGGTCAAATTTTAGTGCAATATTTACAACAAAACTGTTACCTACTTATTACAAACAAATATTCCAGTTTTTACTTAAAACTAAAAATTACGAAATAACAGTAATTTCAATAAAATATTAAATCGACTTCAAAAAGAAATTAACTGAAAATAAAATGATGAAATAACAATAATTTTATTTCTGAAGTCGGTGGCAAAAAACTAAAACTAAAATACAGATCCCAAGACACCGACTTCCGAAATTAAAGTTATTTCATAATTTTGAGTTAATTTATTTTTGAAGTCGATTTAATATTTTTAAATTACTTTTTTTGAGATGGTGCGGTGAGGACATATAACTTAAGGCCTAAGGCCCTTCGTACACACACGTTTTTCTTGAAGTGAAAAATGACGGTTTATTCGCTGTGTTGTAAGGAGCACTATGGACGCTTGTTGATGGACACCTTTAGTTCTACGGCGCGGCTTCCGACCGTATCGTAAAGAAATCGTACCATGTATGTACAGACGCCAGCACATCAACCTACTACAATCTGTCAGATTTCTGTAATAGATTTTCAACTTTATCGCTAAAGCATAAGGTTCAATGTTGTTTGTGAAAATTTGGCAGTTAGGAGTAGGTTGATGTGCTGGCGTCTGTACAAAGGGCCCAACCTTTGTCGCTACAGGAAAACGGTTTTAGGAGATTGTTCATCACTTTTTAAGACATTTTGAAAATAATGAAGAAGCAAGAAAATGGGCAGGTTTCACATAAACTGTTTTATGCGTTTCTGTTTCTTATAAAGATCAAAAAAACTACTGGATCAACTGAGGTTTGAGTACTTGAAAAGTCAGAGATCGCAAAAAACCATAAGTACATGTCGTAGGAAATGTGACCCTATATCTATAACAAAGTGAGCAGTAAGGAAAACATGTTGAAAGTTCATCCCCTAAAGGGGTTAAATGTGGAATGTATGGTATCGGGCGCACGCGCACGGCTTGTTAGCGCCGCGTGTACCTGCGCGCGTCGAGAGGGACAGCCGTGAGCCGTGCAGCCGATGACGCACGCTGTTGTGTTGCAGGAGTACTCGTACTCGTCCAACGGCGACTGCCGCTACCCCGCGCCCGCCAGCGGCGTCGCCTCGCCGCCCTACCAGGAGCCCTACTACGAGCGACCCGACAGGTAACTGATACTACACGTACCCTCACTTTAAACACTTCTGACTCGGCATTTTAAAGTCAAACAACATAACATTATTTTCTTGATATTGTAGTATGGATAAACCGATGAAAGAATGCTCTGTCGCCATTCTGTCGCTGCACAAAAAAAAATCGTAGAGTGGAAATAGAATGTGACTCAGGCTGGCTGGACAAATCTTCAAAATTGCTCACATTTAACTAGGTCAATAGGGCACTTTATGTGACGGCTAAACACCCTTATTTCAGAATTTGTAACGCTACAGAATCTTAGATAATCGATCGAAAACGTGTCCGGCCAGCTTGAAAAACCACTTTTCGCTGGTCTCTCAATCTCGGTAACGGAAGTGATTTTGACGACTTTTTGCATATCAACGGGCGTTACATAAAATTGTAACAGGCATCGAGCTAAAAGTTTTGTGGTACGTACAGCGGTTTAGTAGAAAAATGCAAAAATCTGTGTCCAGCCAGCTTGAATTTACGTATAAAACTTTTGGCTGGCACTTCCGAATCTCAATAACGGGAGCGTTTTCGAATATGGTTACTTTACTAACATTTAGTAACGCAATGTGTAACAGTAATAACGTTTGATTTATGGCGTCACATGTAAGGGTTTACGAGAAATCAATAAAAACTTAATGTCCAGCCAGCCTGAAATCAAGCTGGCTGGACACATGTATCTCCGCTGCCTGATGATCTACGACCTTCGAAATGTGTTCAAAATTTTGTACCGGGGACGATAATGATAACCTGAATTTGTAACGGAGAAACTTTGCGTAGTTTCAAAGATATTGATCATTAAAATGTTTTCATATAAACACTGCAGTAGGGTTACCAATCTTGTAGGTTTTATGTAGGACTAAGTGTATTTTAAGGTGTTTTCTTTAATGGACGAAAATCCGTGTATTGGTGATACTAATACGAACAACTGTAGTTCACAGTCTGATCTCAGTGTCCATCCGTCAAAAATACCTCTAGTTTCCCTTCATTTTGACAAGTTTTTGACATTTGTTTGTCGCCGAGATGAGACTGTGACTAGATTTTGAACGTTTTAAATTACGAGAATTGGCCTTCAGGTATTGTGTCACCCCAAATAGACCACATGTCTTTACTCTTTAGGATAAGGTTTTGATCAACGTTCGTAATAACGTGTTCTGCCGGTGTACCTAATACTTAAATAAATAAAACAGGGCGCATACATCCAACTGACGACACAAATCGTAAAAACTAACAACTTTCGCAAAAAAACATTGTAATTCACGTTAGTTACCAAGGACACATTACTTTTTAAAACAACAGTTGTATAAAAAGACAGTACTTATCTGAAAGTTTATAACGGTCAGTTACACACAAGTCACACACACAGATTACACACAAAGCAAGTCTCATCATGGCCGCGTTCCGAATCGCACTCATGAGCGCTAAAATCGCTCTTGCTGGTAATTCATAGAAATGGGTTAGTAGTGATTGAATGTTATGAAGTTGCAGCTGGGTATTGTTTATTTAACACATTCAGTGCGTTACGGGAAGTATTTGGTTGTAATTGAGCTTCGCTCTGTGCGGCAGCTAGTTGTCCTTGTTTTGCACTCCGTGCGGGGGTGATTACTTCAAGTATTCGTACAAGTAAAAAAGAGACACCTGTATTGCCGGTGTCCTTGCTTGAAGTATATTAAAATTTACGAATAAAAATGTACGGGAATTATTTTTTTTGTAACGCACAGAAAGGTAATTATTTTACAATAGTGCGATACGGGAACTATTTGGCCGTATCCTAAACCCCGTACCGCACTGAACGTGCGCGCGCGCGGCCCTCAGTTAGCCGTAGTGTTGTGCCCAGTAAACACGTTTTTAAATTTAGCTTTTATAAGCACCTAAAATACATAATAATATAAAATAAAGATTTACTGTTTTTGTTAAAATGTTAACATTAACATAGCTAATTACTTATTATTTTTGTTAAAAATGGTTTTTGCTGATTGTGTATGACCATTAGTAAAATAAATAATAATATAAAATAAGAAGTTACTGTTTTTGTTAACATAATTAATTATTACTTTTGTTAAAAAATAGTTTTCGTTGATTGTGTACGATCTGAATAAACAATAATAAATCTGAAACAGAAAAATATGTTACTTGTTACACCCCATCCCTAGCAATGTGACTGTTGCATGCGCCACGACAAGTATTTTCCCGTAATATCAACCTTTTCCAAAATACCTGTAACTTTTAAGATATTGCTTAAAACCCCGTGCGACTGCAGCTATATATACACAAGGATGTAACCTATTGATTACTACAACAAAAAAAAATATCTGTAGACTTTCCATGTCTCTGTGATGGTTTAAAGTCAAGATTACGTACGGGAAAATAGACGTCGTAACGCATATCAGGCATTCTTGATACGGGAAGTATGTGACTTGTACAGCACTGGAAGTAGGTAAGTATTAATCTAGCGTAGCCGCAGGGAAGGTGTTAATTATCAGAATAATAATTAAATAAACAATATCGATTTCAAAATTTGAAATCAATAAATTGCGTAAAAAATGTAGTTAAACAAACGTCGGGGGACAAAATAACTGTGAACGGAATGTAATACTTACTTCCATGATAGCTGATGATGGTGTCTCTATCTATTGCTTAAAGTTGGTACTACTAGGACAACTGGTGGAATCTTAACTCTTATTTATGTTGTCTACCGCAGATTAATTAATAGTTGTCTTACTCTGATTAGTGATGACACTTCGAAAAGTACATACAATGCCGACTGTAGAGTTTAGCTCTCATTTTCAGTTACCTAAGATAATGAACTAAACGCGAAATACAAGTGGGCTCTCTTTTGCAGCGCTGGTAGTCAATTATTATTTTGAATTAACACATACTTACGCTTTTTACTGCAGGAAAACCTTTTATTCCCACGGGAAAATCAAATACAAAGCAGGCGTGGCTGCTACCGGCCGATTCGTCGATTAAAAAGAAATCCTTTATTTATGTAAAATTATGGTCACCTCACAATATTAATGGCAGTTTGTATGGGAAAATTTAAATGATCAATATCTTTGAAACTACGCAAAGTTTCTCCGTTACAAATTCAGGTTATCATTATCGTCCCCGGTACAAAATTTTGAACACATTTCGAAGGTCGTAGATCATCAGGCAGCGGAGATACATGTGTCCAGCCAGCTTGATTTCAGGCTGGCTGGACATTAAGTTTTTATTGATTTCTCGTAAACCCTTACATGTGACGCCATAAATCAAACGTTATTACTGTTACACATTGCGTTACTAAATGTTAGTAAAGTAACCATATTCGAAAACGCTCCCGTTATTGAGATTCGGAAGTGCCAGCCAAAAGTTTTATACGTAAATTCAAGCTGGCTGGACACAGATTTTTGCATTTTTCTACTAAACCGCTGTACGTACCACAAAACTTTTAGCTCGATGCCTGTTACAATTTTATGTAACGCCCGTTGATATGCAAAAAGTCGTCAAAATCACTTCCGTTACCGAGATTGAGAGACCAGCGAAAAGTGGTTTTTCAAGCTGGCCGGACACGTTTTCGATCGATTATCTAAGATTCTGTAGCGTTACAAATTCTGAAATAAGGGTGTTTAGCCGTCACATAAAGTGCCCTATTGACCTAGTTAATTGCGAGCAATTTTGAAGATTTGTCCAGCCAGCCTGAGTCACATGAAATAGAATGTGCGTTCGCTTTGGTCTAAATCTAAACTGATTTTTACAAGTGACTAAATACCGTAACAGTGACAAACTCGCGTAACAACCAACGACAAACAACCAGCTGTTCCCGATCATCACCTGCCGAGCCTTATCCCATATATGTTAGGGTCGGCTTCCAGTCTAATCGGATGCAGCTGAATATCAGTATTCTACATGGATTGACTGCCTATCTGACCTCCACAACCCAGTTATTGTGTAGCATAATACCCCTTGGTAACACTGGTTGTCAAACTTTCGGGCTTCTGACGAACCGTAAGACTGTCAATGATCCACGAATGACAGCCGGGACCCATGGCTTTACGTGCTTTCCGAGGCATGGAGGGGTCTTCTATGTACAGATGGTCACCCATCCACGCACCGAGCTGTTCCCAACATGGAATGCAATAAATGAATATGAACCTCACGAGTGAATAAACAGACAATGTGTCTACCGTCTACATTGTCACGCACTAATGTTCGTCACAAACACACTTACTGTACGGTGTACTGCCACAGGTCTGAGTCGTACGGACACATGTCGCAGCGCGGCAGCGGCGAGGCGTGGGAGGAGCGAGCGAGCGCGCGACACGGCAGCACCCACGCGAGCGAGCGAGACAGGGACAAGGAGTACCCCTCCGCCGTCATGGCTGAACACAGGGGCTTCACCAGGAGGCCTGTCGCTAGGGTATGTTATACTGGAGCTACCTTTTGGTCTCGTACAGGACTTGGTTCTTTTTCTATGTTTGTGTCATAATATTTAGTTCGTGTCCTTCCAGCGTGAGTCCCAATAAGTAGTTTGAGTTACTTGTGTGGTTGCAGAACTCGAACCTGCTGTCTGCGGTGCTGTGCCTGGTGAAGGAGCTGGACTACCCCAGCCTCGAGGTGGCAGAGATGGCCGTCAGGTAACTATCACTCAGAGTCTCGTAATTCATGCTAACATCGGTTTCATATAAAAGTCTTGCTGACGCCATACGACGATGCAAAATATTAATTGTCATTTTGCGAAATTTAATTTGCACGTACGTGAATTACGAGTCACAAAATTACGCTCGTCGAGCTCACGCTCAGCAGGTCTTGGGTTCAATTCCCAGGTCGGGTAGTGTTATTGGGTTTTTCCATTAAGGTGCAACGCAGACGACACACTTTTTGTGCGATCGAGTCTGTGGCGCACAAAATGTCTCAATCAAATCAATGTCGACATCATCCTATGTTTATTTCAACTATTCCAGGTTTATCCTGTTATTATTTTATACAGTTTCCATTTCATTGGTACTTACAATAAACAGTGCGTCACGGCTAGTCTGTCGTCTGCGCTGCACCTAAGAACTTCTCAGTAGCAGCCCGGAGACTGGATTTGTGTCCGCAGTACGTACATGGGACATGAACATAACTGTATACCTCTGCCCAACTGGTCGGTGAGTACAAGCGTGATGCAATGTCGCAGGTGTCGCATGGACGAGCTCGCCAACACGCAGTGACGCAGCGCGGCGCCGCCCGCGCCCCCCCCCCCCACTGACGTCACGAGCGTCACATCTAGTCACAGCGCGCCACCGCCCCGCCGCGCTGCGGACGACGACGCCGGAACTAAACACGAACAATGATATTATAGTGACGAGTGTATGTGTGTCGTCATCGCAGCGGACTGATCACCCTATATAGATACGTATAGACGGCTTCGAACAACGAGCGCACACGCACATATAGACATGCTTCACGTAAGTACAGCGAGTACAAGTGCACGCGAGACTGGCATTTGACCGAAATCGCCGTACGTTTAGTACAACCAAGTTCAAAGGTTCTATCGTTTGTCTTTGACATGAAATGCGACTATCAACCTATAGAATAGAAATCATAATATGTTGACTCACTCTGTCACTCCGGCTAAATATCGGCTTTCCGAAGGTACCCGATAGAGCCTTTGACTAGTCGTATCGAACCCCTGTACATGCGTATGTGTTCGCCTGATTTCGCTCGTTTTATAGAGACTGCCTTCTGTCCGTATCTATTTAGTGGCGATCCTGCGGGCACAGAGCAGACCGCTCAGACACTAACAAATAACAATACTATAGGATAAGCAAAGCTTTCGGCTTCATTTTGTACACAAAGCGAATTAAGGCTGCGTCCACACATGTGACAAATATAAATGTCATACAACCAGTTTCACCAAGGGGTATTGAGTTACCCAGGAATTGTGTCGTGGCAGTCTGATAGGCAGTCGATCTATGTAAAATACTGGTATTCAGCTGCATCCCGTAGACTGGAAGCCGGCATTTAAATTTCACCTGTATAGTTGGGGAAAAGGCAGGCAGATGATGAAACATAATGCACAGCACACCACTCCGAGGGCTCGTGGAACTGACTCGCGCTGTCAGTTTGTTCGGAGTATTGTTCGTTGAAATGTTGTGTGTGTGGACGGTACTGCTGTCACCGGTCAAGCTCCGCGCGCAACCTATGTACATGTAGTACGATACAATAGAAAATCAATTGTGTCTCATTAACGGAGCTCAATGAGGTGATCAATGTTTTAAGACAAACTTGTAAATAATAAACTCAAATCATTGAAATGAAATTGTATATAAATTAATTAAACGTTAGTTAAAGTATTTAAGACTTTTAAACAAAACCAAAGTTTATTATTGTTGGTCAAGGACGGCGTCGTTTAGTGAAACGGTTTGGATAAACTATTGTATACAAGGTCAATTAAATTAGCTAGCGAAACTACAAAAAAAAACTGATTTTTATAATAACACCACTTCTCTCAAAACGGTGAAGGAAAATATAGTGAGGTAACCGGCATGTCCTAGAACCTAAAATTCGAATACTTGTGACATCCTCCAAGCCGCACTGGTGGATTACGGCCCACTCTCGAAGAGAGGAGGCCTGTGTCCAAGCAGTGGGAACATTATAGGCTGATTATGCTATGTTTAGATTTTGATAGTCATCATGTCTGCGGAGTTTCGCTAGCTAATTTAATTGGACCCTGTTAACTGTTAGCACTAGAAGGTCGCAGCTACCAACACCCCAGCAACCTTCCACAGTCACATACTCTATTCATTAACATTTAATTGGACTCTGTTAACTGTTAGCACTGGAAGGTCGCAGCTACCAACACCCCAGCAACCTTCCACGGTCACATACTCTATTCATTAACATTTAATTGGACTCTGTTAACTGTTAGCACTGGAAGGTCGCAGCTACCAACACCCCAGCAACCTTCCACGGTCACATACTCTATTCATTAACATTTAATTGGACCCTGTTAACTGTTAGCACTAGAAGGTCGCAGCTACCAACACCCCAGCAACCTTCCACAGTCACATACTCTATTCATTAACATTTAATTGGACCCTGTTAACTGTTAGCACTAGAAGGTCGCAGCTACCAACACCCCAGCAACCTTCCACGGTCACATACTCTATTCATTAACATTTAATTGGACCCTGTTAACTGTTAGCACTAGAAGGTCGCAGCTACCAACACCCCAGCAACCTTCCACGGTCACATACTCTATTCATTAACATTTAATTGGACCCTGTTAACTGTTAGCACTAGAAGGTCGCAGCTACCAACACCCCAGCAACCTTCCACGGTCACATACTCTATTCATTAACATTTAATTGGACCCTGTTAACTGTTAGCACTAGAAGGTCGCAGCTACCAACACCCCAGCAACCTTCCACGGTCACATACTCTATTCATTAACATTTAATTGGACCCTGTTAACTGTTAGCACTAGAAGGTCGCAGCTACCAACACCCCAGCAACCTTCCACGGTCACATACTCTATTCATTAACATTTAATTGGACCCTGTTAACTGTTAGCACTAGAAGGTCGCAGCTACCAACACCCCAGCAACCTTCCACGGTCACATACTCTATTCATTAACATTTAATTGGACCCTGTTAACTGTTAGCACTGGAAGGTCGCAGCTACCAACACCCCAGCAACCTTTCTATTCATTAACATTTAATTGGACCCTGTTAACTGTTAGCACTGGAAGGTCGCAGCTATCAACACCCCAGCAACCTTCCACGGTCACATACTCTATTCATTAACATTTACTGACGTCCATGTTTAATGATGCTTCATTAACCTCGTACGAAAGTGATGTAGTAGGATTACAATATGAATATAACTTAAAAATACTATAAATACATACTTACAACATTATAATTACACTAAAAAGTAACTAAACACGAAGTGACTGCGTCGTGTTTCGCTGACTGGTGTCATGTAGCCGGCCACGAAACCGGCGGTACACAACACTCTTCGGCCAGAACTCTTCCTTGAGGAACTTCTCGAGATGATGTGTCGGAACACGCACCACAAACGACTTGAAGTTCGTGTTGACTTGATATTGGCGCCCTTAGTGTAATTTCACAAAAACATACAGCTTTCCAAAGATAAGTCTGCGCTTCGAGAATCTTCGTGTTTCCGAATTAGCACGCAGACGCAATTTTGTTAACATGCTATATAAAATAGGAGCTGTAGCGAAGATAACAGCCACACGGGTCGATCGAAGTGAAGCTGCGCTTGTCATCCATTACATACTGAGACCCCTCCGTGCCTCGGAAAGCACGATAAGCCGTTGCTCCCGGCTGTCATTCGTAGATCTTTGACAGTCATTACAGGTCGTCAGAAGCCCGAAAATCTGGAAACCAATCTTACCGAGGGGTATCGTGTTACCTAGTAACTGTGTTGTGGAGGTCAGATAGACAGTCGCTCCATATAAAATACTGGTATTCAGTTCAGCTCCATCCGGTTAGACTGGAGCGGGCCCCAACATAGTTGGGAAAGGGCTGGCAGATAATGGTGATACAAAATAGGCAAGTACTTCCACGGCTGTAACTGCTCTGTGTTGGAGCTCATCATCGCGCGTTCATATTCCCGAAAAGATAGACGATGATTCTTGAAGCTCATACCTACTTTCTTTTTAAAAAACCTGTAATCCTAACTTCTAGCTAATATTATAAATTCCAAAGTGAGTTTGTTTGTTACGCTTTCACGCTAAAAGGACTGAACGGATTTTGATGAAATTTGGCACACTGATGACCATGGCTTGGGAGGACATATACTACTTTTCACCCTGGATCGCAGACGGAAGTCGTGGGCAACAGCTAGTTTTATTAAATTCATCCAGTCTTCTGAAAGTTTTTCTAAGCACCTAGAACGTCACTACACAGCTTACAGATATATGAGTACACTATGACACAATACAATATGAGTTTTCGGTACAAACTAGTACTAAAAGACTTAGGCCGTGCACGGAGCGGGCGCCCGCGCGGCTGTTTTCTATCCAGCCGCATGAATCAGAATCAGAAATATTTTATTTGTGATACATAGGTAGGTACATTGGTTGAACAAGTTTTAGGTTAATGTGCGCTATGATCAGCCTATTGTAGGCATACAAAAAGAATTAATTACAATTTTTACATGCAAATAAAGAGTTTACTCGGTCTAAAATACAAATTAACTACATAAATGATTGTATTATTTGATTACTATAGGAACATGCGACGGGAGACTCCTCTCGCAGCACTGCTCTAATGATGATAATAGAGAACAGCACGCCGCGCCGCGCGGGCGCCCGCTCCGCACGACGGCCTTGTACCGTGTATGTAGTGCCTGCGTGTGTAGGTACCAAAGTAGTACATTCAACCACTTGCACTATGAAAATCGCCCTTACCGCTACGAAATAAAGGCGCTGTCACTATTAAATTGTTAGCACTGATTTGTGGTTGACTGTACGGAGCGTTTTGTAGTATACACTCAACAAGATGTATCGTCTAGCAGATTGACACACGTCGTACGATTGCTGTGTAATAGCTACCTATTTCATATGATTTTTACATAATGACAGTTGTGAGTTGGCAGTCAATTTGCTAAGCTATTTGTTACTCTGACTGTACATAGATAAGGTCCTGTGTTCTTACCCGACTGCCAAGAAGGGTTATGTTTTTGTACAATCAATTGTTAATATGGCACATCGAGTTTAAGAAACAGTTCGTCTTTGTAGAGCGTCGTCTCTGTCACTCATACCTGTGTGACAGTCTCTTTCACTCTACGACGCTACAAGGTTCTTTAGGCGCCAAAATCGTACTAACGCAGCCATCTTGTTTTGTCAATACAACTCCAGAGACAATTTCACAAATGTTTACCAACAACGCCCCCCTGTCAATATCACTCAAGCGCCAACAGTTCCGTGTAGCACCGTATGTGCCATAGTAACGGCCGCGTACGGAATGTTTGTAAATATCTCAGATCAATATCTTTATTGGTCTGAGGTAAATATAATGTTTGAATGTTTGTAAATACCTAACAACGTGTTGTCTGTTCGTTGGTGGCGCGATGGCGGTGCTGAGCACTCGCTGGAAATAATTGAATTAATTAAATTAATATGTAATGTACTCGTAATTAATTGTACCTATTTTAATAAATTAACTTGCCGTAAACACTTGTTTTATTCACCTCCTACTGGGGACAGGCGTGATGATATGCATCAAGTTGGAGTGATAATACGACAGACTATCCTCGCGGATGCGTGAGCTGAGCGCTCGTGCTGCACCCGCGTGCGTGTTGCAGCATGGCAGGCACAGTCTGCGACACGATAGCACGCGGCGCGCCCGCATCATAGGAAAAAAGGCCCTCGGTCCGGCAAGTGCTGAAAATTGAACAAAAAATCGGTAGAACTGATCAGACGGGCAATTCTCTTAATTTTAAGAACGTTCACCAGTCTCAATCTGTCAAAAAAATAAAAACTGTTTTACAAAAAAAACAACCGACTTCAAAAAAAACTACAGTGATAAATAACTTTAATTTCGGAAGTCGGTGTCGTTGCTTCCGCATTTTCGTTTTTTGACACCGACTTCCGAAATTAAAGTTATTTATAGTTTTTTTTGAAGTCGGTTGTTTTTTTTGTAAAAAAGTTTTTATTTTTCACTTTTTAGTTGTACCTACTCCACACAAATTCAAATAACACTAGTGCATTGAGGAATTGAAGACACCGACTAGAAGAATCATCAAAATTCGCATAGAAATGCCGGAGATGCAGTACATTTATGCATATAACATCGTACATAAGAATAATTATAAAATGTATTATATACTAAAACCTTCCTGAAAGTATGTAGATCACATTAGTGAACACTTACTATGCCCAGCACCCGGCTCCTGGGTAGAACGATAATTCGTCCCGTGCCCACAACTCGCCTCCCGCGTCGTACATATAAATAGATATATGTGGCATGTGACCATGCCCAGCACCCGCTTACCGGGTGCAAATAAAACGTGCTACTAGGGTTGCCAAAAATAAGCTAGGTGTAATAGTATGTACTTTTGAGTAAGTCTTTTATCAATAACTTATTTACTTAGTACAGCAGTTGTAATAATTATTTAAGGTGAAAGCGCAAAGGTAGCCCGCGAAACTCAAATTTTCTTACGTTTATTGCAATTTGCTAGTCAGTATTAGGTTGTGTGTTAATTAAAGTACGATTCGCGGTCGTAACAAATATGTCTACACGAAAATATAATCACTAGAATCTGTAATACAACACCATACGTTGGTATAATCCTAAAATGTCAAGATTTCATGAAAACTTGACATTTTAGGATTGTATGTACTTTGTCATTTGTATTGATGATTTTAATAAATATAATTCTATAAATACAGATTCGTTACGCCCGGGAATCAAATTCAAATCAATACACAACCTGACACTGACCCGCAAATTGCAAAAAACCTAAGTAAATTTAAATTTCGCGGGCTACAACTGCGGATTCACCTTAGGCAAATCATGTACCTAAGGTTCTTTTGGCGTAAGTGTTATGATTTTTAAATACCTAGAAAAACGAATAAAGATATTTAAAGAAAGAACAGTGTAGATTATTTTGTTCAAAAAATTAGACGTTCGACAACCCTACTACCCGACTGGCGGTTGTGGGCGTGGCTTAGTGAACTCGGCTTCGGGTGCTGGGGCATAGGGGTCCCGTTACGTAACCATCGCGCCGATGGACTCAACTGATGGGTTGTTATAGATTTGCGAGAAACATTTTATGGCATGCCAATTTTATGCAATCTGTGTACTTAGCAGTGAAAGTGTGAAAGAATTATCAAAATCAGTTCATTAGTTTTTGAGAAAATCGCGGACAAACAAACATACATACATACGGGTCGAATACAGAACCTCCTTTTTTGAAGTCGGTTAAAAATACCTCTAATTTCGCTACATTTTGACAAGTTTTTGGCATTTGTTTGTCGCCGAGATGAGATTGCGGCTAGCTAGATTGTGCACGTTTTAAATTTGTTAGTCGCCGAGATGAGACTGCGACTAGATTTTGAACGTTTTGAATTACGAGAATTGGCCTTCAGATCCATAGTTCAGATCGGATCATGTCGCACAAAAAGTGTGCACTGGTCTTACAATCTCAAAAAGTTTCTAGCAGTCCGCAAAGAATATGAACCTCATTCATTCTTCTTCTTTTCGAACATGGAAAGGTATTTGCTGTCGAATTGACAAGTGTCAGAGTGACAGTTGTCAGTGAGTGGTGAGGACATGCAGTGTTGATGCAGTCCATGGGATTTCGTGAGCGCCCGGGGCCTTCCGCCCACTCTGTGCCCGCGCCACGCCCGCGCGCGCCTCCCCACCATTAGCGCGCACGAAGGTAGGTGAAGTGCCTTCACAAAGCCAACCAACGACCAGCACCCGTAACACCCCTTCAATCACAATTGGAAGGATTTTGAAGGAAATTCCGAATCCATTGCTTCATGTTTGAAAAATTCGTCTGCTCGACAACTTAAATAACGCAATGAGTTTTGATGAACTATCAAATGGAAGGGCATTGCCACTGCAAGTGTGTTACGCAATTACCACGCTGTTCTACATTCAGATCCGTCTTACCTGAACGAAATGGGTGGCTGGTGGCTGATCCCATCAAGTCTCTTACGACGGCCGGAGTTATTACTAGGTATTACTAGTTATTACTAGGTATTAGAAGCAAATCCTTGAAACTGAAGTCTGTGGCTATGCTTGTGGGAGGCGGGGAGGCCTATGGAGCAGTGGACACCCACTGCCCGAACGAGGGAGTCACTTTGAACGCGGAATAGGCACATACTCCCTGATGACGCACCGTCGCGCGTCGGATCGTTATTATGATGTGTCCGGGTCTTTCGTCCCCTTTCTTCATAGGTAGTGATCCGTTTCACCCATAGATATATGAAAGAAGGAGATATGCCCGGTAGTTGAAAATGTATCAGAACTCGATGTCGCTAGGTTGGCCCCACCACCGCGCCACTACTACACATGTAATTCAGTAAAAGCAATAGATACAAAGTCGCGCACACACTTGCAATTCATAAATCAGAACGTACTACACAATCAATTATAAACCTTAACTCGTCATACACAGCGTGCATTTACCAAGCACCGTACAACTTACTCACACAAGAACATCTGTCGCTATCGTTGTGCTGTGCAAAAGCAATTTATTTTACATATACGCTAGTGATTGACTAAATCGGAAAATTATCGATTCTTCCATTCATTATTGTACTAAAAATAATGTACGGTCATGAAAATAAAATAAATAAAAAACGATATGTCCAGAGCATATTATATTATAAATCAATAAAATGTAGCTAAAAAAAAAATTGAAGTAAATAAAAAAGTTAATATTATTTTACATCTTCTCAAGGGTCTACCATCCGGATTTAAACGTCATCTTGTCAGGTCTTCTATAAACCGGGTTAAAACGGTTGACAAATTGAAAAATTAACTATAATAGCAATATATTCGTTGGGCAATCGACATTGTTGTCGATAGCCTACGTTAGTGGACATTACCAATTACATCACTATCTCGCCGCAAGACACAGCGGCCGTACCATGCGACGCTCCGCATAAATAAATTATCGTTTTGTTATTTTTACATTGCTTGTCGAGTCGCTTAGCGAAATCCTTAAGGTAGTGGTTAAGGAGCAATGTATTTGCTGCAAAAATAGTACAGCCGCTGCGATATTTGAAAACAAAAATAACGTAGTAAAAGCAAGGAATATTTTACGATTTGTTGTTTTTTATGATTTTTATGACAAATACAGGAAAATACTTTTACTTACATATGGTAAGTGATTCCGTGAGATACGAAGTTTTTATTTTGACTTCGGTTTTTGCAGGAAACCACTGAACAACTCGGCATTTTTATATTTTACCACGATCACGGTCGAAATCGCACTAGTTCGCGGAGACGGCCATTTGCCGAGTACAGGCTTAATTTGCTCATGGCGCGTGGACACAGACACGCCCCCTTGCCACTTCTCCTGTTTTTTACATTTCTATGGTTTCACCATAAGTAGGTACCTACTACGCTTTGGAATGGACAACTAGCTTCATGTTTGTGACTGACCGACTCCTTGATAATTCAAAAGTGCCTGTAATTTATTGGTTTATTTGAAATAAATGCTTTGAGTTTGATGTTGTTTTATGTTCAGAGTGAACGGCTAGGATTTACGTTCGCTCTTTCCATCGTAGACCTAACCCATAGCTCTCACCCAAGATTGAGGTCAAAATACATTTAATTAACATGATTTTTGATCATTCAAACAGGAAAAGGAGTTACTTTGTCGACACTAAAGACAACGTTACAAAATAAGAATAAAAAAACTGTCGAAATACCTAGGTATACCTAATGCTGTATGCAGAAAAGCTGTAGAATTTAAGAGTGAGCTCGAAAATTTAAGCAATTTCGACCATGCATACAGAAATAGGAAAACTTATATACCTACTTACTTCTATCTATCTATCTATATATATAAAAGGAGAACTGACTGACTGACATATCAACGCACAGCCCAAACCGCTGGGTCTAGAGATTCTAAATTTGGCACGTAGGTTCCTTATGAGGTCTGGGGGTGCACTAAGAAAGGATTTTTCAAAATTCACACCCTAAGGGGGTGAACGGGGAGGGTGAAATTTCACGCGGACGAAGTCGCGGGAAGAAGCTAGTATTGTAGAAAACTTGAAGCTCATTTCATAGCAGAACATAATTTTTTTAAATAGGTTATCTTTGGACCCACCGCGCCCCCTCATCAGCCACTACGCACCCAAGAGCGAGATCGTCCTGGGTAGCGGGATCGTCCGAAAGGGTTACCGCTGCCCGGAACATAAAGGGCTAAGGAAGGAACACGGGTGGGTTTTAGTCAGTAAGAGTCTGACACTCCCTTCCGCTCCACCCAGAGCGGGAGGAGTCATTAGATGATTTCCCATCCAAAAAAAAAAAAAAAAGGGGGTCGCCCCAAATGTGCTAGATAGCTATAGAAGGACACCACTATTACCAAGGTAGAACGCACCAGCTGCAGTCCTTTTGCAGTTATTTAACCTCTGATATGATATAATGTGTTGCAGGTAGTACGGCATGTCGGCGCGCTCGTCGTCCGGCTCGTGGTCCGGCGCCGGCCGCGCGCCGCCCGACATCATCGACCTCGACAAGTTCATGCGCGGCGCCGTGCGCCCGGCGCGGACCGACGCGTACACGCTGCGCTGGCAAGTCTCTCCACTCGCTAACTTCTACCACAAAGTAAATAGGGGTACAGACTTACAGAAGCTTGGGTTGTAACGAGCGACAACGTACACATAGACATGCTTTACGTACACATAGACATGCTTTACGTACACATAGACATGCTTTACGTACACATAGACATGCTTTACGTACACATAGACATGCTTTACGTACACATAGACATGCTTTACGTACACATAGACATGCTTTACGTACACATAGACATGCTTTACGTACACATAGACATGCTTTACGTACACATAGACATGCTTTACGTACACATAGACATGCTTTACGTACACATAGACATGCTTTACGTACACATAGACATGCTTTACGTACACATAGACATGCTTTACGTACACATAGACATGCTTTACGTACACATAGACATGCTTTATGTACACATAGACATGCTTTACGTTTGGCGCTTCGGTTATCTTCGTGTTCCCGAATTAGCACGAAGTTCGCGCACGCGCACAGAGCTGAGACAGTCTACTTAGTTTTGTACTGCCGCGCTTTGAAATAATATTAAGTTTTGTCTCTGTCGGGTCACCTACTGTGTCTGTACTATAGGTAACTAAACCTCAGTTTATTAGCACGAAGTTCGCGCACAGAGCTGAGACAGTCTACTTAGTTTTGTACTGCCGCGCTTTGAAATAATATTAAGTTTTGTCTCTGTCGGGTCACCTACTGTGTCTGTACTATAGGTAACTAAACCTCAGTTTATTAGCACGAAGTTCGCGCACAGAGCTGAGACAGTCTACTTAGTTTTGTACTGACGCGCTTTGAAATAATATTAAGTTTTGTCTCTGTCGGGTCACCTACTGTGTCTGTACTATAGGTAACTAAACCTCAGTTTATTTTTCCGTGTACACGACTATTATTATGCTTTGTGTGATACCTTATTAGCAGCGGTGACAAGCTGGTGGTGGACGCGGGCGGCGTGGACCGCACGCCGGCCGCGCTGATCCCGCCTGCGCCCGCGCCAGCCGCGCCCGCAGCGCCCGCGCTGCCGCTCACCGCGCCCAGCGACTCCAGCGGCAGTCGCCCGCGCCCGCACGGCAAGCACTTCTCGCACGACTCCGGCCTGTCCGACACCAGCTACGCGCGACGCAAGCATCGCCCGCACAGGTTACTGAACGCCTCAGCAGACAAGCTACTTTGAGCTGTCGCTATTCTATTCGCAAGTTTGAAGTTGCTTTTTCGATGGTGGCCGCAAGCGACACCGCGATAACGTTGCCCAATGGCAAGCGCAGCGCGAGTGGTATTTCTCTTCTATAGTTTCGCGGCAGTCATTTTTCAAAAAAAAAAAGTTTGGCGCGCCCAAACTTATTTTTTAGACAAATTACTGGCAGGATCACACGGACAGGGCGCGGAAAACGGAGAAAATTTCCCGTGCTTAGTGACAGCCGCTGACGACACTACTAGTTTGCGGAATGCGGTCGACGTCAGACCTCAGCGTCAGGCTTGCCAACCATGGAAGCGTTTTCATAGAGTACATATATCAGTCGTGTCGCTGCGGTCGCCGTTGGAGTTCGGAAGAGTACCTTAGCTTGTCTGCTCTCACTTATACCTATTCCTATAATCCCTGTTGTTTACGAAACAATGCTTAAAGTTTTTGTTTTTTTTCTGTTCTTCAAAGGCGACTTTAAACATTTTAACGACTTAACTTTTTTTATTATTTATTATTAGGTATCCGTATAACGAAATTTCAACCAAAGTCTGACAACCAGTCTTACCAAGGGGTATCGTATTACCCAGTAACTGGGTTGTGGAGGTCAGATAGGCAGTCGCTCCATGTAAAATACTGGTATTCAGCTGCATCCGGTTAGACTGGAAGCCGACCCCGACATAGTTGGGAAAAGGGTAGGCAGATGATGATCCGTATAACGAAATTTATAATTCTTTAAGCGCTTAATTAAGCGCTAAGGTACATACTATACTTAGCCCGCAAAATTCAAATTTTCTTACGATTTTTGCAATTTGCAGGTTAGTTTTAGATTGTGTTAGTTTTAGATTGTGTTAGTTTTAGATTGTGTTAGTTTTAGATTGTGTTAGTTTTAGATTGTGTTAGTTTTAGATTGTGTTAGTTTTAGATTGTGTTAGTTTTAGATTGTGTTAGTTTTAGATTGTGTTAGTTTTAGATTGTGTTAGTTTTAGATTGTGTTAGTTTTAGATTGTGTTAGTTTTAGATTGTGTTAGTTTTAGATTGTGTTAGTTTTAGATTGTGTTTTTATCAATTGATTCGCGACCATAAAAAATATGTAGGTATTTACAGAATTATAATCATTAGAATCATTAATACAACTCTTAACAAGAAAATTACAATGTCGCGGGCTGCCCTGGCGCGGGCGCTTTCGCCTTGACATACCGTCCACAAATACTGTGTGTCGCCCCAGACGCGCGACCGGCAGCGACAACAACGGCGTGCGCGCGCCGCGCATCCCGGCCGCCAGCTCTAACGACTCGCTGCGAGCGTTCCGAGCGGTCTGCGAGCGAGCGCTGCTGGACCAGCAAGTGCAGATCGCTCGCGTCGCTCAGCTGTGCGAGCGCCTGTCCGAGCGCCCCCCTCCCCACCACCGGTCGGACCGCTCCGCCTCGGACACCAGTGAGGTCAGCTCCAGCAGCCGCAGCACGCGCGACCAGCGCTGCAAGGACAAACATCGGGTAACCAAGGTCCTAGTTAATGTAGCCACTCTCTCTGCTGCAAGTCTGCACTCTGCACTTCCAAATACCGCAGTTTCAGGATCACTACGAAATGTACGGGAAACGTTTTTAGCAGTTGGTGGCTTGTCTAGTACTCTAACCTTAGTTTGGCTAGAAGAGTCTTAAAATGCATCGAATGGCCACGTGACCACGTCTAACTAAGAACGCACGGAAGAGATATGATTCTCAACGACATGCATCGAATGGCCACATCTAACTATGAACGCACGTCTAGCTAACTGTACCATTTTTTCGAAAATCTGTGTTGCAGTTAATTAAGTACTTGAATAAAAATGAAGGAGAGCCTCCTAAGAACGTGTTCCTGTAGCTACACCAGTTGAAGTTTCTAACCTGTCCATACTGCCCGACTCAAAAATCCACCTATATGTGAAGAGGTACTAACGTTGTTCAAAGCTCACTCTTCACTCTTTTAATTTTACAGTATGTTATAATGAGTTTTGCAAAATATTTTTAGCAAAATTCGGTTGAAGTGTTCGGTATGTGGTGTAGAGTGCAAACTTGTGGAGTAGTTACATCAAATAGGCTGCTAGGTTCATAGTGACTCTTTTGTATGTAAGTGGTTACATCTGTAATATTAGAGGCTGCTACCCCAGGGGGCCCAGGGACGAGGCTGCTGTGTTTGCGCATGGCAATAGGGGTCATTACCAGTGAGTCAATGACTTTAACTGTCATGCCAAAACGCAACAAAGGTAGTAGAAGGTTCCCCGGACGAGCTACCTCACAGAGACGCTTACTAACGAAAGCTCCACGATACAGCCATGTTCTCTGCAGACAGACGAGTGCAAGACGTACAAGATAATCATGAACAAGCTGGACGAGCTGAACCGGCTGTTCGCGGCGCGCGCGCGCTCGCCGCCCCCCGCAGCGCAGCGCCGCCTGCCTGTGAGCTCGGGCTCCGTGTCCGTGTCCGACAAGCTGGTCGCCACCGAGCCCGAAGGCGCCGAGCGCCCGCGCGAGCTGCAGGTCGCGCTCAACGCCGTCACGGTAACTTACTAAACTAACTAATAAACGAATGTTACTATTATTCTAAATTGTTGCATAGTTATATTTGTAGAATAAATGCTATGGAAATGTGATCCTTGCAAAGCATGTGTGGTGTGACTATGAGCAATAGGCTGAGGAATGATGTGATAGTCAACGTTGCCGGACTAAAAAAGATGTAGTAAGTAAAGTGAAGTTGCAAAGACAAGGCAGATTTGAGTTGAAACGCCGGGAGGGGACGCCCTAGAAGGACATAAAGACCTTATTGGTGATGTTGTTCCAAAGGTCAGGTAGGTAGTGCTCGCAGCCGGCGAGCGTGTACGACCAGCACCCTAACACACTTCCAATTACAATCCGAACGATTTTGCAGGAAATTGCTAATCCGCCGACCTTCCGGCTCCCTCCTATCCGGCTTTCCTTAGGCTGTTGTCAGAGGTATAGCTTTTGTGGCACAGATATGCCTCTACAGTATCTCGTAATCTGCGCAGATACGCGGCGGCTCGACGTACGGAGCGTGCGGGTCGTGCGGGGGCGCGGGGGCCGGCGGGGTGGGGGGCGGCTCGCGGCCGGCCGCGCGGCGCGCCGTGACCAACACCTGCGCGCTGGACATCGCGCCGCGTGACGCCCTGCCCAGACACAACATTGCCACCGAGAGGTACCCACTCCTTAAGTTATTGATAAACAAGCCATGGCCCGCCTGATGATAACTGATCACACTGGTCACCGCAGCCTATCGACATGTGGCGACATCTACACCGCCACATTCGAAGTACGACTTGTAACGTATCCTACATCGCGCAAGCAAAGTTTACCGCGCAATCTACATATTATAATATAGAGAAACCGGACAACATGCGTCGGGCGCACCAGACACTACACCCGTCTGTTAGGAGGATGGAGGACATGATGGATATCTTTCCATCCTGTTCCCCACACCTCAAGATTGGTCCAGAGGCATAGGCAATATCAGAGGCATCGTAGATGCGTTACTATCTTAGTGACAAAGCTGTAATGCCTCATGTGCTTGGAATTACACCGGCACCGGTTGACGGTGCACAAATGTGTGGTGGTAGCACTTCCCCGGACGAACTCCTTCACAAAGAACTCTGCTACTGTTTACCTTTAGATCGCATTCGCAGGGAATACGAGTGTAACTTTTGATTGTTGCTGTAGTGTGGTGCAGTGCGAGAGCCACGCGGGTACTGGCACCAGCTGCGCTGACCCGCACTGCGGGTTCGACCTCGACGACCCCGTGCATGTGAGTACAACACACTCCTACTTATCAAACGTCCAATGCGAGTGCGGTGCTCCTGAACAGACTATGCCCCATCTGCTAGTGTCCCAAATGTCCGTTCACCTACATCCTTGACGATCTGAACTATGCCTCTGACGCCGCAATAAAAGTGGCCACCTTCTGTGCCCAAACAGTATAAGCAACATAGATGTAGGTGCCGTCGAGAAACGAAACAAAAAGTATACTCCTGTTACAATCGTGAGTCCCAAGCGACACGCTCGAGCCCATAGACTATACACTTATAAACTGCTCGAGCCCTTGCAGCTTGCTCTTAAAGCTGTGCATTCTGAAAGTTTGCAACATCGCAATAACCTGTCAAATATTTCGCTGTTTTCTTTGATTAATTAATCGTCAATATTACTAAATGATGAAATACGTGTGGCACTAAAATATTTACAAACAAAAAACACTTTCGAATTTATAATAATACCTACTATTATATAGTTAACATTAGAATTAATTGCAATTATAACACTGGGTTAAGTGTTGTAACAGTGTAAAGTATAAAAAGGGTTTGAAAGCTTCCGAGTGAATAGAATAGAATAGTTCTTTATTTGAAAGCTTCCGAGTGAATAGAATAGAATAGCTCTTTATTTGAAAGCTTCCGAGTGAATAGAATATAATAGTTCTTTATTTGAAAGCTTCCGAGTGAATAGAATAGAATAGTTCTTTATTTGAAAGCTTCCGAGTGAATAGAATAGAATAGTTCTTTATTTGAAAGCTTCCGAGTGAATAGAATAGAATAGTTCTTTATTTGCACAGAAAGTAGATACAAGTTACAGATGTGAAGTTTAAAATGATCCTATACTAACTACTTACCCTAACTAAGTGCTTGTTTACTCCTGAAACTAAATATTCAGGATCACGATACTAGCAGAGCGATACTTATTTCATAATTGCATTAATCAAAACAGCGAAATATTTGACAGTTATGTGCTACGTTGACAACTTTTAGAGTGCGCCCTCTTATGCTGTAGGTAACTACTCGAGCGCTTTCAACTTGCGCTTTACGCATGCGTTCAGCGTTAGTCACCCAAATAGATGCCTCAAGTTGCCTGGCGTATCGTGTGTATCAAACCCTGTGGCGTACGCAATAACGCACGGCGTCTCTTGCACCCTGAAAATATAATGGCGTTAGCCTCTCATCTAGTATCTACGCTATATTATATGTTTTTAATAAAACAATGTGAGCAGGTAACAACAATACTTGACTCTACAATACAGTATTTAATATAAGCGCTTATATAGTGTCTGCTTAGTCCAACTAAATACTACATACGCTAGTTGAATCGTATGTTGAAAGCGCATCGGTGTAGTTACCTTTAATCCTTGTACATAATCGTAGGTACGAAACTGAATCGATAGGTTTTAAGTACGTTTACAATCACAGGATCACGTAGCAATATACGAACAGTCTCCTACGAACATTTTCCCGTAGCTACAACGGTTGAGGTGCCTGCTCTTACTGCCCCGTCTCAAATATCTACCTGTATAATTAATGATTCAGTTGTACTCGCAAGCGAAACGGTTGCAAGCGGTGTCGGCGACGACGCGGCGTACTCGCAGCGTGGAGCCCACCGCGCGGCGCTTCGAGTGCTTCGAGCCCGACGAGCACTCGCAGCGTTCGCAACTCTCGCAGCGAGCACACTCGCACGCGCGCTATCGCGCCGAGCGGCCGCGCGAGCCTTCGCTCTGCTCGCTCTGCCGCGGCTACTGGCGCTCGATCACGCAGTACATTGCCGCGCAGATCTTCTGCTGCCCCGATGCCGCAGTGCGCTGATGTGTGATTGTTTTATTTTTGTTGTTGCAAATATATCATACTTGTGAACTAACTCGCCGTATTGTTTTATTATATATCATACTTGTGAACTAACTCGCCGTATTGTTTTATTAGATACCTATCATACTTGTGAACTAACTCGCCGTATTGTTTTATTATATATCATACTTGTGAACTAACTCGCCGTATTGTTTTATTATATATCATACTTGTGAACTAACTCGCCGTATTGTTTTATTATATATCATACTTGTGAACTAACTCGCCGTATTGTTTTATTATATATCATACTTGTGAACTAACTCGCCGTATTGTTTTATTAGATATCATACTTGTGAACTAACTCGCCGTATTGTTTTATTATATATCATACTTGTGAACTAACTCGCCGTATTGTTTTATTATACTTGTGGTGGCAATGGCATCTACATCGCCACATGCGAACTACGCAACACAGTGATGTCACGCAAAATCCTGCATCGCGCAAGCAGCTTACACCGCGCGACTAGTAGATAAATATACAACGTTCCGACAGCAATCGTTGGGCAGTAGCCCACCAGATACAAGACTTGTCTGCTCGGAGGATCCTCCCTTGTCTATGGAGGATGAGTGAACTTTATACCCTGTTCCTCATACCTCTATACACTAAATGCCGCACTCATACACGTTAATGATTGAGTTTTTTGTTTTAAGGTACGTTTCTGGGTGCGGCACTCGGCAGTAAGGGCCGGATCACATCTTTAAACTTACGTCGAAAGTGTCGTGTTAGATTTGGAACCATACCGACACTCTATGCAGTATGTGTAACCGAGCGACTGTCGCGCGAATATGCGATTGATTACCTGACGTACAGACGCCAGCACATCAAGCTACCTCTATCTGTCAAATTTATTTAATAGATTTTAAACTTTATCGCCAAAGCGTAAAGTTCAAAGTTGATTGGGAAAATTTGACAGTTTCGGGTAGTTCGATGGCCTGTACACATGATCGCGCGAGTTTGTCATACATATTCGTATAAACGAGCTCGACGATCGCGAACTAGCGCGACCGATCACTTTGATTAGGACACGGGGTTACACATTTATGGCGTACCATAACATTGACAACAACTGACTGGCTCCGTCTAAACAGTCATTATGGCGTACCATAACATTGACAACAACTGACTGGCTCCGTCTAAACATTATGGCGTAAATTATGTGATGGGCAGCGGAGGAGTCCAAAAAAAACCTAAAAATTTCCACTAAATGAATTTAATAAAGTAATTACAATTAATTCTTAATATTAGGTGAGTAAGTACTAAGAGGTTGTCCTAACGACCGATGTATGTGACGAAAGGCCCCGCGCCGAATCTGCTGGTTAGTTTTATTGGATGCATCAAGTTGGGTTGCGCAATCCATACCGAACGTACCGAACCGAACGAACCGAACGTATGCTGATGACATATCTGGGAGGCACTCACAGATATAACACGTACCATAACATTGACAACAACTGGCTGGCTCCGTCTAAACAACCTTGCTCAAGTTGGGTACACTGCTACAACAGTCCCATCTCAACTCATTCGACAAACCTGAATGTGACGCTTTGTACCTGTTCACACCCTTGTTCAAGTAGCGGTCAGTCACGTCATACCTGCTGGCAAACCGGTCCCTAAACGACTCCATTCAGTGGAACTCTTTGTATGCTACCCTACCCTAAAGCCTCTCTCTTCTTTTTTTTCACTTGAGTTCACCGAGTGAGGAGTAGGTTACCTAATAATACCTTTAGCTCGTATCAAAGTGGCGTGGCGCTAAGGTCGTCACACACCTATTTCAACTTAGGCTGTGACCACACTAACCGACACGGAATCTGCTTCAGCCGGTCAGAGCTTGCAATAAATGTAAAAATAAGTTATTTGCCTCAATTCGGTTCGGACGACGCGACTCGACACCGATCGGAAATGGATTTGCATCGTGCCGAATTTATTTATTTATATTAATACGTGATCGGCTCAAGCCGATTCCGCGTCAAAAGGCGTGCTGGTGTAATCACTCCCAGGTGCAATCAGACTGTTGGTCGACGTCGATCAGTTAACGCCGACCAACATTATCCATAGCGTATGGTAGGCTGATCGATCGAAGAACAGCCCACCTCTAATCCGGTTGCCATGCATAACACTCGAGCGGCCTGAACAGTCGCACCTGTCGAATGCAGTGGGTTGCGCCTTTACGTATCTATGCACAATGCGGCGGTTGATGCATCCTCTACAAAGTTCCCAGCAACATCTGACAGAAGAGCTCTCTGGCCGCAAACACACGTCAGCGAAAAGAGAAATAGTTGACAGAACAGAACAAAAGAAAATTTCGGCCATGACTCAATCAAAATTACTGGTGAAAATAAAGAAATAAAATATTATGTGTGCAATAGTCAACACAATGTAGTGAGCTGACCGCAGCTGTCTGGGAAACACTCACAATATGAAATATTCACGAGCTGGCATCTGGTGGCTGCTCTGTCTGCTCCTACAGGTGGGCGCCAGTGCGCCAGCGGGCCCCGGCGCGGGCCCGGCAGAGCCTTGACCGCGCCCGCGCCTGGAGCACGCCGAGCGTCACAATAACGAGCCAGAATCCGGCTCATACGTGGCACTTGACATGACGCACAGTGTTTATTTATTTAGGGCTTCCGACCCTTGGAAACATACGAAACACCGCAGTTTCGATGAGATTCAATTCTTCTACACGGTTTAAAACGTATTAACAGTGTTATTAAGTTTTAATCTACAACATAAGTGAGCGCTTGTGATGTGATGTGTGTGACCGCTGCAGTTTATTATAAAGTTCTCTGTGCTCATAGGTTCATAACTTTCTCTATCAATTCAGATTAGGCAGGCGTTGCTTCAGTGGCGTGGGTTTCAGCCACCCGGGACTGCAAACTAATGTCCGAGAATCCACCCTAGGCCTAGTTGGACGGAATTGATAGGTTTAGGGTAGGTTCTCGGACATGCGTTTTCGCGTATCCACCTCAGGGTGGTTTTTCGGGGTGGATAAACGGAATAACCCCCCCGGGACGGCTTCTTTAATTAAGAATGAATAAAACATTTTATTTGTCAGAGCAACACTCACGGGCGGACTCACATTAGCATCCAATGGGCGTCGGCCATAGATTTAAATGATTAGATTTCCTTATCATTTTTCGATATAGGTAATAATAAATTATTGTAACGTTTATTACGCCATTTTTATAGTCATTTCAAATAAAAATTGATGACAGTCGTGACAAGTCACTACCTACTGTCATTGTGTCAAAACGAAACAAACAGACCATCTTTCGGCGCGGAATCTAAAGCCCGCTGTACACACGGACTAAGGCGTTGGGCCAACTGTTGGGCCAACTGTTGGGCCAAAAAATCGGATCGCCAGCGGTCGCTGTTTACACATTGGCGTATGATCATTCTGCATTGGTGCTTGGAAAAGATATAATTATGTGGAGACAGTTGCAGCCGCGGCAATTTATTTATAAGTAGATACAGAACATTTAACCCGTTGGTCCCAGCACTCCCAGCTGATATTCGTGGGTCTTTGACAGTCGTTACGAGTCGTCAGAAGGCCGAAAGTCTGGCAACCAGTCTTACCAAGGGGTATCGAATTACCTAGTAACTGGGTTGGGTCAGATAGGCAGTCGCTCCATGTAAAATACTGGTATTCAGCTGCATACGGTTAGACTAGAAGCCGACCCCAACATAGTTGAGGCTAGGCAGATGATGAGATAAATATAATAGAATAGAAGACGTCTGTGAAGACACCACCATAACACGCAGATCACTGCTTATTATTATCATGTAAATCAAATAGTATAGTATGTGTACTTAAATATAGTTTATCTACTTATCACACTAATATTATAAAGGCGAATGTTTGTGAGTGTTTATATGTTTATTACTTCTTCACGCTCAAACGGCTGGACCAATTTTGATATAATTTTGTATGGAGGTAGCTGACACCCTGTATTAACATAATTAGGCTACTTTTTATCCCGATATTCCCACGGGATCGCACTTATGCGGATGAAACCGTGGGGCGCAGCTAGTCTGTTATAAGAACTTGCTTTGTTTTTGTTCCTATGTTGTATATGTTTTGAATTCCATATTATAGGTTAATTTCTGTACATTTCTATAAATTGTAATATCTTGCTTGCGTCCACGCCGCCGTCATCGTCATCGAAAATCGAGAACGTAAATTTCCGACCAGACACTATTGTTTTTGCTGACAAATAACAACGAACTGAATAAGACGCCAATGTGTGAACACTGCTTGCGGAGCTCGTCAAAATCCTTTGAATTGTGCACGAAAAACCGACACAATTCGGTTGGTCGGCCAGCGCTGTCGCCAACTACCGGACATGCGCCAAGTAGCCCTCTACACGTTGGCCCAACGCACTCGCACAGCACGTTGGCCCAATGTGTACTGCGGCCTTAACGATCCAAAGAAAGTTAGTCTAGGCCTTCATCATCCACAACTCGACAGCACCCACTGTTGGGTATAAACCTCCCTTTTCTTAGGATGAGTCCATTTTGTTAGTTGTTGTTATGGTAGGTAACTATAAATGATATTTGTAAATGAATGTGTCAGGTGGTTGGCGCTATCGCCTGCGGTAAGAAAAAAGCGTGCCGGCCGCCGCGCTGCCCCGGCGGCTGCAAGCCCAAGTACTGGTAGTGCGCATGTGGAATTGTGGACACATGCACTACTGCACCGAGCTAAGGAAAATATTATGGTGAGTCACGCTCTCGTGTGTATCATGGACCCTACACCACGGTGACATTACCGTGCCTAAACAGGATTAGCGAAATTTTGCAGACGTGAAGGGTTATTGATATCTAAACATGATAAAACAAAAGAAAAACATTTGTTGCTTTTTTGGGGCCAACGATCACTGGAAGTAGGTATAAAAACCTACCTACTTAGTTCAAAACAATGATCGCTGGTAGTATAAATACTTAGTATGAGTTCAAAACAACGATCGTTGGTAGTGTATATACTTAGTATGAGTTCAAAACAACCATCACTGGTAGTGTATATACTTAGTATGAGTTCAAAACAACGATCGTTGGTAGTGTATATACTTAGTATGAGTTCAAAACAACCATCACTGGTAGTGTATATACTTAGTATGAGTTCAAAACAACGATCGTTGGTAGTGTATATACTTAGTATTTGTTCAAAACAACCATCACAGGTAGTGTATATACTTAGTATGAGTTCAAAACAACGATCACTGGTAGTGTAAATACTTACTTAGCATGAGTCTATTCTAAACGAGTGTTATTTTTGAAGTGAAAACTTCTTTAGCGGCGTTGTACACTTTTTTTGTAATGGGTAAAAAATGTTAAACTCGCGTCAGGACTCAGGACACGTGACCCTGATCGAAAATTGGTAAGACGGATGGAGTAGACAGCCGGCGCGGCGTAGGAGTATCCCCCCTCTGTTTCTACGGCGCGGCGAAAATGTATAACCGACACCGCTTCGGATGTGTTCGGCTGTCCTCGGTTTTAATGTATATCCGATATGTCAGTGAATGATGGCAAAGTATTCTGTTTGTGTTTTGTTTTCACTTCTGTCGGCACTCCCGGAGTGCCACTGTTTTTTATCTTGTTTAGGTATCGACCCATATCGGAGCCTGTTTATTGCTCGATTACCTACTGTAGGCACTTGTGATTACCATTTTTCTACCCTAAACCAGAGTAAATACATATACCTACCCACTGCAGTTCATTCAATTTTTATTACCTCAGATTTTATTTACATCGAAGTAATCTTTATTCCTGTAGCTATAAGGTTGCTGCCATAACTGAACGGTCTTTCCTATAAAATGTATGTATATTATATTATATTATTTAATCATTTGTGGCTGATCATGGAATGAACATTATTAAGTACATAATGAACCCCATGTATCACAAATAAACGATTTGATTTGAAATGGTGGTCTGTGCCAGTGGTACGAGTGGGCGGCGTCGCTGTGGTGGTGGGCGCTGTGCCTGGGGCTGAGCGCCCTGGGGGCGCGCGGCTGCAGGAAGAAGACCATCTGCCGCCCACCGCCCGGCGGCAAGCCCGGCTGCGGCGGCGGCAGGTGACGTGCCACGCGACCTCTACAGAAGTAGGGAAGACTGGGTACGGTTGAAACAACGCTAATAACTCGTAAACTATTAGCGGTGTGGTGAGGGTTACAAGGGGAGAAAGACGCGTCCGGCGAGTCCGGACATGAATCACAGTGACGCGTTGCACTTCGCGCTCTGTGTACGTTTCCAGGGGACCCTATTATATTTTTTCGACAAAAAGTAAGTATTTTCTCTTGTTTTCTTTTTCGAATTACTTTGTTGATATTAGCATTTGCATTTTGAGTGATTTTCTGCTTTATTGTTAGATTTTGAAGGTTCGAAAACCGTGTTTCGTTTTTATTTATGTTTTTTTGTCTCGACGCTATGTTTGATTTATTAGCGGTTGAGGGGTATGGGGACGGATGAAACAATTATTGTGGGTACGATTGAAACAATGATAACCGTTGCTGTTTTCGTTGTAGATGCCCAGACAACGTATCAAACAAACTTCAAGAGGCGAGTGTGATTCAACTCACTACGAAAATGCGTATGAAGAAGTCAAAAAAGGGACTTCTTTACGAAAAGTTGCAGAGATGTACGGAGTTCACCTGCTGTGCAGCTTGTTTTTATTCCTACAGATAATTTGAGATATGGAAATTTTTTAATATCATTTAATTTAATTATTAAGACCGATCATTGATTTTTCTAGTTATTTTAGTTTATTCGTGTTAATTTATTAGTTTAAACCAGAGCAGAAGAGCTCTTTTTAAAAGCTTTTATTTAACTTGACTTGTATGTATGTAGGTATGTGAAGGTGGACTCTTGCAAGTTAAATTTGACCCACTTCCCGGTATCCGATTGAGCTGAAATTTTACATACTGGTCAAGTCCCGATGACAATGCATGTTTATGACAAGCATGACGTGATGCTGCTGCCAGGATTGGCTCCAGACGAGGGAACTCCTCAACGGTTAACAGCAGGGACATGAAATTTTGCACACCCATTGGGATGACAGTTAGCGGGTCTACCATGAAATTGCTGCACCTTCAGGGTTAGCTCCAAACCAGAGAATTCCTCAACGGTCGGCAGTAGGGTCTTGAAATTTTGCATACCCGTTCGGATATGATAGACGGTTCGTGAGTCCACCACGAAATTGCTGCCACGTTCAGGGTTGGCTCCAAACCAGAGAATTCCTCAACGGTCGCCAGTAGGGACTTGAAATTTTGCATACCCGTTCGGATATGATAGAAGGTTGGTGGGTCCACCTTGAAATTGCTGCTACATCCAGGGTTGGCTCCAAACCACGGAACTCCTCAACGGTCAACAGTAGTAACAGGCATAAGAGGTATACCATGACTTGTAATTTGGTGAGATGGGCGTCAATAGCATTGGTTTGCAACCTGTCTAGGAGACTGAAAACTCCAAAATCAAACCCGGAACGGAACGGTGTTTCGTCAGGCATGAGTAAACTTTAAGCTGAAACAAATGGCGCATATATTACCAAATTACTACCCAAGTCAAGGTGAGGCCGTGCCGAGGACTGAGTGGCATCAGGGTATAAAATGATGTCGTGAACGTACCTGGGTGCCATCGGTCATATTACAGAAATTATATGGCCCTGTTTCCGGAGAGCACAAATGTACGATACGGACATTCCATCCGTCCGTATCGACTTCGGCAAAGACGGGATTCACCTGATTCAACCGAAGTCTGTGCAATTTCCAGCGAAATACAGCTATGGCACCGCTGAACGCAGAATGTTGCCAATAGTATTATGCTGGGCTTGCACAGTGCATAAAATGCAGGGTAGTACGGTTGACCACGCCGTTGTGTGGTTGGGCCCAAAGTTGTTTGCTGCTGGCCAAGCGTACGTGGCTTTAAGTAGGGTCACATCGATAGAAGGCCTCCTCATAGAATAATTAGACTGCTAGAAATTAACTGGCACCCGCCAATGTAACAATGACGCACTTAATTAAATGAATAGACTAAGAAATATATCTAGCGAAAACTAAAAAATATAAAATAAATTAATATAAAAAAAAAACTTTTAAAAAAAGCTTTTATTTACGCCCTAAAAAGATAAAAATAAGATTTAAATTACATTAAACCTATTCATTTTCCAATTACTTTACAACATTTAATTGTAAATAATAAGATTAAACACAATTTATATTATATAAAAGCTTGTCGCGAGATTTACCTGTGTAGACTAGTAAATTAATTAACTTGATCTGTATGATTTTAATTAAAAACAGCTAAGTTCAAACTAAGTAATCTTAAATCTCGCGACAAGCTTTTATATAATATAAATTGTGTTTAATCATATTATTTACAATTAAATGTTATAAAGTAATTGGAAAATGAATAGGTTTAATGTAATTTAAATCTTATTTTTATCTTTTTAGGGCGTAAACAAAAGCTTTTTTTTTAAGTTTTTTTTTTATATTAATTTTTATGTTCATTTGTGTTCATTCAGGCAGGATACAATGATTAAGACTGATATAAATGGTACCATACTAGAATTTAACTATTTCTTGTTGATTGTGAATAAAGAAACTGATTTTGTAGTATTTATTTGTTTATGTTTCAACTGACCCCCATCACTGGTTTCAACCGCCCCTGGTATGGGTAGGTACGGTTGAAACAATGGCACATTATTTTATTAAACTCTTCCTATCTAGTAAATATGGCAGGTAAGCCTCTAATTCTGAGATGTATTTGAAGACAAAGGTCTATTCTCTCATTTTAAGTGTTTTGTTGTTTGTTATTTTTCAAAATGGCTGTGCTACGGGCGTTCAAAGCAAAATTGTTTCAACCGTACCCAGTCTACCCACGTTGATCATGCTCTCTACAAGCGCTTGTCGCACCGCAACCTGTTAGAGCAGGTTCACATTAGGTCGGACCGACAGTTTTACCGGCCCGACCGGTCGCGGGCGCGCAGCGCGAGTGCGTTTTGAACTCGAGATTTTCGTATGAAACGCTTGCAAGAGTAGGTACGGTAAAATGGGGTTAGTTTGATTCTACGGGTTTACTTTGATAACAACTTTCGACTTATGAAAAACTTAACTTAAATTTTATTAGATTTAAATATAGGTACTTACCTAGGTAAGGTTTACTGGGGCAATTACGATAGTGGGTATATTCCGTTGGATGATAATTTCTACCAAACGCAGTAGCATTTATATATAGCTAGAGCGAAAGGGGCAGCGTGCGATAAAATGGCGTCTAAGCGATAATGTTGCCAATATCAAAATGCCGCTGCGTTTGGTAGAAATTGTCATCCAACGGAATATACCCACTATCGTAATTACCCCAGTAAACCATATAGATTTGAACAAAAAAAAACAGTTATTTGTATTTATCAAAGAATCCCACCCAGAAACCATCATCTTAAAACAACTGCAGCACAAACATTTGTGGACCGATATTAATTTGTTTTTTGGGGTTACCTACTTACTATCAAAATACGTACCAAAAAATAGTTCGATCAAAGTATCCCCGATGCAGTATGAAGTTGATCACGATGATTATAATTTTTTTTTTTCTCATAAAGGAGTGTCCAAAAATATTACTTTAATGTAAACATATACAACCCATAAAACCGATGTTACATTTTTATTTTTGTAAATTTTTCAGCCTTCTTAGTAAGTATAGGTACTTACTTAGGTACAGAAATATTCAACCTCGAATTTTAAAATTGATCAATGTAACCCCATTTTACGGTATGGATAAGGTTCATATTTTTATGAAACGCTTAGATACCTTAACTATTCGAATGTTGAAATATCTTAATAATAAAATTACAAAAAAACACAATTTTATTAAGAATTTCACCAGAGAGAATAGACACGTCATGCTCCCCAGACACCCTATGATCTATTTTGCTGTTTACAAATTCATTTAACAATTGTACGCAATATGTATCGAATTAGTACATACTTAAAAAAAACCGGTCAAGTGCGAGTCGGACTCGCGCACCGAGGGTTCCGTACAAATTTGTAGGTACCTATGTAAATAGTTTATCACGGGTTTTTTTTTAATGTAACTACAAATACGGTTTACGGATTTTTTCCTTTATTTGTGCTACATGACCTTGCTTCTTGCCAAATTTCATGATTCTAGGCCAACGGGAAGTACCTATCCTATACATTTTGATTCCCCTGAGTGTCGAAATATTCGTTTTTTGCGGAATAAACGGCCGTATATTTTTTTTACGTTAACTTAGAAGTTTGATTTTTTCACAGCTCATGGGACCGTATGTCCTGAGTATATGGTTTTAACTTCAACTCGATACCTTCACGCGGTCCCGAGATAAAGGGTCTTGACAGACAGACGGTGTTTAAACATGAATTATGGTTTAAATAAAACAAGTCAGTGTCGTCCATGATGAATCAATGTAATAATAATAACGTTTCTTATTTTAGTGTTGCCCTCAGTCCCTCACTCCCCTGGTAATAATCAATATCCAAACATCCCCCCTTTTACAATTGTAATTACAATGGGACAGCAACTAAAATATTAGGCATATGAAATCAACTTAAGTAATTACTTAATAAAAAATGAACACCGACTAATAATATTAAAAATTAATACAAAGAATAATCGGCAAGTCTAATAGGAGGACGCACTGAGCGACCTGACCTCGTAGTCTGCATAACTTCAGAGATACCACTAGCTTCAGATTGAGTTGACATAGATGGCCCAGACTGACAGAGCTGATCATAATTTATTATATTATTCAGGTCAACCCGGACCTTCCCTTCTAACTATCTTCCCCTGCACCCATATTTTATTTGGTTGACTTTGTATTTTAATATTCTCTCCACTTATAAATGACTTTTTGTCAACGGCAGTCTTATCATAATTTAACTCTGCACTTCCTCATCATGTTCTTTACAATTCCCACTGCCTTTTCATTTAGACCATTAAGTAGATTGAGGGTACCTAGGACTAGAATTAATTAGTTGCATGTCACAAGATTCTGCAAACCGTTTAAAGGTGTAACTGGCAAAAGGCATGTTGTCACACCTTGGGAAACCCATGAACTGCAAAAATGACTTAACTTTTGAATTACATCTCTTCCCATACCCACTCCACTTCTTTTTTTAGCAACCGCCTTAAAGGTTCAGTAGTTTTTGTATACAGCGGTATGAACTTACATAAATAATTGCACATTCCTAAGAATTTTTGCAACTCTTTCACATTGTTCGGTGGTTTCAGTTCTGTAATAGACTTCACATGGTCTGGATCCACCTGTATACCAGACTTTGACACTATCAATCCCACATACTTAACATGATCTAATCTGTACTGTAACTTTCTTTCATTAAACTTAACTTTGTGTTCTCTAGCTCTGATTAAAACTTTTTCTAATACTTCATCATGCTCTTGATTATTTTTCCCTGCCACAATAATATCATCAAAATATACTTGAACCCCCTCAATGTCACCAAATATTTTTGAATTTACTTTTTGCATAACTTCTGGGGCAGATGATATGCCAAAGGGCATACTTAAAAACCTGTACCTACCAAATGGGGTGGCAAAAGTACACACCTTTTCCTGATCATCTAACAAAACCTGAAAAAACCCATCCTTTAGGTCCAAAACAGTAAACACTTCTTTTTTTGACAAAGCACTATAAATTTCCTCTGGGGATGGAATCAAAAACTTTTCCCTTTCAATACTGTTATTAAGCTCTTTTTTTTTTTTTTTTTTTTATATTATTTATTAATGATATTGTAATACAGAGGTGTTTCTTACTTCTAAACTCGCCAAACTTTTACGTTTGATGGCGAGAGGCGCTCTTTTACATAACAATGCAACCAACTCAATACATATATACTAAGTATTTTGGATCACTCCCCTGGTAATAATCAATATCCAAACAGACGGACGGACAACAAAGTGATCCTATATGGGTTCCATTTTTTCCTTTTGATGTACGGAACCCTAAAAATATGTGATGTAACTAAAAATTTAAGGTTTTCGGAATTTTTCCTTTATATGTGCTAAAAACTTTTTAACAAAAAAATTAAACCTCCGAAAAAACTGAAAAGCAAAAAATAATAACCCTTTTTTATTTAACCTTAATAAATAGTTCTTAAACTAATGTAAGTACTTACACCTAAGCAATTTTGAGTCGTAATTCTCTTAAAAATCGAATTACCACTTTTTGCCCCGTCAGGGGCCAATTTTCGAAAACCCCATACACTTATTATTGACTAGCTTTTGCCCGCGACTTCGTTCGCGTGGAATAGTGACTTCCGGCAGATTTTTCGATCCCAACGCCATCTATCGAGCATAGTGACAACTCGGATTATTTATCTATACTCCGTTCGGGCATTTTCTTTGTACTAAAAGTTTTATTATATTGATATTATTTTTTTCATACCTTTTTACTATTTATTTACTTTTTTCCGATGAATTAAAACAATAACATGAACCGAACTCGTGTAACGATCGACACCATTGCGCGATCACCAACTCGACATATATAGTACTAATAGAATTATCTATACTCCGTTAGAGCATTTTCTTTGTACTAAAAGTTGTATTATATTATATTTTCATACCTTTTTACTATTTATTTACATTTTTCCGATGAATTTTCAGTACTGAATTGATGCCGACTCTTGACCAATAGATGGCGCTGTATGTCCGGAATAAATTTTATTTTTTATTTTATTTTTTGTAATAAAAACTATGCTATGTCCTTTCTCAAGTTCCAAACTATGTCTGTACCAAATTTCACACAAATCGGTTCAGTAGTTTAGGCGTGAAGCAAAGACAGACAGACAGAGTTACTTTCGCATTTATAATATTAGTTTGGATTATTTTCTGTCAAAAGTATTAATACTTAGTTTCGAGTTAATCGAACCGCGCGTTAAAATTCTTCCACACAAATTTTAACACCCCGAAACCCTCTTTGAGGGGTAGTTTTGATAATCTAAAACTTTATTAAGTACTTGCTTAGGCAAGTATCCTTGCCAAGTTTCAAGTTTATTAAGCAATAGAATAAGATTTTTCATAATAAACTGTATCCCCGCTTTTCACCCCCATAGGGGTAGAATTTCGAAAAATCGTTTAGAATGTATTCATTAATTGACTCTAAAGATATTTATACCAATTTTTGAGTTAATCAAGTTCAAGGCACGCAGTAAAATCATCCTTGTTAAATTAATTAACTACCCCTTTTCACCTCGTTAGGGGTAGATTTTCGAAAAAGCCTGATACACGTTACTCTTTATTTTGTATAAATACCGAGTTTTGAGTTAACCGGACCGCGCGTTAAAATTCATCCATAAACATTTTGGCACCCCCCAATCCCCCTTTAGGGGGTAGTTTAGAAAAACAAAAAATGCCAAACTTTATAATTTACTTAGATAAGTATTCGTCCCAAGTTTATTACCTCAAGGAATAAGATTTTTCATACAAATCAAATCCCCCCTTAAAGGTTGAATTTCCAAAAATCCTTTCTTAGTGCTCCCCTACATTATAAAAGGAAGCCATGTGCAAAATTTCACATTCCTAGTCCCAGTAGTTTTGGCTGTGCGTTGATATGTCAGTCAGTCATTCAGTTTCTCCTTTTATATATTTTATAGAAGATTGATGGTTGCGACATGTTTTTTTAAATCATATTATAGGATTATTTTTGCCCATTATGTACCTATTCTGCAGTGCTTTACGAATATGAACTGTATTTAGTTTCTACGTGGCATATCAGCACAGAAATCTTAATAATAAGGCAATAGAAATGCTATAGTACTAAATTTTATATCGGGACGAGTGTCGCCGGGTCACAGCTACTACTACATAAACAAAAAATAGATACACAATTACACCGACAAATGCACTTTGCATTACTGCTACAAAATTAAACTTTATGCGATGACATTACGCAATATTTTTTATAAACGCATAATGTCAGGGGGCGCGACTCCTGCAGCCAATAAGAAACGTGTGCGAAAAGCAAAAAATGATATTGCGTGCTCACTCTCACTTAAGAATAGTGCAGTGCAAACTATTACGAGCTCATATCGATAAATTATATTTTTCCGTTGAGTGTTAATAATCTCCAAGGAGTCCAGCAACAATACATAATTAATTTTATTGAAAGTATTTCTTTCGTCAACGCCCTTTTAGACGATTTATTTATGAGGAAATGGAATACAATAAAACAATAAGTGTACGTACATTTAGTTTATTATATAATTATACAAATCTTAAAGGCTCTCCAATACTTCACCTTACAGTACAAAACAGTCGTGTAAAAACAATGACCAAATCAAATAGGATGGATTGTGTATGAACTTAGAATAAAAGGGGGAGGTAGTTAGTGTAGTGGTGGACTATAAATACTTAATAAACTAAACTAATTGAAATAAAAATGAAAAAGGTTACATCTCATATTTAAATATTAAAAAAAAACATGATACATTCCAATTTGGTAAAATGAAGTATTAAGCTGAACGTAAATAATTATCGATACAGAATAGTAGTAGCACGTCACTAAATTGCGGCCAACTCATGCGGCTTGTACCTAGAATTTACGCAAACGGCGATTTTTGTTTATTGCGTATGACTATAATTTCATTGCTGCTTTTAGCAGTAGTAATAGTAGAATATTGATTTGACAAAAAAATCGTTTTTTGTGATAAATCGTAGTAGTGAAAATATTTGATTTGTCTATATTTGCTAAAAAACGACAATATTTCAAAAATTAAGTACTTACATATGAAATGTTATTCCTTTATTTGTTATGTTACAAGTTTTGGACGAGTTTCCGCAGTTGGATATGCTGCAAAACACCATGTTTACCTTTCCGCGTCTCAAATAACACAAGAAACCGCAACAAACGCTCCGCGTGCACTTGTGTACTCCAACACATAAGCGCGGCGACAAGGTCACGCGTCTATGCGACTTCTATTGCCTTATTATTAAGATTTCTGTGCATATCAGTATGTGTGGGGCCGATAATAGCTAACACATCCAGTGCTAAAAATAAGAGTACAATTTTTATCAACCACTTGTTTGCTTAATAATAAGCAGGTGTCCACGTAAAATTTATTCAAATTTTACTTGGGGTTTGCTGGGGAGATGCTATACAGCAAGCCATAATTTAGTTGCCTGTACTTATTTTTTTAAGTATGTACTAATTCGGTATATATTGCGTACAATTGTTATATGAATTTGTAAACAGCAAAATAGATCATGGGGTGTGTCTGGGGAGCATGACGTACCTAGAAGTTTATCGACGCCTGAAATGTATCAGACAAATACTCTGCTATGGACATTTTACAAGGCTTAAATAAAGTGCAGGGTTTTGGGGGACTGTCTTATGTAATTTTGAAGTTTGATTAACTATTTTCCAACAGTCAATTCACATGAGCTCATCGGCTCGCCGCGCGACTACGTCGCCGGGACAACACCGACCCGCCGGCAGATGTTCACCGGGCGAGCTCATCGACTCGCCGCGCATGACCACGTCGCCGGAACAACACCGATCCGCTGGCATCCGTCTATTCCTACCGAATGCTCCCACGAGCATTTGGACCCTTGTCGTGATATTTTTATAATAGGTTGCTTTACAAAATAGTAAATAAAAAATAAATAGCATACTTTTAAACATTTTTTATTATTTTTCTTAAAAATAGGCTCCTTACACGACTACATGCATCAGTAGTTCCTGAAACAAACAGAACATGGTGTTAAAATCGTATTCAAGATGACTATACACAAACTACACATTTCCCTTTATTTGTAAAATCATTGCTAAAGGGGATGCGCTAGGTAGATCATTGCTCAAGGGGGATGCGCTAGGTAGATCATTGCTCAAGGGGGATGCGCTAGGTAGATCATTGCTCAAGGGGGATGCGCTAGGTAGATCATTGCTCGAGGGGGATGCGCTAGGTAGATCATTGCTCAAGGGGGATGCGCTAGGTAGATCATTGCTCAAGGGGGATGCGCTAGGTAGATCATTGCTCAAGGGGGATGCGCTAGGTAGATCATTGCTCAAGGGGGATGCGCTAGGTAGATCATTGCTCAAGGGGGATGCGCTAGGTAGTCCGCGAAATTCAATTTTCTTACGTTTTTTGCATTTGCGATTCGCGACCGTAACAAGTAATTATGTATTTACAGAATTGTAATCATTAAAATCCTCAATACAACTAAGCTCATAATAATCCTACTGAATTACTATTTCATGAAATATCAACCTTTGTAAATAAATAACAGTCGATGAACAACTGCTAAGATGGTAAGTGGTCACTGCTGCCTATAGACACGGGTCGATCGATCAGGTTAAGCTACAATTGCCGCGGTCGGTCGGTGGATGGATGATTTTACATACCGAGACCCCCATTCTGTGAAAAGCATGTTAAGCCATTGGTCTCAACTGTCATTCTTGGATCTTTGACAGTTATTACAGGTCATCAGAAGCCCAATAATTTGATAACTAGTCTTGCCAAAGGATATTGAATTATTCAGCAACTGGGTTGTGAAGGTCAGATAGGCAGGTGCTCCATGTAAAATACTATTCAGTTGCATCCGGTTAGAATGGAAGGCGACCCCAACATAGTTAGAAAAGGCTTGGCAGATGATGAATATGCCTCATATGCCTTTAACTACACTGGGAAAGCAAAGTTGCTGGCAGACGAAATAGGTATAGTTGTAGTTTCCCCGATGAGCTCTTCACAAAGAGCTTCATTACTATGATCAATTTGTTTTTAAGGTGAAATAGTCAAATCATCATAAACTAGCTTATGCTCTCACTCCCGTGGTCTAGGCGTAACCAGGAACCATGCACTGTTCTATTAGTATATTATAATACTGATCAGTAGTACCAGGGCATGGTTAGGGTAGGGTATGGTTTACCTTCCAAACAAAACAATTATACAATCACTCACTTAGTCAAGATACCGTCTTTCTTGGTGAGCCTCACAATGCAGTCATCGGACTCCCCCATGCGTCTGATGGCACCGCACACCACGTACATCTTGGACGACTCAGCAGCACGACCGGTAGCTGGGTCAACGTCTGCAATCACCAGCTGCACAGACGCATGGTCCTTAGCGTGGATCAGACGGTTGCTGGCCGAGCTGGAACAGGGCAGTGATACATAAGAATATATGGTTACATCTTTCAGTGTAATGATAGTATGTTGGTTTCTTATCAAAATATCTCTGAGAAGACTTTCAGGTTCAGGGACTATTCAAAGTTGTATTTTTTTGTAAATAAGAGTGAACAGTAGGTTTGGTGTGTAAATAATAAACCATTCTAATTCCTGATCAAGTACCTATGAAGGATATAAGTCATACTACTCAGGAGTTTTTAGAAGACAAAGCCATAGCAAAATAAAACATTTTAAGAAAATAGCTGCCTACTTATATATACTTCTACTTATACACCGTGTTCCGGACGATATACATAAACTTCGACCTGATGTTCAGACCATGGAAATAAGCATTTTTCATTATGGACACATTAATGAATTCTTATTTTTTAGTTTTTGTTAATTTTCATACAAAATAAATACCTTGACGTAAATCACCCGATATGCATGCCTCTTTATTCGAATTGACAACGACGTAATTTTCATTCATAAGATTTGGCGGGTTGAAACTTGTCAAAACTAAGTTAAGATCCTTTCTCACTGCATAGCTCAATTAAATTTAATTAAATGAAATTACAAATATCTTTGTAACGAGGCCTTTTTAAGTACTACTTCCTTTTTAGATTTAATTTGTAAAAGCTATAAAAGCGTTTGACAAAGTTTATGGATAACGTGAAGAACACGGTGTATATTCAGTTTTCATGTACAATTTTATTTTAACTTTAGTTTCTAAGATTTAGATTTTAACTGTTAAGTAATAGCTGCTATGTATCAAATATAAACTTTGCTGTGCCCTAACAGGGTCTACAATGACTCTTAGCTCTAAGCCTTTTGTAAACATCTTTTTTACCTTGTGGAATGCAAAATAAATGAATATGAATATTGTATAATTATATAATACCACTCTAGGATACAGACCGGGGCGGGGGGCCACAATGAGATGTGTCCCCATGTGTGTGATGTGAAATTTAAATTAAATTATTTTTCTTGTACACTGTACTGGTACAGTGTTCAGGGTTGGCATGATTAAAAAAAGATGTTTTAAACAGTTTGAATTAAAACAGTGTTTTTTATCACATATTTAAAAACACAGATTAAAACAAGTTTTAAGCATTGTATAAAACAATAAGAAAAAAACAAGCAATAAAACTACTTTTCATGGTCAATGAATGGATATAAAATGAAAATAAATTTATATTTAAGAGTCTAAATAGCTTGAAATAAAACCAGTTGAGTCTATGTTATTGCTATGTTATATTTTTGAACTTTTATTGGCATTATAATTAAATAAAACATTGTTTTTGTTTCAATCAAACAAAGGTAAGTACCAGGATTTATATGGGACAAGATAACACCTATTTTTTTAAACATGCATTAGAATATTCAAAACTTCAATTTCAAATCAATCAAAATTCTTTTGGGAGATTTCAAGTGTAACTGCAACATTTTCCAGTTTTTTGTAGAGCCTGGGCTTGTTGCTTCAGCGCCATGTTATTTACTTTCAATGAAATTGACAAATCCCCATGTCGCCCATTTTAAAAATCAACATTAGTTAAAACATACAGGGTCAATGTAAAGCATTTAGTATTGATTAGAGATGTGCAACATAAATGTTTATCCATTGATCGTTTTTTGTAAATATTTTATTTAGGTACTATGGCGAATTTGAAAAGATCTAGTCTACAAATGAAACATTATAGGTCGAATTAATTTGAAATAATGCCCTAAACTAAAAAGAACAAAAAAAAAACACTTGTTAAAAACAATTAGAACTGTTTGTTTTATAAAATTAAAACAAAACTGTTTTTTTTTTCCAACACTGACAGTGTTCTAATAATTATTGTTTGCTGCACCAGACGTCACTACGTCAGCGCCGGCTGTCGCTGAAAACCAGCGCTGGGGCTGTCTTGCATAGGGACGCAGCATAATGCTGAGCGATAGCGTTTTACGTGGATGTGACGCATGTTTTCCCCTACCTTTTTTTAATAAAATTTTTTGTTTATGTTCTTTTTTGCGTCATGCTCACCGCAAATAAACATATTTTCTTTCTTTATGTACATCTCACCACCAAAAGAAATGAGTAACCAGGGTCGTCGGATATAGTTAAAGTTTAGTAAGAAACCGATGGGCGTTTTCGAATAAAATTTAATTTAGTTAATAGAAAACAAGTTCATTTACTTATCAAATTAAATTTCATTCGAAAACATCCATCGGTTTCTTACTAAACTTCAACTATATTCGGCGACCCTGGTTACTTATCTCCTTTGGTGACCGAACCTACTACAATTATTTAATTTGAAACTCGAGATCATTGGCAAATCAGACACTACATAGGTACCTACTGAGTGCTTCGTTCGGTCCGTGGCATTAAAATGTATGGTCCTAGTCGAAGGCCGAAGGGTTAGGAAAATAATCGTAACTTTGTCTCTTATTAACATTATCGGAACACACTATGAATAAATAACAAATATTGTGTCCAAGACCGCATGCGAATCGCTCTCAACGCAATGTGGTCAACAAAGTCAGATAACCTCAAATGCCACTCACCACTTCCTCGGGCAGTACAAGTCAACGAATTCACCAGCGTCGTTCTGCATATTGAATGTCTGAAACACAAACGTTTACGTAACCACAAGCTCGATAATTGTTTAAAATCACAATTATTTTAGAAAATTAGAAGAAATTGAATTATTCACCTACTAGGCACACTAGTCACGGAAATGACAGAAGCGAAAAAGAAAGAAAAGAACAAAGATGGCAGCTAAACTTTAAACAAACATGAATACTAGTCTTTTGAGAACCCGTATTTAGTTAAAATATGTTTTTTTTATATGTTTTTTTTTAAATAGGGTTGTGATTAAAAAGCGACTTTTTTTATTTCCGTTTTCGTTTGCGACACTAGAGTGTTACATGACAATAGAGTGCGCGTGCAAAATAAGCCTGCGCGCGGCCGAAATCGGAACTAATCTTTCGACCTATTTTGACGCCATCCGTTTATGTCCGTTGTTCGGTATTCGATTTCAAAGTAAATAATGGAAAAGTGCTGGCAGAGATCTTAACACCAATCAAAGAAAAAAGATACAAAAATAGCAATTCTTCCTGAGCAATTAATGAAAACAGCACCATCTGTTGCTGAGAGGAGAAACTAATTATAACCAGACGGAGTCTTTCGCTCGACAGAATTATGTACAGACGCCAGCACATCAACCTACTACAATCTGTCAGATTTTTGTAATAGATTTTCAACTTTACTAACAGGTACAAATCTAACTTAGAAAGATGTATTAATGATTCGAATGATTATAATTCAGTAAATACGTACCTGTTATAGTCGCGAATCAACTTTTGATCAAAATACAACCTGACACTGATCTGAAAATTGCGAAAAACATAAGAAAATTTGAATTTCGCGGGCTACCCTGGCACTTCCCCCTTAACACACGTATCTAGCTATAATATGTATACAAACATACATAAACTGCTGCACTGCTTTTGCCATGCGGGAAGGCAGAAACTATAAAACGCCCTTTACTATTACGACCCTTACCTACTTACTTCTTTTGCTTTGTCCACGTTCATACATCTAGTCATTTAGGCGCGTCACTATAATAGAACGGATATATTGTGTTGTATACATAAGGTGCAGTCAGGTATAGCTGTGTATGTGTTTATAATAACAGAAAGTATAATATCGTAAATGTCACAAAAATATGTCAAATTATATTTTAAATCACCTTACTATAATAATACAATAATATGTCCTGTACTAAAAGGCGTTCTACACGATCCAGACCGACTGCCGACAGAGGTGACCTTGGTCCAGTTGGTGTGAAAATCTACCGTGTAGACGTTGGTCCGCCGACCAAATATGGGCGGGGTCAAACGACCTTTGGACAACCTTGGTCGGCAGCGCATCCATCACGACAAGCTGCGTCCGTGGTCGGCCCCAACCGTCTGGAACGCTGTCGGCCAACGGGAGAGCTTCAGTGGTGTGCGTTTGTCAGTCAATGTGGACGCACGTCATTGCGTGTCACAGCGATGGATTAGAATAGAATAGAATATATTTATTTGCTTTAAAACATGGTACATTAAGGTCTTATAAGTAAAGTGATGATCTTACATGTTTCGCCATGGACTGGCATGCAAATACTTAAACATACTAAATGTGACTTTAACGCATTAATTTGTTAAAATTAACATATTTTTAATAACATTGGTTATTAAGGTTTCCTATCTATTTGAACACATAAGAATAATAGGTATATAAAGTAATATAATTAAAACTCAGCATCATATCTTATATTTATCGTCTATTTTTTTATCAAAAAATTTTTTACACTATAAAAACAATTATCAATAAGCCATTTGTGTAGCGTTTTAGAGGGAGTTCCCTTATTTCTTTTGGAATATTGTTGAATATTTTTATTGCTGTGATAAAGCTATTCTTATGACATAATGTGCTTTGATGTGAAGGAATTCTTAGCCGTGTTGGGTCTCGACGGGTATATTTTGAATGTAAGTCGCATGTTATAAAAAATGTAGTGCTCTTTATTGATTCACAAAACGAACCCCGCGAACGAGAGGTTCTGACCGAATTTATATCTTTATACACTGATTTATCATGTCTTTGGTACATTGGATCTAATTTATATAAAGATAAGAATAAGAAAATGTTTAATTTTTTTTTTTTTTAATAATTAGTTTTTCTTCTTCACTCAAGCATAAAAAAGTTATTGCCAAACCGACCTTCCGTTGGTTTGAAAGGCAAGGAGCCATATTGATACGTCTTTACGCTGTGAACACCGGATGGAATTGACAAGTTGGTGTCAACCACCGACCGTGTAGAACGAATACAAAAGTTGGTTGACGCGACCAAGGTCACCTCTGTCGGCGGTCGGTCTGGATCGTGTAGAACGCCTTATATAGTGATCGGAATAGGGTGAGTATATTTTACCTACAGTTTGTAGAACAGAGACAAAAATCGGAGACTTCCTTAAAGGCGTTCTACACGATCCAGACCGACCGCCGACAGAGGTGACCTTGGTCCAGTTGGTGTGAAAATCTACCGTGTAGACGTTGGTCCGCCGACCAAATATGGGCGGGGTCAAACGACCTTTGGACAACCTTGGTCGGCAGCGCATCCATCACGACAAGCTGCGTCCGTGGTCGGCCCCAACCGTCTGGAACGCTGTCGGCCAACGGGAGAGCTTCAGTCAGCTTCAGTGTGCGTTTGTCGGTCAATGTGGGCGCACGTCATCGCGTGTCACAGCGATGGAATAGAATAGAATAGAATATATTTATTTGCTTTAAAACATGGTACATTTAGGTCTTATAAATAAAGTGATGATCTTACATGTTTCGCCATGGACTGGCATGCAAATATTTAAATATACTAAATGTGACTTTAACGTATTCATTTGTTAAAATTAACATATTTTTAATAACATTGGTTATTAGGGTTTCGTATCTATTTGAACACATAAGAATAATAGGTAAGTATATAAAGTAATATAATTAAAACTCAGCATCATATCTTTTTATCGTCTATTTTTTTATCAAAAAATTCTTTTACACTATAAAAACAATTATCAATAAGCCATTTGTGTAGCGTTTTAGAGGGAGTTCCCTTATTTCTTTTGGAATATTGTTGAATATTTTTATTGCTGTGATATTAAAGCTATTCTTATGAGATAATGTGCTTTGATGTGAAGGAATTCTTAGCCGTGTTGGGTCTCGACGGGTATATTTTGTATTGTGAAAGTCGCATGTTATAAAAAATGTAGTGCTCTTTATTGATTCACAAAACGAACCCCGCGAACGAGAGGTTCTGACCGAATTTATATCTTTATACACTGATTTATCATGTCTTTGGTACATTGGATCTAATTTATATAAAGATAAGAATAAGAAAATGTTTAATAATTTTTTTTTTTTTTTAATACACATCAACACGGTCTAGGGATATTTTTAAAAAAGCGAATTACTATCAATGTGTTAATTATTTATATGACATGTATATATTTAAAAGATACGTTATTTAATATTCTACCATTTTTTAATAATGGTTAAGGTACTTAGATTAAAATTTCAGGATTTTATGGAAAAAAAATGAAGCATAGACGGAAATCGTATATGAATGAACTTTTAATTTGTGAGTAAAAACTGAAAAAAATAGAAAAATCATTTAATTTGTGTTTATAAACTTGAAGTTAGTAGTCTGAGAAAGCGCCCATGATGTTCATAACACATCGGCAACGATTCGGCATGCTCAGAACAAGGTTGTCAATGTCTTGCTGCGGAATATTGTCCCATGTCCTTCTGAGGTGCGCAAAAAGTTGATCTTCTGTAGCCAGATTTTCAGGAACTTCCTTCAGAGCTCTTCTTTGCAGCATATCCCACGCATGCTCAATGGGATTTAGATCTGGCGATTGAGCAGGCCAGTCTAAGGCCCTAACATTATGTGTATGTAACCAAGCTGCTACCGTTCTCGCCGTGTGTGCCCGGGCATTGTCGTGCATGAGCAGGAAATCTTGCCCCATTTGTGTTCTGTGGGGCAAGATTACGGGCCCCAGCACCTGTTGGACGTATCGTTCTGCCGTCATATTGCCCCGCACCCAAACGAGATCCGTCCGTCCTCCAAGACGAATTCCTGCCCAAACCATAATTGTTCCTCCTTGGTATGGGTGAACTTCCTGAGGGTTCTGGAGACGGCTCCATCGTCCAGGAACTCGCCAAACACGCGTCCTTCGTGAATCTGGATGGAAGCCGAACCTGGATTCATCCGTGAACAGCACATTGGACCATTGCTCACGGCCCCAGTCCACGTGGTTCCGAACCCATTCTAATCGTCGTCCACGATTGCCTCTCCGTAAAGGTGGGACCCGGAGTGGTCTACGAGAGCGTAGATTGCTTTCATGCAGTCGCCTTCTTACAGTTTGGTCACTCACAAGCACTTGGTGTTCCTCTCGCAGCCTTTGGACCAATTGAGTCGCCGTTGCATTTGGTTGTGCTCGCGCAGTAATTTGCAAAAATCGGTCTTGTCTGGGGGTAGTGATGCGACTTGACCCCCGGTGCCTCTCCGCTACTTCACCTGTGGCACGATAGCGTGTCCACAATCTTGAAATTACATTTTTATGGGTCCCTATGGCCTCAGCAACATTACGCTGAACAGATCCAGCTTCCAGCATTCCCACAGCTCGTAACATCTCCGCCCTCGTCAAATGTCGGCGTTGCATGGCTACAATACCTCAATTTTAACTTTATCTTTCGTTTAAAAATGAAAAAAAACTGTAACTAAACGTAATTCGTATTGTTTTCTAAATTTCGCACAAATGAAAATTCCCTCTCCTATACATCAAGACATTTTTTGCCACCAAAACAAAAGAATTTTCAAAAATTTAAATTTGGAATTAGTCTGAGATAAATTACAAACAAATCGGTGTATAAAAGATTCCAATGCGGCCAGTACTTTTCGAGTTATTTAATTGAGTATGAAATATCCCTAGACCGTGTTGATTTGTGTAATTAGTTTTTCTTCTTCACTCAAGCATAAAAAAGTTATTGCCAAACCGACCTTCCGTTGGTTTGAAAGGCAAGGAGCCATATTGATACGTCTTTACCTCAGGTCTTTACGCTGTGAACACCGGATGGAATTGACAAGTTGGTGTCAACCACCGACAGTGTAGAACGAATACAAAAGTTGGTTGACGCGACCAAGGTCACCTCTGTCGGCGGTCGGTCTGGATCGTGTAGAACGCCTTATGTTGTATTGAATTTCTCAGTACCTAGCAGCCCGGAGTCTGGATTTTTGCCCGGTTGATGGCAATAGGCTCGCCCTCTGTTTCATGGGACTTGAACATAAGTTCTGGTGAAATGGCGGTGTACTATAGGTATACCTCTACCTGCCTAACCCTTCGAGGATTACAGGCGTGATGTTATGTGAATATTATATTAAACGAAATCGATGCCTTCTGTATAGAATAAAATATTTTGAAAGTTAAATTATTCATTAGTACATTATAAATTATTACATTATATAATTTTGCTAATTTACCAAGGTAACCTACATAGAAATGTAAACATATATCTATGGTAACCTACGTTCAGATGTCCAACAAAAAATAGGCGTTTCGGAAATCATCGTCTATACGAACGCGCGATGATGAGATCTAATATAGTTTACTGGGGTAATTACGATAGTGGGTATATTCCGTTGGATGACAATTTCTACCAAACGCAGCGGCATTTTGATATTGGCAACATTATCGCTTAGACGCCATTTTATCGCACGCTGCCCCTTTCGCTCTAGCTATATATAAATGCTACTGCGTTTGGTAGAAATTATCATCCAACGGAATATACCCACTATCGTAATTGCCCCAGTAAACCTTATAGAGTTGTAACAACTCTCAACTTGGTTGTAAAATAGTCATGTAGGTACTTCTATAAGTACTTGTATATGTTGTATTACTATGGTTAGAAAGTATAGACCCATTTCACTTTTTAGTAACGTATCTATAAATTGCTTTCAAGCATCGTCACGAATCTTCTAGCGCGAAGACTTTACGAGTTTCAGCCACCGGAGCAGACGGCTTTCGAGGAAGATACAGCACGACAGACCACATCCATACACTGCAAAAACATTATACAGAAGTCCGAAGAGTATATTCGGCTCCTTTGTCTTGCGTTTTTGGTCTATGAGAAAGCTTTTGACAGGAGTAGCTGCATCGATGCCTATTCCATTGGCCATACCATACATCCAAGTGCTGAGATGTCTTCGTGAAAACGCGACAATGACAATCCAAACTCAAGACCAGCGAACTAAACATATCCACGTAAAGTGATCATGCCACGGTGTCATACGAATGGCAGCGCTGAATTACTGCTACAAAATAAAGTTGGACATTTACTATCTAGTGATCTATTTTTATAACAAGCTCTTTGAAATCAGAGATATGTATATTCCAAATATTTCAATAAAAGCTGATACTCGAAAAAATCATTGCACCCATTTAACAGGGATGCTATACCACTGTGTTAATTAAAACCCTAAAATACAAAATATATAAATATCACCGGAAAGGACGTGGCCAGTTTATGTATGGACGTCGGCATAGCTACGAGTAGCAGCTGCAAGTACATCAATGATTTATGTATGGACGTCGGCATAGCTACGAGTAGCAGCTGCAAGTACATCAATGATTTTTGGTCTTTTGGGCTTCGCCGCAGTCGGGTAACTTTTCACCCCCTAAATCCTCTGTGTGGGGTTCCACACAGAGGATTTAGGGGGTGAAAAGTTAATAAGTAAGAAAAAAAAAACCTCTATACAATATTAATAAATAAATAAAATAGTAGGTACCTACTTATGTGTTTAGGGTTTTTCAAACATTGACTCCTACCTGGTTGGAAAAGGGTAATAAAGTGTAAGGGGTGAATTTTACTGAGTGCTTCCATTAACTCGAAAATGGGCCGAAATATCTAATAAGTATTTAAGTCATACAATGGAAACGTACCAAATGCTTTTTAAAAACGAGCCCAGTCGTGGTGAAAAAGGACGACACAGTTTATTTGAAAAATCTTATTCCTTTGATCTATACATTTTTTAAATTGGCCCAAATACTTTTAAATATAAATTAAGTAATGATAAAAATTATACATTTTCGAAATTTTCAGAGGAAAGTAAAGTACGAAATACACGCGGACAAAGTCGCGGGCAGTGCTAGTTCATTATACATTTATAAGTAATCCAAACAATAAATTGCTCGCATGACAATATCATTGCTAAATGTATTGATCATGCCTACCATATAGGTATTATCTGTTAAATAATTTCAGACTGACACACCTAAATCTGAACAGTTGGCACCAACTTTACCCAATAGTTTTGGGTAAAGAGAAACCAATAAAATAAAGCGAATTACTTACTACAATATTTTTTTTAATATTAAAATATTCACTAAAAATGTTAAATTGATACTTACGTAAAAGAAACACTGTAGGTACACGCGTACTTGAAGGACGGCAACGTCGCAATTTATTTATGAATGACGGGCCGCGTGTGCGGCGATCTAATTGATGTGCCTAGAACCGCCCCCTACCCCCGCGAATGTCCACCTAATTTTAGTCCAAAGAGTACTTTTTATATACTGAAATTTTAGTCGGAACCAAAGAGTAAAGTAACTATAGAGGGAGTCGGAACTAATCTCACGCGCTGACCGGACGCGCATTATTTTCGCATTGCAACATCTTGCGTCATTCTTGTGTGAAAAATGCCACGTTATCAGTTCAGTGCTCGGGAGTATGTGAACATGGTGCTCATTTATGCTGAGTGTAATTATGATGGTGCACGTGCTCTGAGGATGTATGCTGAGAGGTACGCCAATGCACATCAACCGCGGAATTCTCGTGTTATTGTGACTAATTGTGAGTGCCCCTGGTGCGTATTCGTAACAATGAACCGGTAGTGCCGCGGCGTTGGTGGCCCCCGAGGCCCCGACCCGTGATCTCTGTGCGGCAGGAAGAGAACGTGCTAAGGCATTTTGAGGAGGAGCCCGGTTCAAGCACTAGAAGAGCCGGCCGCCTGTTAAACATGAGTCACGTCGCGTCGCAGTCTTTAAAATTTTAAATTAAAACAAGCAGCATCCGTACTCACTTCAAAAAAGTGCAAGGTCTGCTTGGTCCAGCTGACTTCGAGCGCCGGTTAGTTAGTTAGCAGTTCAAAATCTAGGTAAGTTTTTAACATTAAGTATTTAAATGTATCATTATACCTGAAACATTTCGAAAACATTAAAAAGTTAAATTAAAAATTTTAAAAACCCCCGACAAACAAAAACCTCTAAAAACTAAAAAATAATATATATTTGCCCTTTAAGTTTAATATAAGTTGCAGGAAATATTTTGATCCAAGCGTCCTCACGTCGGGGGACGGCTAATGAAAATTGGAAGTTAACAGCAGAGGTATGTTTTCTACAATAGCATGCATTCATTATTGCTGGGTTTAAGCCTCATCTGTTCGGCGTTTTCATTAGCCGTCCCCCGACGTGAGGACGCTTGGATCAAAATATTTCCTGCAACTTATATTAAACTTAAAGGGCAAATATATATTATTTTTTAGTTTTTAGAGGTTTTTGTTTGAGTCGGGGGTTTTTAAAATTTTTAATTTAACTTTTATTTCTTGCTTTTTAAACTTTATAATATTATATAACTAGTAAACATGCTGTACGATCGACACGTGACTCGCCGAAATCTGCGAAGCTGTACGTATTTTTACCACAGTGAAGCTAGTTAGGTACTCGTGGTCGTTGGCGTTCATTCCATATTAACGTATTCCTCTGTTTTCTCCCTGGATAATGATACTAGTCCAAATACTTTGGCTTAATTATATTTTTTTAAACGGTTTTATTGAAAAAATAAAGGTAATGATAATGTAGTAAATAATATATTAAAAGCTAAATAAATCGTTAGGCCCTAGGTACCAGTCATCACTCCACTTTCCTCATCAATCTAGCTAGGGCATCATTTGATACACATATTAAAGGAGTTGTGAAAAAAAAAAATTATTTGCCACTTTGCGGTGGCGGCCATCTTGAATTAGAAATTTGTAATATTGTATAGTATTCTACTAGTCAAGCCCTTTCATTTGATACCCATATTAAGGAAGTTGTAAAAAAAAATGTAATTCGCCATTTTCTGGCGGCGGCCATCTTGGATTTGAAATTTATCATAGTGTATAGTATTCTTCTAGTCAAGCCCTTTCATTTGATACCCATATTGAGGGAGTTGTGAAAAATTATGTTATCCGCCATTTTGTGGCAGCGGCCATCTTGGACCGATTTTCATCAAACATAGCTAAGAACACTCCCGACTAATTCACCTTTCAAACAAAAAAACAAAATCAAAATCGGTTCACACACACACACACGCACACAGACACGTCAAACTTATAACACCCCGTCGTTTTTGCGTCGGGGGTTAAAAATAACACTAAACGACTGTGCCAAAAAATTAATAGGTTCAGAAGGCCCACTCTTTCCTAAAACTGCTTTTATACTCAGGGAGTACCCCGTTCAACGAACGTGTTACTACTTGATGTTACACGATTGCTATGAATAAACGCAAGTACTTAGGTATTACGAAGGCAACTGCATAAAGTAAAAGTTTTTAAATTTCTGTTATTGGAGAAAACATTCACTTGCTAACGTGAAATACCATTATCATTTAAATCCTAGCCTAAACTGTGGTTTAAATAAATGAAACTTTCTCCAAACTTAACCGTACACTATTTAATTATTAGCGGTAAATTATTTTTTAGATAAAATTATTTTTTCATAATTATTAACACTGTAAGCCTGTCGTACCACGGCACCGGTCTGAGTGGCTAGGTAAAACAAATTCGTGTACTTGTTCCGTGAGTGGACCTTCTGTACTCGTATCTGTTTATTTTGTGGCCACGAGCCCGCGACGACGTGTCGGCAGAACTCAGAAGCGCTGCCACCACCCCGCGTTCATTACTCGGCCGCTGCGTGCAGAATAACTGTCTGTATTTTAATTTTAATGTTATTGAAACGTTTAAATTAAAAACGTTTCAAACGTTTAAGGTGCCTCAGTGACGCGTTCCTTTGTCAGCCGGGCATTTGAGACGGGTTGTTAAATGTTATTGCTAAAACTAAACATACATAAATGTTAATTTTACTGATTACAACCCGACGACGTCTTTCTTATTCATTATGCCGCCTTTATAAAAGTCGCCGCTCGCCATAGCGCGGCGCGCGGCGGCCGGCGCGGTTTGCTCGGCTTCGTGAGTATTCGTGAGACGCTCGGCATCGTGTGCGCATTGCGAATTTGCGACGTTACCGGTTTGGGCAATGCTAGTACGCTAAGTATTATTCCGCGCTACTATTTTGATTTTATAAACAGCAGGTTTCGATTTTATTGTCAATTAATTATTTTTTTGAATTCGGATTATTTTATGCTTATTTTTCCGTGCTGATATTTTTATTTTAATCTATTAATGATATAGATTAACGAGTTTAAGGGAACGCTCTCTGTTATTTAACATACTGTATAATTGTCCTACTATTTTTATCATATTTTACAAAGAGATCTGTGTTTTATTTACAATCATGTATTTCTTCGACCATACAATTCTCAGCCTCAACTTGGCAATATAAGAACAGTTAAATACTGGTTGCACTATTTAACGGAACGTACCTAAGTTGAGCGTCAGTTGAATAAAATATGTAACAAGTGAAGGTGTCACAGTATAGTTCGAAGCAATTCACAGATACTACTATGAATTGCCAAGTAAGTACATAATAGTGGTTGACAGCTTGTTGATCTATGTACTATATACAAACCTTAATGAATGTGTGAACCCATGTAGATATGTAGTTGTAAAAGAATATAGGTAAAGAGCGTAGTTAGTTGCCTGCCGGTGTGTGTCTGTGGATGTATTTAATAACGTGAACGCAGCAAGTCGCGGTTCGTGTGTTGAATCGGATTCCGTTTGTGACTTAATTTCGAGGTGCGCGATGGCCTATCGCGCACCCCATCGACGAAGGGGTAATGCAAGTATTTTATTTTTGTCGAGAGAAAATATTTATTAAAAATTGTGAAAAATTGTCAATTTATCCTGTTCGTGTATTAATTTCTTAAGTTTCTTTTGGGTACCGTTTGAGTAACTGAGTACGAAAGGGTAGTTGTGTACAGACTATGTTAAGCCCCGACATCGAACCGAGGTAATCCTGAACTTCTATCAGACTAAATTCGCTCAGGTTAGGTTTTTTTTTTTTTAAATAATCACCAGCGATCTACCTCTAACATAATTAGAGTCATTGACTTATATAGAGTCCTTTATTATCTCAGGCTCAGGTTAGGTTAGCTCAGGTTAGGTTAGCTCAGGTTAGGTTAAGCCCCAAAGGGCCATTGCACTGCGGGTGGCGAGGGCCTACCGCTCGGTGGGCTTTTCGGCGGCGTGCGCTCTGGCCGGCACCCCTCCTTGGGAGCTGGAGGCTTGGGTGCTCGCCAGAGTGTACGAGTGGACCGCGCAACGAAGGGCGCTCGGGGAGCGCCCCGTCGCCGAAGAGCGGGAGGCCGTGGGTATACCGGGTTAGACCCGGGAGTCCCACATAGCCCCCCATCCCCCGATGGGAGGGTATGCGTAACGCATTTTTCCCAGCGCAAAAAAAAAAAAAAAAAAAAAAGCTCAGGTTAGGTTAGGTTAGGTTAGGTTAGGTTAGGTTGCCCTCTCGCGGCTGCTCCCGAACCTGGGGGGGCCCAAGGTGGGGTGCCGGCGCCTCTATGCCGGCGTCCTCAGGAGTATGGCCCTATACGGGGCCCCTATCTGGGCGGACTCCCTCCACAGGAGGGAGAATGCGACCGCCATCCGCAAGCCCCAAAGGGCCATTGCACTGCGGGTGGCGAGGGCCTACCGCTCGGTGGGCTTTTCGGCGGCGTGCGCTCTGGCCGGCACCCCTCCTTGGGAGCTGGAGGCTTGGGTGCTCGCCAGAGTGTACGAGTGGACCGCGCAACGAAGGGCGCTCGGGGAGCGCCCCGTCGCCGAAGAGCGGGAGGCCGTGCGGCGGGAGGCGAGGGACGCAATCGTCCTTCACTGGACAGAGGACCTCGCCACCGCCGCCTTTGGCCGCCGGACGTTGGACGCGCTCGGCCCGGTCCTGCAGAGCTGGCTCGAGCGGTCCCACGGTTTCCTCTCGTTCCGTCTGGTGCAGGTGTTGTCCGGCCATGGGTGTTTCGGAACGTACCTGCACCGGATCGGGAGGGAGGAGACCCCGGCGTGCCACGACTGCGGCGCGGCGGAGGACACGGCGCAGCACACCCTCGAGGTGTGCCCGGCTTGGTGCGAGCTGCGCCGCGGTCTGACCGCGGCGGTCGGACAGGACCTCTCGCTTCCCGGTGTGGTCAACGCCATGCTGGGGAGCGAGGAGGCCTGGGCAGCGGTTGCCTCCTTTTGCGAGGACGTAATCTCGCAAAAGGAGGAGGCGGAGCGCGCGCGGGAGGACGACCCTCTCGCTGTGCCGCTCCGCAGACGAAGAAGGGGTCGGAGAAGGCGCCAGCCTCTCCCCCCTCATGGTGGCGATGGGCGGGCGACAGGCACGGGGGTGCCGTCTCCCGCATTGCACCCATCACCACCTTCGTCGGTCACTCCCGAAGGACAATCGTCGGCGGAGGACTGGACGTAAAGGCTACGCTGGTTTCCCAGTCCCCCGCCACTCGGACGAAGCGGGAGTGCCGCTGGGTTTTTTAGTGGGTATACCGGGTCAGACCCGGGAGTCCCACATAGCCCCCCATCCCCCGATGGGAGGGTATGCGTAACGCATTTTTCCCAGCGCAAAAAAAAAAAAAAAAAAAAAAAAAAAAAAAAAAAAAAAAAAAAAAAAAAAAAAAAAAAAGGTTAGGTTAGGTTAGGTTAGGTTAGGTTAGGTTAGGTTAGGTTAGGTTAGGTTAGGTTAGGTTAGGTTAGGTTAGGTTAGGTTAGGTTAGGTTAGGTTAGGTTAGGTTAGGTTAGGTTAGGTTAGGTTAGGTTAGGTTAGGTTAGGTTAGGTTAGGTTAGGTTAGGTTAGGTTAGGTTAGGTTAGGTTAGGTTAGGTTAGGTTAGGTTAGGTTAGGTTAGGTTAGGTTTTTTTTTTTTTTTTTTTTTTTTTTTTTATATAATGCGTGTTTCCTCTGACATGATCAGAGACCTTCTTTTTCTGGGGTATATTTATTTATACCTTATTTATTTCTTATTATTTACGACAACAGTTCCTTGGATTTCTTATTCTTATTATCTATTTACTTATAATTATATTAAACACAGAATTATTGTTCTACTAATTTCTTATTTTCATGTTTTCTTATATATTAAACAATATATTCTAAACATGATTGGTTTAACACTATATTTCTTATCACCTATTATTATTAACTTTATTCTGGTTTCTTAAATTCCTTGCAAACTTGACATATTTATTTAACAAACTCAGTTTTATATGTTTATGATACACAATTTACCTTATATATGTAAAACATATCTTATTTACCTATTTCTTTTTACGACCGTCTTTACTACATTCACACAGTAATCTATAAATTTTTGCCTTAATTTGTTGTTTGCTATTATCAGATGAACATTTTCGGGTTTTATTTCGCATTCCAGTATCTGTTCTATGTCGAATCTGAGCTTCGCGTAGACTGGACAACTAAACAGGAGGTGTGGGACAGACTCGGCAACCCCCGGCTCACAAATGCACGATGGGTCCCCCTTACACTTGAACCGGTGCAAGTATTCTGAGAACCCACCGTGCCCCGTCATCACCTGAGTCGCCAAGCCTGCCGGTTTAATTTTTCTCACCGTTTTATATCCTTCCACTGCGTCTGGGAGGAACATCCTAGTGATGGCTGCTGTTTGTCCCGCCTGGTAGCGTGCATTCCATTCGTCAAGAGACTGCAATCGAATGTGTCTCTTGACGAATGAAATTGGACAATTATCATATTCGGGTTTTTTCCTGGAATGCAGTGCAGCCTCTTTTGCCAGTTGGTCCGCGCGCTCATTTCCCTCCACTCCTGCATGTGCTTTAATCCAGAACAAGGAAATTTCCTTGTTCTGGAGTCTACTGTCCTCGATGTTGGCTCTGGTTTCGACAGCTAGAGGGTGGAGGGAATATGGGTTTACGACCGTTTCCAAGGCAGAGCGCGAATCACTAAGAATAGCGAAACTGGGCTCGCCTCGTCGCAGGATGATTTTTGTGGCGTGACATATGGCCAGGAGTTCGGCCTGGTAAACTGTGCAGTACGATGGCAGCTTAAGTTTGACAGTTTTGGTTTCGGTTTCATTGCTCCAGAGAGACAATGCTGCTCCAACCTTGCCCTCAATCTTGCTGCCATCGGTGTAGATCGAGACTGCTTGATGCACATGGGAGTTTAACTCCTCTTGGTCCTCCAGCCTTATGAAGTCGAAGCGCATATGTCTTGCCGGGTGCTGGATTTCAGCGAAGGCCAGTCTGCGCTCTACCTCTCTATCTGCTAATGCTGCCTGGGGTACTCCCCTCTTAGCCTCATACAACGATGCCGCCTCCCGGATCCGGATATCGAGAGGCAGCATCCCAGCCAGCATCAGCGCCGAGTTCAACGAAACGGTTCTGTACGCTCCACACAGCTTCTGCGCAAAGCCCCTTTGCATCGCGTTTAACTGTCTTTTAACCCCGATCTTGTTTGCTGCTTTAGCCCAGGCGCCGGCTGCGTAGGTAACGATGGGCTCCACTGTGGCCATGTAGATAATCCTGATTATGTCAGGGTGGAGTCCCCAGCTGATCCTGGCGGCTCGCGAAAGCTGTTTATATATGTTTAACGCCTTCTTGCATGTATTAGCCACGTGGCTGTTAAACGTCAGCTTATTGTCAATGGTGAGCCCCAGGATCTTTATCTCGCTAGACAGACCAATGTCGATCCCGCCCATGCGCAGTCGTGGTGTGTCAAATTTCAACTTCCTGGTGAGCACCATTGCGTGTGTCTTTTGTGGCGCGAAATTCAGTTTGTTTTTGTCACCCCACGACCGAACATACGCGAGTGCGGCATTGGCCCTCCTCTCCACTTCCAGCGCCGTATCCTCAGCAAACACCAACACCACGTCATCCGCGAAAGCCTGGCAATAGTCACCCCGGCGTTTGAGTCCCTTGAGGAGTGGATCGAGGATAAGATTCCAGAGAATTGGCCCACCAATCGATCCCTGCACACATCCCTTTTGAGTGTCCTTTATGTACTCTGCTCCGGCGTACCTCACCCGGACCTTACGGTCCTGTAGGTAGCTGTCAATGAGTCGCCGGAGGTTTACCGGACACTCTTCTTCGGCAAGTCTGATCTTGATCGCGGGCCACCAGGCGTTATCGAAGGCTCCCTCTATGTCCAATGATATTACGGTTACAAGTTTCTTGTCTTTGAGTTTTCCGTACAGATGTTGTATCATGTCATAGAGGGAGTCTTCGGTGCTTCTCTGGGGTATGAAGCCATACTGGCGGGGACTTATTCGGGGCACCAGGTACCAAGTCAGCCTTCTAACCATCATTTTTTCCAGTATTTTGCCCATCACCGGCAACAGTCCAATCGGCCTATAGGACTTGGGACTGGTGTAATTATCCTTCCCCGGTTTCCTCAGCACCACCACGGTGGCCTCTTTCCACGCTATGGGGAAGTGCGTCAGTTCCCAGCACTTATTAAATATTGCCAGATGCAGTTCCATGTCCTGGTATATTACCCGCTGGCAGATGTCGGCTGTGAAGCCGTCTACTCCGGGTGCTTTCTTGGGGTTGAAGCTCTCCGTCGCGAACCTGAGCTCCTCCGGTGTAAACGCCGGGTCATGGGTCTCATTATGACTCCAGTCGTTTACTCGGCCGGCAAGAGCTCTGATCCGACAATGGTCTGGGCTATCTTCTTCCTCTGTATCCTCCGGGTAGAATATTTCCGCCAGTAATCTCGCAGATCCTTCCTGACCTGCTTCCCTCCCATTCCAAACCAGTGGCAGATCTTCTTGCCTCTTTGCTGTGTTCTTAATTACCCTATAAATTCCCTCCCAGACCCCTTCCCTGTTCTGTTTCTGGCAAAAACCCTTCCAGCTCTCTGTGGAGCGCTTCTTGACCTCTAATTCATATTTCTCCTTTTCTTTCAGGTACAACGCGACCACACCTTCTCTACGCGACGGCGCAGCGCATCGGATTCTTCTCTTCCTGGTAGCGACATCGTGCTTCATTGCTTCGAGTTCTTCGGACCACCACGGTATGGTAAGTGTATGGTTTTCCTTTTTCTTAGGTATTGCTTCATTACAAGCTTCTGTTATTACTATTGTATATTTTTCGATTAAATCATCTAAATGTTCCTTGTTATTTATCTGCTGTATATGTGCTGTATTTATTCTATTTTCTATTTTTAATTGGTCTATTTTTTCATTAAAAACTTCCCAATTTGCTTTTTTAGTGTTGTATTTTCTGGTCGTTCTTTTAATGTTGACACCCTTACCTTTATTTAATTTGATTTTTATTATTATACCATTGTGGTCCGAGCTCGTTAGGTCTTCAGCAACCATCCATTCCTCTACCAAGTCGAGCAGGTCTTCTGTGCATAGCGTCACGTCGACACAGCTAGTAAGTCTACGTCCTCCTCTGATGGTATCGAAGGTGGGTCTGTTCCCGCAGTTGAGTACCTGAAGATCCAACTCCCCGATCATTCCTACCAATTCGTCGCCTCTATCGTCGATGGTACTGCTTCCCCACCACGCACTTTTGGCGTTAGCGTCCCCTCCAATGATGGCTTTCTTGGGCTTTAGCTCTTTTATCATAGCTGTTATGTGGTCCAGGTATGGCCCTATGGGTAGATCAGGCTCAAAGTAGTACGAGACGGCGAGCATCTCCCACGCGCTCGTTCGCAGCATCACCACCACGATGTTGTTGGTGGTGAATCTGGGGCACTGTATGACGTCGATGTCATGATTGAAAACGACTATCGCCGCCTTGACAGTGCCCCCACTGCCGTCCGAGTTTTGGTAGACCCTCGCCCCCCCGTACAACTTCATTGCCTTAATACTACCCACATACGGCTCCTGGACTAGTGCGATGTCTATTTTGCGCTTTTTAGCCTCAAGCATAAGCTCGTTGGTCGCCAGCTGTTTGCGTTGGAGGTTAGCTTGCGCTGCGATGTATGTCTGGCTAGCTGCCGTTCGTGTAAACCCCGGGACCACCTTAGCAATATGCTATTGCGGATCGCGCTAGTGCATCCCATTTCCTGCGCACCGGACAGTCTTGGCTATACACCGTATGCCCTGTGTCGTCATGTTTTTCCTTGACGCAGTTCCTACACGTCGGCCTGTCGCCCGTTGCCAGCCCGGCACAATCAGCCTTGAGGTGTGGCCCCCCGCAGTAATTGCACAGATCCGCAGGCTCGGTACACAACTTTCGGCCGTGCCCATACGCCAGGCATTTTGTGCACTGTATTAGAGGCGATTGGTCTTGGACCCTAACGTGCTGCAGGTCGATGAAAACCCTGCCAGCCGCAGTAAGCTTCTGCCACAACTTGGGTGTCACCTGTAGGATGACATGGTTCTCTAGCGAGTTTCGTGCCCTCCTCCGGTATTTCACAGTGGCAGTCGCCTCCTCGGCCGTCAGGCCTTCCATCAGGCGAGCGTTTTGGACCCTTAAGGCAGTTAGTATGTCCTCATCACTGTTATAGGACAAGAGGTCTTTGATGATAATCAGTGGGTCCCGGTTTTTAGCTTCTTCCACTTTTAAGTGTTTATCTTTTTTGAGCTGGGCTGTCGTTTTTGCCATCTCCTCTCTATTGTTAAAGCTCAAGATAATCCTCTTGTCCTTAACTTTTCGGACCCTCTCGATCTGTAGGCCACTCTTTTTTGCGTCCAGTACCTCCTTCACTCTTCCCACAACCTCTGTGCTGGTGTCCATTGTGACATCGGAAGACACAATGACGGAGTGTTTCGGCTTTTGACCCCAGGTGTTTTGGGGTGCGGTCAAGGCTTCCGCATAGGTAGGAGCTCTTTCTTTAATCTCTGAGACCACTTTCCCCATTTCTTTAGTGGTCTCTTCGAGCGCTCGGATCTCCTTCAGAATATCTCCGTCATTGTATCTCCCTTTGTCACGTGACTCTTGTGCCTCTCTGTGTTCGTGAAATTCGGTGTGCAGCTCCTTGATCATTCGGTTGCCCTCCTTAACTATCAGAGCTTGCTCTTCTAGTGCGGAGCGCAACCAAGTGATACTCTCCGGGTCTTCCCTATTTTCCTCGGCCTTCTGGTCTTCCGCTACCCTTTGCTGGTTTTGTCCAGTTTTCCCCTTGTCCGCCTCTTTCACCAACTGGTAAAGCCTATCAATTGCCGCTGTTACCTCCTTTTTTATCTCCGCCTTGAGATTGCGTGAGTTATTAAGGTGGAGCTTTGCCTTATTCAGGCAGGCTCTCGCTTCCGCTGTGATGTTAGGGTATCTGGGCTCGGACCTTTTTGGCGGTATTGCAGTGTCAGCCGGGGTGCGACGCATCTCCTGGGTACTGGTAGTTTGCGGAGGGGTGGCTGGATTTGCGTCACGCCTTGGATTTACCGGGGACTTAGTCTGGGGACCTGTCTTCCCTGCCTCCGATTCCCCACTGCTGCGTCTCACGCTCGGCTGCGAGGGCCCAGCTTTCTCTGCCGACGACGGCGAGCTCCCGAAAACAGGCGAGCTCACAGTTTTCTTGGCGGGCGTGCGGTACATGGCGGTGGCTTTACTGAAAGTGAGGTTCATGGGCGGAGACCGTCAGAAATCACTGACCTCTTCTGTGTCCCTGTAAAGGGGGGATCAGCAAGAGGGATATAAAATGCAAGCCCTCTAGGCAAGGACTTGGTCAATATTTTAAATAATATTTAAATAAAAGTCAATATTTTACCTACAAAGTCGCTATAAAACACAGAAACCGTCTACCTTCCCTGGGTCGTGTTAGAAAAGGTGTAAATGTAGCCGGAAGGGCAAAAAATGAAAAATATTTTTCTCGACAATTTTGAAAAGTTTACCTGCCTAGACACGATTGGGTGGGTGGGAGGGCAATTTTTTGTATTTCTATTTGAGCTAGGCGGGCGTGCGAGGTGTCAAAAGACGCGTCTCCGCGCCGTCTAGCGGACTATGGTGTTTTTGGAATTTTGTCAGAACAAAATTTCTGACTTTTTCTGAAAAAACTGATTTTACGACCAAAATGTATGTGAAAAACTCGAATAACACCACCGAACGTGACCCAAGCTCGCGGAACGCGCGCCGGAGTACAGGTAAGGCAGGTACGTATCTATTAAAACTATAACCGACGTAGATTAGACTATGGATTTTGAATAAAAAATTATTTAAAGGAATTTATATAGGAATTTTTTCAAAGTGAATAACCAAAAAGTGTTTTTCGCTTTTATGTCAATTTAGACCAGTGGGATAGTTAGACGGAGCCTAAATATGAACTACTATGCTGAAAAAAGCTTCAGAATGCGTCACCGGGATGCAGAAATATAGCGATTTGATGTTTTTATACTATCACTTAGGTAGATTTCGTCAGTTAGCGGGATAACACAGTACAACAATTTTTTGTATTTCTATTTGAGCTAGGCGGGCGTGCGAGGTGTCAAAAGACGCGTCTCCGCGCCGTCTAGCGGACTATGGTGTTTTTGGAATTTTGTCAGAACAAAATTTCTGACTTTTTCTGAAAAAACTGATTTTACGACCAAAATGTATGTGAAAAACTCGAATAACACCACCGAACGTGACCCAAGCTCGCGGAACGCGCGCCGGAGTACAGGTAAGGCAGGTACGTATCTATTAAAACTATAACCGACGTAGATTAGACTATGGATTTTGAATAAAAAATTATTTAAAGGAATTTATATAGGAATTTTTTCAAAGTGAATAACCAAAAAGTGTTTTTCGCTTTTATGTCAATTTAGACCAGTGGGATAGTTAGACGGAGCCTAAATATGAACTACTATGCTGAAAAAAGCTTCAGAATGCGTCACCGGGATGCAGAAATATAGCGATTTGATGTTTTTATACTATCACTTAGGTAGATTTCGTCAGTTAGCGGGATAACACAGTACAACAATTTTTTGTATTTCTATTTGAGCTAGGCGGGCGTGCGAGGTGTCAAAAGACGCGTCTCCGCGCCGTCTAGCGGACTATGGTGTTTTTGGAATTTTGTCAGAACAAAATTTCTGACTTTTTCTGAAAAAACTGATTTTACGACCAAAATGTATGTGAAAAACTCGAATAACACCACCGAACGTGACCCAAGCTCGCGGAACGCGCGCCGGAGTACAGGTAAGGCAGGTACGTATCTATTAAAACTATAACCGACGTAGATTAGACTATGGATTTTGAATAAAAAATTATTTAAAGGAATTTATATAGGAATTTTTTCAAAGTGAATAACCAAAAAGTGTTTTTCGCTTTTATGTCAATTTAGACCAGTGGGATAGTTAGACGGAGCCTAAATATGAGTTGCTATGCTGAAAAAAGCTTCAGAATGCGTCACCGGGATGCAGAAATATAGCGATTTGATGTTTTTATACTATCACTTAGGTAGATTTCGTCAGTTAGCGGAATAACACAGTACAACAATTTTTTGTATTTCTATTTGAGCTAGGCGGGCGTGCGAGGTGTCAAAAGACGCGTCTCCGCGCCGTCTAGCGGACTATGGTGTTTTTGGAATTTTGTCAGAACAAAATTTCTGACTTTTTCTGAAAAAACTGATTTTACGACCAAAATGTATGTGAAAAACTCGAATAACACCACCGAACGTGACCCAAGCTCGCGGAACGCGCGCCGGAGTACAGGTAAGGCAGGTACGTATCTATTAAAACTATAACCGACGTAGATTAGACTATGGATTTTGAATAAAAAATTATTTAAAGGAATTTATATAGGAATTTTTTCAAAGTGAATAACCAAAAAGTGTTTTTCGCTTTTATGTCAATTTAGACCAGTGGGATAGTTAGACGGAGCCTAAATATGAGTTGCTATGCTGAAAAAAGCTTCAGAATGCGTCACCGGGATGCAGAAATTATAGCGATTTGATGTTTTTATACTATCACTTAGGTAGATTTCGTCAGTTAGCGGGATAACACAGTACAACAATTTTTTGTATTTCTATTTGAGCTAGGCGGGCGTGCGAGGTGTCAAAAGACGCGTCTCCGCGCCGTCTAGCGGACTATGGTGTTTTTGGAATTTTGTCAGAACAAAATTTCTGACTTTTTCTGAAAAAACTGATTTTACGACCAAAATGTATGTGAAAAACTCGAATAACACCACCGAACGTGACCCAAGCTCGCGGAACGCGCGCCGGAGTACAGGTAAGGCAGGTACGTATCTATTAAAACTATAACCGACGTAGATTAGACTATGGATTTTGAATAAAAAATTATTTAAAGGAATTTATATAGGAATTTTTTCAAAGTGAATAACCAAAAAGTGTTTTTCGCTTTTATGTCAATTTAGACCAGTGGGATAGTTAGACGGAGCCTAAATATGAACTACTATGCTGAAAAAAGCTTCAGAATGCGTCACCGGGATGCAGAAATATAGCGATTTGATGTTTTTATACTATCACTTAGGTAGATTTCGTCAGTTAGCGGAATAACACAGTACAACAATTTTTTGTATTTCTATTTGAGCTAGGCGGGCGTGCGAGGTGTCAAAAGACGCGTCTCCGCGCCGGCCAGCGGACTATGGTGTTTTTGGAATTTTGTCAGAACAAAAATTCTGACTTTTTCTGAAAAAACTGATTTTACGACCAAAATGTATGTGAAAAACTCGAATAACACCACCGAACGTGACCCAAGCTCGCGGAACGCGCGCCGGAGTACAGGTAAGGCAGGTACGTATCTATTAAAACTATAACCGACGTAGATTAGACTATGGATTTTGAATAAAAAATTATTTAAAGGAATTTATATAGGAATTTTTTCAAAGTGAATAACCAAAAAGTGTTTTTCGCTTTTATGTCAATTTAGACCAGTGGGATAGTTAGACGGAGCCTAAATATGAGTTGCTATGCTGAAAAAAGCTTCAGAATGCGTCACCGGGATGCAGAAATATAGCGATTTGATGTTTTTATACTATCACTTAGGTAGATTTCGTCAGTTAGCGGGATAACACAGTACAACAATTTTTTGTATTTCTATTTGAGCTAGGCGGGCGTGCGAGGTGTCAAAAGACGCGTCTCCGCGCCGTCTAGCGGACTATGGTGTTTTTGGAATTTTGTCAGAACAAAATTTCTGACTTTTTCTGAAAAAAACTGATTTTACGACCAAAATGTATGTGAAAAACTCGAATAACACCACCGAACGTGACCCAAGCTCGCGGAACGCGCGCCGGAGTACAGGTAAGGCAGGTACGTATCTATTAAAACTATAACCGACGTAGATTAGACTATGGATTTTGAATAAAAAATTATTTAAAGGAATTTATATAGGAATTTTTTCAAAGTGAATAACCAAAAAGTGTTTTTCGCTTTTATGTCAATTTAGACCAGTGGGATAGTTAGACGGAGCCTAAATATGAACTACTATGCTGAAAAAAGCTTCAGAATGCGTCACCGGGATGCAGAAATATAGCGATTTGATGTTTTTATACTATCACTTAGGTAGATTTCGTCAGTTAGCGGAATAACACAGTACAACAATTTTTTGTATTTCTATTTGAGCTAGGCGGGCGTGCGAGGTGTCAAAAGACGCGTCTCCGCGCCGGCCAGCGGACTATGGTGTTTTTGGAATTTTGTCAGAACAAAAATTCTGACTTTTTCTGAAAAAACTGATTTTACGACCAAAATGTATGTGAAAAACTCGAATAACACCACCGAACGTGACCCAAGCTCGCGGAACGCGCGCCGGAGTACAGGTAAGGCAGGTACGTATCTATTAAAACTATAACCGACGTAGATTAGACTATGGATTTTGAATAAAAAATTATTTAAAGGAATTTATATAGGAATTTTTTCAAAGTGAATAACCAAAAAGTGTTTTTCGCTTTTATGTCAATTTAGACCAGTGGGATAGTTAGACGGAGCCTAAATATGAGTTGCTATGCTGAAAAAAGCTTCAGAATGCGTCACCGGGATGCAGAAATATAGCGATTTGATGTTTTTATACTATCACTTAGGTAGATTTCGTCAGTTAGCGGGATAACACAGTACAACAATTTTTTGTATTTCTATTTGAGCTAGGCGGGCGTGCGAGGTGTCAAAAGACGCGTCTCCGCGCCGTCTAGCGGACTATGGTGTTTTTGGAATTTTGTCAGAACAAAATTTCTGACTTTTTCTGAAAAAACTGATTTTACGACCAAAATGTATGTGAAAAACTCGAATAACACCACCGAACGTGACCCAAGCTCGCGGAACGCGCGCCGGAGTACAGGTAAGGCAGGTACGTATCTATTAAAACTATAACCGACGTAGATTAGACTATGGATTTTGAATAAAAAATTATTTAAAGGAATTTATATAGGAATTTTTTCAAAGTGAATAACCAAAAAGTGTTTTTCGCTTTTATGTCAATTTAGACCAGTGGGATAGTTAGACGGAGCCTAAATATGAACTACTATGCTGAAAAAAGCTTCAGAATGCGTCACCGGGATGCAGAAATATAGCGATTTGATGTTTTTATACTATCACTTAGGTAGATTTCGTCAGTTAGCGGGATAACACAGTACAACAATTTTTTGTATTTCTATTTGAGCTAGGCGGGCGTGCGAGGTGTCAAAAGACGCGTCTCCGCGCCGTCTAGCGGACTATGGTGTTTTTGGAATTTTGTCAGAACAAAATTTCTGACTTTTTCTGAAAAAACTGATTTTACGACCAAAATGTATGTGAAAAACTCGAATAACACCACCGAACGTGACCCAAGCTCGCGGAACGCGCGCCGGAGTACAGGTAAGGCAGGTATGTATCTATTGAAACTATAACCGACGTAGATTAGACTATGGATTTTGAATAAAAAATTATTTAAAGGAATTTATATAGGAATTTTTTCAAAGTGAATAACCAAAAAGTGTTTTTCGCTTTTATGTCAATTTAGACCAGTGGGATAGTTAGACGGAGCCTAAATATGAACTACTATGCTGAAAAAAGCTTCAGAATGCGTCACCGGGATGCAGAAATATAGCGATTTGATGTTTTTATACTATCACTTAGGTAGATTTCGTCAGTTAGCGGAATAACACAGTACAAAAATTTTTTGTATTTCTATTTGAGCTAGGCGGGCGTGCGAGGTGTCAAAAGACGCGTCTCCGCGCCGTCTAGCGGACTATGGTGTTTTTGGAATTTTGTCAGAACAAAATTTCTGACTTTTTCTGAAAAAACTGATTTTACGACCAAAATGTATGTGAAAAACTCGAATAACACCACCGAACGTGACCCAAGCTCGCGGAACGCGCGCCGGAGTACAGGTAAGGCAGGTACGTATCTATTAAAACTATAACCGACGTAGATTAGACTATGGATTTTGAATAAAAAATTATTTAAAGGAATTTATATAGGAATTTTTTCAAAGTGAATAACCAAAAAGTGTTTTTCGCTTTTATGTCAATTTAGACCAGTGGGATAGTTAGACGGAGCCTAAATATGAACTACTATGCTGAAAAAAGCTTCAGAATGCGTCACCGGGATGCAGAAATATAGCGATTTGATGTTTTTATACTATCACTTAGGTAGATTTCGTCAGTTAGCGGAATAACACAGTACAACAATTTTTTGTATTTCTATTTGAGCTAGGCGGGCGTGCGAGGTGTCAAAAGACGCGTCTCCGCGCCGGCCAGCGGACTATGGTGTTTTTGGAATTTTGTCAGAACAAAAATTCTGACTTTTTCTGAAAAAACTGATTTTACGACCAAAATGTATGTGAAAAACTCGAATAACACCACCGAACGTGACCCAAGCTCGCGGAACGCGCGCCGGAGTACAGGTAAGGCAGGTACGTATCTATTAAAACTATAACCGACGTAGATTAGACTATGGATTTTGAATAAAAAATTATTTAAAGGAATTTATATAGGAATTTTTTCAAAGTGAATAACCAAAAAGTGTTTTTCGCTTTTATGTCAATTTAGACCAGTGGGATAGTTAGACGGAGCCTAAATATGAGTTGCTATGCTGAAAAAAGCTTCAGAATGCGTCACCGGGATGCAGAAATATAGCGATTTGATGTTTTTATACTATCACTTAGGTAGATTTCGTCAGTTAGCGGAATAACACAGTACAACAATTTTTTGTATTTCTATTTGAGCTAGGCGGGCGTGCGAGGTGTCAAAAGACGCGTCTCCGCGCCGTCTAGCGGACTATGGTGTTTTTGGAATTTTGTCAGAACAAAATTTCTGACTTTTTCTGAAAAAACTGATTTTACGACCAAAATGTATGTGAAAAACTCGAATAACACCACCGAACGTGACCCAAGCTCGCGGAACGCGCGCCGGAGTACAGGTAAGGCAGGTACGTATCTATTAAAACTATAACCGACGTAGATTAGACTATGGATTTTGAATAAAAAATTATTTAAAGGAATTTATATAGGAATTTTTTCAAAGTGAATAACCAAAAAGTGTTTTTCGCTTTTATGTCAATTTAGACCAGTGGGATAGTTAGACGGAGCCTAAATATGAGTTGCTATGCTGAAAAAAGCTTCAGAATGCGTCACCGGGATGCAGAAATATAGCGATTTGATGTTTTTATACTATCACTTAGGTAGATTTCGTCAGTTAGCGGGATAACACAGTACAACAATTTTTTGTATTTCTATTTGAGCTAGGCGGGCGTGCGAGGTGTCAAAAGACGCGTCTCCGCGCCGTCTAGCGGACTATGGTGTTTTTGGAATTTTGTCAGAACAAAATTTCTGACTTTTTCTGAAAAAACTGATTTTACGACCAAAATGTATGTGAAAAACTCGAATAACACCACCGAACGTGACCCAAGCTCGCGGAACGCGCGCCGGAGTACAGGTAAGGCAGGTACGTATCTATTAAAACTATAACCGACGTAGATTAGACTATGGATTTTGAATAAAAAATTATTTAAAGGAATTTATATAGGAATTTTTTCAAAGTGAATAACCAAAAAGTGTTTTTCGCTTTTATGTCAATTTAGACCAGTGGGATAGTTAGACGGAGCCTAAATATGAGTTGCTATGCTGAAAAAAGCTTCAGAATGCGTCACCGGGATGCAGAAATATAGCGATTTGATGTTTTTATACTATCACTTAGGTAGATTTCGTCAGTTAGCGGAATAACACAGTACAACAATTTTTTGTATTTCTATTTGAGCTAGGCGGGCGTGCGAGGTGTCAAAAGACGCGTCTCCGCGCCGTCTAGCGGACTATGGTGTTTTTGGAATTTTGTCAGAACAAAATTTCTGACTTTTTCTGAAAAAACTGATTTTACGACCAAAATGTATGTGAAAAACTCGAATAACACCACCGAACGTGACCCAAGCTCGCGGAACGCGCGCCGGAGTACAGGTAAGGCAGGTACGTATCTATTAAAACTATAACCGACGTAGATTAGACTATGGATTTTGAATAAAAAATTATTTAAAGGAATTTATATAGGAATTTTTTCAAAGTGAATAACCAAAAAGTGTTTTTCGCTTTTATGTCAATTTAGACCAGTGGGATAGTTAGACGGAGCCTAAATATGAGTTGCTATGCTGAAAAAAGCTTCAGAATGCGTCACCGGGATGCAGAAATATAGCGATTTGATGTTTTTATACTATCACTTAGGTAGATTTCGTCAGTTAGCGGGATAACACAGTACAACAATTTTTTGTATTTCTATTTGAGCTAGGCGGGCGTGCGAGGTGTCAAAAGACGCGTCTCCGCGCCGTCTAGCGGACTATGGTGTTTTTGGAATTTTGTCAGAACAAAATTTCTGACTTTTTCTGAAAAAACTGATTTTACGACCAAAATGTATGTGAAAAACTCGAATAACACCACCGAACGTGACCCAAGCTCGCGGAACGCGCGCCGGAGTACAGGTAAGGCAGGTACGTATCTATTAAAACTATAACCGACGTAGATTAGACTATGGATTTTGAATAAAAAATTATTTAAAGGAATTTATATAGGAATTTTTTCAAAGTGAATAACCAAAAAGTGTTTTTCGCTTTTATGTCAATTTAGACCAGTGGGATAGTTAGACGGAGCCTAAATATGAACTACTATGCTGAAAAAAGCTTCAGAATGCGTCACCGGGATGCAGAAATATAGCGATTTGATGTTTTTATACTATCACTTAGGTAGATTTCGTCAGTTAGCGGAATAACACAGTACAACAATTTTTTGTATTTCTATTTGAGCTAGGCGGGCGTGCGAGGTGTCAAAAGACGCGTCTCCGCGCCGGCCAGCGGACTATGGTGTTTTTGGAATTTTGTCAGAACAAAAATTCTGACTTTTTCTGAAAAAACTGATTTTACGACCAAAATGTATGTGAAAAACTCGAATAACACCACCGAACGTGACCCAAGCTCGCGGAACGCGCGCCGGAGTACAGGTAAGGCAGGTACGTATCTATTAAAACTATAACCGACGTAGATTAGACTATGGATTTTGAATAAAAAAATTATTTAAAGGAATTTATATAGGAATTTTTTCAAAGTGAATAACCAAAAAGTGTTTTTCGCTTTTATGTCAATTTAGACCAGTGGGATAGTTAGACGGAGCCTAAATATGAGTTGCTATGCTGAAAAAAGCTTCAGAATGCGTCACCGGGATGCAGAAATATAGCGATTTGATGTTTTTATACTATCACTTAGGTAGATTTCGTCAGTTAGCGGGATAACACAGTACAACAATTTTTTGTATTTCTATTTGAGCTAGGCGGGCGTGCGAGGTGTCAAAAGACGCGTCTCCGCGCCGTCTAGCGGACTATGGTGTTTTTGGAATTTTGTCAGAACAAAATTTCTGACTTTTTCTGAAAAAACTGATTTTACGACCAAAATGTATGTGAAAAACTCGAATAACACCACCGAACGTGACCCAAGCTCGCGGAACGCGCGCCGGAGTACAGGTAAGGCAGGTACGTATCTATTAAAACTATAACCGACGTAGATTAGACTATGGATTTTGAATAAAAAATTATTTAAAGGAATTTATATAGGAATTTTTTCAAAGTGAATAACCAAAAAGTGTTTTTCGCTTTTATGTCAATTTAGACCAGTGGGATAGTTAGACGGAGCCTAAATATGAACTACTATGCTGAAAAAAGCTTCAGAATGCGTCACCGGGATGCAGAAATATAGCGATTTGATGTTTTTATACTATCACTTAGGTAGATTTCGTCAGTTAGCGGGATAACACAGTACAACAATTTTTTGTATTTCTATTTGAGCTAGGCGGGCGTGCGAGGTGTCAAAAGACGCGTCTCCGCGCCGTCTAGTGGGACTATGGTGTTTTTGGAATTTTGTCAGAACAAAATTTCTGACTTTTTCTGAAAAAACTGATTTTACGACCAAAATGTATGTGAAAAACTCGAATAACACCACCGAACGTGACCCAAGCTCGCGGAACGCGCGCCGGAGTACAGGTAAGGCAGGTACGTATCTATTAAAACTATACCCGACGTAGATTAGACTATGGATTTTGAATAAAAAATTATTTAAAGGAATTTATATAGGAATTTTTCAAAGTGAATAACCAAAAAGTGTTTTTCGCTTTTATGTCAATTTAGACCAGTGGGATAGTTAGACGGAGCCTAAATATGAACTACTATGCTGAAAAAAGCTTCAGAATGCGTCACCGGGATGCAGAAATATAGCGATTTGATGTTTTTATACTATCACTTAGGTAGATTTCGTCAGTTAGCGGAATAACACAGTACAAAAATTTTTTGTATTTCTATTTGAGCTAGGCGGGCGTGCGAGGTGTCAAAAGACGCGTCTCCGCGCCGTCTAGCGGACTATGGTGTTTTTGGAATTTTGTCAGAACAAAATTTCTGACTTTTTCTGAAAAAACTGATTTTACGACCAAAATGTATGTGAAAAACTCGAATAACACCACCGAACGTGACCCAAGCTCGCGGAACGCGCGCCGGAGTACAGGTAAGGCAGGTATGTATCTATTGAAACTATAACCGACGTAGATTAGACTATGGATTTTGAATAAAAAATTATTTAAAGGAATTTATATAGGAATTTTTTCAAAGTGAATAACCAAAAAGTGTTTTTCGCTTTTATGTCAATTTAGACCAGTGGGATAGTTAGACGGAGCCTAAATATGAACTACTATGCTGAAAAAAGCTTCAGAATGCGTCACCGGGATGCAGAAATATAGCGATTTGATGTTTTTATACTATCACTTAGGTAGATTTCGTCAGTTAGCGGAATAACACAGTACAACAATTTTTGTATTTCTATTTGAGCTAGGCGGGCGTGCGAGGTGTCAAAAGACGCGTCTCCGCGCCGGCCAGCGGACTATGGTGTTTTTGGAATTTTGTCAGAACAAAAATTCTGACTTTTTCTGAAAAAACTGATTTTACGACCAAAATGTATGTGAAAAACTCGAATAACACCACCGAACGTGACCCAAGCTCGCGGAACGCGCGCCGGAGTACAGGTAAGGCAGGTACGTATCTATTAAAACTATAACCGACGTAGATTAGACTATGGATTTTGAATAAAAAATTATTTAAAGGAATTTATATAGGAATTTTTCAAAGTGAATAACCAAAAAGTGTTTTTCGCTTTTATGTCAATTTAGACCAGTGGGATAGTTAGACGGAGCCTAAATATGAGTTGCTATGCTGAAAAAAAGCTTCAGAATGCGTCACCGGGATGCAGAAATATAGCGATTTGATGTTTTTATACTATCACTTAGGTAGATTTCGTCAGTTAGCGGAATAACACAGTACAACAATTTTTTGTATTTCTATTTGAGCTAGGCGGGCGTGCGAGGTGTCAAAAGACGCGTCTCCGCGCCGTCTAGCGGACTATGGTGTTTTTGGAATTTTGTCAGAACAAAATTTCTGACTTTTTCTGAAAAAACTGATTTTACGACCAAAATGTATGTGAAAAACTCGAATAACACCACCGAACGTGACCCAAGCTCGCGGAACGCGCGCCGGAGTACAGGTAAGGCAGGTACGTATCTATTAAAACTATAACCGACGTAGATTAGACTATGGATTTTGAATAAAAAATTATTTAAAGGAATTTATATAGGAATTTTTTCAAAGTGAATAACCAAAAAGTGTTTTTCGCTTTTATGTCAATTTAGACCAGTGGGATAGTTAGACGGAGCCTAAATATGAGTTGCTATGCTGAAAAAAGCTTCAGAATGCGTCACCGGGATGCAGAAATATAGCGATTTGATGTTTTTATACTATCACTTAGGTAGATTTCGTCAGTTAGCGGGATAACACAGTACAACAATTTTTTGTATTTCTATTTGAGCTAGGCGGGCGTGCGAGGTGTCAAAAGACGCGTCTCCGCGCCGTCTAGCGGACTATGGTGTTTTTGGAATTTTGTCAGAACAAAATTTCTGACTTTTTCTGAAAAAACTGATTTTACGACCAAAATGTATGTGAAAAACTCGAATAACACCACCGAACGTGACCCAAGCTCGCGGAACGCGCGCCGGAGTACAGGTAAGGCAGGTACGTATCTATTAAAACTATAACCGACGTAGATTAGACTATGGATTTTGAATAAAAAATTATTTAAAGGAATTTATATAGGAATTTTTTCAAAGTGAATAACCAAAAAGTGTTTTTCGCTTTTATGTCAATTTAGACCAGTGGGATAGTTAGACGGAGCCTAAATATGAGTTGCTATGCTGAAAAAAGCTTCAGAATGCGTCACCGGGATGCAGAAATATAGCGATTTGATGTTTTTATACTATCACTTAGGTAGATTTCGTCAGTTAGCGGAATAACACAGTACAACAATTTTTTGTATTTCTATTTGAGCTAGGCGGGCGTGCGAGGTGTCAAAAGACGCGTCTCCGCGCCGTCTAGCGGACTATGGTGTTTTTGGAATTTTGTCAGAACAAAATTTCTGACTTTTTCTGAAAAAACTGATTTTACGACCAAAATGTATGTGAAAAACTCGAATAACACCACCGAACGTGACCCAAGCTCGCGGAACGCGCGCCGGAGTACAGGTAAGGCAGGTATGTATCTATTGAAACTATAACCGACGTAGATTAGACTATGGATTTTGAATAAAAAATTATTTAAAGGAATTTATATAGGAATTTTTTCAAAGTGAATAACCAAAAAGTGTTTTTCGCTTTTATGTCAATTTAGACCAGTGGGATAGTTAGACGGAGCCTAAATATGAGTTGCTATGCTGAAAAAAGCTTCAGAATGCGTCACCGGGATGCAGAAATATAGCGATTTGATGTTTTTATACTATCACTTAGGTAGATTTCGTCAGTTAGCGGGATAACACAGTACAACAATTTTTTGTATTTCTATTTGAGCTAGGCGGGCGTGCGAGGTGTCAAAAGACGCGTCTCCGCGCCGTCTAGCGGACTATGGTGTTTTTGGAATTTTGTCAGAACAAAATTTCTGACTTTTTCTGAAAAAACTGATTTTACGACCAAAATGTATGTGAAAAACTCGAATAACACCACCGAACGTGACCCAAGCTCGCGGAACGCGCGCCGGAGTACAGGTAAGGCAGGTATGTATCTATTGAAACTATAACCGACGTAGATTAGACTATGGATTTTGAATAAAAAATTATTTAAAGGAATTTATATAGGAATTTTTTCAAAGTGAATAACCAAAAAGTGTTTTTCGCTTTTATGTCAATTTAGACCAGTGGGATAGTTAGACGGAGCCTAAATATGAACTACTATGCTGAAAAAAGCTTCAGAATGCGTCACCGGGATGCAGAAATATAGCGATTTGATGTTTTTATACTATCACTTAGGTAGATTTCGTCAGTTAGCGGAATAACACAGTACAACAATTTTTTGTATTTCTATTTGAGCTAGGCGGGCGTGCGAGGTGTCAAAAGACGCGTCTCCGCGCCGGCCAGCGGACTATGGTGTTTTTGGAATTTTGTCAGAACAAAATTTCTGACTTTTTCTGAAAAAACTGATTTTACGACCAAAATGTATGTGAAAAACTCGAATAACACCACCGAACGTGACCCAAGCTCGCGGAACGCGCGCCGGAGTACAGGTAAGGCAGGTATGTATCTATTGAAACTATAACCGACGTAGATTAGACTATGGATTTTGAATAAAAAATTATTTAAAGGAATTTATATAGGAATTTTTTCAAAGTGAATAACCAAAAAGTGTTTTTCGCTTTTATGTCAATTTAGACCAGTGGGATAGTTAGACGGAGCCTAAATATGAGTTGCTATGCTGAAAAAAGCTTCAGAATGCGTCACCGGGATGCAGATATATAGCGATTTGATGTTTTTATACTATCACTTAGGTAGATTTCGTCAGTTAGCGGAATAACACAGTACAACAATTTTTTGTAATTTCTATTTGAGCTAGGCGGGCGTGCGAGGTGTCAAAAGACGCGTCTCCGCGCCGTCTAGCGGACTATGGTGTTTTTGGAATTTTGTCAGAACAAAATTTCTGACTTTTTCTGAAAAAACTGATTTTACGACCAAAATGTATGTGAAAAACTCGAATAACACCACCGAACGTGACCCAAGCTCGCGGAACGCGCGCCGGAGTACAGGTAAGGCAGGTACGTATCTATTAAAACTATAACCGACGTAGATTAGACTATGGATTTTGAATAAAAATTATTTAAAGGAATTTATATAGGAATTTTTTCAAAGTGAATAACCAAAAAGTGTTTTTCGCTTTTATGTCAATTTAGACCAGTGGGATAGTTAGACGGAGCCTAAATATGAGTTGCTATGCTGAAAAAAGCTTCAGAATGCGTCACCGGGATGCAGATATATAGCGATTTGATGTTTTTATACTATCACTTAGGTAGATTTCGTCAGTTAGCGGAATAACACAGTACAACAATTTTTTGTATTTCTATTTGAGCTAGGCGGGCGTGCGAGGTGTCAAAAGACGCGTCTCCGCGCCGTCTAGCGGACTATGGTGTTTTTGGAATTTTGTCAGAACAAAATTTCTGACTTTTTCTGAAAAAACTGATTTTACGACCAAAATGTATGTGAAAAACTCGAATAACACCACCGAACGTGACCCAAGCTCGCGGAACGCGCGCCGGAGTACAGGTAAGGCAGGTACGTATCTATTAAAACTATAACCGACGTAGATTAGACTATGGATTTTGAATAAAAAATTATTTAAAGGAATTTATATAGAATTTTTTCAAAGTGAATAACCAAAAAGTGTTTTTCGCTTTTATGTCAATTTAGACCAGTGGGATAGTTAGACGGAGCCTAAATATGAGTTGCTATGCTGAAAAAAGCTTCAGAATGCGTCACCGGGATGCAGAAATATAGCGATTT